>OU611821.1:4815000-7215000 GCA_914767695.1 Ptilodon capucinus
CTACTGGTTCAGATAATAATAGCCCTGAACTGCACACGACCCCAATACATAGCTACATACATAGTCGCATAGTTATTTTAAATGTGTATAAATACAAAATGGCTGAAACTTATGTCTTAACTCTGCCATGGGTTACTTTAATGAAAGGTTAAAATTCCAAATAGAATATAGCTAGGGATTAAAATACACCGGTGAAGTGGAGGTGCACAGCAACACACCTCTGCCTACCCCTTTGAGGAATACAGGCATAATGATGTATTGTATTTCCAAATAGTAAATTTACGAGATCGGGACAATATGAGTACGAAATTCAAGAATCGTATTGGACGTGAACATGAGAGAAATAGGTCATAGGGAAGCTTACTAACATTAATTAACTACTACCATCCAAGTAGGTTTCACATACACAATAACCTATGTTAAACATAAATCAACAACTTGATACTGTAATATGGGTAACTGATTGTTAATTTCTGATTATACAGTATGTTTTAGATGTCCGAAATAATACATGAACATCCGAGTGGTAAAATATTCTTAAGTTGGGAGTACTAAGGAAGTATGCTAGTTACGTATATACAATGTCTACTAAGCATCTATATATCAGTTACCGTATAATAACTACAAAATTAAAATATTTTATTCTCTATTCTTAATACTAAAAAAAACATTTTTTTAGATAGATACTATAACCGTAAACTTATACGTGTATACCAAGTACGTTATTATAATTTGGTTAACAAATAAAATATTTTACAAAGTTAGTTAGTATTTAACAAAGGTAACATAATCACCAGAGGCATGAAATGCGTTATTATTTTCGTAAAAAAGCAGTGGTAGCCGAGTGGTCGAACGCACGCTTTGCATTCAAAGTGCGCAGGTTCTATCCCCGGCTCGCACCTCTGGGTTCCATGTGCGAATCTCATTTTCATCTGAGATTATCACTTGCTAAGAAACGGTGACGGAAAACATCGTGAGGAAACCTGTGTGCCCGGTATAATGGCAATGGGCTCGCCCCCTATTACATTGGGACCAAAAATACATCGGCGAAGTGTGGGCGCACTGCAGTGCACCTCTGCCTACCCCTTCGGGGAATACAGGCGTGATGATGTATTTATGTATTTTCGTAAAATCAGAACATGTTGTGAAACATCGATACGGTTTATTCGGGACAGCGATTGTAAATCGATATAACCAAATGGGGTCCCTACCCGTGTTACATTGATTTCTCCATCCCCGTTATACCTGAGGAAATTGTTTTTGGGCCGCAATCGCCTCATCCTTGATAGCCGAGAGATTTAACGTTGGCGTATATATGGAAAATACGTTTCTAAATAGGTAAACCTTTATCCCTCGGAGCAGTTACGATTATTTTTTGAATTGATAATACATATTATGTTTTTGACGATGGTTTGTGTTGCATAATCATTCTTGTTTCTATTGTAATTTCTTTCTTTTACCTTAAACATCTATCTGTAAACGGTCTTGTTTTACTAATTTATAAGCTGTTTCTACAGTTTTTCCAATAGAAACTAATGTTTTCAAATTCTGATCAGCTTGTTTGAATATTTCAAACCTTACTGCATCACAGTATGTGCCATTTAGTATTCTTTATTTAATTTCTTCATCTAAAATACATCATCATCATCATCACGCCTGTATTCCCCGAAGGGGTAGGCAGAGGTGCACTGCAGTGCGCCCACACTTCGCCAATGTATTTTGGTCCCAATGTAATAGGGGGCGAGCCTATTGCCATTATACCGGGCACATTCCCCCTCAACACGATGAACTTCACACGCTATAGACGTGCAGGTTTCCTCACGATGTTTACCTTCACCGTTCAGCAAGTGGTAATCATTGTTGAAAATGATATTCGCACATGAAAATTATCTCAGAGGTGCGGGCCTGGGATTTGAACTTGCACCCCTTACGTTCAAGGCGGGCGTTCTTGCCCGCGAGGCTACCACTGTTTTTTTTTTAATTACAATTTTTAGACACTTTCCTTAAATCTAACACATATTGTTTAATGGTCTCCTCCCGTCGCTGGTTCCTTTTTCTAACTCTGCCTTATAAAGGACAATATTTCTAGTTGGATTATAATGCTTCTGAAGTTTATCGCAGATGTTTGCATATGTCTCCTTTACAGGTGTATTTGGTGAACACAACATTGTCAGTAATTCACAGTTGTACTTAATTTAGTAATTAGTAATGGAACTTTTATGTAATCTGTGATGTTATTCAAAAGGATAAAACATTCAATTAAGCACCCCAATTTTCTCCCGTAATTTGCTTGAGCGTAGGCTCAGGTCAAATATCTATGGCTTTTTCGAAATTTGCTTAAACCTGGGTGTAACTGGATCGCCCGCAATCCATATTATGGTACCCATAGTCAAGGCTGTACTTATTTTGGGGTCATACCATGAGTATTGTGTTGTCTGGAGATATATTTTATTTATATTTGTATTACATAGCGTAAACGCTATGATTATTTATGTTATAATTTAATTTATATTAAGAGTTAAATTTAATTATACACTTTAGGCCCATACAAAACAAAAAAATATATACAAAATATTATATGCGCGTACCATCTACTGCAAGGTCGATATGACATACAATCTTATTAAATTCACAACTCTATTAAAATCACGAGATAAGTGCGAAGTTATGTTAAATACTAAGAAAGTCATCTCTATCATTAGCATGTCATAAAAAACTAAATTGGAGAGCCTTAGAGTTTTCAAACTCTTGGATATCAAAAAACTTAAATAAATTGTCTGAAGTATACTTCAGACAATTTTGTATCTTATGTAGTATAGATAAACTTCATGATCGTACGAGATCTAAAATTTTCTTCCGGAAATCCCTGTGCGCGTTCTACTGCTAACTACACTAATTATAAAAGGAATTTAATCTAGACTATCAACGAACTAATAATCAATTAAAATATGAAGTGTTAGTGAGTAAACTAATATAGGTACTTATCTACTACTCGCGGATACCCGGCGTATGCTACTACGCTAAAAAGGAAATTTTGTTTATTTATAAACTTTTTATTTTATTTGTTATTTAAGTATTATAAAACCGTCTTCACATAATTGCTTTTCACATGAAATCGGTTTGGGGCACATCGGTTGGGTGGTTTCAAAGCCTATAACGGACATAGGTAAAAACAATGTTTGTGTTTGATATATGTAGATAGAAAACGTAGAAGTAATAAAGTTAATAAGACAGGAGCTACTAAGGCCTTTGTCGGAATAACACAGTCGTGGAAGAAATATAATACTTAATCAGGTTTCAGTATGAGATGTAACGGACAATGAGACCTATCAATTCTAGTCAGTCTGGGAAAGAAAGAAAATTTTCTTTATATCACTATTCCTCTTTCAGAGGGTTTTATAGACTATCCCGTGACATAGTCATCCGCATAAAAGATAATAAGAAACTAAGTTGGGTTATGTGTCTACACAGTTTTATGTAGCAACATGTTTTTACGTTAAACCCAAATTATATTAATTATTTTGAACGGTTTGGATCATTATGTTTTGGTCCCGTTTTAACCGACGTTGAGACCTGCATGGGATGTAGTATCCCATAAAAATAAAAAAACAATTGTTTCTTATTTATTTTAATTCTGTAATGGATGCCGTTGCTCTACATAATCGTTCGCGTCTCATTTACTCTACCACCGTTTCTTTGCGGTTGTAAACTGTATATCTATCTATCTATCTATCAGCCAGAGACGTCCACTGCTGAACATAGGCCTCCCCCATAGATCGCCACAAATTACGTTCTTGGGCTTTATGCGCCCATCGACTCCCGGCGACCCTGGTGAGGTCGTCCGTCCATCTGGTCTAGACTGTATATGGTTCTCAGGAAATCGACAAACTGATTCAACCAACAATCAACAATTTTCATTAATATTGTAAGGATATGTTTTTAATTTGAGTAATTCTATTAATTTTTCATTTGATGGAGTAATAGGTTGAGGCCTGAACAGGATGTATATTTTAATTATTCAGGGCTCGAATGGTTAAAGATATTTATTTTTCTATTGATAAAAAACAATCCGTAAGAGTTATGAGACCTCCCAAAATTTTGAGAAAGTTACGATTCGTTTACAGTGACATGTGCGAACACATATGTTTTGAAAAATGATATTGTTTTTTTTTTTTTTTTTGTTAATTTGTGGAATTTATTTTGACTCTTTACCATAGTGTACCCTATATAAACAAAGTTTAAGGCTCTATTAATGCTTAAAAATACCTCCGAGGGTATTAATTATGTTGATTTGTTTTCAGAAACGTGCTCGTCGCTTCAAAAACCAGATCCTGTGCGACTTGCACTTTGCGGACGTCGCGCTCATGGAGTGCAGTGACTTCATGCAGCAGTTACGCAGCTTCAAACCCCAGTCCTTGGGCTGCGCCGTAGCCAGGCGCAAGTCTTCCACCACGCTTATATTCCCGCTGCCACCTCAAGCATGCTCAGGTAAAACTATCACTGTTATTAATGGACTAGCTTCAAGTGTAGAGATGAAACGGATATCCGGTAACTATCCGGTATCCGGCCTATTCGGCATTCTTTGCACTATCCGGCCTATTCGGCCTTGTTTGCACTATCCGGCCGGATACGGGATAGTAATTCAGTATCCGGCCGGATACGGGATAGTAAAATTCAAATATTCTCATTATTTTACACAAGGCAAATCATACCACAATAGGTTATGGACACCATTTATTTTTATGATCGCACGTCAAATATATTTGTTTTATTAATTGGTTTAGTACTCAAAATTAACAATTTGCAAATTGTGGTGAATAAATACCAAATTTTCCAAATGTTATAATTCCAGTTTTAAGATACAGCTGTTCAGAAAAAATTAAGTTATATTTTTTATTATCTCTGGCATCTTTAAAAGCGTACATATCAGATACCATGAGTATCGGTGCTTTCATTAATGCTGAATCGGGACCACCTTCTGCTGATTGCAATCGGAGCTGTGCAAAGATGATTCTTTTGTGAACTAATCGGCCCACTTTATCTCCCCTATAGCAGACGTTACGATTTTAAATCACTCATAAATTAGCAATATATCCGACATAACATCGAACTAAGCATGAAATAATAATATCTTCGTCGTCGTTACGAACTATTATTCAAATTCAAAAGCCAACCATTTGGTGGAGGCACACACTCCTGAATATTCAGTACATTTTAACCTAGTAACACAAAATTTGAATGAATAATATTTGATAATTATCACTTTATGAGTTGATATAAGAGTACGTATACAATCTACATTGCCTTATGTTAGTAGCTGACGTATAGTGAATTGGTAATCTTAACGTGCTTCACTTCCCCCGCTTCCTGGTTTGAACGACTATAGCGCGGTAGGGTCTTTCTTTATCCGTTCACCTCTCATATTTTGGGGTTCACGAATAAATTTATTGATTTAGTTTGTCTATAGGGTAAGCAGACCCTTACTTAGTGACAATAGTCCAATCCAATGTAGATATTAGTGTTTTAAACAGATGACTAAAGCGGGATTCAGGCTACGCTATAATATATAGCACAACAATATCGCGCACCATACAAAGTAAATAATATATAGTACAGTACAGTGTGAACGTGGCCATAACAATGTATGGTGCGCGATATTGTTGTACTATGAGCTATATACGATATGCTATAATGTTATTGCGTAGTCTGAAACCCGCTTGAAGAAAAATTTCAAGTAAGTCTCGGTCATAAAAAAAAAAAATCGAAATTAAAAAAATCCTTGTTGTTACTGTAAAAATATTTGTCAATTGCTTACACTTCTTGCTTTAGATAAAGATCGTTTAAAGAAACCAAGACTGAATTGTGAGCAGAATAATGAAATCAAGGAGAATGAACTTTAAAACGACACTTGAGGGAATATATTTGCCTGACGCCTGCTCAAGCACTATCAAGTACACAACATATCCTTACAAATACGCTTCAAAATGCAATGCCTGTGTTCAACATTGAGACTTAAATATCTTACACGTGAAGATAATTTTGTGTTAAATTTACAAATACCTATTACCTGTTGGAGATCCCAAATTGAAGTAGACGTGAACAATATGGAAATATTAACTGGAATCCATTGTACTATCTTACAAATTAATATTAATTGCAAACTTATTCAGTAGTCCCGTTTTAATAATGATATACGTACATGTCGCTAGCAATATAGGACTAAATTAACTGATTAAAAGCATCCTAAAATAGCCTAAAACCATTTAGGTAGAAGGTTGGTGACCGCTTTTAGCACCGGCGCAGTTTGGAACAACGCATTACAGACCGTACCAATTTTCCAGTTAATTGACAAGATTAAACCCGCCAACTGTTCGCCACTCCTTTTAAATGTCCCTAAACTCGCAGAACTGAATAATTACGTTCAGTTTTACTTTGATTCAAATGAAGATTTAACTGCCAAGTTTCGAAACGGCTAATTCCCTCCGAACACTCGTAGCTCGCTTCTCGGTTAGCGAGTTCATTTTGTTTTAAAATCGTTATGTTACTGAATTATTCCAGTTTTCATTTTATAAATTAAAGTCTGTTTGTTTTAAGGTCACAAGTTTGTATAACTTTGACAGATATCGCAAACTTCGAAAAGTCTAGAAATCTAGATTTCGGACAAAATACTTCAAAGTTTTTGTGAATAAAATAATTTCTAAAGCGAAACAGTTATATTTTGGAAATAATCTTAGACTTTTTGAAATCCAAGTTTGTTACTTATCTTAATTGCAAAAGCACTAAAAGCCTTTTGTAATATTAACTTATATTATAAAGGTAAATTTGTATGAAGTAGTATTCTTGGTATTGCAAATCAGATTCTGAAAATTATTTCACTGAGAGGAAGCTATACCGTCGTAGAGTTTCATAGGTTTTTACTTTCGTGCGGATGAAACAGCGGGGTTCAGTTTAATTTAATCATTCTCAGCTTCTTGCTTTTAAGTAAAATTAATTAGGGTCAAATCCCGGCAGTGAGAATACACCAAATATTTACTTTTACTAAAGAATCTACTTGCCTGTACCCTGTGCGCTTATACGGAAGTGCCCGTAACCCTTAACTATAGAATGGGTAACTGCTACTGGCATTTACAACTGTCTGCCCCTGATTGTACTTCAAAAGACGCCATTTCGGAAGCATTTGGCTGGCCTGAAAACTTTGACCAGACTTGACTATTAGCTTGATACGAACAAACGTCTACAATTACTACCTCAAATAATCTCTCTAATAGACCCAATCGTTGATAATCATTTATAAAACAAAATATTAAAACCTGGCAATACCAAACCGAACTCTGTGTTAATATACATAACGATTGAATTTCTGTGTTAAATGTCGTGGCTTTTAACGTGGTCCTGGTCGCGCTATGTCGTTTAGTAGAAAAATGAACTTTTTCTTTGAGTCAATACAGTTTGTTTTGGTATGACAAATAAATTTGACGCGCGGGCTATGACGCCCCAGTGTGTGGGAGGCTAAAAGCTGTATTAAATCCTTTTATAAGCTACGACTAACAGACGAAATACATATTATTATAAATATTTCATAACTATCTGATTTTAATGTTCAACGCCTCTAAATAACTCGTAGTACTAGCTGTCAGCATCCGATGGAGTATGCATGTTACCTGCCATCAAAGCTCACTAACAGCTCTATATAGGATTTCGTACTAATGCACGTCAATGTCGAGATATAACTGTCCGAACGTAAATTCGTATACAGGGCTCGCAGTATGATGGATCGGATGTGCGGAATAGAACATTTCTGGAATATGTCATTGTCGGTTATCTAACTCAGCCGGTACAGTAACCCGAGCAGCCTTCTCTCAATCCACTCGGTAGTTTAACACGTTCGCTGCTTAAGAATGTTTAGTGTACTTTCAGCTGGTGCGCTACGCACTGGATAAAAGTTCGCCGTGAGCCAAAATGACCTCACATGGCAGAGGACGTGTAAGCCCATCAAGCCATGCATAATTCATAAACTAGTTGATTTACCATTGTAACGAGACGAATATATCCTAACGTATTATGCAGATAACAGTTTTAATTCATACATTTTATCATTTATCTGTACTACAGACTACCACTTTTATAAAATTAATAGCAAAGCATACTTAATTATATTAATTACCTAGGTAACAACAAGATCAATTTGGGTCTAAGCATCTACAAGTATTCCATTGAGTGGATAAATTTACTTTCAAATATATACAAGAAACAAACTAACTTGCTTGCGAAACATGTTCTTAACAAAAGTTGACGGTAATTCAACTATGAATGAATTGCAAATTGAAGCTTCCCGCAGAATGTGGCATCTACCCTAGCGTGATCATTTTTGCCAACACCAAAATGTACTCTATGTCAATATGCATAAACATTGAATTTCTGTAGTAAAAGCCATGCCTCAATGCGTCAAAATTCACTAGTGCTTTCAGTGTCATTTAGTTGAAGAATGAATTAATTCTATGAGTCTGAGAAGTTGTTTTAGTATGACAAAAAAAAATACGAGGGAGGGTCGACGCCCCAATGCGCTTTAAGGGTTAGTAAATTCAGTTCACCCTTAACTTCTTAATGTTACTCGCTGCTGTCACTGATAAGTTAACTCAATCAGCTTTTGTAAAGCGTCTCGCAACATCTGGTTACATTGCTTCATTACCGCTGCCTGCGCACCACGCCGCGACATATTAATCAACCGCAAGCACCTATTACAAGGGAACAAGCCACCAATAATGGGTAAAGAAGTGCTGGGGAACAGGTTCTATACAACTTTGTGAATTAATTTAGAAGGTGAATTTTCGTAAACAGTGACTTTAGACTTAACTTGTTCTTTATTAAAATAAACTCGCGACCAATGACGGATTCATTATCTTGGAGATAGTATTAATATTAATAATACGTATTAATTATTAATAAGTATTAATTTGAGTAACTGTTAAAGTCTCCGAGATTACTATCGACTATAGTTATATTTTTTTTTATTTCCTGTGTTTCTTTTAAATAAACTTTTGTCTTATAATGGTACACACTGGAATTAGATAAATGAAGAACTGGACTGGCCATTGATAGGCAACGTACAATTTGATCTTTGATGACTACGTGCCTAATATGTGCGAATAGCTTTTTGTTTCATGTAGTATACATTCATAAGAACATGATTCGTTTCACGCAACTAAAATTGTCAGATTTTTTTTATCGCGTAAGCAATCTACTTTTGAACTCCAGCATAACTCGCATTAAATTACAAACAAATGAACGAGACCAGAACTATCATACATGGCCTAAAAATAAATTACCCCTCATAACATATTATTTACAGGATGTTTGCAACAATACCGAACATCATAATGCACAAAAGTATGAGATATTTATCATGGGTCTACAGCGTCCATCAACGTCGTCCTGTAGCGTCTCTTACGATCTGACAATAGGGAGCCTTCTCCAACGGCCATGAAATGAAATGCAAAGAAACACAATTTCCGTCTTGCCCCGTTTGAACGGGCACACGCCGTTTTCCATTCACAAGCTTCGCAACGCAGACATATACGTGAAAACTGAACGATCGAAGCGTGAAAGATAAACAAAATGGAGTTAATGAGATGTCAGAAATTTCTAAGGTTTATTATTAAAGGTTTTTAGGACTGGTGTGTAATCATGATTGAATCCTTTTTTACAATTTAATATCTTTCCTGTATGTTATTTCTGTGTCTTTCTGCATCGATTTGGTCATTGTAAAAGACTGTTATGATGTTGTAAATGTTTTTTCATAAATAAATAAATAATAAATAAAATAAAAGTTGAAAAAGTAGGCCAAGGATTATGTATCTACAGGTCGTCCGGCTATTTTATTCCGTAGTCGGATGAACGTCCAACCACCGCAGCAAGGTAAAAACTTCGCTAATAAACAAGCCAGGGTACCGCCCACGCGGGGAAGGTTCATCCATAAACAAGCACCCATAAAATATTTAGGCGTCTTTTTTTGGACGCAAGCAGGTTTTTGATGGTTACAGTGGGGTTAATGCATTGTTAACACTTTTTTGGCAAATGGTATGACGAGTGTTTCTGTTGATGAAGTTTGATGAAACCGAGATACGTAGGACAATTAGACCAAAATCGCGCATATTTGATCACACTTTCTACTCTAGGCTAAAACTTGTATCCTTACGTGTCAATGTTACTAAAATAAAGTAAAGTAATCATTTATGGGGAAAAGTAACAAAAAATATCGAATGTCTTGTGAATATATCTTTCTCTTACAAAAACGCGTTGGATAGGTCATTCATTACAAAAATATACTATATAAATAGCTACTCTAGACAGCTCTGGGGAGGTCTTCGATCAATTAATTATCTTAAGTCAAGTCGAAACGAATCTAATCGATAATAGCGATACTATCTTTGAATTATTTAACAAAATAATTCAGCACGACCACCTAAACTTGACTTAGGTTACTAGATCAAAAGACATAACTTTCCTTCTTAATTAACCTGCATTGTGAAATAAAGCCCGAATTGCTCTCACATAGTGGAGAATTCATGCCCCTTTGAAGGGCATTGAAAGATCTGATTATTGAACCAATCTATTGAAAAACTACTACGTAGGAAGGTAGTACCTTAGGTAGTAGATTTTCCATGTCCCTAAATACTGCCCGAACATAACATAATTATAAAAAAAAGTAACTAATAAAAATACGTTTTAATATCTTAAAAACATGTTTTGGAACGTAGTTCCTTTTGGCGCGTTGCGAAAGGGGGCTAGACGGAAAAAAATAAGACTAAAAGTGTTGACACTTTTCTAAATGTGTGTGTGATTTCGATTGCGTGTGTGACTATTTGTGACTAGAATCTGACTATTTGAATTAAAAAAAAAAAAAAAATGATTTTGATTTTTTATTTCTATTTCGGTTTCGATTTATATATGTGTGTGTATGTGTATGTATATGTACATTGTTTTTGCTTTTTTTAGTACAAAAGGAACTTCGTTCCATCTGGGTGTCCCTTGACACCTCTCAAGTTTTTTTCTATCAAAGTAACATGGTTTAATGTGTCGCAGCCTTGCACGGATGGTTTGGCGACCGCGACAGCACCAAATTGTGTTTGCGCTGGCCCATTTCGCGGACCTAATATATTTACCAACTCCCACCCCCCTGCCTGAGCCAAGTTTCCCTGTATCCGATACCGCTTAACCTGGATACGGTAATGCGGATATTGGTGGACGCACGCCATTTTTTCATGCAGACTTTAACGATATGGAACTGAGTTTTAGCGAAGGATTGATAGGATAGGGCTGACGTTTTTTTTTTTCAATATTGTGTTAGTTGTCGTAAATTGTAAGTTGTGTCAACGGTAAAATGGTAATTTGCCTATCCTTAACTCCCCACAAAACTATAGCCACGTAAATATTATGTATTATGTCATATATATATATATATATATATATATATATATATGTATAGCCATAGATATATTGGGGATATATCCAATCAGTGACAGAAGTTCCAAATTTAATTTCAGAGATTTCCAGGTACAAACAAATCCACAACCTTACAAACAACATATAGAACACATACAAAATTATTCCCATATTCAATATAGTTAAGTTAAACTTATGTCCAGTCTGAAGTATCATGCAATTTATCTGGAATCCAAACATTGTGATATGGAAAATGCTAAAAAATTAAGCGTTCAGAAAAAAGAAAACAAACATTAATTTGGTACACTGTGGAACGATAAAGCACGTACAATAATGGTAACATTGTCGCATTACTAAACCAAAAACAAAAGCAGCAATTAAAAAAAAATAAAGGAAAAAGAAACAATTTCATGTAGAACCCATGTTATTTTTTTATGAGTCCCAAGCATTGGCGTGATGACACAATTTTCACATGAAAAGTGGGTCCCTTCTTGAAAAGGCTAGTGTTCGTATTGTGATATTTTGCCTTTTCCGTCCCGTGAGGGCTTTGTTACGTAGTTGGGTCTGCTCGTCCATCCGTCTCCAACCTTCTGTCACAAAGTTTTCCCTTTTTTCGGGAAAACTTTTTATGGGGGTTACGAAAATGCATCCCGCTACATTTATTATGCGAATGGTGTTCTATAACTTCTAAATTATCATAGACATAGACGAATAATATTATGTTTCTGTATGTCACGTGAAATTAAACTGACAGTGATGTTGATTACAAACTAAATAACGCCAGACAACATACACTCATCGTATAATCCCAAACTAACCAAACTCGTACTTTGGGTACCGTACAATGGATTGGGTGTGAACCCAGTTACACCCAAACCAGGACAAATTTTGAAAAAAAAACTTGAGAGGTGTCAAGGGACACTCGGATGGAACGAAGTTCCTTTTGAAATAAAAAAAGCAAAATAATTGTACATATACATACACACACACACATATATATAACCGAAACCGAAATCGAAATCACACACACAATCGTAATCACACACACATTTACAAAAGTGTCGTTACAACTTTCACTCTCACACACACATTTACAACAGTGTCGGTCGACACTTTTAGGCTTAATTTTTTCCGTCTAGCCCCCTTTCGCAACGCGCCATAAGGAACTACGTTCCAAAAATTCTTGCTTAGCGGATATGGAACACGCAACCACTTGGTCCAGTGAGTCTACGCTCAAACCACTAAACCGAGCCGTCGTCAAAACTACAACAAAACTTTATTTGACAGCACTTAAATTCCTGCCGTCTTGCTCATATATAACGGTTGTAATAAGGACAGCAATACGTTTAGTTTAGTGTAGTTTGTTGCGAACAGAATCGACACCCACTTTTTTTTTCTAAAGTAGCAAACAAATAAATGGAATGCTCTGTGAATCTCAAATCAAAATGTGATATTGCTGGTTTTACAAGGATATGAAACTGTCGGGGAATGACAACCTTGCCTTCAGTTAACGTGATCATTTCCTACACGTCTTCTACAGTCCTCTTTGAGAAAAAATGTGTGTGCTTTACATGTGCAAATCTTCAAAGTTGATGATAGAATGGACATTTTAAAAAAAAAGGATTCGATCCACACAAGTCTGTTTTGAGATATGGCAGCTTGAAGTTTGAACATGGATTACATGTGGGCTGGTAACATAGGTAACAAAAATGCTATTTGCTTTTACTTTTCGATGGGGATTTTTTTATCGAAATGTCCCCCTTTAGGAACCGTTTGGTATATTTAATTTACTTTTGACAATTTGTATATTGGATCCTTTATGCTTAATGTCCAAATATGCATGAAATTATGAGTTCGCATGGTTGAAGGAACCAGTTGATAAAACAGGATGGAATATAAAAAAATGCAACACCAAGATTTGCACAATATCCTAGCAAATCTGAACATGGCATGCTCCACATCGTGTCGACTGTCGACCCGTCTCTCCCATGTTTACTGGAAGAAAACCCGAGTACTCTGACGTAAACAAACATCCTTTATTATAACCCATCCTCTATAAAGAACCTATTACTGATAACAAAGGGTGTGTAATACAATATTTGTACTTAGAAAACGATGACGCGATAGCGAAAGTGTTGAGAGAAAACGAAGGAATGACGCTGGATAGACAGGTAACATGGTCTCATAATCATAGATCTGTACAATCATGCTATCAGGTAATAAATAAATTTAAATAATTACCTAATAAATTAAAACAACTATTGTTTATGTTACCGGTGGTGTAAACCACTCTTTTACTTATATATATATATACATCATCACGTCTGTATTCCCCGAAGGGGTAGGCAGAGGTGCACTGTAGTGCGCCCACACTTCGCCGATGTATTTTGGTCCCAATGTAATAGGGGGCGAGCCTATTGCCATTATACCGGGCACATTCCCCCTTAACACGAGAGAGATTTGTGCGGGTTGGTGAACTTCACACGCCTTTCTATAGACGTGCAGGTTTCCTCACGGTGTTTTCCTTCACCGTTCAGCAAGTGGTAATCATTGTTGAAAATGACATTCGCACATGAAAATTATCTCAGAGGTGCGGGCCTGGAATTTGAACTTGCACCCCTTACGTTCAAGGCGGGCGTTCTTGCCCCTAGTGGGCACCACTTTTACTTGATTTCAATTTATAACATACATGCGTGTAAAATAAATCACATACAAAAAATTTATAAAATACAGCTATGACTAGCAAAAATATTAAAACGGTACGAGTTTTTGCCGCACTATAATAACATATTGAAAGCCTATCTTTTACCTAGATTCATAAGAGAACGCTCTCTTGGGCCGGAAATTAATATATTCTTTGTGTTCTTTGGCGACGAGATATGAATTTATAGGTCAGCGCAATGTTTTCGATCTGTAAATAATTAATTCAACCACAAAAGACAACCTACACCTACCTATATAATTATTACAGTTATTATTTACTTTCATACTCATATAGAGTGTTTTAGAACTCTGAAATTATACTTTAATCTTCACATTAATATCAGATAGTAGCTAGTTAGTGTAGAGGCACAATGTGTACTATGTTTTTTGTATACTTAGGACGAATAATCAAATGTGTATAACCTTCAAACTGTGATAATTAGTTTTAACTGCTTGGAACGTCAAAGCTTATTTTTAACCGACGAAAATAAAAAAAAAAGGAGGAGGTTCTCAATTCGACGCGTATATATTTTTTTTTTTATGTATGATCACGCATATCTCCGGCGCCACTAAACCGATTTCGAATTTTTTTATGACGTTTGCTAAGGAATTCTTCGAGGGTGGTCCCATTTTCAAAATATTATCAGAAATTAACCCCCTTGGGAGTGAAATGAGGGGTTGAATGTCACATAATTTAAAAATTATTTTTTGATCGACTTGAAACTTTGTATATGTATTTTACATATAAAATAAAGAAATACGTGTTTTAGGAATTTTGAAAAAAAAAATGTATAGGGTGTGAAATGGGGTGATAAAGTTTGCATTCTTTTTTATGTATATCTCCGGCGTCACTAAACCGATTTCGATTTTTTCTATGACGTTTGCTAAGGAATTCTTCGAGGGTGGTCCCATTTTTCAAAACATTATCAGAAATCAACCCCCTTAGGGGTGAAATGGGGGGTTGAAGGTCACGCAATTTCAAAAATATTTTTTGATCAACCTGAAACTTTGTATATGTATTTTACATACAAAATAAAGAAACACGTGTTTTAGGAAATTTGAAAAAAAAATATTTAGGGGGTGAAATGGGCTGATAAAGTTTGCATTCTGGACTATAGCATATCTTCGGCGTTAGTGAGCCGATTTCGAAAAATCTTTTTTTTTGTTTAATACGGATAGTTAACAAATATCGAAACGATGGGATGGAAAGGGTGGAGGGGGGTGAATTCCTTTTTTGGGCTGTTATGAGGTGCTAATACTTGCATCTTTTCACAAAATAGATACTAAATTCGCCTTCAAAAACCTAGGTACACTAAAAAGTTAACCTTAACTACCTTATAATTCATTACATTTGTAGTCGGTGCCAATTCATGTGTGTATTTGCCTAGTCTGATATAGATTGGCACCTACACCATGATATACCTACGCCCACGTGGACTTTATTTGGAATTATACCCATTTTTAACCAACGAAGAAAACAGAAGAGGTTCACGTTTCGACACGTATTGGTTAGGGTATAACTTCGAAGTTGGTCCTATATAAATTAGGAACAAAAATCCTACCCGAAAGGTGGGAAAATAGGGAGAGATTTATTGTTAATTCTCAAATTTTAATGCTGAGTTGTGTATTACAAAAAAACAAACAGTAGATTCAGATTAAGTAGTAGATTTTAGCCACAAAAAAATATAAAATAAAAACTTTTTAACAAAAAATTAAACCGCCGAAAATTTTAAAAAGCAAAAAATAATATACCTTTTTATTTAACAAAGTTCTTAAACTAATGTAAGTATACCTAAGTCATTTTGAGTCGGCGCCAAACAATTAATGAACAATAAATTTAAAGAAATAACCAAATGAAATTAACAATGCAACGTGAAATCTTCAGCGACAAACATTAACATTCCAAAAAATGTGCTCTCCGTACGACCACTCGCACACATTGTGTATCGCTATCTCGCTGTGTATTGCTGTCTCGCTGACGTTAACTTCGTGAACGCTCGGCATTTTCCAGCGAAGGTGCGTGTCGCGCCGCGCCGCCGCCGCGCCGCTGCCGTACAACACACTTTACTAAATTAATTAATTTGCTTGTTTGGCAAAGTCAAAGTCAAAGTCAAATCATTTATTTTGTATAGGCCTATGGGGGCACTTACAAATTGTCAAGTTTACATTTTTTTCTTATATACTACTATACTACCACCGGATCGAAACGCGACCTCAACTGAGAAGATCCGGCAAGAAACTCAGTGGGCTGATAATTTTTTTAAATCGCCAAAACTTATTACAAATACACAGGTACATATAGCTCCAGTGTGTTGCCTTTAGAGCTGCGTTTAATAATAAAGATAGAATAATAATACGTTAGGCGCCGACTCACAATGACTTAGGTATACTTACATTAGTTTAAGAACTTTGTTATTAAGGTTAAATAAAAAGGTATATTATTTTTTGCTTTTTAAAATTTTCGGCGGTTTAATTTTTTGTTAAAAAGTTTTTTCCTATACCAAAATGAACTGCCCCTTACCAACTATTTTGCAGGATTTTTTTTACAAGTTTTTTTTTTAAATTACTTTAAATTTTTGACAGTCTGTACTTTAAAAATCTGTAAAAAATGTTCAGTTACTATTGAAATAACTTACGCCACTGTATTGCCATATAAAAAAAAAACTGAGCCGTCGCGAGACGCCTGGCAGACGTTTCACATAAAACATAGTAATCGTAGCAGAAAGTGAGCGGAGTTAGCCGGTGGGCGGAGTCTAAGCGGCGAAAAGATCCGAGAAGTCGAGGAGTACGAAGAGTGGCCGCATTTAAAACTATACTTTATGCATTAAGTAATAAGGTTGATTTCATTTTGTTGTGGCGAAGCGTTGGCAAATCTCGCCACACCAAAAATAGGCTCTATAGCCAAGGAAAAACAAGGTTGGAAAAACAAGGTCGAAAGTCGATCAAATTTTTATACCATTTAGTTGTATACCCGATACTAATGCGAACGACAACGTATTATTTCCGACTTCTGGAACACCATGTTGTTAATAATTTGGTAAATATCTCATTCCATTATCGTTCGTTTGTCAACTTGTTTCGCCAAAGTTAAAACTGTAGACGATACAAACATTTATTCTGTAACTTCGAATAAATGTTTTCACAGCATTAATTTCGCACGAAATGTTACAGGGAACTTCGCAAACATAATTTAGGAACTTCTTTTGTTTGGAATTCCCTGAACACCCTACTAATACTATTACGAAAGGGATTATTATTGTTCTGTGCCTACTTGTGTAGCTTCTAGGTGGTTTTATTATTTCAAGTTGTTCACCTATTCTAATGATATTATGATCATGAGTATTATGGCAATAGGCTCGCCCTGTATTACATTAGGGCCAAAATACATCGGCGAAGTGTGAGTGTACTGCAGTGTATCAAAACCAAAATCATTTTTTTTAACCGACTTCAAAGAGGAGGAGGTTCTCAATTTGAAGTGTAAATCCTAGTACCAGCTACGTCAGACTAGGCAAATACACACATGAATTGGCGCCGACTCCAAATGTAATGAATAATAAGGTTATTTGTAGCTTTTGCCAAAAAGCATTTACAGATAATCATATTATTTTACAAGCTTTATATTAACTTGCAATGTATGTCTGGGTGGAATCTTGCAACTGAATTTTAAATCAGTTAACTTCAACCGATTGAGCTGAAATTTGGTATACACGCTTATTTTGGATGACAATGGCTGCTTAGCTATGTGACGTTATTCTAATTCCAATATGGCAGATCATCCAAGATGGCAGAATAGTTATTTTTTCTGCACTACCACAGTATGGGTATCAAATGAAAGGGCTTTCTGAGGAGAACACGAAAACTAAGGGCAATTAAATAAAAACTTGTTTTTAAAAACTTTTTTACCATTAATTTTTTCTACCTTTGAAGACTACAAAAAATATATTATAAATGTTAAGAGATCCGAATAGCAGACGTAACAAACGAACAAAAAATGTGTCAACCAGATAGTAACAAGATAAGGCATTGTGCACAACAGTGCAGCTCGCTCGTTTTAACTTTCAGGAAATAATTGGTGCATTTCAGGAGTTTCAAGAATGAAGACATTTTTGGTATTCAGAAGATGGTTATTTGGCGTTTCGGCTCACTCTAAGTATGAACGCCAAGCATTATTGCTTACAGTTTGGTGTTCTACCTTACAGTGAACTGAGGGCCAACCACACTACGATCGCCTGAAAACCCGACTTGAAGAACAGAGAAGTTAATTAAATGGTAATGGTACCATGCTCTTTGTATGTGTTGCATTGTACATTGTACGTACATAACTCCACATTATTTTTCAATCTCTTACCATGGTTACAAAACATTTACAAAAAATCGTTACAACGTGGAATATTTACTAGTGCGTAAGGCACACTGGGGCGTCAATGTTCGCGCGTCAAAATGTTAGACAATACCGAAAAACAACTACTACTACAGCCCTTTTAACGTCCCACTGCTGGACACGGGCCTCCCCTCAATGCGAGGGGGATTCGGGCCATAACCCACCACGCTAGCCCAGTGCGGGTTGGCAGACTACACACATCTATCAAAAACTAGTCAAGTTCCCTCAGATGTGCAGGTTTCCTCACGATGTTTTCCTTCACCGTTTCATAGCAAGTGATAATCTCAGATGAAAATGAGATTCGCACATAAATCCTAGAAGTGCGAGCCGGGATTTGAACCTGCACACTTCGATCGCAGGGCGTGCGTTCAACCACTCGGATACCACTGCTCGAAACAAACTCTAAATCAATATGCAAGCCCCCACGCGTGAAAATTCACTTGCGTTGTTAGTTCCAAAGTGAAATCATTTATACTGTATAGGCCTATGGGGCACTTACAAATTGTCAAGTTTACATTTTTTTTTTATATACTCCACCGGATTGAAACGCGACCTCAACTTAGAAGATCCGGCAAGAAACTCAGTGGGCTGATCATTTTTTTAAATCGCCAATACTTATTATATATACACAGGTACATTACAGCTCCAGTGTGTTGCCTTTAGAGCTACTTTTAATAATAAAGATAAAATAATAATACGTTAGTAAGGCAACACACGCTACACTTTGACATGACGGGCAATATTTCGACTTTAGTTTTGAACCTGACCTGTGGTCCTCTCGTTGTAGAATGAACTTTTTCTATGTGTCAATACAGTTCGTTTCGTTATGGTCAACATTTTGAAACGCCAGCCTTGACGCCAGTATGCGGGAGGCCTAAAGATGCGGTGGGTCCACAGCATCGGGACCCGGGGACCGCTCTTACTCACATATAAATATTTTATTTAGACCTGGAAAGCCGGCCCCGGTAATGGCAGGCGCAGCATCAGATTTCCCTCCCAGGGATAAGTGCAGAAATATTAATAAAACGGTAGGGCCCGGCTGTTTGTTCAATATTCATGTGACATGAATTCCTTAGTTTTTACGTCCACCAAGTTTCAGTGATTGAAATTCGCGTAAAATATTCAGAAGACTTAAACGCGCTCGTTAAACTTTTGTTATTATATAACTGCGTTGAGTTTTAACGAGACATTTTCAGGACGACGTAACTTCAAAAATTATATCTAGTTTGATATAATTATATATAAATAAATCTATTTGATTGTAGCTGTAACGATAACATTCAGTGGTACACAGCAAGAGTTTCAAATAAATTTGTAGGTAGGTAATACAGTATTCTTTAGAAATCACCTGAGTATTTTATTTCGTAGCTTCTCAAAACAAACTTTAATTTGTTACATTCTAATGAGCACTAAACGAAGCATAATAAATAAATACTCAATAAACAGACTTAATACAAAGATATTTTGCGATAAAGAAACTAGAATCGGTACGTAAAAAAAAGTCTCTACTGAGTAGGTGGGCAATCAAATGCCTTTAAGAATAAAATTTAAACATAAAACGAGATTTTGATTTTCGATGTCTGTGTTTTTAAGTAGGTAGGCATCCAATTTTTACGACGAAATAAGTAAGTACGTCCATTTTAAGAGTTAAGTCAAGCAATATGACAATAACAATTCATTGAAATTAAGTCTTTAAAATTCAAACTAGCACCGAATGGTTTAACCGCTAGTAGGCTTGAAACTTAATTATGCTGTTTAGATGGCTTCAGCATACCTACACTTTGCTGAGAATATTTCGTTTGATACCAAAGCATTCCTACGCGGTCGGGTTGCCAACCTCGCATAGCCAAATAGCCACCTTACGCTCCATAATCATAAGGCTGCATTCAATATTCGGCACACGATTGATATTGTTCCCGTTTACAGATGAATTCTGCGAAGAGTATCCCCACAGCCTGATCCCTACTCCGGGCTACTGGGTGGAGTGCTCCCGCCAGAAGATTGCCACTGACACCATCTGGGATGAGTCGGAATCGGAACACGACAGTGGGCCCGACAGAGATAATACCGACCCTGGTGAGTTTACCCTACTTTATATTTTTAAGTAAGAGTCCCCCAGCCCTGATGCCCTCGGTTCCAAATTGGACACCTTTGGGGTCGAAGACATCTGATAAGGGTGCACCGGTAAGTTCCGTTGGAGATCCCGGACCCCTCTACCGTGCTGAAGGCGACCACGGGGTGGTTATGGTGGGTAAGGCCACATACCCTGGACTTCTCCCCAAGAAAGACCAGGACGATCCCACAAGGGATTTTCAACCCGCCAAAAAAAAAGTACCTATAGTGTCGAAGTTTCCAGGGCACCCAAGGACTTCAAACATGCTTAAACAACGACCGAGAACTCTATGTATGGCCTCCGAAGCATGAAAGCTTATTGCTATATCTTATAAACTGGACTTTATCTTTATTTTTAACGTTGAGGCCTCCCGCATACTGGGGCGTCAACTCTCGCGCGTAATTTTTTTGCCATACCAAAACAAACTGTATTGACTCATAGAAACAGTTCATTCTTTAACTAAATTACACTGATAGTGCGAGCGAATTTTGACGCGTGGGGGCTTTGCATTTACAACAGAAATTGAATCTGTATGCATATTAATACAGAGTCCGTTTTGGTATGGCAAAATATTTGACACGCGAGCGTTCCCGCCCCAGTTTGCCGGGGGCTTATTTTGTGTCGCACTGTTGACTAAATGCCTCTTCCTTCAAGTATCCTGGTCATTTATAACTTTATAAGATAGAAGTGACGAAATATTTACTATAAATCCAAATTCCTTTCAATTTTCTCAAGGACCAAATACTTGTTTCATATATCGGTTATTAAAGGGCCTTCCACTTTCGTTCCTGCCTACAAGAAGGAACCAACGAAAGTTGGTTTTCACAAGTAAGAAAGAATAACGATAGTATCTGTCCATCTGTCACCAAGCTATATCTCATGAACCGTGATAGTTAAACAGTTGAAATTTTCATAGATGATGAATTTCTGTTGCCGCCGTCACAATAAATACAAAAAAAAACCAATACAATCGAGAACCTCCTCCTATTTAAAGTCGGTTAGAAACAGAATAAAATATAAATGTAAGGGGGCTTCCATAAAACAAACGTGATTATTTTTCCGTTTTTATAGATAATGGTACGGAACCCTTCGTGCGCGAGTCCAACTCGCGCTTGGCCGTTTTCTTTAAATTTATATTGGTATTTATTGAATTTTTTCTTGCTTTTAAGTACTTGACACTGGCTGAAATACCCGCTACTGCAGGTGGAGCCATTTCTCATCTCATTCCATTAAATTTTATAAAAAAAAAGAACTTCATTGTTATATTGTTAATATTCTACACTATTGAATATTTTATTCGTCCATTACCGTAACAGTTTTTGTAAAAACAAAATCTCTATCGGAAAGTAAAAATCGATACATAAAGGCATGTTCCGTCGTCATTTCTCGGTACAACATTTAATAAATAAGCCTTTTATAAGAGCATTAGGAAGTAGTCACCACAGAGAGGCCTTTTGACTATCGAGTTTGCAAAATAAACCTTATTAAATTTGTCCACTTTGAGTACATTAAATATTCCATAAATGTCGTTATACAAATTTAATGATGCAAGTTTTCGTAGTATGTTTTGTTTAACAATTTTGTTATTTTAATTGATTTTCGTACTAAGCTAAATATGTAATAACTAGCTTCTGCCTGCGAATTCGTCCGCTGAGATTTCAACGATTCAATGTCGTTATAAAATATAACCTATATGTTATTCTTGTGTACAAACAATAAGAGTAACAAACATCCATCTTCACAAACTTTCACATTTATAATATCAGTAAGATATTGTGGAACTGGTTTTTAGGGTTCCGTACCCAAAGAGTAAAACGGGAACCCTATTACTAAGACTTCGCTGTCCGTCCGTCCGTCCATCCGTCCGTCTGTCACCAGGCTGTATCTCATGAACCGTGATAGCTAGAGACTTGAAATTTTCACAGATGATGTATTTCTGTTGCCGCTATAACAACAAACTAAAAAACAGAATATAATTAATATTTAAGGGGGCTCCCATACAACAAACGTAATTTTTCCGCCGTTTTTATTGATAATGATACGGAACCCTTCGTGCGTGAGTCCGATTCGCACTTGTCCGGTTTTTTAAGTATCTAACATTAATAAATTAGTTTGTTACACTTAGGACCAAACAAAATAAAACGCTTTAACCTTTTTTTCACTGCAAAAATATTTTTTATTGTATTTTGTAACCCTTGTATCTAATCTAGAAAACAAATGCATAAATAAGAACAGGATAGAACTTTTATTAAATTAGAGCTCGCACCACTCCGCTATGTTGGACGTTAGATAAAGCGAAAATGAAATTGTATACTTTCCGTCCCACCTTGACTCCCTTACAGCTTTATTTATATCTATGGTTACGCCGCTTAAACATCACTGAGAAATAAAATGACTACGCCATGCTGAAGGAAACGCTGCACACTTATATTTATTTTCAGAGGATTTATTTCAATGAGGTAAAGTTACTTCTTAAGGTAATATAAAGTAAAGTAAAGACTCGCCCTTAGACGAAAGATACTCGATTTTCAATTAAAATTTTTAAAAATTCGTTGTTTATTTTTTGGTACCTCATGTAGGCACAGTTAACTTTTTTAGTTAACTGTTTTAAGTATCTATGCTATATCATACTAATACACATTGTTTTTATAGTATACTAGCAGACCCGGCCACGCGTTGCTGTGATCTAAGCTATCCTATCTCTCAAGTTGGACCAGACTGCTCACGGTGTGCCAATTTAATTTAAAATCGGTTAAGTAGTTTAGGAATCCATCGCGGACAAACATCGTGACAGGAGATTTATATATATTAGATAGATATATAAAGTAGTGAAATTTCTCATTTTCACCGGCTACATTTTTAAGGTAAAAAATACCTATTTTATTTACGCTTACTTTTTAAGACAGCAAAACAAGGAAACCGTTTTTACATCCCCGGTGTCGTAAATGTAAACGGTGATAAAAAAAAATCAACGACTGAATAAAGGTGAGCGTGACATCGCCGAAACAAAGTTAGTGTTCCCTTGAATAATACTGAACACGGCAAGCGTCGGGGATAATTCCTTCGCTGTCACATTAGGTAGATACGAGCCGAGACGAAAATTAAATTTGCCTCCCTTTTTCCGGCGCATCGATTCACGAAACCTCATATAATATGTAACAACCTTTAAAAATCTCGACGTAAACGTCTCCTTTCCATTTTGAATATTCATAAATTATTAGGGTTCCGTACCCAAAGGGTAAAACGGGAACCCTATTAGAAAGATTAGAAAGACTTCGCTGTCCGTCCGTCCGTCCGTCCGTCCGTCCGTCTGTCACTAGGCTGTATCTCATGAACCGTGATAGTTAGAGAGTTGAAATTGTCACAGATGATGTATTTCTGTTGCCGCTATAACAACAAATACTAAAAAACAAAATAAAATAAATATTTAAGGGGGCTCCCATACAACAAACGTGATTTTTTTGTCGTTTTTGTAGACAATGGTACGGAACCCTCCGTGCGCGAGTCCGACTCGCACTTGGCCGGGTTTTTTTGGAACGAATCAAACGGGATTTTATCAATGTGCATACTTCTATGGTATTATGACGCGAAAATAATAGTCCATGAAAACCAATTAAATTTATTGGAAGCAGCTGCTGCCAAACCAACTTTATAATTATTTAAATTACTTCAGTTATCGTTTTTGTTGTTTCACTAACCACATAACGAGTTTATAATCGAAACAAATGCGATTGCAAATACTCAGAAGACCTTATCAAGCGTCTCCAAAAGTTATACGATGGGTACCACGGGATAAATATACCTCATTTGAAGCGGATTTATCGCGGTTTTGTACTGCCAAGTTAATGCCGCTTTGTGGCACAGTAAAAATAATTTATTTCGCTGGAAACCAAATTTATCGGCCGCAAATAATAAAAAGCTTTCGAAATCACCTGAAATTTGTGGGTTCATTAAAATCGATACGCAGAATGTGATTATGCATTTATGTATAGTGGCAAAACAAGAGAACGGTGAAGGAAAACATCGTCAGGAAACCTGCACGTGTAAAGTTCACCAACCCGCACTGGGCCAGCGTGGTGGACTATAGCCCCAATCTCTCACGTATTGAGGTGAGAAATGTGCCCGGTATAAGGTCAATAAGCTCGCATCCTATTACATTGGGACTAAAATACATCGGCGAAATTTGGGTGCAATGCAGTGTACCTCTGCCTAGCCCTTCGGAAATACAGGCGTGATGATGTATTTAGAATTTATTTAAAACACGATTCTATGAATTGGACGTGTCTGGGCTGGTTCGTGCCTAGCATGTCTCTTAGAAAATGAATGGCCCGCCCCTTTTAGCGTGCATTCAGTACATAATGGCAGCTAGAATCAAGATGAGCATCTCAAATAGCATTCTAGGAGACGCCAAACTTCGAAGCACATTGGTTATGCAAAGCGGATTATTTAGAGTACACAATCTACATGACTGCGATGTCGTGGGATGTTTTACTAACTTAACCCCCAGTACGCTGGGGCGTCAAAACCCGCGCGTCTAATTTTGCATACCAAAACGAACTGTATAGAAGATCCGGCAAGAAACTCAGTGGACTGATCATTTTTTAAATCGCCATAGAAAAAGTTCATTCTTCAACGAATTGACATCGCGAGCGAATTTGGACGCACGGGGTCTTGGCTTTTACTACAGCAATTAAGTCTTTATGTATATCCACGTAGAGTTAGTTTTGTTTTTGGCGAACATTTTGACGTGCGACTTTTGACGCCCCAGTGTGTGGGGGCTGAAAGTGATTCTTGTTTTTCGACTTTCACCCCAAGAACGTAACGTTAAAGTTGTGAAATTTTGTAAGCAGAAGTTATTATTATGAATGAACCCGAAATGTTGCGCTTATTTGAAAAGTTTATTTTAATACGTCAAACTTTTTGATAAAAAGTAAACTTGGGATACTAAATGTACCTTCCACTTGTTATGTCACTTTAATGACAAAGAGAATAGAATTAGAATTAAGAATACTTTATTTAAAAAAAAACATAAGAGCTCATAGAGAAACATTAAATAAAGAGTTGACACAATGGTTTGATACTACTATCCATAAAAATAAATAAAATTGTCTGTTTATAATAACAGATATTTACTAAATTAATTAGAAAATAACTATTGCGTTATCATTTTAAACATGTTTCTCCGTCTATCTATTTAAATGACTGGACCGATTTTAACGGGACTTTTTTGACAGATATCCCATGTTATAAGGCGTAACTTAGAGTACTTTTATCTTAAAAAATAATAAGGTTTCAAAATAAAACCCATTTATTCCAGGTAATTAGGATTCCTGAATTTTGCGCGCACGCAAATGCGGGCTCATGTAGAACTGATATATATACCTCCTTACTGAAAATACTTATTTGCCTCTTTATGTTGTTCAATCTATTTTCCGCTTCTACACACCCAAACTGGGCTGTCCAAACGGCCACCCTTGTCCATCGGCGATGTTTCATTCGACACACGTTTTCAATTTATCGGCGTCCCCCTCATTGTCTGGTCGCGGGGATCTTGGGCGCCCGCCGTCGCGGCTCCTCTTATCGGGCGTTCTATTGAGGAGTCACGTCATGTGTGAATGTGCCACGCACGAGACAGTAATGACACGGTGACCCGGTCATTCCCATTCACCCCACAATATCTATTACATCACGACCAATTGTATGCCTGAGAGAATATTTTGGTTATCTCATGACGTCAGTTCTTGCGATTTCCTAAATACATTGCACATTATGGTTTTATACAGGGTATACAGGGTATTTCAGAAGTCCGAAATAATACTTGGCCGTTTGCACGAGTATCTGGTATAGGTACAACCGAATGGTATAAAAATGTTTCCGAAATTCGATCAGAAATTTTCTTTTTTTTTTGCCTCCAATTTAAAAAAGTTAAAATATCTATAGTCTTAAGCGAGATTATCAAGTTCTGTTGTAGTTGCCTCTCGATGATGTTATTTTCAGTGATAAATAGGGTTATGGATGTGCCCTAAGCCCACAACACGATATCTGTGATAAATATTCAAAGGTCTGTAACTCAAAAACTATGATAATTAGGTATAATCTGCATTCACTATGCATCTACCTTAACTACCGTATATGTACCTACTTACAAACATCAGAAATTTATCTACCGAAGTTCTTTTTTTACCTCATTGAATACATATTTTTTTTAACTAGACATTGTAATATGTTCCCTTAATAAAATTGCCTTACGATTTGAGATAGGTATAATCTAACTACATGAAAATGGGTATACCTATTCAAATTCAATGTTGTGTACGTGCAGACAATATTAATAACAATACGTTACATGTCTATATAAGTTCAGTGAGACGGAATGTCGAGGGTTTGATCGATCTACATATTCTTGTATTATGTCTGAAGCGAACCTCTATTGGGGATATGGTTTGTTTCTATTGGTGATAACGAGAAAAGAATCACATGTAATGCTTTTGCGAGCAAAGTATCGTCGGGGAACAGGAAAAACTCATTAAGTAATAAAAAAAACAATATTTAGAATTTTAATAGTTTTTAGGGTTCCGTACCTAAAAAGGAAAAAACGGAACCCTTATAGGATCACTTTGTTGTCAGTCTGTCTGACTGTATGTCTGTCAGGGTGTCAAGACCCTTTTTCTCAGAAACGCGTGAAGGTATCAAGTTGAAATTTATAACAGAGATAATTATATTGAGAGAGAGAGAGATAAGATATATTGTATGGGCACACCAGTATACCAACTGCAAAGTAAGTTAAGTTTTTCTCTATAACCAGTTTATCTTTTCGTTAGAGTAATGCTCGGTGCTTTCACAGCTTAGGTACGGAAGCCTCCGTGCGCGGGTCCAGCTCGCACTTGGCCGGTTTTTTTAATGTGATTTAGTGTTTTTTTCTCATTGGAATTCTGTAAAGTAATGCACTTATGGATATGATGACTATTTCCTGGGAAAGTTGTTGATATTTTAAGGTACTTGGTGTAATAGCATCTTTCCTATTTTTGTACTTAGTGAGAATTTCCTGTCACCCGGCGATAAGATCCTACGGCCAGGATAATTTCTCCAATTTTATCACGGAATTAGCGAAGCAATTAGAATAACAATCCAAGCGGACATGACAAAGTTTAGACGAAAGCTTGGTCTAGTGGTTTAAGCGTAGACCGCTTGTCTCACTGAACTGGCTGGTTGCGGGTTCGATTCCCACTAGCGTAAAATTTCGGAAATGTCCTTTTCGAAATTTGCCCTGGCCTGGGTGTAACTGGGATCGCCCCTATAGTATGAGCTTTGTTCAAAGTGTGCAGGTTCAAACCCCGGCTCGCACCTCTGGGATTTATGTGCGAATCTCATTTTCATCCGAGATTGTCACTTGTTATGAAACGGTGAAGGGAAACATGAGGAAACCTGCACGTCTGAGGGAACTCCATAGATGTGTGAAGTCTGCCAACCCGCACTGGGCCAGCGTGGTGGAGTATGGCCTGAATCCCCCTCGCACAGAGGGGAGGCCCGTGCCCAGCAGTGGGAGGTTTAAAGGGCTGTAGTAGTAGAAGTTAGTTTGGTGTCATATAATGAGTGTGTGTTGTCTGGCGCAAAACGTATATTGGCGTAATCTTGATCGTTGTTGAAAGATTTTTAAAACTGCTCCGAAGCTAAGGCTCAGATATTAATTTATATTACATCTACAAATCAGATCGAATTCTTTCTCACCAACTCACGGAGTATTTATTTCCCTCCCTTGGGAAGTGGTAGAGTCATCAATCACTACATACTTTTCCCTTACCTTAGGCATTGTTTGATGAATTATACCAACACTGGGGTACCATCTTTGTTACTCGAAAGAGATGGCTTCTTTTATTATTAAACAGTATCATTCATTTATTAACAGAATTACTTACACCCATTGTGTTTTTTATTGATAGATAGATGGATAGATAACTCTTTATTGTTCCACCTATTAGAGAAATACAAACGATACATGTACGATAAAAATATTAATAATGAAGTGCAACAATGGGCGGCCAACTTATCACAAAAAGTCATCTTCGGATGGAGAGGAATTAAAGTACTTTATGCTATTTGTAATAGCAAAATAATCTTATATCACACTACACGTCATTATATTCAGAGATATATTCAAACAAATAATATTTCATTCTAAAAATACATGGGTTCAATCAAAATAACACATAACAAAACTCTTTCAATTGTTTAATGCTTCCTATTCCTAATTTATTTTAACAGAACAGTGAATTAGATACCCGTATGTTTAAAACCAATATTTTATTCGTACGAAGAAACTATGTACAGCCGGAAAAGTGGTTCCAGTAATATTTTATGACGCAAACTCGAGCAAATAAGGATTCTATGTAGGTATCTACATTTATAAGTTCGCGTTTTAGTGCTCCAAAACGGTTCTAACCGCTGTCAAGTATTCTGACCGTTAGGTTTTCACCTTCTCAAATAAAAACTCAAGTTTTCTGTGTTTCCTTTTGGAACTCTGAAAAACAAACGAATCAGAAGATAATATGAAATAAAATAATTTTGAAATCAATTTTACACATGTAGTCTATTTGTTAAAATTTGCATTAAAAAAATGAAAATGTCTCCCGTCCTTATAAAAGACTTGCTGGTCGACAAAAATACTATACCTCATAAATTATTCCGACGTTCCGTCGGCCCTCGTCTCGGTACCGGGCTCACAGTAAGAAACTTGTAAATACTTTGTGACACTTTGAATTTGGATAGTAATCCCTGCTTAAGCAATGAAAGTAACTTTGAAATCATTGCCTCCAAAAGGAGCTAATACGACCCGTATTTTTTAATGCCTCCATCTTGGAAACTGGTCTAACAAATTATCAAATAGGACTACTTTGAATAGTGAAGGTACATATACGCCAATAATTACCTACTATTTCACATATATAATTAGAAAAGCAAGTATATCTAATATAATTAAATTCAGTACTGAATTTAATTTGAAGTTAGCACACGATATGAGGCAGAAGTGATGCGGTAATCCTTGGCTTTGCTTGGATAGACGGCGACATGCTGCGAGCTCGCGCGATAGCTGCTCGCTTCCAAACGCTTTCCCAGCTGTCCAATTCCATTAGATCAGAGTCATTGGAATAACATTTATTTAAAGCACTACCTACACGGCCAGTGACCAAGGACCCGATTTTCATTTGATAGACATCAATCTCTATTCGACATATGGCGAAACAAAACGTAAAATTGGTCGTATTTGTTTCTTTTGTTAGGTCATATCTCTAATAGAGATTGATGTCTATCAAACGAAAATCCGGCCCCGACTCTAGTGTCTGAGATTTCACTACACCCAAAGACTTTCGTGAACATTGACATTACGATTTTTTAATTTTTCTTTCAGCAAGCTTCACCAAATGTCCCAGTTCAACTTTTATAACTTATCAGCCTAAAGTTACTAGATGTTGCTTCCGTAATTTCAAGTGATGTAATATACAGAAGATAGCTGTCAATACTTGTTAAAGACTATGTAGAGTCCTATGTGAAATTTAGGAGTGCTGCTATTTCAAATTTGGTGGTCATCTTTCACTGTTTTAAAGGCTATTGAATGGCCCCTAAAACCACAGCACAATAGGTGCATACTTGTGGCAAATATTCTACCTGTAACTGCAAAACTATATTTCGGTCTTCTAATACGCAGAGTATATTGCAAAATTTAAGGTGTGCGAATACGTGAACTGAAGCGCGGATGACACGCTAAGCTTCGCCTGCGGACTGACAGCGACACGACGCGAACGGGAGCGATGATTGTTAGCAGACACCTCCAAGCCGTCTAGATGTTTATCAGTGCTTATTATGACCTAACAACCAATTATGGTAGGATTTCGGCTACTAATGATAGTATAATAATTATCATTAATATAGACATTTGTTGGTATTACTTGTTTAACACTACGAAAGGTTTCTGAATTCTGCACATTAATGAAGTTCTATCCTGGCCTTTACTGAAATCGAAATCAAACTTATTATAGGAATTTTGTCTAAATACTAGGCCAATATTCTGTCGTATTATATTTCCTTGCAAAAATATTCTACAGGAAAGTTAAGTAGGTAAATTGTTTAAGTATGTGATATAGCGTAGCGACAGTGACGTTACATTAAATTTTAATGTGATCATTGCTTCTCCACTCAGCTCTGGGCACTAAGCATTGTCACCAAGAGAAATAGGAGTGTACTATATATGGAATTCTTCCTTCTACAAATTACCAATCGTACATATTATATAAGCTGGCGTTTTTTTCCATTCGCTTGGGTACTCACATTGTATTTGTTTATTTACAAGTGAAAATCTAATGGAAGAATTGTGCTCCCATTACCTACATTTTATATGACTTTTCCTCCGAAACAGAGTAACTCACTCTGAAAATGTGGCATTATAAAAAAAATGCTACCATTACATTATGTAGGTTTACTTTTTCAGTAAAGGCGCCATTGATTTTTTAAGGAGGTATCCGTGCTCTTAGGCTTAGGGACTTAGAACTAACGAATTTTACAACAAATCTTATTATTTTATTTGACAGTTAATTAAGGCTTGTTTTCAGGTACCTACTAGTTACACAACAATAATATGAATACTACGAGTGAATATGACGAGTGAAAGTCGATATGAAACACTTTATTTTTAAATTTACCTCATCTAACATGAAACTTACAACTGATTTTGTCATAAATTTTTCACTAAAGTTAGGAGATGCCTTTACGTAATGCCTAAGTATGAAGCAGTTGCCAGTTGCGAGTATTAATATACACTTCTCATCAAAAAAATCGAAACACCTCGCAGTTTATGATTTGATAAGGATTATCAGAAAAATGTGTATATTTAGGAATAAATGTAAAATGTCATTTAATAGTGAGTAGTATGAGGTTTATAAATCCTAATGTTAATGTTCTAAATTCAAATTAAGTCTTCATAGGTTTCGTATTTTGTATGATAAGTAATTTTAAAAATTAGGACAAAAACAATAAAAACGAAAGTGTTTCGATTTTTTTGATGAGAAGTGTATATGCATCACGCTAATCTGTAATCTGTTTTTCGTAACACTGCCAGTGTTACGAAAAACGGGTATTAATTCATAAAAAAAATTCACAGACCGCCACAGAAGGTCGGGATCGCTCGACGAAGCGGCAGAAGACAGCAGCGACAACGGCGGCAGCACGCCGAAGAAGAAAACTGCAATCGAGGAGCAGTGGGAGAGGTCAGGGGGCTTCGAACTTACCTCCGTAGAACAAGAGACATACGAAAAGTATTTCTACGGCTCAGAACATTGGAACTATTTTACAAACGACGAAGATCTCGGTCCTGTTATACTGTCGATTAAGCAGGAGACGCTTAATGCGAGGGACCAGTTCAGGTGAGTCTGTACACAGAGATTGTGCGGAATATTAATTAGTGGGTAATATTTAGTGCGGCAAATTCGTGGAATTACTCCTCCCGTAATCACGACACGGGGTTTGCGAGGTTTGTTTATCATAGAATCTGAGCAATATGGTTGGTCTCCTATTATTATTAGATGGCGCAATAAAGTTAGTTATTTTGCGTAGATTTCTACTAATATATAACTCCTATGCTTTTTAAAAACTGTAAATCTCCAGGCTCTCTGGGATTTCAAGGCGCGCGCTTCAGTATATTTGCCAATACTAGATCGAATTGTGTTGACTTATAGATAAGCTCATTATTCAACGAAATGTCATTGACAGCGCGAGCGAATTTTTAAGTCTGATCACGTGGCTTTTACCACAGAAAATCAATCTTTATTTTTATTAAGACAGAGTTAATTTTTGTATTGGCAAAAGTTTCATCGCGCGCGTCTCGACCTCGACTCCCCAGTGTACGCGAGACTTAGTGGTTTATACAAAATTATTTATATTTCACAAACAAAATCCGATCAAGAATTTTCATACTCCAACACCTAATCTTCATATTCTATATGACGTGTTTACTGCCTACGAAACACGTCACACATAATATATTATACGAAAAATATTTGATAGATCGGATTGATCGTAAATCAGAGAGCGCACTGAGATATTTTAAAACAATGTGCATAGATAATAAATTCGGGCGAGATTTATTTCGGAATCGCCGACACTGTTCTAAAATTAAAATAGCAACGCGAATCGATGAGTTAGTATCCACAAACCGAGAATATAACAAGTCACATTGTATCGCACGGAAATAGGCAGTAATGGAATTCAATTAAATTGTTAGTCGAAATATGAAAGTTGTGAGAGCAAAAGAAATAACTCGTCCTCACCGGGATTTCCATGGAAGTTGTGCTAAAAACTTAATTGCCTACAACTTTATTAAATGTCAATGTCCATCACACAAAGTCGGCTTTCTAATTTATTTCATTAATTTCGTGATTTCTCTTTTTCCCTGCTACCTATTTAATATCATATTTTAAAAGGTAGGGTAAGGTCTTTATTTAATAAAACAAAAGAAAAACTTCATTCTGAGTTAATATTTGCAGGCGTGTGAATTCGTGGTAAGGTCGAATGGGATGAACTTTTTCGTCAGCATTTTCTCGCAAAACAAATGAACTCTGTCGTGTTTCGGCCTCAGGGGGGCAATTCTCGCATGATCGACATTATCTTAAATACGACATTTGTCGACGACAAAAGGAAAAAATAAGACCGATTGGGTGTTTCGTTTCGACATATATCCAATTAGAGATAATGTCAAACTTGCGAGAATTGGGCCCCAGTACCCCACGTACAAATGTTTCGGCCACAGTCGTCGCCGGCACGGTGTGCATTTTAATTAAAAACGGCCAGGTATTGTAAAACGGAATGGGCGTTTCAAAGTGTTTGTAGCCATAATTAACTGCTCAGTAATGGCGATAGCCTCACCGGGTTTACCTCCACGACCCTCTCGTAAACCTGAAATTCAATTAGCATAATGTAGCAGAAGCAAGGTGTTAACATTTGAGAGGTTGTAGAGCGAGTTGTAAACACACAAATACCACCGTAGGTACTATCTATGCATGCGAACCGAAACTAATACTGTAGTATAATAGGTATATCTAATCAAACTTTATCGCTTCGTCGCGTTCTTTTAATTAAGTACATAAGTATTTTATCTCTCGCAAAGCAAAGACAATCTAACCTACACAGCGTCGTCTGTAGGTCTTAAAAAGTAATAAATGTCACAAACGACTTTTAATGGCAGCGAGCGCAAGGTTGTAAATAGAACTAGGTGATTCAAAAGTGAAACCTCACCCTTATACTCATAAAGGTGTTATTACAATTCCGTCGAATTTTAATTGTACCCTTAAAGTATTTCATTAACGCAAAATTCGCCTCACAAAGTAGGTACGCTACTTTGGCGAAGTTCGCGTCACATTTTTACAACGGCGGTAGGTATTCCAGCTGCGATCTTTTGAATAATGTGCTCGTCTCGTGTAATCACATTCCTGTCTTTGAAATATGACAGCGGTGGCAGAATCTTTGGTATTTTATATGATTGATGAAATTCTTATTCATTCTTATGCTCCTGAATAGATTGAACCGAAGAGTATGTAGGTATGAAAATTTTATGTGCATAGTGTTAATATATAGATATTGCTATAAGTGTATATATGATAGATAGATTAAACTAACAGAAGCAGTGGTAGCCGCCTCGGTAGAACGCCCGCCTTAAATGCAAGGGGCGCAAGTTCAAATCCCGGGCTCGTACCTCTGAGATAATTTTCATGTGCGAATATAATTTTCAATAATGATTACCACTTGCTGAACGGCGAAGGAAAACAACGTGAGGAAACCTGCACGTCTATAGAGTGTGAAGTTCACCAACCCCCACTGGACCAGCGTGGTGGACTATGGCCCAAATCCCCCTCGTGTTGAGGGGGAATGTGCCCGTGATAATGGCAATAGGTTCACCCCCTATTACATTGGGACCAAAATACATAGGCGAAGTGTGGGTGCACTGTAGTGCGCCTCTGCCTACCCCTTCGGGGAATACAGGCGTGAGAATGATGTATTAAATTAACGTTAAATCGAACATACAAAACAATATTAACTGCATTGCAAAGTAGAGTTTCTATCTAACTTATTTTTTTCTACAGCTGTTCCAAAACCAAACACATTTTCTATTGATGTTACAATCGATTTCTATTCAAACATTATTGGAGTTATTTAGGCGGTCAGCCCTACAAGCCAACGGAAGTATTCTTTTGTAGTACCTATACGTACCAGTATATTAAAGGAATATTAAAACAATACTACTGGCGAAGTGGTCGTAAGGGGGCAGATTGGCAAAGCTTCCTCAAAGAGAGCATTGCGTGTCCGCCCGTCGTTAACCCTCGCGTGGTCGCGGTAAAGCCAATCGCTATTAGGGTTGCCGACCATGCTTTATTTTAACCGACTTCCAAAAAGGAAAGGTTCTCAGTTCAGCCGGTATGTTATTTTTTTTATGTATGTACACCGATTGCGCTGCGAGTTATAATCCGATTTACGTGATTCTTTTTTTGTTTGATGCGGAATAAATGCCATTTGGTCCCATAAAAATTTGAAATTGTACGGCCAAGCAGTTTTCATTTTATGAACATTTTTATGTTTATTATGATCATTATTTACGTGGATGATGTAGTTGTATACGGCTTTTTAAGGAGTTTTCATTTAGGTTGATTATTAGTTTTTGTTTAATACGGATTGTTTACAAACATCGAAACTTACCCCCAAAGGAGTGGAAAGGGGACCCCCCTTATAATTTGAAGACTTTTGAAGTCGGTGCCAATTCATTCGGTATTTGCCTAGTCTGACGTAGATTGGCACCTACTCCAAATGTCTTCAAATTATAAGGTTATTTCTAGCTTTTTAGTGCACCTAGGTTTTTGAAGTCGGTTTTTGTTTTTTGTTAAAAATATTTTTTTTTAAAGTATCCTACTTTATTTTTGGTAATTATACTTTTGCATTTTATTCTTTATTTTGCATACCAATAAAGTATGTGGAAATACTTTATTTCCAACCTTTACTGTGATGTCTAAAACAAAACATTAATTCTGGGTACATAACTATTTAACGGTACACATTAGTGAAAACAGTTTATAATTACTAAACGAAATGGCAGATGTCAGATGTGGTGTTATGTGTGGTGGTGATTTTGATTGTCAAAGAAATTTGAAACATTTAAAGATACCAAAAAATTGTTAGCTTTGCTAAAAGCACACAAAAATACGTTTTGAAGGCGATAAAAACACAAAATTTTAAAAATACTTTTGTTTCTTCCAAATACTTTATTTTTTTCCTATGTAAATATTATAGGTTACGCATAGGTACGTCCATATTATACGTTTTTTTGTCAAAAAAAGTTGGCAACCCTAAGCGCTATACAAGATCATAAAATCAACTTTTGTGGATGGTTTATCGGTTGAGTATCATTTTACCTTTTGGCCGATGATGTCGTCTTCAATTTTCATGCTAATGTCATTAATATCCGATGCCTCCCATTCGATCGCATATTGTTAACGAGATGCAAGTCAAAAATGATCCTTCAAAAGACTTTCGTGAGTAACGCGCCTAATACCTGTTACAGCGCTTTACTGTACATCGTCACGCCTGTATTTTCCAAAGGGTGTATTTGTGTGTTCCTGTATTTCCCTTAAATGAATACAGAAGTGTACTGACCCACACTTCGCCGATGTATTTTTGTCTCAATGTAATAGCGGACTCTTAAACTAGCTTCTCATAAAAGAAATTAGAAGTTTTGCTTTCTGGATTTTGATGAAACATACAAACAAAATATTCCAAGTTTCTAAAAGGCAGTTATTTATATTTTTAAGGGGTAAATTGAGCATCTAAAGAATCACTAAAGGCTTCAAATCACACCGAATCCGTCACTCAGCGTCATACCCCGGTATCTTTGAACGAAGCATACATTTCAATTACGCGAACATTAAAAAGTTTGCTCTCCAAAAAGCCTACACGTAACTTACGTAATAAGAAGACATTGCAGACGGAGCAAGTACTCAAGGTACTTACTTCAGTACACTCGACAAGTAAAATTTCAAGTGTGCGTGTTTTATATTAATGTAGCTTATAAAGCGCTCTCTACGTGAATGCTTCAGTCTTTTTCGCACGCGTTAAATATAATGAATAAACAATGTGACTGAGCAGGTGGAGGGTTGAGATTGAACGGTTTGATTGAAGTTACGATGTGACTAAATACAGAAAATGGCCACTGCGCAATTCCTCTTAGGGTTGATTTTCCAATGATAAATTGTCAGACAATTTTCGACTGATAGCAAACCATAGTCAAATCACTTTGTTACGTAATTATTTTTATTATTGTGAAACGTTATATACCTATCTACCTGTAGCTTAAAATAACTTGTTACCACGTTAAATACTTAAGCGATTCACTCACGAAAAAGTAATAGTACTTAAATATAAATAAAGAACACATTTTGATAAGACGATGCTTTTATAAAAATTGAAAAAGTACATATATACCTATTGACACATATAACAGAAGGACAACGTCAATCTAAGTAGTGTTTCTCACTGATTGCTTTCCTGAAATATTGTTTTTTTCCGTACAGGACAGTTGTCCGGTGGAACATAAATAACAAGCCATTGGCCTAGATGATAGTTTTTGTGATAAATATTTTTTAGACATTCAATTTAACGTCGAAGAAATGACAGTAGAAACATTTATTACCTATAGCAATAATTGTCAACGCAGTTACATATTATGACAACGTAATATTGTTTTTTTTTTCATAAGGACGAATTGATTGATTATAAGTAGGTACCAAAAAATATAATAATAAATAATAGCCTATTTCGTGTCCCACTCCTGAGCAAAGGCGTCTCCTTTAATTGGACATAAAAAAAATAAATTGTATAAAATAAGTTATCTAACTACTAACCTATATTTTCGGGCCTCCATCCAATTTGTTTTATTCGTAAACTATTTTAATGTTATGTTTTTATTGTGATTCAGGGCGAAATATAAAACAAATAACCAATAATAAGAACGTGCTTCAAATAATATAATTTTCTTGTTCAGTCACATCGGAAAATATTGAAAAGTGCATAATTTTCCAATAAATTAAAAAATCATGTAATGCTATGTCAAGATTTATTTCTTTACATAGGTTAGGTTTTTTTTTAGATAGGTACCTATCGCTCACGGGCAAATTCCAAGGGTGTTCGCCATAAAATTCCGGCATTTTCATTACGTCCGTCATAGGAAAACTGAACCGATGTAAGACAACGCCAGAATTTAATTAAAAACGCTGGCTAGTCAATTTTTTGCTGCTTTAGGAAAAATCCCAAATACACTCTTGGTCGATGGAAAGAGAAATTCGCTAATCTGGTATTACGTTATTAGATACGCTTCCTTTTTAATTGGTCCTTGAATATTCTGGATAGCTTTTAATACGGTATATCATATTCATATTAAATAACATATATGTATAATACTTGTTATTTGATAATATTATTGTATTACATGATCTAGGTACGTTTTTGACAAATAACGGACACACATATCGACACTGAGGAATGTTTACAGAACATCCAATAAAACCCAATAACATCTTTTCACCTATTTGAAAAAAATAACAATTTATGTCCCACCAAATTCAGATCGATTAGGTATTCCGAAATTATGTTTTTGGTTAACTTACTAACAACTAACATAACAAAACACAGAAGTCCTTCAAAATGTAGCAGTAAATGGTTTGTTTCAGAATTGAAATTTCTATACAATGTATTATAAAACTATAAACTTTTACCTAACTAACATTTAGCAGTTTCATTTAAGTCCATTATCTAATATCAACAAGTTCCATCCACTAAAATGGCAATCCAATAATTGTTGACCCGACTCCATTCACTACTTCCGTTTCAGGCTTCAGCTGTCCGCGTCGTCACGAATCGCTTCGGTCAGGATTTCCACACCCTTCCCCTTTTGTCGTCGTTTACCCCTTTTCCCTTTCACGCAAAACGTTTGCCGCTATTACATAAATGCTAATGCAAACGAAAATTTTAATGGAGGTTGGTCGCGATTGTCGTTATTCTGAGTTTAATAGAGTTTTGAACTCATTTTGCACGATATAAACTATCATATCAGGAAAATTTAGTAACAATCAAAATATACGCACAAGTCTACAGCGAAATCAATTAATATCTTGCCTTTAATTTATTTTTTGTAATAATACATGAGATGGATTTCGCCGATATGTGGCACCGTTATAATATTTATTATATAATTGGACAACTATTTACAAAATATTTACAATGCAAAATAAAATAAGTTCAAACTAATAAGAAAATATTATATTTATAAAATATGTAAAAAATTTGGCCCATGCGGAAGCGTACCCAAGACGCTGGCTGCATTCCCTCGCTGAATGGCTAGAGCCACTCGTTGAGCGAGAAAATGGCCTGCTCTTGGGTCGCCGGTTGTGTCGACCAATTTTTTGCCGAGTAAGTTCATTAAATTTTGGGTGCTTGGACCCCATGGACCTAGGGTTTCGACTCCAAAAGGAATAAGGCACCGTTTATATTATAAACAATACATAGTTTTATTTGCTAGATAGTCCCGTGAGCGTATAATAACTACCAATAGAAACTAGTCGTCCAGGTCGACGGTGTACATGTTTTTTATTTATGTACGTACTTGTCAATATGATGAAACAAATGACCCATACGTGGCGTTATTTATTTCCTTAAAATTTGGCATAAAACCCGACTCTACTACTTTTCAAAATATAATTACTATAGTGAAAGAAGACTCTTTTGACCGCTCTTAGAAGGAACGCTATAATCCATTTACAATGGCAATGTAGAACATTTTAGTATTGAAAATTCACAAAGCTATGAGATGGATTGAAATTCCGAAAATTCTGGTTAGTTCTCGCAAGTTAATAAAGTATGTTTTCCCATAGGATCTTAGTTCGAGCGATAAGCTACACGGTGCACGGTCTCATCCCAGCGTCATGTGTGTTCGCGGACCGATACAACCGAGAGGAGGTGGTGCGGTCCCTCGGCAAGGAGGTAAACATCAACCCGCCACTCATGCTGGGACAGCTTCCAGATACGCCGGAGGAACTGCTCAAATTGGACCAGGTTAGTTAAAGATTCTAAGCATTTAGCGGTGGTGTTGATGGGTGACTAAATTAAGACACCATTAGTTTTAATTAAAACCGTCCTATTATGGACGCAGGGTGCAAAAAAGCTTGTTGGAAAAAGGTAAAGCCTGAGCGTAAGTTAATTAAATTGTCTACTGACGATACAAATAGAAAGACTATACTAAATCATACCACATATCTATATTGGATATTATTTATACAAAGCACTATATACGTAGGTATTATGTTCGTTTTTCGAACGAGTAAAATATAACCTAATAGCAATTTATAAACCGATAAAACCGATAATGTATACCTACGTATTTTTTTCAGAATATTCAAAATATATTTACGATATTATAAAAACGTCTGATAGTAAACCCAGACCAATATATCATTTACATACTTGTATAAAGCTGCTGAACGCAATATTATAGTCTATTTACGTTTAACACATCAAATCGAATATTTCACAAGCAACTAATCAGGCTATATTTCTCGCTTAATAATATTTATTGAAATTTCGATACAGAATACAAAAAATCAGGGCTCTATTGTAAAACTTTAACGAACATATATTTCAATATTTAAGATAACAATCTTTATTTATTGAGAAGAAAGTCTGAAATCTTGGTAGATTTAAACATAAGTAAGTCGCGCCGAAATTGATCCTTATCTGATATACTCGTATTTGACCGATGCGAACTTTACGGAGCCAATCCACATTGCTATTGTTATTTCAATTTTCAGTTCCCATTTACAAATAAACGATACTACCACTTACAGTTGTAAAATATTAGTGAGTCCACGAGTAGGTTCTACGAAAATTTATTTGTGCCATCTTCAGTTTGAGCTTCGAGTAGCTAAGTATTACACTGACCAGAGTTTGTCCAAAGCATGTATAGAATTGTTTTGTTTTAGTTTATTCATACAATACAAGTCTCCATGAAACTCCACTAGTCAATTGACACTATTTGAAAGTCTATGGGACTTAAGCATAGTCTAAGGCCCAGATAAATAAACGTTACTAAGCACGATCTAAGCCAAAGTACTGACTAAGTTCACGAAATTCCATTAAATAGACGTGACTTTCAGTTGTCAGTTCTGTCAGAAGTCAAACTCGGCTAAGCCAAGTATTAGTCAAGATTTTTGATGACTTAGCATGATCTAAGCAACAATTTCACTAAATAAAATGATTTTTTAACTGTCGTATTGTATGCTGCAGTATGTTTTATATTGTAATAGTGATTCATCCGCCCTCTTTAACGCTGGTATCAGACATTTTTATTTAAAATGTGTATTTATTGAATTTGCCCTTGCAATTAAATACTTGATACTGGCTGAAATACCCGCTAAATGCAGGTGGAGCGATGCCTCATCATAATTAATTAAATATCATCATTTGATTCAGTTCGTAAAAAAAAGAAGTAGGTAGTTTAATGTAGTATTTGTGTTTACTTCAGTAGCCAAAAACAAAGGTTTACCTTTATCATTATTATTCTAACTAAAAATAAAACAAAAAGTTCATCACTTGCATTTTCATTTAATCCGAGAGAAAGAAAGACAAAATGTAATAAATGCACACAATAACACAAATCTTCTTCTTTTTATACGAAATGAATGTAATGATTCAATTTTTTCCGCTGCACCTGCGAATAGTGTGTACTTATGCCAATGTCGAGTAATTAATATCAAATCAAGGACAAATTCAATAAATAAACATTGTAAATAAAAATGTGTGATGAACTTATCACAAATCAACAACAGAGGCAAAACGAAATATCAACTGCCAAGTGTCATTCTCCTAAAAAGACCATCGACACCAATAATTTACCACAGAATTCAGTGCGTTCATTTTTTCAAATGTGGCCATTTGTATAAAAAGCAAACAAATCAAGTTTTCCATTGTGATCACAAGTATTAAAACATTTTTTATTTTATGTAATACATTTATATTGATGTAGAACTGTTAATATTAATTATTATATATTACATTTTGACAATATTAAACTCGACACTTTCCCAATCTCTGAACGCTTCTTTTTATGCAAAAGTATTACTTTCGATTTTGACTTAGCTCGTGCTCGGCTAAGCAATGTTTATAGTTACGTCTATTTTAGTACATAACAGGTGCTTGGCTTAGACACGTCAAAGTAATGCTTCGCCAAGTCGTACTTTAGACCAATGCTTAGCAACGACTATTTATCTGGGCCCTAGTGTATTCCCACTTCATGAGTTTGGAATCAACTTTGAACTCGGAACTTGCTAACAAGTTGGAAGACGAAATAATTGAAATAATGAATTCGTTCCAGGAAGGTGATGTTGTTTCGCCATCCTTGAAAATAGTTGACTAGTTTGTGGTGCTATAAAAAAAAATATTATTCACCAAAATATTTACAAAACTAGTTACTGTGAAATCCAAACTAGGCGTTGCCTGTACCTTAAATTTTCAAACATACAAGAGCTTAGTGGTACACGTAACCAATTAACGCTAATTTCTCAATTACGTTACTCTACGTAAATAAACAAACTTCTGGGAATAAATAGCAGTCCCAAGATACGCTGTGTAAATCTCCGAATATTAAAAATTTCAGGTTTCTGTTATGAACCTTTGAAAACAGCGACGATGAATGTCATCTAAAATCTGAGACGTAAGATTCAATTTAGTTTACAGTGTCTGTTACTGGCGAATCGGTTCGATCCACTGAGCAGTCAATTTTCATTAGTCGCCGTCAGAGGTACGCTTAAAAGTCGAAACTTTGTTGAGCTCGGCCGCGCCCCGTCCGTCCTTTGCATTTCGAATTCACTGGAAATGTCGAATTTCATGAATACAGCGTTGGGCTCACATGTCCGAAGTTATTCCGTGGAAATGGCATGAAAGGTGAAATTGTTTCAACGTACAAAGCTTCTTTTTCGAAAGGCAACCCTTCACAGGACTAGTAAAAATAGTAATTTTATAAAACAATCTGTTTTAATTTAGAGTATTATGATATCTATAACTTCCCCTGCGTTTTTGTTTTACAAAATAATTATTTATTTCATTATTAATCATTACAAAACCTTAATACACATAGACTTTAATACCATACTTAAAACACATAGAACTCTATATAAAACATGTTTTATGGGTTGTCTGTGAGATACACCTTTTTAAAATAAATAAATAATTATTAACTACCTCCGATATTAGTGTTACGAAGTTAAATTTTAAATGAAAAACTATTTAACGATTATGGACTCGATCAAGAGAGAAGGTGCGTCGTGGAGTACGAAGCAGTTACGCATCTGAGCAAACAGTTCTACGATAGGATATCCAATTCCATTAACGGCATCCATAACGGGGCGCTCAATCTTTCACCATTTATAATGGCTCAACAATATACTCTTCTCTTCTGTTATACTCTTCTCTTTTATAAATGTTGTATTATTTTCTTTGTTTAGTGTGGACAATTAAGAGTACTCTATCTTGAATTGATGTACATAACTAAAAAAAGTTGTGATTTTTTTCGCGACAATAAAGCCCTGTGAACAAACTCTAACTATATCAAAATACTTAAAGATTGAATTGCTGTGGTAAAAATCGCTCCCCAAGCGTCAAAATGCCCTCGCGCTGTCTATATAATTTCTTTGAAGAATGAACTCTTTATGTGAGTCAATACAGTTTGTTTTTGTACTGGCAAAAATTTGGCAAGTTCTAAAAGAAGGCAACTATACTTTTTGGTAGGTATTTTTTTATTATCTATGCTCCGTGCGTGCTGCAAATGCAGAAGGCCAGGCAATATATCTAATACATTAGGTACCTACGTATCTTCTAGGTAGTTTAGGTGCGGACGACGTACACTTTATGTATCCTTTATTAGGTAGGGTAGAAGAGCAGCAGTAAAATGTGTTCTCATCAAACGGAACGTTCTTACTTTGTAGTCGGACATTGTACGTACCTTCTTGTCTGTAAGAAATATTGTGTAGATACATATACCTATCTTTTATGTACCAATTCACTTTATACTTGAAACTTATCCAAAGGAAAGCCGCACACAGAGGCGTCAAAAGCGGCGCGTCAGAATATTCGCCGATACCAAAACGAACTCTGTACCAATATGCATAAAGATTGAATTTCTGTGGTAAAAGCCACGCCCTCACGCGACAAAATTCGCTCGCGCTGTCAGTGTCATTTTGTTGAAAAACCGGCCAAGTGCGAGTCGGACTCGCGCACAAAGGGTTCCGTACCATTATCTATAAAAAACGTCAAAACAATCACGTTTGTTGTATGGGAGCCCCCTTAAATATTTATTTTATTAATTTTTTTAGTATTTGTTGTAATAGCGGCAACAGAAATACATCATCTGTGAAAATTTCAACTCTCTAACTATCACGGTTCATGAGATACAGCCTGTTGACAGACGGACGGACGGACGGACGGACGGACGGACAGCGAAGTCTCAGTAATAGGGTTCCCGTTTTACCCTTTGGGTACGGAACCCCTTCAAATGAACATTTCCTATGAATCAATACAGTTTGTTTTAGTATAGCAAAAAATGACGCTCAACGATTGACACTAGATACTATATATATATGTAGGAAACTAACATAGATTTACGATTTCTTTAGATTCTAGCAAACACTGTATCTATGTACCAAACGCTGTACACGGTCATTAACATTTCAACGCCATAACTTGTTTCTAGCAATCATTGTCTAGCAATCAGCGTCTTGTTTTCCTAACTTTAACGAAATATAGATACTAGGTTTCTACTTATTTATCAACCCGTCATAACATTTTACAGCGTTCGAATTCATAAACGTAAAATCTAAATCAACTTTTCAAATTCGCCTCTATACAGTATCACATAAATCTAATCAGGTAAGTACCACACGATTTATCACGTTCATCACCCATTTTTATTTACTTACAATGTGTATTTATTGAATTTGTCCTTGCTAATAATTACTCGACTTGGATATAAATACACATTCAATTTCATCATTTCGTTTAAAATATGAAAAAGTTAGTACTGTACAAAGCATATTTCAAAGATTGCCTCTCGAATCATACGCCATTATAATAAATGCTTCCCTACTAAATATAAAAGAGGTAAATTGTTTATTGACTACTAGCGACCCATAACAAGGTGTGCCCATATCATCAAAAGCGAGTGAGTTTTCGTGTCCCCGTCGTTTTACTTTTGACAGGGTTTCAATGAATTGAAATAGACACCTAGTGAACCCTTTTCAATATTAATAAGACGCTTATTATACTGCTACCCTACCCGTAAATAAACTATTAATTAAGCAAGAAACAGTCGGGAAACGTCGAAATCTACCTTGAATAATTTATGCTGGCACAAATTGACCGGAAAGGTTTTCAAATTATGCCTAACAATAACCATAAGTAAGCTACACTTATGGTCGATGTTAGGCACACTTTAAAAATAAAAAATAAAGGTAACTTATGTACTTACAAGCAATTAAAACTTTTTTTTAATATTCATATTCGGAGTACCTGTCATTTCTTTACGAGCAACACTCCCTTACTTAGTTGTGAGACATTTATTTCAGGCACCGATCAACAAAAGATTAATAGAAATGTCTACTTTTATTTCAAACAAACACTAACTTCTCCAATTCCAAACCATCAAACAATAATATGACACGACTGTCTCCATTAATAAACCCAGTTCATCGACAAAGTGGACATTATTTTTATTATCAGCGAACATCGGGCCCGCATTGTGAGGGCTGAGATGGGAAAGATAATGAATGAGGTCTCCGGGGCCAAGACTGCTATCAAACAACGAACTTACCGATCAGACGTGAACAATAAATTGCTTCCGCGTTTCTTACTAAATTCGTTACGAAAAATGTACACTATGTAGGTACATTGTAACCAACTGTGTAGAGATAAACACACAGCAGCTACGAGTAGTAGGAATAATCAAATGTACAAGATGTATAAGCAAATTTAGCCAAATTTATACAACGCATCAGATTTTAAAAAATAAATAATTGATAAAAACTCAAGGAAAAATATTATTTATATAGATCTACAAATCTCTGTTTATCTAGTTTTATTTTTCCAGGTATTCATAAAGTCTGAATTGAAAGTTGGCGTGATATACGTAAAGGAGAATCAGTACACAGAGGAAGAGATCCTGGACAATAATGAGAACTCTCCAATGTTTGAAGAGTTCTTGCAAGTAATGGGAGAAAAGGTTAGACTTAAAGGTAGGTGGTACATTCATCTCTTTCAAGTTACCGTATTAACTCTTCGTTACTGATCGAAAAGATAATTATATCTTCATTAACATGTAAAGCATAGTCGTGCATTGTATTTAGGTATATCAAAAGAATCAGAATCAGATTCGAGTTATGTAGAAACGTCAAATTGGTCGTAATTTTTACTTTTTTTTATATATCTCCAATAGAGATGATGTTGATCATGCGAGTAATTGGTTCCAGGTGCATATGAATCGACAATAAACAAAAAAATAATAATATCTCTACCACCCATTCGGAATACATTTCCTATGGAGAAGAATGGCCAAGAAACTCCATGATTACTCTTTTTTCAAAAAATCCTATGATGTGAAAGTTTGTGAGGATCCATGGATGGATGTTTGTTACCCTTTCACGCAAAAACTACTGAACGGGTTTTGATAAAACTTTACAGTATTGTTGTTTATACATCAGAAAAACATATAGGCTATAATTTATAATTATATTGAACAACGGATTTAGCGCAGACGAAGTCGCAGGTATAACTAGTACAACATAAAACAAATCTACTATGGACAGGAATGATAAACTCATAATGACCCAGTTCGAATTCGTTATACCTAAAACGATTTTTTTTCTAGGTTTCGACAAATACAAAGGTGGTTTAGACACTGTCCACGACCTCACTGGTCTGTACTCAGTGTACACGAACTGGCGAGGCATAGAGATCATGTTTCACGTGTCCACTCTACTGCCCTACGAGAGGCACGACCCACAGAAGCTGCAGAGGAAACGGCACATAGGCAACGATATAGTTTGCGTGGTGTTCCTCGAAGCTGATAATACTGCCTTCTCCCCAGCTTGTATCAAAAGCCATTTCTTGCATACCTTTATTTTAGGTAAGTTTGGAATCTAATTACCAACCTAGTAGAACTTATACAATTGTAAAATCATCCTTTAACTTCGGTGTATTGTTACCCCCTTAAATATTATAAAGTTGCAATGCAATCCATTGATAGCAGCATTACAAATCACTTCTGTTGTCAAAAATGCTAATATAAATGGTTTGTGGGTGTACTAAATTTTCGAAAATTTGTAACATTTGATAATCAAATTTGGTCAATAATAGAATGCCACAATATATTTTTTTAAAATTAATTTGGACCTATTACACAATGTTATTAAATCTAAACTCACACAGTGAGAGTATCAGCGAAAATCAAACGACGACCAACCAGATATGAAGTGTCAGTGGTTACTCGCGACGAGGTCGGGGCGTACAAACCCTACCTTTGGGAGCAAAGCGTCTTCGACAAAGGCCCGATGTTCAGGTAATCTCGCAACTATCTCTACGCCCTTTGAAAACTTGGAAGTTTATTACAACTGACAACTCGAGAGCTGGAAAACTATTGCAATTAGCTTTGACCTGAAACGCTTTAACTGCAGCTTAAATCGATTAGTTTTGATCGAGCCGAGTGCAGTATGGAATCGTAGGAAAATAGTCTCTGCTAGCAACTTCTATTTTCAATTAAAATTTTAATAAGTGTATTCTTCTTTTCGTGTCAAAAGTAGTACTCTACACTCTCTCGTACATGTGATTAGGCACGGGGACACGACAGCTAGTGTTGCAATGGTTGTAGGGGATCACCGGAGTCCCACTGCGTTAGATTAGGATCCCTGAAGACCCACTTGCACATGTCGGATCAGCAGCGGTCAACTCCCGTGCAGAGACCGTTTAAAGTTTAACACACTAGGATTTCGAATATTCTCCAAATATCTAGAAACTTTATTTAATATTAACTCCTTTCATAATATTTTCCAGAGAGTGGCTCCTAACAAAGATCGTAAATGGAGAAAGGGCGTCGTACTCCGCACCCAAGTTTGCAAGAATGCAAGAGAGAACCCGCAGTCAGATGCTAGAAGACATCGTCGCCAATTTGCAGAACCATGCTGAAACGGGACAGATTCCAAAACCTTACCGAAGAGGTCGGCCTACAATATAACCAATATACATCACGTTAACTAGCTCACCATTCGTAACAGAAGAATAATTGCAATTCTTTATATAAAATCTCCAAACAGGTTCTTGGCGTCCCATCGGTCACATGCGACCGTCTTCACCTCTCCTGGACTCCGTGAGAGACCAGTTCGAAGACTACGACCAGCTCGCAAAAGACTTCACAAGGGTTTTCCTCAACAACGAGCTCAACATATCACAGAACGCACAGTTATTCGACGTGGTGTTCCTGGTTGGACAGTCGAAACAAAAGACCAAGTTTATTGGAGTTAGAGCTATACTTGGTGTTAGAAGCAGGTAAATTAGTCAAAAACTGCATGAAAATAATAACATTGATTTTTGGTTTTTGTATTGCTCTCCTCATAATATTGCTCTTGACATTACGTTATATAGAGATAACACTTATTTCTCCAGCAAATCCTGCGACTATCACCTTTAGGACTTTTTGAATTTTTTCCGGCAACAATTTTAGAACCATTTTTGTTTTACATATTTCAGGGTATTCCAAGAGATGTTGTACGGCATTCAAACCGGCTTCGGCTCGCCCCAAGTGCCAGTAGCGGAACTACTAGCACGACCAGCGCCCACACTTCTCTCTCCTACTCCTGCGAGACAAAAGAGCAGTAACTTTTTACAAGTTCCCGATATAGAATCACCTAGGTAAGCTATTTCTGCTACTACTATTAAGTGTTTATTTTACTGTAAATTTCAATCATACCTACTAAGATGGGTGGAAGGAGTGAGTGGAAGTGGAGATAGTACTAGTAATTTATGCCATTATTTAAATATTAATTTATAAATTACAGGCCAAAAAGCGTTCCTAGTTCACCAATGGTGAAACGTGCCTTTTCCCGGCTCGGCACAATCACCGCGGGATGGGGACGCTCTATCAGAAAACAACATTCCCAACTTAATGCCGACGATAGGAAGAAATGGGCTAGTTCACAAGACTGTTCCAGTAAGTTGAACAATGCTGTTCAAACCTTCAGGGCAGTTGAACATTACAATTAAAACAAGATAATTTTCTTGATTGCAGATAAAGAAGGAAAAGACAAAGATAAAGACAAAAACGCAGCGCTTGCAGTACCCAGACTATCTGTGTGCGCAGACGCACAAAAAGTTGATCGAGCTAAGCTTGCACAGACTGAGGTAAATACCATAGCCTTTAATAAATCTCTTTACAAGGTTCAAGGTCTCCCGAAAAGTATTCAATATTGATTTGAAAATACAATTTTCTAGAACACCTACTACAATCTACCATGTTTAATGTCAAAAATATTATTTTTTAGTTCTCGATAATCGAGTTCGACCCGGAGACATTCCGCATCTTGCTGGACTACCTGCACACGGGCAGCTGTCCGCTCACCTGCGCTTCCATCCCGGGCCTCATCTGCGCCGCTGAGCACTACGACCTGCCCGAACTGCTGCAGGCCTGCTTCCACCATGCGAAGCAGTTCCTTAGGATAGAAGTGGTATGAGAACTTTATATTGAATTTTATCGAGGGGTGAAAGGCTATTTGACTAAAACGACACTTTTGGGCGATTGCCATATTTGGAATAAGCGATTTTTTCTCTGTCGAATGAGTATGGTCTCCTGTAAAGTAAAAAAAATGTCGCTTAAGTCAAATTGCCATCATCCTTGGATATAATAATAGTAATCCTTTCATAATTGCTTTGTAAGAGCTCATCAATCACCAAACCTTTGCTAACAACTCAGCAGTAGCCTGATAAATTGTCGATTACCGACAACAATTGCTCAATTTTTTTACTCAGCATCGCTGATGTTATGCATTTGAAATGAGACTAGATCACAGCTAATTACTTTGTCACTTTCAATGTGCTTCATTTATAACGCATTTGTTTTTGGAATTTTTTAGGTATGCATAATGCTCATATCATTAGAGAATTACTACTGGCGTTACACGTCAGCCTCGGAATTGGTAAACATGATCCTGGCTTTCACCGAGCAGCGAGCCTACGCCCTGTTCCAGACGGCCGAGTTCCTCAACCTCTCCGAGTCCATGGTGCAGATGATCATGTGCCGGAACCTCGAGGTGCCTGAGGTGAGGAAGTTCGAGGCCATGCTCAGCTGGGCCCGGAACAAAATCAAATCCAAGTCCGCCAATAAGACTGATGCCAAGAATGAATTTAAATGCATTATGGAGAGATTAGCTAGGGACCTGAAACTGTATAGGATCTCACCGCAGGAATTGATAAAGGTGGTTCTCCCGTCGAAGGCCATCAAGAACGAGCGCATTCTGGAGACGCTCATGTATCAGGCCAACTCGGGGATGTACAGGATACAGGACAGCTACATCGAGGCCTGCCAGCAGCGGCTGCAGAAGCAGGACTCGCGGTTTTCGGAGTTCGAAAGTTTCGACTATGGCATATAAACCTTGGAGCTGTGAGGGATATCAGTGTATTAGTTAGATAACGAAGAATGATTGGGCTGGGTCCTTCTTAAGATGTGGTATGTTAACGCCTTCTAAAAGTATTATTGTTATAGATGTACTCGAGTACTGTAGAGGGTACGAGAAATATTTGTACACTTCTCGGATACCTATCCCTTGTTGTTGTTCATTGATACCTATATTTTTTACATCTAGCTAGACGTGTTCAGCGTAATCATCTATATTTTTGGTACCTAAATTGAGAATAAAATGTTCATAATCTGGAGAGAAAAAGTTTACTGCAGTTACTTATTCCTATTGATGTAATAGCAGATATTTTAAGCGTTACCTCCTGTGATTGGTGTTTTACTTGATGTACAGATAAACATAATATAAATAAATCTTAATTGATTTAACCATTAAACGACACGATTTCAATTGAAACGACTGATTCTAAAATCTGTTATTCCAATGTTCATAGTATGAAACTAAATGTTAATGCACTAACAGTTATTGTACGAATAACTTGCGGAAGACATAATTTAAAAATGTTACAAGTAGAATAAAATTCAATATTTTAAAGACCTTACTTATAGTTAATCTCACTCGATGGATGTCTTCATAATTTATAAAGGAAAAACTGACATTGGCTTCCGACTAGATGTTATGTTTTAGCAACCTAAGTAAGTATATCAAATGTTTAGTAGATACCTTCGTATACATTTTTTGTATTGTTGTCGCCTCTCATTTGTATAAGATAGGTAACATGCATATCACTATTCCATACGTGGTTATAGACTTGTAACTTTATATTTCGAGCCTATACCTACTCTTGTAACAAAACCAATTTGTGGATATTTCGTGAAGCATAACTACCTTTTTTTTTTTTTTTACCTACCTACTTACCTACCTACTTAATATTTAACTTAATTTTAATTTGACCATCTATAAAAGGGTTATACGTGTAAGCAACCATAAGTACTTACCGTACCTACTTATTTTTCAAATACTAATGTGGCCTCCAAGGTTCCGGTATTGTAATTTATTTTAGATAACTAATTGATTGTAGACTATTTAATAGCCATCAACGATAGCGACGCATACTTGTATATCCCTGTCTGGTAGGTATGTAGTTTACTGAAGTATGTACAAGATGCTTTTAATAACTGACTAATAATATCAAAATACCGAATTATTATTCAGTCTGCTTAAATTATCAATCCAATCATAACCAGAGTATATGCAGACAGACTGCATAATTACTGTAAAAGTTATAACATAGCCGTCTTCGCTATTAAAGCGTAGTCAAAAACATTATGAGAATACTGATTGCAAGCAAATCTACATTTCGTATAAAATACGAGTAAATACCAATCGAGTAGTTGTAGCATGAGCGCCAAGACTAAACTTATATCTCTATCTCTCGTATAAAATAAGACAGAGAGCGACCGAGCCAATCCGTGACAGAGTTCTTGTCTTGCGTGCTCACACCACTGTAGTTGTAGCATGTGCGCCAAGACTAGACTGTGTCACGGAATATCTTGATGTTGTCTCTTTCTCTCGTATAAAAATAGACAGAAAGCGAACGAGCTAATCTGTGACAAAGATGCTTTCTTGACATGCGTGCTAACACCACTGAATATGCTAATCTTTACAATATAAATAGTGTGACTACGCTTTTTGTTTCTTTCTGCTTGAAACTTATATTTAATCGTCCACTTTCACAATGTTTACTTAATAATTTATACTGAACTGTTGTACTAACGGTTATACTGAAAAACTGATATTTTATACCTACCCACACGAATGTGTAAACGTTGATGTCTGTATTCTAAAGTATTAATATCTTCGAAGTGGCTCTTCTGGATCCTTTATGATAGGTGTTAATATATAAATAAATATGTAGCCTAAACTCTAACGTTTCTAACATTCTGGTAAATAACATTACAAGTTGGGAATTGTCAGTAAAATTTTTATACTTGTGAAAATTATACATGATGATTAAAAAAAAAAATCTTCTACTTACTGTTGATTAATAATTTTACAAATGTTTAGTTTTTAACTGCTGCTCAAAGCTTCTATGGATTATAATCCGACATTATTAAATAATCAATGGATGTTATGTAAAGATGTAACGTATAGATACCCGATGTCTTATGAGTTTCGCATATAATATAATACTCATATGTATGTTATGTATGTATAGTTTTAATTTGTAGTAACACCAAATATTGACGTGTCAAATACTTCGATGGATATATAAGTTTTCTATTCCAAAATTTTAAACTTCCTGTGATCGTGAATGTTGCTATAAGTATATAATATTATGTGGGATCTTCAAAGAATATTAAATTACAATTATAACTGTTATTTTGCATGAGCAAAGCAAGATTATTATCCAATGAAATTTTATGTGGTGAATAAACTTTTTGTGTATTTTATTCGTGGCTTCATTTCGTACATAAACCTTTTTAATGGTTAGTTTAGTAATGTAGTAAAATAAAAATTGGAGCTTTCAGAGTTATAATTAATAACTGCCTACGCTAAAATATGGCTGAAAGAATCTAAATGTAGGTATGAACTATGAAATAATTTTATGCTGACGTCGATAGATGGCAGTATAAGCAGGTATTATTTCTAAAGCCTCTAACTAATATAATATCACAGCAAAGAATTTAAAGAAAAAGGCATACCTACTGGTAAGCCATCTATGGCATCACAGAAAATTCAAATAATATATTACTTACGGTACAAATTCAATTTTTGCAATATTTACAGATGATTGGTGATGCCAGATTATACTTAAGTTAATAGTATTTGTCAAAAAAATGTGTTCTGGCCTTTAAACGTAACCAATGTAAAAAGCAATCACCTGCCTGCGTACCCATGTTACAACCTGCTTCAGGAACAATAGACTTTTAAATATGTATAAAATAATCTTATCCTCCGGATTGCTAAATACTAACTATTATTAACCATACCCACGCACAATAATCCCGCAATGCTATTTACAGACACCGCGCTAAATACGTAACCCTCCGTTTTATATTTGATGTCGGGTAAAAATAGTGTAGGCTATGGAAAGTTTATTCTACTTGGCACTACGAGAGTACAGGCAGCCGATCAGTGTTACGTTCCATTTGGGCCCGGCGCTTTCGCTGCGGTTAAATTTGACAGGTGTGTGCGTGGAACGGAACGCGCTCGAGAAGTTCCTCACGCGGCCGCGGGTAGCGCTCGTGCGCCAGTCTTCTTGCAGCGGGCGCGCGGCCGGCTGCTTGTTGCAGTGCGCGGTACGAACCAACACACGCGAGTTCGCGGTCATAGGCTCGAACGAACATCGAATCGACGGTCAGTGCGGTGACCATGATGATGGACAACGGGGTGTTAACTAATAACTATGATGGGGGGTACCAGGACGGGTACATGGAACAGGAGGAGGAATGGGAGCGCGAGGGTCTCCTAGACCCGGCTTGGGAGAAACAACAGAAAAAGGTCAGTTTCACACAACTCGCATAGTACCTACTGACATAAAACGTAGGGTGGCTAAACGTAAACTTGAACAATCTAAAACATGTTGACGCGTGTAAAATTATAAAAAAGAAACAGTGAAAGCGAGGAAAACCTTATCTCGTTCGTGACTCACGTTTGTGTATTCAAAAAAATATACATATTTTTTTATCTGCAAATCGATAATACATGACATTCACACACATACATCAGCATTTTTTTGAAAAATAGTTTCGCTAAAAGATAGTACCTACCCACATCCGATTTTCGGCTAGTCTATAAATTACTATCGCCAATAATTTTATCAGATTATGAATCTATTTATAGATTGGAATAATAATACAGATACCGTCAACAAAATACTACATAAATACATTTAATAAAATTAAAAAAAAGCATTAAAAATAAAATGATGTTAAAAAATAAATACGCGCGCATTTTCAAAAATATTAACACCGTCTTGCACATTTCCCGCCGCTAGTTGAAAGTAGATCGCGGCCGTGGACACTATTAAAAGATTTCATGAAGCTTTTCGTGCGAGCGAGACGGCCGCACGCGGCTTCCCACGGGAGGGAGCGGGCCAGAGAGAGAGGAGTCGAATTTCCGTTAGTCATGTCCTAAAATGGGTCCAGCGCAGGCGCCGCTGAAAGCGCGGGCGTCCGACTTTGCGTCACCATGAAACCCATATTTCAGGAAATTGGTGTGGCTGCTGTGTCTGCGTAAACTGCATTTTGAACGTTCGCTATTTACGTTGGCCTGCTGTGCCGTCACGAATGCTCTGACGCACCCCGTCAGAGCAACCTGTGGAATGTCATTAACGACTTACGACACCACTCCACACGCAATGCCACCGGAATATTTTTTTTAGACTTCTTTACACCTTGCATTTTGAAAATGTTTGAAATTCCATTTGAGCACCGTTAATTTGTGGGTAGGTACCTACTAAATGAATTTTATTGTTTTAAGAACACAAAAAAATAATACTTATTTTGTTTCAAGCTTTAAACAGATATACCAACGGCTATCGGCCTACCAAAAAAAAACCATTAAAGATATTTAAATAAAATATGACAACATCTTACCAGACATTCTTGTCACGCCCACAAGTCTAGTAGTGAGTTACAGGGGTAAACTTTAAGAAAAAGTTATAAAAACAGCCTACGCCCCACGATAATGTTGAAAGTACCCAACGTCATTATTATGTTGGATATATGAGTTACTCAGTGCGGAGGACAATGAACGACCGAGGCTCGAGGCCTCGCAGGATATAAACAAAGAGCCTGCGACACTCGGTGCATTGGCCGATCATGTATGGCGGGTCAATGTCGCGGCCGACCAACTTGAGATGCGTCTGCCTGCGCGGAAAAGTCGCCCGACGGGTCGCACTCCCGGCGACTGGAATCAGTCTTCCACAAGGAGGTCACTAGCACACTCATGTCAATGATGCTTTCCTCATCGATGTGTGTAGTTTGTACTCGGAAACGTACGGGAATTGCGTATGCGGAGGCGAACTCAACTAATCTACTAGAAGCTCGCTTTCCAAACTTTAATTAATTAGTAATCATGCACAAAAATAAGTGTTACATCATTATTATGAATAAATAAAAAATTGTAGTGGAAAGCTTCACGAATCGACGTTATGGTCTAACATAATAGCATGAATATATCAAAAAGAAACATCGCTCGGCGGCTGGTTATGCTAGAAATCGGGCGTGAAAGTGGCGAGGACGAACTCTAAACTGGTTATAAAATCATTGATTTACATGAATCTACTTATTTATTCACTGTCCGTATTGTCAGAATTTACACTACAATGAAATAATTCGCTATTTTGTATTGCAAAACTTAACTGCTAAGTAAGAATAATACTGGCAAACATATAATGTGACAGACTGTTCAAATCAATTGTAGGTAGGTATTATAGCTGTCTGTATAATATATCTTGGAAACAAAATATACAAACAGATAAGATATTATATTAGTATTCAAATGTCCGTGAATTAAAGACGCGCTTAAAGAATATTTGTAACATTACTTTGACAGTAGCCGAAGAATTATCACCTTGGCACACCTTTTGTATACGGGGTCACTGACATTAGATAAGCTAAAATGCTGCATACTATTGCAGCATTTTAGCAGTAGGTATATTTTTGGAAACGTCAGTTTTTTTACGAAAAATTTAAGAATGTTTTTAGAAATCGAACGAAACGTGTTTTCAATGCGCCGATCATATTTCTTAAGCGCATCAGAAATTGTTTGAATTAACAGTTTATTCAAAGCGCAGCGTTTATTTCTTGTAAAGAAATAATTAGTGAGCCAGCGGTTTTTAATGCCGATCAGAAATATGTTGACGTAGACGAATAATATCAATTACATAACATTTGACATGGCTATTTTTTCCTTGTCGCCGTTAGCTCGTTTTTGGCACATGATCAAAAATCGAGGTACAAGAGTGTCAGCTTGCAATCGTGGATAAAGCATAACAACATCCATAAAGTTGCCTAGTATTAATAAAGTTATTATACTAAACTGTTCTTTGACTACTTGATATTGATTATTGACCATATAAGGGTGAACAATTGAAATATACCTAACCGCATCTACAGTGTCAACTGTTCCCCGCGTCCGGCTAAACATCTATTCGAACCGAGTTCTAATTACTCACTTTTAATATAAGCTCCGATTTGCACCACGTTGACTTTTCAATCAAAAATGTACACTGAACAAATATTAGATATAGATTATCAAATACATGACAGGTCTCCTTAGCCCTCATTAGTGTTTTCACAAAATGCAGAACAAGTATTTTTATTTCTTATCCTAGAACCTGGTCTTAAACAGCGAAGTTGAGTAATTTAGAAATAAACTCCGATATTCGACTAATAGTTCAAAGAGCGTTTTAATGCCTATAAAACAATTCAATACATTCAACATAACTGGTGATTTCTCAGCAGGAAACAAACGAGTTTAAATACCTACTTAATTATACGAATGCAAATCGTTTCAATATTTCTCAAAATAAAAACGACCTTGAATGAACCACGACACGATACGATGTATCTGTGGAATAAATTAACATAAACTTAAGTATCGAAGAGAAACTAAACTTTCTAAGCGTTATCACAATGCACTTGCATCGACTGGCCGTGACAGAACCAGCTTTTAAACTCCGAACATATACCACAGTAAAACATATCGTTAATGTTAGATTCATAAAGAGAAAACAGTTATGAAATACAATATAAACCTTATACTACTACTACAACTAAGTATAACCTATAAAACTAAAATCAAAATACTATTGGAAGTTAACGTTCGTACATTTAACGTTCGTTCATACGTTCTAACACCTAAAAGCAAAACCTATTTATTTTATCTTATCTTAATTGCCAGTAGACATGTAACTGGTCTTTAGCAATTGACTTTATTATTATCAAACAAATAAGTACGTCTACGAAATCAGTGATTCATAATACTACTACTAAAATAACAGGTAAGGGTATAAACTCAAAACTAAAATGTCTCACTTCCAAATTCATATTGATAGGTATATCAATACCAACGGAAAATCCATAAACATGTGAATCATTAAGTGAAAGTTAAGTTACCGAAACTACAAAACTGAATGACTTTGTATTATTTCTAGTAAAAACCACATCCGACGTGCGTACGCGACGGTCTCTTGCCCACGTCAATAATATCATTTTAAGTGGACCGGTTCTTGCGCAGACAATCCCACTAAATGCGTAGAGCCATTAAATTATAGACCCTACGTACTACTTAGTACTGGGCTACTGGCAGCAATGAGGATATTGAATCGTCTATATAAACATCCATATTATCCTCTATAACATCTGTGTTATTTTCATAAACGGAATTCCATGCAAAGCCTGCTCGCAAAGAATGAATTTTTTATTGATTCTCATTGGAGTTATCAGCTTGGGTTGTGATATAAATGATACAATTTTTCATTTAATGCTTGATGCAACCGTGGCGATTGGAGCATCCTGTACAATCCACGAGTTGATGACAAGTCTTTTATGTTATTCATGTCAACCTCGCCTTCTCCAGTAAAGCTGTAAAGGCCAACTCAAGGCTAACAGTGTAAGAGCTTCAAAAAAAAAAATCAACCTCGCGTAGTGAGATATTCTTTTACTTGGTTGAATCTCTGCTTGGTAAGGTCTGAAGGTTGCATCCGACTAGTTTCGCTTTTTTATCGAGTCGTGTCCCGTTATTCCTTTGTACTGTCGTGTGTTTCAAAACGCAGAGAGTAGATAAATAGGCGTCGCGTCGCTGTGTCCGCCCACTTACTGCACCCAGGTGCGTCCCGACCTGCGCCCGCGTCGCCACTGCGTCGGCCTGTGTCAACCTTGTCTTATCATTACACAATTGCGTAGATACGCTCTATCTAAAACTTATTTCTAATATTGGATACCCGATATTAGTTTCGTCACATATTGGACAACACATAGTAGCTAAATAAAATGCTATGTGGTTGATTAGTGAATCATTAGTCATTCAAGATACTAACAAATTATGGAAATTGATGCTGTAATGACGCCATGCATATCATGACGATTGCGACCAGTCAGCGCTATGATAAAAAAATATTTAGACGCGTTCATGAAGATTGACAGACAGACAGACACTGATCGTACAGTTCCTCCGTTTCAATGCAAGCCAGTCGGTGCCAACACCTATTTCCAACTCTGTCCATTCGCCCACGCGAATTGCTTACACTCACTTGCTAATATAATTAGAAAATCGCAGGAACTGAAGTTATTTCTGACATGCCTAATGTGTTTAGTTTCCATTTATGTATCCACGATTCATATTTTTTTTAACAAAAGGTATACTTTAATTAAATATCCCAATATTATAACGATACATTAAATTGAAATGGAATAATTTATTCACAGAGAGAACAGTATCATCAGGCTTTATACGTATTACTTTATTAAATAAATAATAAGTTGTTAATACGTAGGTTGACGTACAAAAACGCAACGATGTAAAAGTAAACCAATTTATCTGCACCGATTATCTGTATCGATAAATCCAGCTGCCGTCATTGCGGGTTAGCGAGGGGCCCATCCTTCGATCATTATTCTCGCGGACCCCACTATTATCTACAATAGAATTAGGAGGGGTGGAAGCTCATACAAAAACCAACTGCGATTCAACAGCTGGTTCCAGAATCTACATGATTCACTCACAGTACTCGTAACCTGTGATTGAGGAAAGAACTACTACCTTGCTCATACAATGAATGACTCAAACACAATACAGAATCGGGATACCAACACAATGTCGCCGGTACAAACTCGCGTCCAGTGTCAGATTCCAAACAGTGCTAATAAACAGATACCTATGCGTAGGACGTTTCCGCTACTACATTGCACATCAACACTTCGATACGACAAATATACATTGTGTACAATGTCACACGCAAACCAACGGCCGCGTCACACGTGAGTGATGTAATGGGTTATTAATGACACGATCATTGTCTTAATTAATGTTACGAATTATGGTACCAAGATAAAATACTACACTAAAAACAGAAAAGAAACGCAATAAGGTGTTAGTTGAACATCAAAAAGATAAGTACCAATTCCGTAACGATTCGTATCTTTCCTTTTCTTTGATCGGATTCCATCACAACTCACGTAATCAGACTTTTTATAAACTTCAGTAATAGCGCATGCGTTTCTCGGAAACGTGTACACAGATCTAAAACAGTATCGCTCTCATATTTCCACACCAAAAGTAGAACCACTAGATCATTTCTTACGGCTCATTGTGTTACATACATGGATCGTGTTGTTGCAAATCTGTTTTTATTACGCCTCCGCTCGCGCACAGGATGTCTGGATCACCAGGTCCCTTCCTCTATAAACTTATTCATTCAGGATCGATTTATTTGCTACTTTTCGACACATTTGGTCGTATATACCATATTTGAGTGGAACAAATGATAAAGCCAACATTATCAGTGCACGTCATATCTTTTATCGTCAATAATAACAACAAATTCACGCGGAATTATGTTACCGTATTATTTATTTACTTGTCGGTTACCAAATAGCATTTTAATAATGAATTACTTAACTAACAAACACATACCTGCTTATTGAATGTAGATCTATTTTTCCGCCGCAATACCCATGACTCTTCTATGATGCTAGCTTCAAATAGATACAATCGATTCAAGAGAATAAGGCAATTATAATCATTTGAACTAATCAAACATGCCGCCCCTGCCTGCGTAACCACTGGCAGAGATATTCTGTGAAATCGAAACTGGAAATAAGGTGTGTAGGTACTCGGAATCCTTGACTACAATCCTACCTGAACAGTATTGATAGAACCGGCTTTGAATAACTGCAAACGTGCAAAAGCTAGTTGTAGTCCCTCCTGTACGTGCTATATTAGGAAATTGAACCGTATAAACAATTATACAATATGGTTCATAATGAAAGTGCTTGCAAACTTTTGCACCCTTCAGACATGTATTTTCATGATATATCCGTTAAGTGGCCATTTAAATTTCAATGTCATTTAAATTTAGTACACATGACAATCACAGCTGATCTTAATTTGCCATTGCACAAATAAACAGAATGTTTTCTTAATTTAATAATATCAAAACATTTATAGAAGCTATAATTTTGGCTGAATGATACCAGGACGGCATGTCCTATAGGCGTTAAGCGACACAAATATCTAGAGACAGCTGAGCAGCGAAGGTAAACAGGTTAACTGACTAAGCAAACAACTAGTTCACAAAAGCCTCTATACATCAGTAGATACAAATAGCTTTTTGTTACAGCGTGCATCTTGTTTGCCCCACTACCCACGGAACATAACAATAGATCACAAATGAATGTAGTGGTCACTGCCAAATGCTCGAGTTTCTAGTGTAGACTGATTATCTAATTTTATTTCACTAGAGCTCGCTAATTATCGCCATCCAACTAAAAACAATGTCAAAGAAAGTACAAAAGGTTAGTAAGGAGAGGGCGTGTCGCCTAAAATAGGGTTTGGCAAAGCAAATGTAAACTAAAATAAAACATTGCGTGAGTTCTTCGAATTGACCCGTGTTATAAATCAGGTCATTTAGATTGCACGAGAACACAATGAAATTGTTGCGAACTTTAGAATAACAAATACTAATTGCAGCATACCATACATTTTTGTCTTTATTCTGCTCAATTAATCTTTCAACGAGTGAAGTTGCATCCAAATTCTAACAAATATACGAGTTTTGAGTTGTAAATATTTGTGTAGTTATCTTGAACAATGATTGCGATCTTGATTATCATTTGTTGTTTAGGTAACACCTTGGTCATACCAGACTTTCATTGAATATGAATACAATTCTATACAAATTAGGTTCTAATATTACATCGAATGACGAAGCGTGCCGGCGACACAACACCCCACCCCATTGTTGTCGTGGCATGAATAGCTGACCGCTCTCCTTTGTTTCGCTCATTTAAAATAACACATTGTCTACAAAAGGTGGTAACCGCAGGTAATCCGAATACGGCAAGTAATTTTTATACGTTGAAGAAAACAAAGCGTAATAAAAAGTCTAATTCTAATTGGCTAACTCCACGTCTGCCAAAATTGCAAAGGAAATTTTAGCTGTATCAAAGCACCTAGCGTTGCCGTAGAAACGCGAAGCTAGATCGATCGTGCGTCTGTAGTCCATTCAGCCCACCCATGCCGCCTTAACAACACAGAGCAAATGAAGGTTACAAAAAATATTAACAACTAGCTAACCGGGCGAACTTCGTACCGCCTTAGCATGAGTGACATACGAAAGCAGCGCCACCTACCGGGTCCAATTGTGAATCTAAACCATCCAGGGTGCCACCCAAACGCATACAAAAAAATCATTCAAATCGGTCCAGCCGTTGAGGAGTTAACTTACAACGAAAAGTGCCATTGATTTGATATAGTATATAGGTTCGGCTTCAAAACAATGAATACATTTCTGTAAAAATTGGAGTAACTTATCCGATACTGCTGTTGACAATTTGGAGCAATAAACTGTGTTACGATTACTCAATTAATAGCGAAACTTAGTAACTGATATGCTGCATGCTAGGAGACCATACGTAACACTAGTTACAAGTGTTCTAATTTGTTCTGGCCAATTTATTTAAATACGATTTCATAAAATGCGAATTGTGAACCGCTATTGACGTGAGAGCAGCCTGAGATAAGTGACTGGAACCGGAACACGCATCGATAACGGATTGTCATTGTTGTCCTCCGTGCGGAACGCGCCATTGTCCTACCAGACTACTGAATCATAAGAAAAACATCAAATACCGAACATTTAATGTATAAAACCGTTAATATCGCCTTAGTACCAAATAAATTCTGCCTACTGACATATTTAAGAGGTTGTACATATATTACAAATGACTAGAGGAATCCGCTGCCTACTTACCGAGGAATTTATATTTATTTTAAAATCAACTTTCAATAACATTGTTGAGTTTGTATAAATCTCGATTATTTATTGAAAATCAGAAGGAAAACAGGTGTTCTAGATAGCAACACGGAGATGCCAAGGTTACCGGAGTCATTAGGAAGCTTTGCTGTTCGCAGCACGGTTTAAAGTGGCAGAAGTGAAACTATTTAGTCGAAATAATTATGTATAAGAGCGCTTAGCTTTCCACTTAATTCTTCACACGATATAACTCGACATAAGCTTAACAATGGTCTACAATAATTTTTAATTGCTATAAAAACCTAGGCAATTCTGTTGCAAATTGTATTAAATCAGAACTTACACAGTTACACAATGTTTGGCTATTCTAGATTCAGTCATTTATCATAGCTAACGTTAATTGCTTTTTAGTGTACATCAAAGTTAATTGACACCAATTAAGTAGGAATATAAAGTTTTGCTAACCTAAAACTATGATTTTTAGAGTCATAGCCTATACACAAATCGCCTGAACAGTTGTAGGCAGTCATAAGCTTCTGTCGACATAGTTATTTTTGATCTAAAAAAATTTAATAAGTCCCTCCTCAATATAAAATCAGCAATAGTTGCATTTAAATTCATAAAATATATTTTGTTCTTACATACACGCATATGTATTTGTTTTTAGCTGATAAAATAAACAGTTGTCATTCGACCCGCATGATTTTTTTATTATTCTTAGCTGGTAATCTCCGTCCCTGAAATCCACTGTCTCTTGGTTATTAAGCCTATGTTTATTTCAACTTTTTTATATAATCGTATTTGTCTCAATTCTCTACTGAACGATAGCAGCGAAACCGAGAGAACACAGATAATATTTTAGACCAGGAAAAAAATTGCGGAAGAAACCGTAGCTGTCACTCTAACGTGCTATATTTAACTGAAAGTTCACAGCTTGGTGTTGCAACTAGGCCGACGGGTATTTCAGACGTCGAATAATGATCTATCAGTAAATCTGGTTCTTTGTTAAATAGTCCACCTCTTTAACAGTATGGTTTTACTTTGTTTCCTTTTAAACCAGCCACAAGTGGTACGGTGTTTGAACTCCCTGTACCATAGACATTTAATTCCTTGGTGGACCTTTAGGTATATGTTAAGATCGGATACTTCAGTTCACGTCAAATTATTTATTAAGCTAGTGCAATTAAAATACTCAGGGTATATGTACCTTTGACCAACTATCGTATTCATCCCTGCAACCAAAAATAATACAACACTTGCATAATTTTTCCTGGAAGCTAATAAATCTTCAGATACCCACTCTGCTTTACGAAGGTGATGTGAGTTACTGAATTAACCATACCCAAATACCAAATAATTTATGATTCAACTGACGTTGCTCTTACGACATTATTTACATAAGGAAATGTACAGACCGTGTGGAAGCTTGCGAAACACATTCTACTGAATATTTATTTATAGCGAAAGCATGGTGCATGTGTAAAGTGGGTTTACACTTTACAGGCGGCGTATTTTTAAAAAGCATTATAGGGACGGCAATATTTTTTTAATTCAACAAACGCATGTTAATTCATAATTTATTGTTGAAACTTTGCTGTGCTGTATTCTAACACAACAATATGGCGACGAATTTGTTGATGTTGAAACTTATTTGATGACATGCAGCTTCGAACACTCGAGAAGAATCAATAAAGATTATGTGATTCATAAGATTAGTCGTCGCTGCATAAAACTTCGGATGACGGTTTAGCAACGCTTGCGCAAGTTGCAACACATCACTGTTTCATTACCTACATTAAGTCCTAGAGTGTCTGAGGTTTTTAAATAGTATGAAATCGATTTATTTTTAAATAAATTGCTCAAGTATTCAGAATCACGCGCCTCTGAGATAATTTTCATATGCGAATGTAATTTTCAATAATGATTTCCACTTGCTGAACGGTGCAGGCGAAGTAACAAAGTGATTGAAAAGCTGTTTAATTTGCACCCGAGAGCAACTACTGTGTCCCACGAACTATAGGGGCACACAGAAGGAAAACATCGTGAGGAAACCTGTACGCTTGTAGAAAGGCGTATGAAGTTCACCAACCCGCACTGGACCAGTGTGACCAGTGTGACTATGGCCCAAAATCTCCCCCGTATTGAGGGAAAACGTGCCCGGTATAATGCCATTAGACTCGCCCCTTATTACATTAGGATCAAAATACATCGGCGAAGTGTAGGCGCACTGCATTGCACCTCTTTTGGGAATACAGGCGTGACGATGTTTTATTATTCAGAATCAGATTTATTTTATACGTACAAACCTATTGGTTTGCAAACAGGCACTTATGAATCGTCAATAAAAAATATAAAATAATAATATAATCCCTACCACCCATTCGGAATGCATTTCCTATAGAGAAGAATAGGAAAGAAACTCCATGGATGCCTTTTTCCAATAAGGATTTACATTGCAATGTTAGTTTGTTCTAAAACCACGCCCAAAATGCAGATCAATACCTTATCTACGTCATTGATACCAATATTAGAACTCTGGCAAATAGATGATGTTGTGTAAAAAGTATATTTTATTTTCTCAGTTTAACGTCCATTCCTTCACATTCTCGTGCATGCCGACCGTTTCGAACGACTTTTTAATAAATAGCCTCTGACTGATGAAAATATCCGCGCGGCTCCGGATTCGCCCGCCTACGCAAAACTCTACGTATCAGAGATATACTATCTACCGTCTGTTCCCATGGAAATTATGATATCAAAGATTTTTCTGTCGCTTTTTTTAAATCGTCTTAATTTTCACAAATCGTTTCCGTGGATACGTGCTTTTGCGTAAAATCTACAAACGAAATTAATTATTATAATGACCGAAACAAATGTAATTGATTGATTAAATCACGTGTATGACAAGCATGGTAGGTATATTCTTCGTCATGTATATGGTAGTTTCTATCGGTGTAAATAAAAGTTATTGGAGAATTCTGATCAATTATAAATATTTTACAATGGAAAACAATTAATCTTTATGAACACTTGTACCTAACAAGGGTAATTAATGAACATATGTTAATTGCAGCATTAGAAACATCAGCGATTTAATGCCGCTTGCGTGGTTGGTCACATTTTTATATTAGATCATCAAATATTGCGACTACATGAGGTACTTCACAGAACCGATATTTAAAGTCGCCTTCGTCTTTTAACCCTAATCTTTTAGCACCATTACTTATTCGCTCTTTCTTTTTCCAGGTACTAAAACTGGACCTGACAGTTATCAGGATACATTCGACGATAATGCCACGTCATACCCAATGTGAGTGCGGAGATATATTATAACACCGACGTGCAAATTGTCCGCGAGCTCTTACAAAATTCCGATACCGGTGTTTTTTACCTTTTTTATGTTCACTGACGATGTCTTGGGTCGTTGATCTTTACATTTATCACATCAAGATAATATGAGCGTTATCTAAGCATCCACACACACTACATGGTCTAGTTCATAGCAGACGTGTCTGTGTTTACAGAATATAAAATTAAATGTATGCCGTCTAACGGTCACTATATTGTTTATCGAAATTATAGTGGGCGATTTGGCACGGGGCCCGATTGTACCACCTTCGCAGGTGTGTCGGCTGTCTATTAGTATTCCCAATAGTCGGTGCCCACACGCATCCGTTGTAGAATGCCTAATTACAATCGCGCCATGATCGTTCCTCAATTGAGCAAACAATAACCGACCGTCAATTGTTTACATTATTGAAGGCTTATTTGAACGCGCCATTGAAACAATTGAAAAGATTCGAAAATTGGCCCCCATTTTGTGCGCCTGGGTTAGCATTGTCAATTCCAACAATGTTAAGTAATCAAACTGAGGAATTTTTATGGGCTCTGTGTCGATATCGATGGAATGTAATACGTATTAGCCAGATATAATTGTAACCAATAAATCCTTACGTAAGAAAGCGTTTAGTAATTCATATCAGCACAAGATCCGTTCACGATGTGGCAATTATCTGTCTGTGCAGAAAAAAATATTTGTACTGGCTTCGCGAGTATTACATATACACGAATATATTCTTAGGTAAGAATGAATACATATTAGCTTAATAAAATGTATGAGAAAATTACATACCGTATGACATATAAAGAAGAAGAAATTTTCAATCCCTTCAACAATAATCCCATAATATCATTAAAAGCAAAGCAATTCATTTTCTTATCATAATTCCCATATAAAGTTTAAGATGTCTTTTGTGAACATATTTAATGTATGGGAAACTAGAAAGTTGTTGTCCAGTAAAAATACACTTATGAACCAAGTTATGTAAAACTTGTAGTCAGGTACACAGGTTTTGGTGTAAGAAATTGTACATTTCTTCTGCGCTTGGCAAGATTCATGTTTTCTCGAACATTTCCGGTTATACAAAAACTGTTCTATATCTGACACATACAATGTAAATTTAAATGCGATATCTAATAAAGCTTCCTACAAAAACTGTGAAAGTAGCTAAGAAAAACTGGACAGACAAAAACGTAAACAAAAATGGCAAAATGACAAATCAAACGGCACTCTGAAAATAAGGTATTTACTGGTATCATCAAGAATAACGAAAAGGCTAAGTACTTATAACAAACAGACTACAGCACAGGTACTATTAATTTGATTTAAGGTTAAACAGGTTTATGTCTAAACCTCAGAACATCAAGTTCCGCAAATGAAAAGCTGTTCCGAGTAAAACGACATAGGCCCAACTAGTCGTTTTGACTCATAAAGAAATAATTAAACAAGTCAACACTTCCGTGAGTAATTTGTGCTAATAGCTCCTGTACACCGTTAGGATCGATCATCATCGCCCACCAGCCACCTGTAGCCGTCATCATCAATCATCATAATCACCAATTGTCTCGTCACGTCGGCACTCAGCGTTACAGTATTCAACTTCATACGGCGCCGTATTGATTTATAAAAAATGTACTAACCACGGTTGAAGCTTTTGTTTGTTCTACTATTCTTACCCTATTAGGGATATGTGAGACCTTATTTTTATAACATAAGCAGTCTACCTACATACAAGGCGTCTTTATTATTATACTGGTCAACCGGAAACAGTTGTATTATTACCAATATAGGCTGCATGCAATTTATGTGATGGCTATCTGAAATCCCTTAATTGGTCAGTTGAGCATGAGCTGGTTGACATTTAACGAGACGTACACTGAAAACATTTAAATGCTAAGGTGAGATTGCTTGCTGAAATTCCAAGCCAACTTACAATGTACAAATCCTGAATCCTGAAGCCGATGATTATTACGCTCGGATAAAATGCACAAATAATCAAGGCGATGCCGAACTATATTATTATGATCTAGATGCAAAAACTAACCAACATAAGAGCGTGGTACTTACAGATTGCGAGACCTTAATACTGCCGAGTCTTGACATGGACATAACCTCTCACCGAGAGCATACAATCTTTGCTAATAGCGAGCCCGGGCTCACGACTCCAAGTTGCACCTTGAACCGCACTCGTGCACAGCACAGTGAAAGTCTGTACATCTGTGAGTGCAATAACACAAGTTATAGAATCAATGATTGTAATAGAAACACGTTTATAGAGCAAGGATTACTAGAAAGCAATCACTGTTTTAACCAAATAAGTAGATTTCAAATCACTAGAAATTGAAACTTTCGAGATTAGTATCAAATGAAACCCGAGCATGGTACACCCGTGCCTCTGGAATTTATTTAGGGTATTTTATGTAAACGTTCCAATAGTGGAAATTTGAATACCTAGCTATTAAAACATTTTATGAAGGCGCGGTTAATGTCTGCAATAAAGTAAAATAAAGTTAATTACTGTCTGCGTGGAGACAAAAATGTGTCCTTGGTGATAATAAAGCTTAATTATTTCAACATTTCGGTTAGTCACCTCACAGCTGTAAAAAATATCTCCTATTTAAATAATCTCAATTGAGATAATTGCAAATGAATCCCTTCTCATATGTATAATTACTAAATAACGTAAAAATGTAGCTAATAAAATATGTAAAACATTTTTGTCCAAAACAAATTTATATACGAGGATTTTACATAATTATATTCCATAAAAATAGTTGACGTTTCCTTGTTTAATTCAGGTAACAAGTAAAGCTTTTCTGTATGTGATATATTTTATAATACAATGTTGCAAAACCATTAGTAACTTTGCTCACAGTACTTCCAAAAAGATATAGCCATACATACTGATAAGTATAAATAGTATACAATTAATTGGTCCACTGAACAACTTAATATATCAATAATAATAATCAATAAATGTTACAAATAAAGATATATCTATTAATGGGATGGGATATATATACCTACTACCTACCTACTAGGTACTACTACTTATGGCAACAAAATTATGCCAAATCTACTTTAACCCTGGCACCTAATTTGTCATATAAATGCACTTTGGCAGTTCATTTGAATTACACATAAATTATATCTTGTTGACAATTTGTAATTTATTAAAGACACATAGAGGGCGCATTATGTATCCCGGCCGTCATTTGCTAAACCGCGCAGCAAAAAGTTATTGGCTTGTGAGAAATAGCTGTTATAACTGGAAACCTCATTAAAGATCATCATTTCCAAGATTTACTCACGTTTAAAGTTCCTTATTAAACTTACCATAAACCTTGGTATTACTACGAATTGCTGTAAGGCATTCTTGGCCGTATACGGGACCAGATAGTGATTAATGTAGGTAATTCGGCACTATGCAGGTACATACGACCTCGACGATCATTCTCATCAAGGCAGTTGTTGGAAACGAATCCAATGAGCTCAATAACATCGTTTCGTTATCCATGTACCTAAACCAGTTTTAAATGGCCTTTTTTAATTGTGAAACAATTAGAGAGACATTAGGTACATCTGTTGCAGTCAAAACTTGTTCGCAAGCATGCACGAAAGAAAGTGCCACATTCAAGGCGAGTGATTTGTCTATTTAAACAATATAGTCCGCACAAATGCCACTGGCATCAACTTGTTATGTTTGCCTTGAAACAGCTTTCCACATCTCACACATTAGAACGTTGACAACGTTATTTAAATGTTTCACTAAAGATGAGGTATCCTTACTCTAGTTCGCACTCTAAACATCTCGAGCACTCCGGTGTCTACACCTGCGTACCTTATTTTAGATCAGCGCTGGCCGTGATGTTAGCCGCAAGGTGATGTCCGATTATTTTCATATTCTAGGTCACGATGTGTGTTTTGTCTCAGGGACGTTGCTTTGGTATTCCTATTAATACGAGGTTGCGAACAACATTTATGTGACAACCTTACAACTCATATTTTAATTGTCATCTGTTGAAAGCTCGGAATCTGCAGAGTCATAGAAAAAGCAATTTGCTGAATGGAATAAAATGAAACCAGAATAATAAGATTCAATGCAATAAAAATGATATTTAGTCGACGCTTTCAATAATAGGTCCATTTGAATAAATTCAAGTTCTTATACGATAATCATCTCGTTAATAACCAAGCCTATTGCCCCAATCTTTATGCGAAAGTTTTTCCGTTTCAAATCTATCCAAATACCAATACTTTCATTTTCTATACAAAATACCGAACTTATAATAAGTTGAAAATCTGATTAATCTTTCGAAATGGATAATAAATCGTAATAATTGAATACTTTTATGACGCGCGGTTCCATTCGCAGTTAATTTACGACATATGGTGACTAGTGGCTCATACCTTCACCTGCATATTGTAGGTCATATTGTAATGGAAGGGTATTATTATTTTCTGTCCTGTGCCAAGAGGCGAGTTTCAAAGATGATTCATACGTTACGGTCTCAGAATGCAGTTCGGTCAGTTTGAATGTTCCGCAGTGATGGCATCTTCGCTAACCTCGTATTGTATCTATGGATATGTGGAGTCGATTATTCTATGTCACAGGGTATCCATAGTAAAATATGTTCTAAAGACGATGACAGAAGAATAATATTTCTGTAACGCAAACATTTCAATTCAAATCGCTTGCAGGTAGAATTTTTTGCTCATGATAAGTCATGCCTTTGTTTATACCTACTTCGTCTGTGAACCGGTTAACAATAGCATAGTTATCTATGTGATCGGGTTTAATCAGTCATGTCTGTACGTTCTGCCTATATTACATTGTTTTTCTATTTCTTGATCCACCTAATGAGGATGACACTGTAGCATTTAAGCCATCTGTGCGGACTGATGACGCCACGCGATCCAATTGCGGTAATGCTATTCTTTAAATTAATTGTCAACGTCAGCATTCAGTGGTGCACGATCACGCAATCTGTTGAATGTATTGAATTCAATTATCAGAATCGGCCTTGACGCCGCCCGCGGAACCAATCGCATTTGTGGGTTTGCATAGGAGCGCCATTCTCGTGCTATTATTACCTTTAAATACTTGTCCAACATGAAGCACAATGCTTATTAGGTCTTATTCGGCTCTCGGACATTTCAATTGTTGACTAATAATGTAATCTAGCGTATGTAACAAGACAGAGATACTTTTATCAAATAGGACATTCTTACAAGATGAGATCACACTTGCGGATAAAATTTACTCTATAATCCAAAATTGCAAACGGAAAGCTTGTGAAATGCTAATAGCCGTACGCGAATTTAGCACGAGGGTCGGTCCCCTCGCCTGTCCGTCCGTTCCCCTACCTGATGCAACTGCAGTATTGATTAACTGAACTCGAACTCGCTCAAAATTTGTATTTCCTGCTCCATATCGTAAAAGGGAATACACGAAATTAACGTCTCAAATGCCAAGCACAAAAGAATGAAGTAGCAAACATTTATCGTATAATTGGCTCTGTATTGAAACATGTTTATGTAATGTATGTATGTTTATGATAACTGAAGCAGTGTCTTTTAAGTTACAATTCGCTATAACGGATTTAGCTCTGAATTATATACGACAACGACAACGCAATGACATTGAAGGATTAACTCAATCAAACTTTTCAATAGCCGTCGTACGAGATTTTATGAACACAACCGCACTTAACCTTTTCAATTGAAATCCAAACATACTCAACATTTTATCGTTAATCGCACTGATCACCATTTTCAGACCTTCACGGCATGGTGCAACAGTCACCTGAGGAAGGCCGGCACCGGCATCGAAAACATCGACGAGGACTTCCGCAACGGGCTGAAGCTCATGTTGTTGCTGGAAGTCATCTCCGGCGAGACCCTGCCCAAGCCCGACCGCGGCAAGATGCGTTTCCACAAAATCGCTAATGTCAACAAAGCCTTGGACTTCATTGCCTCTAAAGGTAAACTTCAAAGGATTTGATTTCACAATTTTAAACAAGATCATATAAACGTGGACTATTAAACAACTTAGTGAAAGGTTGATTGGAGTGGGTACTAATAAGGCTAAAGTCAATAATAGTATGCTGATAAAGGAAGATTTTGATTCAAATTATGAGATCGTTTGAGATGTGTTACGCGCACTTTACTGTTAACTTATACTGCAATGTCATATAACTTTATTAAGTACCTACTGGTTCATGAATCGAAAACCAGTTCTTTATGTATCTCATTGGCTCTTCCTATCCAATGTAATGCTTATTATGCCTTGCACTAATTAGGTAGATACATGTATTGAGTCGGTACCCACCAACTAAAGGGATAGTATCCATATGATATAAAGGTTTATAAAGGTTATGTTCGTATTTTGCTTGCAAAACTCCAATGAGTGATCCGTTTCTAGGTGACTAACAAACCTACGTATATACACCTGATATAAATACCTACCATGATATACCTACGTACCCTCAAACAGGACAATTTCAATACCAAATTAGAACGTAAAGATACCACATATTATACATTAAGGAAAATTGTTATGTTCATCATAAATTATAGATACAAATTGCACAATACTTACAGTATTTGAAAAACATTCAACGTTGATTTTAAAACGTTACAATCAATTAACATCAAGATGGAGCCTTACATTTGTAACTCAAAGATTTTATTCTTTTTTTCAGGTGTAAAATTGGTGTCGATTGGTGCCGAAGAAATCGTTGACGGCAACCTCAAGATGACATTGGGTATGATCTGGACCATTATCTTGCGATTCGCTATCCAGGATATCTCAGTAGAAGAAATGACCGCCAAGGTAAATACAATATCTACTTGCAAACACATTATTGAGACATAATTTTGATCATGGATCTCTATATATACTTAATACCAATTACAGGAAGGTCTGCTGCTCTGGTGTCAACGCAAGACAGCCCCATACAAGAACGTGAACGTCCAGAACTTCCACCTGTCGTTCAAGGACGGTCTGGCGTTCTGCGCCCTCATCCACAGGCACAGGCCGGACCTCATCGACTACAGCAAACTGTCCAAGGACAACCCACTAGAGAACTTGAACACGGCCTTCGATGTGGCCGAGAAGTACCTCGACATCCCACGCATGTTGGACCCCGACGGTAAGTGGGATCCATGATAAACAAATGAATCATCATGTCAGTAGAAATGATGTATATTATATACTTCTCCTACACCATACGTACTTGTACCAGCATATCCAATACGTTAATTCAAAGTAAAAAGAGTTACAGAACCTCAGGATGGGGCACATACGAACATGACTAAACCAACACGGTACATCGACTTGGATCCGATCATAGACTGGAGTTGTTCAAATTACTATTATCTTTGTTTGATAAGAAAAATAAACTATGACTGGACGTTGCAGACTTAATAAACACACCAAAGCCGGACGAGCGCGCCATAATGACCTATGTGTCGTGTTACTACCACGCCTTCCAAGGCGCGCAACAGGTACAAAACAAACAGAAAATGGCCGCCATGCATTACCGCCAACTTCCGCGTTTGATACCCGAGCCCCTAATGCCAGGCCTTTGTGTGTAACTTATAGCATGACTTGAGTGCCTACTTCGCTTTCATGTTTCAAAAGACATATGTTTAGGGTATTTTGAATAACTAATCAAGAAGCTCGGGGGAAATTTCGTCCCAAATGTGGTAATCTAATTTTGAGACCACAGATCTTTTTCACTAATACTTTAGTTTTAAGCTGAACTTCTGTAGACCTGAGAAGAAGTATCATCCGAGTTTTATTAAAATTTACAGTTCTATCTCAGGTATGGTGCAATTTTAGAACTGAATAATGTTTTATAGTAGGTTTTGTTGCAACAATCCTTCTTCCTTGATTTCAAGTCCCACCTGGTAAAATATCCCAAACCCGATATCTCCATTCGATGTGCCCTCCTTGCTAAATTACCACTAATCAATTGTAGTTCAATTATAATCACAAAATATATTTTTAGCTTTATGTCGTTAACTTACCTTTACAATATTATTTTTATTGATATTAAACAAGAATGCTTATGCACTTCAATTACCTTAATTATTTCGGATGTCACGTCATTGGCGCGATCTAGTTAATCGACTAAATGGTAGCAGCAATTGGGCGTACTTTTAATTCCTTTTCCTGTTTAATGTTTATTTATAAGTATGATAAGAAAATGTGGGTTATTAACATCGGCTGAAGGTTTTATAAATCGATACGATGTTTAAACTTTATAACGCAGTGAAGAAATATGACAGGAATTATTTTGGTTTCTTCTAAAGATCGCGTAGGATGAGGACATGAGCATTCTTTAGATATGAATTAATAAATGATACATCGCATGATAACTAACACTGTGTCGCTTGCGTGCCGCTTGTCAGATCTGCAGAACACGGCGATGCCGGACGAGCGAGCGGTCATGACATACGTCTCCTCATACTACCATTGCTTCTCTGGCGCACAAAAGGTTTGTATCAACTCAACACACCTACTAATTTTCCATCAAATCGACCCAAGAAGACATACAAACTTTCAACTAAAAAAAGATAACGCCGAATACGCAGTTATAAGTTATTTCTGATATCGGCAGGCTGAAACCGCCGCGAACCGCATTTGCAAAGTTCTCAAAGTCAACCAGGAGAACGAACGCCTCATGGAAGAGTACGAGCGTCTTGCCAGCGATGTAAGTATACAAACAATCATCATATTCAATTATTAAATTGATTTTCTTTAGCAACACTTAAACTTACGACAACACTTAATTGTACAGCTCCTCGACTGGATCAGGCGCACTATGCCGTGGCTGAACAGCCGCCAAACTGACAACTCTCTTGCCGGTTGCCAGAAAAAACTGGAAGACTACCGTACTTACAGGTATAGTAACGAATAATGCCAAGACTATTACATTGTCCAAATCGGACAAAATCATTTTCCTTACCTTTTCCCATTATTTAGGTACGTAGTATGTCCTTATCTTCCATTCATCTCGCTTTTCCGTCACACTGACATCCACACCGATCGCATTCATATCACTCTGTACACACTCCATCCATCTTTTCTTTGGTCTCCTTCTCGCTCTGTATCCATCCACATTCATAATCATCATATGCTTCGCATCTCTTCTCATCACATGCCATTCTTATCTCCTTCTTCTCACTTTATCTGTTATGGACGCTACTTTTATTCCACCTCTGATTTATTCATTTTATTCATTCCTTACCTTATCCATTCGCATCACGGTAACGTGCCTAAATGATACAACAGCTAATATTCCAATCAAACTCTAGGCGTAAGCACAAGCCGCCACGCGTAGAGCAGAAGGCCAAGCTTGAGACCAACTTCAACACCCTGCAGACCAAACTCCGCTTGAGCAACCGCCCCGCGTACATGCCCACCGAAGGCAAGATGGTCTCTGTAAGTATACTGAACTATTTATACATATAATATAAATAACACAACGTAATGGACGTTTGTCTTGTTCAAAGGACATCGCTCAATCGTGGAAGGGTCTGGAAATCGCCGAGAAGGCGTTCGAAGAGTGGCTGCTCAGCGAGATGATGCGTCTTGAGCGTCTCGAATACCTGGCCCAGAAGTTCAAGCACAAAGCTGACATCCACGAGGACTGGACCAGAGGTATCTATACAATACAAAACTCAATAATTGAAACTGTTCATTCATACATATTAGACTTAGATAGATGTCAGTGAAATGCATTGGAGAAGGTCTATGTATAGCAGTGGACAAGAATAGGCTGATGATGTAGATCTTTAGACGTGTAAGGTCTAGTACACCGGTAAACATTCTTAACGATCCACTTCACAAACGACATTCAATAAGTAATACAAGTTCAATCAACTTTAGGCAAGGAGGAAATGCTCCAGTCTCAAGACTTCCGTCAGTGCAAGCTGAACGACATCAAGGCACTGAAGAAGAAGCACGAGGCCTTCGAGTCGGACCTCGCCGCCCACCAGGACCGCGTCGAACAGATCGCCGCCATCGCGCAAGAGCTTAAGTAAGTCACATACATACTTTGCTATACATATTTTTATAGATACTAACGTGAAATTATTAATATTGGCAACTCAAAACTGTTCCAGGAATTCATTTCTCAGTCTTCTAAGCTTAACATAAATATTATTCAAATGTTTTTTTTTTTAATGGACTACGCTGTTGGCCGTGGGTTGGCCTTTAGAGCTTCACTGGAGGAGGCGATTAGTCGCATGTATTTATCGAAAAGCCTAGCTCTATTTGGCGTACATATTGGTTCGATAATGTTAACTCAACATTTAAAATAAATAGCCCGTTCGCAAAGAAAATGGATTTCGCTTTGGTTTTGTTGCTAAAAATAAAAACCGGTCAAGTGCGAGTCGGTCCCGCGCACGCAGGGTTCCGTACCATCTATAATAAGGGCAAAATAACACGTTTGTTGTATGAGGGCCCCCTTAAATATTTATTTTATTGTTTTTTTAATATTTGTTGTTATAGGTGCAGTGGTAGCCTCGTGGGCAAAAACGCCCGCCTTGAACGTAAGGGGTGCAAGTTCAAATCCCGGGCCCGCACCTCTTGAGATAATTTTCATGTGCGAACGTCATTTTCAACAATGATTATCACTTGCTGAACGGTGAAGGAAAACATCGTGAGGAAACCTGCACGTCTAGGCGTGTGAAGTTCACCAACCCGCACTGGGCCAGCGTGGTGGACTATGGCCCAAATCTCCCTCGTATTGAGGGGCTAATGTGCCCGGTATAATGGCAATAGGCTCGCCCCCTATTACATTGGGACCAAAATACATCGGCGAAGTGTGGGCGCACTGCAGTGCACCTCTGCCTACCCCTTCGTGGAATACAGGCGTGATGATGATGATGATGTATTGTTGTTATAGTGGCAACAGAAATACATCATTTGTAAAAATTACAACTGTTTATCATGGTTCACGAGATACAGCCTGGTGACGGACGAACGGATGGACAGCGAAGTCTTAGTAATAGGGTTCCCGTTTTCGCATTTGGGTACAACCCTAAAAATAATGTTCCGCTGTCCTGTGAAATTGTGCATAAGTGAGTGAGGTGTTGTGTCCCCCAGCACGCTGGAGTACCACGACGTGGCGAGCGTGAACGCGCGCTGCCAGCGCATCTGCTCGCAGTGGGACCGGCTGGGCGCGCTCACGCAGCGCCGCCGGCTCGCGCTGGACGACGCCGAGCGCGTGCTGGAGCAGATCGACCTGCTGCATCTCGAGTTCGCCAAGCGCGCCGCGCCCTTCAACAACTGGTAACCCTATTGTTTCAGGGATTTAAAAAAAATCTCGATTTTTATATTAATCGATTATTTTTTTCTTATAATCGATTTCTAATAATCGATTCTCTAAATATTATTTTAAAGTCACATCCCTACATTGTTTTTTAAAGCTACACAAAACGTTAAACGTTAGACAATCCCTCCACTGTGGCGAACGTTGCAATTGTGCGAGATGGTTTATTTTAAATTCATCAATGTATAAATTATATAGTATATAATGTATAGTGTGCTAGCCTCGAATACGAGCTGATCTTATCGGTTATAGGGTCTAAAAGTAACAAATTGATCTATAAAAAAAAATAACAAAAAACAAAAACCGACTTCAAAAACCTAGGTGCACTAAAAAGCTACAAATAACCTTACAATTCATTACATTTGGAGTAGGAGCCAATCAACGTCATACAAGGCAAATACACACATGAATTGGCTTCAACCCCCCATTTCACCCCCAAGGGGTTTGATTTCTGATAATATTTTGGAAATGGGACCAACCTTGAAGAATTCCCTAGCAAACCTCAAAAATAATTTTGAAATCGGTCGACAGACGCCGGAGATATGCGGTAACATACATAAAAAAAAACATACGGGTCGAATTAAGAACCTCCTTTTTGAAGTCGGTTAAAAACGGGCACATATTTAAAAGACCTTCGTATTTACATAGGTACTGCCTCTCATGTTAAATTCCCTGATGCTAGAAGAAGATAAGGAACGGTGTCATTACCACCACCTCTGAAACTATTGTTTCGTTACTGTAAGTTTTTGACAGAATTTGTACTAAGTTCACTTAAAAAATATGATATAAAGACATAGCTCCGAGGCAGGCAGGTGGTAAGAGGGCAGAGGTTCCTTTATTTAAGTTTCAAACTAATCAGATTGTATGGTACCAGGTTGGACGGCACTCGCGAGGACCTGGTGGACATGTTCATCGTGCACACCATCGAGGAGATCTCCGGCCTCATGGACGCGCACGCTCGCTTCAAGGCCACTCTCGGAGAGGCCGACAAGGAGTACCAGGTAATTGGGACTGACCGTCATTTCTTGGTCTTTTGCACCTCTTGAACTAGTCAAAATTGGGGGTCTACATAAATCGTTATAAGACTTAAGAGAACTAAGACCTCTAGCTCTTGAACGGAAGGTTCCCGCGTATTCCTTTCAGTAGGATGAAATGAATGTGTAAAATACTTGTTTCAGGCGATAGTCAACCTGGTTCACCAAGTTGAGAGCATCGTTAAGCAGCACCAGATCCCTGGTGGTTTGGAGAACCCCTACACTACTCTTACCGCTCACGTAAGTTTTTTAAAGAAATCTAAACTAATTATAAAAATTCAAAGCTGTCCTATTATACCATTATAATCCACAATAGAAAGCATAACCCTATTTCTTACGGATTTCTATTCTACGACAAAAATCTCAATGAACTACCTGTCGCCACATACTACCTGTCGCTAAACATTCGTGGTATGAAAGAACGGTAATCATTATGTCTAAAGAAAAGTGGAACCTCACACGATAGCAACAATATTTTAAGAACCTACATCACCATTTATAATGTGTATTTATTGAATTTGCCCTTGCTATTAATTACTTGACACTGGCTGAAACACCCGTTAAACGCAGGTGGAAGCTATCCCTCATTTTATTCCATTAAATATCATCATTTCGTAAAATAAGAAGAAGAACCTACTGTAAATCATTGACTTTGTCGCGATTTGTAGGCAACGGAATGTTGATGCAGACTAAACTTTTTTACGTATGTTTGATTTATCCTGTCTTTTCCGTTTCCCAGGAGCTGAACCGCAAGTGGTCGGACGTGAGACAGCTGGTCCCGCAGCGCGACGGCACGCTGGCGGCCGAGCTGCGCAAGCAACAGAACAACGAGAACCTGAGACGCCAGTTCGCCGAGAAGGCCAACGCCGTCGGGCCCTGGATCGAGAGGCAGATGGACGCCGTCACCGCCATCGGCATGGGTCTGCAGGTACGTCTTATCCAGACTTAACGCGTTGAACGCCAGACCAGAAACCATGTTTAACCCAGGGGTTTAGCCCACATCGTGTATCCGCATCACTACAGAATCGTCCAGACAGCAAACTGCGCTTCGGCTTTTTTTACTAAAGCAAGGGACCCTGGCCTCAAGGTACAGCCTGGCCACTTGGAACAAAAATTAGAATTTATGGGCTCTTCATGAAGTTCCTGACAATATTCGCAAAAAAACAACAACGATTTTTGGATGATTCTTGATATTTTGGTGCAGCCCCAGGAAAAAGTATGATTTATGTCCGTCCAAAATTTCATATTACATTGTCTTATTTGCCAGGGTTCTTTGGAGGACCAACTTCGTCGTCTCAAGGAGTACGAGACTGGAGTCTACGCTTACAAGCCCCACATCGAGGAACTCGAGCGTATCCACCAGGCCGTCCAGGAAGGCATGATCTTCGAGAACAGGTCAGTGAGCCAACAAATTATTTGAAAATTATCGAGTAGTATCTAAAAATGCTTGGAAATCTCACTTGCCGAACGAAACTTACTCTTCAGAAGATATTCAGAGTATCATGAAATGTATTTTGAATTCCCAATTGTCTTGCGCAGATATTCACAATACACAATGGAGACCCTCCGCGTTGGTTGGGAACAGCTTCTCACGTCCATCAACCGCACCATCAACGAGGTCGAGAACCAGATCCTGACCCGCGACTCAAAGGGCATCACTCAGGAACAACTCACAGAGTTCCGCGGTTCATTCAACCACTTCGACAAGAACCGCACTGGTGAGCTAAACTTGGCAAAAAAATTGTTTAACACCTTAGCTGCAGCAAATAAGTCATTAACTGTCATCTGGTGCGGCGATGGGTCGAAATGCGCCAAGGACGACCTTTCCTGATATGTGACTGTTCCGCACTGAAGGTGTTAAATAGATTATCAATTTTGGTCGATGACTGAGTTAAACATTTGTTTATTACACAGGCCGCCTAGCACCCGAAGAGTTCAAGTCATGCCTGGTGTCCCTTGGCTACAGCATCGGCAAGGATAGGCAAGGAGACCTCGACTTCCAGCGCATACTCGCCGTCGTCGACCCCAACAATACCGGTAACTACCAAAGAAAAACTAATCAAAATGTTACAATCCTATTCCTCGAACAATTACTAACGGTAAAATATTTGCAGGCTACGTTGCCTTCGATTCCTTCTTGGACTTTATGACGAGGGAATCCACGGACACAGACACCGCTGAACAGGTCATCGACAGCTTCAGGATCCTAGCGGGTGACAAGGTAATACCCGTTTTGTTTAACATATACGAAATGCCAAAGTACCTAGTTACAGGGATCGAAACAGATTGTATGGTCAAAAATACTGATTTAACTGACTGTGATACTCGAAAATACTGACCGACCTTACTGACATAACTTTAAAGGGAAACCCCAAAATTTACAGAACATTAAATCCATCTCTAAATCACTTTACTTTATCATTTTATGGAAAAAAGTGTCTTATATCTATACTAATATTATAAAGAGGAAAGATTTGTATTTTTGTATGTAACGAAAAAACTCAAAAACTACTGGACCGATTTCAAAAATTCTTTTACCGTTAGAAAGCTACATTATCACTGAGTAACATTGGCTATATTATAAACCCGTGCGAAGCCGGGACGGACCGCTAGTATTATATATAATAATGCCACAATTAAGCCCCGCACACACTGGGGCGTCAAGACGCGCGTAATTTTTTCTCCCAATACCAAAACCAAATATGTGTCAATATGGCTATGTGCCAATATATAAAACCATAAATAATCGCGACGCTCACTATACAGCTAATACGGCGTCGCGACGCTCACTATAATGCGTCGCGACGCTCATTACCCATAAGGCGTCGCGAAGCTTATTATGAGGCGTCTCGACGCTCACTATACGGCATCGCGACGCTCACTATAAGGCGTCACAACGCTCATTATACAACATCGCGACACTCACTATAAGGCGTCGCGACCATCACTATAATGCGTCGTGACGTTCACTATAAGGCGTCGCGACGCTCACTATAAGTCGTCGCGACGCGCACCATAAGGCGTCGCGACGCTCACTATACGACGTCGCGACACTCACTATACGGCGTCGCGAAACTCACTATAAGGCATCGCAACGCTCACCATAAGGCGTCATAACGCTCACTATACGACGTCGCGACACTCACTATAATGCGTCGCGACGAAAATCTTCCATCAGCTACCAGTGCATGGATTAATTGAAACACGTAAGGGATGTTCTAGCATTTTAACATATCCGTCTGTGTGTGTCAGCCGTACATCACGGCGGACGAGCTGCGGCGCGAGCTGCCGCCCGACCAGGCGGAGTACTGCGTGGCGCGCATGCCGCCCTACCGCGGGCCCGGCGCGCCGCCCGGCTCGCTCGACTACATGGCCTTCTCCACCGCGCTCTACGGCGAGACCGACCTTTAGGTGACTATCGCCCAACGACACATACACATTGTATGGTCCCAAACTAAGCAACGCTTGCACCACTTATACTATTCAACTGACTGGGGGCGATCCCAGTTACACCCAGGCCAACACCTTTACCACCACCAGACTAGCAGCAATGTTTTTTAAAATTACTTTCACTTAGTACAAAATCTGTCAAAAATTTATAGTTATTATGGAAACGCCAATAATTTAACAGGTAAGGGCCCTGGGCAAATCCCAAAAAAAAAACTGAAATCTGCCCCTGACAGGAATAGAAACCGCAACCTTCGGGTGTAGTAAAGCTAGCTGCCTACAGTCAGACCACTGGACCAAGCCATCATTGGCATCAACACATTTTATTTTAACTTTAGAACTACATATCACCACTATTTGGTGGACACAATATATTTAGTACCAAAAAATTCTAAGGGCTTCACTGTGTTTACAAGTAAGAGTCCCCTCTATTTGTTTTAAATTTAATCTAGCCTCATTGTTACCTAACAACTGACCGTGAAGTTACCTATACCTAGAAACAATATCTATCGTTAAAACGACCTAACTTTCAGACGCATCACAAATAATCAAGAGGTATTTGGCGAGCCTCCAATTTGTTGCTGGGCCACTGCCTAGCTCCCACTCTAAAAAACACGTCTTGTTTTACATATTATAATTACAGAAACTCAAACTGTTTTAACTCTCAGATGCAGGTCACAGGAGTGGAACCGTAGGACAGTGTCAACCACGTCATCAGTCAAAGGGGTATCTAAACCCGTCTGGCCGCGCTCGGTGGCCGCGTTCTTCACTAACCACGCCAGGGGCTCCGCCGGCTTCGACGTCAAGGAGCACAAAGATTATTTCCCTTACATCGACCAAATCATATAAATCGCCCTAAAATACGGTCCATGTAAAGCAAACAATTTTTGTGATAAACTTTAGTATATAAAGCAGTTCTATATTAAATATTACGTGCAATGTTCAAACCAAAAATGCCATTAACTTTCATACAGTGAATCTTCTTCCTAATGTTTAGTAACCTTTTGGCTCAAATCAGAGAAATCATTTTATATGTTTACAACACACTATTTATACATTAGCATTAGGTATTTTTAACTTTTATATGAAATTCTCAGGGAAGTCACAAAAAAATATATGTAAGATAAAATGGTGCTAATATTAGGCTTGACTAATGTGTGACACCAAGATAAGACTCATTCACATTGTGAGAATGTTTTTTGTTATAGTTTTTTTTTAATTTATAAGTAAACACTATTTATACAAATTCAACTTCTATTTACTGCCATTATTAATTTTAGAACTCGAATGGTACCTACAAGAATGTTTTAAGTTTTCTAAATTTATAAATGTTGCAGGGAAGTGTCACACAAATTATTTATAACATAGATTGCCATGGCTTGCCTGCATCTATTTATATCATTTTTGTATAATTATCGTTTGTGTGAGTATTTTGAAATGAGTACTCAAAATAAATGATCTGCCATATTTTTGTCTTTTAATAATGACTGCGCAGTTAAATCAACCAATTATGTTAGTGTGAGAACACAGTGGTACGTAGATTAAGAATGAATTATGTGCCCAAAAAGTATACTAACTCGAATGTACAGCTAATTTAATAAAGAGCTCTTAAACACAATACCATTTTTATTATTCTGAAACCAAAAAAAAAAGTTGAAATATACATTATCTATCCCTCACTACTATGTATCTAACTATAAAAGCATGAAACTACATGTAACTTGTACCTTATAAGCAATACTACCTCATAACAATGTCCCAAAGTTTACATCTAAAAGAAAAACACTCCATACTGTACAGTAATGTTTATAATTGTTAAAAACAAACAATTTTCAACAAATTCTACTTCATACTTATTATGAGATATCAACCAATAAATTATATTCAACATACCACTCTTAACAACTCAGATTCTAAACTATAATAAAAGCATTTATTCCTTCTCCTGTTTCTTTGTTTCCTCTGCTGTTAGGAGGGCACTCTTAATGCCAATTTTCTTTAGTTCTTCTATGAGCTCGCCTGACTGGTGCATTTGCAGCATAATGTCACAACCGCCAACAAACTCCCCATTGATGAAAACTTGCGGAATCGTAGGCCAGTTGGAATAATCTTTGATACCTGAACAATGGAGGACATTAATAAATAAAAAATATAATTAATTAGTTTTCTCCATGAAAATTAATTAATTATAAAGAAGGATACTTAAGAATAGACAGAGGTACATTTGACGAATGTATCCCTAATGCCAAATTCAGATAATAATACTTGGTTCATGTCACATGGAAGAAAATCCTAAGGCCTCGACTACTATAGTGATGATAACTACTAGTAATAGAAGGCAGACCAGCAAATTAGTGATGAATCAGTAAAAGAACAATTGTTTAAAGAGTTTTTCATTTGACTTATATAACATTAGTATTAAATGAAACCAACTTGTGTAATGTAAATAATGAATAAATTATGAGAATTCTACACACAATAATTGAGCAAGGTGGACTATCAAGGTCGACCCAACTGTCAAACTCTTCTATTGATTTAATGTCCGAAATCTTAGGCATTATGGCATTTGATGATAATATAGGTCATTGGCCTATGGGGCATGATTGCAGTAGGTACATACATGTAGCATAATATAGTCTTAATTGTCGCGCCAGCTGCAAAGTACTATAAAAAGTAAGAAAAGAATTTATTGATAGTAAGGACGATGAAGAGGTAAAAACTAACCTTGTCTCAGATTTTCATCAGACAGTACGTCATGACTATCGTACGGAACCGCGTGCATTCTCATAATTTGAACCACTGCATTACTAAATCCGCATCTCGGAGCATCTGGTACACCCTTCATGAATACGACCACTTTATTTTTTTTCACAATTTTATCAATTTCGTCTTTTATAGGTGCATCGGCAAGTGAACGACATGATAACATCAAGGCGTTATTGTAAATAGGAAAAACAGTTCTTCGTAATAAAACGTTCATTGTTGTGATATTTATATCTAGATATTAAAATAAAAAAATGTAGAATTGTATTACTTAACGTCTGTATAATTCTTTTGTTTTCGATTTTGCTGACTTTACCGCTGACGGCCGAAAAAGTATTTTTTTGCAATATATGACATAAGTCAAATTGTCAAGGTTATGTCAAACGTTGTCAATCGTTGTCAAACGTTGTCAATCTAGGGCTGTTGATATTCTTTAAAATATCGATATTTCGATATTTTTTTCGATTTTATTTTATTGGCTTTGTTTTAAAAAAACAATCGTATGTCGTCTCAAAAATAATTTACACAGCTTTAGCACAGCTACACTACAACTAGACAGTAATTTTTCATAACCTGTCTTTTTATTTTCGCTCGTTGCTAATCACAGACCATAGATTATATACATGTAGAGACTAGACTAGCTATCTGATTATAGTATTTTTTTATACAAAATCATATTTCGTTTTGGGATAATATACAATAAAAAATAAATTAACAGAGGGAAAAGTAAAATAGAGGAAATATAGTACAGTAGATTATGCTTACGATGATGTTGTCGTTTAAATAATTGACGAGAAAAAATAAAAACTTATTTAAAGAAAATATCAAGTGTCGATATCTACATTTCAATATCGAACTATCGATATATCATCCAAAAAAGTATTAGTAATAAATATCGATATTTCGATACTTTATCATCAGTCCTACCACACGAGATTATCTTCTTCTTTTTTTACGAAATGAATGAAATGATTATATTTAATTGAATAAGATGAGGAATGGCTCCACTTGCATTTAGTGGGTATTTCAGCCAGTGTCTAGTAATTACTCGAATGGTATTGTTATACTAATAATTATTAGCAAGGGCAAATTCAATAAATACTCATTAATAATAAAAATGGATGATGACAGTGATAAAGATGGCGGATAAATCCGTTATATATTGGTCTCGATGCTCAACAGTAGTGATCTGTTCCAACACTATACAGTTTCCATAGACAAGCTAGATTCCAGCAGGGGTGTCCACTTTGAAAAAGCATCGATGTTTTTTTCGACTCGATATATCTGAACTGTACATCGATGTATCGGGTGAAAACATCGATGTTTTGTATGCATCGAGTACTTTTTTAGGGTTTCGTATTTTAAATATACATTAAAAAAAGAAAATCTTCGATTTTTGATACGGGTATTCTTAGCCAAAAATTCTAAAAGAAATTTCAAAAATTTTACAGAAACCACATTTAAATCATCGAAAATAGTCTAAAATTAATGAATAAAAAATATTTTTAATAATTTGTAATTCTTGGAGAGCCATCTCAAATTTGTTTTTCATCATAAAAACTTTTCTATTAAAAAAATAATGAAATTTACTACTTAGGTAAATTTCAAATTTATGGTAACTTTATTATTACCCTAAATATCCCTAGCTATACAAATTTTTCGTCGGATGTCTGCTACTTTCAGGGTCATAAAATTTTAGTGGCCAAACTTAAGTTTTTATGAAATTTATTGGTTATAATAGATTCGATGTTTTTCTACTAAAAATTGAAAAAACATCGATACATGCAGTATATCGAAAGCATTTCAAAACATCGGATCGATTCGATGTATCGCAATGTAAACACCGATTATTTCGATGCATCGACGTATATCGGATATCCCTAGATACCAGTCTTGTCTTTGGTTGGTTTGGTCTATCTATGTTCTGCAAGCAAGCGTTGTGGTTTTGGTTGTTAAATTATAGGAAGTTTGATAATTTAAATTATAAAAAATGGAGAACGCTGAAGAAATATTTCACTTCTTAGAAGAATTCTCCAAGCGCAAGCCAAAAACTATCCCACAGGAGTTGAATGAATACTTGGCCTATGTGGCTCGTTCCGGTGATCCAGTTTACCAATGGTCTCTTGTGAAAAGTTTATTCAAAGAGAAACTCTTGAATGTTATTACCGATTTTTATGAGACAACGCCGGGTGTTGAAATTCCGCCGTACCCAAACGTGGATCCTTTCAACTACGACATCATGAAAAACAGTTTGCTGGAACGCCTTGATTCGTTCACCTCTGCCCCATTCACAGTACAAAGGATATGTGAACTGCTAACGTACCCCCGCAAGCAGTACAACCGAATAGATAAGTTTATGAGAGCTATTGAAAAGAACATACTTGTAGTCAGCACGAGAGAACCAGGTACCCAGCGTCACCCTGACCCTGAGAATGGTGAGCCTGGGGAACCCATCGTTAATGGGTCAGACAACAATTCAGAATACAATGTTGATGTTGAAATGGAGGATATGTCATGGAAGGAAAATGCTGAAAATCCGCAAGCCTCCGAACCCCAGCCTGGCTCATCGGACTCTCATATCACAGTTGATGATATTGAAGTGCGCTTAAAAGCAAAACAAGAAGCAGCATTGGACACCCAAGAGAAGGTAGCCACCCAGTATGAGTCCGTGACTCCCCCAGAGCTGAATATAACCAGTGATGAACAACCAGAAACTAAGACTAATGATACAGTGAAGGAACTTACTACAATAGAAGATAGCAAAAACAAGGTGACCACTGAATCAGAAACACCCCATGTAGCCAAAGTTGACATTGATATGAAACCTGAAATCAATCCTACAACTTTAGTAATCCCAGAAATTAAAGTTGATGATGCAGAAATGACTGAGCAGAGACTTATTCAACAATCATCACTTGAAAAACTTGATGAAAACCCAATTACACCAAAAGAAACTGAAAATACTGAGGCAAAGAGCATAGTAATTGAAACACAACCTATTTCAATGGATGAAAGTAGTTCTGATTCAACCTCTAAAGAAGATTCTGAGCCCAAACTTATCTCTGAAGTGTCAACTTCGAGTGAGGAGAGTTCATCTTCAAGTGATAACACAGATGGTAATAGCAATTCACCAAAGACTGATGAGAGACACATTGATGTTCAAGAAGAATCCAATCAGTCTAGCCAGTCTGACCAGTCTGATAATGCTTCTGATGCTCCTCCAGAGACTGTTGTCAAACAACCTGAACCAAGTTCAGAGTCACCTCCAAGTAATGTTGAGGAACATCCAAAAGATTCCATACAGGATGAGAAATACTCAATTACTGATGTCAACTCTGAGTTGCCCCAACCTCCAGCAGATGTACCTAAAGCTGTACCTGATTCTGAACCAGTTGAGGAAAAGAAGGAAACTGAAAAGAGTGAAGAAACGAAAATAGACAATGTAGAGGCCATTGAGGCAGTACCAATACAGGACAATGAGCCATAAGTTATGGGCTTAGTGATCTTAAACTTTTTTATTATCGACTGTTAGTTATAAGTAGAGAAGTAATTGGATGTTCTAGAGGCCTCATTAAAACCTCATTAGAAAAAATGAAAATTTAATTTAATAATTATTTCTTCTTATCCTAATATTATGATTAAATCTGCTTTAATCTTGAAGACAAAAGTGGCTAAAGGCTGACAACTTTACTGGCATAGTAGTGAATTGATTCCGCTTTTAAATTTAGACCACCCTAATTATAGGATGGTCTAAATTTAAGAGAATGTTTGGCTAATATAGCTAATATTTAGTATTATTCTGGATCTGGTAAAAAATCAGGAAATCATTTTTTCGCAAGGAATCATTAAAACCAATATGTACCCACCATTCTCGGACAAAATAAGTAAATCTCAAATAAAATTCCATGAAGCCTCTTTAATCTTGAAAACATTGAGTTGGACAGTATTATGCCCACAGATAAATGGGTTGAAGTGTTCTGACCAAAATATGTATCAAATAATTCCAATCTTTGATGAAATGATCGTAAGTGAGTATTATTTTGTATCAATAATGTCTTATGTGAATAAAATAATAAATTTAACAATCTTATTTTGCAATCAATAATTTTTGAACCAACCTTGTGTAATAAAAGAAATACAGTTAATTTGGAAAATAGTTATTTATTATTAATCACTATTACTTACATAATATTTACAACAAACCAAACGTAATTCTAACTAGGCAGCTAATAATTATTTTTCCTATACCAATCAGTCCTATCTACATTGCTTAGAGCCGATTTTTCAATTCCCAAAAAACATTTCCAATACTGACAAATCAATACATTTCAGTCCAGTTATATTTTCATACAAAAGCGTGTCTGAGAATTGAAAATCGGCAAATTCTATTATTATACAAACTATTTACAATTGATTAATCTAGATCAATCATTATAATTAAGTTATTGTTTATTTTTTGGTACTTTGAGAACTTTGAGTTCGTTTCTCATGATCTTGCCGGCAACGTTTCTGGGGATCGCGTCCAAAAACACGACGCCGCCTTTCAAGCGTTTGTATTTCGTGAGCTTCTGCGCGACTAGGTCGTAGACCTCCTTAGCGGTCAGTTTGTAGGTCGGTTTCAGAACGACGAAAGCTTTAGGAACTTCCCCTGCTAGTGGGTCTGGGACTCCAACAACGGCTACATCGGCCACTTCCGGGCGCTCCATAATTATGCTTTCAATTTCTGTTGGCGATACCTATGAACAGATAATATAGTATATCAATAGAATAGACCTTTATTTCAGTCTAGCACGCTTTAACTTAGGTCAAAATCAAAGGTAAACGATTATTTAAGAGCTATGTTAGCAGTGTGAAGCAGTGGTAGCCGAGTGGTCGAACGCACGCCTTTCAATTCAAAGTGTGCAGATTCGAACCCCGGCTCGCACCTCTGGGTTTATGAGCTAATCTCATTTTGATCCGAGATTACCACTTGCTTTGAAACATCTACCTGTAGACTCAGTTACTTTTTAGGGTTCCGTACCCAAAGGGTAAAACGGGAACCCTATTACTGAGACTTCGCTGTCCGTCCGTCCGTCTGTCACCAGGCTGTATCTCATGAACCGTGATAGTTAAAGAGTTGAAATTTTCACAGATGATGTATTTCTATTTAGCCGCTATAACAACAAATACTAAAAAACGGAATAAAATAAATATTTAAGGGGCCTCCCATACAGGAAACGTTATTTTTTTGCCGTTTTTATAGATAATGGTACGGAACCCTTCGTGCGCGAGTCTGACTCGCACTTGGCCGGTTTTTTTGAAGCTGCATACCTGATTGCCTTTAACTTTGATGAGCTCTTTGGTGCGATCGACGATAAAGAAATAGTGGTCGTCGTCGTAGTACGCGACATCGCCCGTGTGCAACCAGCCTTCGCTGTCCACCGTCTCCTTCGTAGCTGCCTCGTTGTTCCAGTAGCCTTTCATCACCTGAATAAGACACAATTTTGAATGCAAAGTTATATTGTTATCTCACTTTTGGCTCATTGGGGCGCCAAAACTCATGTTTGCCAATACTATCTAATTTCCGAGATATAGGCCAATTAATATTTGGAGAGGTGGCTATATAAAAGAGAGGTGGCTACCATTATCCACAAAACAACATGAAAGTTTTACATAGAACTCGAGATATTACAAGTTATAGAAATAGGCGATGAAAAAAAAGTTCGAACCTTGATAAAACTTTTGTACCATTCAGTTGTATACTTTTTTTTTAATAAAAAGCACTATCTTGTACAACATAGGTACTTAAGTTGCTTTGAAATAAATTGTATTGTAATTTGCACCTACTGTTAAATTGTTTAATTGTAGGACGATTTATTGCAGTGCAAGCAACAATCTAATTTGTTGGTTGGTCAAGGCTTTTGTTCGTGCATAACTTTCTATTTCAGAAGTAAGTAGGCACTGTCGCGATGACGGTTAGTTACACGATTTAAAGACGGGTTGGTCTAGTGCAGTGGTTCCCAAACTTATTTTGTATACTGCCCACTTTGAGAATAAATTATTTTTTAGCGCCCCCACTTCAAAAAAAGTTTGGTCTAGTGGAACGAGCTTAGGCTACTAGTCTCACTGCAGCGAGTGGTCGCAGGCTCGATCCCGTACGCGGGAAATGTCTGGATGTTTCTCGAATCTTCGCCAGTCCATTGAAAGGTACGGTAGGCTGGCGATATTTATATAATTTACTTCGTTAACAGAAGTTGTTAGCGTATTTTGAGTATAACTCTTATTGATATGAATTTTTGTTAGAGACTAAATAACATGACCGGTTCATGGATCGAAACTGGCCAGTAAAGTCAGTTTTTTAACGTTGGTCATTAACAGTCAGTTTTTTCTGAAAATAGTCAGTAATATCCGTTTTTTAGACTCTGAAGAACGAATTCTCATGTAAAATTTCTGTCCTCAAAGAGTTAAATACACACTCTCCTTTTACTACGGATATTCTTTCTCCATGGCTGACAGTAGGACTCAATACTACAAACCCGCTATGGGAGTGTCAGGCCTCAAATATTGTTCAATTTTAGGTACATATTCGAATATTCATTTTTAAGATTTTCCGTTTAAAGTTAGGTCATTAAAGTCAGTATTTTCGAGTCTCACAGTCAGTAAAATCAGTATCTTTGACCATGCAATCTGTTTCGAACCCTGCGGGTTTGAAATACATTTTGACAGCTGTAATATCGAAACGTGATTGAAACCTGTTTGTAATTTAATTAAGTAATCACCCTACTGATGTAAGCGGTAAACAAACGTACCTGCGGTCCCCTAAGCCATAGTTCTCCAGATTTGTGCGGGCCCAGCATCTCGCCTGTAGTGAGAGAGACGATCCGCGCCTGGGTACTCGGCAGTAGTTGTCCTACTGACCCTACCTTGCTGTACGGATAAATGTACGGGGTCAGTAGAGTCACTGGAGAGCTTTCAGTCATACCGTAACCTGAAATACAAGAGAAATGTATAATTAATACCTTGTGGCGCACCCTATAAGTCGCCACTTCCGCCAGGCACCAATAGACAAAAATACATCATCTGTGAAAATTTCGACTATCTATCACGGTTCATGAGAAACAGCCTGGTGACAGAAGGACAGTGGAGTCTTAGTAATAGGGTCCCGTTTTACCCTTTGGGTACGGAACCCTAAAAATGGATGATGATAGTGATAAAGATGTAGGCCTAAAAGTTACGGTTACAATAACAGTTATTTATGTAGCGTATCCGATACATGCGTAAAAGATATTCTATAAACGAACCTTGCAGCAATCTTATCTCGTCTTTTGTCTTCTCGCATTTCAGCAAGAACTTTTCAAGAATACTGTCTGTAGTTGGCGCTGCACCGACCATGATCGTTTCGACGGATTTCAAGTGTTCCTTCCTCACTAGCGGGTGCGTCGCCAAGAAGGTTAGGAGCGATGGTACCACGAACAGCGTTGTAGGCTGGTATTCCACTAAGCATTTTATGTATTCGTCTGGTGTGAATCTGCGAATTTTAAACAGATTTATACAAAGCTATACGTATTCTATCCATAACGTCACTTTTTTATTGTAACGGCTTAGGCCTCCCGCACACTGGGGCGTCGACACTCGCGCATCAAAATTTTGGCCAATACCAAAACGATTTCTTTACCAATATGCATAAAGATTGAATATCTGTGGTAAAAGCCACGCCACGCCACCACGCATCAACATTCGCCGCGTTGTCAGTGTTAACTTTTCTATGAGTCAATAGAGTTTAGTAAGGTAGTACATCAGTAGTACATATCACGCCTGTATTCCCCGAAGGGGTAGGCAGAGGTGCACTGTAGTGCGCCCACACTTCGCCGATGTATTTTGGTCCCAATGTAATAGGGGGCGAGCCTATTGCCATTATACCGGGCACATTCTCCCTCAATACGAGGGAGATTTGGGCCATAGTCCTCCATCCTGGCCCAGTGCGGGTTGGTGAACTTCACACACCTTTCTATAGACGTGCAGGTTTCCTCGTGATGTTTTCCTTCACCGTTCAGCAAATGGTAATCATTGTTGAAAATGACATTCGCACGTGAAAATGATCTCAGAGGTGCGGGCCTGGGATTTGAACCTGCACCCCTTACGTTCAAGCGCCCACGAGGCTACTACTGCTTTAGTAAGGTTATAGCGCAATTTTTTTAGGGTTCCGTACCCAAAGGGTAAAACGGGAACCCTATTACTGAGACTTCACTGTCCGTCCGTCCGTCCATCCGTCTACACTGTACGTCTCTGGCATATAAAACCTGTAAGCGTAACCGACCTCATATTATTTGAACCTACCCGACTTTCCTAATTTTTATGAGATTATCACTTGCTATGAAACGGTGATGGAAAACATCGTGATAAAATCGTCACGTCTGATGGAACTTGACTAGTTCCCGATAGATGTGTGAAGCCTGCCAACCCGCACCGGGCCAGCGTGGTGGACTATGGCCTGAATCCACCTCGCATTGAGGGGAAGCCCGTGCCCAACAGTGGGACGTTAAAAGGGCTGTAGTAGTAGTTGTACTAACCTCGGTATGGAAACCAAGTTGTTGCCGATGCTAAGGTTGTAGTTGAGGATACCGTTGAATCCGTAGATGTGGAAGAATGGTGGTACCGTGAGAACCACTTCATGCTGACCTGTACATTGACAGGATGTGGGGTATTAAATTTAACTTAGGTACCAACTTGGGTAGGTAGGTACCAAGGTAGTGCCAACTTGGGTAGGTAGGTATTAGTATAAGATCTCTCATGTGTGATATAAACATTTAGATAGGTACTTTACCAAAGTTACAATAATCGATTACATAATTAGAGTAATTTACTATTTATACTGACTGTGCCAAAACTAATCACAATTAATGACCACATTTCATTGGAAAATGTGCTTCATCACTGAGTCAATACAGTTCGTTCTCGTAATAGCAAAAATTCGCGCAAGTCTTTAGTAGAGTCGTTTGCAAGTTTAGTGTGACTAATAACTACATAATTAGATTAATTGTGTAAACAACATGCACCTAAATGACCACTTTTTGCAATTTAGTTAATTAAAAGAAAAAAAATATAATTAATTAATAAATAATGAATTAATAATTAATACAATTAATAAAAAGAAAAAAAACAGGTTAATTTAACAACAACAAAAATATATATATATCCATAACTGTCGGGCGGTAGAGTGCCTAGAACGCTGGCAGCATTGCTAGGAGTTAATATATTTGTAGAAAGTTGTTTTTAGTTAGAAATATTTCATCATTAACCTTTCTGTTCTCCATACTTCATCATCTTCGGGCACCGCACTTGTTTCAAATTGCTGACGAGGTTTTTGTGGGTTAACATCACGCCCTTTGGCATGCCGGTGGTCCCGCTGGAGTAGGGGATGAGGCAGACGTCCTCAGAGTTGACGGTGGGGAGGTCTGCTTTGTGGTCGGCCATGAGGAGAGACCGGAGCCCGAAGACACCTGGGAAATAGGAGGAATTTAAAGTAGGATATTTTCAGTTACCTACAATTGAATTAGGAAGTAAACACAGTTGGCACCTACTCGATGTTCAGCTGTTTTCTAACTTTAGTACTTTAGGTAAATAGGAAGGAACTATAGGTTCCTTAATTTGTAAGTAAATTCAGGTAGCTACTTAGGTATCTAACTACAGTGATAGGTACTCTGGGTAAGAATTTAAAATGCAACTGCCATGCTGTCTGTCTGTACTAGGCATTGTAGACCTTAATGTATTTGATAGATGGCTTAAATTAGAACAAAAATGATAAATTGGTACCTTCAGCCTTGTCGTCTTCGCCACCGACCCAAATAGTGCCTTTGTAGTCTTTAAGAGATTTGCTAACCTCCTTAGCGACGGGCATGAACATTTCAATGGTAGCTATCGCCTTTACGTTACAGTCGGCGAACTGTCGGCTAATCTCGTCTGCGAAAAAAGCCTGTACGTTACTAAAAATAAGAATCATAGTTGTGTAAATAGAGTACTAGATAAATGCACATAATATGTAAGAAGTAAGAGGTACATACATTGTGCAAGCTCAACTTGTTTGAGGTGCCTACCTAGTAAGTAGGTTAGTTCGAGGCGCAATTATTCATAACTTGCGGTCCTTTCATGTTATTTATTAATTAGGACTTTATGCGATCTTATATCGTTACTACAATATATCTATCATAGGTAAAATCGTACAAAAAATGGTTCGTCACTTTAAGATCAAATATATTTTGCCTGTCATGAGATAGTAAGGTCATACCTCGACTTACTGACGAATCATTTTATTCCGCGACTGGACCTAAGTACTTACATGAAAAACATAATATCAACTCTTGTATCGCTTTTACTCTTGAACTACGGAATACTGGTTGGGGTAGCACCAAGTGTGGACTATAGTCCCCATTGCATAGCTATCCAAATATTTAACCTTGCAAAGGATAAGAGAATGAAGGTAGCATACCAGTAGGAAGGTACGTAATTCGTCAGTCAAATTTTGCAAGCCGTAGCTAAGGTACCTACGGTAGCTATAAGATCGTAGATCGTTCCTATAGGTACCTACATATCAAGAAACGCTATTTCAAGAATTAACGCACTCGAAGAGTCGAGTCCTCTTTTAGTATGAAATCAGTTAAATTCGAGCCGAGACACTCCCAATTTAGATAATGATCTGCTTAGTTAACAAGTAACTATAGGTAATGCAGTTGTTTATTATGACTGCGCTCTGCAGACTGCAGTTAGGTGAACTCGGCTGATTTCCTCGACCTTGGATGCAATGAGTAATGATTACTGATTATTAACATACTCTAGCTTTATCAAGCGCACGTGTATTGTGTGCGCGTGCGTTCTCTGATATCTAGCCACTTAGTCTATGTAGTGATCCGGTAAGTAAATAATGATAGGTGAAGATACATGTAAAATATAGTTGTTTGTTTTAACTTTTAAGTTATGTATGCATCTAGTAGTGAAAGATATCTTTACGGGACAGGTCCGCGATGAAATACTTACCTATTACGTATCTACTTATTAATTTTAGTGTGTAGGTCAGTAGGTCGATTCCTAGCTACCATACTTTCATTAATCCATGATAATAGCCACAATTTCGAGATGTTGCCACATAACACGTAACTGCCGAATCAGATGATACAGGGGGATGTACCTAGTATAGAACAAAAAATGGGTACAGCTTGTTTACCTGCTGTATACAGTGGATTAGCGAAGGTCACCACCAGACCTGCCTTCATAGCTCCGTGGACTAACACGACGAATTCTGGAAGGTTCGGCAGGATGAGCCCGATGCGGTCCCCTGGCGACAGTCTGACTGCGCCGAGCAGTGCGCCGGCGCAGCGGTCCACCATCATCTTCAACATGCCGTAGTCGTACGACCGCCCCGTGGAGCCACATGTCTGGAGGAAGACTTCACATTAACCGTTTCGACACAGAAATTCCACTTCTCATAATGACCACTGCCAAAAACTTACCTATGTCCACTTTCCAAACTGACTTTTAGCTAGAATATGACCACTAGACATTAGGCATTGTCACCTTGATGCCATAGACTAGTCATATTTTAGCTACCATTGATAAAAGATGTTGTTTCCATTCCTTAAGAAATGAAGACATACTTAGTCATACTGCAACGTTTATGTTAGTACCTAGTGGTTAGTGTCTTGGGGCCTCGGACTCTTAAAAGAAGATAGTAGTCATGTTATACTCATTTAATAATAATAATAATAATAATAATAATAGCCTTTTATTCCTAAACATAGGGTTACAAGAAGTCCCTAAGTTCGGTGTGCCTTTTGGCATAGGCCTCCTCCAATTCTTTCCAATGGATCCTGTCTCTTGCTACTCTCCACCAGAATGGTCCTGCTGTCTGTTTCAAGTCGTCTTCCCATCTCCTGACTTGACGACCCCTACCTCTTTTGCCATCTCTTGGTTGCCAGAGGGTGACTTGCTTGCTCCATTTGTTAATAGGATGGCGTAGCAAATGTCCAGCCCACCTCCATTTTTGGATGTCTATCCGGGTAAGAATGTCTGTGAGTTTTGTTCTTGTTCTTATGTCTACGTTCCTGACTCTGTCTTTGATTTTTAACCCTAGCATGCTTCTTTCCATGGCACGTTGACATTTTGTTAGCCTTTCCCTGTGGTAGAGTGTTGGTGACCAAGTTTCACAGCCATAAGTAAGAACTGGTAGAATACAGGTCTCGAATGTTTTCTTTTTTATGTGATTGCCTAGATCCTTATTTTTCACTATTTCCTTCAAAGACCAGTATTTTCTCCATCCTTGGGCTATTCGCCTGTTTATTTCCTTTGTCATTACATCTGAAGGTGATATTATCTGTCCTAAGTAAATATATTCTTTGACATATTCGATCTTGTTGCTATCTACCATAACGTCTATTTCCCTTGAGTTTGACATCAATTTTGTTTTACAGGCATTGATTTCCAGACCAGCTTCTCTACTTATATTTGCTAGGCTCTGCATCATTTGTTCTATTGCTGCTGGATTCTCTTCAAGAAGCACCAGATCATCGGCAAATCTTAGGTGGTTTAGGCGAACTCCATTAATGTTCAGACCTAAGTGGTCCCAGTTTAGCTGCCTAAAGATGTGCTCGAGTACGGCATTAAATAGCGTAGGGGAGAGAGGATCGCCTTGGCGCACGCCCTTTTTGATAGGAAATGATTCTCCTGTTGATTCTAATTTAATGCTGGCCTTGCTAGATTTGTATATACTCTTAAGTATTTCTATATAGTTGTTCTGGACCCCTTGTTGTTCAAGGCTCCGCCATATGTATTGGTGCCTGAGGCTGTCGAATGCCTTCGAGTAATCTATAAATGCCAGGTAGATTTGTTTATTGTATTCGTTATACTTCTGTATCAACTGTTTTATAGTGTGGATGTGGTCTATTGTGCTGAAGTTTTTTCTGAATCCTGCCGGCTCTACGGGTTGGCTTTCGTTAAGTGTTACTGAGATTCTTTCCAGGATCACTTTAGCGAATACTTTATATACGTTTGATATTAGAGAGATTGGCCTATAGTTCCCAATCTCGTCTCTCGGGCCTTTTTTGTGTAGTAGAATTATGTGACACTCGGTCCATTCTTCTGGAATTTGCCTTGTTTGCAAGATTTCATTGAAAAGTTTTGCCAGCACAGGACTGATTTCCTCTAGGGTTCCCTTGAGCATTTCGTTAGGTATCTTGTCCGGCCCTGGGGTTTTCTCGAGTTTTTGGGATTTTATTGCCTTGGTTACTTCTGAGGTAAGGATTTCTGGCACTTGGTCTACTTTGTTTTCTTTTGCTTCGTTTACTTCCGGAATTGTGGCCAACCCTGAGTCGAATTTATCAGAATACAATAGGCGGTAATAGTCCGTAGCTAGTTTCTGTATTGAGAGTCGATTAGTTAAGTAAGATTCGCGTTGCTTTAGTTTCGGTATCCACTCTTTCTCATGTTCGCTTAGTTGTTTCATAGCTTTTTTTGTTCCTCCTGTTCTTTTTATATTTTCTTCCAAAACTCTATTTCTTTTCTCCTTACGGTCTTTCCTCATATTCTTCTTTATTTCCTTGCTGAGGTTTGAAATTTTTTGGCGTCTTTCTTTGTCCTCTTTATTTGATATGAGTGTTCTTCTTTCGTCTAATAGTTCTAGTGTCTCTTTACTTAAATAGCTTTCTTTGCTTCTGGGTTTGCTGACTAGCATCTCTTTCAATTTGTTTTGTAATCTCCTGTATTTAATCCCAGTTTCTGCGTCGGAGGTAATAATTTCGTTGAGTGATTCTGTTGTGTGGGAATTAGTGGAATAACTATTTTCTGATATTTGATGCAGCTTATTATTGTTTACTAGGTTTTTTCTGGATCTTTTGGGTTGGTTTAGGCTTAGGCAGCTTCTTACCATACGGTGGTCTGTGTTAAAGTTGAGGTTTTTAACTATGTTGGTATCTGTGAACGCGCATGCTTTGTTGGTTATAATAAAATCAATTTCAGTTTTGAATTTTGCACCTGGGGAGGACCACGTCCATTTGCTTTTAATTTTTTTGTAAAAACGTGAATTCATTAAAGTAAGATTATTTTCCATCATGAATTCTACTAGTTTCTGTCCATTTTGGCTTCTTTTGCCATGCCCAAACTTCCCCATTGAGGATTCTTCTCCAGTTTGCCTTTCTCCAACCTGTGCGTTAAAATCGCCCATGATTATTATGTTGTTGTTGTAGTGCGTTTTTATTGCTTCCGAGATATTCTCATAGAAATATTCTATGTCTGATTTCCCCGCTTGTTCTGTTGGGGCGTATATTTGAAAGATGGCCCAGTTTTTCTTATAATCCGGAAATTTTAAATGAACTACCGCAATTCTGTCAGAAACTCCTTCGAATCCTAGAATGTTCTTCTTCAGTTTAGACTTAATAAGGAAACCTACTCCTTTTTGTCCGGTGTACTCTCCTTTGTGAAACATGATATAATCGTTCCTCTCTTCTATCCCTTCTCCTGGTCTTCTCATCTCGCTGATGCCCATTATGTCCCATTTTATGTTGGATATGGCTAATTCTAGTTCTTTTAGATTCTCTTCTGTCCTTAATGTCCGAGTATTCAGTGTGCAGACATGTATATGTTCAGTGATCTTTTTAGCTTGTTTTATCTGAATTGTTTTCTTTTCGTGTATATTTTTTCTAGATAGGTTTACTTTAGGGTGTTTCGAGTTATAATGTTTTGATTTATATGGAGGGTGTTTGTCTTCTTCCCCCACGGTGACAAGCCGGCTTGGGGTGCTATGTGGTTTTGGTTTTGTTTTATTTGTGTTGTTTATTTTGTTTTGGTTCTGGTTGCTTGTTTTAATTGTAATTAGTTTTTTGATCCAGTTTGCGAGAAGGTCCTTGAGCGGTTCATGAATTCAAAAGCATTTGTTTTATTCATTTTATTTGGGGCCTTGGTTCTTATTTGATCGTAGCCCATGTGTGGTGGGGTTTTGGATGGTGATCGTTTTCTTTTATCCTGGTTTAATTTCTGCTTCACTATGAGCTTGTCATATCGAATTATAGCCACATTCCCATTTTTTAGTTCCTCTTGTTGTTTTATTTTTAGTTCTTTCCTTATTTGCAGAATGTCTTTAGGGTAATCTTCAGAGGCATAGATTCCTTCGGGAAATGTTTTGTTTTTTCTCAGGACCTCCATTTTCCTCCAAGCTAAAGTAAATTTTATAAGAATGGGTCTTTTTTTGGTGTCTTCTTTTTTCCCCAATCTGTGGACATCACTTATTTCCCATTTATCAAACTCGTCCAGCTCGCCATCCTTGCTAAGGTTGTTTAATGTTTTCAGGACCATGTCCATTAGTTCTATACTGTTGTTTTCCGTTTCGCTCATTCCATGAAGTATAATGTTGTTTTTCCTCACTTCTTTTTCTAAGTTATAAACTTTATTCTTTATTGTTTTCACTTCTTGTTTTAATTCTAAGTTTTCTTGCATGATTGGTTTAAGTTTTTCGTCTATAGTATGTGCCATACTTTTAATAAGGTTCTCAGAGAGCGCAGTTGTTTGTCTACGGAACTCTTCTTTTAATTCATTCATGTTATGGATCATCTGCTCATTCATTTTCTCCATTAACATTTCCAAATGTTTTTCCATTTTTTATTTCCCACTATTTGGTAGCTTTTTCTTAGCTTGGTAACACAAGTTTAGAGCTGGTATCCCGGATGTCAGTTATCTGTTGCAGGTTACCCTCGTATTTTGATTATTTGAGTCGGAGGTTTGGTAGTGAGTAATATATAGATATTTGTGTATATAGATTTTACGACACAAAAAACTTCGAATTTAGGCGTATATTGAACTTTTGTAGGTCAGTTTTTAGTTAATCACTCGCCAGGCACAACGTTTTCTGCATAAAGTTAGTTTTTGCGGGGAATCACTTGCTTTTACACCTTTTTCGTAATAAAAACAATGGAGCAACACACAGAACACTTCTCACTTGACAGCTGCAAACCGGAAAACTCCTTTATACTCATTTATTGTGTTGTGAACGGTTAGTAGGTATGGGTAAAACCCAATCTTCCTACGCAGATGCGTAAAGATAGATGACATCGTAAAATATAGGTCATTGTACCTCTCCCGGTATTGAGAAAAGAAACACACTAGCATTGACCTTTATTTATTAAAATACCGTCCAAAGTCCAGCTTTTGATATTGTAAGAACGGAAAAAATAAACTCGAGAAAGATAAAGTATTTGGCTCGGGACCACGATGACGTGTTATTTCTTATTACACGATAGTTCTTACGTGATTATGTCTAATTACCTTATTACTCAAACGTAGGTAAGTAATTACGATTACCTACAGATGTAAAACGCAGCACAAAATTACTGGTAAAAAAAGTTTTTTAAAAACAAGCTTTTAATTAATTGCCCTTAGTTTTCGTGTTCTCCTCGGCAAGCCCTTGCATTTGATACCCATACTGTGGTAGTGCAGAAAAAATATCATTTCTGCCATCTTGGATGATCCGCCATATTGGAATTAGAATGCCGTCACGTAGCTAAGCATGCATTGTCATCCAAAATAAGCGTGTATACCAAATTTCAGCTGAATCGCTTAAAGATAACTGATTTAAAATTCAGTTGCAAGTTTCCACCCGGACATACATTGCAAGTTAATATAAAGCTTGTAAAATAAGTCCAGTTGAATTCTTTGCAAATTCAGGTCATGAAAATCAATATTACTTAACTATATCTGGACATGTGTATTGTAATAGGTGGGTAGGTACCTATCTAGTTGGGTACTTATTTACGTATCAGGTAGGTACAAAGCAGTAAGAAGATTTATCAGTACTTCGTTAAGTTTTGTGTAGGTTGAGGGACGTGATCGATTTTAATACCTAATAAATTGAATTGAAATAGGAGGCCTCATTTCAGGATTTGAAAAAATACGTTTCGGATGCTGTTTATAGAAAACTAATCTTAAATAAACTATTAAGAAGTAAGATATACCTAATAATTTTATATATCTGTTAAACTACAGAAACAAAAAGCATAATAGGTATAGGTAGGCATTGCCGATCTGACACGTTCACAAAATTATAAGTGCATGTTGGTAAATCTTGGTTCCACAAAATTAATTTCCTTTGAAAACTGTTCGCGCAAGCAAGCAATAATCACGTGTACCGACCTACCCAGGTTTCAATATACCTAGATATCTATAGAGTTATTCAACACCACCAACATAGAGTATTGCCTAAAATAAACCAATAGGTTAGCGGCGGGAAGTAGGCTATATAGGTAGAACATCCTAATAAGCAACGCACGGATTGACATTGGCGAGGTAATTTTCACATGGAATGGTACTTTACTCCCATCTAGAATCATCGCTAGTCACTGTACCTATCTTTAAAAATAACCTGGAGAGATAGTGTTGTAGATCTATGACACCAATACATAGTATCATATCAGAATAGCAATAGAAAAAAATAGGGTCGCCCCCTGTCACATTGGAACCAAATACATCGGCGAAGAGTGGGTGCACTGTAGTGCATGTCTGCCTATCCCTTCGGGGAATACAGGCTTCATTATGTATTACTATGATATCCGAGTTATGTAGATTACGATTTGTGTTGGCATATCCGTTTATACATATTCAGCTATGTAAAGGTTATACGGAAGCAGTTTTGCAAGAATTGAAATAGTATTACGAGTAGTGATGCATGTTTGGCACAAATCGGACAGCTAGCCTTAACCTTCAAATAGGACTATTTATAATTCCCTATCACCCGCGTATAACACATCCGTGTATGTAGCGAACTTTGTACTACTAACGATATTGCACCGATGCATCGCTCTCGGATTTAATGATATCTAATTGCGCTGTTCTAAGGTTGTTTGATGTTTCATACACTTAAGGACAAATGGAATCGTGAATTGCAATAATGGATTTCTCTATAATCGTAGAAAACTTTTGCATTGCTTGCAAAAAAAATAGCTACGTGGAGCTTTGGTTTGTGAACTACTATCATATTGCTATCAACAAATTTACCTGCTTAGGAGAGATATTTAATAGGTACGCATTCCCAAATAAGTTGTACACAAATTTCAGCCCATTAATAGTGTTGGAAAGCACTTTTGTGAACAGTGTTTTGTATGCCCGTTGCAAAGGGATGTATGCCTGTTGCAAATATTTCAATAAGGATCAAATTTAAGGGTCAGTCTTCCTTTGAATTCTATTAGCATGGCTACCTGGTCAATAAAGTGGACTTGATGGCAGCAAAGACACAGGTGCAGTACCGAATTTGCTATGCATCGAAAAAGCATGTCAAGAAAAATCAATTGCAAATCTAAAAAAAAAGGGTTTTTTACTCACCACAGACGGTTTGTCTGCCCACATTTCAACGTCCGCATACACAAATTCCGCAAGCGTTTCTTTAACAACTTGTATCTCACCCCATGGCGAGCTCAAAGGACTACTCTTCACATCAGTAACAGTTTGAGTAGCCAAATTTCTACTCAAAAGACAATTATAAGAGGCACAGACTAATTTAGATTTTTTATCATTCTTTGATATTGAATTGATAATATTCCGCGCGAAATTCCCGCGCAAAACTTTCAAATGAGACATGTTTCCGTTGTAATGTTTACGGGCGTAGCGTCGTCGCGTTAATGTAGTCGCCGCGCGCCGCGGCAACTGGCGGTTTTGGCGCGATCTCCGCGCCGGCTGAGGGCAAGGTCCATTTACTTTATTTAAACCGTTTGTTGTGGCTGTGACGAAAATGCCACAATAAACACACATTGCCCGTTACGACAACGTTCTGTTATCAACGTAGTAATCAATGGAGCACGAGCTGCACGACATTATCATAGTATATAGCCTACCGCAAACATGCGCGTCATACATGCCCGACCAACAAAATCTAAAAGAACTTTACTCTCTCAAATAAAGTTCAGAAGTTAGAAGGACCACATTGCTCAACGAAATATCATCGATGGCGAAGGCGAATTTATTCGCGTAGCTTTTGGCACAGAAATTTAATCTTTATATTTATACAAAGCACATTTTCAAATAACGTGAATTCGCACACGCCTGTGCATGTTAGGAGCTTAAGTAGTAGAATATTCATAATGTTAACATTCCATTCGGTTACCCACACATAGCGATTACCAAATCAGAATATGCACTTTCCAATATCATGCTTCCACAAGTAATCTTTTTTTTTTTTTTTTAATGGCTTTACCTACTGCTACACGACTTTACCATCAAGTTACCTACTAGTTACTTTTGAAGTTATAAAAAAAAAATACGGTCGAATTCAGACCTCCTTTTTGGAAGTCGGTTAATAATAGTACGAATAGGGACAATTGTTTATTGACGTTGTACAAAAAAGAAATAAGCACGGCGCTAATTGACACATCGAATACGGAAATAAAAATGCTATACTTAATAACAACCAATTTATTTGTATCTGACAAAATCTTCCTTTACCCGTCCATCACTAGAGATTTAAACATTAATAAATTAATAACAAATCTGGCATTGTTGAACAATAATCATTAATCTATCTTGTTCTATGCCAAAGGCTCATTACTTAAGTGTAACATCTATACATCGAAAAGTAACAACAAAATATTCAGTAGGTATATAAAACATTTGGCTATTGCATGTGATTCGTATGGCAGTGTATAAATAACTACAGGAAATGTTTAATAGCTACCCAAACTCAATTTAGGTAGGCAAATTATAATTATTTAGTCATTTGTGCGCATGCGTCGTGTTGGATTATAGTAACAGTATCTACATCTCATTACGCCGACTGCACATACAAAAGGAATATAACTAAAAATATTTAAATCTAAATAAATATCTCAATATACATAATACATCATAACAAATTTAATCCCCAATTATTATAAACATCTGTATCTAATAATAAGAAACAATAAAATTTCATAAGTCACTATACTTTGACCGGTTAAATTAAAAATATATTTTAGTAACACTCGTAAATTTTAATGTGAGCAATAACTAAACGTCGGTTCACGTTTTTTGCATTTCCCTTTTCTCCCTCGTTTTTGATGCGAATGTTTGGTGGGTGATCAGTTCCCTGAAGAAGCCGTCTTGCTTCGCCATCAGCTCGGCATAAGGTCCTCTTTCGACTATCACGCCGTTCTCCATGACCGCAACTTCGTCGGCCGACTGGATGGTGCTCAGACGATGAGCTATGGTTAAAACTGTTCTATCCTTGCTTATTTCTTTGAGAGCCCTATCGACTAGGTACTCGGAGTACGCGTCCAACGCTGAGGTGGCTTCGTCTAGTATGAGGACTTTCGGATTCTAGAAACAAATAAATACATCTTCACGCCTATATTCCCCAAAGTGTTAGGCAGAGTGCACTGTAGTGCACCCACACTTCGCCGATGTATTTAGGTCTCAATGTAATAGGGGGCGAGGCTATTGCCATTATACGATGGAGATTCACCACGCCAGTCCACAGCGGGTTGAGAATTACACACGCATTTATAGAAAGCATACCTGCACGTCTTTCGACACGTGTAGGTTTCCTCACGATGCTTGCCTTCACCGTTCAGCGAGTAGTAGACTATGGCCCAAAATCTCCTTCGTACTATAGTGAACCCACTGCAGTGCACCTCTGCTTATCTCTTCGGGGAATACATGCGTGACGATGGTGTATAAACAGGTGGTATTTTTAAATCTCATTAAAGGGAGTGTTAGTACCCCCCTCTTAATGAATGCGTCCGCTAGACATCGGTTCGAGATCGGTGGAGGAGGACCATCAAATCTATCGTCGATAGCACATGACCACGACTGCTCTGCCAAGAGTACATCGACCAAGAAGAAGTACCTTAACGATGGCCCTGGCGATGGCGACGCGCTGCTTCTGCCCGCCGCTGAGCTGTGAGCCGCGCGCGCCCACCTGCCGCGCCCAGCCCTCGCTGGTGGGCTCCACCAGCTCGTGCAGCTGCGCCGTGCGCGCCGCCGCCAGCCACGCCGGCTCCTTCTGTACAAAAAGTGTTAGTAAATAAATATCGCGAAACATATCTACCACTCTGACTCCTCCGGTAAAGCTGTAAAGGCCACCTCACAGCCAACAAAAAATTCTACCACTCACAAAGTAAGTAGTTTTTTTTTGCTTGCACTATGAGTACGATAATGTTTTTTAAAGAGGCGTTGCAAGTACCAGGTATTTTGAGAATTAGATACTGCATTATTATCCGGCCGGATAGTAAAATTCAATAAATTCTCATTTTTTTACAGAAGACAAATCATACCACAATGGACACCGTTTATTTTTATAATCGCACGTCAATAACATTTGTTTTATTAATTAGTTTAGTACTAAAAATTAACAATTGGCAAATTGTGGTGAATGAATACCAAATTTTTCACATTCGTTGGTAAGAGGCGACTCCGCTTGGCCTCGTATACTAGACCACATTCTACTGCCAGGTGCTGAAAGATAAATTCTAGCAAACCCTGACAACTGCGGGTACTGATGCAAATTAACTGACCAACATATGTATGGGTCGTGATTGCGATTGATTCGAGATGTCTTTAAGAAGCGTCATGTACCGGATATCCGGCGCTCCGGCCTGGTAGTTTGCCGAATATCCGGTATCCGGCCAAACCACTATCAGTTTCATCTCTATTTCCAATCACCATCGTCTAACGTGTTCGAATCGCGTCGAAAAATTATACTATAAACACTCTTATTTAGTTAGTATAAATGAATTACTTTGTTATCCTCATGATTTAACTCTTCGTCAAAATTATCGTCCAACGCTCCATACAGGATATTCTCCTTAATCGATCCACTAAATAGGACAGGTTCCTGAAAGAACATAGATAAGTAATTTAAAAAAAAACACTTTAGGTTAACTCACCGACACTGAGTGACAGAAGGAAACAATTCGATAACCTTTAACGTGAAGTGAGATAAAGATACGGTTTCATAACACGAATAACACGTTAATTTATCTATAAAAAAACCGGCCAAGTGCGAGTCGGACTCGCGCACGAAGGGTCCCATACCATTGTCTATAAAAACGGCAAAAAAATCACGTTTGTTGTATGGGAGCCCCCTTAAATATTTATTTTATTCTGTTTTTTAGTATTTGTTGTTATAGCGGCAACAGAAATACATCATCTGTGAAATCACGGTTCATGAGATAAAGCCTGGTGACAGATGGACGGACAGCGAAGTCTCAGTAATAGGGTTCCCGTTTTACCCTTTGGGTACGGAACCCTAATAAATAAAATCGAAGTGTCTGTTTGTCGTGTCAAAGTAACAGCTTTTTACTAAATGCATATCAAGGAATGAAAGGCTATTTGACTGAAATCTAATGTGGACGGATATAGAACGAGAGGAAGACCCAAGAAAAGATGGATGGACTGTATAAAGGGTGATATGAATGAGATCGGAGTGGATGTCAATATGACGGAAAAGCGAGATGAATGGAAGAAAAAGACATACTGCGCCGACCCCAAATAATGGGACAAGGGAAGGCAAATGATGACAGGAGAGCACACTCATTCAACGCAGAAAAATTCGCTGATTCCAAATATGTAGGTATATAAGTAAATCGTCGCGGTGCATGCGAAAGCGATCCCGTGGCGCCCCGATATAAGCGGAAGACGGTACACCGTCGGTTTTTAGTGGGTATACGGCATTCTGCCGGGACTCCCACATAACCCTGTTACTTCCCCCGGGGTGGCAGGGTATCCATAAAGGATTTTCCGACTTAAAAAAAAAAGGTATCTTAGTAAATAACGCCCAAAAGTTAAGACAAATTGCCTTTCACCCCTCAATATGAAAGTATATAAAGAACTAATAACAAAAACACAATTTCAAAAAAGTTTGTCAGTCTCTTGTTCCAGATAATGTCCAAAACGGCTGGACCTATTTATTTTTATGCAGGATTTAATAGGGTATTGACTCATAATATTAGTGTTGATTCTGCCATCACCGAACTAAACTAAGCGTATTGCCATTATTGTTTTAACAGTTTTGTATAGAGTTGCTGTTAAAAAGTAAAAGTAATACTTAGAATAATACTGCAAGAGAGGCGTTCCGATAAAGGTTCCAATAAATAAGAATAGGTAAGAAACTCCATGGTAACTCCTTTCAAAACTATCTTTATCTAGGTATTAAAATTAAAAAAGAAAAATTAAGAAAATAGTTTGAATTGACATACCTGACTAACGTAACCAATATGACTCCTCAGCCACACAGGATCCAACTCCCTTATATCAATACCGTCAAAGGTTATTTTGCCTTTCGACGGGTCGTAAAGCCTCAATATCAAGGATGCTATGGTACTTTTACCGCAGCCAGACCGTCCAACCAGCGCGACCGACTTCCCGGGCAAGAGATGAAGATTCAAACCCTTTATAAGCGGTGCATCCATGTAACTATAGTGAATGTCTTCTATGACAATTTCACCTTTAGGCCTCTGAATAGGTCTCAGACCCCCTGGAAATAACAATAGTACATATACATCATCACGCTTGAATTTCCTGACGTGGTATGACAGAAATGGACTGCAGAGCACTTCATCTTTATTGTATTTTTTTTTCTTTAAGTGAAATCGATGATATGTCACACCATATAGTGAAGAAATAGTCCACAATGTTAGCCTAGTCAAAGTCAAATCATTTATTTCGTATAGGCCTATGGGGGCGTTTACAAATAGTCAAGTCGTCAAATAAAATGTATAAGTAGACAGTGATGTCAATTCTGTTGGCACCAAACAAAGCTGCTTAGTTTAGACAAAACTGACCAAACTAAGCAGCTTTGTTTGGTGTCTACAGTCAACTGTCAACTAATTTCTCTTTATTTTTATGGCCGTAATGTATGAGCAAAACGGCAAAATGTTTTAGTCCTGTCAGATGTAGTTCAGTTTTTATTTGTGTAGAACAGAATAATTATTATTTATTTACGTTTAAATAACAAATTAGCTGTTACGAAAGTAAATCATTCATCTCAATTATGCATAGTGCAGTTAACTACTAGGCTCAATAAGGTTTGAGTCGTAGGAACCATTTCTATAATTTTGTCTTTAAGGTACTCATACTATTTAGGGTTCCGTATCCAAAGGGTAAAACGGGAACCCTACTGCTAAGACTTCGCTGTCCGTCCGTCCGTCTGTCACCAGGCTGTATCTCATGAACCGTGATAGTTAGACACTGAAATTTTCACAGGTGATGTATTTCTGTTGTCGCTATAACAACAAATACTAAAAAATAGAATAAAATAAATATTTAAGGGGGCTCCCATACAAAAAAGGTGATTTTTTTCTTGTTTTTATAGATAATGGTAAAGAACCCTTCGTGCGCGAGTCCGACTCGCACTTGGCCGGTTTTATTCTTTTCGTATTCCGTAATTTTATTGTAGTCTACAAGAGATAATTCGGCGGGATCACAAAGGTTGCGGTTTAGATGATTACACTCCCTATACGATAAGCTTGATTAATTAATGTTGTTATAGAACACGTGACTTTAACAACTGACCTCTTCCCATATCTCAGTGAGTATTTCATAAACTTTTAATGTTAAAAACCGATGGGGTCTTATAAAAATATTGAATTACGCGTCAAATATAAATTTGAAAATATTCATCGAGTTTCAAGCAAAAGATAATACATACATCCAACTAATGCAGTATTACAGGATGCTACAAACATTGCGTTTTAAATCATGCAATTTAGTAATTATATGATATGATGCATGTCTGAAAAGGACTTTGGGATATGTGACAAAACCGGCGAAGTCGTACCGAAATTGTATTTTTCGGAATAAGTGTCACTATGTACACATTATTAGAGTACAAAATAAGTTGGGTTCTCTGCAACACGTCTGGGTTTATTGCAGAGAATACTGCTAATAATGTGACTTTTTTTATAAACCTATATGTTTTTAACGCACTTGAAAAAGGATATTTTTTTCCCTTTTTTTGTTTTTTTTTAAGTATTTCAATTGTGTAAAATAAATGCTAGTTTAAAATTTACCTGCAACCGGTATAGCCGGCTCTCTGTCTATAATATCCCATAACCTCGTGGCAGCACCAATGCCCTTATTTAACTCCGTGTAAAAACTGCTTAGGCCCCCGATACTGATGCCGACGTACGCCGCGTACAGGAGGAAGGACGTCAAATTACCAACAGTCAATTGTTCAGTTGCTACCATACCGCCTCCATAATACAATACAAGTATTATTATTGTGTTGCCAGACAGACCAGTCTAGAACAAAATATTTTTCTGTTTCAGTTAAAACCAATGGTCTAGGAGGCTGTGCAAATTGGCGAAGTAAACGCTAAGAGAAGTTACCACTCAGAACTACATCAGTGAGCTCTTTAACATGCTTTTAACTTGCTTGCCCAGTTGGATTGTATTCAATGTATATGTAAGTAGAGTAGATTTTCAATTGTTATCGACTTGTAGCTATACCGCCACTACACCGGTGTCTACTATCGCTTAAGAATACAAACTAGAATTATGTTCTCATGCCTTTGGACAAATTAACGACTGGTCTTGACTTCCATATACATACTCTAGTAAAGCTCTATGGAAAACTGTGTGCGTATGCATACATTATTGTGTGTATCTCACACTCCCACACCAAAAATGTCAGAAAATGTTAGCAGATGAATTGCATGGCCAAGTCCACTTTATAACACCCCAAAGGTAATGGGTAATTCTATTTGCGATTGTAAGACTGTCGTGGAATTTGCAGACACATAATTTGCGAAGGTAATTTACTAGTGGGTTCAAGTAAGATCAACCTTGTTTTTGTTACTTATGATTTTTTTTTCATGAACAACTAATGTATAGATCCCGAGTTATGAATGAGCAAACATTCTTACCAAACCATAAAAACTGCCGACAGCCAATGACTCCTTGTAGGCCAAGTTCAATATTGTCTCAATTCTCTGTCCGTATGTCATACATTCACTCTGTTCCTTACTAAATGCTTTCACAGTCTTTATATTTGATATTTTCTCTTCAGCCAACTGTAAATAAATCATTTGTAAGTGTGCATTACACATGCATATTACAATTATCTTAATAGGATTTTTATGGTGGTGTGTGTGAACTAATAAGTAGGTCGATTATTAATTTAGTGTGCGATTGTATTTTCTTATCACTTAAAGTGTTTAAGATTAACGTAAGTAATGAATATCCGCTATTAATTATCTTACTTAACTGTAGAAGAGTTTGGGTTCGGTCAAATATAAAATACATTATTCTCCTTGATAGTCTAAAAGGTGGTGCCATGACCTGTGCTGTTAGCACGCATGTCTAGACAAGATCTTTGTCACGGATTAACTCACTCACTCTCTGCCTAATTTCATATGAGAGAAAGAGACGACATCAAGATATTCCGTGACGTACATCTAGTCTTGGCACACATGCATGCTACAACTACTGGACCGTCATCTGGAGGGATGGACTGATCTGGCAGGAGATAGAGATGTGTGGAGGACAATGGGGGAGACCTTTGCCCCGTGGGACAACATAGGTTAATAAAATAAATAGTCTTGGTTTAATGATGGTAATTTTAAATTATACTGTAAGCTAAGAATGTTAAGATAAATATTTGTTTGGCATACTTCACTGGTCTCAGCAAGAGCGTCTTGTAGTTGGCGTGTGATCCCTCGCACAAAGCGCCCGTACATAACAGCCAGCATTGACACAGGTGGCACAACACACAGCCCAATAAGTGCCAATGACGGCGACATGTAGAACTGAATACAATGCAATTAATTTTATAGTTATTGCCGCAATTAACATTTCAGAAATACCTACTTTATTATTTACAAAACAAGTTTGCTGGCAGCTGAAATAATGATAATTATAGAAATAATAATTATAGAAATTGAGACCAACCCCACCATCTTATAGTGTCAAAAAACACATGGGTCCAAAAAAATATATGGGACAAAAAAAGTTGTGCAAAAGGAAGATCAATGTCCATTGATATTGTTCTTTCTCATTAAAACACTTTTAACATAATTGGCATTACAATTTTTACATAAAAAAAAAACTTGTTTTGCAAAATCAAAAATACTCTCACCATCATCCCAGTCCCTGCCCCCACCATGAAAAAAGACCGCAATCCATCACTGACATTTTGACTTAGATTGCGGCCGACCAGCTGAGTGTCAGCTGAGAGCCTGTTTACAAGCTCTCCAGTGGATGTTTTACCAAACCATGCAGCTTCCTGCCTCATCACAGCACCATACACTTGCTTGCGAAGTGCTTGTGTCATTCTTTGTCCTTAAATTTACAGCATTATTAAAATATTATTATTTCTGGGTTGTTTGCTGAGATTGTTGGGGTTGCAGCTACTCACAAATTCACCTATTTTTGTTTCCGTTTTTCCTTGATGTATCTACATCTAAATGTATTTTCTTGGTGTATTGTGTGTGTAATTGTTAGTATCCATTTGTTTTTCTTTTAGTGGTTACTCATTCTTAATTGATATGTGAAGTTTCCCAACCTGCATTAGGCCAATATGGTGAACTATGGCCTATATCCCCCCTCGCATTGAGGGGAGGCCCATGCCCAGCAGTAGGATGTACAAAGAGCTATAGTAGTAGTAGTATTGGCTAGAGGCTATGGAACTAAGTGCACTAATGGTAGGATAAATTTAATGTATGGATTTTTTTCTTACCTGATATCGACATCAAATACACTCTGCCAAAATTACACAAAGCCCCTACTAGGAAAACACTGCACAGCATAAGACATAGAGCATCTAATTTTTCTCGGGTTGCTCCAAGGTCATTGGTACTGCTGTAGATAATATCTAACACCTTGCCCAGAGAGAATGGCACCGCCATCGTCACACCAGAAGATATAACAAGGAGGCCAATAGCACCTGAAATTATGAATACTGTAGGTAGGTACATAGCCCCTGTGCATTGACCATGAATTAAAGATTCTGTATTTACCAGAGAGAGTCCATTTTTCAGGTTCCGCTAAAGTAAACAGTCGCTTTAACTCTGAACTCTTTAATTTCACGTTGATTTTCTTGGATGTATCTAAATCAGCTTTTTCTTTTATACTCTCGATGTGATCATTCTTTTTCTGCGCGTCTACTTGACTCGTGTAAAACCGTAATTTGTAATTGAATAGTCCATTTCTGTTATAAAAGGTCCTTTCATAATTTTTCAGCACTGGCGCCTTATATCGGGAGTAAAACCTGGATCCGCACTGATGGCACAAGTTACTTTTGAACGGTATTTGAAATAGTAAGTTTGTTTGCCTACTAGATATTTTCAGTTCGAAACTACAGTGAATTAATCGTTGTAACATTTTAAAAATAATTTTAACACTTCCGAATCATCAAGGCAAAATAAAAAAAAACTTCACTTCACTTTTTTTCTTTTTTTTTAGGAACTTTCGTAAACATGACAGTTGTCAAATTTGACATTGACATTCGTATTTTGTCGTTGATTAACCGATGCGTTCTAAATTATTTAATTGGCGAAATACTCGCGCTAGTCGCAGGTGAAGCCATTCCTCATCTTATTCCATTAAATATCATCATTTCGCTCATTTCGTAAAAAATAATAAATTATTTAATCCATAGATTAAACATTCCTACCCCATGAACTCTTTGATCCCAGAATACTCTTTTTCTTTGCTTCTAAAGGCCATCAGTGTGTTAAGCACGCATGTCAAGACGAGTATTCGCGTATTTGCTCTCTCAGTTTTAGTTTATACGAGAGAGAGAGAGAGACAAAATCAACATATTTCGTGACCTAAGTCTAGTCTTGGCGCACATGCCACAAGTACTGCATTCCTCTTCTACTCTTCATTCCGTTTGTAACTAATATTTGCATATCATCTTTTGAACAGAACCAAAGAAAGTCCAAAACCAAATATGAGGTATAGGCATAGTAGGACAAGCATATATGACCTTGATAGTCATAAATAGGAAATATTAAATTTATAATGAAAAGGAATACTTAATATGAACTAAATATTTATTTATGGTTACAATGCAGTATGGTTCGCAAGCAATAGACTACCTAGGCATCAATGAATGCAGAAGAGTTTAATAAATTGAAAAATATCCTTATTTCTTCACAATAATACTTTAATATCTGATAATATATAAATAGAGCACCTTAAACTCAGATCGTGACTAAATATTAAATAATTTATTATTTGCGATATAAATACATATGGAATTACACTAAAAATTAGGAACAGTCTTCAACTTCATCACAAACCGATTTTCACCCAATACAGCTTTTGTTCTCTAAAAAAATATAATTATTATCTAAACAGATTTGGATCTACAGAATTTATATTTTCGAGAGCAAGTTATAGTTACACATTTTTATGGCGATCATAGTAAGTGATACATTATTAAGAAGACTAGTGTATGCCATAGAGTAATTTAAAATCATAGATGTGTAAGTACTTGGTAGAAAGACAGATGTAACATGATGTGGATTTAAAAACACGAGTATTTTATACATCAAACAATGCTGTTGTAAATGCATTACACATTTAAAGAGAAATTAAAAAATAATAATACATAATGACGCCTGTATTCCCCAAAGTGGTAGACAGTCGTGTAGTCCAATTACCGCACACTTTTCTGGTGTATTTTTTATTCCAATGTAGTAGGGTGCAAGCTTATTGCTATTACATATATGGGACACATTCTCCATCAATGCGAGGGTTGGACTTGGACTACAGTCATTGGACTTGTGCAGGTTGCAAAATTTAAAAAACGTTACTCAAATGGCATGTTACATAAATAAATACGATGTATATAATACGCTAATATGGGTACAACATTGCAACAGCTGGGTCTTCAGTCTCGAATGTGATGAGAACATCTTTAAACTTATCCAAGAGTTGCATTAGCTGCGATCGACTGACATTCTCCATGAACATAATCTCTTCAAGATGTTGTTCACCGCGGAGGTATCCTGAAATCAATGGAATATAGAAAGTTATAATCCATTTAAAGTAATATTGTAAAACTCTTTTGTATTGAAAAATATAAATTTGGTTGTAAAATTTCAGAAATAGTCGACAATGATCAGATATTTTATTACGCTTTAAAAGAAAGAATTTGGAAAGTAATATCGGTATCAAAAGAGTACTTATAAGCATCTGAAACAACCCCAAGAGTTATTTTATGTAGGCATAGAAAGTCTTATAATAATGCATACCTTTTTTATGCAGCTGCGCTAATAACAACAGATCGTCTGTGTTCTTAGAGGCAGGTATAGTGGCGAGGGCGGCTCGCTCTTCAGCCGTGAACGTGTCCAACAGAGACTCAGTAGTCGGCGGCTCGTTGGGGACGCGACAAGAGTCCACCACGTCGCAACTCGCCGGCACGTTCCATACTGTAGGCGGTTGGAAACTGAAATCAAATTAAATAGAGGTTGTAATCTCAAGTTAGCCTTAGTCTCTATTGAGGGCCCCAAGTCTACACACAATTGTTGTATAAAGCGTGAAAACAACATCTGTTAAATATGATAGCTAGTATATGACTAGTCTAATAGCTTCAAGGCGTTAATGTCTAATGTCTACACTGGTCATATAGTAGATATTTACTAAAATGTTTCTCATACATATTGTATAGTGAAGCCATTGGTATACTACAACGATAGTGTTACTAGACTCGGGGCCCAGTTGTCACGTTGCTAGAAATCCAATAGAGTTGTGGAACAAAACGTGTATTATGATGATATGTAAAGTTGTGCTAGGGTTAGTTTTAGAGTCACTTACATCGTCTACGCAAACAAAAGGAGTGTATCACTGTACAAGTCCCATATAAGTAATGGAGAATATTTTCAATAATTTTGCTAAAGAAGACTTTGAAATTCCATACCAAAATTGTTTCAATTTTCGATAGGTACATAAGTATCCAATTATAGATTACTAAACTTTAATGGAATTTTTGCAACATGGTTTTCTGGATTTAAAAGTAATTATGCTCTTTGATTTTCTAAAACACAATTGCCTTTACCTCATCTCGCTTTGCAACTTCAAATTCAAAGATACACCATTCTTCTTCTCAGCACCATAAACAAGTCCATTGCTTTTCAGTCGCGGCGACACATCCTGATCGCTCTCAAACTTATCATCATCACTACTTGTGTCTTTCACAACACTATCATTATCCTTCAAAGATAAATCTGACAATCTTGATGTTAAACTTTTTTTATCCGTATCCAATTTATCTACTTCACCATTGATGTGTTCCTTATGTCCATTTTCTACATCACCGTTAGTGCCATTAGTATTATTAGTACCGTTTATATTGCTGGAAATACCGCTATCAACGGAGTTCCCTTGAATTTTCTTTGAGACCTTATCATTTTTGGTGTCGTAATCGGAACCGTTGACTGGTTTGAGAATACCGTCAACGACGTCCATACCGTCGTCGAATGAATGGTTCGCGGAGTCGGCTTCTCGAAATTTGTCGTATTTAGAGTGTTCAGATTCGATGACTATAGGTTTCGTGTGTGAGAAGTCAGTTTGGTTCAGATGGTTCTCTGTAGGGTAGTCTTCATCGGAGTCGGGGAAGATATTCGTGCTCTCTCGCGGCTCGACCGGCTCGGGAACATTGAGTTGTATTTGGTTAAGGGATGAGAATGACACGCTGCAGGATTGGTTGTAGATGTCGTGCTTTTCGCAATAGTATTCTTTGCCATCTGTGAACAAATTGTTGATAAATTTCCTTTTGTCACTTAATACCACCTACAGAGCAGGTGAGAATACTTTTTATGGGCCTAAACTCGCTCGTATTAAGAGGGAATTCGCCCGGTATAATGGCAATATGCTTGCCCTCTATTACATTGGGATCAAAATACATCGGCGAAGTGTGGGGTGCACCGCAGTGTACTTCTGTCTACCCCTTCAGGGAATACAGGCGTGATGATGTGTATAGTTACCGGGGTCGCGGCCCCAGTGCGGCGAGTTGAACTGCACGTAGACGTGCAGCTGCAGCAGCAGCCGGCGGCGCAGCAGCCAGGCCACGCAGCGCGCCAGCCGCGCGCCGCCGCCGCCGCGCCCGCCGCCGCCGCCGCAGCCCCCGCCGCGCGACACGTACCACAGCGGCGCCGGCAGGGAGAACTCACTCAACATCTGACACCGTAACATATACTCTATACACGGCCAATTTTGGAGTCGCTATAACATCATTTTTAAGGCATAAAAACAACTTTCGTCAATATTAACTGAAATAAGATTCGTATGATGTCTGATTTCAATTGGTCATAATATAACACTGATAATATTTTAGCTACCATTGATAAAAAATGTTGATTGTACTTGGAGCCCAGTATGTTCAAAGTTGTTTTACCTCTGTCTCTTCCTTAAATGACCCAAGTTAAAAAAGTTATAAACAAAACTGAACTGTATTTTAAAGTGGATAAAAGTCAATTAAAGTTAAGTGAGCTGGTTGCATAACATAAAAATTAACGAGCCAGAAATGTTCCAGTACCTGCAACAAACATAATCCCGGAAACTCCTTGGCAAATTCCTCGACTAGAGGTGAATTTATGTGGACATTAGCTCCAGGCGAAACGACATACACATTGCTCTCACATAGAGGGTAGATGATGGTAGCCTTTGCCCAGTACACTAGATGGCCAGTTAACTGGGACACCTACAAACAAAAAATACCAAAAAGTTATTTAAAATGTGATAAAAACTCTGTGCGAAAAGCTATAGAAAGTGGTTAATATCCATTTCCATCACCACATCACATTTTTTAAAATATTTTCTTCAATAATCTTTACCTGTTTTAATGTTAGATCAGCTTCAATAGCCAGTGTCTGCAGGCTTTTTAGTGGGCTGTACAATTTTATGAGTCGCAGTAGTGACGAACTGCTGTCCAGTGGTATTGATGCGAGCAGATCATTTGGATTCACCTGGAAATAAACAGATCCGTAAATGGCATTATACAGACGACTATGTAATATTTTCTTTCTTCGACGGACCAAGTCGCGTGCAAGCCACTATACGATTCAATGGACATGAAATCCACTATTTTATAGACAACATGTGTCTGTATAATACCAAAATGTATAAAAAAAAATGGTCTAAAATTGGGATCGAGAAAGAAATGGCGAAATAATTTAAAGGAAATAGCCCGGGATCTGAGGTCTTAGGCTTGGGATGTTTAAAGGCTATAGGAAAATGTGATGGTATATACGATACTCACCATAAGTAAAATTCCATGGTAAGGCCTTAATTTCTGTAAACATTTATCGATAGCCTCCGGCTCTATGACCAATCCTCTATTGTGAATTTGGTGCGCTTTGTGAGGCAGACAGAACGACAGTAGCACCCATTTGTTTACGCGAACTTGTACTATGCCTGTTGGATAAAGATATATAATAATATAATACTTTATTGGTCCACCTCATAAAGCAGTGCAAATGAACATAACATAGGTATTACAAGTGTTACAATGGGTGGCCCTATCACTAATAGTGATCTCAACCAGGCAACCTTTACCTGTAGGCTTAACATGAATGTGTAGACATAAATTTTATCTCTTTCCACTGTCAGATTTGTCGAGAAAATGACGTCACTTCGAGCTTTTTGCACTGGGCATGGCTTTTTGACAGTTGAAATAGATAAAATTTATGTCTACAAGGTCATGCTAAGGGTGCATGCGGTTATGTTAGCCTACAGGAGATAAATTATGGTAGTGATAATAAAAGACAGGGGTGAATGTATAATAGTTAAGATTATACTAACTATAACTAACTCAAATAATAATAATTAATATATTTAATAATCATTTGAATTAATTGAAATGCAACTTTAAACCTATAAATTACGATTTACGACCAAACAATGTATTACTTGAGGTCACAGAATGCAACATTTTTAATTAATTAATATTACAAGACTACAATTTTGAATATCACAAAAAAAGTAGTTAAGAATAATTGAAGCAATTTCAGTTAGTAATATTAAGCAATACCATTGTCATTATAACTTCTATTGTAACTTTTTGGGAAATATATTTTATTTATTAAGTTATTAAGCCTAAAACTTCCTTTGGAATTACTTCTTGATGTGTTAAAAGCTTAATAATCGCTAAGTCCTGCTGTGAAATCGAATTACATAAATAATCATACCAGTATTACTGAGTTCCTCAAACACAGACTTCATGGACCTCGCCAGCGAGCTCCTCTGCAGTATGAGATGGAAGGCAGACTTTGGTCCACCATTGGTACCATTCTCTGTGCTGTATGTGGCTGAGCTGACAGAGTGACGCAAGTTGTCTTCTTCATCATCATTATCACCATTTATTTCACTGTCGAGAGCTGAGACCTCATCATGAGCTGCCAACTATCAATAAAAATGTTTTTCTTAGCAAGTAGTGAAACTCATTTCCTTTATAAAAGTTCTTAATTGTTACACCATAAAAAAAGTTTTTTATCAGAACAAACCTACAATGTTATTTATGAATTAGTACAAAATCAAATTTTACTTCAATTACACTGTAAATTAAATACAAATAAAAGTGAACAAATTCTTGTTTGGCATTTAATTAATGTTTGTTAATTAATTACCATAATTTTCATTTCTTCAGTCAAATATGAACACCTTTTCTCTTCATGTCTCAGTGCTTTACCCAGTCTTTTGCTCAAATCATAGTAACATTTAACTGTAAATAAAGGAATGGATACATCATAGTTATAAAGAACACTAATACTGTGGTACCTTCTCATCAGTGCAAAACCACCGGTGTTCAATCCTGAAAGCCCGGTGGCCACAGAAAGAAACATGCACCCAATTTTTTGCCGATACCAAAACAAACTGTATTAACTCATACAAGAAAAACATTATTAGGTATCAATAACACAAGTAAATTTTGATGCTTCATTATGTGGCTATTACCATGAAAATCTAGTCTTTAAATATACTGATACAGAGTACAATTTAAAAAAGGCAAGTTATTACGCTCACTCCCGTGAGAGCTTGGTGTAATTGCACATTCCTTTATAAAACACATTAAAACATGACCATAGTTAAATCTCACCAACACTATGACTTGCAGATGCTTGCAATGCAAACACAATATTGATGAGTATCATTGTGGCAGTGTCATCCTTGTTGGTCCTGTATGGTAGCAGGGTCGGGTGACCCACAAACCTCACATCGTTCACTTTCAACTCAAACTTCCTGTTGCAAAGCTCAGCTTTCACCGCAAACAGCGTTGATAACATCTCATCTGTGAACCCACTTAACTGACCTAGAATAATATTTATGATGTAAGTATAGAGATTATAGTACTTACTATTTGTGTCAAACAAGATTACATAAGTATAATTAATTAGTTAGTTCCTTATCTATGCTAATGTGGCACCTTATACTCAAATCTAAATTGTAAAACAAAATGCAACAACTTGTTTAATTTTGATTATGAAAAAATTGGTATATATTCATGTGAGACGACTAAAATAGTATATTAATTTTATTGTAAGGTACTTACCTTACTTACCTATTAAATTTATCTATATTTATTATCCAACTTATACTAACATATTTGCTACATACAAGTTTATGGTTATGGTAACTAAAAACTAAAGTAAATAACTACTATTAGGATATAAAAATGGTCACAAACAATTGCAATAAAACAAAGTTTCAATTTACCTACATAACAAAAAGAATCGGTCCCATGGTACTGACCTTTACATATATTAGATGTCTGCGACTGAGGATTCTGCAACAGATCCTCTGTAGAATTAACTGCGTAAGAATTAAGGCGACCACACTTCTTCTGTGTGTTTTCATCTTTATACTCAGATGTGTAAGGATATCTGAACAACAAACGATCCCCCTTGCTGTCCGACTTGACGAAAAATATGTTCAATGGATTCACTTCCATGCTTGCGAACGGGACGAATTCACAAATGTTGTTTATTATACAAAACGTATTGGTGATTTTGCAACAAAAACCAGATGATGCATATATCGACTCAGGTTGTTACACATTTTCACACTAAGATCACAAACTCGAAACTTTATAATGGCACGAGTGTTGTTCTAACGATATTGCTGAAGCTCGTAACTATTTTGGTTCCTTTCTACTAAGTAATTCTATCAACAATCTACGTTTACTCCCCCTTCAACGTAGATTTTCAGCAAAATCGACAAAACATGCCAGCCATAAAGTGAAAAGCAGAAAGCACAGATAATCACAGATATTTTGTTCATGCTCTTGTATTTATTTTTTTGCTGTAAATATTTACTTTTGTAGGGTTGGTGAGCAGTGGTAGCCGAGTGGTCGAACGCACGCCTTGCAATAAAAGTGTGCAGGTTCAAACCCCAGCTCGCACCTTTGGGTTTCAAGTGCGAATCTCATTTTCATTGAGATTATCACTTGCTATGAAACGGTGAAGGAAAACATCGTGAGAAAACCTGCACGTCTGAGGGAACTTGACTAGTTCTCGATAGCTGTGTGAAGTCTGCCAACCCGCACTGGGCCAGCGTGGTGGACTATGGTCCGAATCCCCCTCGCATTGAGGGGAGGCCCGTGCCCAGAAGTGGGACGTTCAAAGGGCTGTAGTAGTAGGGTTGGTATGAGGTGATAATAATTGCATATTTTCAACGATTATTGACACTAAAAAGCGTGAAAAAAATAAATTTTTAACAAAAAACAAAAACCGACTTCAAAAACCTCGGTGCAAGTCGGTTTTTGTTTTTTGTTAAAAATTTATTTTTTGTAACTATATTATTTCCTTGTACGTAATCTGCTATGCCGATTTATAAAATAAAAGCGATACAAGCGTTAGTTCAGTAAATGCTAAATTTCATTATAATTGTTCTGAATACTTCTGAAATGGTAACCTTCCTTTCATATGTGACAGTTGACTATAATTTGCTCTTTGGGTAGTTGTCAATCAAGTCAATCAAATGAATCAAATCGTCAAATCGAATCGGTGATGTATGATTGAAGTTGGAAGTTGGCTTGCAAAATCTATAAAATCGAATGAAAAAATGGCTTACACATCTGAAAATAATTGCAAAGTGAATCCTGAAAAAGTGCTCCTCGAAACCGACCAGGGTATTCTAGACAGCGAGGAAAGAAAATGGGGTATGCCACTGAAAGAAGTGTACAAACATGGAGTGACTTTTTATAAAGGTATTTATTTCGTTTTATTTTGCGTGGCTAGTAGGTATTCCTAGTGTTTCTTGTACAGGAACACAATAACTGAAGTCATGTAATATCGATTTCAGTTATATACAGTATTGCCTTAGCCTGAAGCCCATATAAAAATGGTTGTACCTATTTATTTCATCATTTAATTTCCGCAAATAAACCGCAACAATTTATGGTAATTTTAGTTATAGTTTTTTTTATTAAAATTATTTATTATTCGAATGCTCGCAATGGAAAACTTGCAGTCAAATATTGACTATGGTTGGATATAAGCCTGACTCAGTGCACCAGTTGGTTGCAGGTTCAATTCCATACAGCGGCAAATTTCAGAAATTGCCTTTTTGGAGTTTGCCTGAGTTTGGATGTAACTGGGTTCACACCCGGCTCATTGTGTGGAACTGATATTACAAGCTTTATTTTTTTTTCAGATAAAGAGGGCAAAGCACTACATTTGAGCTATGAAGATAGGTTAAAACTAGTTGCCTATACACAACAGACGCTTCATGGTCCATTAGTCGTAAACTCCGCTCCACCTTTGGGTGTGTTAGATGTGATAGGCCGGGACAGGCGGGCGGCCTGGCAAGCCCTAGGTCAGATGTCCCAAATTCAGTCCATGACTGGATTTGTGCATACTTTGGACAGGTATAATTATGATTTAATTTTAAATTGCCCAACAGTGGGATACAAATTGTATGTGCTTATTTTTCTAGCATACATTATGTCTTACTGCTTTGTTTCTACAGACCTGACCTCTCCTTGATACTTCCTTAAGTCCCTTACTTGTTGCATCTCAGTTTATATACCTGTATATTTCAATATATTTAATTGAATACTTTGAAATCTGCACAACTGATTTTCTATAGTCAATGTTACTACTGTAGTCTTATTAAAAAGTCTTATATAATTTCTAATGTTAAATTAACTTTGTTCACAGATTGTGCCCATTATTTAAGCCATATTTGGAAGCTATACAAAAGGATTTAGAAGATAAAAAACAACATGAGTAAGATAATAAAAACATTTGTTTAGATTTATTATTTTCAGCCTTATTAGTATTTCCAATTGGTATGTTTATGCAACTTAGCGCCCACTGTCTGCCTGATAATAAATATTAATAATAACAAAGAATAATTTTGGTGTAAATTAGATTGAAACGAGAGGAGGAGGAGAGGGCGCACATAGAGCTTCAAAACAGAATAATTTTAGAGAAACAAAAGCAACAGAGCAATAAACTGACAGAGGAACAACAAGTGTGAGTATCTACCACTGAGAGTTAACTTGAATTTAAAAGCATATATTTATATTGGAACAGAATTTGGTAATGACAGTTTGTGTTTGTGCCTTTAATAAGTATTATTTCAGTTAACTATGCTGAAACTAGGTTGGGCATAGTGGAATCTAATGTCTAAACTGGTCAAATTTTAGCTACCGTTGATAAGGGATGTTGTTATCATGCTTGAAAACTTGAAATCATAGCAACTTCACAACAATAGTGTTAGGGGTTACTTGGAGCCCTGTACGCTTAGCATGACTTTGAGCTTTTTGTACTGGACATGGCTTGGTGTGACGTAATTTTCTCGACAAATCTGACAGTTGCAATAGATAAAACTTATGTCTACATGGTCATGCTAAGCCTACTGATCTGGGTGTAACTGGGTTAGCTTGCAGTCCATTGTGTGGAAACGATATTACAAGCTTTGTATAGTTTGCCATGATACAATGAGTATGTGTTGTCTGTCAATAATTATTTATTTAAGCAACATTTACAGGCAAAGAATAAAAGATGCTCTCAATGCCCAGACTTACGACCAATTCCTACAGTATGCACAACAGCAGTACCCAGGCAATTTCGATCAACAAGCAGTACTGATCCGGCAGTTGCAAGACCAACACTACCAACAGTACATACAACAGCTGGCTGTTGACCAACGACTCGCCAATTCCAACATAAAGGACTGTGACGATAAGGAAATTGAGAATACCAATAATCAGGATGAAAATAAAGACTGCAATTTAAATGATACAGGAGTTATTGATATTATGGATAATAAGTGAGTATTTTATGGAGATATTATAAGATGGAAACATGTGCTATGTGCACTATGTTAGGGTGTAAGATGCCAAACTATACTGAACTAAGTAGTTTTATTTATTGTTTTCTTATATTTACGCGAATACTATACATTGAAATTAAACTATTTTACGGATTTTATCGCGTTTATTTACTATTTTATTTTCCCGACGTTTCGGCTGCTTTACAGCAACCATGGTCACGGGGGGACTGAGGTGTTAGACGAGACGTCATTGAAATTAAAAAACATCCTAATTTCAATAGGGAAGATGGCTGGGTGCTACCACCAACTTGGGATCCAGTAATCAATATGATTAAATCCAAAACCAAGTGTACCATTGCAAGACCTCAGGACACCGTAAGCACTTTCTGCGTGGATCGGACCACAAACAACAACTAAATATGAGGGTACCCAGTTATTAACTATGACATCAGGACGTCTAACACCTCAGTCCCCCCGTGACCATGGTTGCTGTAAAGCAGCCGAAACGTCGGGAAAATAAAATAGTAAATAAACGCGATAAAATCCGTAAAATAGTTTAATTTCAATAGTTTTATTTATCTTAGTTGACAATAGCTTGATCTAGTTGTTCGAGCCTATACTCACTGCACAGGTTGGTTATGGGTTTGGTTCTGGTCAGTGGCAAATTTCGGAATGTGCCCTAGTCTATGTGTAACTAGGTTTGCCCCCAGACCATTTTATGGTACCCAAAGTACAAGCTTTGCTCAGTTTGGGATTGTATTGTCTGGTGGTATTTATATTAGTTGAAGGGGCTAACATTACAGTAGATTTTGATTGATATATTGCGTTAATTATTACAGATCCATGCAGGCATCTGACAAAACGGAGCCTACGGAAGAATACATTGAGGAGTCGAGGGCGGAGGAGGAATCAGAGGGCGAAGGTAAAAAAATTGACAAAAATGACTAGAAATTCCTATAAAGAAAATGTATACTTCTTTTAAGTTAGCTTTAACTATTATTTGTTGTGTAAATGGCTGTTAAAATCACTTGCATTTAGATAATGTCATTTTCAAATATCATGCCATCTTATCAAAATAATGACATGTTTGTTATCTTAAGCACTCACTTGAAATATGTACTGTTCCAAGAATATAATATTAGCAATAGACACATCGACTATTTGTATCATCAACTATAATAATTTTGTGATTGTGATATGATATCATGAAATTCAAAAGAAAATTATTGTGACTTCATGTTACCACAAGTGTGGTATCTTTTTTATCTTTATATATATATAACTAGCGGCCTATCGCGGCTTTGCACGGGTTTATAATATAGCCTATGTTACTCGGCGATAATGTAGCTTTCTAACGGTGAAAGAAAGTTTGGAATCGGTCCAGTAGTTTTTAAGTTTATTCGTTCATACAAAAATACAAATCTTTCCTCTTTATAATATTAGTATAGATTCTACTGTACGTGTGTATGTCACTGAACTCCTAAATGGCTGGACCGATTTGGATGAAATTTTGTATGTATATTTCAATGGGTTCCTGGATGGTTTACATTCACAATTGAACCCGGTAGATGGCGCTGCTTTCGTATGTCACTAATTCTAAGGCGGTACGAAGTTCGCCCGGTCAGCTAGTAGTATTTTTTTTGTTAATAATAATTAGAAATAATGACATCCCGTGGGGTTAATTTTTATTCCGTTCATGACTTTATTTAATTGATTTAGCAATGTCCAATAATATTCTATAACAGGCATACAACAATAATTAATAACTGCCCTTGACTTCCATATGCGTTAGTATCTCAGCAGACTTCGTTGTTTATTGACCATGAAGCCCACCCGCAAAATGGCACTAGAGTCAATTTACCCGTCCAATTATAATTAAAAGTCCGGACCAATTATTATTCTTTCTGAGGTTTTTCATTATACTTGGACGTATTAAAAAAACGCCGCCGTTTCGTAGAACTAATAGGAGATACAGCGGTTAAAAGTCGGTTAAAATTGCGAATTCAAGCGCCATTCGGTAACTTTGTCCGAAACCCAGCTCAAAAGATACCGATTCCAACGATATATACAGAGTGTTTTAGAAGTCCGAAATAATACTTTAACGTTTGCATCAGTATCGGGTATACAACTGAATGATATAGAAATTTGATCGAAATTCGACCATGTTTTTCCAACCACTTTTTTCGTCGTCTATTTCTATAACTCGTAATATCTCGAGTCCTATGTAAAATTTTCATGTTCTGGTTGTGAATACTGGTAGCCGCGCCTCATAAGCGTAGTTTACACTGCTGAATAGGGTTATGAATGTACCCAAAGGCCAGAACACGATACCTGGGACAAATATTCAAAGGTCTACAACTCGGAAAATATGATAGGTATAAACTGTCTTCACTAAGCATTCACATAACATGATCTACTGTATATGTACCCAAAGTATTATTTCGAACTTCTGATATAACTCAATATCGTCCAACATGGCCTTTTACCCGTCGATGTAACATGCAACATGTGAATGCGCAGACGGTTTCCCACGCGTGGAGGAGGCCCGCATGTGGACGCGCGGCGAGCTGGCCCAGTTCAAAGAGACAGCGCGCGCGGGCGGCGGCCGCCTCACCGTGGGCCACGGCGAGACCGTCACCGTGCGCGTGCCCACCACCGCGCGCGCGCGCTCGCTGTGCTGGGAGTTCGCCACCGACGGCTACGACATAGGTACGTAGTCTATGTACATAAAAAAATTCTGTTTCTCATTCGGATTCTATCACTACATGAAGTTGCTCTGCAATGCACCTCTGCCCACGCCTTAAAGAAGTATAGGCGCGATGATGATATCGCGACTTTCGAATTATAGAGAACTAAATAAAAAGAATATTTTTTGAAACAATTATCGTCCTACTAAAACTTCACATAGGGTCCCTATAATTCTAAAAGTGCATTATATTGGAAGTATTTACTGACCCTAAGTTCCTTTTGTTTTAAATACAATTCTTGTTGTGTTTTTTAGGTTTCGGGTTATACTTTGAATGGAGTAAATCTCCAACCACAGAGGTGACAATACACGTCTCCGAGAGCGAGGAAGAAGAGGACGCGGACGAGGAAGCGTACGGCGATGACGGTATTTATAAACACAATACAGTAAATTTGTAATATATCGCCGCTGGAAAGCATAAACGTCGTAACTGGCACATATCGCATATCTCACTTACTACGTTTACGCTGTGTAGATTCGATATACAGATGTAGTATGTATTAGATAATCTATCGCGTGGCGCATAAAAGGAAGCTTTTTCCAACATTTGATAGATTCACACGTCCAATTTTGTGTGTGTCTTTGACATTTACGTACGCCGGAGACTGCCTCAATGAGACAAATTTCGGTCGAATTTTTGGGACGTATTTCCTGTCACAATTAGGTTGTAATTTCAAATATGGGTACTAGGTTATTGATGGTTAATTGAGAATGTGTATTTGTTTGCAGAGGTGACCATTGCAGGCAGTGCAGACTTGGAGCAGGGCGGCGAGCGGCGAGCGCTGAGCGCGGGCCGGCCGCCGGTCAGCCTGGTCGTGCCGATATACCGCCGCGACTGCCAGACAGAGGTGACCATTGTAGGCAGTGCAAACTTGGTGCAGTTCACTAACTCATGTTCAGCAAGTTAGGATTTCTATCCAAAATGACACTGCAAATCACTGCATTCGCTGTCATTCTGGATCGTAATTATTTATTACTCTACTAATGTAGGTATACTATGCCGTTAATAATGCATTGTTGTAGAGTTTATAGAATTAAAAAAAAAAAGTAGTACAATGCGTAGTCTAGTGGTTCGAGCGTAAGCTGCTCTGATCGCTGCGCAGGATTGTTACGAGTTTTCAGTATTTGCACTGGGGTCAATTCTCGCATGCTCGATATCACGATCTCTAATTCGACATAATTATAATAATACAAAGATAATTTCGATCATGCAAGAATTGCGAGTCTAGGTGTAACTTACCAATACCGACATTACCTAGTCGCTAGTTCTTTATATGGTACTCCTCAGTCTGTGCATGCTTTGCTTAGTATAGGGTATCGATATTTTTTTAAATAATTTTTATCTGTAACAGGTGTACGCTGGCTCCCATACATACCCAGGCGAAGGAGTATATCTACTTAAATTCGACAACACATACAGTTTATGGCGATCCAAAACGCTTTACTACAAAGTGTACTACACACAGTAAATCACACAAGTTGTAGCGCAGAGCCATGACAAAGAATATGAATATTATGAAACTAAATATTATATTTGTGTATTAGATTATGTACTGCCAGTATTTTATATATTGATGGTCAACACATTACAGTGCAATAGGAGCTTAAGTGAGTTTACGTAAGGTATATTTTAAGCTTAAAAAGTAGGCGGATGCAAAATAGTTTGTTTCGAATTTATTCCGTTATATATTTAAAAACACCTATTTATGTTATGTAAAAATTGAAAATTAGACGATGATTCTGTTGTACACAAAATACAAAAAATATTGCCGCCTTTCTCATACATTACGGCCGTGAGAAGGACGGCAATACGCTTAGGCTAGTATATTTTAGTTTGATGGCAGCAGAGTCGACATCATTCTTTATTCAAATTGGGCCACACTGCGGCGTTTCACGCCGCACGTCAGTGTTTGCCAATACCAAAACGAACTCTGTGTCAATATACATAAAGATTCAATTTGTGTGGTAAACGCCACGCCCTCACGCGTCACAGTGTGCTCGCGCTGCCCATGTTATTTCGTTGAAGAATTAACTTTTTCCTTGAGTAAATACAGTTCGTTTTGTATTGGAAAAAATTGACGCCCGAGTTTTGACGCCCCAGTAGTGGCCTTACCGTCAAGTATTTGGGTAATGATATTTACATACAACAGTAGGTGCAACTAGTTAACAAATATATCATTCAATAAGGAATACGGCACATTAACTAACAAGTTAAATAATGTTGTTAATTTATTTTAATGTGCATTATTTATTTTAATAATCTTTTTCCAAATGTTTGTGTAACTTAGAATTATTTTAATAAGTTTTTGTTAAACGAATTAGTATTCATTCATCTACATTCTACTATAATCTGTGCCATTAAATGTTAAGTGTAATAAATAATGGGTTAGCTTAGTAAGTACTTAACTGTGAAGGATTTGATTGGAACCCCAGTGTTTAAGATGCAGAAACACGATACCTGAAATTAGCGGGCCTTTGACAAATTTTTCTTTCCGTATTAACTGTCGTACCATCGAAGATTGAAACTACAGCTTATCTATGCCATGTCCATGCATAGAGGTTCAAAATATACGTAGGATTTTAATACCATTGCGAAAGTCTCGTGAAAAGTACAATAGTCGATGGTTCGTTATTCTCATGAATGTTTAGAGAAACTAATTGATGTCACATTTCACGTTTTCTAGTGTCGCGTTACAGATCAATAGTGAAAGTAAAGTATTTATTTTTCTCTTGTTCAGCTATACATAGTTTAGGCATTATATTTTAAAACTCAGTGATGGAAAAAAAACTAGTATTATGGATAGCATTTAAATGAACATTTAATGTTTGTTTCGTAACATGTAATATGTTAGTTGCAGTATTTAACTAATAATATTATTGTTAAATACCGAACCCATGATTCAAACATATATTTATGGTACCGGAATATGTAAATAAATAAATTCGTGATATACATACTAATAGATTAACATCGGAAGGTAGCTTTTATATCACGGAGTAAAAGGAAAAAGTGTGTTCTTGTAGTTATTGTACAACATAGTGGCTGGATGCAAGAATATTTTTTGTGGGTTGGTTTTATAGTTACTTAAATTAAATCAATGTTATATTAGTGCATATTAAAAACATAATTACGTATTATTTGTATATAAATAATGTTTTACTTCTAAAGTTTATTATCATATATTTTATCTCAGAAATTAAAGAATAAATCTTAATATGATTTACGGATGGTTATGGTCCAATTAATATGCTGTAACTCGTAGTATCCATGTAAAACTTATTTTATTTTGTATATTGAGATTAATGTTAGTTATTTATGTAAAACGCGAAATTATCAATAAATACGTTGTATGAATACTGGCATGATTTTATTATTACGCGCGCGACGGCGACAGTATAAATTTAGATATAACTAAACTACACTCCATAAATTTAGTGAATGTTATTCCACTTTCCTCTATCTGCGCCTTATTATACTCTTTGATCTACGCGACCCTTTAGGAGTAACTTACTTTTTTACGAAATGAGTGAAATGATGAAATTTAATGGAATAAAATGAGGAATGGCTTCACCTGCGACTAGCGTGAGTATTTCGCCAATGTCAAGTAATTAATAGCAAGGACAAATTCAATAAATACACATTATAAATAAAAATGGATAATGACAGTGATAAAGATGGCGGATGAATCCTAGGAGAAACTTGTGCGATGGAGTCCAACCTGACAGATCAACGGAGATTGACAACGCATCCGTTAAATTCTAACCATAGAGTTAATCTATACTTTTCTCTAATGGCAATACAGTCATATTTACGTCATTTACCACCAGCTGGCTGTCAGTGAAACGAAATTGTTATTGTTTGGCTATCTATCTATTGTATTGTTTGTAAAATCGTAGTGAAAATGAAAAACTTCCCCGTGTTCGTCTTTCCAGTTTCATTGGAATTCTATCTGAGTGCACGGCACACACATAAACAGTTGTTAACGGTGTACAATCCATACGATTTCTCAGTTAATTTCAAAGGTATTGTCGTTTCGAAGGTACTTTCTAATATCGTCGTGGTATTTATTACTTATCTAACTAAACGTGCGTTTTTACAGTATTATGTACAGCGCCAAACAAGTTCACAGTGATCGACCCGGAGGGTGTAATCGCCCCTCAGAGCTGTATCGACATCGTCATACGATACACACAACCATCTGTTTCCCACTGCGACACGATAGAAAAGTTTAGAATAACAATGTATGACAAAAATACTCAGCAGGTAAGACAATGTTTTTACAAATAGAGTAAGAAATAAAACCTTCTGAATGAATTATCAATTCAAATGTTTTTTAGGCACTTGGAAAGAGGGATATACCAGCTAAACTATTAGAGGGAGAACCATCAAGTATAAATCCAGACAGCCTTGGTGACAATTTCCATCCAATAGTCTCAAGAACAGCTCCAGTCAGGCCTGCAGAAGACCACTCACATGTCACATCATGCAAACATCCATCACATCACAGGTATTTTAGTATACTATTACCCCTTAGATATATCTTCTTACAGAGCTAGCTGCTCTACATGCTTTCGACTATGTGAACCTTGCACCCATGTGATACTCAGGTATAGTTTCACTAATCAGTTAGACCGATAATAGCACATGCCTACAAAGAACTACATATTTTACCTCCACAGAGAAAATAACCAATTACCTCTTTAATAATATAATAATTATATGTAGTGTGTATTCCATGGAGGAAAGTCTTAGTTAAATATTGAGTGATGTTTTGCTATTCACAGTTAACTTGCTGATATGCATGACAGTACATTATTTAATCACCAATTTTGTTGTAAAAATCTAGTATTCGACCTTTGAACTCTTCACTGGTATTACAGCTATTTTTTTACAAGGAATCAATACCTTAGCATTGTTGATATATATAGGAATGAATAAAACACATTTACATTAAAAGTCATGTTTATTGGACATGTAATTGAAAAATGATGATATTTAAATAACTTTGTTAACAAAATATTTGTAATCCACAAACCACAGTTATGAAAAAGTGAAAGTCATAAACTATTCATTGTTCTATTAAACTTAAACAAACTGTATAACTCAATTTTGAGTGAATTTTTTCCCATTATTGTGTGGCTTTAATAACTTAAATATAACCTTTGTGTCTCAATAGACACAACTTGTACATTGGTACAGAGTAAAAAAAATTACAAGACTGCACGGCGTTAACAGTATAGAAAATGTGTTTACGACCACACATAGTATTTTAACTATTATTTTCGAATTCATTCACAGCAATAAACAATCTTATAACAGAGATCAACAACCAGTGAATATAGTGGCCGTTGCAGTGAGCATATGCTGCATTGCCGCACTGATGTTACCAACACAGCCGGAGCAGGTGCTCAAGTCCCAGTGGCCAGAATGGCTCCACATTGGTTCTAATCTCAAGCTAGTGTTCTCTTTTGTACTTGGACTTGTTTGCATGCTCGTTTTAAGACCTTAATGTGTATATACTTACCACTATCCGTATATAGAAATGTTAGAATTTACAATGGCATTTTGGAGACAATATTTTTTTTATCTCAATACTAGCTTATGCTAAGCTGACTTCAATAATGGCCAGGTTAGTAATCGAACCTAATATCTCCTCATTGTCAAGGCCGCCTGTTTAACTATTAGGCTATTGAAGGTTTGCCAAGACAAAAGTATTTTGTAATTTGCCGTTGTATTTAGATTACAGATATGGGGGATTCTATGGTTTTTTTTTGCTAAATGATGTTGTATAATTTTCTTCAAACATGCTGATTGACAATTGTTTGTTTTACATTATGTATCTTTGGTGTTTATTGTATATTAGTTTTATATATAATAGAATTGAATAATTACAAGGCAAGGTTCAAGAAAAATAATTAAACTGTAACTATTATTCTAATTGGGTAAAAATGATTGAGTGCTTTATTGAGTCTACAATAAACTCTATTTCAATTTAATTCTGACCTTTTTAAATTTATTATATTTCTTAGTAGGTATGATGAAATTGCGGCGACTTAAAGGTCGGGGCGATATGGGAATTTTAAACAAAATAAAGAAAACTGTATCTAGATGACCTGTAGGCTTAGCATGACCGCGTAGACATAAGTTTTATCTCTACATGATGATTTATGATTTATGATACAGGCTCACGCCTAGTTTGGGACCGCTGTAAACCTCTTTGTATTAGAAACTTATGATAATAAACAATTTTGAATTTTGAATTTGAATCTCTTTCAACTGTCAGATTCGTCGAGAAAATGATGTCACACTGAGCCATGTCCAGTACAAAAAGCTCGGAGTGACGTAATTTTCTCGACGAATCCGACGGTTGAAAGAGATAAAACTTATGTCTACGCGGTCATGCTAAGCCTACTGGACGTTATGAATTTTATGATTTTAGCTTTTGCTAACATGACAAATTTTATGTATAAGTTGGATATTATTTTATTACTTACCTCATTTAGATTACCATCAGTGATGGTAGTAAGGAGGTGGGTGTTGCATTTTTATCAATTTGATAATGATCTATTAGGTACCTAAGTACCTGCCTAATTACAATGATTTATTCCTGATTTCTTTTTTTTAGGTAATTTCAGTGTTGTGTGTCGCTCGTCTTATTTTTGTGATAAGTAATGGTGCAAAATTTATTATTTAATAGGTGCTATGCTAATATTTTTCATTGGTAAATGTTTTGACAAAAAATGTATTGAGGTCGTACCGTGCTTTTAAAGCTACAATTAAGTAAAATTATCGGAGTATCTTAATCTCCTGTGTTTTGTATAGTATTTTTATAAGGACAGCAAAACGTGTTTACTTTGGTATCGGGCCCGGTCGCCCTCTTATTGTAAAATTGTGAGTTAAAGACCTTAAATTTAATGTGTGGTTACATTAGCTAGTTGTTTCTATAATGTATGTAGAAAATGTACAGCCAGCATTAAAAATACCAGAATGAGTAATGATTAATTAGTTTATAATCATAACGACTCAGAAAATGTAACTTTATCATAATTAAATAAACTTCTTTTAAGAATGACAGCTGTTGTATACTGTGTGCATTCTGAAACACACTGTGTGCCATTAAGATATGGTTTAATTTTCTTAGTTGTTCTGATTACTTTGAACAATCTGCTCATCCCGTTTTATATTCATGCTGATGTTACGAGTTTCTCACTACCATATCGTGCATCATACTTAATTATGCTTATTTAATTTGTAAATAGGTAAACCATAATGGTTTCGGTTGTTTTGTAAACCCCTGTGATTCGTTTTAGGAACCACCTGCTGTGAAAATATTTATGCCAAATATATCAACAGATCGATCGCATTATTTCGTTATTATTATATCTACCTATACTAGCCCACTATTAAAGCTATGTAAATTGTCAATAATACTACTATAATCTAGTATCTAGGTATACTATAGGATCTAGATAAGTACTTAGTCATAAAATTCCTTGTGAGGTATGTTGAGCAAGATGTGATAAAGATAAATCGTTTACTTATGTATTTTCTTTTGGTACCTATACTTAGGTAGGTATAATTAGATTAAGGTGATTTAATATCTACATATCACTTTCGTTAATAATTTTTAAATTTTAGAGTACCTAGGTACTTCACTCTTATAATAAATCATAGATCGATTGAGTTACCTTGTTTTCACTTATTAATAGCGTCAAGATAAAACAAGATATACTCATCTTCACTAACACAATCAAGTATAGCTATGTTATAAGCTGGGATATTTATCAACAAAATTTGCGATACTAACAAGTGTAGATTGGTATACTAACAAACAACAAGTAGGTATATCTACTTATAACAGATCGCGTAGGCGTTATAAAATGCATTACTACTTCTAGAGGTAGTAACGCAATTTGTGTGTTTTTTATTTGCAAATGATTAGATAGATTCATATCTCCACAACACAACTTTCAGCCTAATTACTACAGCTATAAGGTCAATTTTATTACAACCTCATTACAGCCCATCTAGTGCTAGAAAACTACATAATCTAGATTCAAAATATGTAAAGTTAGTCCTTAAAGGACATAAGAGAACAATCCACACACTACTAACTAGTCTAATTCTAACTTATAATGTATTCTTATGATATGAATTATTAGAACCATTTGCTTAGTACTAAATATTTTTGCTTGATGCTTAGAAATACAACTAGGGCCATCGGTGACGATGTCAATTATGAATAAGTGCCTTCCAGCCAGTCAATCTAAAAATATCCATGTTGGCCATTCAACAGATTGAATCAATCTCCATCGTGTCGTCTTCGCTACTACGCGCCTACATTGGCGTAATCACATTAGGCCTGACTCAATGGAAAGAGGCCATAAAAAAAAAGTTCAGCATAAAATAACATGCAAAGTGTAAGACCTACTAGCTATACTAACATATCGCAGCCTCTAAAACATACATAGGTAAGCACTTATTCCTTATATTGCCTTAGCATAAATGGACAGAAACCGTTCAATCCCTCAATAAGAATATCACATCGCAGATATTGTTATGTAATTAATACATTATTAGTGTACAAACGTATTTTTTATGCGGCTAGTGCTCAGAATGACCGCTGTCGTAACCGAGTGGTCTCGAATTCGATTCCTACCCTTGTCTCACTCACACAAAACTGTAACTCAGATAAGGAGGGCAATTTGATGTAGTAAGAATACACAGAGTAGGTATGTAGCAAGATTCAGATTAACTATTAATTATAATTACGTTTAATAGTTGCTTGCACAAAATGTCAGCAGATATCCCTAATTAATTTCTAGGTATCTATCTAGCTTACTACACTATCGAGTGACGGATAATTTAAATACCCCCAAAGCAAAGATGATATGATGGTAGAATATTTTAGTTCATTCCTAAAATGATATGCTACAAATCGACCATGATATGAGTAAACAGTGGATGGAGTACAGTTGCTACCTCTGTAAATTGCAGTGAATTTAATCCATCCTTCGCCATCCTCTCCTTTGTGAAGCTGAGTGACTTTTTTCTTTGGTCTCTGTAAATAAAGAGGATTTATTTATCAGTTTTTGTGATAGCTTAACTCATAATCGAATTACGTCTTATCTAAGGGCTTAGGGGCCGTCCATTATGCACGAGTGGCACGAAAGGGGGGAGGGGGTTTGGCAACGCAAGGGAGGGGGGGTTTAAGATATCACGTGCATTTCGTCAAATCCGCGATTTCTAAACCAAAAAGCGGCGTGTGGAGAGTAATTTCAGAATAAATTTAGATTATACTCCAGATAAAGATAATATGCTAATAGAAATTTTAAGGAGCAGGGGAGGGGTTAAAAAATGCTAAAAACATCACGTCAAATGTATGGAATCATTTGATTAATATTTTTTTATTTGAATACTTTCAATACTTGTACTAAGGGCTAGTATATTCATTACTAACCTCTTTCCTTGAGCCCTATGTGTAGACATATGATACCGGCTAGTTTCAGGTTCAAATCTACACAACTTTAGTTTGTGAGCATCTAAGCGGGAGTATAGATCGTCGTCCTCACCACCCCAGCCGTAGAATTCATTGCTCATACCATTAACTGCTTGGTATTGACTCGAGATTATTGCTACAGCACCACCAAATAGGTTCAGGTATGGTAGCACAAATCTGAAAGTATTCCACAGTACACCGTCAAGGGCTGCCCTGGTGATGGCAGTTCCAGATTTCAACCTCACCAGAGCCATAAAACTATGAATGTGAGCCAATTTCAACCAAAAGTGTTAAACTTTAGATACAAGGACTAAAGGTGATGCATTCATATGGTTAGTAATTTTCGTTTTTTTTTTAATAAGCAATGATAGCCTTGCAAGCAAGGGGTACAAGTTCAAATCCCAAGCTCGCACCTCTCGAATTTTCCCATTTTCATCCGAGATTATCACTTGCTAAGGAAAACATGTTAAAAATACACACTTACCTATTATTAAGTTAGTTGCTGCTGCCATACAAAACATTAAAAATGTGCAAATAATTTCATCCAAATCCATTGCATGAATGTAGCAAACTACAAAAAAAATACTAATAAAAAAGTAAACAAAATATTTTTTTATAAACATTAATAAAAAACATTTTTTGTCAGATTAGTATCAACTACAATGTATTTTTTTTTTCTTTAAACTACACCTGTATTATGGTGAAAAAAACAAATCATTCAAGCCATTCTTGTGTCTTAGCAAGACTAGCAAACAGGAATTAATCTTTAATTATATATAAGAATGATTATTGTCTACCTACTTACCTAAATTTATTAATGCTGGATGACATATGCCTAGGGTGTTCAGTGCAGGCATATAAGTTTGCTGGTCTCAAAGGCAGGAGGTCCACATCATGGAGTATAAGGCAAGGGAACCCCGCTTTAATGGCAGCAACAGCTCCAATGTTCATAAGCTTGGCTCGGTTAAATGGCTTTGAATCCACTTGTTCCACCACATAGATACGGTAATGTATGTATTGGCGGTGGAAAAATGTGTGCATGTACACTAAAAAACTGCGAAGTTGTTCTGCTTGGTCCCTGAAAGTTATTGGAATTTGCATAAACTTTATTTCACATAGACTATGATGTTACAGGACACATAAAAAATTGACTGATGATCTTTTCAAGTGACTTAAAAAAGAGGAGGATGTTCTCAATTCACGCCATGTAAAAAGGAGGAGGTTTTCAATTCACATCATGTTTTTTTTTAATACTTTCTAGATGCCTCTATGTGTTGCATAAATATTAAAACTACTGCCACTGGAAACTACTTCATATTTACACATCAGTTTAAGATGCTAGTGAAAATGGGCATGACTATTGAAAAATTAGAGCACCCTGTGCTGTTAATGGCTTGTAACATAGGCACCATCAGGAGAACAACATAATATATTCTCTCTCAGAATAATAATAATAAATTTATAAGAAAGGTATTAAAATTACAGTTGTGTAATAATTAGAATGGCGACATCACTTATTCAGTCATCATTTGTGGAAAATTATTACAATGAGTAGGTAAGCAGATAATTCTGACAATTTAGTACTCATTAAAAATTATGGTAAACTACAAGACTTACTTATAGGGAACAACAATAGCAGTGCTGTATTTAGGCTTGCAATCAGGCGGAGAATACTCTCCACCTTCCTTAATCTTATGCCCTTCAAGCAAATCGCCATCGACGAGGCTAATCGGCAGAGTAGTATCATCATAGACTACTCCCCGGTAATCGCAGTCCCCCGCTGCAGAACTCGTAAAATTTTCAGAGGTTTCTTCGTGGAGCTTACTGAGGATGTTCTCCTTTTCAATATATTCGTAAGTTCGACGTCCATTCATATCGGGATGCAGCAACATTATTAGCGCAAACACAATCACACAACAGTACAAAATTTTCTTCTTGTACGCATAGCGCATTTTAAAAGAAATAAAAAGAGATATCAAACAGTTTAATAATAAGTAGATATATAGGAGCCAGATATTTAGGGCTTTAGGCACTAATTCAATATACAATAATCACAGATCAATTAGTAATTACAAGAATTGTAAAATGCAGGTGTTCTTGTTTACGTTTGATCGATTCGATAATAAGTTTGACAGTTTTGCGAATCAGCCCCCTTAGCATGACCGCATCGATATAAGTTTTAAACTATCCAAATGTCAGTTATATCAGGAAAATGACGTCACGCCGAGCTCTATCAACCGACCTTAGCATGAGCGCCACGCGACAGAAGACGCGGCGCGGCTAAATGTCAGTTTAAGGTAATATCTCTATTGCCATAGCATGACCACCTTATTTTATCCGCGTTTATCAGTTTTTGACAAGTAAGATCGTGAATTTTTGTCTGCCACTGTTTGAGACGAAGATTAGCGTGCATAAGGTGCAGCGTTGCCAGTACGGGTTTTTTACCCGATTTATTCGCTCTGTCTGCATAATGCCGTCATTTTATTTAAGCTGTATAGATCGCATTTCTCAAAAACAATAACGTGCGGGCCACATATTATGGTGTTATAAGTTTGCGTGACCTTTTTTTTATCAATTACTTTTCCAAAACGGGTAATTTCGGGTAATTTTTAACTCCGTATCCGGCTATTTGTTGTAAGACTACTGGCAACACTGATAAGGTGTCGATCGAGTATCAAGATTGCAATAATTCCTCATTTATTTTCTTTTGAGTAAAATTAGTTAAATATCTGATCAAAATGTCCCGTGCATATCGGTACTATTTACTGATTTTTATGTGGAGAAGAAGGCCCGTAAAGTGCAAGAGACCATTGTTCGTGAGATTTGCGATCCTACCAAAAATCCCAAGATATTAGTTATCGGCCAGACAACTGTATCCAAATACTTTGGACGTTTTTTCGATGCAGTAACTACAAGGTAAGTCTCTATATTCAATCGCTCATTTTAATAATAATATAACATATTATACCTACTAACCTCAAACGATTCGTTTTGACTTAGTCTAATAATGAGAACATTAACTCGACGTTGCCATAAATACCGTTAATCGCAAGCATTCCTCATCTTATTCCATTAAATTTTCATAATTTCGTAAAAAATTATGAAGTGGTAATTGATTGTTTGTTTTTAGGTTAAGCATCTACTTGGATAAATTTCCGGGTCGCGATGATGGCCGGAAACCGGTGGCTGCTGTGTTTTAGCAACAATTCGGGTGCCTAACATCCTTGGGTGTGTTGACTGCACCCATATTGACCGTTTCCCGCCTCATCAACCAACACAAGCTCAATTCATCAATCAACATGAGAACCCATCTCTCAACATTGAATTGGTAATAATATATTGTATTACTTATTTATACAGAATGAAACATATCTCATAATTATACTTATAATACAAATTTCAGAAAGGTAATCACAATTAACCCCATTTATGTTCTAGATAGCAGAAGCATAATGTCACATTAGGTGATGCCAATTACCGAAGTCGCATCCACAACCAATTCATCTTAATTTGGTTATACATGTGGAGTTACGCAGGCTGTATAACAATGGGCTTGGTTCATATTATCCTCTTGGTAAGTTGTGTTAGTTTTTTATTTAAGAAAATGAAAACAAATAAACTAAATTACATAATAATATTTATTTTGCATATACTAAATGATTAATAAAAAACAACTTATAATTATATTACACATCAAAATATTTTTTTTAGTATATAAGACATTCTTTTAAGTCTGATATAATTAATTATTATTAACATATTGTAAGTGAATAGAGATCTATGCCCATTAACAAACTAAAACTTTCAAAACATATCTGCGGACTCGTATTCTGCAACAAAAGAAATAATACTTATGTTTGTTTATTGTATGTTAATGCCGCACTAACATTTAATGTTCCATTTTAGCATAACTGCTTAATTAACATTTTTTTTATTTCCAGAGTGCCCATGGAGCTGCACAAAGTCTCCCTACGGAAATCGCGCCAAATGTTCAATCAAATACCTACTTATTAAAAATGGAAAATAAACGCAATCAAATAGTCAATGAATATTTCATTCACATAATAAAATGTTTTATCTCAAATGAACAAGGACCTTTCCCTGTTGTTCCTTTGGTTAGCTCAGGCGCAGAATGTGGCCAGTTCGTGACCGAGCGAATCTTACTTACACATTGCACCTTCCTTTCTTGCTCATTTTTGCAATTCATGCCGGATCTAGAACAATAATGTCACAATATAGCTATTTACTGCATTCGTGAATGGTGATGGATAGGTAGGTACATACACAGCGCCACTGTTAGGCAGTCCTGTCAGGTCCATATTCTTCTGTATTCTGATCCCATTCTTCATTGAGGCATCGCTGACCCATAGGAACTTTAAAGTCGCCACTTGCGAACCCAACATTAGTTTGCATGTAATTAATGAGGGTTCTTATTTGAGCCAGTGTGCTGCTCGCTCTCTCGCTGAAAATATACTGTATTAGATTTCTTACACATAAAGCACTAGGTTTCAATATTATAATAGTATGTATTATGTAAACACTCACGTTTTTTGTTTTTTATTATCCATTGTTGTCTTATATCACAGCAATCTTTATCCAATGAAACACGGAATTAACATGGATAACGAGTACGCACGTATAAATAACTACTTCTTTGTTTACGAAATTAGTGAAATGACGGACAGCTGCAACATTATTTATTATTTTTAAACAATATAACCTAAACCTCTGATATACAACGTCAAACCCTGTTGCTAGTTGTCACTGTCCTTCAAAATATATGTCATTTTTCATATTTTTTAATCTGTATTGACCGAATGTAGTGAACAAGTTAGTGATGTCTGCCTATCGGTAAAATACGATTCAATTACAGATTCGTTCTTGCCACATAAAAAAAAAATATTTTTTCTATAATGGCAGCCTAGACTATATGTCATCGATAAAGCTTTGTCGGGGTCCTATAGGCTCTCTAAATGTCATCTCATGCTAAGGACATCGATATATTATGAAGGGTCGACAGCGTTTAAAATCGGAGAAGCTTATCGTCGGTAGAGTGTCATGCTACGGGGGCAGGTGTTTCTTTTTTAGCAGTTTACTCTTCCATAGACTATTGCTGTTCGTTCGGAAACACCGTGAAATAAAATTATATATGATATAAAATAACGAGAATAACCACCGTACCTGCTTACTACGCCTGTATTTCCAAGAGGTGTATGCAGAGGCCAACTTAACTTAGTCCATCAGATTTTTTTCATTTTTTTATTGAACAGAAGGTAATTTGTCATTAATGAGGGTAGATTACAAAAATGCGTTAAAAATATGCCAATATTTGAATTCAATCCAAACTATAATACATTATAGTGGTTGTTTACAGTAATAATCCTTTTTTGATAACTTATGAGAGTTGTGATACATACTGGTACAATAATAAAACTAAGGAATCAAAATGCCATTTGAACGAGGAGAAAAAGAATTTGGTGCTGTCGACATGTCTGGAGAAAGAGAATTTTTTGATAAATCATTAGAAGTTATTCGGAAATGCTCTCAAGAGGAGAAGATTAATACATCATGGGAACATAATCTGGTCTCATTCCATGAGAACAAAGAAAAGGATTATAATAAGACACCTCCTTTCGTGAGCATCATGGTATCTGACACTAGTTCTAATAGTGGGAATTTAACAAACAGTTCCACTCAAACCGAACCTTTTGTGACCCTACCACTTAACTGTAGTGCTGTGGACGTGAGTCTTTCTTTCAGCAAAGGCTTCAATATACAAGATTCAACTTCAAACGACAACTCTGAACAATCATTAGGAAGCAAGCGATATAGACGTGACTCTAGTGATGGGGAACTTAAGGTTTCACGGCCATCGAAAAAGACGAAATGTACAGACTCTTGTACATCGAGTTCGTCAGACTTGACGGATCCCAAATTATCTATTGAGCAGTCGGTGTCTTCATGCCAACTGTCCAGCACCTCTGATGTGTCGTTTAAATCGATTAACAGCAACCACACGTATAAAATTCGCAAAAGGCGACCGAAATCGGAATCGAATCTATTTAGGGATGCGCTGCAAAGGTCGAGGAAAAGTTCTAATCATGCCAAAAATAATTGGTCTGAGCTCAGTAGTCCAGGTAACTTATCATTACTTATTCTAAATCTACGTGTTCGTTTCAAGGAAAGTACCTGTAAATATGATAGCTTGATTATCTAAGTACTTACCTACCTAATAATAACACTTGTACCTAGGTAGTAGCTCCATAGTAGTAATATCATTTGATGACTTTACAGGAGAGCATACTTATTCGACGCAGAAAATTTAGCTGATTCCAAATATGTATAAAAGTCAATATCGACCCAAGGGTCGCTTAGGTATGCGTATGTCAAATAGCCTTTCAAGTTTCACCCCTCGATATGATAAATGATGTTAGGTAGGTAGCCTACTAATGGCCATGTCTTATCTATCGCATTTCGTGACATTAAATTACTTTCAGACCAGCCTCAATACTTAAGTTGTTAGATTAATAATTTTACAGGATGTATCAGAAGTCCGAAATAATACTTGGACGCTAGCATCGGTGTCGTGTATACAACTGAATGAATCGTATAAAAAATTGATTGAAATTCGACCATGTGTTCCAACTTTTTTTCGTCGTCAATTTCTATAACCCGTAATATAATATCTCGAGTCCTATGTAAATTTTGCATGTTCTATTTCGTGAATATTGGTAGTCGTCCCTCAAGTGTAGTTTACACTGCTGAATAGGGATATGGATGTACCCAAAGGCCAACACGATACCTGTGACGAATATTCAAGGGTCTGTCTGTAACTCAGAAACTATGATAGTTAGGTATAAACTGTCTTCACTAAGCATCCACATATGAGCTGCCGAAACACCCTGTATAAGTATCTAAGTAAGTACTGACTTAACAATCTTTACTATGTAACTGCCGCAAATATCATCACGCTATGACATCACGGGTGATTGCAGCAATAACAACACATTTGTAAGTGGGGGTTAGCCAACTTGAACTTTTTATCTAAATTGATATACCTATAGTATATCTCTTGAACGGTCATCTCCTACCTCGAATGACTGCTAATAAAATAAAATCCGTGACATCATCGATATTCTCAAAGCCTCGAGCATTCAAGTTACTGTAACGGTCGACGCGCGAACTTATAGTCCAAGACTGCTTTTTAATAAATATCGCATTTAAAACAAGTTTCTACCTGTTACAGTTTTTTTTTTGTGATGGGTGCTCTCAAAGACAATAATATTACGATCGAAGTGGAGATAGAATGTGCTTTGGATTCAGGTCAGCTTAGTGATATGGAGTGGTTTATGTTGTCAGGTGGAACACCGCGCAAGGAGAGGAATCTCCGGCGTATCTCACAGCCCAAGGCATGGAGGATCGTTGATCTTTGCGCCTGGCTAGGCAGAAAGGTAAGTTTAAACCAATTTTCTATTTAAGTGTGTTACAGTCTTTAATGTACCTAGATCTAGAATAAAACCATCTATACCAAAGCTACCTAGAGGATAAATGATGAAAGAAGCCTTCTTTATAATACACTCTATTCCCTTTCTATACAGTTCAGTTTGTGATGACCGTTGTCAAATTTTTTTAGTTATTTTAAAACCATCGCGTTTGATAACGGATCGTAAATACCGTAACATTAATGAGACGTTAGTCGACTGTCCCCATAATATAGTTGCGTATGTTATTTACGCCTCCCTTTTAGTCTATAGGGTTCGTACTATTTTCGTAGTAAACAAATCGTTGCTCTTACCAATAACGATTCGTTTATATAAGTAGGAACCTGAAGTAGGTACCTATGTCATATTCCGTTTAATCTGTTCCTGTTAAATTAAATACTTTAAACTTTCTAGGGCTACCAGTCTATAACAGGCCTTTATTCGGATATACTCCGGGAGCCGATGGTAAAGGATAATAATTGTCATTCCGGTGAAGAGTTGAAGCAAATGAGGAGTTTCCTCGAGGAGGTGGATAAGAAACAAGAACGATTGGCAGAGGAGAATGAGACGTTGAGGGAAGGCATGATGAAGATGATGCGCAAGATCGAAGAACTCGAGGGTAAGCTCAGGTAAAACTAGAGCATTATTGGTGTTTTTGGAAAATTGTTTTAGCAATAAGTGGGTCAGAGGCTGATATACATATTTGCCGTCATTAAGCTACTATGTATATGGTATCGCAGGCCTAAGTGATGCCAAAATATTCTGCCAAGTACTTAGGTACTTTCCCCGTCCCTGTATTCATTAGTAGGGTTCACCAAAACAAAAGAGCACTGTGCCTTGCACAGAAGAAGTTTATAAAGCATAAGCACGGCTGTTTTGTAGGATTTCGGCATTTTTAATAGTATTTAACTGTTCTTTATTTGCACCATTATTTATTTACACTGCACCCAGTGGTTGCGGGTTCGATTCCCGCCAGTTTCGAATATGGCCTCTTCGGAATTTGCCTTGATCTGGGTGTAATTGGGATCGCCCAGGCCATTGTATGGTACCCATAGTACAAGCATTGCATAGTTTGGATCATACGATGGGTATGTGGTGTCTGTCGATATTTATTCATATTATATTGTAGTAAGCACAGGTAGTAAGTTTTAAGTTGCTTTGCATTTATTAATGTTACGAAGTCATTAGTTGTTATTTCTATGTCAGGAATCAAGAAGTTCCCAAACCCACTTGTCCACCGCCCCCACCCCCGCCTCCACCGCCCCCACCACCTCCGCCTCCACCGCCTCCCCCCGCCTCCAAGCTGCCGGTGCGCGCGCACACACTTCCGCGATGTGGATCTGCGCCCCCGAGGATCGCCGGGCCCAGGCTGACCATCACACCGCAGGACATAGCCAATGTTAAGCTTCGGAAGGCTAAGGTAATCAGAAAGGAAAATAATACATTCATCACACATACCTAAGTAGTACGTTGGTACACTAATAATGATGATGGAAGTAGGTATTAATTACGGCACAATCGACAGTGACCCCAGTCTAAGCAAGAAGGTCAAACTAAAAATTTTATACTTACCTTTACTAGTCCGGTCAATTGAGACATCCAAGGTTACATTAATTCGCAGCCAGCTGAAAATTGGTAGGATTGTTCAAAACACCATTATAAATTAAATCTAAAATGTCCCCATCGATCCGAGCCCTGGAAAAACCGAACATGACGATACAACTCTTTCATCTTTTTGAATCGTTATATCTCAAAAACGGCGGCTCTTAGAAAACAAAATTTAGACATTTTTTATAGATAATTATCTGATCTACAACTTTTGTATCTATAATTTTATGATAAAACTTACCGTTTTGCTAAATATCGCGAAAAACCTGTTTTATGGCCTTTGACCACAATTTTTTTTTCAGGTCTCGGAAATCGTTATAAATCTCAAAAACGGTGGCTCTTAGGAAATAAAGTATTCAGACATTTTTTATAGATAAATATCTGATCTACAATTTCTGTCTATGTAATTTTATGATAAAGCATTTTTGCTGAAAATCGAGAAAAACCCGTTTTTGGTGACCTTTGACCCCGGGTAATTTTTTTCCAAGGCAATCTATCGGACTTTTTAGATTTCATTTATAATGGTGTTCTGAACAATCCTACCAATTTTCAGCTGGCTGCGAATTAATGTAACCTCACACCTATTTTTTGGTCTAAATTGACCGGACTATACCACCAATACTTAAACTATTGTTGTTTCAATAGTTACTGTCCATTTTTGACATAGTTTAAACTTAGTAAACTGTCAAAAATGAAACATTCCTGCAAGACAGGTGGTGGTAAGGGGGCAGTATTGGAATGTTCATTAGACGTTAGCCTTAGTGATCATCCTCCTCTGCATATTTAAAAACCCGCTATTGTTCATACATCGAAGGTTTATGCTCCTAGTTCCACACCACTGAGACATCATTCAGGCTGAACAATAAAAACGTGGTGCCTTTCAAGAATCTTGTCATTACTACTTGTATATCGAGGGGTGAATCTTTCATTGCAGGATAACCCGGTGCGTACAAAACCGTCTCCCAAGGACGCCCAGCCGCTAGTGACCCAGCAAATGCTGCAGTCCACTCGCGCCAAGTTAGGCCGCGCGCGACCGGTCGCCGCCTCTACACCTAAACAACAACTCAGCGAGCTGGAAAAGTAAGTTATAGTACACTGGGGCGTCGTCTCTCGCGCACAAGAAAGTTTAGTACCTATCGTCTATAACTGTGAATTGCCCCCTTAGCATGACCGCGTAGACATAAGTTTTATCTCTTTCAACTGTCAGATTTGTCGAGAAAAAAAGACGTCATATTGAACTTTTTGTACTGGACATGGCTCGGTGTGACGTCATTCTCACGACAAATCTGACAGTCGAAAGAGATAAAACTTATGTCTACGCGGTCATGCTACAGGGCTTCCTCAGAATACCTCAAATAGCTAATCTAACCTCCTAAGACTCATATGAGCCGTCGGTGTAACCCACACTACCTTAACGTCGATTGGCCCTTAGAGTATTGTAGATTACTTAGGAATTTTATCCGACAATAGAATCGTGGCAAATATTTTTTTTAAATATAGGTATGAACTACTTACTTAAATGATGATACTGAATAAGCCTTGTTCTTTGGACTTAGTATATTTTGTTTGTAATAGACAGCGGTAGTCATAACCGGTAATTACCGGTTACGGTTATATAATAATGTTAATATCATTATTATATACCTACCGAATAATGTGTAACGGTATGGCAGTATACCGATTTATGTGGGATATACATATACATTAGTATGTATATGTACGTATATAGTATGTATATGTTACCGTAATGAATATCAAAATAAGCCACCACCTAGTGGTGGGGGCTTATTTTGATATTCATTACGGTAACAATAGTGATATGTACCTAAATACCTACTTACGGAAATATAAAGGTATTTAAATTGTCAGTGTTGCAGATAATCCACCGTAAGGTGGAATAAAGAAAGAATACGAGTAATAGAACGTCTTATATTATTTTTTAAATCTATTATATCTATAGACATATTCTTTTATTTAGTATTATTTACAGGCTTTTCGATTCAAACTCTGATATGCACTTTCAAAAAATGGAAAGTGACATAAGTAGTGAATATAAAAAATAGAGTACAGCTGTATTCTTGGCCGCCGGGATTTTCTTGGTGTTATTATATCAACCGGTTCAAAGAAGTTGCGTAGTTATTTTAAAAAAGTCCTTATTACTTTGTAGCAATCTTTAAGAACTTTTATATGGTTGTACTTTTTAAATAATACATTAGGTACTTAGTCATTAACTTCCCTTTTTTGATACTTTTTTATTACCTCTAGAATATCTTTCATACAATCATATTGATTCATAGTGTTAATACTAGATAGTTCAGTTGTTACTATTCTTCCAAATAGATCAGTAGTATAGTTACTGTTTGCGTTCCATAATTGTGAATCTGCAATAAAATAGTAAATTTAAAATGTACCCATTGTCCGAGATAATAAACTAAGATTTTGTAGCTAACTCACTTTCTTGTGGGTCATTAGAATTTCCATTCGTTGCTGGTTGAACTGCAGTTGAAATTTTTCCCGTATTCAAATAAGGCGCAGTATACTTCTTGCTTTCATAACACTGCTTTTTGGGACCTTATAAACAAAAAATATAATATTAAATGAATTTAAGTATATAAAAAAGTATTTAACTAATTTATACTAACCTGAATGATCATCACAATCATCTTGATATTCCAAAGCAGAGTCATCGGTCAATTTATTGTTCATATCATTCAATGATAAGGCAGGAGAATCATTACTACTGCGCTCTAAAGACACTAAAACATTGTATATGATTAGTTTACGTGAATTTTAAACCACCTTGCTCACATGTTTTTGATCTTGCTGCAACCAGTTATGGTGGCATTTTCAATTACTTAAGATCACGTCCATTGTATTGTGACCGTGATTGATTACTTAGAGATAACACCCACCTCTTTAAGATTCATCCATCAATAGAAAAATAAATGAAAGTCCTTCACAATGCTTTTAATCGGTTTCCAAATACAGGTAACCGTTGATTTCAGTTTGTGTTCAATGAATTTAAACAAATATCAACATTTAGAGATCCGCTTCTAGAAAGCCAGATCAAACGCGAGACAAAGCCAAAACAAAGGACTAGTTTCTGAACGGCTAAATTTTTCTAATAGCTCTCTCTGTATTGCTGTTAACCCTAGGTAACATAACATTAAAGAGTTAAAAAGATAGCACAAGACATTGTAAGACATCAATATTTGTTGGAGTGAGACTATAAGTGAGCTAATGACCTGCATAGGGTGTTATGTTCTTTAGGGTGGCTTTATTGTGAATGTTATAATGCCAAAACCTGTCATTAGTGTTTCAAAATTATATGGAGTCACCTACTTCTATCGACTCCAAGTTCCTTTTCGTTTCTCTTTTGCACAATTTTAAAAGCTTCCCGTGCTCCCTGAAAAATATGGTATAACAATTAAAATGCTATCTTAAGAGGCTACACCATGAAGTTCTTTCTTAATATTACGTCTTATTGTTCAGTTAGTTTAGTAGGTAGTAGGTTTACTTTATTTGTTTAGGTCAGTCTTTTGATTTCTTGATGCTGAATGGGGAGGAGAGGTACACTTTGAGAGAAATCAATTATTATTTTAACCAGGTCCAGGCACATACCTGGCATACCTAGGGTTATCAAATAGTTACTTTGACTTGCTGCCATTATTGCAAGCCCTGATAATAGTATATTCTATAAAAAGAGAGGACGATTCGCCTGATAAGTAAGCCTATCAAATTTTAACTGTCACAGCTTAACAACCATTTCAATACTGTTTCCAACTAAATATCGTGCAAACTGCTCGAACCATTTAGGTCGTAAGTTTATTTACAGTGGTAGAAAAGCTGTAAAAAAAAATGTTTACTGCCAGTCGGTAACAAATTAGCCGATGCGCGATGGCGTCAAAACGATAGGGCCAGCAAGAGTCTTTAATATTTCTTTCTGACTCGCAGATTTTTGTGTAGCCCTCTTTACGCTACGAGTGAAAGAGATGTAATAGTGTTGGCGCCTATAGCCTTCTTTATCTACGGTGCTTATTTTTGGTGTATTTTCGCAGGTGTCTCCTACAGGAAACAACAGTTACATCACTGTACAGACGTCGCGTGGCTCGAAACACCTTTCGTAGTGCAGAGGAATTGCGACCGCGGCCATACCCGGCAGCCCGGTGTCCCCGTTCACCCCACTCACCCCGCTCGCCTCGAGCTATTTCATTGCCCCGTGTATCACCGATGATGTCACCATTAAAATTCCCTCCCGGAACTGTTCCTAAGTGATACTCGATCATTTGTGAGCTAGACTGATCACAATAATATTTGTAATCATACTTATTTAGTTGTAATGTAATTTTAATCATGATTTTAACGTTATTTTGCGTTACTGCAAGATTTAATTTACTACTTAAGTGCAGATTTCAGGCACGAAAATAATCAAATCCCGACCATTTTAAGATCAAATCCGATCAATTTTCAATATTTCCCTTTCAGGCCCAAATTTTTTGTGTTTTCAATCAAATGTTTACAAAATAGAAATCGCAGGCGCTTTTCTCTTATGATCTCTATGATGATAATAATATCATATTAGCTGAATATAAAAACTGTTATTTTTAATACTGCGAAAGTATTAGGAATAAGCAATGTTATAAGTAGGTATTTTTAAATGACAAGTTGTGCTGTGTTGTTTTGGTTTTATTGTATCTACTCTAATTTAATGTTTTTTTCCAGAATATTGGAATTATATTTTTTATCTTATGCATTTATATAAATTTATTATGTGACATTAATATAATTGAACACCACTCCCAAAGTATTCAAATATAAATATTTTAATTTTAGACAATTTTTATTCACCTGCATAATAAGCATGACACTACCGACAATATTTCTATCAATAACTTAAACCCAGTCATGTCTATCGAGCATTATCGAGCATGAGCTGACAAGTAGATAAGATTTCTACCGTCGACAAAGCTTTATCTACGAAGTCTAGTCTGAGCTGCCATTACACAAAAACATTCATTTTTAGAGTTCCGTACCTAAAAAGGAAAAACGGAACCCTTATAGGATCACTTTGTTGTCACAGAAGTGAGTGAAAAGGGAGGCTATAAAAGTTAGAGCAATTGGGATTTGTGTGATTTCCAACAGAGCTATAGCCTCACCAGTAAATTTGACAATTTGTAAGTGCCCCCATAGGCCTATACAAAATAAATGATTTGACTTTGACTTTGACTTTGAGTAAACACAGAACTCTGGGAAGGACAATTACAATTCAATATAACTTTATATTTGGGAACCCAAACTGCTCTCACACTTATTATCAGAAAATTTTGAGGCATATCATGGACCATATCTGGATTTTGTAACATATTCAGCCAGTTGTGGCATGATTGACATGAAGGAGGGAGTCCCCGATATTGGGCAATTAAAAAAAAGAAACAGCCAAGTGCAAGTCGGACTCTCGCACAAAGGGTTCCATACCATTATCTATACAAACGAGTAAATAATCCCGTTTGTTGTATGGGAGCCCCTTTAAATATTTATTTTATTGTTTTTTCTTGTATTTGTTGTTATAGCGGCAGCAGAAATACATCATCTGTGAACATTTCAAATCTCTAACTACAGCCAGATACAGCCTGGTGACAGACTGACGGACAGCAAAGTCTTAGTAATAGGGTTCCCGTTTTACCCTTTGGGTACGGAACCCTAGAAATGCATGGATAACCTTAACTCACAAATATACTATTTAGATTTACATTAAGGAACATATCAAGGGGTGATAATTGACTGCGACACTTTTGGGCAATATTGACTTATTTGGAAGTATTAATTTTTTTCTGCGTTGAATGAGTATGCTCTCCTGTAAAGTTAAAAAAATGTAGCTCTAGTCAAATAGCCTTCCACCCCTCGATTCAGAAAATATCTTACCTCCCCAATGGGTATTTCTGGCCAAGCTTCGTTTTCAGAGTCAATGATACTAAGGATCACTTTAGTTTGCTCAGTTAGCTCGGGCACAGAGTCATTACCAGTTTCTGTCTCCGCAAACTTTACAAGTGCAAACTCGTGTCTTGCTCGTTTTTTCAGGTCACGCCAAGTCTACAATAATATTCTAATGTATGTTATATCCCAAAATCGTTTTTAATTTATACTGCATTGGTGAATGATGAGATAGGTACATACATTGCGCCACTGTGTGACGCTCCTGTCGGCTCCATATTCTTTTAATACATTTCTTAATTGTTCCCATTCTCTATTGTACTCATGCTGGGTCATAGGACTTTTAAACTCGCCATTTGCGAACCCAACATTACTTTGCATATAGTTGATGAGGGTTCGTATTTGAGCTAATGTGCTCCTCGCTTTCATGCTGAAAAATTATACTGTATTAGATTTCTTACGAACTGGCATTTACATTGAGACATTAGTTTTATCACTGCGTGTAAATATTAAAATGGTATCTCCTAAGTAAAAACTCACTTTTTTTTTGTTATCGTAGTTTCCATTGTTTTTGTTTACAACCACACTAATATTTATCCGACAAAATACGAAATAAAAATGGGTAATCAATATGAAAAAGATAGATAATACCATCAAGTACGAGTTACGATAAATAAACAAATAACAATATTTATAATATCATTATTTAAATTATTAACCATATACACATCTTAATCCAAAATAATACCATAGACTAGACTATATTCATTCATATTTTTTTAAACAGAACGAATTGTTACCAAGAAGTTTATAAAGAGACCACGAGTGTTGCTCACGACTTCTATTATTTTTAAAACAGAAATTATATAAAACGCTAACATACATCATCTTCATCACTGTCATCTCATGTGCAGCTATTTCTCATCGTAAACGATTAAAATTTCATCATTTCAGTATCGATAAATTCGGTAGACGTGACATGGTTTAAGTTGTCGCTAGACATATTGTCGATAATGTGTCATCTCATTATAATCTAACTCGTGTTTCCAAACTCAGTTATTGGCAAAATCATCGGCTAAACTCGATGGAAGCCATTGACTTTTATAAAGTGAAGTGAATATTATACTCTTTGGTGTCGCAGTGTGCTGCTCGTCTGGGGTGTATAGATTACTTATTATACTCTTTGGTGATGGTCATCCGCCATCTTTATCACTGTCATTATCAATTTTTATTTATAATGTGTATTTATTGAATTTGTCCTTGCTATTAATTACTTGACATTGGCGAAATACCAGAGTATAATAAGTAATGGGAAAAGAGTGCCCTCTTACGGCATATTATTGCATATAGGTGTACAGTGGCGCTATCTACGATTTGAATCCGAACTATTTATGGCATCTATAGCTAGGTATACATATATATGTTACGGCTAAAACCCGAAGTGCGGCTTCACCTAGATTTAACCGGTTAGAACTAGGTGTAGTCACTTACTCTTGGTTAAATCTAATACGAGCCGATTGATTTCGGGTAAAACTAGGTCTATCCTTCATCATGCCGGCTACAACTAGGTCCAGCCATTCCCTGTTGGATAAAACTAGGTCTATCCGATATCATTCCGGCTAGAACTAGGTCCAGACAATCCCTGTTGGATAAAACTAGATGCAAACAAGTTCATACAAGTAACAGGCGCCTTCGTCACTCTCATCATCAACTAACTCTCTAAGAATTTTCTCAAGATCTTCCTCACTTTCTACATTTGCAAGGACTTCAGGTGGCAAATCAGATGATTTCAGCCCTACCTTTACATCAGAACCGAACATTGCCTGGTACGGAGATCTTTTAATTCCGTGATGGTAAGCTCTATTTTTCATTAGCTGAATAAATCGTAAGCCTTCTGACCATTTTTGGCTGTTCTCGTCAGCCATCCAAGTCATAAGCATTTTTTCTATGTCTTGATTGGCTCGTTCAACACTACCTTGTGACTGGCTGTGTCGTGGTTTCCCATGTACAATCTTCAAACCTGGCCACATCTGAGTCAAACTTTCCACAACTCGATTAGCGAACTCTCTGCCATTGTCGGATTGAAGTATTGAGGGTGATCCAAAGATACAAAATATATCAAGTAATTTCTTTGATACTTCTTCCGCGGTCTTCCTTTGTAACGGATGAAGTTGTACGAATTTCGTGAGGTGGTCCTGATAAACTAGTATGAACTTGTAGTCACCATCTGGGTTTGTCTGCATGTCTATTAAATCTACTTGGCAACGGCTGTTTAGCTCGCTGGATAATATAGGCTTTACAACAAGGCCTTTTTTGGTAGATTTTTGTTTCATTTGACATGGCTTACATAAACGAAGATACAAAAGAATCGCCTCCTGAGTAATATTTGCATACTTCTTTTTAGCTTCAGCAACCATTCTGTTTCTTCCGCCGTGTCCAACGCACAGATGTATTTCATGAAGAACATCAAACAAGTCTTCATTCTTGACGTAATATTTGATATTTTCGGAATTTTCGGTGCTCGACACAGGAGAAATCAACTTTTCGATGTCGCCAATACAAGAAACATCGAAGCGCTTCAAACGGTGATATTGTAACGTAGAACGTTTCGTGGATATTTTGGCAGCTTTAACGTCTTCTATAAACTTGGAATACTGCACATCATTCATGTAGCTTTGATTTTCACCATATTTTGTGGCTAATAAACACTGAAACTGTTCCAAAAAACTTGACTTCATAGTCTGTAGGTCTTCATTCACAGCCATTTTGAATTCGATTGTATAAGTGCGCAAAAACAAAAAAGTACGTCTGTTTTGTACAACGGCACAAACTCAAAGCGCAAGGGCAAACGCGGATGTACGGGTGGCGGGTGGCAGGGGCGCGCGATTCGCGTGAGCCAGGCGCCTGTTACTTGTATGAACTTGTTTGCATCTAGTTTTATCCAACAGGGATTGTCTGGACCTAGTTCTAGCCGGAATGATATCGGATAGACCTAGTTTTATCCAAAAGGGAATGGCTGGGCCTAGTTGTAGCCGGCATGATGAAGGATAGACCTAGTTTTACCCGAAATCAATCGGCTCGTACTAGATTTAACCAAGAGTAAGTGACTACACCTAGTTCTAACCGGTTAAAACTAGGTGTAGCCGCACTTCGGGTTTTAGCCGTAACATATATAATACTGCCGCAGTAGTAGGGTAGATACTATGTTTATTAATGTATTTATTGGAACTGTTTTAATAGCCTACTTACTCATATTAAAACAATGCATAAAATCAAGTAGACTCAAACAGCTTCAGTGAATACAATTTTAGTCTACTTGTTTTTATGTACTACTTTAATATGAGTAAGTAGGCTAATTAAAACAGTTCCAATAAATACACGGATACTTTCACGGAAGTTAAAAATAAATGAAACAAGTAGGTAATTTAAATTCACTTTTTATTTTTATGATAATAATACAACACAAAAAGCGTCCTTGCACGATATTTTGAACTTAATTGAACACGTAGGTAAACAACGTCGGTATTACGGGGCGAAGTCACCACTGCAATGCGGAAGAACTCAAAGCTCAACTCTATGCACTTACTCAAAGGTTTTATAACCGAAATACAAAGAATAAAATGAAAAAAATCTACGAACTAGCGCTCACGCAAAAATAAACTTCCATTTTGAAAATTGAACAGATCGGATTCTAGTTTGACGTTTGATACAATGGTTGCCAGTATATATAAATACGTGTTGTTTATTTGTACGAACAATATTATGATAGGAGTCATCCGCCATCTTTATCACTGTCATTATCCATTTTTATTTATAATGTGTATTTATTGAATTTGTCCTTGCTATTAATTACTTGACATTGGCGAAATACTCGCGCTAGTCGCAGGTGATGCCATTCCTCATCTTATTCCATTAAATATCATCATTTCGCTCATTTCGTTAAAAAAAAAAAAGGTGGTGGAGGTGGTCGTGGAGGTGTGCTGAATGGTTGTAGTAGGGATTACAATTTGCGAAAAATATTGATGTTAAAATCTATTCGAATCGACATCAGAAGAATCAATGGCAGAAAATAGAGTTCCAAAAGATTTTTCTAGAAAATCTGTATTTTGTCCAATTAGCTTTTTAAGTTTGTATTTATAGTTTAAACAAGTCCATATTATAAAAAACAAAAAGGACTTCAGAATAATGAATCTTTCAACATAATTATCTAAATCATGCTTTTTTACAACAAAGCACAATTTTTAAACGTAATAGTATTATTTCATTTATTTTATCTATTGAAGAGAAATGTAGGAAATTGAACACACGGCTATTTAGCGAGATACGTATACGTATCTTGTTATTTATTGTATGGTTCCTATCAAACTAGAAAAAAACTAACCTTGATTTTCTATATAGGGTCCGATATTGGAGTCTCTTATTCGATATTTTGGTGCAAGCAATATATGGCACAGAGGCCATCCCTACGTGTCGTCGTAGTTTCTTTTCAAATTGGAATAATTCTACTATTTGATAAAATCAATTTATTATGACTGTGTCTTCTATTCAAAGTTCTCTAATTTATAAAATTATAATAGCAGTCTCGTTATAGAATAATTTGCACAACGAGCGAGAGAGTATTTACTACCTACATGTATATTTTATACGTTCTATCTAAAGTTTTCACGATCAAGCGTATCTGCAATAGTAATAATATAGATTTTAGATTTTCCCAAAGAAATAAACATACGAAATATGGATTTTAGCTCCCGTAATCCTGCGACATCGAACGCACTTAATCTAGCTGCGAGAAATAATGATGTGGATAACGTGAAGCGTTTACTGCTGAAGCTTAATCCGAACTGTGTTGATAACCGAGGATGGACATGTCTTCACGAGGCGGCTTTCAACAACAGCTACGAGAGTATGTTGTTGATACTCAAAAATCGAGATTGTCGACCACTAGCCGAGACGCACGAAGGTCACACGGCTTTATACTTGGCCTGTAAAAGACCATGCTCATTGGATACATACCGAGCCCTGCTAGACTCGGTTGATGATATAGCTAATTACGGCAGCACTGAAGGTGTGACTCCCTTACACGTAGCCAGCAGCCTAGGCAAGATAGATTTGATCCATCTCTTACTTGAATATGGTGCAATGATTAATGTGCAAGATTTTGACGGTGATACACCTTTGCACGATGCAGTATTTCAGGCTCAACACGAGGCGGTGCTGACTCTACTGTATGCGGGAGCCGATCCCGGCATACCCAACGAACAGGGTTCGGGCTACACACCATTCCATTTAGCATGTTGTATTGGATTCTTTCCAAACATTGAAAGCTTGTTCCCATTTGTCGATGATATCAATCTGAAGACTGAATCGGGTGATTCGCCGCTCTCATTAGCATTGCGAGGGTTGAATGATGAGATTGTTTATTTTTTGTTAAAGAATGGTGCCGATCCCCACATGAGGAATTCAAGCGGGGAAATGGCTATAGATATTGCTGTAACTATTGACTGTAGTACAGAAGTATTCAAGACACTTCTATCGGTGACGGATAGAAATCTACTCAACAGGAATATAATACTCAAGGCATGTAAGCCTCATCATTTTAAGTTTGAAATTCTAGAAATTCTATTGAATAGCGATCTTGATCCGGAGTTCTTTAGTGTTTACGAACCATATGTGATCTATGATCGTATTCAACACTATGGTGATACATTTCACACGAATGCCCCATTGAACTCGTATTTGAATATATGCGGTTACATATATGACAAATCACCTGAAAAATTCGAGGAGTTCTTCTATTTGTTCCTCATGAGAGGTGTGGATGTTAATGCTTCGAATATTTATGAATGTTCACCATTAACATATGCGCATTGTACTAATACATCAATATTTCGAGAAGTAAGTTTGCTGTGTGCACATTTTTATGCCCTGCAGCCACAGGGGTGAGCGAATAAATATAACTTCTTGAAAATGTACTCTGTGTTAATCCACACAAAAATTGTAATTCGATGGTAAAAGCCACGCGACCACACCTTAAGATTCGGTCTCATCATCAATAACACATTGAAAATTTAGGCTTTTCTCAGTGTTAATACAGTTTGTTTTGGTATGATAAATAATGGTCCTTTTGGCACGCTTGTGGGTACAGGGCTTTATGAATGCAGACAAAAAGATCAGCATCTTTTGAGTTTCTTAAACTTTGATATTTCTTGTTGGGACTACTGGCATCTTTTTGTCTGCGGAAGATCAACGTTGATAACATATAATCATCATTACTGGCTCCTATTTTACGGTTTTAAGGTATTTGCAATACTCATTGAGCATGGATGCAATGTGGACTATTGCAGCTCCATGGAAAACGAGGACAAGGATGATGGTATTCCCGAGGTTTTCCGCACGTCTCTAAACCTGTATCCTGAATCAGCACCAGTCATGATGCCATATAGTTTATATTTCGAGCCAGATAACTTTCTGCGGTATGCATACGAGCGGGGACTGTTAAACATGATACCACAATATGTAAGTTGCACTGATTTCTATTGCACTTCAAATATTATGTAGGTACAGTTTTATCAATATGACATCTCTATCATTTTAGCATGAAAGCCTAGCTTTGTAAAGAGACACGCCTGTAATCCCAGAAGGGTTAGGCAAAGGTTGTTTTGTACTAAATCGTGAAAATAATACATCAATCCCCAAGTTCAAATTTATACTAGTTATTTCCGGAAAAGGGCATGTAATAAGGACGATATAAAGTTACAATCTCATAGACAAAAAAATTGTAATAATACAATTTTGAATTGAGGCCATCAGCGCAAAAGTGGTCTAAGCTTGAGATATGAAAACTATGAAAATAATAAGTAAATAAACGCGATAGAATCAGTAAAATAGTTTTATTTCAATAATACAGTTTGTATATTTATTAATTTCGGGTTTAGACATTTTTTTTGTAGTTTGACAAGGTTAGGCCACTTTCGCACTGACGGCCTCAATTAGGGTATCGAATGGTAGGGGTTGATAGCGGTGTGGTAAAATTTTAACAGCCTACTGGCGGCACATCAGTCAATCCGCCATTGCTAGAGATACTATTAATATTATTTATTTTTTACTGACGATTCTTAAGTGCCTGTATTGGTTTACATGAATAAAAACATTCTGATTCTGATAGTTATATGAGATATAAAGGTACATTATTTTACTTTTGCAGGTACAAAAGCTATTACTGTACGCCGTAGACAGTGCCTTCAGATGCATAACAGCAGAATCCCTACCGTACTATGTGCCATGTTTGAAACATTTAAGCAGGCGAAAAATTAGAAGTGTGCTAAGAAATAGAAAAGGTGGCGTGAAATCAACTCAAGCTTTTCTGAATATAATCAACTCTCTCCCAATTCCTCAAGTAATTAAGAACTATTTGAGATATAAATAAAAAGCAGTTGTTGAAACAGTATAAATATTTATTTTGCCAATCAGTCTGTAAATAAGATTTACTATATCACATTTTAGGCTTCGCTCTACTTTGTAAATAAATTAACTCGATAATTCATAACAAGGTCTTTACTCTTATAAATGTAGTTATAAAATCATAAATGTACGTACGTAAAACATTATATAATGGTAATTTTTATTTATGATTTACTGGAAGTTAGCGCCTTTCGCCATGAATTCTTCAATTTCAGCCACTCTGAAATAATCAAAAAGTTGTATGGTTAGTACTAGTTCATTTAATTATTCTTCTCAGGATGAACTTGCGGTTGAAAGAATCATGTCAACTTTTTGGATAGATTTGGAACCAGTTTCATAGAATAGATATAAGTGTATTATGCAAATACCTAAAATTCAGTATTATTAGTGATACGTTATGCATGAGCCCATCGCTATAAAGTATAAGACTATAAGTTATAATGTCTGGAAAAAATGAGAGAACAATAAATGTTACTACATTTTCTGTTTTTTGTATTGCTCATAGTAGGTACCCATGCCATGGATGTATAATAAATACATAAATATCGCCAGACAACACAAACTCGTCGTATGACCCCATACTAACCGAACTTGTACTATGGGTACCCTATAATCGACTGGGGATGACCCCAGTTACACCCAAACCAGGGCAAATTCGAACCCACTACTGCTCAAACCACTAGACGTAGCTGTCATCGAATGAAAAATGCCGTATCATTATAAAGTCGAGCGATGTTCAAAGAATATGTTGGATAGGTAATACCCGACCGATCGGCTTTCTTTCGAAGGTTTCTAGTAGAGATGAAACGGATAGTGGTTGGCCAGATACTGGATAGGCAGGCTACCAGGCCGGAGCGCCGGATATTCGGCCCTTTATCGCGTTACATGACGCGATCACAATAACGACCCATATGGTTGTCAGTTAATTTGCATCAGTACCCGCAGTTGTCAAGGTTTGCAAGAAGATTTTTTTAAAATTTACTCTGGTATATGGCCGGATACTGAATTACTATCCGGTTTCCGGCCGGATACTGAATTACTATCAGGTATCCAGCCGGATAGTGAAAACAAGGTTGGATACCGGATATCCGTGTCATCTCTAGTTTCTAGCAGGCGGCAAAATGGAACGAACTGTTAGAAATGCGCGAGAGCGGAATCGAATAAGCGACACATTGGGGGCGGGAATTATCCTGCGTTGGGTCGCCATCATGTAATTTATGACACGTTCAAAAAGAGAACAGTCACGATTAATAGAAAAGCCTTATTTTATTCACTTTTAGTCGATTAATCGGCTTCCGCCAGAAATAGAACTTCGTTTGGACACTATTGTCAGGTGATAAATTAAGTGACAATACTCACGTTCTAGGTACAAATGTGAGATTTTCGACGCCATCCTCCTTGATGAGCACGTCGTCCTCTATACGCACGCCGCCGAAGCCGCGGAACTCGCGCATTTTCTCCCAGTTGAAGAATTCCGACTGCGCCGGGTTGTTCTGCGCTCCGCTTAGAAGCTGTATAATAAACACTAATATTACAGTACATACTGCGGCCTCAGTACGCCTGCCAAGATAAGACATTTTCTCACGGATCGTGACGTCATTTTTGTGGCAAAATCGTTACGTCTTATTTTCTAGCATGGCGTAAATATAAAATTGGTTTGACAGTTAAATACAACGTGTTTGACGTATGGTTAAGATGTTATATCTTAAGTGCTAGCATGGGTTACCAAAATGTACCATAGAGACACGAATTTGACAGGTCAACGTAAAGAAATTTCTCACGGTTAAAGGCCGGTGATGAGAAAATAATTAGGCTGTAAGAAGTACATAAATATAGCATTTTATACACTATTATAACAAATAATACTTATTTTACTCCATCCTTCGCCAATATCAAGCGGACTACATGCAAAATTCTTCCGAAAACGAACACGTAAATTTATTTTCGTGTTCGACAAACAACAACAAAAAAGTGTAGAGACATTTCTATCTGTTTTATTTTCTTCCGAAAATCCCCATAATCCTATTCCACGTGATTTAAAATCCATATTTTACAAAAAATCTGTAGGTTTGAGGTTAGATTTTGTTTGGCATCATACTTTGCGTGCTTTTTGCCGTTTTACAATGTAAAGTTCTTTAAATTGGCAAATAAAAATAGTATAGTGCCCAAGAAATAAATTTTAAGCATAATACCACCGACCAAATGATAATACGTAAAGCTTCCGGCATAATAAAAAAGAAGCTATGCCCAAAGATATTTTTAATCTGTGCATAAATAATCTAATATATTCTATGATGTGTATGCAGCATCTTTTTTCTTTGTAAAGCTCCGTCTCGCTCTATTTGTCATTTCAATGAACGAATGAACGAAAGATCGTAAACTGTGAGAAAATTTTAGCAGGCTGTCTAATTTTAAACATCTTGGAAGCCATATTAGCAAATAAGATACGGGAACGCAAGTTGACAAGATGTTTTAGGGACTTGTGAGAAAACATCTTGGCAGGCGTACTGAAGCCGCTGTAGTAACAAACATGTCTTGTGTATTTAGAAAGAGAAGATTTTTAGATCATAGATAGTTATTTTTTACTAAGAAATATCGTTAACGAATTGCCTTAGCCCGCGTTTAAAACCAACTGTCTGTTATCTCGAAGGTGAAACCCACAGGATAGATAGTTGAGGGGTATATCGAATTTTGAAAATTGGCCTATATGACTTATTGATAGAGAATTGATCAGAAAAAAAGCCGTGTCACATCCGTTTGTCAACGACGAAACAAAAAATGATACAGCATAGATTTTTTTTTAGTTTCATTGAGTTATTAATTTTTGAAAGAAAAAATCGGCTCTGGTGTACAATTGGAAATTTCGAGATAGGACATTTGCGTTCGCTGCCGCAGAGAGTGTAACCGACCCTGGGGATGAAGTAGCAGCCGGGCTCGATGGTGAGCAGCATGCCGGGCAGCAGCCGGCGGGCGGTCCGGAGCCGCGCGAGCGGGCCGGCGGCATGCCGCGGCGGGCAGTGCGGCAGGTACCCTGTAGAGAGTGCAACCGACCCTGGGGATGAAGTAGCAGCCGGGCTCGATGGTGAGCAGCATGCCGGGCAGCAGCCGGCGGGCGGTCCGGAGCCGCGCGAGCGGGCCGGCGGCATGCCGCGGCGGGCAGTGCGGCAGGTACCCTGTAGAGAGTGCAACCGACCCTGGGGATGAAGTAGCAGCCGGGCTCGATGGTGAGCAGCATGCCGGGCAGCAGCCGGCGGGCGGTCCGGAGCCGCGCGAGCGGGCCGGCGGCATGCCGCGGCGGGCAGTGCGGCAGGTACCCTGTAGAGAGTGCAACCGACCCTGGGGATGAAGTAGCAGCCGGGCTCGATGGTGAGCAGCATGCCGGGCAGCAGCCGGCGGGCGGTCCGGAGCCGCGCGAGCGGGCCGGCGGCATGCCGCGGCGGGCAGTGCGGCAGGTACCCTGTAGAGAGTGCAACCGACCCTGGGGATGAAGTAGCAGCCGGGCTCGATGGTGAGCAGCATGCCGGGCAGCAGCCGGCGGGCGGTCCGGAGCCGCGCGAGCGGGCCGGCGGCATGCCGCGGCGGGCAGTGCGGCAGGTACCCTGTAGAGAGTGCAACCGACCCTGGGGATGAAGTAGCAGCCGGGCTCGATGGTGAGCAGCATGCCGGGCAGCAGCCGGCGGGCGGTCCGGAGCCGCGCGAGCGGGCCGGCGGCATGCCGCGGCGGGCAGTGCGGCAGGTACCCTGTAGAGAGTGCAACCGACCCTGGGGATGAAGTAGCAGCCGGGCTCGATGGTGAGCAGCATGCCGGGCAGCAGCCGGCGGGCGGTCCGGAGCCGCGCGAGCGGGCCGGCGGCATGCCGCGGCGGGCAGTGCGGCAGGTACCCTGTAGAGAGTGCAACCGACCCTGGGGATGAAGTAGCAGCCGGGCTCGATGGTGAGCAGCATGCCGGGCAGCAGCCGGCGGGCGGTCCGGAGCCGCGCGAGCGGGCCGGCGGCATGCCGCGGCGGGCAGTGCGGCAGGTACCCTGTAGAGAGTGCAACCGACCCTGGGGATGAAGTAGCAGCCGGGCTCGATGGTGAGCAGCATGCCGGGCAGCAGCCGGCGGGCGGTCCGGAGCCGCGCGAGCGGGCCGGCGGCATGCCGCGGCGGGCAGTGCGGCAGGTACCCTGTAGAGAGTGCAACCGACCCTGGGGATGAAGTAGCAGCCGGGCTCGATGGTGAGCAGCATGCCGGGCAGCAGCCGGCGGGCGGTCCGGAGCCGCGCGAGCGGGCCGGCGGCATGCCGCGGCGGGCAGTGCGGCAGGTACCCTGTAGAGAGTGCAACCGACCCTGGGGATGAAGTAGCAGCCGGGCTCGATGGTGAGCAGCATGCCGGGCAGCAGCCGGCGGGCGGTCCGGAGCCGCGCGAGCGGGCCGGCGGCATGCCGCGGCGGGCAGTGCGGCAGGTACCCTGTAGAGAGTGCAACCGACCCTGGGGATGAAGTAGCAGCCGGGCTCGATGGTGAGCAGCATGCCGGGCAGCAGCCGGCGGGCGGTCCGGAGCCGCGCGAGCGGGCCGGCGGCATGCCGCGGCGGGCAGTGCGGCAGGTACCCTGTAGAGAGTGCAACCGACCCTGGGGATGAAGTAGCAGCCGGGCTCGATGGTGAGCAGCATGCCGGGCAGCAGCCGGCGGGCGGTCCGGAGCCGCGCGAGCGGGCCGGCGGCATGCCGCGGCGGGCAGTGCGGCAGGTACCCTGTAGAGAGTGCAACCGACCCTGGGGATGAAGTAGCAGCCGGGCTCGATGGTGAGCAGCATGCCGGGCAGCAGCCGGCGGGCGGTCCGGAGCCGCGCGAGCGGGCCGGCGGCATGCCGCGGCGGGCAGTGCGGCAGGTACCCTGTAGAGAGTGCAACCGACCCTGGGGATGAAGTAGCAGCCGGGCTCGATGGTGAGCAGCATGCCGGGCAGCAGCCGGCGGGCGGTCCGGAGCCGCGCGAGCGGGCCGGCGGCATGCCGCGGCGGGCAGTGCGGCAGGTACCCTGTAGAGAGTGCAACCGACCCTGGGGATGAAGTAGCAGCCGGGCTCGATGGTGAGCAGCATGCCGGGCAGCAGCCGGCGGGCGGTCCGGAGCCGCGCGAGCGGGCCGGCGGCATGCCGCGGCGGGCAGTGCGGCAGGTACCCTGTAGAGAGTGCAACCGACCCTGGGGATGAAGTAGCAGCCGGGCTCGATGGTGAGCAGCATGCCGGGCAGCAGCCGGCGGGCGGTCCGGAGCCGCGCGAGCGGGCCGGCGGCATGCCGCGGCGGGCAGTGCGGCAGGTACCCTGTAGAGAGTGCAACCGACCCTGGGGATGAAGTAGCAGCCGGGCTCGATGGTGAGCAGCATGCCGGGCAGCAGCCGGCGGGCGGTCCGGAGCCGCGCGAGCGGGCCGGCGGCATGCCGCGGCGGGCAGTGCGGCAGGTACCCTGTAGAGAGTGCAACCGACCCTGGGGATGAAGTAGCAGCCGGGCTCGATGGTGAGCAGCATGCCGGGCAGCAGCCGGCGGGCGGTCCGGAGCCGCGCGAGCGGGCCGGCGGCATGCCGCGGCGGGCAGTGCGGCAGGTACCCTGTAGAGAGTGCAACCGACCCTGGGGATGAAGTAGCAGCCGGGCTCGATGGTGAGCAGCATGCCGGGCAGCAGCCGGCGGGCGGTCCGGAGCCGCGCGAGCGGGCCGGCGGCATGCCGCGGCGGGCAGTGCGGCAGGTACCCTGTAGAGAGTGCAACCGACCCTGGGGATGAAGTAGCAGCCGGGCTCGATGGTGAGCAGCATGCCGGGCAGCAGCCGGCGGGCGGTCCGGAGCCGCGCGAGCGGGCCGGCGGCATGCCGCGGCGGGCAGTGCGGCAGGTACCCTGTAGAGAGTGCAACCGACCCTGGGGATGAAGTAGCAGCCGGGCTCGATGGTGAGCAGCATGCCGGGCAGCAGCCGGCGGGCGGTCCGGAGCCGCGCGAGCGGGCCGGCGGCATGCCGCGGCGGGCAGTGCGGCAGGTACCCTGTAGAGAGTGCAACCGACCCTGGGGATGAAGTAGCAGCCGGGCTCGATGGTGAGCAGCATGCCGGGCAGCAGCCGGCGGGCGGTCCGGAGCCGCGCGAGCGGGCCGGCGGCATGCCGCGGCGGGCAGTGCGGCAGGTACCCTGTAGAGAGTGCAACCGACCCTGGGGATGAAGTAGCAGCCGGGCTCGATGGTGAGCAGCATGCCGGGCAGCAGCCGGCGGGCGGTCCGGAGCCGCGCGAGCGGGCCGGCGGCATGCCGCGGCGGGCAGTGCGGCAGGTACCCTGTAGAGAGTGCAACCGACCCTGGGGATGAAGTAGCAGCCGGGCTCGATGGTGAGCAGCATGCCGGGCAGCAGCCGGCGGGCGGTCCGGAGCCGCGCGAGCGGGCCGGCGGCATGCCGCGGCGGGCAGTGCGGCAGGTACCCTGTAGAGAGTGCAACCGACCCTGGGGATGAAGTAGCAGCCGGGCTCGATGGTGAGCAGCATGCCGGGCAGCAGCCGGCGGGCGGTCCGGAGCCGCGCGAGCGGGCCGGCGGCATGCCGCGGCGGGCAGTGCGGCAGGTACCCTGTAGAGAGTGCAACCGACCCTGGGGATGAAGTAGCAGCCGGGCTCGATGGTGAGCAGCATGCCGGGCAGCAGCCGGCGGGCGGTCCGGAGCCGCGCGAGCGGGCCGGCGGCATGCCGCGGCGGGCAGTGCGGCAGGTACCCTGTAGAGAGTGCAACCGACCCTGGGGATGAAGTAGCAGCCGGGCTCGATGGTGAGCAGCATGCCGGGCAGCAGCCGGCGGGCGGTCCGGAGCCGCGCGAGCGGGCCGGCGGCATGCCGCGGCGGGCAGTGCGGCAGGTACCCGCCCACGTCGTGCACGTCCAGCCCCAGCAGGTGGCCTAGCCCGTGCGGCTGCAGGATCCCGTTTACACCGTTCTGCCGGCGAGAAGAAGGCTCTTCTGTCAGCGAAAAATTTCGAAGACGGCCTTTTTGGTATTTGCCTTTTCTTTTTTTTATACATCTGAAAATCCTTTATGGATGCCCTGGCACCTCGGGAAAGTAGCAGGGTTATGTGGGATCTTGGTATTTGCCCTGGTCTGGGTGTAACTGGGATCGCCCCCAATCCATAAGATGAATGTGTTGTCTAGCGGTATTTAGTATGACGATAGCTTCACTTCATAATGCTAACGCTGCATTTATCAGTCAAGATCTCGATACCCTGTGGTATGGATTGTGATAATACGGATGATTGAATTTTCCAATATTCAACAACATCCACTAGATTTAAAATTATTAATTACTACTACATTAACTACTACCCCTTTAACGTCCCGCTGCTGGGCACGGGCCTCCCCTCAATGCGAGGTGGATTCAGGCCATAGTCCACCACCCTGGCCAAGTGTGGGTTGGCAGACTTCACACATCTATCGAGAACTAGTCAAGTTCCCTCAGACGTGCAGGTTTCCTCACGATGTTTTCCTTCACCGTTTCATAGCAAGTGATAATCTCGGATGAAAATGAGAATCATCAATTAATTTACCTCAATCATCGCTTCCACATCGCCCTTGAGCAAGCCACCCTTTTTCAGATGTTCGAGCATCACCCTGTTTGCGGTCAAGTGCATCTCGTGCCACATCACTCCGGGTTTTGCTTCTCTATAAACAATGGCTGGACATTAGTATACATTTACTGTACATTAATGTACATTAGTATACATTTACAGTACTTTAATGTACATTAGTATATACAGTTACTGTACACCAGTGTGTACATGCTGCACTTACTTTACATAGGGTTACACTTGTTGTACATTGGTGCACCTTAACTTAATATTAAAAAACCGGCCAAGTGCGAACTGGACTCGCGCACCGAGGAATCCGTACTTAAACTATCAAAGCACCAAACATTGCTCTAACGAAAAGATAAACTGGATAGAGATTCGAACTTAACTTTACCATTGGTATACTGTTCTCCACATCAGACCAACCGCAACTAAGTATGAAACCGCAAAAAAAGATTTTTTATGTGTTGCAACTATAAATTTACTGTTTTCAGGTTTTTTTCTTTACTTGTGCTATAAGACATTGCTTCTTGCCAAATTTCAGGATTCTTGGTCAACCGGCAGTACCCTATAGGTTTTGGATTCGCTTGAAAATGTACTGAATACGCAACTTAAACCGCTATATCTTTTGATTGCGTTAACTTGGAAGTTTGATATTTTTACATATTCATGTGAGCGCAGGCTAGTCTTTGTTATAAATTAAAACTTGATACCTCCACGCGTTCCTGAGAAAAAGGGCCTTGACAGACAGACATACGGACAACAGTGATCGTATAAGGGTTACTTTTTTCCTTTTAAGCGTACCTAACGCAACCCTAAAAAGCATAAAATACGCCCAAAACAAAACAAAAAAACTTGAGAAGTGTCAAGGGATACCCGGATGGAACGAAGTTCCTTTTGAAATAAAAAAAATGTACATATACAGACATACACACACACACACACATCGAAATCGCAATCGAATGTTACTGTATACATAAATGTATACAATAAAAATCACACACACATATGTAAAAGTGTCGTTACAATTTTTAGTCTTATTTTTTTCCGTCTAGCCCCCTTTCGCAACGCGCGATAAGGAACCACGTTCCAAAAATACCTTATAACAGCGTCTCGAGCGGCCAATACGGCTTCGTAAATGAGCTTTTGGTTGTCTGTGAACTTCCCGTTGGCGGGGAACGAGCACGTGATGTCGGCGGCATACCCGGCGTAGTTGCCGCCCATGTCGAAGAGACTGGAATAATGTACAATATTAAAAACAAGAACATACTTAACTTACTTTATGAGTACTACATTTTTTCTTAACAGTGGTAGCCGAGTGGTCGAACGCACGCTTTGCAATCAAAGTGCGCAGGTTCTATCCCCGGCTCGCACCTCTGGGTTCCATGTGCGAATCTCATTTTCATCTGAGATTATCACTTGCTAAGAAACGGTGACGGAAAACATCGTGAGGAAACCTGTGTGCCCGGTATAATGGCAATAGGCTCGCCCCCTATTACATTGGGACCAAAATACATCGGCGAAGTGTGGGCGCACTGCAGTGGACCTCTGCCTACCCCTTCGGGGAATACAGGCGTGATGATGATGTACATTTTTTCTTTCAACTCCTGCACCTTTATTCGATAAAATTATTAAGGGTTTCAAGACAATTTAGCCTTTTCTCTGGGACTAATTGAGGGTCAAACTTCGGGGTCTTCAATGGATACCGCTGTCGATCCTGGCTGACACGAGTAATAGTGGTGGCTTAGGCCCAATAAAAAAAAAGTTGCCGTCGCAGGACGCCTGGCAGATGTGAAACATTATGTTATTTAGAGTAGAGAGAAGCGTCGTAGCGGCGAGTGAGCGGAGTCAGCCGGTGGGCGGAGTCTAAGCGGCGGAAAGAACCTAGGAGCCACGGAGCTGCTCGAAGTTTTCGCATTACGGCATCGCGGCATCAACAGTTGCTGTCACTCGCCAAGCGCGCCATAAGATGTATAGTCGAATCAAAATAGATATATAATTAGAAATACCTAGCATACATTTTATCTTCATCGCAGGTGTGAGATCTATAAATATCATTCAAGTCAACATCAGTACTGTAAAACGTTGACAAACGTTTTTTAGAATATGCGCTTAGAAAAGCAGTACTTCTGCGTTCCAAGCGTTTTTTTTTATGAGCCCTTTTCCCTTTTTACATTTCCTAATAAATATAGATTTTTTTGGATCCCATTAATAAATGCCGAAAATATGCATACATAGAAGAAAAAGTACCCTGTCTACTTTTTCACCAATATCATAAACCAATCACTCTTGAACACATTCATCTCAATTTTGCGGGACAATTGTACACATTTCAATTTTTTATTTCAGATTGATTAAAAACTAAATATAAAATTCGACACTGGCATATAAACAAAATTGTGAAACATCGTCTGTGAAAATTTCAACTCTCTAACTATCACGGTTCATGAGATACAGCCGGGTGACAGACGGACGGTCGGACGGATGGACGGACGGACAGCGAAGTCTTAGTAATAGGGTTCCCGTTTTACCCCTTGGGTATGGAACCCTAACAGTAAGTACTGACCACATGTCTCCGTCCTCGATGCGCTTGGTATTGGGCGCGGCGGCGTGTCCGTAGTGCAGCGTGGCGCCGTTGTGGCCCGCGCCGCAGATGCAGGTGTAGGAGACGTGTCGGCAGCCGCCCGCGCGGTAGCAGTGGTCCAGGAACACGGACTCGCACTGGTACTCCTTCACACCGGGCTTCGTGTACAACATCACCTGGTGCAGCGAAAAAAAGAAAACAGTCAAGTATCAGTCGTATTACGCTCAATGTTGATATAGAAACAAATATAAGTTTGTATTTCATACTATCAATATGCCAAAATAAATTTATTGTGCGGTCGATGAAAAATGTACGATAAGCATCTAAAAAAAATCTCATCAAGATACCTTTTCGAAATCAATGTTCCTTGGAAGTGCTTTGGGGAATTTATTTATAAATTCCCCAAAGCACTATCATACAGATATCGAAACAACATTTTTATGACTGTGGAAGTAACTGTTGATTACATTAGTACAGGTAAAAACAACCGTGTCATTTTTAAATGACCTATCTAACCTTCAAGGTATCCCAAGCTAGAGTTTAGAGTACTGCCCTAATTTATTTTTAAGGTTCCGTACCCAAAGGGTAAAACGGGAACCCTATTACTAAGACTTCACTGTCCGTCCGTCTGTCACCAGGCTGTCTGGCACTTGGCCGGTTAGCCAATGGATGGCTCGCCGGTTTTTTGCATCCCAGCAAAGGCTTTCATGGAGTAATTTTACCTTTTAATTTTTATCGATATAGAGCCAATAGGCTAAGAAATTTGCCATGGAACCTCAAGAATAGCCTTTCTAAATGTCAACACTTATTTTTATCTGAACCATTAGTCTTCCAACGTAAGTCGTGCCCAAGACATCTAATTCTTCCTTGTCTGCCATCATACTGTCAGAATCAGAATATTTTTTATTCATATAAATCAATACAGGCACTTATGAATCGTCAATAAATAATAATAATAGTAGCTGTCACTGTAATAGTTTTAATAGCAAATATTAATGACCTGTTTGTGAGCATCTGACGACACTTTGCACACGTATCGCATAACTTCTATTTCCTCTGGTGTCTTGATAACGCGCCTGTAAACAATAAATGGATGAGTAATATTACATTTTGTATATAACTTCATAAACATGATTATAATAATGTTTATTCATTTGTTAATTATGGCCATATGATTGTTTGATTACATTTGAACGGTTGGGATAGTGGTTCGATAGCAACGCGCTCAGCTCACTCAATTATTTCGGTGGCAGGTTCGATCTACCCAAAACAAACATACAGACAGATAGATAGGTATGGGAACGACAAAGGGGACTAGACGGTAAAAATTAAGACGAAAAATTGTAACGACACTTTTACATATGTGTGTGTGATTTTTATTGTACGACACTTTTACATATATGTGTGTGATTTTTATTGTACGACACTTTTACATATATGTGTGTTATTTTTATTGTACGACACTTTTACATATATGTGTGTGATTTTTATTGTACGACACTTTTACATATGTGTGTGTGATTTTTATTGTACGACACTTTTACATATATGTGTGTGATTTTTATTGTACGACACTTTTACATATATGTGTGTTATTTTTATTGTACGACACTTTTACATATATGTGTGTGATTTTTATTGTACGACACTTTTACATATGTGTGTGTGATTTTTATTGTACGACACTTTTACATATATGTGTGTTATTTTTATTGTACGACACTTTTACATATATGTGTGTGATTTTTATTGTACGACACTTTTACATATGTGTGTGTGATTTTTATTGTACGACACTTTTACATATATGTGTGTGATTTTTATTGTATACATTTATGTACCTATACAATAAATTTCGATTGCGACTGCGATTTCGATGTGTGTGTATGTGTATATGTATATGTACAATTTTTTTGCTTTTTTTTTATTTCAAAAGTAACTTCGTTCCATCTGTATGTCCCTTGACAGTTTTTATTCATAAAACTAGTTTTCTTTATAGATAGCATATAATACTTTTATATGCATTCAGTAAAAAGCAGTTATTTTGTCATTACAAACAGACACTTGAACTTTATTTATTTGTATAGAGCCAGTGGATTAGCCACTTTTGATGTTTGTACCTACTAATGTTGTTTATTCATATTGTGATTAGAAAACATGATAGTAATTGAATATGGTAAACAAATCTAACAATGTTCAATGCCTCGATAACTGAAAAACAATCAAATGATAAGATTGATGGACGCATTACTTATGTAATGAATATGTCAAGAACACAGATAGCTGAATTATAAATGGTATACCTATTATACTTACAGCTCGGCGATGATCGGGAACAAGGTCTCATTGTCGACTTTGAACCTAAAAATAATAAGCACAGGTTATACAATTGCATAATTTCAGCCTAATATTAGTTTACAATTAGAGTAGCATATAAGGATCTGTCATCCCTTTGACACTATCATTGTAGTAGTAAAAAATATCTAGCTTTAGCCCCACAACTTCGTCCACACTAACTTTGCAATACAAATCCGTAAATAATTTGTAAATTTTCTTCTGCAACTCACCCATTAATGGTAATAATGTGATTCTACCTTATATTTGAAGCCTATCGAAAAGTGAAAACTGAATCGGTTTAGTAATATTTCCAGGAGAATTCCAAAGCGCCGGTTTTTAATTAAGAGATGTTCAAATATTCGATTGTACACATTTTTTTTAATGTCTTCAATGTATAGACACTGCTTTATTGTAGAGTATACGGGTGTATCAGAAGTCCGAAATAATGCTTTGGGTACATATACGGTAGCTCATAATGTGAATGCTTAGTGCAGGCAGATTATATCTAACTATCATAGTTTCTGAGTTTGACATTTGAATATTTGTCACAAGTATCGTGTTCTGGCCTTTGGGTACATCCATAACCCTATTCAGCAGTGTAAACTACGCATATGAGGGCCAACTACCAATATTCACAAAACAGACCATGCAAATTTTACATAGGACTCGAGATATTACGAGTCATAGAAATTAACGGCAAAGAAGCTGGTAGAACATGGTCGAATTTCAATCAAATGTTTACCCCATTCAGTTGTATGTCCGAAACTGATGCAAACTTCAAAGTATTGTTTCGGACTTCTGAAAAACCTGTATAGAGATAGGTAGAAACATAAATTCCGACGCGATGGAGCGGACGTATGAAGGTATATGTTCCATTACAATAGATAATAAAATGTTTCAATTGTATTTTTTTTTGTTTAATGGTCTCTGGGCTAGAATTATTAAGTTAGTTCCACTCTGACATTTGAATGCCATTCAATACAATTAGTATTCTATGAATGTCATCTGCCCTGGGCCATGGTTGGCAGGTTTGTTATGTAAATGTGGGTCACAAGTGGATACTTACTCATCAATTCCTTCAAATACCGCCTCCTTAGCTATCAGGCCACTGTCAGTATTCGGTCCACTCTGCAAGGTAAATGTTTCAATTAAAGACTGGCCTATGTGTGTGGTACTTGCGGGTTCGATTCCTGTCGCGGTAAACTTTGGAAGCAAGCTAATGTTGATTTGTTCTAATCTGCATGTGACTAATGCCTCTTTCAGTCCATTGTATTGTGTAATAATATTGGACAAAACAGACTCTACAAAAACTACCTTCCCTAGAAATTTGACTTACAACTCATCATAGAATTCTATATATAATTACAGCTGTTACCTATAAACTGTAGTGTACAGTTGTACTAGTTACAAGTAAGTACTTTATAGGTAGTACTAATATTACTAAATTATAATTTAATTTTAACACTAAAATATAGAAAGTTATGAGTTATTAACAGTGGGATTGTACTAAACACACTTTGGTACTGAACAAATACTACCTACTTTAGTTTTAAGATGTATTGAAGTTTCTATAAATTTGTGAGTAATTTTCTTAATTGTTCAGATCATTGATACCATATCTCTGAAGCTGACTGTACTGTACATATCACTTAGTTTTCAGTTTCTGATGACTTGATGCCAACATGTGATGAATATGGTATGCTACTCACCAGTGTCAATAATGTCTCTGGTTTCAGACTTTTCAGGACATCACAAAGCTGAAAACATAAAAAATAACTCTAAACCATATATTCATGATCACTAGTGGGCCTAAAAAATTACCAGATTAAGACCTATGTAAAATGTGATTGAAAATATTCCAACCAGGGTCATAAATCAGGCTTTAAGGATCTAAGTAGTTTATATACCTTTGAAAACCAGATGGTATCATTTTTTTTAATTTAATTATTATTATGAGTCAATAACGTCCCACTGCTGGGCAAAGACCTCCCTCCCCTTCCACCATTGTTCTCTATTTTGAGCTAAGATGGGCCACTCTTTTCGATGGGAGTCCAGTTCATCCCCCCATCTCCATTTATCTCCATTTCCATTAAAGGCTATCCGAAAAACTTGATCATTGTATTGTCATATAAAAAAATCCAATGTCACAAAAACTTACCTCATCAACAAAATGCACTTCATCAACACCATATATCTTCCGGAAGTCATCACAACAGAGGAGTTTGCCCATCCACACCTCATACTCCTCAGGCAGCCTTGGTACAAACAGATGCCCCTTGCGAGTGCTCACATCAAGAGCAAAGTAGCAGCCTGGCTCCCGGACACCACTAATCCAGATGAAGTAAGCTTCCTAAAAGTATTATGTACAGAAAACATAATAAATATGCTTCAAGAGTTATTTTACACAGATATTATGATACAATAAAGTTGAGTTTCCCTTAGCTGTACCAGTGTAAAAGATTTTGGAATGTAGTGCCTTATTACTCGTTGCGAAGGGGGCTAGATGGAAAAAATTATAACTGTAAGGATACTTTTACATATGTGTGTGTGATTTTTATTGTACGAGACTTTTACATATGTGTGTGTGATTTTTATTGTATACATTTAGGTAACAATTCCGATTTTGATGTGTGTGTGTGTATGTATATGTACAATTTTTTTGATTTTTTTATTTCAAAAGGAACATCAAACCATCCAGGTGTCCCTTGACACCTCTCAAATTTTTTTTTTGTTTATTGGCATCTTTCCTTTGAGTCTGATCACTCTTCATATAGCTCTATGGGAATTTTCCACCATTTTGGTTATCTCATGTACCTGTAGTATACAGCAATTATATAGGAAAACAAAGATGGTGGAGTCAGATAAACCAGAAAATTTTACCCCAGTGCGGGCTCGAAATGCCATCTCCGTTACAATATCTCCATGGTCTGATGCCAATGTGATTGTCAATGTCAACAAAGTGGCGAGGAAACGATGCGATGGAGACAGAATAGTAAATAAATAAGCACTGTAATACCCCCAGAGGTATTAGATCTGGTTTTTTATAAGTCAAAGAAGGAACTTACCTGTCTAAAAACATATTGTACGTCAGTATCGTAATGATTAATGTCTTCACCACCTTGTAAGACTACGACCTGCCCGCTCTTCAGTTGGTCAGCCAATCGGTTTCTGTTCTTCGCAAACAGTGTCAGAGGCACTTCCAAAGTCCCAGGACCCATCGACCAAGACGCTGCCATTTTAGACGATAAAATGAAGTATCTTTTCGTCGCCAAGCGGTTAATTTCACTTTTACGCGATAAGCACGCAGATAATTGATAAAGATTACGATTAACGATATTATTGTAATTACACCTATTTACACTAGATAAACACTTTCTTCTTATCAAATTGAATAAATATCTATTGGCTAACATTAAGCACTGCGACAGAGGCAAAGCATTAAGTTTTCTGATATGTATGGACAATATTAAAATCTTTAAATCTGAGAAAATTATCAACAAGATACAAAACACTTGTACAAAACTGACTGACATGACATTGTGATGTCATGTTACATAGATATTGACATCTAGCGTGGTCATCCGCCATCTTTATCACTGTCATTATCCATTTTTATTTATAATGTGTATTTATTGAATTTGTCCTTGCTATAATTACTCGACATTGCCATAAATACCGCATATCGCAGGTGCAGGCATTCCTCATCTTATTCCATCAAAATATCATCATTTCACTCATTTCGTAAAAAAAGAAGAAGAAGAAGACATCTAGCGTACAAAATAAATTTACTTGTTTCATGCTACTTGACACTAGATACCACTATAATATAGTTGTCCTACTCTACGCTAGATGCCGTTAGTTGTTATTGAAGCTAAAAAATAACACATGGCACACTATTGTGACGCTATCGTTGCGATTACTCTAGTCTCGTAAAAAGTGACTTATGATGAGTAATATTTGTTTAGCTGTATATAATCAATACAAAGGTATTATATTATTAGTCATATATTACAAGAATGTATGTAAGTGAATGATTGTGAATTTTTGTAGTCAAAACATACTTTCGTAGTGGTATATCGTCTTAAGTTAGATCCTGTTTTTAAATTAAGTACCTACGATCTAAAACTACATCATACCCTGTCATCCAAAATGTTTCTTGTCATTTAAATACTGCAATGCGTTAGTTTTCGTTATTATAAGGAGCTATTATTATCTCTCTAAATATTCATGCCATTGCTCACTTAAAAAAGTTGTTTAAACATAAGGTTTGTCACAAAAGTAATGGCCTTTATCGATGCTTAATTTTAGTCTCCCAAGCGTAACAAGAATATGGTAAGTACCTAGAATGAAAAATAGAAACAATATTTCTCAAAATTCCTTTTATTACTTAACTTTTAACTAAATCACAAGATCGACGATAAATTAAACTATCTAAGTATAAATCACAAAATGCACTAAAACATGCACACATGTAATACCTATTACAATGAATTTCATACCAAATTACGTGAGGTACCGTTGTATTTATACTACATTGATTGATGGAACGAAGTAGGTATTAATATTAATAGCTGTTAGGAATATTATTAAAACTATGTATTATTATTTCATACAAATTGTCTAGGTTACACATAAACCATCGCAACTAGTAGATCCTACTATTGGATGAATCTGCCTAAACTATACTACATGCGAGGATGTAACTGTTATGATGTATGTTACTGTTATCTCTACAATCACTTTTTGAAAGTTTTTATAATACTTAAAATGACCTAAATTGTATCCACACGAAGCCAGTTTGTTCGTTAGTAGACAAACATTGCCGAAGAAAATGTCTGTTTACTTACGTAACGCAATGTAGGTAAAGAGGATATTTAGTTTCAGTATCACTGATGAATATAAAATGTACGTAATATTTAGCTAAGCTGTATAGATGTGGAAACAATGAACACGTTTTGCTGAGTAGCGTAAACAATTAATTACATAAACAATAGTTAAAGCTCTTGAATTTATCTAGTATACTTCACATTAGCTAATAAAAGATGGAAATGTTATAGCGCATCATTCAGTCACAAATTAACAATATCGTAGAAGTATTTTAGGATGCATAACAATATTAAAGGCTAGTTACGTCATTCAGTACTTTGATCATGATCAGTTAAGGTCACTATAAAACGAAGAATAAATATTATGATTGTAGAGTACGTGCGGCCATTTTGGTTCGTTCTCGTGACTCGTGTCGTGCGAGACACGTCATTGCTGGCTATCTCTTTTTCGCCCGCACTCCGCATATAGCACCATTGTAACCCGACACGTTTCGTACACACAAGCAATTTCACAACACGTTCCACACTTTCACAACTAAAATGTTTTGTTTATAAATTATGAATCTACAGCTATTTCATGGCACGGTTGTTGTTTCTTTTCTTGCAACCTCCGCACAGCCTCGGCGACAAGGGCGCGTTGCTCCAGTAACCTTTCTACAAGATCAACGGGTTCTTGTTTTCTAATGTAGTAAGGTGCAGCGCGAGCCCGGGCCTGCAAGTGAAGCTTCTGTTTCAGGCCAAGGGTGAGTTCCTCAATAGCTGGCAGTCTGCTTGAAGCTAGAGGACGTCCCGCTTCTTCCGAGGTATGGCGATGCTCAAATCTGGATTTCTCTTTCAACATAGCGAAGGACGGAAAGGCTTCAAGTTGAAAGTTGATTTATTAGAGGACTAGAAATCTCACCGGGCGCAGTGGGCGGCGCGCTACGTTTGCGAATGCCGAATGAATGAGCGAGTGAGCCGACTCGACCCCAGCGTAGGAAAGACAGGCCTCGGCGGGGACACAGGTGAGGGGGGTGTAATGACGCAGTCAGATGCGCAGCCGTGCCGGGCTGTATACAAACAATACGATGGACGTAAATAAACACAAGAACAAGACTCGATAATGCTGTAAAGCGAACAGTGTTATCTCTGTAGGCTGGGGCGGGCTGCCTGCCATTGTGGAATATATTATTAAAGGAATTCAAAATTAAGTAGAACTCAGGTAGGCAAACGTCCTCTCAAAAAATAGCATGAAAAACAAATGGAATTTGAACATAACGAATTGCATTGTAGAAAAGATAAGGTATCATGAATGCAGGTTGATTCTTATTGTCGGACTACTGATTAGACTCCCTAGACGATGTAAATTGTTTATTTTGTTGCTAGTAATTATGTTGTGCTTCACAATTAACCATCTTGCTTGATAAAAAAAAATCAAGATACTTAGGTTAGTACGCACTCGTCAAGCATTCCAGTTTTTCCACCTCGGGCGAACAAGTTATTGAATCATAATAATACGTACCTAGATCTAGAACAAACCATTAGCTAGCTCATTAACTTTGGAAGGATGTTTATGTGTTAAAAATCTTGTATTGAAACACATACAAATCTACGCGGGTGACAAGTAACTGCATATAAGCAGCGTCGAGGATATTCAAACACGTGTTATTATTATTTAACTAAACCAAATACATACTTTAAAACATAACGCCCAATTTAAATTAACAGAGTAACAGAAATTAGCGTCCTAATGAGGATTTCTATGTATTGTAAGTACATTATCGTGGCTCGTCCGTTTCGTTGAACCACAACTAAAAACGGGCAATGCCCTCGGTTTTTTCCAGTCTGTGATCACATTCAGCTCGTTATGAAGGCATGGTACCTATATCTACTTAATTGTTTATAGTTATACGTTAATAGGTTTCATAAGATAACCTGACTCGTAAACGGGTGGAGGTTAGAGTTAAGTTAGTTTCATTAATACAAACATATATGACGTAAAGTAACTTGACATACAAAACTAAGTCGGTAGGTAACTATTTAGAAAACCTGAGTTATAATAAGGACAAAAGTTAGACGAAAGCGCATTGTAAGTTGAAAGTAATTATAACAATAATATTTTTATAACGTCTCGTCTTAAGAGTCATTGACTCTTAAATAGTGCGACCGTTACTTTCCGTAACCATGTTTTTATACGAATATAATGTCACTCTACGAATTCCATCTTTTAAAATGTATTATTAGCTTCCATTTTATTGAATAATTATACCGTGGTAGATATCAATATATTATTAACTATAGTATATGGAACGTATGAAATATACCTAATGTAAGAATTATACATATCGTTTATTTATTGTTTTGACTACCTACTCAGTGGTAGGGGAAAATGGTAAATATTTATTGTTACATTTTTAACTATCTACGACGCATGAAAATCTGTAAACAACAAATTACTGGATTTAACCAATGTAAATGTCCATTGGACGATGACTTCCCTGTATTGACCTTCGAATAAAGATAACACACGCCTCTACGTTTAATTTATTACATACATATCTAACCATTTAGTCACGTAATAGTGAAATATAATAATAATAGTAGTTATCTGCAACATTTGAATATTATGTACTTTATGTATTGAGTGAGGAATGTTTGTAGTGGTTTCTCACACAAATTGTATTTACACTTCGCAATAAAAAGTTATTGGTAGCCTTAGGGTTTATTAGATAAGACATTTCATTCAACTCAGGGAAATAATGCAATATTCATTAACTAACGAACGTCTGACCCACAGATCACTATTGGATCACTACTATGGGTGGTAGAGATACTATTTTTACGCTTTATTGACGATTCATAAGTGCCTGTATTGGTTTATATGAATAAAAAATATTCTGATTCTGATTATGTCTGACCTAGCGACCTTACCATACTGAATGTGTAGAAAATATTTAATACAATTTACCGGTTTATATGAGGGTGTCTGTGACATCTATGTAAGTAATTCAAATACTAACTTATTAACCGATGTTAAGATACTTGAAAACATCATTATTGATAACAATTAAAGCGACATTTAAGAATTTTGAAAAAACAAAATTGCATCATTATAATATATAACAATAATTTATTCCGTCTTTTTTTGAGCGCCATCTAGTAGTGAATAGCTGAACTATTGTCACATAGTTTATACTCACTCTTTGCTAACACTCGTTAGATGGCGGTAGATACTATCGTACCAATTAAGTTTTTGTTTTAGCTATCGTATTTTAACGTTGGTGGTATACTCAGTGTAACTACTAATGTATCTACACTTTTTTCCTTATAGAAACGATATCTGTTATTACTTATAGTTTGTTGCCACATATTTAAAGGTAAGTTTTTATCTTTCCGTTACGTGGTAAAAGCATACATTCTACGGTGGTTTAAAGCCAAATAGTAGAAAACGGGAGTCATGACCATAATATTACCAACTCTTTGGTAGAGAATAGGGACTCGGGGCTAAATTAAATATAGTGTGTTCCAAAGAGTAAGGATCTTACTCTTTTCTGAGTGCTAACTCCATATCATTTAACTAGTTTTGTTATTTTAATTAGTGATGCGCCAAACTATAAACTTGCTTAATGTGTAGAAAGGTAGGTAAGTAGTGTAGGCACAACAGCCATAGTGATCAGCGTCATTACCCTACTCCACTAGGAAGGTGGGCAGATATAATAGTCTAAGGTAAAAGTAGATACCGTAGTAAAATACGCTATTTTTAAACAAATAAACGTAAACAAACAGAGACAACGGCTTTGATCAATACAATAGTAGATAAGTAATTCGCCGCATTGTTTACAAATTACCTGTGTTGGTATCTACCAATCTGTCTGCCCTTTCTATATTATCAACGTTTACTTAAAATAACGACTTATTCTATATGATAACAAATAAGCGGACTATCTATATAAGGCATACGCCTTAGATTGATATAAAAGTATGGACTAAAAACTATAGATATACCTACGTATATATGTATATCTACAGGGTTTATCAGAAGTCCGAAATAATACTTTGGGTACATATACGGTAGCTCATATGTGGATGCTTAGTGAAGACTGATTATACCTAACTATCATAAGTTCTGAGTTATAGACCTTTGAATATTTGTCACAGGTATCGTGGTCTGGCCTTTGGGTAGGTACATCCATAACCCTATTCAGTAGTGTAAACTACACTTATGAGGGGCGACTATCAATATTCACAAAACAGAACATGCAAATTTTACATAGGACTCGAGATATTACGAGTTATAGAAATTTATAATGATAAAAAAGTTGCAAAAGCATGGTCGAATGTCGATCAAATTTTTATACCATTCAGTTGTACTGATGCAAACGTCAAAGTATTACTTCGGACTTCTGAAACACCCTGTATAGTTATATTGAATAAATTCCAATCAATGACGCTTTCCCCATCCTTCCCATTTAGACGTAAGAACAACGTTAAAGTGGTGTTGCGCAGACTAGTCGAAATGTCGAAAGAAAGTGAACGCAATACCCCTTCGCCGAGACTGGTCGGTTTGTCGACAGCCTGATGCCCGCAGTATACTCAGTTACCTTAGCGGCGACACTCGCTGTGCAAACCATAAAAAAAACGCGCGTAATTTAAAAAATAATTAAAAGTTACAACAATAATGTTGTGAATGTTAATTAGTTCAAGTGAATTAGTGTCAATATGTCGTCGTATGATTTGATTGGCGAGGAGAGCAGTGGACAGCGTGTGGTCGCAGCCCGTCATTTAACGGACAAGTCAATACCTGAGAACAATAATGCCATTAATACAACCCTCCTGTGCCATACGTACAGTCTGCACCCTGACTTTCACACATATTATTCTGGTAAATAATCCTTCCTTTATATATCCATTTCTAAATTATGTGGTAGCTTAGTTGGTAGGACGCCTGCCCTCAAGAAGCGCAGGTTCAAACGTCGTGTTCGCTCCTCTGTTTTTTTTGGATTTCATGTGCAAATATAATTTTCAGTAATGATTACTACTTGCTGAACGGCGAAAGAAAACATCGTGAGGAAACCTTCACGTCTATAAAAAGACGTGTAAAGTCCACCAACCCGTACTGGGCCAGTGTCGTGGATCATTGCCCAAATCTCCCTCTTATTCAATGTAATAAGTATGCTAATAGGCTCGCACCCTACTACATTGGAACCAAAAGATATCTTAAAACTGTGGGTGCAATAGATACAGTACACCTCTATCTACCAGTTCGGAAAATACAGGCGGCTATCGTTCGAGCCACGGAAAAGGTGTTGATAGATTCGAAAGAATTCAATCATTTGCAGGTTTCATAATAAAGTAAAGGTCTTATCTGAATACATGACTCCTACACACCGCAACTCGTACGATCTTAAATAATATTCAGCTGCATCTGTTCCTGTTCATTATTTATCTAAAAACCGGCCAAGTGCGAGTCGGACTCGCGCACGAAGGGTTCCGTACCATTATCTATAAAAACAGCAAACAAATCACGTTTGTTGTATGGGAGCCCCCTTTAATATTTATTTTATTCTGTTTTTTAGTATTTGTTGGTAAAGCGGCAACAGAAATACATAATCTGTGAAAATTTCAACTCTCTAACTATCACGGTTCATGAGATACAGCCTGGTGACAGACGGACGGACGGACGGACAGCGAAGTCTTAGCAATAGGGTTCCGATTTTACCCTTTGGGTACGGAACCCTAAAAAATCTTTATACGTTTACATATTTTTGTCTCGTAGAAATAAAACAACGTCCACAATAATTACGTGTGGTATGGCCGTAGGTTTAAAACTGTAATTATCGGGTAGCTGGCTTTACCGTGCGAATAGAGCCTAAGGAGGCTACATCCCGCGGCCCCAAGTCCCCAGCATCGTTGTGGAGTGGCTATGACTTCACTTTTCAAGACATGAAAACCACATCTTTTACTATTGGTTACTAGAATATGACTTGTCTATTGGCTTCAAGGTCACAATGTATTATGTGTACACTGATCCTATTCAGGTTACCATTGATAAAAGATGTTGTTTACATGCCCTAAAAAATTAAGTCATAGGAACTCCACAATGATAGTCTGCTAACAGTATCGTCGTGGAGTTGCTATGACCCCATTTTTTAAGGCTTAACAAGAATAACATCTTGTAACAATGGTAATTAGAATATGACTAGTTAAATTGCATCAAGGTGACAATATCTAATGTCTACACTGTTCATATTCTAGGTACCATTAATAAAAAGATGTAGTTTACATGCCTTAAAAAACAGGCTAAGTGCTGATTTTATTCTGTTTTTTAGTTCATACAACAGAAATACATCATCTGTGAAAATTTGAACTCTCTAACTATCACGGTTCATGAGATACAGCCTGGTGACAGACGGACAGACGGACGGACGGACGGACGGACGGACAGCGAAGTCTCAGTAATAGGGTTCCCGTTTTACCCTTTGGGTACGGAACCCTAAAAATTTAGTCATAGCACTCCACGACGATAGTGTTATATAGTAGACTTGAGGCCCTGTTGGTTGTCAAGGCTGATAGTTTTTAGTACATAAAATTAATAGGGCAATTGTAATAACATTTTATATCATTTACAAGAATTCCGTAGTTGTTGTAAGGGCAAGGTAATATAAAAACTTTATGGGCTTTAGTGGCAATTCTGCACACGCGAGCACCGGTCACGTTTCAATATACTAAAGTTAAAGTAAAAGACTAAAACAACACACAGATACTACGCGAATCGATAGTGGATTGTTCCTACTTATGACATTTTAATTTAAAGAATATGTTGTCTTTTTCTCTCGTATGAAATAAGACAGAGAGCGAGCGAGCCAATCCGTGACCGAGGTCTTGTCTTGACATGCGTGCTAACACCACACGGGGGCAATTCTCGCCTGATTGACATCGACATAATTCGCATATTTAAAAGTATAGAGACCCATTTTGAAATTTTAAGATTTCGACTATAAATCTTATAGGGTCTCGTTCTAACGACCATTTTTCAACTACATTATTTTTGAGTTAGGTCTCTATACTTTTAAAGAAGCGATGTGTCGAATTAGAGATAATGTCGTTCATGCGAGAATTGCCCCCCAGGAAATCGAACTCGTGACGTGCCTCCATAGTATCACTTCTTTAGTAGGTAGTAATGTTTTAACATTATTACATTTTTATATACAAGTACAAGAACTTTCAGTAACTATCTATACACATATACATACATACATACAAATAAATAAAATTGGAGTGTCTGTTTGTAATATCAAAATAACACTTTATTTACCAAATGCGTATGAAAGTATAAACGAAACCTATAACGAAAACGCAATTTTAAATTTTTTTGTCTGTCTGTCTGTCTGTCTGTTTGTTTGAGGTAAACATCTAAACGGCTGAACCGATTTCAATGGGACTTTCACTGACAGATAGCTGACGTTCCAAGGCGTCACTAAAAAAGCATTAGGGTTCCGCGGGAAAAACATAATACCCATATTTCCGGGTAATCTCCCTAAAGTCCACGCGGGCGAAGTCGCGGGCACAGCTAGTAAAGTAATATAATAATATACACACAAGCCTTAACATACTCAACATGCATCCATCAGCATACACACTGTTACAAAAAGCAGTCATCCTCAACACCTGTAGATTAGTTCACAAATTTCTGTCTATGACCTAAATATCCCAAAAACATCATCTTTCACCTACTTAGGCACTTGGCTCTGGCCTGTGCCTTTGAAGTTACCCCACCTTATACAAGGAGAGAGATAGAGAAAATCTATAAAGACTATAATAATGCTCTAAGAAGTGGTGGTAGGGCGCCTGTATTCCTTTCCTTTCCTGAGTTTAATACGTGCTTTGTGCTCGATAGTCGTTAGCGACTATGTAAAATTTGATGAAAAACTATTCTCTATAAAATCATAGCAAGTTGTGATCCACTTACAATGAGTTATGAGAACGCTGTTGTACCTACTGAATAATAGCATTGTTGATGGTATGTAGACGGATTTAAATTTCTATAATTTTTGGGAGTTAATTTTGCGGGTGGTACATTATAATATGTTATGGATCTCTTCTTGAAAGGTCAAGTCCGTAGCACCTTCAACCGACGAAAGTGCATGAAAAGATGTATGAATGTGGACGGAGCGAAAGAGGTAGGTATGTCCGGATCGTAGCATGTGGCAAACGGTAGTCTGTCTACCCCCGTGAGATACAGACGTGAGCATATAATGTATGTACGCGTCGCAAATTACAAGCGGATAAAATGTTCTTATACATACTTTAGAAGCGTAAGTTATTATGCAATACACAAAGAAATGTTGGCGTAGTTATTATCTAGGTCCTAGGCAATTGTATTTTATATTATACGATGTCACTTTTTTTTAACTAGATACTCTATCGCTGTCTTATAGATTTTACACACAATTACACTGATTTCATATAAAAAAAATACACAAATCGATCGTGCTAACCTTTACGCTCTAATCTCTAACGATGTTATTAGGATTTTCAACAAAGACATCTATTTATTCATTATGACAGAGGATCTGTGTTAGAAATTGAAAAGAAGTCGTTTTATTTATTGTTAATATAAATACCTATCGCTAGACAAAACGTGCTTATCGTCTATGAACCCAAACTAAGGAACGCTTATTATTAATTTGTTTTATGTTAAATAGAACCTTACACTAACAATTACACGAGTTAAACAATTTTATTTTATTTTAAATAAATAAAATCTCATCAGACAACACATACTCATCGCGTGATCCCAAACTAAGCAAAGCTTGTATTATGGGTACCATACAATGGACTAGGGGCGATCCCAGTTATACCCACACGAGGGAAAATTCCGAAACGGACATTTCCGAAATATGCCTCTGACCAGTAATCAAACTAAGCTCAATCCACTGGACGCTACAATTAATACAAAATATTGTAGAATAACTACAATACTTTATAAAAATGTAAAAAAAGTTGAAGTTTTATTATTCAAAGGTTTTATTTTATTTTATTTCCTTAAACGCGGCAACGCACTTGCGATGCCCCTGGTGTTGCAGGTGTCCATGGGCGTCGTTGATCACTTACCATCAGGTGAAACGTCTGCTCGTTTGCCTCCCTATCTCGTAAAAAAATAAAACAAATTCGCGTCAAAATTCCCAGAGTAGTTATATCGTTTTTATGTGCTACAGTGTCGTATATTGGTGATTTTTATAATTTAATTCGCAAATTAAAACACTTAATTAAAGTGAGTATGTAAAGGAATAGTAAAATATTTCCACCTATTGTTCTCTATGCACGCGTTTTTTTTTTTACTTTGTGTAGGGTGTCTCAGACGCCCGAAATAAAATGATACTTTAGTGTTAACTGTTAACGTATACATTTTGTATTCAACTTCGAACATGCTTCTTCAAATGTTTTTTGCTTTTACATGAAACATTATATCAGCCTTCTGATACATTCTCTATAAATTAGTTAATCTCCATTCCATCTTATTATTAATTATTTTTATTTACGATGACGACGATGGTTTGGTCGTTGATGGATGGAGTATTTCAATTGTAGGCCGTTTAGTGTCAGCACGCACGTCAAGACAAGAACTCTGTCACGGATTGGCTCAGTCGCTCTCTATCTTATTTCGTACGAGAGAAAGAGATATAATGCACATATTCTGTGACATATGCCCGCACTTCTGAGATAATTTTCATGTGCGAATGTCATTTCTCACAATACCTCCCACATGCTGATAAAAACTTTACATTCGGATCAGAATCCAGGAGACCGTTGAGTGCTGTTGGTGTACGAGGAGGTGTAGGAGCCATAGCGGGGCCACTGTGCGCGAATTTTGCTACAGCGAACAGTTTGTGGCCGCGGCCGCGAAGATAGTTATATAAACTTATATAATAGGTAATAAAAGCTAGCTGTGCTAGTTGACTAACGTTATTTTAATGTCCAAGAATGGTTTCGAACCCGGAACCTCTCTATCACCAGGACAGTCAATTTTATTTGTATTTCGTCGTCAATTTCTTTAGCTCGTAATATCTCGAGTCCTATGTAAAATTTGCATGTTTTGTTTTGTGAATATTGGTAGTCGCCCCTTAGAAGTGCAGTTTACACTGCTGAATAGGGTTATGGGTGTACTCAAATGCCAGAACATGATGCCTGTGACAAATATTCAAAGGTCTATAACTCAAAAACTATGATAGTTTAATATAAACTGTCTTCACTAAGCGTCTACATATGAGCTACCGTATATGTACCCAAAGTATTATTTCGGACTTCTGATACACCCTGTAGATACGCTAATAAATATAAAAATAAATATACTTTTTTATATTTATTCCTTACCACCACCTCTTAAAGCATCTCTTAGATACACTATTCATAAGCACCACCCTATCTGTCGCCGTCGGCAATTACGAGCCAGACCCCGCGCACACATCATCAACTCGTCGCGTCGCCGCCGTCCGCGGCACGTGTTGATTGATCCTCCCGACACGATCACCGTCCTCCTCGACCCGGGCGTCGAGAGGGCCACCAACACACCTACACCAGCCTCAAACAAACACCTATCTCTACGGCGAGGTCGAGGAACCCCCTCTTCCGCTCGTAGGTAGCACAGGTAATATATAGGGTGGTTTTTTTACAGGCACAGGCCTATTAACAAATTTATTAGTCTTTCAGTTTGTTTTTCACTGTACCTGTTAATTTCAATCTACTCAGCTTAAAGTTCAAGGGAATTGCCGTCGACATTCACCTATAATTACGGTCCTTATGTATGTGGATACCTACTGTGAACAATGAGAAATAGGCTCCAATATTTTTACTTTTTTTCACGGACCAGCCAGTCTGAACTAATTCGACGTGTGGTTTATTTTTATTTTGCGTCAACCCGTTTAAAACTGGCTACCACCCTATAACTAGAGCTCTACCATAGGGTTTTACGAACGCTTTGCGATGCTAATCACTATCGTCTACTTAAAATATTTGTAGAGGATTTAATACTGGCAATAACGGTCTGCAAATTTATTTTTTTTAAAGAAAAGAAATATTTTTTTTTATGACAAACACGTTTTGTTCGGTCTACCTATACAATGTGTTTTGTTACAGTTAAATTAATTAAAAATAGTATAAACCAAGGAATATGTAATAAATATTGTAATTATTTTGATTAGTTTTGAGTGAGTGTGCTGGGCACGGGCCTCCCCTCAATGCGAGGGGGATTTGGGCCATAGTCCACTACGCTGGCCCTGTGGGGTTTGGCAGACTTCACACATCTATCGAGAACTAGTCAAGTTCTCTCAGACGTGCAGGTTTCCTCACGATGTTTTCCTTCACCGTTTCATAGCAAGTGATAAGCTCGGATGAAAATGAGATTCGCACATAAACCCAGAGGTGCGGGCCGGGGTTTGAACTTGCACACTATGATTGCAAGTCGTGCGTTCGACCACTCGGCTACCACTGCTAGTGTATGTTATATCTTAGATAAATCATAGTCTATGATATATCATATCTATATCCCAAGTTAAGCAAAAGCTTGTACTAAGGTTATCATGCGATGGACACTATGACACTATCTTTGTAGAATGACAATGGTTACACTATGTAGAGCGTAAAAATTTCTTTGGCAATGTTAGACTATGATATACGGCTAAATCTAAGGCTGTATTTTTATTCGTTAACATGAGCTCGTGTGAAATCAGACCATGTTATCCATACCTTTGTATTATTTCTTATCCAAATAAAATATTTTGTATTTAAGACTGTTCGAATACCTGTCGATTACTTTTTGAATTATTGAAATCGGAAATTCCATTCAAAAGATATTACGAAATTAAAAATGTCAATGTAAGAAAAAAAACACGGTGACGACGCGCCGGTAGCTTCACGCAGCTCAGCGAGCAACGCGGCGAGAGAGCGGGCACCGAAGTGCGGGAGAGGGGTGTGCGCATCTATGAAATAGGTCTTTTCAGGAACTACTTATAAATTATGGTTGGTATAGACCTAAGGAAAGAGTGCTTTTCTCATGGGGAATTGTATGTTGCTCTTTCTCGAGTAGGATCTCCTGAAAATCAATATGGTTTTGCTGCCACCTACAAATACCACTGCCCACATAGTGTAAAGTGAAGCCTTAAGGTAAAAATATTACAAAATAAAAATGTCCACCCGTGCGAAGCCGGGACGGGCCGCTAGTTGTATATAAGTAAGCATTTGTTAATGCGTAAATGATCCATGTGACCAAACACGGTTAAATTAAGTGTTAATTTCTGGCTTATAGGTAAAATTAAAATAATCGGTCGACGACAATAGGGGCCTCACAATAATCCCGTATTTGCCAGCAAGTTTTTTTGCATACAGTTTGAATACCGGAAATATACATTTATAAATACCGCAATGTTTCTGTTTTTTAGGGTTCCGTACCCAAAGGGTAAAACGGGAACCCTATTACTAAGACTTCGCTGTCCGTCCGTCTGTCCGTCACCAGGCTGTATCTCATGAATCGTGATAGTTAGAGAGTTGAAATTTTCACAGATGATGTATTTCATTTGCCGCTATAACCACAAATACTAAAAACAGAATAAAATAAATATACATACAACAAACGTGATTTTTTTGCCATTTTTATAGATAATAGTACGGAACCCTTCGTGCGCGAGTCCAACTCGCACTTGACCGGTTTTTTTTAAATGTTATATATAGTTTGTGTACTCCAAGTTTGGTCCATTCCAGTTTATTGTACGGTACCCATCCATAGTAAGAGCTTTGGTTAGTTTGTAATGATACGATGAGTCTGGCGATATCCAACAAATATTATAAATGTAAAGGATTGTGATGATGGACGGACGTTTGTTACTCTTTAATGCAAAAACGGCTGAACGGATTTTGAGGAAACTTTACAGTATTATTGTTTATATTTATCAGAATGACATATACTAGGTTATAAAAGCGTTTCCCATTAGCCGGGTAGTGACCCGGTACCGGGCCACTACCCGGCCAAATAAGCAGCAGCTACATACTTCGCACAAAAATTTAGTGACTAAATAGGCAATAAAAAAAAATAAAAAAAATTGTATTAAACATTTTTACTATTAATAAATGTGTATTATTTTACCTAATGGAACTAGCTTGGGTTTAAAAGTATTAAGTGGGTCACGAAGGGGCAGTGTGAAAATTTCCTGGCCATGGCAAAATAATGTATGGGAAACACTGGGCTGTAATGTATAACGATATTGAATAATCAAAGTTTGTGTGGACGAAGATGCGTGTAGAAGCTAGTTTAATTATAATTGGTTGTCAATCCATAGCGCTGCAGCCCTACGCGTGGGTACTATGGACGTGCGGCCTGTTGGTGCTGATGGCGATATGGGTGCTCTACGTCGTCACTCTACGATCGGCGTTGCGTCACTGGCGACACAGCAAACTCAACGTGACTGTAGTATTGAGCGTCTATCCTGTAAGTACTCACCCCCGGTACACATCGCTTAATCAGTAGTTGTAGCATGTGCGCCAAGACTAAACTTGTGTCACGGATAGTCTTGAATTTGTCTCTTTCTCTGGTATAAAAAAAGACAGAAAGCGAGCGAGCGAATCCGTGAGAGAGGTCCAGTCTTGACAAGCATGCTAACCCCACTGTTGTGTTCTGTGTAGTGTTCGAAGGACTCCCCTAACGTAATTGAGATATCACGCTGTCACTGTCATTCGTATTTGTAAAATCTGTGTGTGAGTGGGACGTGACTCTACATAAAATAACGTCTGATGCTGCGTTCTTTTTTTCATTACGGACCGCTCTGACCGTCACCTCTTCAGAAGATAACTAATCTAAAAGTGATCCTATGTAACGATACGTAAAAAATACTTTCTAGTTCATATACACGGTGTATCAGAAGTCCGAAATAATACTTTGGGTACATATACGGCAGCTCATATGTGGATGCTCAGTGACCTAACTATCATAGTTTCTGAGTTCGGGAAATTGTGATTGATATGCAAAATATACTGCAAGCACTTTAATAATAGTGTTTTATAGGTGATAGACCTTTGAATATTCGTCTCAGGTCGATAGCTGTAGCCAAAGGCCAGAACACGATTGTTCTGGCCTTTGGCTACATCCATAACCCTATTCAGCAGTGTACTACACTCATGAGGGGCGACTATCAATATTCACAAAACGGAACATGCAAATTTTACAGGACTCGTGATATTACGAGTTATAGATATTGACAACGAAAAAAAAGTTGGAAAAACATGGTCGATACTGATGCAAACGTCGAAGTATTATTTCGGACTGCTGAAACAGCCTGTATATGTCAATCTATTTTCAAACCAGCTACCTCCAATTACTTATTTACCAGTACAGTGTTCATCGAGGTAGAATTTCTAGTACCTACTCACCATAAACTCCTAAATAATCTGTCTACATCATTCTGTGAATCCAAATATAATATTAGCAAACAGTATTTAATTTTTTTACGGATTGATTAACCCAGATTGTATTAAGCGTTCTCAGCACAGCCTTGTTGGCGTTTCAACTATCCAAATAAGTTGTACTTGACCGCTAAAACTTTTGTTAAAAGGTCCAAAAGTATACATAAGTTTATCCTTTTATGTTTACGATAATCCAATATATACTTACGACAAATATTCGGAAATCAAGTTCGGGGTACTTTACTTTACAAGGTTTTGTTTATCTACCTATAAATCTTATAATTCCAGAAAATGCCCCACCTTTAGTGACATGGTGATGTGTGATCTACCGGCTTAGGTATTTATCTACCGATACAAATTTCTATCTACCAAATAATATGAGTTTATTGTATTTGTAACTTTAAAAAAGCGTGTAAAGTAACCAACTCTGACTTAATGCTGCTAATACTTGAACATATTTCTTACAAAAAAATGTCGCTAACATTGACTATCACATAAATATACTACATTGATTTTCTGGATCTTCTAAAATATGGTTGTGACTTCCCATTCTAATAATTTAATAAAGATTCTAGTCTCCACAAATCCCTAGTTTTGTTACTCTCTGTTTGTTCTATCTGTGGCATTCTTCATACCAACAATACAGATAGTTCGCATCGCGCTTGCTAATCGATCGCACGTATTTCTTGCCGGTTCGCGAAATACCAGTGATTCCCAACATTCTTATATTCTCCAGTAATATCATCAGTCAGTTTGTAATAATGGTTCAGTGTGGCAGGTGTGGTGACGTAGTGTCTGAAGGCAATGCTGTATTATGCAGCGGTTGCAAAAAGCACTTTGACTATGCCTGCTCGGGCATCACGGAGAGCGGATATCGCCGGCTAGGCTCCGAACGGCAAGCTGCCTGGAAATGTCCAGACTGCAAATCACCCAAGCCCGTATCGATTGATCAGGTTATGCAAGAGCTTAGTAGTATAAAATTAACTCTTGCACCTATGATGGACCTCATGGCTGGCATCAAAGATATCAAAAAGGAAATAGCGGACATCAAGTCTACTTTGGGAACGTTCTCTGAGAAGATTGAGAAAGTTGACCAAAGATTACTCAAGGTGGAGAAAGCGCAAGAAGAAGTCATGCAATTGAAGGACAAAGTATGCAGGTTAGAAGAGGATCTCAATGACAAGAACCAGTGGCTGCGTCTGAACAATGTTGAGATCAAAGGAATTCCTATGAAGGATCAAGAAAATCTCATCAACATTGTCTCTAAAATTGGGTCTAAGATAATGCACCCAATCGCCACGCAGAATATCAACTTCGTTGCAAGAGTTCCTTCACGGGACAACAAAACGAAGCCTATTATAGTTTCCTTTTTAAACCGCTATGTAAAGGAAAACTTCATCGCTGCTGCGCGGACATTTAAAACCTTGTGCTTGTCTGACATTGACATTGGGGACAAAGGTCGTATTTACGTTAATGACCATCTAACAGTTCTGAACAAAATTCTGCTTACCAAGGCAAAAAACCAGGCAAGAGAAAACAATTTCGAGTTTGTCTGGGTAAAAAATTGCAAAATATTTGCGCGCAAAAATTCCCAATCCAAAGTTGTCAATATAAGAAGAGAACAAGACTTGGTCAAAGTTATCTAATTGCTTTACCAGTCCTCTATTTATTTTTTCTTTTATCATTCATTATTTATTATTGTTACGTCCGTTGCTTCTATACGAATAGCTTGAGAACCGTAGCCCGCTCATTAGCGCCTCTATGTGTGCGTCAACGGACTCCTATTGTGTTCGATGAGCTTTTTTTTTGCTTGCACCAGTGTACATTTATTTTCGATAACTTTTTGTGGCTACCCGCTAATTCTTTGATAATTTACTTAATAACTCATACATTTTGTTTTATACATTTGTTGCATCTACTTTCTTGCGTTGCTAAGGGCTTTATTATTGGTGGTATCTTTTATTATGATCTTCTTTTCTATTGTAATACTATTTATACCTATACTCCAACTAGAAAGAAGATTACTTCTTGTTTGCCCGGATTGGAACGTGAATCCTACGATGTTGTACGTATTTCTATAGCTGAGCTTTACTTAACTACCTATTATAAATGTTGTTATTATAATCTCAGTGATTAATATTTATTATCAGAATTGCCGAGGCCTCAGAACAAAGACAACAGATTTTTTCCGTAACTTATGTGGTTCTGATTTTGATGTTATATCACTCACAGAAACGTGGTTATTGGATGGCATATTCGATAGTGAGCTATTTGACGAAAGGTACGTAGTGTTTCGCCGAGATAGAGACTATGCGCTCACGCATCAATCGAGGGGTGGCGGCGTTCTGGTGGCAGTGCGCCGCAGTCTTGTTTATTATCACAATTTGACTTGGAACTCATCAGCCGAAGACACATGGGTAACATTGACCCTGCGTAATTCTCGTACTAAAAAGCCTATTAAACTCCACATTTGCACATTATATCTTTGTAAACAAAACAGGGGTAATCCTTTTAATGTTCAATTAGACAATTTTCTATCAAATTTGAGGAATATTACCGAAAACTCTACACAAGATGAATTTCTTATTCTAGGTGACTTTAATATGAGTAATATACACTGGATCCCCGCTAACGAGGGCCTTCAACCCTCTTATGTTGCTAATCTTCCTATCCACTGTACTAGTTTCGTTGATGCCATGCATGACTGTAACTTAATTCAATACAACAATCACATCAACAGCGCTGGTGGGATATTAGATCTGGTAATATGCAGCAATACTGTATCTGTCTCAGCATGCCCTGACCCTCTAGTTCCTGAAGACTCTTACCACAAGTCTCTTATTATCACTCCCTCCTTTATAGAGCTAGATGCACTTGAAATTCCCAAGCGGGAAATATATTTGTACCGACGTGCTAACTATGACCAGATCTGTAAACATCTCTCTGAAACCGATTGGTCTTTGCTACTGAACTCATCATCAGTTGATGACGCTGTTCAATCTTTTTATGACACTATTTATAGAATAAGACAAAGCTTTATACCAAAGCGCACTACACCTAGCCATCGCTATCCACCTTGGTATAAGGCTTCTCTAATCAAAATAATTAAAGAAAAATTTAAATTCTTAAAGAAATTCAGAGTTTATGGTAATCTATCGGACAATCATACTTTTAGACTGCTTCGGGACAGGTTTAAGAAAGCAGAGTGCACTTGTTATAGAGAATACATAGAATCTGTCGAAAGTTCTATTGCTCTTAATCCTAAGCAGTTTTGGGCGTACATAAAGAATAGGCGAGGCAGTAGCTCCTATCCTTCAACCATGACCTATTCTTCCACCACCAGCAGCTCGAGCGAGGGCATTAGCCAACTATTTTCCACATTTTTTACTTCAACTTTTCTACCCAGTGATTCATCTTCATCTTCAACATATTTCCCTACTGAGGGAGCTCAATCTACTTGTGATTTATCCACTGTAGAAGTGTGTACCGAGAAAGTGCATAAATTGCTTTTAGGGCTCGATCTCAATAAATCCGCTGGCCCAGACACACTTCCAGCTTTATTACTGGTGAAATGTGCCAAAGAGCTGTCGGTTCCAGTCTCTATCCTTTATCGGCGCTCTCTGAAGGAAGGTATAATACCAAATATATGGAAATCAGCTTTTGTAACGCCAATCCATAAAAAGGGCCCTAAAAACGAAGTTGTGAACTATAGACCCATATCTAAACTCTGTCTCTTAGCTAAAGTTCTTGAGCGCTTAGTCTATGATCGAACTTTCGAGTGTATTAAAAGTACGATAATTCCTCAGCAGCATGGCTTCATTAAAGCCAGATCAACTACGTCTAATTTAACAATTTTTAATGAATATTTAACTGACAATATGGATAAGAATAATCAAATTGACGCAATTTACACCGACTATAGCAAAGCATTCGATAGAATAGATCACAATTTATTAATTAATAAAATCTTAGCTCTAGGAATACGTGGGGATCTTTTCAGATGGTATGTATCGTACGTTACAAACAGAACTCAGGCAGTTGTTTTTAACGGCCATACTTCTGATTGGACAAGTATTCCATCTGGAGTTCCTCAGGGTTCATTATTGGGCCCTCTCCTATTTGTAATTTTTATTAATGACATTTCCTCCTGTTTTATAAACTCTCAATTTTTATTATTCGCCGATGACATGAAAATTTTCCGTGTTGTTAACAATGTTGCCGAGGGATTACTGCTTCAAGATGATCTGAACCGGCTTAACTTGTACTGTCAAAAGAACAAATTAGATCTAAATGTATCCAAATGTTGCTCTATCACTTTTACCAGAAAGCGCACTTCTTTCTCCTTTACTTATAAATTAAATAATTCTGACCTTCTGGCTACCAATGTTGTTAGAGATCTTGGCGTATTGCACGATAGCAAATTATTATTTAAACAACATGTCGAATCTATTATCAACAAAGCATACAAGGCACTAGGTTTTGTTATACGTGCTTCGAAGGATTTTAAATGTATGAAAACGATTAAAATTCTGTACTGTACCTACGTCCGTAGCCACCTCGAATATGCATGCCAAACTTGGAACCCCTGCTATAATATTTATAGCAACAATATTGAGAAAGTCCAAAAACGTTTTGTTCGATATCTTGGATTCAAATTCAAATTACCACACCTTGATTATAACGAACAATGCAGTAGACTTCATCTATTACCACTTTTTCTTCGCAGAAAAATTCACGATGTTTGTTTTCTTTGTAATATGGCTCAAAATAAGATCGATTGTCCAGAGCTCCTCGGCAATATCAAACTCAACATCCCTACTAGAAGATTACGTGCAAACAATCTACTTCACGTTCCTCTCTGTCTCAGTAATTTCAGAGGTAACAGTTACTTGCCCAGAGCTCTACGTCTGTTCAATACGCTCAATCAGAACACTGAGTTAGACTTGTTTTGTAGCAGCACACGAAATGTGAAAAATATTTTAAGTAATCAATCGTCACTACTATTATAGTTATTATTTGCCAGCAACAACCTTAGTTCTTATAAAATTGTATCGATGCAGATTAGTTTACTTGCATTTTTTTTTTTCTTTTTATTATATTTGTTAAGTTTTATTTACATGTTTAATACTTATACTGTTTGTCGTAACATTTCCAGCCTGTATGTGGATGCTTGTAATTGGCATTTGCTAATTTATGTTTGCTCTACTTTGTAAAATTAGCCGTAAGCTTCCCGAAAAAAATAAAATAAAATAAAAATAAAATAAAATAAAGTCCCTACAGTCACCACTAATAATTTGCGTTGTGTTGTATCCTAAAGTAGGCAGGTACTGCAAAATCCGTTCGCGAGTCACAGTGGGTCATTATTGCGTAAAGCAAAGTGGGGCGTTTCGTAACGATGAGCACCTCAGCTCCGTTGGCTGCCGGCAAAGCAATGGAATGAGACAACACGACTTTCTTGAATTACAAACAAAACTAACGGAAGTTGTTAAAGTTTCTTGGAATTTTCTATTAGTGACATCAATAATTTTGGGTCCGCATTCCATCAGTTGGAGTTTATTTTTTATGTGATGGGGCACCACATCCTTTTACTACAAACGACAAGCTATACGGGTAGACCATGAAAGTCTAATTCTCAGTACGCCGCGCCCCCGTAGCTAAAGCTAAATAGTAGAAAATGCTAGTTTTAATTTATTAATTACTAGCGAAATCTGTTTAATTTCGGTCTTCTAGTCTAACCTCGGATATTTCCAGTGAACCCACTTGCGTCAAAACTGTCCAAGAATGTTGACCCGTTTGTCTGCTAGCGGCGGTTTAATATCGCTTTACTTATTTTGAATAGAAAAGAAGGTAAATAGGTAAAATTTCCCCAATAATTTTCAAATCTATGTCAGAGATACGTCATGACACCATAATCACATAAGGCTGCTTTTTTACCTTATGCAGGAAGTAATGCATTCCAATCCTATTTAGATATATAGGTAATAATGATTATCATCCATTCCAATGTAAATTATATAGGGTCAATTAAATTTTGTTTGCGTAATCCTTTCCATTAGGTACCTAATTACGTCACGATGGCTTTGAATAATTAAATTTGCAACTGCGACAGCGTTTGCTCTTGACCGCATTAAATACACCTCAAGTCGGTTAACGTGGGAATTTAAGAACAATCAGTAGGTATTATTAGGTCATTTCTTAGTGTCGAAGAATCGATATGTTCTCATGTAATGAGGTTGAGATGGTATGTTTTGTGTTATAAATTCAAATGTCGGACCGTATTTTAGCATGAACACTTAAATTCAAAAGTAATTGCTATTCCATCAGCTAAACTTACTATTTTGAGTTAGACTCATCCACATGAAAAAAATAATATTCAAAGTAATTACCAATGGCGATGATGACCAAGACTTTCTATAACCTGTTTTAGTGTTCTTACATCATGGTACACGCTTGCGCTAGACTTTGTCGACACACATAAATGGATTTGTAAAGTTAACCTTTTTAACGTTACGTTAACTAGATGGATATGTAGATATTTTAAAAACATATCCCTCCTTATGGAGCAATCGGGTAAAATATGTGATCAATCAAACATATAGCACTATGCAATTGCATATTATACTAATAATTACAATTGCATTTTAATTATATCGAAGGGTAAACCGCGAAGTGACTCGGGTAAAACGCCATATTGGGCGATATTGAGATATATATCCTTGGAATCTGCGAATTTTTCACCGTCTTTTGAGCTGGGTTTCGTACAATGTCACGAGTCAATTCGCCTTTTAACCGTGGATATATAAGCCACAACCTATGTATCCTTTGTCTGTCTTAACGCTTAAACTAAAATTATATAATTATGTATGCTTTGTCTGTTTTAACATTTAAACTAAAACCTGTTGTTGTCTATCAGATTTCTCCTCGAATAGCCACTTGAGTAAACTACTCGTTAGATAACATTTACGTATCATACCGAAACAACTTGTAAACGTGAGCATTCTTAGGATCGCAAAGGGCTATGAATTTGCAAGATATTTGTAACAGCTAGTGCAACTGACACATTTACAAATAGCACAGTATTACAAATCACTGCTGTTCTATGAATAACACCATTTAGGTTTTATGTGACCGCTTGTTGTGGAATTGGATCAAGTAGTTGTAGCATGAGCGCCAAGACTAGACTTATGTCACAGAATATCTCTTTCTCTCGTATGACATAAGACAGAGAGCGACCGAGCCAATCCGCGACAAAGGTCTTGTGTTGACATGCGTGCTGACACCACAGGGGTGTTAATATATTGTTTGTTGATGTAGTTGGTGGCAGGAGCAGCCTTCATAGCGATAGTGTCGCCGCGGGCGCGGGTGCTGGCCGAGGCGCTCGCGCAGGAGGCGGTCATGATAGCACTCTACAACTTCTTCTGTTTGGTGATTGCCGAGTGCGGTGGCACTGAACAGCTGGTCACGCAAGTACCCTTTAATCAAAAATATCAAGTGCTTGTCCTATTTGATGGATAGTGGATTCGGTACCGGGATTTTTGGAGTTTATGGGTTATGATTATCAATTGTTAAAGGGCGAAGGTAAAATTAAATATTGGGATGAATCTTGATTTCGGATTTCCTGTCAAGTTTCCCAACCCGCAGTTGTTTAGTGCAGTGGTATATGGACGTATTGGAGAGTCTGCCTAGTCTGATCGCTCCGGTAAATTGGGAGCTGCTACACCTTTGAGTGTTCTGGTTTATGTGATTGCCATAAGCAAATAATGATAACGTTCTTTGCCGCAGAACGACGTCATAAAATATTAAATATACCTGTCGCGGCGCCTGTGGTTCTATAATCAGCATAATAATATAACGTCACCAAATCATCATCATGGAAACTGTGCGACTGACTCTCTTTACTGATTTTACTTATTCAATCTCGTGTACCACTCTAAGGAGCCCAAGTTAATGGGTACAGTCTCTAACCCTCTGGCCTTTCACTGTTTTGTTCCTCCACTCTATGTTAAGGAGCCCAAGTTAATGGGTACAGATCCCAACCCTACGGTCGTTCACTGTTTTGTTCCTCCTAACATAACCTGAACACCACTGCGGTCCCTACGGACCCTCAATTGAGCCTCCACACACTCCCCTACAGCTCTACCCTGCCACCAGGTACTACTAGGTGTTCAGGTCTCTAGGTACTGTACCCCGTTCGTATACTAGCTACGAAGGCAGCTGCCCCTTGCGCATACTCGCTACGCAAGGCGGCCTACTCAAATCTCTAACCATAGCCCCTCTAGAAAAGACTATAGCTCGAGTACAAACTCAATCGCACATTTACCGTAATGACGAGTCCGTGCTCGTATTACTATTTAATAATCTCGAATAATCTTTGTCGTAATAATAGTAATGGGACTCACCCCGATACTCTAGGTAGCATTGCCTCGTGCATCGTGACTCCACGCCTTGCACGCAATTACTTACTTTGTACTTACACGCTCTCTGTACCTACTGCATTACTACCTCCATCGTAGCAATGCATAACTTACAACCATTTGTCGGTCTTCACTCCATGAAGACTACGCTCACTTTTCTTGTTAAACACTGTAGGTAGATGTGGAACCATTTTACCACGCTTTGCTCTTAATACAACCACCCACATATCGTAGCGTTCCCACGCCTACGCCCTTTTTCTATCTAAACGCGCTCGCGCACTGTCAAAAACTAATGACATTGACACTCACCTTGACACATGACAATAACAGATAATAAATCGCGATGAAATCCGCGACACTCCCCAACCACAGGAGAAGTCACAGAAGCATCAGCAGGTGTCTACTCAGCCATTTCTGTCTGGCTACGGAGCAGGCCATCTCTTAAACATTCTTTATGCACCATTTCACATGGACTTACATCTGCTTCTACTTCAACTGAATCTTTCAGACTTTCACCTAAAGTTAGATAGTTACTGTCTGGACCAATCAGACCTGCTATCACTCTGAGGAATAACCTCTTTATGTCGGCTCTCTCCATCTCTAAACAATAAAGATATCTTACCGAACATTTAATTCTGTCTCATCTGCTTTCAATAATGATACACGATATGCACCATCAGCTCCATTCACCAATCTTAGCAAGTTTTCACTTATTTCTGCTCTTAGTGTCACACTTTCTTTATATTACTCACATCACCAACATTTGGCAATCCTCATATGGCAAAGCCTATAACTGTAACTCTGAAACTTTACACATCAAAATAATAAACATTATTTAAAAATTATTCATTAGGTATACATACCTACTACATATACATACACTTTACCAGCTTTTTAAGAACTTTTCTGTTTAAATTTTAATTCTGCTAGGTGATCATGCTCTATTAAGTCTGGACTGTCCGTCATGACATCCTGACCCTCCTCAATCAAACAGAAAGTCTTGTCTTCGCATATCTATCTAAGCGGGCAAATTTTCTTTCAAAGAAAAAAATCTAAATAAAAATTGGGCTATCAAATCAAAGATGTGGATCCCACCGTCATGCTCTGCCCGAGCATGTACTGTTGTCTCGGGTCTGTCACCCGAAGGTATACTTCAATCGCCATATGCATTTTTCCACAGCATCAACAAAACAATGCAATACATACCTCCCTGACATGTCCAGCCCTAGCGTTTACTGCTGTCTCGGGTCTGTCACCCGAAGGTATATTACAACGCCATATGCATTTTTCCGCAGCATCAACAAAATAATGCAATACATACTCCCCCAGACAATATTTCCCATGCTGCGGCATCTCTATCACTTCTGCAGTCAGAAAACCGCATTTGTAACTTTAACTATTGGGCTTATCACAATTCTTGTCCGTTCAACTTCAACTGCTATTAACAAAAAAAAAAAAAATATTTTGTAGCTGAAAAATTCTCATTTAAGCATCAATACTTATTTAAACCAGTCATCAATTCCTTTCTGCCATGGAATCACTTTATACTGGGCACCGGTGTGCTACACACAACATTAGCGTGAATATCCCATAAGACATCTAAAAAAGAACAGGGATTCGAATTTTCTTGTAGCTCCCTCTGGACCAAAGGAAAATATTATAACTCTTCATTAAATAGATCATATCATTACATCGGCGAAGTGTGGTCGCACTACAGTGCACCTCTGCCTACCCCTTCGGGGAATACAGGCGTGATGATGATGATGTATTATATAGGTACCTACTAACTCATGTACTTTAGCCTTTTTAAAACATAAACCACTAGGTAGGTAACTATTAACATAGTATAGCTGGGTTGGCAACCACTATAAAGCAAGAGTCTAAATTTCCTCATTGTCCTTTACTTTAATATCAATGAAAACACAGTTGTTTTTATCTGCAAATTCCTTGGGACACAACACTATTATGAGTACCCTTGCAATGATATCATTCCTCTTTAGCTAGAAATTTCTAAAATACTGCATAGATGTCATCTTGCTCCCAGTTAATTATTTCTCGTATTTAGTCAGATATTTTATATGATCTTTATAATTATACATAGTCCTTCACAAAACAGGCAACTAGATAGGTACCTTCTTCAGTGTTTACAACCTCTTTCAAGTGTTTTATAATCAAGCTTTAAACTTCTTGCATACTTTAATTTCTTGGCCTAACCGATGTTTTCATTTACACATAACATCAGAAGTAGATACTTCATTAAACTATTTAAGTGAATAAACCCTCTAAAATAAACACAGTCTGCGACAACTCTATTCATAGCTGCTATGATCAGTTTATCCTATAATAGCCCCAACTGAATCAATATATTGTTATTTCTAAATCAACCTTCCGTCCACAACAATTTTGTAATTCTGTGCAATAGTACCCAAGCCACAGACAACCTTTAGCGCAGTATCTGGCAAGGATAATATAAGATATGCAAGCCTATCATCTCTTGGTAGGGCTTGCTTGCTCACACTTGCTTCTAACTGCCACTTTAATATGTTCCCATTAAATGTGGGAAGGACAGCTAAGGCAACTTTGTATGGATATTGTCACAACCAGAATTAGCAATAATTTACTGTCAAGGTTGATAATTATGACTTCCACCTCAAACTGAAAGTTCTTACTCTCCTTCACAATATCTTGAGACCACTCATGGCCTTGTTGGCCAGGGCCATGTATACATATATATTCCTTCTTGCAAGCTCTTCGTACAAATGTTAAATTGCCCATTGTTCGCATTAAATCCTCTGAAGCCATGCTCTGGCATGGCTTGGCTCAGTTATATCTGTACAACTCGCTCAAATAATTCTGCAATCAACCGCATCATTAAGTCTTGTCAAAAGTTGCCTTGCTCATCGTCATCCTGGAACTTTCAGAATACGCTTGTACCCAGTTATCTACCTAACACTATTTATACTACTGGTTGACATACGAGGTACCTACTTATTATAAGGTATCATTAACAATGAGCTCTTACATTATGAGCTACTAGCATGTAGCACTGACCGACTTATTTCTTAATGATATGGATAAATTTACTTGTTCCATGTTCCATACTCAATACACTAGAACATAATTTCCTTCAACATTCTGTGAATACGTTTGTACATGTATACTTTTAAACAATACACTTTACACCACTTTCAACACAGACCATGCTGTTTGATAATAATATGCCTTCATAGCACCTTTAATATAATTACGCAATGTAAGACGCTTTTGAAAAAGTAACTTCAAAATAGTAAACAATACAGAATGACACCATTTCGAAACGTAAACAATAATCATAATATTTCATACTTGTCGCAGTACTCTTTAACATGGCAGCCTAATACCATTGCAGCCAACACAACAAATGACAGGCAGTGATGGTAACGAGTAAGGAGTAACACACTTTAAGACGAACATAGACATTAAAAATACATCACATGGGTTTCTCTTTCCAGGGAAACCATAGATATTACCATTACTAAATAAATATTCGGATACCTCTGGATTAAATTAAATAGATGCATAAAACATAAGGCACCCATTCGCGGTACCTAAAACACAAAGAGAAGTTTACTAAATAAACACCATAGATTATACACGTTTAGTTATAGTACAAACAAATGTAAAAATATGGAAGTAAAATAAAACAAACAATTTATTTAATCATAAGTTTATAAATAAAACCACAAATGTTGTAAATACGTTTATTTAGCCGAAAACCTATATACAAGAGGTTTTCGATGTAGGACAAATCATTGTCCCATGAATACTCATGATATTGAATCACATCCTCTAAAAGATGTATGATTAGAATAAATAGTTCTAACCAACTTGTCTATTTAAGAAAGCATAGGTCGTAGCCACCCCAGGTCATCCCTTACTAGTAAAACATCTTACAACAGGTTCTCCCAACGGATTGGGACCAACCTCCTTTATAGTCTCTAATAGTGGCACTCTTTACTTGTCTACACTTAGGAACCAGCCTCCCTGAACGAATCGGGGCCAGACTGTCCCACAACTCTTTATAGCACTCTGTCCCACAGACAGAGTCACCAGTTACCTCTGTACCTCTCTATTGCCACTCTATGCCAATCTATTTAACTAGACTACAGCCTCCCTGAACGGATCGGGGCCAGACTGTTTACTGCTCTACAACAACTTTGACTATCAGACAGACTTACCAGTAAGCTCTGTCTATGAAGGGACCCTGAGATAGCAGACCTCCCAAACTTAAAGAAAAAAAAAGAAAAAAAAGTTGTACCCGGACGGGCACACATTAAAATTAAAAATAAGTATAGTAAATCTCATCTTATACTGCTCAAAACTCATTATCTGATTAGACCGAGCACCTCCACCATAATGTCGCGGCGCCTGTGGTTCTATAATCAGCATAATAATATAACGTCACCAATTCATCATCATGGAAACTGTGCGACTGACTCTCTTTACTGATTTTACTTATTCAATCTCGTGTACCACTCTAAGGAGCCCAAGTTAATGGGTACAGTCTCTAACCCTCTGGCCTTTCACTGTTTTGTTCCTCCACTCTATGTTAAGGAGCCCAAGTTAATGGGTACAGATCCCAACCCTACGGTCGTTCACTGTTTTGTTCCTCCTAACATAACCTGAACACCACTGCGGTCCCTACGGACCCTCAATTGAGCCTCCACACACTCCCCTACAGCTCTACCCTGCCACCAGGTACTACTAGGTGTTCAGGTCTCTAGGTACTGTGCCCCGTTCGTATACTAGCTACGAAGGCAGCTGCCCCTTGCGCATACTCGCTACGCAAGGCGGCCTACTCAAATCTCTAACCATAGCCCCTCTAGAAAAGACTATAGCTCGAGTACAAACTCAATCGCACATTTACCGTAATGACGAGTCCGTGCTCGTATTACTATTTAATAATCTCGAATAATCTTTGTCGTAATAATAGTAATGGGACTCACCCCGATACTCTAGGTAGCATTGCCTCGTGCATCGTGACTCCACGCCTTGCACGCAATTACTTACTTTGTACTTACACGCTCTCTGTACCTACTGCATTACTACCTCCATCGTAGCAATGCATAACTTACAACCATTTGTCGGTCTTCACTCCATGAAGACTACGCTCACTTTTCTTGTTAAACACTGTAGGTAGATGTGGAACCATTTTACCACGCTTTGCTCTTAATACAACCACCCACATATCGTAGCGTTCCCACGCCTACGCCCTTTTTCTATCTAAACGCGCTCGCGCACTGTCAAAAACTAATGACATTGACACTCACCTTGACACATGACAATAACAGATAATAAATCGCGATGAAATCCGCGACAATACCTGCTTGTTTATTATCAGAGACCTATCTAACGGTAACAAAAATGAAGACTGTTGATCTTATAGGCTTCTTGGTTCAGTTTTATATGTCCTTTCAGGCGGGCATCTGACTCACATTTGAAGACGAGGGTTCCGCCGTGCTGCTGTTGGCCTTGCTGCGTGATACCCCAACCAAAGTTGGACAGGTACGCAACTTGTGACCCTAATACTATATTTGTATGATGATTATTTATTTATTAGTCATTACGCGCACGAAAGACGCAGAAGGTCGAAAATTAAATCAATATTTACACCTTACAAGCTATTAGGAGTAGAACTAACTTTATGAAGACGATGTCTTGGTCTAGTGGTTCGAGTGTAGGCCGCTTAGCTCACTGGACCATGTGGCTCCGGGTTAGATGTTCGGAATTTGCACTAGTCTAGGTGTAAGTGGGATCGCCCCTATTAAATTGTATGGTTCTCATAGTACAGGCATTGCTTAGTTTGGGATCATACGATGAGTATGCGTTGTCTGGCGCTATTTATGAAGTGTAATTTCCGTTTCCACTTGCACTTGGGGTTACCTTGACGTGGTGTATTAAAATAAAGTAGTATAATTATACTAAGATACTAGTTGAGCCCGCGACTTCACCTTCGTAGAATTTAGGGAGATTACCCGGAAAAAATGGGTGTTATATTTTCCCCGCGGTCCCTAATTATTTTTCTAAAATTAAAGTAGTTAAGTTACTAAGGTAAGGTAGCTGATCTACCTAAGTAGTTAAGGTAAGGTAGCTGATCTACCTGCCAATCTAAGTCCTGTCAAAATCGGTCCAGCCGTTTCGTAGTTTACCCGGAACAAACAGACGGATAGACAACAATTTTAAAATTGCGTTTTCGTTATACTTATCGTATATACTGTCATATGCATTTAGTAAAAAGCTGTTATTTTGATAATACGAACAGACACTACAATCTTATTTACTTGTATAGATAACGTTAAGGCGTTTCCTAGTGCTAGTGAAACGAGCATATTTTGTTGGGCTATTTCAAATTATAAGGTAGTAGATACCTCGGTTTTAATTAATTTGATGTACACTTAAAACATTTATCTTTTCAATCAATTTTAACTTAAAACTTAACATAAAATATATTGTATAAATTATCTACTTACTATTAGTTTCATTGTGTTGTATACATGAAGTTACCTCAGACCAATTTAATTGTTGCGTTATAGCGTGGGATCAAACGATTTTCGACCTATGCGGCATATAGTAGTTACTATTTAGATAGATAGGTATCTAATAGTGTCGATGCTGGATGGCACCATACTAAATACACTTAACTAAACGTATTGCCGTCTTTCTTACTGTCGTAATGTATGAGCAAGATGGCAACATTTAGCGCTGTCGAAAATTCTTTAGCCGTAGTTTTGTACAACAGAATCGACATCAGTAGGTAGCTACCTATATCTGTAATCTGTAATAATAATATAAGTACAGCCCTTATAACTTACGTAGCAGTGGTAGCCGAGTGGTCGAACGCACGCCTTGCAATCAAAGTGTGCAAGTTCAAACCCCGGGTCGCACCTCTGAGTTTATGTGCGAATCTCATTTTTATAAGAGATTATCACTTGCTATGAAACGGTGAAGGAAAAACATCGTTAGGAAACCTGCACGTCTGAGGGAACTTGACTAGTTCTCGATAGATATGTGAAGTCTGCCAACCCGCACTGGGCCAGCGTGGTGGACTATGGCCTGAATGCCCCCTCGCTTTGAGGGGAGGCCCGTGCCCAGCAGTGGGACGTTAAAAGGGCTGTGGTTAGTTATAACTTGACTCAAACTCCTACACCTTTTTTTCGATTAAATTCATGTGGGTTTAGCAATGGAGCTTTTATCCCCGAGACCCGCCGGACGGTCAAACCTCGGTGTCTTCAATTGATATGGTGAGAATCTGGTGCGAGCTTAGTCCCAAAAAAGCTTGTTTAACGTCCCATAGGAACGGCACTCATCAATGCGAGAGGAATTCCGGCCATAGTCAATCTCGCGGACAAAATGCGAGTTGGCAGTTTAAGAAAATAATTATTATCGAAAAGCAGCCACAAATCATTCCATTTTAGGGCCTTATATTAGACGTGTACCTACATAATAGAATGCATCGCAAATACCTAATCGGAACATGGCGTGTAGGTAAATGCTTTCAAATTAATGAATAAACCATTATAATTGTCCTTCCATTCGGTAACGTAGGTAGTAATTTGAGATTGCAAGATAGATTACAAATTACTTTTTTCAAATTGGTTGGCGCACCTCCCGTCATTATGCTGTAAACATGTCTGTCATGTTATAACATGACATACATGTTAGTTATAACTACAAACAAAAATTAGTTAGAATGTTTGTTAGGATACGGTAATGTAATAGGCGACGCTTTTAGGACTTTGCAAATGAAAGTATTGTTAGTCGCGGCTTTACTTGCGTGGTTTTCCTCTGCAGATACACTTCGACAATGAAGAGTGGCATATACATCTGTGTGCATCATGGTTTATAATAATTGTATTTGTTTGCAGAAAAACCCTATCGTGGTTAAGATGCCTCGTACTGCAGATGCCTATAGTACAAGCGCTGTTATACATAGCGATCCTCATTATTTGGGCTGAAGACTTTGTAAGTATTATTTTTTTCTTTTTAACGTTCTATCCTTTTTTTTTTTAATGGACTACGCTGTTGGCCATGAGTTGGCCTTTACAGCTTTACCGGAGGAGTGGCGAGTGCAGGATGCGACTCCAACTAAGGCCTTAAGGGCGGAAGAGGGGGGCAACTAGCTCAAGGGTGCCACATGGGGCACGACCTCGGCTTGGGCAGTTACCGTGAGGGGAGAGGTAGTGACTGCGCTCCTAGGTGCAAAGATGCATCTACGAGCGGAAGAGGGGGTTCCTCGACCTCGCCGGCCAGGTCGGTGTCTGTTTGAGGCTGGTGTAGGTGTGTTGGTGGCCCTCTCGACGCCCGGATCGAGGAGGGCAGTGTTGTGTCGGGAATTCTATCCTCTAGGAAACTACCTATACCTATTGGAACGAATAACAGTGAGTTCGCAATAGGGTGGTTGTTAATGCATATTTTTGTCTCAGAATGAAATCAGTGGGCTAAGGCTGTGGCTAATATAATAAAACTTGATTCCAGATGACGTACAATTACAACTTCGTCTACTTCCAACCGTTCATAGCAGCATCGATACTCTCGGGGATATGGGGTGTGATCATGTGTGTTCGTACCGTCACGACTTTTGGCTATAATCCTAAGCCAAGGTTCTTAGCCGTTCAGCTGGCACTGATCATAGTGAAGCTGCAATGTGGATTGTCCAAGACGTTAGCAGATGTGTTGCATCTGCCGTGTTCTCTGCCCTTGCATCCTACTGTCTTTGTTAACAGTAAGTTGAACATATGTTTTATTCCATTCAATTAATTTATCATAAAGTTAGAAAACGTCGAATGGCTTCTTAAAATCAATATCTCACATAATTTTATTCAAATTCCTTTAGGAAACGGCACTACCGAAATTATTTTCTTTTTCAAATAATTAATTTTAAGGATCAGCTTAGCTCAGCACCTTAATCTGTTTTCAGAATCGCTTTTAATTAATGTTGTATTTTCATTTTCCAGTGATACAAAACAGTGTGATGATACTGGAAATGTTACTGTTGTCTCTATGGGCGTGGAGGCTGTACAGTATCCCGCCAGGGAAGGACTTGGAGAAGATACAGAAGGTGGTCATCGCTACGGTGGACGATGCTTGCGATTTGAAGATCAGTAAAGATGGCATCGACAATAAATCTTTTAATAACAACGTCGCCTAAAAATTAATTCACTTAATTTTTTCAAGCATTATGATGGTGCTAATAAGCAGGTACTTAGAGAATGAATTCGAGTAGGTACGCCTTTTATAGGCCCATATTTCGAATTTGAAAGTGTCCATTTATAATTAAGTTTATATAAGTAACTAATGATAGTTGCTATGTCGCCCCATGATAATGATAATGTTCATTTCGTACTGCAATGACATGAGACTGAAATATTCTAGTTTCTTCCGGGAGTATTTCATGATCATCCTCATTCATTTCATGATCATCCTAACTCACTTGATAGTAAATATTGTATCATAAGAATAGTAATTTTAGTCGTAGGTAGTAAGTAATTCCAAGTTTTGTAATATTTGTATTTAAAATAGGGCAAGAATGGAGTTGAGTATCTCAGTTTTTTTTAAACTTCTAATAAGTGCTTGATATCATTGCCGTATTTTGTATCTAGGCAAATTTTTAAAGATATCGTTTATTTCTAGATGTTTTAGAAATAAGCTTGATTATGCGAACAGTGATGTGAAAGAAATGCACCTAGAAATAATTTTAAATTAAATAGTTAAGGATATATGTAAGTAGGTACTACCTGTATATTTTAGCATTTTTTCTTTTTCGTTTGTAGAAAAGTGTAAAAAATAATAATTGACTATTGGATACCTAAGTACCTAAGTTTGAAATCATGTCAAATAAAATTCGTACCTGAACTATCAATGAATTTTGTTTATATGTTCAATATAACTAAAAATTATAATTCAAATTAACATTTACTTCAGATTTATTATATTTTTCTTACAATTAGAATTTTGGAACAACATATACTGGTAAAATTGGTACAACATTTTCAAAATACATACAAATTGTGTAATTTTATTCATCGTTTTCCTCATCATCATTTTTATCTTCATTTTCTTCGGATGGTGTGCCCGCCCGGGAGCTTTCTGAGCCGTAAATGTTGTGCAACTCATCCAATTTGTAATTTATTCTTACGCCTTTTGATGTGGTGTTATTGACTTTCTTGACGAGCGATTTCGTCTGTTCTTCAAGTCTTTTCAAACGTAAATCACGCGCAGCGAATCGAGCCTCGTGATCGATTTCATTCGACGTCGATGGCATTGCTTCTTCTTGATCCTTTTCATTTAATTCAATTTCGTTTTCTAGTAGTTTACTTCCATGGATCTGCTGCTCATTATGGAGTGTGTCAAGTTGAGTTATCATTTTATCTCCGGTCTCCAGAGTTCTCGTTATACTGCTAACGACTTGAGAACACCCGTTTTCAAGTTTTTCAAATCTTTCGTCTCTTTTTGCCAGTCTTTCATTTTGATTCTTAATATTTTCCAATATAGCTTTAAAATTGGGTATTTCAACCTGAGCTGCATTATCTTCAGATGAAGATGATACTTCGTCGGTGGATGTTGATTCAACTTCTTGTTTTATTTCCGGTTCTTGATCGATGTTATTTTCTAGCTGGGTTTGTGCAATTTGTGATAATGCACTAGGCTGTTTTGTCGGTCCAGAAAAATTAATATCATCTAATAGTTCTTCGGTTATTATTTTTGTGTCGTCATTGTTTTCCATTAATACAGCTTCGTTTGACCGCGATTTACATCCCTCTAACATACTTACATTTTCGGCTTTTGGAAGCTCTACATCTGTTTCAATGTTATCTATTACATTGAGACTGGTTGTTGGTCGGTTAATAAGGTGGCCAAGTGTATTGTTTATTTCATCACCGAACTGGTTAGTGGCGAGAACTTTTTGTAACAGAGATTCACTATTACTTTCTAGGTTTGTCAATTTTTCATCTTTTTTGGCAAGCCTTTCCTTTTGTAATTGAATATTTCTTAATATCTCAGCAGAATCAACGACCGGTATGGGTAATGATGTTTCACTGCATGTTGCTGGATTTTCATTTGGCTCTGCATGTATCTCAGATATATTCTCATTATTAGCAATCAAGATTTGCTCTGTAGATGATTCTTCAGCACATGAACTGTCACGCGTGATGTCACCTATCTCGTCTTCTGTTTCGTCACATAACTTCCCATTTTTATGAATATGTTCACTTTTACTTGGTTCTGAGGTAGCATCGCGATTTTCCTCACTTTCTTGTGCATCCAAGGGTAATTCAGCAACATCTAACATATCACTAGCAGGGTCTTCTCGCTCTGCCAAATTAAAGTCTGTACTGGAATCTAATATAGTTTCAAAAGATTTCATCTTTCTCTTACACCTCACAAGTGGTTCAGTGACGTGTTCACTTTCGTCATTGGATGCAGATGATTCGTCTGATGGTCGTTCGTCACTATATCCACTTTCCCCTGAATTGTTGAAAGAAGGTGAACCCAATTTTGTTTTTCTGCTGGTGAATTCAGCCCTGAGTTTTTTGTAGTCACGTTCTGATTGAGTGTTTTTCTCTCGTGCTTGCTCCCATTTCTCTCGGCAGTATTCCAGCTCTTCTTTGAGCTCATTGAGTAATTTCCTTTTTTGTTGCAACTCATATTTAAGGATTTTCTCATGTGTATGTAATTGATGATGGTGTCGTCGCAATCTACCAACGACATGCCATGTTTTGCTTAACTCATTCGTAACAAGACATAGTCTTCGTTCTTGTTCTTCTAAGCGCGTTTCTAAATGTGTGTTCAATTGTTTCATACGATTAACCTCCGTGATTAGTCCTAATTTTTCCACTATGAGGTTCTGAAAATTGCAATAGTAGAATAAGTATGTCATCTCAATTAAATCTAGAATCTTTATGAGTCATTATCAGATCAGGTACTTTCAAGTAGTCAGTAAAAGTGCTTGTTTTGTAAATTCCGCAGAAAAATTGGCACTGTACCAAAGTTCAGAAAAAATTACGCATTCCTTGTGTACACGCAAAATATTGATCTCGAAAAATCTTTATTTTGATATTGCTGACTGTGAATCATAATTTAAAATTAAGAATTACACTATAAATTTGTTAATCACTTACTTTTAATCGGATATAAGTCTGACTAACACTTGGCACTAGTACAGGTCCTGATTTTGTCTCAACGGACTTGTAACATGTTGTCACTTTTTCTTCTGACGAGTTCTCTTCGGATACATTTTGATGGCTTAAAAGCTCTATAAGAACTTTCCACACTTTTGGCAGATTTTCCACTATATCTTCCGCGGTTGTACTTGGTGGGTTCAGATTTTCTGGAATTCAGGAAAATAATAAAATTTACGTACACATGGTAATGGTGAGGCTGTACTTACATGTGAATAACAACTTGATAAGTGATCTACTTACTGTCCATTTGTTTTGAAGTGGGATCTTGTACTTGATCGTCATCGTTATTAGGTTTATTATCCTTATTTTCGTTTTCTTCGACTTGACTCACAAGTTCTAACAATAGTTTGGGTAAAGCCGATGATGCTTCTGATCCATTTTCCTTTTCGGCCATCTGTGTAAGCAAACCATGGTTTTCCTCCAATCGATGAAATAATTTGTCCAAATCTTGATTCGTCTTGTATCCCAGAAGCACTTGGGAGAAAAGCTGGAAACAACAGAGTTGAATAAAACAAGTATAAAATGACCTTAAGAATTAACGGGATACAAAATGCAGGTCCTTACTTTGTTCACCACAGCCATTTCGGCTTTTAAGACATTAGTTTCATCTTGGCAAGTAGATATCTGTATGTTTTTGTCATCAATTGTTTCAAGCAAAGAATCTACCTTTTCTTCAAGTTCATCTACTCTAGCAGTAAGATTTTGAGATCTGAAAATTTCAAGAAAATAATACATTATCTAACTGCACATAAAGCATGTTGCAAGATTGAGCGATGTAAGTTAATTTAAATATATAAATTACATACTTCTTCACTTCAGCTTGATAAAGTATCTTATGTTCGTCAAGCTCACGGACTAAACCTTGCCTAGTGACTTCCACTAGTCGAGCTCGCTCTTCATAGAGACCGCGCAATGTACGAATATTCCGCAATTGGCGTTCATACTCTTGTCTTAGATCAGCGGATAGCAAATTAGTTTCTCTGTCCGCGAGAGTTCGCTCTATTTCATTCAATTTATTTTTTAGCTGCAAAAAGAAGAAAATATATTCCTTAACATTATTTATTCGTGTACATTTTTTGAAAATCTTCCTACTTATTTACGAGACACAGTTCTGTATAGACACCCTTAATTCATAATGAACGGTTTTTGCAGTTGCTATAGTTGGCGTTTTATCAAGTGTTTTACGTTGCCAAGAAGACGCTGATGATGCGCTTCGATCGCGTGGCGAATGTCGGTCCTTGACCGGCTGAAACCACATGTACCTTTAGGTCATTGTCTTAACAACATAGCGCTGTACAATTTTTACGACTTATTGGGAAGTACCGATATGATTGGAAAGCTTCGCAAGGAAACTACTATAAATATTAAGCATTTAAAAGTTTCTGGCGAAACTTGTTTCTTTTCAATGCTAATTGCTGTTACAGATTATTCTGTTAAGTATTTGCTGATGTGTTTTGGTAAATTGGTATGGTTCAAGCCACTCCTATAATAGTAAAACAGGACAGGCAAGTAGTGGGATATAAGGTCTGGCTTTTTTCTTCCTTCCAAAATCTATAATTTTAAAAGATTAAAAAACCACTATTAGTGCGTTGCAAAAAATATGACGTAGTTTCGGTCAAATTAGTTTTATTTTCGAAAAGCTATAAATAATAAAACTCTATTTCCCACTTGGATACTACAAGCTACAAAATATATATTTAGCAAACAGTTGCTTTAAAAATTTACACTCCCAATGCACTCACGTCATTAAGTTGCTGTTCCCGCAAATTAATCATAGTTTTGCTGACTGTTACAACTTCCTTCAGTGCGTTAATTTGTTTCATCGATTCTCTATTTTGAGAGTTCAAATCTGCAATATCTGAATTGGCTTCCTGTAACGCGCTATTGGTGTCAGCTAAATCCCTTCTAAGTTTCATGTTGCTTGATTTTAAAATCTCGAATTCTTCTCTCATCTTCGTCACCATATCGGTGATTTCGGAGTTTTCAGAATCAGAATGAAGATTCTCAGGTATCTCGATGTTATTTCTTATCAATAACTCACGAAGCAATTTGTTGCTTTCACACAATTCCAGTTTAGATTCTCTTTCATTTTGCAACGACTTCTCCAACTCTTCTTTTTCGGACCTGTGTCGGGCCAGTATTTCTTTTCTTTGTTCACGTTTTATTGTGAGTTGCCTTCTGAACTCGACCATTTCATCTTCTTTAGCTTTAGATAGAGCTTCATCGTGGGCTGCGTCCATGTTATCTTCATTAGAGTGTTCCGCTCTACTGTCATCACACAAAACATCTGTATCGCCCATTGTTTCACTTTCACTCGTGACGTTATCTACGTCGCGTTCCCTTGTTGGGGCACTACTGAGCACGTTTCCCATTTTGGAATACTTTTTTACACAAGATGTACTTTCATCGGCGCAAAATCTGATTGAGGATGCGTGTTTTAAATAGATAACGACGACCAATACGAGTTTAATCACACAAAGGACTGTCGACTCGTTGGACTGAAAACGTATGCCCGACGAAGCAGGCGCTTCCCGAAATAGATCTCCCGTCAGCTCCAGACGTGCACAAACTAATGTAAGTTCAGTAGGTATTACCGGGTATACGTAGGTATCTTTCCGACGATTCTCTGTCAATATTTTATTTTTAACCTGTTATTTTGAACACGACGTTAGATTTGCCGTGTAATGTGTTCACATTTCGGAGAAAGCGACCTTGACGTTTGTTTTCTTAAACACATTTGATTTTAGATTTTTACGCAATGAAAATGATTCATGTTTGTCTTAACCGAAAGACGAAGCCAGAGGATACGTTTATTATCCAACTTCATTATAAGTCATACCTAATAAGAGAAGACTCAGTCAGTGGATCCGTCGGTACCTACCCAGCTAGTTTTAGCTACCTAGTAGGTACTGGCAGTGTATTCCAGTAGGTATGTACATTGGTAAGATCGTGTATTGTGTAGGTACCTAGTTTAGTCGGCCGTCCTAACCTTCAAAATGTATATGTACTAGCTCCCTAAACTTTTATTTTCTCGCATATCCTCCTCTTACGTAGCTAACTACAAAACAAACCCGTTTACTTTTTAGATAGATGGCGCTGCAATGACAATGCACTGTTTCATAAAATTATACTCGTTCTCACACATTAGTCTGCTTGAACTAGAACTTCATTGACATTATTTTTCCCCAAAGTTAATATTTATAATGATAGGTATAGGTACTGTTTTGTGGACGAGGTAGACAGCTAGCGATGAGGTCACATTTCATTAATGGTTGGAATTACATGAGGATGTAAGCTATACATCGATTTTAGGGTCTAACAAATGTTAAAATGTTCGAAACTAAAAGACTGGGTTTCTATTTTTGTTTACTATAGACAAACAATAAGTGTTCTGTTTGTCATAGACTGTCATGGACAATCCGAATGTCACACGGATTATAAATTATCAATCAATCAATCAGCCACGGAATCGGAATTCGCATCATTTGTGTCCTGTTGAATTTTCATTTGGGAAAAACCATTTTCAAGTTATATTTCAATCTAAATAGTTAATTTACCCCGTTTTCTGTTCTTAGCAATATGTTTGTATGAGTCATTGGCGGCTGGCAAAAACAGATAAAAATAAGTAAATATTTCACGTTGTGTGTCAAGATTGATTTTAATTTATTATGTTTTACAAGTGGCTTATTGGTAATAATAGCTAAAAAATCACTTTGTGTGCAACGTCGTTAAATTAATCAACGTATTGGATGTGAATTAAATGTGAAATGTGAAATAGAATTAAAGATGGATGAGAGTACTAAGAATTCCCCTTGTAAGGTAAAAATTTACCAATGTTTTGTTGTATTCTCCTCTGAGTGTAGACAGATATAAGTTGAATTTCTTGCTATATATGATTGAGTAGATATCTACCTAAATATTTCCAGGACTTAAAGTTGTTTGATTGGTAGATGTGATGGCTAAATTACCTGTGTCCTTTAAATAAATGTTTTATTCTCTTTTATGCATTACTTTCTATTTAGACTGTAATTTGAAGGGGATATTTTTATTGTTCAATATTTCTATGAAAATATTTGCTTTGCATATTACCAGTAGGTTAGCTTAGTCAAACTCTTGTTGTTTTACCAAGTTCTTTTGCAAAAATCAATAAAACAGGAATATTTGCAATAGCCATATTGCAATGTGTTAAGTATTGAAAGTATAATATGTATATGCTAAAATAATATGCACAATGCTTCTCTTTCTTAATTTGCATTTTACACATTTTAAAATTATTATCACTAATAGAATTAGTTTTCAATCCCTACATCACTTTCATTTCTTATCAAATTTGGAGGAACATTAGCATGTCTACTTTAAATGATAACGTTTATTCAAGAGCTGTTTTGTTTTTTAGCGGATACAGGTTGTTTTTTAATCTCTACAGGCTCTACAGATAAAAGCATGGGGCATAATATTATCATAACAAAAGACAATCAATTGTTTTATTGACAACTTGGTCAAGTGTTTTGAGTGGAGGCAGCTCAGCTCACTGCACTAGGTAGTTGCGGGTTCAATTCCTGACACCAGCAGATTACAGATAAACTCTTTTTTTGGAATTTGCCCTAGTCTGGTTGTAATTGTGATCACCCATAGTTTATTGTGTGGCTCCCATAGTACAAGCTTTGCTTAGTTTGAGATCATGTTGTCTGGAAATATTTATTGATTGAATTATGGAGCTGGACTGGCTAATATCCTTGGAAAACAGACTGTACTTTCCCCACCCGTAAAACTTACAAGCAAATTATTGATGAAAAGAGTGTAATTATCCATGGTAGAAGAGTAATTTGGTTTTTAAGGAGGTGGTAGTAATCTATACCTGTATATTGTTACACCGAACGATTTAAACAATACACATTTAAAGTGTTGCAATGGGCTACCTTACCACTAAAAGTAATTTAAAGGGGCCCTAAGTCTACTAACACTATTGTAGTCGAGTTGCTATGACTCCAGTTTTGAAGGCATAAAAACAACATCTTTTTTCAATGGTGCCTAGAATATGAGCAGTGTTGACATTAGATATTGTCACCTTGATGCAATTTAACTAGTCGTATCCTAGTTACCATTGATACAAGATGTTGTTTTCATGCCTTAAAAAATGGAGTCATAGCAACTCCATGACGATAGTGTTAGCAGACTTGGGGCCCTGATAAACTTTTTAGCAATTTCTATAACTATTGATTGGATTCCAATAAAAAACTTTTAATAATAGAAATCTACACAATATCCCTGTAGGCCCTGAATGTCAGTGAAGTACACAGTCAGTTTACAATATTTTGTAACAGCTGTGTACAGACAATAGCATTTATTTATTTATCATTAACTAGAATGTATCATAACAATTATACTAGTTACTTACAAACCATTTATGCGTCTTGCTCGCTGAATACCTTACCAATGAAATCTTCACCCACTCATCTGCAAACAAATCCAACCCAGGGTGAGAGTCGAAGTCGTTGAGCATACCGATGACATAGCCCATGTGACCGTTGTTGTTTTCTGTTATATGTTCCTCCGAATGTCCTGCACTATTTATCCGTTACACTCATACATTGCTTGTTATCGTTGACTTTGCACAACAATTGTTAGGAATGCGATGTTGGAGTGACCGGTCCGCAGCTGCATGCTGAAGTGGAGCACTTGAGACAGCACCTGGCCGAGAGAGACTCACATATCGTAGCACTTGAAGGGGAGTTTATTAAGTGCACGACTAGGTCCAGTGAACTAGAGGAGCAGCTTGGTACGTGGCGAGAGAAATATGAAAGGTACATATGCATATTTTGTTCTATTTTTTAAATTATGTCAAATATCCTTAATTATATTATAATTTCTGGACGACCAGAATCTGTTTCTTTATGGTATTCCCTACACACACACACACACACATTTAATACTCACTATTCATTTCACTTCTAATACATTTCAAATTCGGTTTGTCTATGATTCTTTTAGATTTTTTTATATAGGTACTGTTTAGTCCTTACAGTTGAAGAAAGTATGGTACAAGATAAGCATCACATAATATAGTACCTACTTGGTAGTAGTTACCAATTAACATAGTGTGGACAATATATTAAATACACATAGGAGACACAAGTAAAACGGCCATTACTATTATCATTATTTATTTATTTATTTATTTATATATATATAATTTGTATATTTCATTTAGTTTTCAAAGAAGCTGTGACAGCTGACTATTATATAAAAATATATTTCATACAGATAGCTACTTTCTATTGCTGAACCAAATTGCCAATGATGTGGCAACAAACCATTTATATAATTTGCAATCAAAAATAAACCTTGAGCTGTGGTGTTGTGTAATTCAAAATGTATCGATACTGTCCTAGTTTCAATAAGTTATGTAACTTTAATGATTTTATAATGATGACTTACTAACCTATGAGTATAATACTACTTAACTAAGTATAGTTAAGTAGTATCATACTGCATAAGTAAGTATACTTACTTATACTATGAGTACTTATTAATATTTAAAAAACGTGTGATTCACAGATTGTATGATTCACATAAAAGAGTGCAAAAATTGAATCAAGTTCTAGAAGATAAACTGCTGCAAATGGTTGATAAGATGAAGGGAGAGAAGAGTCAACTCACAAAGGATATAGCGACCCTGTCAGTGAGACTCGCAGAGTCGAAGCACAACTACAGCATGTTGCAGAAAGAAAATGTACAACAACTTTATTAATATTCAATCTATCATAGTTATAAATCCAAGCGGTTAAAATCCAGTGGTAGCCTCGCGGGCAAGAACGCCCGCCTTGAACATAAGGGGTGCAAGTTCAAACCCCAGGCCCACACCTCTGAGATAATTCTCATGTGCGAATGTCATTTTCAACAATGATTACCACCTGCTGAACGGTGAAGGAAAACATCGTGAGGAAACCTGCACGTCTATAGAAAGGCGTGTGAAGTTCACCAAATCACACTGGGCCAGCGTGGTGGACTATGGCCCAAATCTCCCTCGTATTGAGGGGGAATGTGCCCGGTATAATGGCAATAGGCTCGCCCCCTATTACATTGGGACCAAAATACATCGGCGAAGTGTGGGCGCACTACAGTGCACCTCTGCCTACCCCTTCGGGGAATACAGGCGTGATGATGTATGATGTGATGTATTTATTTAAAATGACGTATTAATATTTACAGGAAAGATACAAGAACGACATGAACCTGGCTATTCAGCTGCTCCAATGCAAACCTGATAACTTCGTCGCCCACAAGCTGGACAGTGTGAGTGAAACATTCTGATCAGAAACTATGTGTTCTTTAGGACGAGATGGTTGATCAATTTATTTTCATTACAGCTGTCAGTGGACACTCAAGCGAGGGTATCTCAATACGTCATGTCCAAGACCTCGAAGCCGTCGTCAAGCTCTGCTCAATCCAAAACCGGTAACGACATTGATACCTTCGACGCTAGTGAGTATGAATTCAATATATCCGCATCGCTCATGTCCAAAATACTCGAAGATAGCATCCAAGATACCGTCACCAAGCACTGCGATACTTGCACATGCAACAAAACTCAAAATAAACCATTCTGCTACAATGATAGCTACTACTCTGTAGCCACGCAGACTATCACAAGCGGAGAGATGAAGAATTCTCTATGCTTAAACTGCAATTCTGAAGTCAAGTCCATCCATTCCAATTTGAGCATTCGAAGCAACTCTCCAAGAGGCATTAAACTCGTTAACGATAAAACCAATCTTGGAGTTATTGGTCCTATGTATATATTGCCTCAAAATACGGAACCACATAAAGACATCTTACCTCTCGTCATTGATCTACCGAAGAATAACGTAATTGTTTTTGATAATGCTCAAATCAATGAAAAGATTTTGGTGGAGCCAATCATTCATAAGGAAGCTCTTACGACTGTTGATGATTTAAAGTCGTATAGAAAGCACAATAGTGTTAATATGGAGCCGGCCGTCCATCACAAACTTTGTGACCGCACAAAAACTTCCATATCGAGCAAGAAAAGTAGCACTCACAGCGTGGGAAAGGATGATTCGCTTAATACTAAAGTCGTAATACCAGAAGTAGACGCTAACAAAGATATTAAAACAAAAAGTGAGACCGCTGGCGATAATTTAAGCTTAAGAAAGAATTCGCAAAGTTCTATGGGCGCTATGAGCAGGACTTCATCAATAGCCAAGTCCACAGTAAGTACTCATAAATCTAATACACAGGTAGGGCCAGGGCCAAGATTCTGTCATTTGCGTATGCAGGCTGGCTCAAAGAATATACTTCTAGATAATGCGGAGCCAGACGTACCGCCCGTGTTGTACCGAAGACAAATGAAGTGTAATGAAAACTCCATATTCAAAGATCTCAATGATGACATAGACAATTTTATCGACTTAGATAAGCAAGATGAGGATACGAAGGACGATATTAAAAACGACAACATAGTCGTTGAAAGCACTCTTGTTGACGTCCATGTCGACAACAATAACAAAGACTATAACGTAATTGTTAAAAATGCACCTATCAATCCCGTTCTGTTGAATGTTTCTTCTTCCCCATTGCAACCATTAAAAACTCATACGTTTTCTAACAGCTCGGAGCACAACAATAACAAATCTCAGAGCATTGCAAGTCAGCAAAACATAACTGAGATTGATAATTTACTGAACCATTTTAATGCGGACGTCGCTAACGCACAAAACAATAATGTTACATCTAATGATAGCTCCAAAAAAGATGACGTGTTCACACCCACTGATAATCAAGACGTGAAAATATTTAACTTTGATCGCTACGAACAAACCAAGTTATCCAACCAGTTTAATAAGCCTTTGAAGAAAATTGAAATGTCACAACTCCATTCGCTCGAGAATACTAGGATTTCTAAAGATTTGCCACCGCAGGGTGATTTACCAAAATTGGAGAAAAAAGTCGAGACCACAAAGGCTGCATTGCCGGCCATCGTGAACGTTTATCCGAATCTTACTCAAACACATTTAAAAGTGAATGAGAACAATAAAGTTTTTACAAACGAGCAAAGCACGAGCTCTTTGTCAAGCGATGACAGTGCTGCGTTGTTGCAAAAGCAGCAATTGCTCCGAGTCGCGGAGTGGGTGGAAAAAAACTTGGAACAACAGAACAGTTTCAACGAACCGCTGGACGACGATGTCAATTTCAACAATAGAAATATGAGGCGAGACAGTAAGCTGACAAGGCTCACTGAGACTCTAAACGAATTGGCACTCAACATGCCTCACCCAGTCAGCAAATACTCAAAGTCCTACATTCGGGAGGGACTCAATCTCAGCAAATGGATCCAGAATAATGTCTCGCTGCAACCCCAAGGGAAAGTGAAAGCGAACGCGCTAGGGCCGAAGCTAGCCGGTCATGTGGCCAAAGAAACAATTTTCCCCGTGGATTCTGCTGAAGCAACGGTTACTGAGATAAACGATTCTAAAAATAGACCAACGGCCGAAGATATTGTCGGTGAAGCGCTCCGGTCCAACGGTGACAAGGAGATAACTCCTGAAGACTTGGCGAGGATGGAGTATAATGTGAAAAAGTTTTTGCTGAGTGGCCCGCATTGGGTCAACACAAACTCCGCGGCCCGAAGTCGACGCACAAGCAGTAAAACCGAGACTGATGTATAAGTTCACTGTAGGTAGCCACGATTGTTGCATTCCATATTTAATGCATAGTTTGTAACTGTATGGCAGTCTTGTTGTATCCTTTTATAGCTATAATTTAGGGCTTAAAGTCCTGGGCCTACAGGGGCGTCAAGACACGCTCATCTTTTTTTGGTCCATACCAAAACGAACGCTATTTCAATATGCATAAAGATTGAATTTCTTTGGTAACGCTACGCAAGAAAATTTGCCCGCGTCATCGATGACATTTCGTTGAAAAGTAAGCTTTTTCCATGAGATAATACAGTTCGTTTTGGTATGGGCAATTTTTTTTTACGATCCTGTGGACCCGAGACTTTATTCTTGTATTGCGTGTAATAGGTGTTCCTAATGATAGAAATTTAAAATTGCATTATCAGAATATGTCTTCTGTGTCTCATTACGGATTTATTTATCTAGTCTTGTTTACTGATATATTGTGTGTTGACTTATATTTTTATTTTTGTTGCGTACAGTTATATTTTCCTTTAGAATTAGTTTAATATATTGGAAGAAGTAATGAAATACTTTGTGATTACGATTTTCTGGAGCTCCATTATTATTTAGAATTAGTTTTTAGTGTTACAGTCAATGATATTCTAGTAAACAGATATGTTGTACACGCACAAAACAACCGAAAAAAGTGTTCCGCGTAACAGCGGCAGTACACATACTAACTTTTCATTCATTTTACATTTCACAACACGTAGAAATGTGCAAAAGAGATGGCTTGATAAACCCAACGAGAAAAAAAGAAAAAGCTAGTGTTATCATTTCATCTGTCAACCAATCCCCATGTTGGTATTAAATATACGTCCTAATTAGGATGTATTCGAGTCTTCGCTAGTGCGCGCTCATAACATATCTGTTTACTAGAATATAATTGCTTATAGTTCTGTGTTAGTTGTTGTGACTCGAAATTAATTAAAGACAAGGCTGTCGTTTGCTAGAATAGCTTAGAATAGTAAAGAAAAGCGTCGCCAATACTGTAGTAATATATTATTTATGTACGTAACACTTGTCCACTTTGAACGTTGTCTTAGCAAGCGTAACTTCTCAATAACTGTATGTTTTATTGCAATTATTATGTAGGTACATACAGTGTGAATTTCTGTGTCTTTATGTGTTAAAGCAAAATTCGCTAGTGGAGTAATTATATTTTGTTAAAGATCGTTTTAGTATTAGGGGCCGTCTATTAATCACGTGAAGCTCGAAAGGGGGGGGGGAGGGGTTGGCAACAAATGCTGAAAAAAAATCACGTGATTAATGAACGGCTCCTTAGTAATAATGTTGACGCGCTTCTTAACGCCCCAGTGTGCTCGAGGCTTCACCATTATTAGTACGCTTTCCAATGAACGTGATAAATAAAATAAAACTGTTAGTCACTAACAGTTTGTGGTTAAATTTGAAACGTACAAAATGTTCCAGCTCTCAATTTTACTCAAAATATTTTTAAGGAATTACACCGCCGGAAAAAAATATTTTCATATCAAAATTTAAATGGTACGCAGATACAATATTTTACGTCGATTGGTGATCTTAAACTACTATTTTATTACAAGAAAAACGGAAATTAAAGCGAGACAATGTTTGATTTTAACTACCAAAGATAATTTACATGAATGTCGATTCTACGGTACATAAACTGCTGTATCTAAACTAAATTGGACAGCACTAAAAATATTGCCATCTTGCTCACACATTGAGTAAGGAGGATGGCAAGACGCTTAGTTTAGTGTCGTTTACTTTTGTGAAAATAAATCGACACATTAAATCCAATGCAATAAGTACCTACTTGTAATCCTACGTATATCTTACAATAATAATGTTTTTATAAGTTATGGCACATATTTATAAAAAATTACATTAAAAAAAAAGTACCTGTCCTCTTTCGAAAACACTTTGTCAAGATATTGAAAGTGGGTGAATCTTTAAATAAATTTGGTGGTTAAAATTTCTCCCTCTTTACATTATAGAGACTTATGTTTACCCCTCTCTACTACTTAAATATCATGCCTCCGCTGCTTACAAAATACGTACAACTATTTAAATATCGTATATTATTATGACTATATATCAAATTGGGTGTCTTCTGTGCATATTTTCCTAATTCAAATGGGATATATTTTTTAAAAATTACAGTTGATCTGTATATGTAGTTAGGGGAAAGAAAATATAAGCGTATTTTAATGAACCTGCCTGTAATGTATGTGTGTTGTTTGTATAGCTTATTGTATTGTGCACAATTTAGTGTTGTTATTGTATATCTTAAGAGCACAACATGGAGTCTAAAAATGGCCACTTTGAGCAAGTACTCTGAAGCAAATTTATTTCCTGAATTTCTCAATAATAATATCACAAATTGAATTGAAAACACCATTTTACGAAATTTTTCAGATTTTCTAGGTTTTTCTAAAAAGTCAGGAAATTTATCAGTTTAAAGGGAATTGCCCAGTGACCATTTTAGGTGCTTTTATTATGTCGAAGTGTTAGCAACATTTCGAATTGTTCCATTGAGATTTTAACATTCCTTCCGCATTTTGTGAGTAAGTAAGTATATCTCTTATCTTAAGATTTGTTTATTGTTTTGATTCAATGCAAATGTGTCGATGTGACGTTTAGTCACAGACGAACAAAGAATAGCATACCAAACAAAACAAAATATTCTATCTAGTTTGTCAAGTTCTTTGAAACTTAAATTCCTGTTCCTCGACCCGGGCGTCGAGAGGGCCACCGACACACCCACACCAGCCTCAAACAGACACCGATCTCGCCGGCGAGGTCGAGGAACCCCCTTTTCCGCTCGTAGGTGCATCTTTGCACCTAGGAGCGCAGTCACTACCTCTCCCCTCACGGTAACTGCCCGAGCCGAGGTCGTGCCCTCTGTGGCGCCCTTGAGCCAGTTGCCACCCTTTTCCGCCCTTATGGCCTTGGTTGGAGGGCACTCTGCGCTCGCCACTCCTCCGGTAAAGGCCACCTAACGGCCATCAGCGTAGTCCTTTCAAAAAAGAAAAACTTAAATTCCATTTAAAGTTTAGTGTGCTACTCTTTATACGCTTGTGCGTTTAGTTATTGTGGATCTGTGATTATATGCTATGGACAATGTGATTCATAATGGGTATATCAAGCCTGCACCCCTTCATAATTAACAGTATGTGAAATCATTTTATCGATGCTTGAACGCCAATCCTTCTTAAGCGACAAAAAATCGTAAAATGAGTTATATACACCAAACGACGCAGAAAAATCTGGCCGTTCGAATGGTGTGGTAGCCGAGTGGTCGAACGCACGCCTAGCAATCGAAGTGTGCAGGTCCAAACCCCGGCTTTTCAACCGAAATTATCACTTGCTATGAAACGGTGAACGAAAACATAGTGAGGAAACGGACCTGCACGTCTGAGGGAACTTGACTAGTTTTCGATAGATGTGTGAAGTCTGCCAATCCGCACTGGCCCAGCGTGGTGGATTATGGCCCGAATCCCCCTCGCATTGAGGGGAGGCCCGTGCCCAGCAGTGGGACGTTAAAAGGGCTGTAGTAGTAGTAAGGATTGCCTTTCAAGCGACTTTATGAAGATAGTACTGTTTTTCTGTCATAATATGAAAACATTCATTTATTTCAAGGCTTTGAGAAGGAGCCATGGTCAGTTAGGTCGCTTGTTCCTTTAATCTTGTGTTTATCTTTAGATATTAAAGGTTAGTATATCCGTTTAAAATCACATTGCATATATCAGGGGTGTATTTATATTTTAATTTTATTTTACATAGTTACAAGATTACAGTTCAGTTATAACGGTGTTTTTAGGAAATTTCATTTATGTACTGAATCAGCAATGTTATTTCTGAATACTATTGCTATCGAGATGCTTTTAATGAAAGATCCATTAGTTGGGCAACAAAAATAATTTTATTTAGTCATGCGTGTTATGTATGTTTATGAATAAGAAAAAAAACACTTAGCCGTCGCGTGACGCCTGGCAGATGTGAAACATAAAACATAAACGTCGTAGTGGCGGGTGAGCGAGTGAGCGGAGTCAGCCGGTGGACGGAGTCTAAGCGGCGGAAAGAATCACGGCATCGCGGCATCAACAGTCGCTGTCACTCGCCAAACGCGCCATTAGATGTTTCAAATCAAATACATTTGTGATATGATTTCTTATTACTCACATAAACTAGATTACACATACACCCCTGATTGATATAAGATCTTATAGTTTTGTCTCCGAATCTAAAGAAAGTTATAATTTATTTACACTGGCATTGTCGAATACTTTTGTGTTAAAAAATGTCATTATAGGGATGTGTAAATAGATTGTAATATCTATAAATTTAGGTATCGGTATCCTCATTTTTTTATGAAAATTGTCAACCCTAGTTATTAAGTTAAGACATAGTTAGCTTATGAAACAATATCCACGGAATGCTAAGGCTGGTCCCACTGACGTAAAGTAGCTTCGGCAGCGTAAATTGTAATATGTGTTTATTTATTAATATATTCATATGGTAAACAATTGCTTTTCTAATTCCAACCCAATTAAATAATAAATATGGTTCTAAATCGAGGTGAAGTTAAGAGCTTCCTTAACTGAACCTACAGACTGAGAGGTTGTTTTGCTGTTCCACTGTTATTTCATTTACCTAAGAAACGTTTTATGCATTATCACGGCTGTATTCCCTAAGGGGAAGGCACAGGTGCAATACAGTGCACTCACGCTTCGCCGATGTATTTTTGGTCCAAATGTAATAGGGAGCGAGCTTATTGCCACTATACCAGGCACATTCCCCCTCAATACGAAGGAAATTTGAGCTATGGTCCACCACGTTGGTTCAGTGCGTGTTTGGGGAATTTTACACGCCTTTCTATAGACCTGCAGGTTTCTTCACGGAATATGCTTTTACCGTTCACGCTGTCTGTGTCATTAAATAATGAACTATTTCTTCTAGTCAATAGAGATTGTTTTTGTTTGGCACAAATATTGACGCGCGAGCGCTACGCCCCAGGAGTGTGCGGAATTGAAAATTGTGTAGTACCTTCCTAAAGGTATGTTGGTCGTGTCCACAGCGGCGTGAAGTAGGTAATCGTCGCTAACAAGAAGCAAGAAGGAAGGGCTTATCGTAGATCGCGACGTGACCTTCGCATTTCCAAAATACCCGCGCTCCTCCATTGTGAGGTGACCTTGTGTCGGCGGCCCATTGTTCACGATGTCTTCAATTTTCGCTTTAACATGAAATTTCACCTTGGATGATTAACAGGGATAAGTAATCACGGAATAAAGATTTTTTGGATAGGGCATGGTAGCATGACACGCGTCGTACGACCTATTAGTGGACTATATCGATCAAACTATCCGGAAATAACTATTAATGTTGCCGTCTTGAACTTACTTACCTAGTGAACAAATATAATTCCAATGTGTTTAAGGTATATACTTAAATATCTGTCAGCATAGCGATGAATGAAAACAGATAAAATGTGTTTTCGGACATATTGTGAGCGATGGTATAGGACGTTCCATTACATTCTGTTATCCGTGTTAACAAGAGTAGGTAATTGTGTATTTTTGTGTGGCTTACGATGTACGCATTGACGATGTCTACATAGGCGACCTAGTCGTCGTGCCCCAATTTATTGGAAGAGTATTTTTGTATTCGTCAGTCAGTCACATGTGAACAGATGAATATGCGATGGTGTGGGCGGGTTTATGGGTACGTTTCAGTGTCAGAGAGGTGATTAAAAACTGGCCAAGTGCAAGTCGAACACGCGCACGAAGGGTTCCGTACCATTATCTATAAAAACGGCAAAAAATCACTGTTGTATACCCTTAAATATTTATTTTATTCTGTTTTTTTTGTATTTGTTGTTATAGCGGCAACGGAAATACATCGGTGAATATTTCAACTCTCTTACTATCACAGTTCATTAGATACAGCCTAGTGACAGACGGACAGCGAAGTCTTAGTAATAGGGTTCCCGTTTTACCCATTGGGTACGGAACCCTAAAATGGTACGCGTGTAATTTGTATGAGTACCAACTACCGAACTTCTATTTAGTCGGCGGCTTGGTCTAGTGGTCTGAGGGTAGTCCACGATACAGCAACGGATGTTGGTTTAGTTTGAAACGTGATTACAAACAAGTATTTAATCGGATCTCATGAATCAGTTAAGAAAATAACAAAAAGCAATCAGTTTTAGACAAAACCATGGAACGAATTGTCGGAGAGCCGCGTAATCCGCGTTTTTGTTCTGAACAACTTGACCGTACGCTGGCAGGACGGTTTCACAATCAATAACTCGGGAATTTCATGGAAACTCAGAGAATTTTAATTTAACCACAAAATTATCGGTTCAATTATTCTTAACTAGCAAGTATCTGACTGTCACGGTACCTACCTGCTGACATAGACATAATTATCTACTCAAGATTTTTGTTACATAGCTACCTGGCGTCGCTGATAGGATCAGCCCTTGTTTTCTCCAAAATCTCGCGGTGTCGCGCAAGTAGGCATTCATAACTGATTTCGCATATAAGTACCTAGGTGTCTTCATCCATTACTACGATTTCTAACGGCATCCAACGCCTTTGCGATGCAGCAGTGTAACGTCACACACAGGCCACCTCGCAGGGTCCGTCATACTACATACGCATACCACTTATCTGTTTATAGTCCTTTTCCATGTGGTTAGTTCTTTATTGATACCCTTTCGCCTCGGGAAAGATGAAAGGACTAAGTGGGGGTCTCAGTAGAGCCTGTATACCTAACAACAACACTTGTCAGAGGGGCCACGAGACCGCTTACGCGCATATCTGTTAACAGACATATATAACCTTCGTCAACTAAAACAGATTTAAAAACAAAGTTAGTCACGTATTTAGACAATTTCCATTTCACGTAAATAAATATTATAAGGACATAACTTCTCACGGTCACGTTAACGGCTAGACGGCGACAATGGAGGCATGGTATTGTGGTGCCCCGTTACTTCACGTGTAGGCAACCGTTTGTCGTAATACGAATTAGTTGAGTATGCAGTGACGAAAACACGCACGCTGCGGTAACTATTTAATCGATGCATTTGTCCATTATACAACGAGTTTATCACACTACCTACCAACAATTTTTCGCCTTATTTTATAATTGGGTAAGTTGGACGTTTGAAGTTAATGAAGCGGTTAGGGAAAAATGTGAGACAACGTGGAATAATTGCTTAAGCGTGGTGGGGTGCAGTAGGAAAGCATGCAGGACCTCGAAAGTCGAGAGCCATAGGTTTAGACTGTATTCATTTATTTTTACTGCATTATAAATAAAAAGCTTTCAATTTCGAAGCAATTGCAAAGCAAGAGAAATGCGATCCGTTGGTACCCGTTCAACTCTAAAATTTAAGCAATGCTCTTTTAAATAAAGTATTTTGGGATAAAATAGTTACCTATTAAAGTTTGAAAACTTACACTTAATTCTTCTCCTTCGTACTTAGGAAATGAATAAGACTAGGAATGACTTACGACGCATACCTAACTGAATTATATTTTTGATGCACGCGCAATGAAAACGCACTGATAGTATGGTGGCAACAAAAATATTAACCATAAGCCTTCCACGGCAACAAAGGTAGAACGGTATAGTTCGGAGCGCGGTAAATTAGGGCCATTCGACACGTGACGACTATTCCAGACAAAAGTTGTAATATAATTTAAACACATTGTTATGAGAAAAGTTCGGAAACGAATTGAGGTGATGTCCCAATTCGCTAATAGATTGTGGATGAGGTTGGACCGCAAGCCGCTCAAAGAAGTAAGTAATTAGTACCTAGATACTTAGATTATTCTTCAATATAACGGAAGGTAATCAGCTAGTGATAAATTATTACTTAAATTAGGATTTTTGCCTTGAAAAATTACTTTAAAATTTACTTTTTTTGGCTATGTCATTGTAAGCCCAAAGTAAGGCCATTCTCTAACTGATGATGAAAAAGAAGTAGCTCATTTTATTATTACGAACGCATATATAGCCTCGCGGGCAAGAACGCCCGCCTTGAACGTAAGGGGTGCAAGTTCAAATCCCAGGCTCGAACCTCTGAGATAATTTTCATGTGCGAATACTGCGAATGTAATTTTCAATCATGATTACCAGTTGCTGAATGGTGAAGGAAAAACATCGTGAGGAAACCTGTTTTTTTTTTTTTGAAGGATATGAGGAAACCTGCACGTCTACAGAAAGGCGTGTGAAGTTCACCAACCCGCACTGGGCCAGCGTGGTGGACTATGGCCCAAATCTCCCTCGTATTGAGGGGGAATGTGCCCGGTATAATGGAAATAGGCCCCTATTACATTGGGACCAAAATACATCGGCGAAGTGTGGGCGCTCTACAGTGCACCTCTGCCTACCCCTCCGGGGAATACAGGCGTGATGATGATGATGTATTTAGATGTGTTACTAATCTATGTTGTACCTTAGGTGTATGTTCTGTAAATTAAAGGTTTCATCCTCAATGATTGTACTCTTCGGTAGGTATATTTAGTTCCGCTATTATGCAAAGTTACAATTACATGATCAACCTAACATGAAGTTATTTTTAATGCTAGCACTTTTTCGCGGCTTGGAGGTAATTTAATATTTTTTCTTTGGTCTATGGATTAATGTTTTCGCTAAACAAAAAAGCTCTGCGTTAAGACTCATGTTTGTCAACACCAAAACGAACTCTATTGACTCAGAGAAATCAGTTCATTCTTCAACGAAATAACATTGACATCGCGAGGGAATTTTGAGGTGAGTGAAAGAGTGGCTTGTGGCTTTTACGACATAAATTAAATCTTTATGTACAGGGTGTTTCAGAAGTCCGAAATAATACTTTGACGTTTGCATCAGTATCGGGTATACAACTGAATGGTATAAAGATTTTATCGAAATTCGACCATGTTTTTCCAACTTTTTTTTCGTCGTCAATTTCTTTATATCGTAATATCTCGAGTCTTATGTAAAGTTTGCATGTTCTGTTTTGTGAATATTGGTAGTCGCCCCTCATATGTGTTGTTTACACTGCTGAATAGGGTTATGGATGTAGCCAAAGGCCAGAAAACTATACCTGTGACAAATATTCAAAGGTCTATAACTCAGAAACTATGATAGTTACGTATACACTGTCTTGACTAAGCATCCACGTATGAGCTACCGTATATATAGCCAAAGTATTATTTCGGACTTCTGATACACCCTGTATATTGACACACAGTTCGTTTTGGCATTGGCAATAATGTTGCTGAGCGAGTTTTGACGCCTCAATGTGCCTTTAAACGTAATACTTTTTTTTTTCGCGGGAGTATGCTTTACGCATCCCGGGGGAGCCGAAAGGGGTATGTCGGACTCCCGGCAGATTGCCGTATACCGACTAAAAACCCACGGTGGTCCAAACATCCGCCTTAAACGTATTATCTACTTAGTTTCAATCCTCAACTCATTACAAAGTAAACTCTGCAGTGTTATTGACACAACAGAGGACCAAGTCCAACCTTAGCAATTTGTGGTATTATATCCCTTTAAAAATGGATCAAGCGATTTTAGTGTGAAATAGTGCCAGGCGGTTTTCGCACGGTGGCGCGCGGTACGTGATCTGTCGGTTACCAGGCCGCGGCTGTGCCCGGGATTCCACGAAACCAAATACTTCACTGTGAAAACAAGGCATAAAAGCACTGTATCTTGATCTAGAGAGGCCTAGAATCGCAGATACCTTGCTCTTGTGACTATCGATGTTACGATGCTTGCTGTTGTAGGTAAAGTACATTGTTTTTTACGTCGAAAAATCCTTTATGGATACCACCTCGGGGGAAGTAGCGGGGATATGTATGAGCGCCAAGACTAGACTTATGTCACAGAATATGTTGATTACATACATCTCTTTCTCTCGTATGAAATAAGACAGAGAGCGACCGAGTCAATCCGTGACAGAGGTCTTGTCTTAACATGCGTGCTAACAACACTGCCTATATCTGAGCGCCCGCGGGATTTCACCAGCATGCACCGCGACGGGTGAGTATACCTACCTACGATAACTTTGATAACCAGCCATTAGTCCCTGATGGCACAGACAGGGAAAATGTTTAGGTAAGCATACGTTGATTGAAGAAAGTAATCATAACTGGGGATGATAATCGATTTGGATGTAAGAAAGGTATAAGCAATCGTATTTTGAGAAACAAATACTTAAGCTGTTTTGTTTACCTACAATATATTTATCATAATTTTCTTCATTTTCTATCAAATGAAATGAGATGGTCGAAGCTATGATGGAGAGAATAAGAGAGGCTTCACCCACAATTAGCAGATTTTTTTAAATGTCAAATAATTAATACGAATAAAAAATGGGTGATGAAGATGAAAAAGATGGCTGATGACCAAAATCTTATGAACTTAACTACCTATAGCTTCTATGTGTTGCGAATCTCCTTGCGAAGTAGTGTCAAACTTGTCATACAGTTGAAGTTTTTTTAGTGCATTTTATGTTCATATTCTCTTTGATTTATGTTATTTTTAATTTGTGCAGTCAAAATTGTATGTTTTATGTAAATACCGTTTCATTTTCACAATACCTACTTCATAAAATACCTATAGCACACGTTCATAAGTTTCAAACTAGGTTGGATAACATTAAATGTATTGTGTAGTGGCGTTGTTCAGAAATCCAAAGTGATTAGGAATATAAGTAAGTATCACAAACTGAAAACCCGATATTATAATGGAGAAATTATATTTATTACATTCTTACACACATACATCATAACGCCTTTAATCCCCGAAGGGGTAGGCAGAGGCGCACTACAGTGCACCAAACTACGCTGATGTATTGTGGTCCCAATGTAATAGCGGGCTTGCCTATTGCCATTATACTGGGCACATTCTCCCTCAATACGAGGGAGACTTGGGCCAAAGTCCACCACGCTGGCCCAGTGCGGGTTGTAGAAACCCGCCCTTAGACGTGCAGGTTTCTTTCGAAATTTTCCTTCACCTTTCAGCAAGTCACTTATATTTAAAATTCGTTTTCTTCTTTCTTAGTGACCTGTAGCACCTCGGCACAAGCATTGTCAGCATGCGAAGCTAAGTTATGCGGCTGCTCACGGAAGGACGACACCAGTTCGTTTTACGAAACAAAGAGCAGTGAGGATACATCTAGCAAGGACCTGGAGTGGAGGCGGCAATGCGGGTGTATCAGGACAAGTGAGAAATTAAAGAAGTTACTGAAGTCTTTCCCTTCGCCGCCGCCGCCCTCGCCAGTGAGCTTAGTTATCAAGCCTGAGAAAACTGTAAGAAATTAGTCTGCCTAAACCTAAACTTCGAGTATGGAAGTGACATAGAGTGGATAATACCTAATCAAGATTCCCGAAACAATTATAACGAATCTCGCTATTTAAAACTCACGAATTCTTGACTGGACTTTATTAACATTAACAACAAATTATTGATTTGAAAAATCATATAATATTTTTTAGGGTTAACCTGACCTACTTAAAACTAACAAATTCTTAGATTTGACACAATTTTAGTATGCAATACTAAAAAATGATTTATATCAATATTTTGTAACTGTAAATAAATTACAATAAATAACTCGTGATTTTTAATTCCCGGGATTAAATACGTCGTTAAACTTATTTCGGGATTTCAGGGGAGGTATTAATCCACTCTGTTACTTTCTACCTCGAAGTTTAGGTAAATTTTGTCAATCTATTCCGATCTCTGGTCATAGTAATTCATCTCGCTTCAATGAAAATGTGCTATATTTGCAGCATGACACTTGCATTGCGGCTTTTTGTGCGCACGCGCACGCCTGCCCATTCCCCACCCCTCCGACACTCCAGCCCAATGACGTCAAAGTAGTCGAAAAACCCATTGTTGAAGTTGAAGAAATTGTGAAGAAGGTACACTTTTAGTTTGTAGTTTCTACAGTATGTTTTATTTTAAGACCACCTACAGTTGCATTTTTTCTACAAAGCTACTGTATATGGATTATAACTGTAGTTTTCATACTAGATTTGATTTACATTGAGAAATAAGTCTGTTATAAGTACTTAAAGCATACTTTACCGTGCGTACAATCAGGGTAAGTTTTCACTTATGTTTCATAATAGAATTCTCGAATCATTTACAAAACGCATCAATAAATATTTTGGAAGTGTCCTAACAATTAATTAGTTCTGTGATACATCTCTGGTTACGCTAATCGTTATTACCGCGGTGCTTTGGTGTCGTCGTGACGCGAGGTGGGCGCTGCTCGTGCGCACAGTATCGGCCATCGCTCCTGGCGCTTCCAGCGATGCATCGCTTGTTCAGCCGTCCAATAGCTAAAGGGCCGTTAAGTGAAATTTTGGCTAATTTAAGTTATACTAACTGCATGAAAGTGAAACTTTTACTCTATCGGTCAGTCTAGGTTTTATTTTTCTAACTATTATAGTTATCAAGATACGTGGAGACAAAACTCTATGCCTTCACATATTACAGTCATTACTTTCTACTTGTTTGCTTGCATCTTAAAATTGGATGTACTCACATAAATACCATTTTAGTAGTCGGAAAACGAAACTTTTCATCTATAGGCCAGTCTTGGTCTTATTTCTCTAATATTTATAGTTATTGAGATACTACGAAACAAATCTGTGTGTCTCCATAATATCTAGGGAGATAAATTTCCAAATTGGGTTTGGTCACTTTATGGTCTTTTACCCATCGGATGGCAGTTACTGAGGAACGTCCCGGAGCTCGTTAACTTGCGACCTGCCCTTTGGAGAGCTGACAGGAGGGCGGGCGGCTGTCCGCCACCATCATGACTTATGGCTGTTATATCTCGGCGGTTGGCGAAATTGTTTTATTTGCTCGAATGTGCTGGACAAGGAGTGCCATAACGAATACTATTCGGTTCTTGGGTAATGGGATCGCCCATTTGACCATTGTATGGTGATCACAGTACAAGTATTATTCAGTTGGCGTTCATACGAAGAGTGAGTTCTCTGGCGACTGAAAGACAATTTTTCAACAATCACTGGCCTGAGATCCGCAACTTTATTTGGAGCTAAATATGTTATTCGAAGCAATGTATGACTCTACCACCCGTTGGGAATGTATTCCCTCTATTGAGGAGAATATAAAAATAGATAAGAAACACCGGTACTCTTTTCCAAATGAACGACCACGATAGTGACACAAATATAGGTGGTTACAAAAGATAAATAATACACCTTTTATAGGTAAGTCAATGGTCCACAGTTCGAATCGTCACCTGCAAGAGTTTCTAATAGTTTTAACCGTATCAATGTCTTACGTATTTAAGAAATACTAGACAATAAAGCATTAATTCCTAAGACGTAACGTTTAAGATAATCGTTGTAGCTAAATAACGTAATGTTTGGATTAGTATTGCGATAACAATGCGCATGCTGTCTGTTTGTGTCGGCGCGGGCGCATAGACGCGGTAATGGGCGCTCGTGGAGCAGATACCATCGAGACTAGGATCGTGACGCGGCCCCGCCCCGTGTCGCTCGTTCTCAGTACACGCTGGGGTGCAATGCCACATCTTGTAGTGATAATAACACATTTTTGGAATGTAAATACTTTTCAAACTAGCATTTTATACGAGCGCAGCAGCTCGTTTTTCGAGGGGTGTGTAAGAGCGTATTTGCGCGGTTTTGTGACACGCGCATCTGGTACAAGCGTAGAAGCTCGGATAAACGCCTAGCCGTTAGGTTATGTCGATTCGTTAGGTTACACAAATCAAGTTGTGATTGACAAAGTTGTTTAATTGTAAATAAGACTTTGTTCTTTGGTAATATTTGCAAACTTACTAGTTTCAAACAATACCAAACGTACCAAACGATACCTCGTTAAGCCTCCCGCTTTAACTTTAATATATCAAACCGAACCGTATTGGCATATAGAAAAAGTTCATTATTCAACAAAATTACACTGAGAGCGTAAGCGAATTTCTACGCGTGGCGTGTATCACAGAAATTCAATCTTTATGCTTGTTGACACAAAGTTTGTTTTGGTGTACCCCAGTGTATTTCGTATAACTCGAATTACAAAAAGTACCTAGTATTTAAACTAATCTATGAATACAAGAACTTGTTAATATATTAATGCATGAAAACAATTTCAAATAACACGCTTTTTAAAAATAATATATTGTAATATACCTTCCTACTGAACCAATTTTACCGGATGATAGAACGGATGATGCGAAGGTTTTACACGATTCGTTTACTAATAGATCACTTACTTTTATTTTGATGTAATTATCAACTTCAAGGCTTATCCAATTATTGTGCTTAGAGTTAATGTGAACAAGTAATTAAAATTAAAATAATTATGTGTATTAACCCATTATCGATTTAGAAACAGATTAAACCGTGGGCAATGGCATTTTAAAGTAAAAGTAGGGTTCTGAAATGAAACTAAAATGGATTTCAACGTTCTATAAACTCAGGAGCTTAATGTAGGTATTCTTTACAATTGCTATTCTAAATACTTCTCGAAAAATTTACACATTTTAAAATATGTGCTGTTATTTTACCCAACTAATGAGTTCAGTTAATAAAAGCTAGTATCGCATAAGCTATATAGGCATTCATGTTTCAACTGCAATACGACATCACAGATCTTATTTAACCGAAGTAGGTAGGTAGGTAGAATATTTTATGAGCTCTTCATAAAATATTCTACTTACCTACTTAGGTCAACATGATACTAGACCTTTTACGGAAATAATAATCTTAGATAATACTTAATAATAATAAGCTTGCCTAATAAGTAATAATTAAACATAACAGGAGGTTCAGTTATTTAATTTCAATGTATTTACCATTTAACATGTGTTGTAAATTTAAATACAGGCAGTTTCAAAAATCTTAAATAATGCTTATTACATTATGGTATGTACGTAATGTAATAATGGTATGGTATGTACTCGTGGGAGCAGTGGTAGCCGAGTGGTCGAACGCACGTCTTGCAAATCAAAGTGTGCAGGTTCTAACCCTGGCTCGCACCTCTGGGATTTATGTGCGAATCTCATTTTCATCCGAGATTATCACTTGCTATGAAACGGTGAAGGAAAACATCGTGAGTAAACTTGAACGTCTAAAGGGAACTTGTCTAGTTCTCGATAGGTGTGTGAAGTCTGCCAACCCGCACTGGGCCAGCGTGGTGGACTATGGCCTGAATCCCCCTCGCATTTAGGGGAGGCCCGTGCCCAGCAGTGGGACGTTACAAGGGCTGTAGTAGTAGTATGTACACGTGACTTAGATCTAAATTAGAGCACAAAGTTTCACCTATTAGGTCATTTTGCTTCATAGGCGAAATGGAAGTTTAAAAAAATCATTGTTTGTGGCTACTCGTGTAAGCCTTTGAATTACTGCTAAGGCATAACACAAAAGTTGTAAATAATATTAAAAACTCAGAAACTATACTAACTAATTATGTATGTCCACATAGCTACCGTATATTTACCTAAAATATTAATTCAGAATACTGATACAACCTGTATATATAACATGATGGTGAAAACGGAAGCGTGTAGTCATTATGTAGAAGTGTTTATTTACTTTAAACCTTGTTTGATGAACTCAATTAAGGTTACAGAGCCGCGTAATGTTTGATAATGTTTAATTAAACCGCGCGATAGTGATCTCTCTAGGTTATGACCAAGTGCTGTAACTCCCTGAACACACTGGTGCGAGCATATACACTTGGTTTTCTTGAAAATGTACTCTGTAGCAATATACGTAAAGGTGGAATTTATGTGGTTAAAGCCACGAGACCATCAATATTCGCTTGCGCTATTAATGCCCTTTCGTTAAAGAATATGCTAATTGTATGAGTCAATACTGGTTACATGGCATTACAAAATACTTATAACCGAGATCCTGGCTGACAGGAATAATCTGGGTGAATTACCGGGTATTTTTAATGGGACCAGCAATTACGTAATTCCTATAAAAAAAACTATCGAAATCGGTGCAGAAATGACGGAGATATGCGTTTCCTAACATGCGTTAAAAAAGGTTAAAAATACATATACCTCACCTTTAAACGTCGAACAGATCGAATTAAGACCGTCCTCGTGTTTTAATGCTGGTTAAAATTTTTAAACTTGATTTTTATTTGCCATTGTCAATAACTATTTTGTAGATTGCTATATAGTTAGTAACAAATTTTATGCGTTCGTGCACATGCACAAATTCCACAGAATTGGGTAGCAAAGATGGAGAATCAGTTGATGAATTGCGAAACATACCTATTTAGCAATAGTTGTCTACACAAGAATCGCGCTAAGCCAAGCTCGCCGATCAGGACATGTAACTTTGTAAATGTATAAAAAAGAGCGGACTGAGCTTGCAAAATAATAAGTGAAGCACCCAGAATAAATCCGCTCGCTTGCACGTAAACAAAATAACATAACAACTTACTAGGAGTTATAATAATAAATAAATTAATGGAAAAGAAATATTTTTAAAAACAAGCTTTTATTTAATTGTCCTTAGTTTTCGTAGTCTCCTCAGCAAGCCCTTTCATTTGTTACCCATACTGTGATAGTGCACAAAAAAATAACTATTCCGCCATTTTTGAAGATCCGCCATATTGGAATTAGAATGACGTCACATAGCTAAGCATGCATTGTCATCCATAATAAAGCATGATTCACGCTACACCGTGCCGCGACCGGGCCGTGCCCCGTACGGAACACTGTCAAACAACATGGTATACTTTTTGTATGAAGTGATTCATGCCTGACCGTGCCCCGGCCGTGCGCCGCCGGGGCTCGGCCGGGGCACGGCGTTGAAATGTTGGTGGGTATTGTTTCCCGGCTCCGGCACGGTCCGGCTCCGTCACGTCGTAATATGAACATATACGCCCCGGCGCCCGCAGAGCAGTCAACGTCAAATGTTAGTGAGGTGAGCAGCTCAACAGCAAAATGTACGATGAAAAATTATCAGAATGTGCGCAAGTACCCTTTGATTTGCGACATGAACCATCCTAAGTTTGACATTCTATCCATTCTTTAGACATAACCATAAAACTTGCTCTCGTCATCTATTAATTCTTTGTAAAGTAAAGAAAATTCTCCTTCTGCTTCTCGTTTTCTTCAGGTTGGATGTACATGTACACCCTATCTTCTTTTAGTAGTTTCGCTTCGTTTTTCCAATACTTCGTCATCGATGGCAATTGCAATAGCTGCCAATTCAAATTGTGAAAATTGCATTTTTACATAAAGCGTCAAGTCTATCGACAGATGAAATCACTAGCTGACAAAACCCACTTAACACAGATATAGTCGTACAAATAATACACGCAAACAGCCCGGTGTAACATGAATGACTGGCCCGGACGGCGCACGGTGGACGTGTCCCGTCCGGGGCACGGCCCGGGCAAGATACGGTGTAGCGTGAATCATCCTTTAGCGTGTATACCAAATTTAAGCTCAATCGGTTAAAATAACTGATCTAAAATTCAGTTGCAACATTCCACCCGGACATACATACATTGCAAGTTAATATAAAGCTTATAAAAATGTACCAGCATTACTCATAAGGTACGACATACAGCTTACTTTTGAAAGCTCTCGTCACAGTTCAAATTTCGTTAATCACCGATCGTTGAAAATGTCCAGTGATCATGCGAATCGGTGCTAACGGGCTAATTGTTTAGTCTAGAATCCGACGACAGTTACGGGAGTGACTCATATTATTATTGTCTCCGCGACCTCTTGCTGTCACAACAAAGGCAATGAATTAAGTATACCAAAGGGGTCTCCTGATTTTCAATCAACGAAAAAGATCCCATGGAAAAATAAATGCGAATAGCATTTTTGCCAACAAGGTTTAGATTACATTATGGTTGAGATACTATTATTGTGCTTTGTTTATTGACAATTCTTATGTACCTATATTGGTTTACATGAATAAAAGAAAAATCTGATTCTGATTAAGTTGTCATGTCTCAAAACTGATTTAATGTGGTTGAGATCCCTTTCGTTCAACTACGTTCAACTGTATGATTCTGATTCTGAGTCTGATCAAGTTGTCATATCTCAAAACTGACTTGATGTTGATGAGATCCCTTTTGTTAAAGTACGTTCAACTGTAGTTGTTATTGCAGGCGCCGGTGTCGTCAAGCCGGTGGTGGCAGGTGGTGTTGGAGCTGGTGCAGCTGGTGCAGTTGTCCGTGACGGCGACCGCGCTGGCGCTCTACTACCTCATATACTGCTATATGCAACTAGTTTACTACACGCTCAGGAGCGCGCTATATTTCCATAATGCTGACGGGTGAGTTTCAGGAATTTGAAGTTATACTACTTAGGGCTTGGTCAAGTGGTGTGAGCGTAAGCCACTCGGCTAACTACACCGTGTGGTTGTGGGTTTGATTCCCGTCAATTAAATATTTCCGAAATGACCTTTTGGGATTTTGCCCTGGTTGAGGTGTAATTGAGATGGACTCCGGTCCATGGTATGGTACCATTGATTGGGGACCGCGCGGCTAGTAGGTATTGTCTGGGGAATATCGCCAGATAACATTTACAATATAATAACTTAGGTATGTATCATTTATACTTCATATTATGCACGAGTACTCGATAGCCAAGTGTGGTGTAAACATTTCTTCGAAATTCGAATATTTTTTTCTTCAAAGTTCTTCGTCATCAATCTTAAATAAATAACAAATACTAATCGAATTGAGAACCTCCTCCTTTTGGAAGTCAGTTAAAATGGTAAATGCTTCGACTCCTATGTCTAAATTTCATGTTTTTTTTGGTTCCGCCACCTTTATCATTGTCATCATCCATTTTATTTATAATGTCTATTTATTGAATTTGTTCTTTGCCATTAATTACTCGACATTGCCATAAATTCCGCTAATCGCAGGCACAGGCATTACTCATCTTGTTTGATTAAAACTTCATCATTTCAGTCATTCTGTAAAAAAATAATGAGAAGTATTTTTCAAATGTTTAGTGGCATCATCTCGTTGGTGTTCTTTTCTGGGTTTATGACTGATATATTAAGGCAAGGAAACTATATTAGAAGGTGTTTTATTGTGTAATGAGAACGATTATTCTTTGGCAGACCGATGAAAATAACGATAGGAGTTGTCACACTGACATCACTAGTGGTCGGCTTCAACTTGGTTCTGCGGATGGAGAAACTAATTGGAATACTTTAATGGACCGATAAGGGCACTGTAGCGTACACGTTGTTTTTTTATAATTAAAAGTTAGCACTGTGAACGTTTTTGAATTTATTATTTTTTAAATTCTACAAACTTTTTTGAAATGTTGTAAAATTAATATTAAAAAGTCAGTATTTACCTAATGTATTATTTTATTCTTCTATTCATGAAATAATGAACATGCATGTTTAAAAATGCTATTAACATTATTATGTCTCTTCAGGAGCGCGCGCTTCCGCCTCCGCCAAGCCAAATAAGAACGCTCTTCTCGAAATCCATTCAACGCCTTTTTGAACTGTTATAAGTTCGGTCTGGGTTGACGTCACCTTGGTCTAGTGGTGTGAGCGATAACCACTCGGTTTACTGAACCGGTTGGTCGTGGGTTCGATTCCCGCCATTGGCAAATTTTGGATATGGCCTCCGGGATTTGCTCAGGGCAAACTGGGTTTTGGGTGTAACTGGCATCGCCTCGTCCATTGTACCCATAGTACTAGCGTTGCTCAGTTTGGGATCATAGGATCCGTATGTGATGTCTGGCAATATTTATCTTATCCAATGTCCGTTCCATCAACATACGTATTTAGCAATATGTAGATAGGTACTACACATATAAAAGAATTCTACATAATGTAGTTATCTATAAGAAGATATTCCTAATGACTTCGAAGTCATCATTAGCGAAGTCACAAGTGGTCGCGACGGATTGAGCGTGACGGCGGCGAGACTCCGCACCTGGATATTGTTTCCTCAAATGGTTTTGGATTTAATAATGCTTGGTTTACACGTGCTGTAGTAAATAAGGTCGGTTGTTTGCTATTAGCATGCTATACACATTTTTTATTTGTTTACTTACGTAGGTGTATGATTACGAATTAAAACGAAGATAAGTCTAGGAGAATGTTTAATTATCTTGAAATCTGAAAGAATCTTCGGTATTTTTAGATTTGAGGACAGTTTTTGCAAATGTGTGATGATTAAAACGCTTTTTGATGAGCAAAATAATGCGTATACAATTATTAATTTTAGAATTGTTTATATCATGACACTAAATTCACAGATGATATGGATCTGCGCGTTAATTTTGCACATGTTAGACCGTTATAAAAAATTGCGGAGTTCTTACGTTTCTGTTATATATCCAGGAAATGAATTTATTTAGGAGGAATAGCTTAGTGGCCATATTCTACCCCCAGAATTAAAAAAAAATGAGAGGGGTAATTAAGGTAATTAAGCTAAAATAAAAATGCTTGTGCTATAGCCATCAAACGTAAAGAACACATGAATTATAAATATTTTCTTGAGGTACGATACACAAACTTAAAGGTGACAGACATTACCAGAAAAATATTTCATTTTTTTTTTGTGTTTACCCTTAGAACCGAATACCATCTGCATAATGTACTTATAACATTATAATATTTGCCTGATTTACTTTTAAAAAGTAACAATGAGCTGCCGACAGCGTTTGTGTTCTGGGCCTTATGGTCCCCCTCAAGCTTTCGTGTAGTTTTGCGGCGGATATTACGCGGATGAAGAGGCACGGCGGAGGCTGCGGCGCGCAACACTTGATGGTCAGTCGTCGCAGGAGCCGCCCGCGCAATCCACTGCGCCCGCACACTCCGCGATCTCACTCACGATACCCTCACCAAGTGTTATAACCGAGTGTTTGTGTTGATTCATGGACCATAGTGATCGGTGTGCCGCTTAACTCAAAATGGTTCTAATTGTCAGGTAAGTTTTGGCATTTATTTCAAAATTATCAGAGCGATTTCGGACGCGCGAAATTTAGGAACCCTAATTATAAGAACATTCTACAAAATATGGAAAGACTTAAAAAAAAAAAGTATGAATTCGGACCAAGGGACATAGGGATTCGTTTATAAACACATTGATGAATAACGAAATTTGTGAAGATTTTGTTAATTTTTAATGTATTTAGTAGAACCCAGTACCATAGCAGCATATCGTATATAGGGAGTCCCTGAAAAAGACCATACATTTATGAAGCTGAACTGGTTATAACTGGTTTTAAGCAGTTCGTAACTATATGTGTGTCCATTTCTTTCTATTCCATTCGATTCTCGGTAAATTGCAACATCGGCAATAGCATTTGAATGACAACTCAAATGTGTAACGTAACAATACAAATACAATTAATATAACCAATTTTGAATCCTCCGTGATCTTCTAAGAGTCATACGAGGTTGATTTCATTAAAATTAGCAGAAATAAATTATCATACAGAAAACGCATCCGACATGCGTGTGGTTTATCCGTATTGCAGTGAACGACGCGTAAACAATTATCAACCTTCTTACGTTGCTATTTAGATACATATCTAAAATATCGACATGCATAAATAATATCACCAGACAACACGTACTAATCGTACGAGCCCAAACTAAGAAAAACTTGTATTAGGGTATAATGGACAAGGGACGATCCCAGTTACACCCAGACCAGGGCAAATTCCGAAAAGGCCTTTTTCAAATTTTGCCGTTGGCGTGAATCGAACCCGCAACGATCTAGTGCCGTAAGCGGAGCGGCCTACGCTAAAACCTCTAGACAAGTGTTTTTCAACCTTTTTCTTTTCCTTTTCCTTTTGTATGAAAAAATAGTTCGCTATCCCCGTTGCTTTCATGTATTTTATTTTGTGTCAAATATTGAATCCATCATATTTATTCATTTTGATAATCAGGGTTCGGATCAATAGATAATTAAAGTAAAACAATGGGAGAAATTGGTTAATGAAAAACAAGCGCAACCTTCGCATTAAGAGTTCTTATAACTTTTTTTTGTTTATTTGATACAAATGTCTTTTAGTTAACATTTTTTTAAATAAACCAATTAAACTTTATTTGTTTTTTCTACTACAGCAGCTTTCCCAACCTTTTGTAACTTCCCTATAGAAGCATCGCGACCCCCCTAAAGAGGCTTGGTGACCACCCAGGGGGTCGCGATCCACACGTTGAAAAACACTGCTTTAGACTAGACCAAGCCGTCGTCTATAAATTATTTCATATGGCCAATAGTATCATTCAGTTGTAAAATCAAGAATGTTCAGGTCAATAAATGAATCAATAGAGATAAATAAATTCGCGACGGCCCAGCAAAATTATATTTGTACTAGTTCTGTGACCCCGCTACGCTCGAACGGAATAAAAGGCATGCCTTATTTACATCTCCAAAAGTAACGATTCGAGCAGCTGCAAGTTTACCGGCATTTTTACCAATGGTAAATCTATTTACCGCAACATAATTTAGTTTGGTATTGTTCTCATTTTCTATCGCGTTTAGTTTTGATTAGAGGGCTTGCGTTCGTTTTTCAATCTTACCTACAGGTACCCACATTCGCTATATAAAACGGATACTCTACTATCGCTGATACCACGTTGAAATCGTGATTTACTTTAGGTTGTGACGGCATTTTGAATTTACCTACAACCTACTTTTTTGGGAGTGTTTAAGAAGCACGAAAAAAGATTCCAAAGATTTAGGACAGTACAAGCAACGATTTAAATGTTGTTGAATACTATTCGCTTAATCGTGCGGCTCTTTGAACACATTTTATAGTATTTTGTTACCGAAATGACTGCCCATGTTTTGATAATTTCCCTAATGACTTTGCAATCGGGTTTTATATCCTTTTTATTTCTATTGTAATGGGACGAAAAACATATCGCGTGGGGCTCAATTAATTAAAAGCGATTATAATATAAAAGGCGATGAGATTTATGCGCCAGTTTGGGCGATATTGAGTTATATATCGCATCTTTAAAAGTATAGAGACCCATTTTGAAATTTTAGGATTTCGACTATAAATCTTAAAGGGTCGTCCTAACGACCATTTTTCAACAAAATTATTTTTGAGTTGGGTCTCTATACTTTTACAGATGCGATATATCGTTGGAATCAGCGATTTTTTCTCCTTCTTATGAGCTGCGTTTCGCGCAAAGTTATCAAAATGGCTCTTGAGTCAATTCACCTTTAGCCGTTGATATGTATTCTGTATGATAAAGAGTGGCCACTGAGACAGATAAATAGATTCAAAGGTCACGGAGTTGGGTTAGTCAGTGTCGACTGTCACGATGGTAGGTGAAGAGGTGCGAAGAGCCGCGATGTCACGCGAGCCGTGGCGGGTAACGGTGGTTCCGCATGCCGCCTGCGTTTAACGCCTCCACGTGTTAAATCCACCCCAAACACGTTCAAAAAGTCACTAATTATATACGACGATATTCGTTCAGATTAACTCTAGCTGGAGGGGGAACATTGATAATATATAAGTGTAGATCCATGGATAATAAAATGTTTAGCTGGAAATGGTTGAAATATAAATTTCAATTAAATGGAAGACTTAAAATTCATAATTTAAGATCATATACTCGTACTATCCGCTTAAAAGTGGCATTGCCGTGAAAATAAATGAGAGGTGTCAGATTTTTTTTAATGGAAAAATGCTTTTATTTTCTATCTTAAAGGATTAATTACAGTGTAATTGTTGGTCCTGAAATGCAGTAGAAAATTCATTGAGATTAATAGATAAGTAAAGCGATACCTCACACGTAAGTTGTCGTAACCCGCAAATTAGTTTATTCCTTTTTATCATGCTGTAGTATATAATTTATGAAAATAGATATACTATCTAAATAATATACTACTATCTACTACTACCTAAATAATTATATATAATTTATGTATTTATGTGATAAATAGCATGCAGCATGTTAAAAAGGAGTTACAACAACTTATGAGAGAGGTATCGAAATGTGCTCTGCATCTATAAAATAGAACCACGGTTGTGATTAAACATTTTTTAATAGGTATATTTTTTAATAGGGATAGTAGCGATGCCCTTGTATTATTTGACCTAGTTAGAGCAGTAAGTGAGCATGCATGAATGTTTGTGAGGAAGCGGTAATGAGGCCGTACGATAGGAGATGTAGGAACAGCGCGAGGCCGCCGCGCGCCGGTTCCGACGCTGCGCCTGCACACCCCGCGCACATTGTATTCGCTCACCTCGTGGTTGAATTATGCAATTCTCAGTAAATTTACTAGAGGAACTCTTTTATTATATAATACCACATCCGTTTTTTCGTAATTTGGCCCTGATCTTTCGAACGATTTTTATTTATGACTCTCTCCCTCGCATAGAGGGAGGCCCGTGCCCAGCAGTGGGACGTTTAAAGGGCTCTAGTATAAGGTAGTGTAATTTCCACAAGGAAAATGCCCAATCTTGATATGCAATAGAGGTGATAATGATTTAACAAGGTATATATAATTATATAAAATGTACGTTTTGCTGTACGAACAATTGCGGTCTGCACTGCAAAAAATCTATTAACAAAGCATATCCAAGAAAATCGTATCGCAACCTGTTATCTATAATGACGTGGTCGTCGGAAGCTTATTTACTGTTGTCCAAGCGACGCAAATAACGCAAGAACAAAAGACATAAACGAGTCAAAGTGCTATAGACGCCCACAAAAGTTACCATATCTCATGCATTCTTAGTTTTTAAATCGATAAATGAACATTACAATTTCTTATCTTTCTTAATATTTTTTAGAGAAAATTTAAACGCACATGTCGATAAAGCAGAAAAATATTAATGAATCCGCTTGTGGAGGGCATTCCTTTTTTTAACCGCATTGAGAAGGCTGTTTTAAGCTTTCTCAATATGAGGTAAATTATATTGACGCGATATCAAGTAGGTAAAATGATAAGTAGTCAAGGATTTACAGTTTGTACTCACGATATAAGTGCGTTAAAATATTAGTTAGGTACGTAAACTCTCTTGCATTACTACAATTCATAAAAATCGTAGATTTATATTGAATGTAGAAACTTGATATGTACAATACAGCAGCTTTTAGCTTTACTTTTGCTTTTTCAAAAATTAAGTAGGTATCATGAGTAGTAACAAATCCCCATTCAATCAAATTAGAGACCACCAGCAAGGAACACCCTAATGCCTGGCTTTTCAGGCTTATTTCGTCAATCAAATCGATAAATTCCAGACAATTGCCTTCAGGCATCGTATTACAGCACAAAACGGAATATTACGCCATGCCTCCGCTGGATGTGCACGAATAACGGACCATTTCGCTCGTAACTCGATCACGAATCCGAATAACGATTATAACTGAGTTAACGATGGTCGGAACGGCGGTCGATTAATTGCGCTACCATCACGAAACGTTTCAGCGACGCGGTCGGAATGTCCGCTTGTCAACATTTCGATCTTCATCCCCGCTATTGAACATTAACGCGAACTACGCCTAGCACTGGTGTTTAGCCTGCTCATGTGTATCTGCGCCATAATTTATGCAATGAGATTCAGAATGTGTAAAACAAGCCTGCGACCCTTTCTTTTCTAATAATAATAATACATCACCACGCTTATAATCCCCGAAGTGGTAGGCAGAGGTGCACTGCAGTGCGCCCACACTTCGCCGATGTATTTTTGGTCCCAATGTAATAGGGGGCGAGCCTATTGCCATTATACCGGGCACATCCTCCCTCAATACGAGGGAGATTTTTGGGCTATAGCCCACCACGCTGGCCCAGTGCGGGTTGGTGAACTTCACACGCCTTTTCTATGGACGTGCAGGTTTCCTCACGATGTTTTCCTTCACCGTTTCATAGCAAGTGGTAATCGCGGATGAAAATGAGATTCGCACATAAACCCAGAGGTGCGAACCGGGGTTTGAACCTGCACACTTTCATTGTAAGGCGTGCGTTCGACCACTCGGCTACCACTGTATTTTGTATAATATGAATTAATTTTATATAGACAGAATATCGATTACTCTTTATTGTTCTCCCACAAATTAAAACATTAATTTATTTCTATGCTTTGACAAGTCTTGGCATGGTCAGTTAGGTTGCAGGTAGCTTGTAACTTTTCTGAGTTAATCTTTACATCAAACGGAATTCAAACGTAACAACTGATTTTACAGGTGTTGCAAATTTAATTAAAATCAACTCATTAAAAATCCTGCTACCATTTTCTTCTTCTTTTTTTACGAAATGAGTGAAATGATGATATTTTGATGGAATAAGATGAGGAATGCCTGCACCTGCGATATGCGGTATTTATGGCAATGTCGAGTAATTATAGCAAGGACAAATTCAATAAATACACATTATAAATAAAAATGGATAATGACAGTGATAAAGATGGCGGATCAAAAAACTGCTACCATTTTAAGTTTTTTATAATAAAAACTGAAAGACATGTATTTTTTGACATTTGGAGTGAAAAATAATAACAAGCACAAGTCACCATAGTAACCACCATAAATATATAAGAGGCGATATACAACCTAAATGTGATAGTTTATGAAGATGTATGGATGGTTGTTACTTTTTCACGCTAAACTACTGAATGGATTTTGATGAAACTTTATAGTATTATTGTTTTTACACCAGAATGACAAATAGGCTATATGACAATATTGAATAATCGAAGTCTGCGCGGACGAAGTCACGGGTTGAAGCTAGTCTTATATAAATTATAGTAAAATATCTCAGCATTCACATATTTGTGTAGAATAACTTTGAGAATATATATATTTTCAGGATCAGTATACATTTTGAATCATATTGAAAATACCACTTACACTAAGGTTGCATTAACACCTGTGAAGCAATGTTGCCAGTGGAATTCTCGACACCATATTACAGGTAATACTGTTAGACTCATTACTGTTTCAATGCTTCGGGAACTGTAACATTTTAATAAGGATTCATCTTAACAAAAGGTACCTTGTTAGGACGCTTTGTGTGGTCTGTTATAACCTGTATACAGATTAGATAGGAGTTTTTATGTTGAGGTATGAGGACCGTGTGTGTTTGTTTGATTTATCTTTCGTGGCAGTTTCAAATTTAATTATTTGCTACTTAATGGGATAACAGTATTTTTTTTGTACGTTCGATCACACGATTACTGCATTGATAGGTCGTAAAAATATCTTGATCAGACTATTATTTTCAGACACGTAAAGGGAGTTATGAAAAATAAAATCTATTTAACTATATGGACAAACTTATCTAATCTATTCCGATATTCAAGAATCGTCCCGTTCCGCTAACGGACCATAAAATATTGTACGAGACTAGAAGTTGGTCATAATTGTTCCTATAAATAAGTTAACGAAGTAACGCCCAGATCTTAACTTTTTCCTCAAAACCCAAATTGCCCTTATCGATAACACCTCGTTTTATAGGGAACCAGTAATACATAAATACTTATACTTTTTTTAGGTTAAGAAAGTAATGAACTTGATAATATTTAATTAAAATCTATGTTATATGGGGTTCCATGCTTAGAGAATCTATACTCAGCTGGATACTGTGGCCATAATACGTTTACAGAGCTTCCCGTTCAAGTTTTGTATATTTTTTTTTCGTATCCGCAAACTGGGGGCGTCACGATGTGAACGATGACTGGCCGTTTCGGATTCGATTAGATGGTTTATTGGCGAAGGATGCGGCGAGGTCACGGTCCGGTGCTGTGGGTCGCTGACTGCGCGGACATCACTTGAAATGTAACGACTGGCGCTTGGTACCTACCAATTATTGTCTGATACAATCTAACTGAAAAGCAATACGTTTGATAAGCCCCGGAGCTTTCAGTGTTAGCTACATGTCAGAGAAAATCTTACAGATATAAAGTATTGCGGTAGCACAGCTAGTTCTATAAAATTCGTCTTTTTTTTTCGTATGAGAAAGTGAGAGAGCGACTTGGAGCGACGTAAGTCTTGTCTTGAACCAAATGCTGGCCCTAAAGGTTGTGAGATAAACCATTTATCAGCCTGTGTCGTCCCAATATCAGGTAAAGGTCTTTCATCCACTGAGAGATTAAGAAAAGGGATTTGCACGTAAAACTTAACCTTTAATAAAAACAAAAAAGGGTGTATCATGATGGACAACAAAGTGATCCCTAAGGGTCTCCCTTTTTAGTTACGGAACCCTATAAACAAATGTGTAATATTTAAACTGACACTTTCAGTGGGTAGATATATCTACCTACTAATTTATATTATTTTGAGATCACAAAACGTAGGTACGTTAAAAAAGAAAGGTTAAAATGTATATTTATATTAAGTTTAAATAACAAAATGCATTTTAAAACGACTTATGATTATCATTTTGTTCATTCTACAATATAACTTGCAATACCTTTTGCAAATAGAGGTTGTTGAATGTTCAGAATTGGCACCTCGCATGTGCTGTTGCGTGGCTAGACTCTTCTTTTTGCGACAACAGCTTGTCTCCTTTGTAATACGGTTTGTCATTCAATTGACTTTTTATGCACATACTTGATTATACAGTTAAATGAAACCTGTGCCGTTCACCTTTGGCTGCCGCACAAACCTACCACATCACAGATGGAACTGGAAACTTAATATCAATCAGACATTTCGTAATAAATTATATTTAGATCGTGAACTGAACGTGATCCCGGAGCATTAGGCCTCCGATACACTGGGGCGTCAAACCTCACGCGTCAATTATTTTCACAAAACGAACTGTATTGACACAGAATCAGTTCATTCCATAGACTATCTAGAGTACCCATAACGACGCCACTATTCGTATAGCTCTGCGCCATTGTTGTTATCTCATGTACCTGTAGTATACCAACTATATGGGAAAACTAAAATGGCGGAGTCAGATAAACCAGAAAAAAGTACCGCAGTGCGGATTCGAAATGACATCTCCGTTATAATATCTCCATAGCTCATTCAACAACGAAATGACACTGACATTGCGAGCGAATTTTGACAAGTTAGGGCGTAGCTTTTACCTACGGCAGAAATTTAATCTTTACGCATATTGACTCAAATTTCGTTTTGGTATTGGGATAACATTTTGACGCGCGACTTTTGACGCCCCAGTGTGCGGGCTTTTATTTGTACCTGCCGTAGGTATATTCTGCGGGTAATTGATATTGATTCTCGTTCTTGGATCCAATCCCGTGGCCTGTCATTACATTACTGTGCCGTGTCTTTTGACCCGTCATTAGATAGGAGCCAATGTTACGAACAATACGCAATATGACCACATCACGATCAGTTTAGCCAACTTTACCCGCATTTGTTTGCCAATATAAGCGGCTATTAGAATATATGAATATCACGATTCCATTTCATATCCGCTCATGTTATTGAATATTTAATCTGTGGATTAAAATAAATAATCCTCATAGTAATGTATGATTTATTTTGTCTCGATGTTTTATGGTGGATAAGTATTGCTTATACAATATCACTTTTTGTTTCAGATTCATCATTGTCTGCAGTTATCTTGTGATGTCGAGAGTAAATAATATTTAATTTCTTTTTCTAAATTTAAATCAAGTTAAATTGAAATTTAATTCAAGTGGGTTATAGAGGAAATCTATACTACTACTAAAGCCCTTTTAACATCCCACTGATGGGCACGGGCTTCCCTACAATGAAAGGTTTCGGGCCATAGTCCACCACCGTGGCCCGGTGCGAATTGGCAGAATTCACACATCTATCGAGAACTAGTCAAGTTCCTGCAAACGTGCAGGTTTTCCTTACTATGTTTTCCTTCACCGTATATTAGCAAGTGATAATCTCAGATAAAAATGAGATTCGTACATATAACCCAGAGGTGTGAGCCGGGGTACCTACACACTTTGATTGCAAAGCATTCGGCTACCACTGCTGTAATCATTATTAAGTAAATTAGTTTTTGAGTTATGAGGGGGTCAAATGTGGCTCCAAATGGTTCGTGTAATATTACACACGGTGCTGCAAGCCAGCTTGAACTTTTGGGTTGAAACACTACTGTGTGTCTAGATTAAGTAAAGGATTTTGTAGAGTTTAAGAAACTCTTAAGTAAGTCTTCTATTAAGCATAAGTTTCTGATCACGTAGCAGGTGAGCACAGCGTCTCCACACGTGGACTCTTCGGCAGAATACTCCGAGTCCACCGAGGTGTCGGTGGTCTCCGTCGCGAGCTCTTCATCCACCTCCTCCGAGCTGCATGAAGGATCTGGCGACGATCCGCCTGACCCTCCACTATCATCCGAAAAGGTAAATTCATAAACCTGCGAATTCATCCACGTGCAATTCGTTACTACTCATTCTTGATGATGAAGCGTTTTTGTGAGTAAAAGCTTTTTCATAACTAGATCAGTTGAAAACGGGCTTGTAAATATTATTTATTTACTACCGTGTAAAAATTTAGTTAAATGATCGTAATGCTTAAAAGTAAACTGATAAAATAAATATAAATATTGCCAGACACCACATACTCATCGTATGATCCCAAACTAAGTAAACCTTTTAGTATGGGGACCGTACAAAAGACTGGGGGCGATCCCAGTTACATTCAGACCAGGACCGAAAAGGCTATTTCCGAAATTTGCTGGAATCGATGAATATCGGGAATTGAACCCACAACCACCTGATTCAGTGAGCCAAGCGGCCTACGCAGCTACGCTCAACCCCTACACTAAGCCGTTGTCGATGAAAACTGAATATAGCGCGTGAAAATCAATATTTTTACATGAAAGGTCTCAAAGTAGTTTTAGACTATTATGGGATTATATTTAATTATACGTATTTTATTACAGAATGAAACACGGGAAGCCCTCAAAACAGACGGCAGTGAACAGGAACCGGTGAGTTACTGGGGTCACTTTAAATTGACTGTTGCTAAAATCGTAAATAAATATTACGTAACACGTATTAATCGTCTATAAAACGTTTAAGTGAAGCAGGAAAAGAGATGACATCGTCGCCCTCTCGCGTTCGGCTCGATTAAGTTGATGCTACAACGGCGATTGCCCTGTCCGGCTCAATCGACGCGATGCCATGAAGGCGATTGCCCAGTCCGGCTCATTCAGCTCAATGAACGCGATGTCTCAAAGGCGTTTCATAATATAAAATCTCATGCACAGGCTCTATAACACAGTCACGCACTTTTTTTTTTTTTTTTTTTTTTTTTATGTGATAGGGAGGCAAACGAGCAGACGTTTCACCTGATGGTAAGTGATCAACGCCGCCCATGGACACGTGCAACACCAGGGGCATCGCAAGTGCGTTGCCGGCCTTTAAGGAATGAGTATGCTCGTTTCTTGAAGGTACCTTTGTCGTATCGGTCCGGGAACACCGCTGCAGGAAGTTCATTCCACAATTTGGTGGTGCGAGGAAGAAAATTCCTGGTAAATCGCACTGTACTGGAACGCCATTCATCCAGATGGTGAGGATGGTAATGCAGTCTGTGGCGAGCCGTGCGATGGTGGAATTCAGCGGCAGGTATAATACCGAACAATTCCTCGGAACACTCTCCATGATAGAGGCGGTAGAAAATGCAGAGAGAGCCTACATCTCTACGCAACGCCAGAGGGTCTAGCCGATCAGTAAGCTTTTTGTCATCGACAATTCGAACTGCCCTTCGTTCCAGGCGGTCAAAAGGAAGAAGTTGGTACTGTGGTGCACCGGCCCAAAGGTGAGAGCAGTATTCCATGTGCGGACGGACTTGCGCCTTGTAAAGTTGCAGGCGATGAGCCGCAGTGAAATACCGCCTCGCCCTACCGAGCACACCCAGCTTTTTGGAGGCCAACTTGGCCTTACTTTCCAGATGACCGCGGAATTGCACGTCGTTCGATATGTCGACTCCAAGGATCCCGATACTTGGCTTGGCATTAAGGGGAGTGTCTTCGAAGCGAGGAGATGCGACAAAGGGGTTCTTTTTGGCGGTGAGCGCACAAATTTGTGTCTTATTGGGGTTGAATTGCACTAAGTTCAGTTTGCCCCAGTTCGAGACTAGATGTAGAGAAGCCTCGACTTCAGACACAAGTTTGTTCCGACACTCATCGACGTTTGCCCGAGAAATATTAGCACGACCGGTGTAAAGAGCATCTCCTGTACTGTCATCCGCATAACAACGGAAGTTGCTGATATTAAGCAACATATCGTTGATATGCAGCAGGAACAGGGTAGGGGATAGGACACAGCCTTGCGGGACGCCAGCATTTACGGACTTGCAATCCGAGCATGATCCGTCGACTACGACCACGATGCTCCGATCCGTGAGAAAGCTGGCGACCCATTTGCAGAATTTCTCAGGCAGCCCGTAGGAGGGAAGCTTCGAAAGAAGCGCTTTATGCCACACCCGATCAAAGGCCTTCGCTATATCCAGGCTGACCGCTAAGGCCTCACCTTTGCTCTCGACCGCCTCAGCCCAACGGTGACTCAGGTAGGCAAGAAGGTCACCGGCCGATCGACCCTGACGGAAACCGTATTGCCAGCGGACGGAAACCGTATTGTCATTGATCAGCTGGTGGTCCTCTAAGTACCGAAGGAGCTGGCGGTTTATAATGGACTCCATTATTTTGGAGAGCAACGGAGTGATGGCGATCGGTCTGTAGTTTCCTGGTTCGGAGCGATCTCCTTTTTTAGGGATCGGGTGTACCAAAGCAGTCCTCCAAGAGACCGGGACTACGCCGTTAGAATAAGAGAGTCGGAAAAGACGCGTCAAGGTCGGAGTCAACTCAGGAGCACATGTCTTAAGCACAATTGGGGGGATACCATCCGGCCCACTCGACTTATTGATGTCCAATGAGAGTAGCGCTCTACGCACAGACTTCTGTGTAAAACGGATCTCCGGCATGGAGTAATCACAGGGAGCTATAGTCGGCGGAGACATCTCATGGTCATCAATTCTGGAGTTGGAAGCGAAGAGAGAGCCTAGAAGATCGGCTTTCTCCTTCGCAGTCTGGGCCAAGGAGTCATCCCCTCTGCGCAGTGGTGGAAAAGATGGCCGACAGAAATTCCCTTCGACAGCTTTGGCAAGAGACCAGAACGCGCGGGAACCCGAGGGGTAACGCATAAGTCTCTTGCCAATTCTGCCGATGAACTCACTCTTTGCTCCGGCCAGGGCTCTTTTGTAGGATCTGGAGGCATGATTGTACTCCTTTTTTACTACTCTATTTATTTCTTGTCAAATCTACAAAAGCACTTGCTTCTGTTTTTCTGTCCATCTCATATTTTTTATCGGTATGTATGACAAAATAAGTGGGTACTGAAAACTATGGTATGTATACCTATTAGTATAACTTTCTTATTTTGAAAATTGTCCTTCAGATAGCCTTACAGGTAGAGCCGTAACTAAGACAAACAATGAGGCTTGATTAAAAGAATACGCCGCCACTCAGTCCTGACTCGCGTGTTAAATGGCCCCGAAAACAGCTGCTTTTATTTAGCTTGCCTCACTTGATTTGTATCTCAATTATTTTCTGCATTTTTACACTGTGGGACCAAAATTTATAACTTTGGTTTCCATTCTTATACAATAGGATACTTATCTTATTTGTTTTACTAACTATGTTTGCTCGTATTTTATTTATTGCATGTGTAAGGGTTTTATTATCTTTTGATAATTAATTAAGTACCTATTTAGGGCATATTGTTTACCGGGGAACTGTATAGTTTTGTTTCGATCCATACATACTAGTTCACTCTCACTTTAGTTATAATAAAAAGTGCCCATCGTCTATTCAACCAAATTGCCACTTAAAGCGATTTGAGGGCGAAAGGCAAAAAAATGCCTCCGTTCAAACATAATCGTCACACCGCCACACAATTGCCCATGGAAGTAAACACATAAATGGGTGAAAGGTACGCCATAATAGCGACCACTTTACACCCATTTGTACCACCATTGACGGATTGATTGAAAGAATTCTTCTGAGAATACGCGATTTGACACAGACGATCTTTTCCTTTCGTTTTACGGAATTGCCGCACTTATTTGTGACATTGGTTTTACGGTCAATTTGTATTGAACCCAAACGCGGCGGGTTTTTGTCGGTCGTATACGACTATTATCCAACCGTCGAATTATAATCCAACCTACTTTTAACTAGTGCAATTAAAATTCTACAATGCACATGCGATGAGTTCAAAATGCTGGGCTGTAATTTAATTTCACAGTAAAATGATAGTAGGATTAATCTCATGATGATTATCACGCGTTGAGACCCGTGAAATTAATATTCGGTGATGTGAATAAATAAATATAATTGCCTAATTCATATCTATTTATTACAAATATAAATGTTTCAAAGAAAGTGTGTTGTTGTTTGCTAGTTGGAATGGGATTTAGGCATAGGGTTTAGCAAATAACGACTGAAAGAATTTAAAATAATTGAGTGTATAAGACTGATCATACAGACGCGTGCGTTTACACTTGACTTTTTTGAGAATGTACTCTGTGTTTATATTCTTAAAGATGGAATTTCGTTGTAAGGTGTGCTTCTTAGATGAGTTACACTTATATTTTATTTATATTTTCTTACATGGAACTTCTTGTATATTTCTACTTCTACTTTCATAGCCGTTTTAAACAACGGATGGAGGTTTAGTTGACTAAGGACTAATAAGTAATTAGAAAATCTACTGATAATTGCTTGATATAGAGCAAATTAAAACATAGTAGAGAACGATACGGTGTTTCTTATTTATTTTTACGCGTGAGCACCCCTCTTGTAGTGCGTATGGCGGTCGGGTTGCTTAACCCATGGGATCCGCGGCGCCGCGGTATGAATGGAGGAGGCCGCGCCATGCGCTGGCGCTAGCTTGTGCAACACTGTATCATAGTTGCGAAGGGCTTCTTTATCTATTTGGTTATCATCTGTAGTTCCGTTTTGTGTGCTATTATTATTAAGTGTCGATAAAGGCTTATTGGTGGCTTGGACAAGCTATTGACGCCTTAAATTTTTACAACAGTCCTCTTACATCACAATAAAATTCTAAACCTTGATAACCTGGAATCACTCACAAATCGGGGAATATTTAAAGTCCCAGTACCTTGAGTAGAGTTTGGATTAGCTCAACGGTTTTCATACTTCCCAGCTCCACACCTCTACAACAAATTACTATTTAAATGTGTCACACAAAACACTAAAAAATGGAAGAAACCAATATATCATCTTTACTGTGACAATTATAGTCCCGTTAAAACTTTCCATCATAATCAGTCTGGATATATGTGGAGGTATGTTGAAGCTTTGCTAAGTTCAATTAAAATTATTGTTTTAAGGAAATACCTCGCTAAGCAGTACCTAATTCGAAGGTGTAAGCCTCAGAATTCCAATTTGGACTAATACTTCGTAGCTCCATACTTCCTTTGACAAGATGCTAGTTTATAAAAATCTATGATCCGTTTACAGCGACAACTGAATTAGATTTGATAGAACTAAAAATATTGCCGTCTTTCACATACATTACGGTCATAAGAAGGACGGCAATACGCTTTAGTGAAGTTTAGTTTGGTGCCAATAGAATCGACACTATTGTGAAACACCTTTGTAATGAAAAATGCCATTAGAGACAGATTGTCATTAATATAAATTCGGGTGTGAGTAAGTGAAAGCAGTTTCTATAACGTTTCTTATTTTTCCATTTCGAACTCAGTAACAGCAATGTTGTCACACTACCTTAATCTAATTATATCGTGTGAGTCTTCATTGTTTCGCGGGATTAATTCACAATCCACGATATCCATCTGTGAGTGTCACCGGCGCAGGCGGCGTGTGGTGAAATAGCTGTTGTAACACATTGTATCTAAACCATGAACGCTTAGTGCTTACTGTGTGACCTACATACCGCGGCTTCCCTCCTATACACAGTGCTATTTAAAAGAAATTAGTAAAATATAGTTTAGGATTGAAAATTTAATAAGTAATCGACCTGATAACTATTTTTGTTTGTATTTAAACCGTTTCTAAAAGTTAAACTGAAAGGAAGTATGGGAAACGGAACATACATACTGCATATAGTGCAAACATAAGTAGAAAACAATACCTGGCTCCAAGTCCCCTAACACTATCATTGTCGAGTTGTTACGAATTCTTTAAGGTATGAAAACAACATCTTGTAGACTATTAATATTGTAAAATATGACTAGTCATTAGACTAGCCTAATCACTATAGTAATTAGACTAATCATCAGTGTTAAAAGATGTTGTTGTCATGCCTTAAAAATTGAAATCATACCAACTCAACGATAGTGTTAAGGAACTTGGGGGCCTGTTCTTTGCCTAATTCATTAGCAAAGGAACAGCATTGCGAGTTGCGATATGATACTGTTTTACCTCAATATAGTGCGAATTTTCATGAGATAAGGGTATTAAGGTTTGAAATGCTTTATAGTTCCAAAATGTCCAGATGGTTTTGAAATATGAAAGTGAAAGGTTTTTAGAATAATTTCTTCTTGATCCAATAAATCATGTCACGATAACTGTGGCCTCAATTTTCGTCGTGTTTGTTTTACTTCGATGTCAATTATGCGAATTGTTATGACGAAAAGTACTTATTAAATAATTGGATGTTCAAACTGTATAATGTGTTCAGGATAGGTAGAGATAGTAGCTGTCATAAAGTGTCTATCAAAAAGCTATCAATACTAGGAAGAAGTTAAAGAATGAGGTGCACTATGTACATTCACATTTCGGCACTGGTACTATTCATTTTCAGGGTATCAAAATCATTTATTCGTGTAGGCCAAAAAGCACTTACAAACAGTCAGATTCTACCACCGGTTCGGAATGCTGCTTCCACTGTTCTCAGTGGAGCGGAAGAGCCGGTAAGAAACTCAATGGTTAGTCATTTCAAAATGATAAATAGCAAGGATTGCGAGTTATACATTCTCAGGAGCAGCAACGCCATGAGAGCAGACATCACTTTTGCCACAATACTAGAGAAGAATTATACTCACGGCAGTCTAATATTAAATACAAATATAATTACGCTTAGGAAGCTAGTACAGTAAAGTGCGTCTACTCTCATTTACAATGTAAGGATTATTCTAAACCACAGATGGCTATAAATAGATAGAAATAATTGCTTTTGTATGATGCCTTCAACTGGTACTGAGGTGTTTAAAGTTTCTGGGAACGAGAATAGCAATGACGACGGCTGGGTCTAGTGATTCGAGGGTACCGCCACCGCTCACTGCGCTATGTGGTTGCGGGTTCGAATCCTATCACAAAATATGGGAACTAGCCTTTTCGGAATTTGCTCCGGTCTTAGTATAACTGGGATGACCCCCAGTCTATTGTATGTTTCTTAGTTAGGTATCGTACGATTAATAAGTGTTGTGTGGAGACATTACTTATTATTAGGCGGCTATAACAGGGCATTATAGATACCCACTCTACCAGTGTATTCAATCAGTGGTAGACTGATATGTAGCGTTGTACTCTCATTAATAAAACTAAATAAACCCCGTTTCTGTTGACTCTACATTAAAACTATCGTGCGAACCGACCTGACATACTTTGTAGCGTTTATGACGTTTTTTGTGCATTACTTTGGAGGGGTCGTGACTGTGAAATGGTGCATTACCGGCCGACGCTCGTACCTAATTCGTTAGTTTGTTTTGAATACTTTTCCTATAGGGTAATGGCTGCAATTTGGCTGCCATGCTCGCTCACAATAAATTTTAGTTTTGACAATAACGGATTTACTTTCGTAAAACTGTTTTGGATTAATATTGTGAAGAGGCAAACTATGATCATGGCTTTCGCGGAATTTTCTTTAACAGTAGCTTATTTTCTGTATCAAATTGTTATTTGAGAGTTCTACGCATACAATTTGCAATGAATGTCAATAGGTGAAACAAAATGTAGGTGTATTTCGAAACTTCATTCGCCAACGTCCATACCACGTTGAATACACCGGTTCTCGTCCGATCACCGAAGTTAAGCAACGTCGGGCGCGGTCAGTACTTAGTTGGGTGACCGCTTGGGAACACCGCGTGATGTTGGCTTTTTGTAATTTAATGGCTTTTTACAAAAGGAAATTGGATTTTTTTTGTTGTGTCTGGAAATTCAATATTGATTTACAATATAAGAATATTATAGTACTCGAAGTAGTAGAAAGTGATCTTACGAATATTTGCATGACTTTTGAGATACGCACTCGCGAATTTGTGAACTTTGACATTTGTTACATCAAAAAGCAAAGCTTCCTGATGTTGATAACATTAAATTATTAATATTTTCTTTAGTTATGAAAAATACGTTGAGTTTTCCGTCGTACCTGTACAATGTTTATAATAAGTTATTTATTAAACAATTGTAGGTAATACGTAGCACTACGTAATTAGCGGAGGTTGTAAAATGTTGAAGGTAGTCAAAAGTCGCGCGAACCGGAAGTTGGTGGTTAGGATTACGTTATCTCAGGGCTATCGATGTGGCAACACTTGCAGCCAACCTCCGTGTACCGCCCGCGATACGATCTTCATATTTAACACCGTATTAAGCAAATAAGTAACGTTACATAGTACCTAATAACTTTTTAAATTAACATTTTATGGAAAAGTACCTACCAAAGGAGCGAGTTAACAACTCTACGGGTAACATACATTACCGCGACATTGAGAGGTGTTTTATATTCATTTGACGAAACCATTTCAAACCTAATTCAAGAAAATATGGCCACAATGAACGCCAACTAATTTAAGATACCTGAGTACGAAGTCGGACTAACTGGATCTAACAAAACCACAGACCGAAAATACATCCTAAAACTTATGAATGAAACAAACAACATTGACTGTGTGGTTTAAATTTGTCCGTGTAAAGAAATAAAGTCAAGTATAAAACTAGGCATTAATGAATATCTGTTATCGTGAATTCTTACCTGTCTCCCAACACTATCGTTGTGGAGTTGCTATGACTTCATTATATATGGCATGAAAACAACATCGTTCATCAATGGTAGCTGAAATATGACCACTGTAGACATTAGACATTGTCACCTTGAAGCGTTCAAACTACTTGTATTCATTGTCAAAAGATGTTGTTTGCATGCTTATAAAAAAGGCATAGCAACCCCACAACGATAATGCTATGAGACTTGAGACCCTTATCTTATATGTACAGAGGTTACGCTACCTACGACTGTTATTTTTAATTCGTCGCGTTTTTTACGGTACGCCAACTGTAAAACAATGATTGACAATGAATAGGTCACTATTAATAATGTGTAAATATCTTGTTCAGGTGGTTTTCCTGTCAGACAAGAACAGCTACATCCCTGTGAGTATAAAGCCTCGTTCGCCAGTTGTGGACACGGCATGGCGGGAGCCGCCGGCCTGGGAGAGAGAGTACCGGCGGCATAGGACCAATGGAAGCAGGGTTCAGTGTAAGTGATACATAAATATCGTCACGACCGTATTCCCTGAAGCGGTAAACAGAGGTGCATTCCAGTGCACCCACACTTCTCCGATGTATTTACTTTATTATTTCGATTTACCCCGCCAATCCAAATCGACCCAATTTAATTTTTAATTTACATATTTTTTCGTATTAAATCTATCAAAGTTTCTAGACTTGAATTGTGAAACCGGACAAATAGAGATGGCATCGTAAGAATCGCTTGCGCAACTCTTTGTTTGCCTTTTTATTAGTTTATGTACTTACAAGTATTCGCATGCGCGATGCCGGATACTATTATGATGGTTATGATCTTGATACTATTGTCTTCGCGTGGTATTGGATTTTTAAGAAGTCGACACTAGCTGGTATTTTGATGGATTAATCATTGTATTCGTTAATACCTACATAGGTACCTAAAGCACTGAAGTAGAGTCCGTGACCTTTATAAAGTAATTTAATAATGTCGATTGTGTTGGAACCAAAGTAAATCCTACGCCATTATTTTCATAATTATAATGAACTCTCAGATCCGGCGAACTTCGTACCGCCTTAGAATTAGTGACATACGAAAGCAGCACCACCTAAAATTATCAGTGTTTCTCTACTATATTATGCATGTATTATACATATAAACCTTCCTCTTGAATCACTCTATCGATTAAAAAAACCGCATCAACATCCGTTGCGTAGTTTTAAAGATTTAAGCGTACATAGGGACAGCGGGAAGCGACTTTGTTTTATACTATGTATTGAGGATAAGAGAAAGTATTGATACATAAATGTTACAAATAGACATAAAAAAAGGTCTTAAGTTGGTCGTCTGATGGCCGTCTATTATAGTCGTATACGTTTGGATTGGATTGAATATGTATCTATACTATATATAATATTATAAAGCTAAAGAGTTTGTTTGTTTGTTTGTTTCGTTGAACGCGCTAATCTCAGGAACTACTGGTCCGAATTGAATAATTCTTTTTGTGTTAAATAGTTCATTTATCGAGGAAGGTTATAAGCTATATATCATCACGCTACGACCAATAGGAGCGGAGCAGCAACGAATAATGTGGCAAAAACGGGAAAAAAAATATTCCTTTTGAAAGCTCCCGTTGCGTACGCTGCCTAAACGGTTAAAGTTTGCACTTATTGAGGAAGGTCATAGACTTTATAACATCATTCTACGCCAAAGTAACTATTAGCGCGGGTGAAACCGCGGGCACAGCTAGTGTGTAATAAATAGGATTTGTGTTGAATATGTTTTTTTTGTTCTTTCTACTAGATATCGAAGCAGAGTGTCAAGATGACTTCATGAAGATCAGAGTTGGATTCAACGGATCTTTCGCCGGATTGGTGTACTCAGCGGGTGAGCTTGACTTTAAATACTTTCACATCTTCCAACCTAGTCTCAAATTAACATACGGCAATATCTCAGTGGTTAGATGGGTCGGTGTGTAATCAAGAATTTCCTAGTTTAAACTCAGTTTGGAAGTTATACACGACTGGTGGCAAATTAGAAATATTTAAAAATGTTTTTAGCTTGTCATTCATCTATTTTAAGTTTTAAGCTCTCTCAGATACTATTGTTCTATATGCAAGGGTTCTGATTCTAACTTCCCTCCTTCATTGGGGGCAATTCCTCCTTAACGAATTCATATCTTCGATTTCTTACCAAGACCGTAGCAATTCAGCAGATTTTTTTAAAACGGTCAAGCATATGCGCGATTTGCATTCATAGATTAATATTATCGGCGAATTCGTATAAACAACCAAGCAATTTATTCGTGGAAGACTAATTGCTAGATTGGCTATTTAAGACCCCTTGGTGTAATTAGCAGCTAACTAGACAATACTGTCACTGCGCCGTTATTGTATACTTGTCTCAACTGCGCAGACGCGGCGTCGACTGCCGACATTCCCCCCACATTGTGTTTCAGATTTTATCATACAAACGAAATGGAAAACAAACTTTTTAGAGCCATTGAGATCTTGCACGAGCAATTTTTTCCCATTACAAAATGAACTGTGTAGACTCATAGAAAAGGCTTATTTTTCAACTAAAGGCCAAGACGATGCGAGTGGATTTTGACGAGTGTTCGCGCGTGGCTTTTATGAAAGAAACTCAATCTTTATGTATCGGCAAAAAAAATTACACGCGGCTCTAGACGCTCCTGCGGGCCCAGGGCTACATTTGATTTGAAGTCTGTGTTCAATGTAGCCTTAAAATGTAATATTATGAACCTTTTGTCAAGCAAATTTAATTCATATTACCTGGTTTGATACATCCCCCATCTATAACACTGTCATCATCCATTGTTTTTTTTATTTATAATGTGTATTTATTGAATTTTCCCTTGCCTTGATTAATTACTTGTCACTGGCTGAAATACCCGCCAACCGCAGGTGAAGCCATTCATCATCTTATTCCATTAAAATATCACCATTTCACTCATTTCGTAAAAAAAGAAGAAGAACTGGCTTAAAGTATCTCTCAGTAAAACTACTTGGATAGGTAACCTAAGGCAAAATTATGATAGGCCTCTACCCACGTAAAGTTTTAATTTGTGCTCAACTACCTACTTAATAACCAAATAGGTTATGGAGGTATATACGGTATATCATTTCTTAACTCTCCTGAAATTAGTGCCTACATTGTCTACCTACTCCTTCGTGAGACAAATTCCCATGTCTCTTTATCCCACAGTACCGTTAATGCCTTGTATAATTACATGGTTTTAAATAAACACGTACCTTGTTGCTTACTCGGGTTAATAGAGCGATTAAGCAAACTTCATTGTTTATGGTCGTGTTATTGTGAACTAACTAACCTTTAATCTAGATTTTAAAGTAAATTTAAATAATGTTGCATTCTTAATAAGGAGGTAAGTTGATATGCCATTTACTTTTATAATAACTGGAGAAGCTATTATAGTTCATAATGACAGGGTTTATAAGCCAGTTACACAATGAATAAAGTTAGATAATATTTAAAGATTTCCTAAGATAGACGTTATCTTAATATTACTAGTTATACCATTAGCCTCTTCAACCAAGCTAAGTCATTGTGCTAGAAGTAAGTTCATGATAGTAGCTGCCGATGAAATTCGATATTTAATTAATTGTGTTTGGAGAATGTATAAAGCCTCATTAACTTTATATTGTATAATTTTATAACTAAATTCGATAATTAATAAAGAAAAACACCCAATTTTTTTAATCCTTATTGGAAAAAAGCAACCATGGAGTTTCTTGTCCATTCTTCTCCATAGGAAATGCATTCCGAATAGTATCCCTCTATTACCTACTATTATTTATGGACGATTTATAAGTGCCTGTATTGGATTACATGAATAAAAAAAATCTGATTCTGATACCTCGGTGACAGCGTGGATCGTCGTGGATACGCTTTAAAAGAAATGGTGATATAATCCTTGGATAACTTACAATTTCGGCCCCATCATCGATATTATCCTGGCTATCATATGAAGTCGGCATACGGTAGTAACTATAAGTATATATAAATAAATTCATCTTTCAACAGGTTACTCCTACGACCCGGATTGTATGTACATAAACGGCACTGGACGGGATTATTACGAGTTCTATATCCAGCTGAACAGATGTGGTACACTTGGGAGAAACAGTCAACATGACGATAGTAGGAAAAATCCAACTGTAAGTACCTATCTATTTATTCAAATAAAGTGACGAGCCCACTCCAAGAACATTCTTGCCCACTCCTACCACGAGTATTTCGCTTAGTTAAATTGGCTAACGGGATGTGATGATCTCACACTGCCAGGAATCTTAATAAAGAAGCTGCGTTGTCGATGTTATGCTGTCGAAAGCTCACACGATAAACCCGACTGCCCGATATTTACAGGATTAATGGTAATGATTGTGTAGAGGCAGAACCATCCTGTAATGGGACAGTTCAGAGCTGGAATTGGAGGCCTCCTTGAGAAACAGTCTCCCTTTGACTTCACGACTCCAACGTCAAAGACCTATTGATGAAAACTATTTTATAAAAATGGTTTGTATATTTGTATGACAGAAGAATCTGATGTGGAACACGATAACGGTGCAGTACAACCCCCTGATTGAGGAGGAGCTGGATGAACACTTCAAGGTCACCTGCGAATACGGATATGACTTCTGGAAAACCGTCACTTTCCCCTTCTTGGATGTCGAGTAAGTTTAACTTTTATTGCCGACAGTGTTAAAGAAACCTTAATTGTTTCACAGTAAGGTGTAATTTTTCAATTACTTACGTTCGAGCGCTCATAGATCTTTTCATACAATGTTAATTTTCAGATTATCTCTACTGTTGTGGTAGTGATAGAGTCTAAATCTAAACGCATCAATCTATTGAAGAGGCATATTCGATTTTCTTCTTTAACTCCAAGCTAATTTCGTCGACGAGATAATGCTTTCGAAAAAGTTTAAGCCAATAAAAGTGAAATCTTCCGAATAGGCGCGCATTTGTCCCAAAATGTTTGTTTTGGTTTAAGAAACCTGTGGTTTTTGAAGCCAGAACAGATCGGACCTGCGTGATTCAACGTTGCGTCGCGCACGCATGATTTCGTTGACATAGATACCAAGTCACCACAATGAATTTTCTCCATCAATGGACAATAAATGCCTTTGTAAACACCCATTTAGACCGGTTCCAAACAAATACAGATTTCACAAATTTTTGGCAAAAATAAAATTGGTGTCTCGATTTTATATCACGTTAGTGTTTCCAATAATATAATTAATAATAATATTAAATAATAATAATAATAATCCATCCAACTGAGATCACTCGCCGCAACCGAGACCTACAAATACTTGGGTATGTCACAGGGGTTAGGCATTAGTGAGACTGACATGAAACAGCTGTTGCGGGATCGCTTCTTGGGGCGCCTGAAAAAAGTACTGAAAAGTCTTTTATCAGGCGGAAACAAGGTGCGAGCCTACAACGGCTGGGTCATGCCAGTCTTGATGTACTCCTTTGGCATACTCAAGTGGACTCAGACCGAATTGGACGCCCTGGATAGAACAGTCCGTACTACGCTCACTGCATACCGCATGCATCACCCACGTTCATCGGTAATGAGACTATATATCCCTCGGAAATGTGGAGGTCGTGGCTTTTTAAACGTCAAGACTTTGCATAACCGAGAGATATGTAGTCTCAGAGAATATTTTCTCCGTGCCGATGGGGAAATGCATGTGGATGTAGTGGCAGTAGATAATGGACTCACCCCTCTATCGTTGGCAAAAGAGAACTGGCGCAAACCTGTGGTACTGACAACGGATGATCGTAGGGTGGTATGGCAGGGTAAGGAGCTACACGGAAGGTACTATCGGGCCCTTCATGGGCCCGATGTAGATCTTGCGGCCTCCGTGGCCTGGCTACGATTCGGCGACCTCTTTGGGGAAACCGAAGGTTTTGTCTGTGCAATTATGGACGAAGTTGTGATGACGAACAACTACCGGAGATATATTCTTAGGGATGGCACCATTGACATATGTCGGGCATGTCATCGCCCTGGTGAATCCCTGAGGCATATCATCTCCGGTTGTTCGCGTCTCGCAAATGGTCAATATTTACACAGACACAACCAAGTAGCCAGGATTGTCCACCAGCAACTTGCCCTTAAATATCGCCTTGTGACATCCGAGGTACCGTACTACAGGTATGAGCCACAACCAGTTCTCGAAGAGGGTCATATCACATTGTATTGGGACCGGTCTATCATCACAGACAGGACTATTGTAGCCAATAAGCCTGATATTGTGCTGATAGATCGCCAAGAGCGCCGTGCAATGATTATCAATATCACTGTCCCCCATGACGAGAATCTCGTGAAAGCAGAGAAAGATAAAGAAAGCAAGTATCTTGATCTGGCTCACGAGGTTGTCGACATGTGGGACATTGATGCGGCAATCATTGTACCGATAGTCGTTTCCGCCCATGGCTTATTAGCCAAGAGCCTCGACAAACACCTAAAGAGGCTCGCGTTAGGCAGCTGGATCAAGGGACAGATTCAGAAGGCGGTACTTCTGGAGACGGCGCGCATTGTGAGGAAGTTCCTCTCTCTGGAGCCCTAACCACTGGTAACTAGGACCCTGTTCCTAGATGCCGGTGGGGAACTGTTTTTTATATTTTTAAATGTATTTTTTATATTTATATTTAAAAATGTAGTAAATAAGAAAAATGAGAAATAAAGGAATATTAAATAATAATATAATTACTTTATTCATAATAGAAAGTAAACAAGGAAAAATATACTTGCCTATAATATAAGTCTATAAATAAAAAAAAAAACCACCTCATATAGGTATCTTAATCTTCTGCTATATTCGACTAATCATATAAAGTATTAAAAGGTCCTTTGTTTTCCTGTAGAGTGGCGACAGGAAATCCCGTGGTCTTCACTCTACAGCCCCCGGAGTGCTACATGGAAATACGATCCGGGTACGGGGCGAGTGGGGCAAGAGTGTCCGGCCCCGTGAGAGTTGGAGACCCTCTCACCTTGCTCATCTATATGAGGAGTGCATACGGTCAGTCCAGGTTATATATTTCCATCCAAAAGTGTCTCACGTTATCTCGTATTATTTAACCAACTACTAACTGTGACGTCAAAAATGCGCGTCAAAATTTGTTGCCTATACTAAAACGAGCTTTGTGTCAATCTTAATCAGATTGAATTTCTGTGGTTAAAGCCATGGTGCCACTTGTCAAGATTCGTTGGCGCTATCAATGTCATTTCGTTGAAGAGTGAACTTTTTCGATGAATAAATATAGTTCGTTTTGGTATGGCAAAAATTCGGCGCGTGTATTATAACGCCCCACTGTGCGGGGGCTTGATGAGGTCGATATTATTCGTACCTATCTATTCACCTGTTATAACTCACATTTTGACTAGCCATAATCTTGTGATAACATCGTACGTGGGCGATTAAAAAGGCTGCTCTGAAGACAGTTAGAGGCAAACGTCGTAACTTTTAATAAGAGGAACTGAGCGTCATGTTCAATGTTTATGTACCATGTACACTAAATAGGTATTTATATAAGACACGGATACGATGGTAGGTAATGTCATCATAATTCTCGGATAAATTGCCTACTGAGTGTTAAAGGCGTCTTGTGATCTGTTAGTTATACTGGTATTGATAACGCAAATCAAAACGTTTATAGCTGTACCTAATACCGTTATTATAATTAATGGCAGCCATTATCACCGTAAAGTCAAATTGAACTATATACCTATTCTAATAACGATTAAATTGGCGTGAACAGTAAAAGGGCGAGTGCAGTAACGGTTCGCATGTTAGCAATTGCGTGTCAATGCGCAATGCCGCTCCAGAAAATATTTCAAATGATTTTAGCGAGTTCGATGATCTTCGGTTTTGTGGTAGGTATGTATTTTACTTTATCGAACGGTATGATCACTGCCACTTATATAACTGTCTGTATATGGTTGAACCCGTCATTAAAAAAAAAAAGGTATGATCTGCTTATGTACAAACGCAGGGTTAATATTAGTAATACCAAGACGCTCATTAGGCTTACTTTTCAAAGATCTTATAGTACTCAATTCGGCGATTATCAGTAGCTTTCATTTAGACGAAAGTCCAGTAGCCACTGTAACACTTATAAATTAAAATATATTCCAGATGGCTTCGACATCGTTGTCAACGACTGTTTCGCTCATAACGGCGCTACAAAAAGGATACAATTGATTGACGAATTCGGGTAAGTTCATGTGATGAGGGTAGTTAGATAGATTTCCTTAACATTAATCAATGACTTTTAGAATTGCCTCTTTTCTTTAACGGAGTTTATAATTGTCAACGAGAAAAAGGGCATAAGTCCTTTATAAAAATATTCGTTACTAACTGTTACGGCTCGCTCCTCATTCAAAACTGAGTCGTTGCTCTTTTCTTTAAAACGGCGATGGTCTTACCATGATTTCCCCATATTTTGGTAGGTAGGTATGCCGAAAGTGACTAAAAATCCTTTGAGGATTTAGGGATAAGTATTAAAGTAATATAAACCAAACTAATTGTACCTGCTTTGTATGCTCTTTTCAGGTGTCCAGTTGACGACAAGCTGATATCTCGGTTCCGGGGCTCCTGGTCAGAGTCGGGCGTGTTCGAGACCCAGGTGTACGCTTACATGAAAACGTTCAGGTTCACCGGCTCGCCCGCGCTCTACATAGAGTGTGACGTCAGGATGTGCCATGGGAGATGTCCGGTAAGTGACAAATGCGATTGTAGAGCACGACCTTTTGATGTGAAACATCTAATGGTGCGCTTGGCGAGTGGCAGCGACTGTTTATGCCGCGATACCGTGATCCCAAAACTTTGAGCAGCTTCGTGGCTCCTCGGTCCTCCTTCCCGCCGGTTTTTTTTGTGTAGTGAGTTACATCCCGTCCCGTTAATACTACAGATTTTATGAATAAGAGTGATACAGCATGAATTCTCGATGTAGATACGATCGAGAGCTCACACAACAGTTAATTTAGAGCGACATAGTGTTAAGGCCGATCACATTACTGCAGCAGGTGTTTGCGGGTTCGATTCCCGTCAATGGCAAATTACGAAAATGGTTATTTCAGAATTTACCCAGGGGGTAAATAGAGCGCTCACCGTCCATTGTATGGTATCTATGAACAAGCTTTGCTTTGTTTGGGATCATACGTACTTTAAGTAGGTGTCTATGTGATGTCTGGCGGTATTTACACTAATTAAATCTTTGTAACAATTTTTTGAAAAATTGGCGATTTAATAAATGATTAGCCCACTGAGTTTCTTGCCGCATCTTTTCAGTCGAGATTGCGCTTCGGTCTGGTAGTAGCATATAAGAAAAAAAATGAAAACATGACAATTTTTAAGTGCCCCGTAGGGATATACGAAATAAATGTGTTGACTTAGTCATTTTTGTTTTGCAGTCCCAACCGTGTCACTGGCGTAATATGAAGAGCGTGCGCCGGCGTTCCATAGATAGTAAATCAGACGTAGAACAGGCGGCGACGGCAGCGCCACGGCTGTCGGAGAACATCTCGCTGTTCCAGTCACTCAGAGTGCTGCAGGAAGGGGAGGAGGACTCGGAGCTGGCTGCGAGCACAGGTACTTGACCTTTTCCTAATTATCCACATGTTCGGCGTAGTTAAACGGGGAGGATTGAGTGAATATGAGATTCAAACCGCGTGGTTTTGGCATAAGCATTCCAATCTTCATGTATATCATTATAAAGTTCGTTTTAGTATTGGCAAAAAAATTGACGCGCGACGGCTGACGCGCTAGTTAGCCGGAGGCTTTATTTTTCAAAAATGCAAGAAACACAACAAAACTTACTTTTTCTTGAGCTAAAATTTCGCCAAATATCATCGTCGGTGAAAATCCACAATGGTAGATTTTATTTCGGTTACATGTACTAAAAGTTTATTTTACATGTAACAGTAGGTATACTAGGTCATCTGCCATCTTTATCACTCGTTTCTATTTATTAGATGACACTGGTGGAATATTCGCTAATAGCAGGTGCAACCATTCCTCATCTAAATTCACTAATTTCGTCAAAGAACAGTAATTAATCTGTCTCCGATTTCTAGTATCAACAGAAGGTCAAACCTGCATGAAGACATCAGCTCTATCCGCTATCTTCGTGTCTTGCGGCGTGCTAATCGCGGCACTGATCGGCGCTCTACTTGTCGCGGCGAGAACAAGGCGGCGCGACTCTAGCATGCCTCTACACGCATACGTACCCCACAAGGGTCGGATTAAATAATCACGATCTCTATAATATAATAGCATTTCAAATCTTATTTTAAGAATCAGGAGTGATCCCAGTAACGCTCAGCATGTGTTAGACATTCACCAAGATAAGTCTTGTATCAGAGATTATGTCGCACGCGCTCTATCAGTCTCATAGTACATGCGAGAGACGGAGACAAAAATTGATATACCTCACATTTTGTGTTGTCTTAAAACTCATAAGCGGCTGTGCTACAAGCAATAAGATATTTACAACATGTAGCTTTAATGCAAATTTAAAATCCGATCCCTAATTAGTTTTTCCATGGACTAAAACTAATGAAGTTATAAAACTAATTTGACTAGCACAATAAACAAACTCGCGACCACCCGTTGTGAGCTATTTAACTGCTATGTTCATTAGTATGATAGCTTTAAAGATTAGCTTGATAGCAGTTTCTTTGGTTTGTGTACCATACGTTTAAAAAGAGCTTATTTAGGCTTGTAATGCTGATATAATAGCTATTCTTTTTTATTTAGCTTTGTGGGAAGCTCCACTGCACTTTGCGGAAAAAGGCTCTCAAGATAAATGTAAATCTAGTTTGGTATTATGTATTCAATACTCATGCACGTCAATTATTATATAACTCACATTACTTAACTCCTCAACGTATGATTCTTAGTTATAGTTTATGTTTAAGCATTTCACTACTGAAATGATAATGAACTTATATTTAAATTGAGACAAATTGCGAGGATCCATATTTTTATGTAAAACAAAATATGCCTCCTCCGTTTGTCTGCCATTAAGTATTAATTCGAGCAGTTCTCAATGTTGTGATAAAATAAGTATTACAAGTAGGAGTAATTATAATGTACTTATTGCATAATCTTCAAATTAAATGTATTAATTGTGGCTCGTGTACGCACATCACTAATATATAGATACTATAATTTATTAAGAACCTAGTTTTAAGTACTTACCGCCAAGTTTATGAAAGTCATCGTCTATTGACAAAATGGCTACTTCAGCAATTTTTCCGACACTTAAATTCACTTCTTTTAAAAATACGTATTAGCTGATAAATGAATGTGTTGATAAAATGAATGACCATTCTAAGAAAATTTGCGGAATTGATACGGTCCCGCAAATAATTATGGAAATGAATTCGTTTAAGAGGAATTGGTCAATCGCCATTAGAGCCTAAGTAGAGAGATAGCTCTTTATAAGTACATCAAATCTCAATTTTGGATGTTTTAATAGTTCTTTTTTGTAAAACTAACAATAAAAAAACAATATTTATTTCTAAAGAAATAGGCAATGTCATGTCAGTTATGTATTATTTTTAGACCGTATTATTAAAAACTTAATGTTTATTTATAAATCGATTAATTTATTTGCCGAATAATTTATACTAATTTTAGGTACAATCTGTAAATAATAATGTAAGATTATTTTAATTAGATATATAAGTAGGTACTTAATTTATTTTGTATTTTATGTCTCAAGAACTTCCTATTATTTTTTTACAATAAAAATGTAATGAAGGCAGATGCGTTTCTTGAAAAATAAATAAGTTTAAAATGATTTTTTTTATAACTTCAAAATTATATGTAGGTATTTTGTGCGTATAATACGTATATAAATATGCAGTGGTAGCCATGTAGCCGGATGTACGCTTTGCAATCAAAGTGTCTAGGTTCAAACTCGGCGCCTACTACTTCAGATTTTTCTATGAGTACGTACAGTCCGTTTTGCTATTATCAAACATTTTGCAGCTTGCGTTTCGACGATCCATCGTGCCACTAATCCGTACTGAGTGAGATGGGTATCCTACAGCTAAATTGCATGGTTGTCTGGAAGAAATTGCTTTTAGCGATAGGACCCGATTGTACTGCTACTACAGCCTTTTTTAACGTCCCACTGCTGGGCACGGGCCTCCCCTCAATGCGAGGGGGATTCAGGCCATAGTCCACCACGCTGGCCCAGTGCGGGTTGGCAGACTTCACACATCTATCAAGAGAGAGAGAACGGTGAAGGAAAACATCGTGAGGAAACCTGACGTCTGAGGGAACTTGTCTAGTTCTCGAATTGTACATAGCTACTGTTGTCTTTATTGTACTGTGTGTACAATAAAGAGTACTCTATCTCTATCTATCTAAATCCCCTTGAATTATATGATGGTCTGTTCCCAGAAATGGGACATTATAAGGGCTACTTATATTATTTAAATCAACGTGTCAAATATAAGTAATGTTTACGCTTGTAAATAATTCAACGCATTCATAAGAAGACAAAGTATATTAAATAATTGCACACTAAAAAGGTAAGTATAATAAAAAAAACAACAACAATAAACACACAAACTGTAACAAAGATCCCAGTGATTTAAATTCGTTGTGAAAATTACAAATTAAATCTTATCCACCTAAAAATAAGGTATACTTTATAAAATAATACAAAGATAAAAACCGAGTAAAAAGACGGTAGTTTCCCGTCTCTTTCATACTCGAGGTACGATGAGAGAGATGGCAACACTAAATTAATTTGGCTTCAGGTTTCTGTTTTTTTTAAAACAAGAATACTGTCATGATTTGTTCGATTATCTACGTATTTTCTTAATTTGTTTATAACCTGCCTGCTTTATATATCCAATTTGTTAGTTCCATTGGCAGGGGGAAGGCTCTGTATAGTCTTCATTAAATACAACACGGTATCATCTATTATTTGCAGTTCGCTTTCCTTCAGGAGCTTTACGTTTTTCCTGAAAAAATAAAATAAACACATCATCACGCCTGTATTCCCCGTAAGAGCAGGCAGTCTTGCACTGCAGAGCACCGACACTTCGCCGACGTATTTTAGTCCCAATCTAATAGTGCATATTCCCCCTCAATACGAGGGAGATTTGGGCCATAGTCAATCACGCTGGCCCAATGCGAGTTGGTGAACTTCATATGCCTTTCAATAGACGTGCAAAAAATATTAAAAATTTGCGTTTTCGTTATATGCATTATTTTGATATCACAAACAGACACACTAATTTTATTTATATGTATAGATAACTTACGTATGGATTGTCTCCGGAGTATTTTCAGTAGTGTCCTTATAGGCCGCTCGTAGTAAGCCACATCGCGTCACCAAGTACGTGTAGGCTCGTCGGTCGATTTCGGCGCCGACGGCGTTCGAGCTCGTCGACTCGTTGGACACCAGGTCACTTGGCACACCCCCACTCGACCATTTCGTTAGTTCCTCTGTGAAATATGTAAAACTGAACAAGAACAAAAAAGCAAAATATATATATATATATATAAAAAGTCACGTAGTAGTGACGATAGATGGTATAATTAAATGTTATTTTCACATTAATACATTGAAATTGTTTTAATATACAGGGTGTTTCAGAAGTCCGAAATAATACTTGGCCGTTTGCACGAGTATCGATACAAACGAATGGTATAAAAAATTGATCGAAATTTAATCATGATTTTTTCAATTTTTTTATCATCGCCAATTTCAAAAACATTAAATATCTCGAGTCCTATGCTAAATTTTCAAGTTCTGTTTAGTGAATATTAGTAGTCACCTCTCGTTGATGGATTTTGCATTGTTGAATAGGATTTTGGATGCGCCTTAAGGCCACAACACAATACCTGTGGCAATAATTCAAAGGTCTGTAACTCAGAACCTATGATAGTTAGGTTAGGTTTGCATCTACATATTAGCTACCGTGAATGTACCTAAAATATTATCTCGGACTTCTGATACACCTTGTAGTCATGTTTTAAAAATGAAAAATACATGGGTTCATGGCGAAATTAAAGATTTTAATGGAAATTGGAAAAAAATCGTCCTGCAATACATGCTTATATTAAACAAAAAAGTTGGTCCCATCATTCACTGCTAACAGGGAATGGAACCCGCAACCACCTAGAGCAGTGGACCGAGCGTCGGACGTTCGAACCACTACACCAAGAAGTGGTCAAATGTAATGTTGCGATTATAAAACTACCCTAACAAATTATGGTACACGCAAATTTTATCTTTACTCTTAATATTATACAGTTAATTTTACCTTGATTCATGTTGAATATCCTGATGAACGCTAACAGCTCAGCGCTCACGGGACTATCACCCTTATACAGTTTGAAGTGGGTGACGCCGGAAAGGCCAAGTTTGTTCAGCAGGGCCAATTTAGTTTCTCTTAATGGATCACTCGAGCTCACCCCTAATGATATAGATAGACTATCGTATTCGTTGTTAGGGTACACGAAACTGAAAAATAAATTATAAAAAAACATACCGATCGAATTCTCAATTCGACCCGTATGTTTAACCTCCTCCTTTTTGAAGTCGGTTAAAAAATAATAATTTGATAAAGGCGAGTGGTAGCCGAGTGCTCGAACGCACGCTTTGCAATCAATGTGTGCAGGTTCAAACCCCGACTCGCACCTATGTATTTCACAATAAATGCGAATCTTATTTTCATCCGAGATTACCACTTGCTAAGAAACGGTGAAGGATAACATCGTTAGGAAACGACAGATGTGTGAAGTCTGCCAACCCGCACCAGGCCAGCGTGGTGGACTATGGCCTGCACCCCCCCTTGTATTGAAGGGAGGCCAGTGCCCACCAGTAGTAGCAATAATATGATGCTTATTTTGTCATAGGCAAAAAAGATCCAATCGACAAAATTGTCTATAGTGAAACCGGGCATAGACACTCATAGGAAGTAACACATGCAAGAAGCTATGACCCGTTTGAAGCTGACATGATAATGCTAATTCACACGGTAACGTCCCCCACACTGAGGCGTCAAATTAGCGTGTCAATTTTTTTCCAATATCAAAACGACCGCCACGTCGATAAACATAAAAATTGGATTTGTGTGGCAAAGACATAGAGTAACTAGAGTACCCATATCGTCTCTGCCCTGCGTATGGTTATGCGGCATTTTATCGTCAGATGTCGTAAGGTGTCTACAATGGCTGATTGACATTCGCCATTGTAGTTACCTGTAGTGACACCTTAGGTACTTACTTGATCCAGCCGTTATAGTACAACCGCAATGGCGGATTGCAGATAAATCTCAGAAAAAAATGCCACAGGGCGGGTCGATAGGACACATTAACAAAAATAGCTTGAATTTTTTCGCTAAGTTCATACAGCTCGTTTTGACATTGGCTACAAGTTCGACACGCGCGTCTCGACGCTCCAGTGTGCGTGAGGCTTGACGAGGAATGATATCACTCAGTTTGCCAGTCATCCGATGAGTTAGCACCGATGCTCATGTGATATAACTGATTATATGCGAGCCGGCAATGGCGTTACGTCATAGAACTAACGCGGAAGATTGAATGTTACATATTGCGAACTGATTTACAAGGCAAATTATGCTTTTATGTATTTGCATTGCCTATGTATATATTACAGGGGTCGAAACAGATTGTATGGTCAAAAGTACTGATTTTACTGACTGTGAGACTCGAAAATACTGACTTTACTGACAAAAATTTTCAGAACTTTAAATCCTAAGTGTTCTATATATAATGCCGCTATTAGGCCACGCACACACCGGGGAAGGCCCCAGTTATGACACGCGTAATTTTTTTACCAAAACCAAATTATGTGTCTATATGCCTATGTGCCAAAATATAATATGAGTCGCGACGCTTATCATAAGGCGTCACGACGCTCAATATAAGGCGTCGCGACGCTCATCATAAGGCATCACGACGCTCAATATAAAGCGTCACGACGCTCATCAAAAGGCGTTGCGACTCTCACCATCCGGCGTTGCGACCCTCACTATAAGGCGACGCGACGCTCACTATACGGCGTCGCGACGCTCATTATAAGGCGTCACGACGCTCAATATAAGGCGTCACGACCCTCACTATAAGGCATAGCGACGCTCAGTATACGGCGTCGCGACGCTCATTTTAAAACAGCACGACGCTCAATATAAGGCGTCGCGACGCTCATTATAGGCGTCACGATGGTCACTATATGGCGTCGTGACGCACTCTATATAGCGTCGCGACGCTCAAAATAAAGCGTCGCGACGCACATAATAAGGCTTTGCGACGCTCACTATACGGTGTCACGACGCTCACTATACGGCGTCGCGACGCTCATCATGAGGCGTCACGACGCTCAATATAAGGCGTAGCGATGTTCACCATAAGGCGTCGCGAATTTCATAAGGCGTCACAACGCTCACTATACGGCGTCGCGACGCTCATCATAAGGCGTCACGACGCTCACTATAAGGCGTCACGACGCTCACTATAAGGCGTCGCAAGGCTCACTATAAGGCGTCCCAACGCTCATCAAAACGCGTCACGCCGTTCAATATAAGGCCTCGCGACCCGTACAGCGAGTGTCGCGACGCCGTATAATTAGGGTCGCTTGACAAACAAGACGGACAACGTGAGGGTTGCTATTTTACTTTTGAGGTACGGAATCTTCAAAATGAATATTAGAATACCTAAAATTGACGAATATTTGCAAGCCTGCCACTCCCATAGCGGCTTTGTAGTATTGAGTCCTACTGTCAAGCATGTACAAAGAATATCCGTAATAAAAAGGAGCGTACGTGTGAATTCTTTGAAGACAGACATTTTACACGAAAATTTGTTTTTCAGAGTCTAAAATACTGACTATTTTCAGAAAAAACTGACTGTTACTGACCACCGTTCAAAAAAATTACTTTAACTGACCAGTTTCGACCCCTGATATTAGGAACTGTATTATGATATTTTTAATATTAATAAAAGATGTTAACCTCTTTATATGAAAAAACATGCACATTATGTTGCAAAATATTTACTTTTGTAAATTTATATTTTGATACCAAATCGACGTCTTTTATAAAGCTCCCGGCACACAGGGGCGTCAATGATCGTGCGTCCAATATTTTCGGTACAATTTATTTGGACGTCTTTCTGTCACATTCTAGGAAGGTATCTATATTTTCTACTATCATCTCTAAACTCGTATATAAAAATCAATGCCACTTTTCGTTGTAAGCTTACTCCTACACGGCTGGACCAATTTGAATGATTTTCTAATGCGTTTGGGTGGCACCCTGGATGGTTTAGATTCACAATTGGACCCGGTAGGTGGCGCTGCTTTCGTATGTCACTCATTCTAAGACGGTACGAAGTTCGCCCGGTCGGCTAGTTGGTTATAAAGCATACACAATTAATAAAATTTACCAATTTACCCGTTGTGCAGGAGGAGGTCCGCGTTGGGGCGGGCGCCGTAGAATATAAACACCTGCTCTCCGGGCTTGAAGTCGCGCAGCGCGTAACACTCACCCCGGCTCAACTCTTTATTGAAGTCCGTTGTTATCTTGCACAACGACAAATATAATTATTAGACCAATATAAACAACTAGCCGCCCATCCCCGCTTCGCACGGGTGGACATATTTTTAAAAAAAAATTGGGATAAATAAATATATTCTATTTTACTCAGTGATAATGCAGCTTTCTAATAAAAATATTTTTTGAAATCGGTACAGTAGTTTTTAAGTTTATTCGTTACATACAAAAATACGAAAATACAAATCTTTCCTCTTTATAATAATTACGTATATTAAGTATAGATAGAGACTAAAAATAAAAATATACAGATCTATAAAACAATAAATATTATAACTGCTCGGCTCCCTGTACCGAGTGGTTGGGGTTCGATTTCCGTCTGCTATAGCGTGTGTCTGTTATAGTAAGTCTGTTATAGCGTGTGCAGGACCTATGAGTTCTGCGATATCTCAGCATTTCATAGAATACATAAAATATTGTATCGTTAGTAGCACGACAGTATATAACAGCTCGATTATTGTTCAATAGTTTTTTTTTTGTGTACAATGAATGATAACTTTCCACATAATAGTAGAGTCCCACTTTTTAACAATTATTATTGTACAGATATAACAAAATGTCATGACTGCATCATACAAGGTTACGTAAGCCGTCGTCGTCTTCTTAATACCAACAATACTTAAAACTAGCTGTGCCCGTGAATTTGGGAATACTAATTAAAAAATTAAAGAAAAGTAGCTCCAGTTATTCCTCATAACATCAGATATCTGTCAGTGTCGTTCAGTTGAAAAATGAACTTTTTCTATGAGTAAATATTGTTTATTTTGCTTTAAGCTAGTGTTAAGTCATTGTTTAGCTCACTAAGATACCTTGCCGTGTTCATGATTGCACATATCCCAAAAGGGGATGAAGGCGTCTACGTTTGAGTCTTCCAGTTGGATGTTGTTCTGCCTCGTCATAACAGTGGACACCGCCCATCTGTAAAGAAAAAGAAAACTTTCTGACACCAAGTACCATACGTATTCAACGCCTACCTAAATAAATATCGCCAGAAAACACATACCATCGTATGATCCCGAACTAAGCAGAGCTTGTACAATGGATTGGAGGCTTTTATTTTTAATGGACTACGCTGTTGGCCGTGAGTTGGCCTTTACAGCTTCACCGGAGGAGAGATTGGGGGCGATGCCAGTTAGACCATACCAGGTCATACCAGGGCATATACCGAAATGGCCATATCCGAAATTTATACAGGCGGGAATCGTATGTTTGCTCTCTATGCCTTCCTAAACCGATTACCTAAGTTTCATCAGAATTTGTTCTGACGTCTTCTGAAGATGCCCCCAAGAGGGTATTTTTGCCTTAAAATTTACGTAAAATTGCAATGCATCGGGTATTGTTAGTTACTCATAAAAATAAACATAGGATACGAATCGAATTCGGAGTATGATACAAGAAACCGAATGCGTAGCGCTAGGTAATCATAATTCTCGTGCAAATTTTACAAAGTTTATATTGCTCTTCTAACTTTTTATTTTCGAGAAATAAAAGAACATAATCATCAATATTATGGATTATGTAATTTTCAAGTAACGGTAAATATAAGTTTGTGTCACGCTCAATTAGAACAAATCACGGCATATCGAATAATTGAGTAGCGTCGACGTACTGGTGAGCATTTCACCTTTTCACAGTTGATTTGATGTTCCGTGACATCATTTAATTTTAGTCACATCACGGTGGTATCTAATTTTTTGTCACACTTCAGTAAGCAGGTACTTATATTCTAGAAAAAAATTAAAACGAACTGTTGATAACTCCTTTTTACATATACATATTACAGCGTATTTTATACCCCTGCTTACCCCATCGGAGATTTTCCCTTTACTTGTGCTATAATACATAACTTAACGTGAAGAACCCTTATGGGTTTTTGATTCCCTTACGAATGTTCTTAATATGCAATATAAACAGACCCTATTGATTGCGTTATCTTAGTAATTTTTTTTACAACTCCAAAGGATTACAGATTGCGTCTTTGTTATTAATTATAACTTGGTACGTAAGGAACCCTAAAAACGATCTTAGGTTTTAATCTTCACGTTAAGATGACATTGCCTAATGCGTGCGCGCACCTGCGCGTACATGTACTTCCTCCGCAACAAACAATGGGTTGTTTGATCGAAAGGAACTTTTACTTTCATAATTTTATTTTTCACTTTTGCTACGGTAGCCACTTAGCTATTGTCTTGAGGTAGCAGACTTATGAGAATGGGAGTGTTATCTAACTCGTATCGACATCTTGAATAGTAAATGCTTGTTTAATTATGATTGGCGGATTTAATTATCGTCAAGACTGCTTTGTTAAAACCCTGCCATGACGCATACAAGAGTGGTAAGCAGTTAGTTGCGTCGTCCTTCCAAAATGAAAGTGGTTAGCAGTTGTTTGCATCGTCCTTCCAAAATGAAAGTAAAAACATTAACAGGTTTCAAGACAGTAGCTGGTATATCGGTAAACAGTATTCAATCAGACCGGTTCTATTATTTTCAACCAAAATTGTCCAAAATACAATAACTACTTGGCCGTCGTAATAGCAGATTAATAAAGTAATCTCGGCTGTTGGTCACAAAATTTTAATATTTATTAGAGATGAAACGTGGTTTGGCCGGATACCGGATATCCGACACGCTACCAGGGCGGAGCGCCGGATATCCCGATACCGGATATTCGGCCATTTATCGCGTTTCATGACGCTTCTTAAAGAAATCTCGAATCGATCGCAATCACGACGCATACATATGGTGGTCAGTGGATTTGCATCAGTTCCCGTAGTTGTCAAGGTTTTCTAGAATTCTTCTAGAATCTTTCAGCACCTGGAATTAGCGTTTACAGCAAAAGGTTATTTTCAGAAGCTGGTCTGGTATAGGAAACCAAGCGGAGTCGCCTCTTACCAACAAATACGGAAAATTTGGTATTCATTCACCACAATTTGCCATTTTAAAATAACATTTTGAGTACGCTTATAACACGTTTATAGTACGTTTCAAACAAATATTTTTGACGGGCGATTATAAGAATAACCGGTATCCATAACCGATTGTGGTATGATTTGCCTTGTGTAAAATAATGAGTTTTATTTTTAATTTTACTATCCGGTATCCGGCCGTATAGTGAAAACAAGGCCGGATACTGAATTACTATCCGGTACCCGGCCGGATAGTGATAACAAGGCCGGATAGGCCGGATACCGGATAGTTACCGGATAGGCCGGATACCGGATAGTTACCGGATATCCGCTTCATCTCTAATATTTGTGTATATCAATGAGTACATTTTCAAAAAAGTTATGGGCATTTTCTCGGCCCAGTATCATTAGCGAGTGCAAAGGCAATAAATATGCCTTCTTAAGTAGTAATTCACAAGAAGGTAGGTATTTTGAAAACTATGTCTAACTGAGACGATGAGCGTGCGATTAGCTAAAAAGCACTTTAAAAAGATCACAGTAAAGCAAACATTTAATTAACTTGACTATTACAGATGCGTCATTAGATTTATAATTTCTTAGTCCGTCAGCTAGTTACTTTCACAAACAACACATTGTTGGCTTTGAAATATTTACAAACATGGGTAAATTCTGAACAGCAATGTGGAAGTTGTGCATACAACATCCATTACCACTGAAAATTAACTAGTAACATTTACCTATAAAGTTGACATTAAAACAAAAAAATGTTTGCAAATACCAAAACGCACTCTGTGACAATATACATAGAGATTACATTTCTGTGATAAAAGCCACGCGATCACGGATTAAAATTCGCTTGCGCCGTCAATGACATTTCGTTGAAGTATGAGCTTGTTCTGAGTAAATATCATGGAGATATTATAACGGAGATGGCATTTCGAGCCCGCGCTGCGATAATTTTTTCTAGTTTATCAGACTCTGCCATTGTTGTTTTCCCATATAGTTGGCGTATACTATAGGTACTTTTATTTTATTATACTATAGGTACATGAAATAACAACAATGGCGGAAAAATCGCTGCAGAGCTATACGAAAAGTGGAGTCGTTATGGGTACTCTAGATACTCTAGGGTAAATATAGCTCAGCGTGCCCAGGGGTTAGTTCTAGACATGTTTATATTTATAAAAGGTTCACACATTTCATTCAAAATTATTATGAATAGCAGAAAATCTACTTTTTTTAGAATATCGTCTAGTATTATCAGCCACCATCTTGAAAAATTGTATGGGTTGTAATAAATCTGAGAAAAATATTTTAGACCTCTCATACCCTTAGGATATCGGTAGCTCCAATAGTTTTATCTCAGCTGATAATTGCATGAAATAGTAGGCAGTAATCAATTATATCAGAGGCGCCGCCTGGATGATTCTAAAATATCTGAATAGGAAGTTTATTACTTTTAATAAGTTAGATTAGAATCTTCGTATTGCTCGCCGCTTCCTATAATTTGCATTACAAAACGTTGATGACATCTTTCGTTCGTAATACATTTCCTATTATTAGAATACCACAAGTCATTTTGTTAATCTAAGTACGTTTCCGTATAGTAATAGCAACGAGTATCAAAGAGGTAGAGTTTCTTAACATTTGTCAGTTTCACACATCCATTATTTGTGGGAAACTTTGACTTTTACGTTAGTCCTGTCTATATCAAGCACGGGCTCGAAATGCCATCTTAGTTATAATATCTCCATGATATCAATACGTATAAACTAGATGGCGTAATTACTATGGACTTTTTTGGTATCTGTACTTTTTAATATGATTGAGTAAAAGTTATCTAATATTAGCACGAGTTTCATTTGTGTGACGCTGCGGCTTATTATTTGATGTTAAACACCTGCTCAAATGGGCGCGTCAAAACGAGCGACCATTTGTAGTCCAATATTGGAACGAACTGTTTTAAGTTAGAGATAAAGTCTATTTTTCTTCAACAAAATGTAATCGATGACGAGAGCGAATTTTGAGGCGTGGTCACGTGGCTTTTGACACTGATATCCAATCTTTATTTGTATTGATACAGACTAGATACATTTTAAAAAAGTGGCCGTCTCGGGACGCCGGGAGATGTGAAACATTATGTTATTTAGAGTAGAGAGAGAGAGAGAGAGAGAGAAGCGTCTGAGCGGCGAGTAAGTGGAGTCAGCCGGTAGGCGGAGTCTAAGCGGCAGAAAGAACCGAGGAGCCACGGAGCTGCTCGAAGTTTTCGCATCACGGCATCAACAGTTGCTCTCACTCGCCAAGCGCACCATTAGATATTTCACATCAAAAAAAATGTAAGGTAACTGGCTCGCCTCACTGTTTACAGGGCGTAATTCAAGTGATCATCGTTCGGACAAATACTTTAGAAAGGTATGCGGTATACAAGGGAAATCGTAAACTGGTTTCATTACAAACATACTCAATCATAATATTACGCGGACACAAATAGCCCAGTCAGGTTTACAAGCAACACTTGTAACGTTTCAAAATGGTCTCAAACTCACACTTGACATGCTTGTAAGCTAACGAGTGAACGCGTGAGATGATCCACATAGATCGCACGTGTTTTTCGATATAATAACGTTTTTGTTGTGTCGTCGCATCGATCTCACTATATTAACCGCAAAACACCCTGCAGTCACTAGGCTAGCGAATTAATTTAACTTTAAAAATAAGTACTCTCCAGTAATACACATAAAGATTAAAATACAATCACTCCGAATTCCTACGTGTAACGCTTTTTATATTTTACAAGCAGGTTAACATAACACTAATGAACACCGTGTGAAAATGTACTCTCTACTAATATACATAAAGATTGAATTTCTTCGGTAAGAATCCCCTCGCCTTGTCAATGACATTTCATTGAAAAGTGTACTTCCATGAGTGAATAAAATTTGTTGTGGTATTGAAAAACGATTGGTCGCGCGCGTTTGTGACGCGCCTGTGACTGCAGGGTTTTATATGCTTGTTAGCAAGGAAAGTGAGAGTGGACCCGTGAGAAACCAGCGCTATGATAACAATGTACTGTAGATAAATATAACATTAACTACAATGAGATGATGTCTCTATACAGGAAAAGCTCTATAACTAGAGTTAACATAACTTAAGCACACTTGTAGTAATTATATTTTTGATGGCGATTAATTTGTAGAGGGTATTTTTCAATTGAACATTGAACGGTGAGCTATCAGAAAAATCCAAATGAATTTTATAAGTCTTTATAAATTGAATCCTATCATTTTTGTAGCGTGATGGACAATTATTTATTATATTGGCTTTATGTCACACCACTTTCATGCCGATTACTATTCTTAAACATAAAATTAAATACGCCAATAAATTTATTAAAATATCTATTAACTTCTAGTTCACTCTTGTTAAGTAATAACAAAACAACAACATAAATAAAGTTATTCTTGTAATTTCAATTTTATTAGTTACGTGCAAGTCGGTGCAAGTGCCTCTAATGGCGGCTTAACGTCCCGGGGAGACTGGGACATCAAGACGCGCGCGTCAAATCTTTACCCATACCAAAATGAACTGTATTCAGTCACATAAAAAGCTCATTTTGCAATGACTTGTCATTGCCAGCGCGAGCCAATTTTGACGGATGGTCGCGTGGCTTTTAACAAATAAATTAAATCTTTATGGACATTGACACAGTTTGTATTCAAAATACCATTATCTATAAAAACGGCAAAAAATCACGTTTGTTGTATGGGAGCCCCCTTAAATATTTATTTTATTCTGATTTTTGGTATTTGTTGTTATAGCGGCAACAGAAATACATAATCTGTGAAAATTTCAACTCTCTAACTATCACGGTTCATGAGATATAGCCTGATGACAGAGGGACGGACGGACAGCGAAGTCTTAGTAATAGGGTCCCGTTTTACCCTTTGGGTACAGCACCCTAAAGATATGACTCGCACGTTTTGACGCCTCAATATGGCCGAGGCTTTACACGATTAGTCAAAAGTGTTCAATTAAGAAGAGTGGCCGGCATTATTCTGTTCATTAACTAAACTCACGATTTACGTAAGCTGTGTCATATCTCCAATAATTGTATAATTGCGCAACACATCGAGGGGTATATGGCTATTTGGCTTAAGCGACATTGTTATTAACTTTACAGGTGAGCATACTCATTAGACACGGAAAAAATCGCTGATTTCAAATATGTATACAAGTCAATATCGCCTAATATATATTTGCGGGTTATCGCTTGCGAATACTGAGATATTCCATTGTGCAAGTACGCGTGTAAAATTCTAATATTGATAGAGATAGATAGAGTACTCTTCATTATACATACCAAACAAATAAAATAATATATCGCGACGTTTACCGGGAAATAACGAATAATGCGAATGCCTTGCAATTGTAGAATCAGAATCACATATCACATATGTTTACCAATAGACGGGTAATTATGAATCGTCAATAACAAAAAATAATAATATAATAGGACTCTACCACCCATTCGGAATGCATTTCTTATGAAGAAGAATGGAAAAGAAACTCCCATGTTAAATCTCTTCCAAAAGGAAGCAAAAAAAAATCAATTCGTTACATACGGACACACTAAATTAGCATAGGATAGACCAGTGGTTCCTAAACTTTAGAGATTACGGAACACTAACCTCATACTTTTTATTTTATGGAACTCCATATCAAATGATTACTAATCAGCACTGAAATTTATATAAGAACATTTTTTTAAAGAAATTTGTATACATCATCATCATCACGCCTGTATTCCCCGAAGGGGTAGGCAGAGGTGCACTGCAGTGCGCCCACACTTCGCCGATGTATTTTGGTCCCAATGTAATAGGGGGCGAGCCTATTGCCATTATACCGGGCACATTCCCCCTCAATACGAGCGAGATTTGGGCCATAGTCCACCACGCTGGTCCAGTGCGGGTTGGTGAACTTCACACACCTAGACGTGCAGGTTTCCTCACGATGTTTTCCTTCACCGTTCAGCAAGCGGTAATCATTGTTGAAAATGACATTCGCACATGAAAATTATCTCAGAGGTGCGGGCCTAGGATTTGAACTTGCACCCCTTACGTTCAAGGCGGGCGTTCTTGCCCACGAGGCTACCACTGCATTCTTGCAATATAATTTGTAATATAATTGAAACGCATTATTCTTAACTTAAAGTTTTAATGTGAAGAATTAAATTGTTTTACTGTTATATGAATAATTGTTTTATAGTTCGGTATTATGTCCGACAATTGTATGCGTATATAATTAATTTTGGCGGAACCCTGATGACTATTCTTCGGAACCCCTAGGTTCTGCGAAACCCAGTTTGGTAATCCCTAGGACCATTTGACGACGGTTTGGTCTAGTCGAGCTTAGGCCGCTCGGCTTACTACACAGCACACAGCAGCAGATGTCGAAATTCTTCCTGGTCTTGGTGTACCTACCAGACCAGTCCATTTTATGGCACCCATAGCAGGTATAAGTGTTGCATAGTTTGGGCTCATACGATGAGTATGTGACTGTCACACAAAATAGGCGCAATAGACGTCGAGCTACATAAACCGCACGCAGAAAACGTGTTATCAGCCAAATTTGACATGGTTATGTTAAATAGTTTTTGAGTTATAAGGGGGTCAAAAGTCGCTCCAAATGGTTCGTGTAATATTACACACGGTGCTACAGCCAGCTTTAATTGGCTGGCCGCACTGCCGTGCGTCTAGATTTGGCGATATTTTAGGATACTGATAACCTTACAATGTAACATGTTTTTTTAAGTAATAATAAAACAGAACTGCTAAAGAGATGGTAAGGGGACTGCTGACTAGATAATTAAGATGATATCGAGTCGTTAAAAGGCTATTTGACTAAAGACCCCTCGATGTGTTGAGTGGGCAGTATTCGGTCCATATATCAATATCAAAACCCACAAAGCAGTCAATGCGAAAATGCAAAAGACTTTGACACCATAACGTTCGAACATTTTACTAGAATGTATAAAGGGAAAATAAAGTAGCAGCAATCGTGCAGGATGACAAAATTGGTGCATGAGATGGTGCGCGTGCGGCGCGGCATTCCGGCGGAGAGACGGCGCGGCGCAGAGCGCATTCCGTTTCACAATATCGCCATCTTCCCGCATACAAATTAACATGAGGGAGCAACCCTATATTCAAGCCGGGTAGATTGAGGTTCAAGACGAGCGCTGTATAGTTTTTGCCAATACTAAAAAGAACTGTATTGACTCAAAGACAAATCTTATTCTTCAACGAAATGTCATTGACAGCGCGAGCGTATGTTGCAGCGTAGTCGCATTCAACACTTATGTTTATTCGAACAGAGATCTTTTTAGTATTGGCAAATATTTTGCAACTACCCAATATGCCCAGAGCTTCGTAGCAAGTGATTTGAGGAATGATTGTAATTTAGGGGTAAGATTACACAATGCAAATACTGCATCGTTCGGATCTACGCATCCGTAATATCAAATACTCAGACATTCCTTACCGACGGAAACTATAATGGAGAAAAACAAATATAACAACCACATTCCTGGCTGTCTTGTATCAATACTCAACATTCTGAGTGTTATCGGAAAAAAGTCTCAAATTATGTGCAATTAAAATCCAAAAAAAAGGAAAAATAAAGAGGATTACATGCACTGCGGTACAGGGTTTAACAGTTTGCTGGTGAGTTGTGTGCCGGCATTCGAACGCGCCGAGTCGCCGCGTGGTAACGTGCTCCGCGATCGACAACACTTTCACGTTCATAAATAAATACAAAAAAAGTCGCGGGAAGCCCGCACAAGAACATTTGCTCGTACAATCGCCGAGAACAAACCGCCCGCTGTATAGGATTGTTGACATAATGTGAGAAATAAACCAAAAATATCGAATCGACGAATCGAGTGTACGCGTTCCGCAAAAAGAAAATCGACAAATAGCGCACGTGAGCGTTGTTCTTTTCTTATTTTCCAACTTCTCCTCCCTTATCTTTGATTCTTTCAGCTATTCGAATTCAATAGTCGTGTTGATAGCGTGAAGCGGCGAACTTTGGAGCTTGTTATAAGTGCAGTGCAAGAGTGGTGTATCAGTTGGGACTGTTGGGAGTGCGTTTTGTGATTTGTTGGAATACTATGGGTATTATTTGGAGACACGCGATGCCTTTAATGACCACGTTGGCAGCTTTGGTGCTTATCGTACACACGGCGGAGGAGGACATGGAGTCGGAGTATCGACATGACTTGAGACCGAGGATATTGGATACGAAGACACCGAGCTACGATCAGGTAAAAGACTTAAATCTCAATGCCGTGGAAGATATTTATAACGCAACATTCACATTAAAATTAAAAGAAGATTAAACAAAAAAAAGTGGCCTATCCGGAAGCGTACCCAAGACGCAGGCTACATTATCTAGCTGAAAGGCTAGAGCCACCAGTTAAAGATTACATGAAAGTGGGATAAAACTATGGGTAAAATTCGTTAAGGAGTAGGTATGGTGACCTTAAGTCCGTTATTACGCTAACGTGCGGTTTCACAGACCAAATCTAGGCAATATTATAAAACCTGTATGTAACCTGTACGTACCTATATGTAGTTACTAGCTACACTATTTAAATCGGTGAGCTAAAGCTAGCCCGTTCCAGGAACTTGATTATACCATTCGAGCTGTCTTTGCATTTCTTTTGCATTCGGTTTCATAACAATGGCAACGTTCGTGTCTTGCAAGACGTTTTATTTTTATACACTAATAATCTTTGCCTTGTTATGAGGCTTTGAAGTCAATTGAACCCATAAACATAGTCCGAAGTACGAAAAACAGTGTCTTTGATCGAATCAGTCAAATTTCTTTATGTTCAATTTGGCTTCATTTATTTCCATATCTCAATAAAGTGCACTGTTTGCAACATGCTTTGGTACTGTTACATGTGTCCACACACACATCTTTATATTATTTTGTCGGTCATCCTTGTTATAGACTTAACCTTTCTCATCATCAATTAACCATTAGGTATACTTCTAAGTTAAACGTTACACAAACCAAAATAAGATGGATTCTTAATGTAGAAAAATAAATATATTTTTTATAACGCCAGACAAATCTACATACTCATCGTATGATACCAAACTAAGCAAAGCTTGTAGTATGATTACAATACAATGGATTAGGGCTGATCTCAGTCACACCCAGACCAGTAGTCGTAGCATGAGTGCTAAGACTAGAATTATGTCTCATATGTTGTTTATATCTCTTTCTCTCATAAGAAATAAGCCACAAATAGAACGAACCAATCCATGACAGAGGTTTTGTCTTGAGATGCGTACTAACATCACTGGGCAAGTAACGAAAAACCCATTTACGAAATTTGTCGCTGATAGATTTCAAACCTGAAACCAGTCAGAGAGCCAACTCTCAAAACACTGGACCAAGCAGTCATAGTAAATGAATGATACTATTTAATTTTCAAAGATTTTGTTGAACAATGTTGACTCCAAAATTTTAGTTTATAATTTGAACTAGCGAGAAGCAAGTTAAATGAAAAATAAATGTTAGGTACCGCACGCTAGATCAAGTGAAGACTAGTCTAGAAACTGGTCTAGAAATCAGGGGAGGTGCCTGGTACTGCAAGTGGAGCATGTCTCGAATGAACACGTCAATTAGACAATTGATGAGTGTAGATCACGACCGGTGAATGTTGACAGTGGCAATGATTTCATTATGGAACATGACAATTTCTAGTCATTTATGATAGAAACCGTAGACGAAAACAAACTGAAAATGAAACTAAATTGAGCTGCAGTAGCACAAAGTAAAGGGCTGACAAATAAAGAATATGTCTTAAGAACATTAAGCCCCTTTTGCCCATTTTTGCCAATAACATAACGAACTGTATTGACTCATAGAAAAGGTTCAGTTTGCAACGAAATATCATGGACAGCGCGAGCGAATTATGACACAGAGTTCTATTTAATTTTGTTATTCGCAAAAAAATTGTGTGCCTAAGAATTAAAGCCATTTTTATTTGCTAACTGCTACCAATGAAGTAACTGCGCAACATATGCCCAATGTAGACAGACACTTTAATATGTATCAGTGTACTTTATGTTATCATTAAAACTCGCTTCGGTGGGTTAGGTATGTAAGCACTGGGCCGTGATACAAGACTGATTAAAATTCATTACTTTTTTAGCCGACAATGGCCGCCATCATCGTTCAACTAGTAAGAGTAAGAAACTAAGAACTGTGATTAGCAATGTGAGGACGACGATATAATAAATAAAGTGAAACGGAGCATGTCGATGTTTTTTGTAGTGATGTTTTTTTGTTCTTCAACGCTGCCATCTCGTTTTAAGCCCCGCGCACTCAGGGGCATCAAGCGATTCAATTTTTTTTCCAACTGTATTGAGCATGCAGATATTATAACGGAGATGGCATTTCAAGCCCGCGCTGCGGTAATTTTTTCTGGTTTATCTGACTCCGCCATTGTTGTTTGCCCATAAAGTTGCCGTATACTACAGATACATGAGATAACAACAATGGCGGAAAAATCGCCGCAGAGTTATACGAAGAGAGGCGTGGATATGGGTACCCTAGATACTCTATGGTATTGAGTCATAAAAAAAAATCATTCTACGAAATGTCAATGACGCCGCGAGCAAATGTTGACGCGTGGTCGCATGGCTTTTACCACAGAAATTCAATCCTTAAGTATATTGACACAAGGTATTGGCGAAAATGTTGACGCGCTCGTTTTGACGCCCCAGTGAGCCCACGCCGTATATCGGCTGTACGGAGGCTTTGACTTCAAAACATTACATCACCGATACGTAAAAATATTCACTTTCTATGCGATTTATTTAAAGTAACATATTTAAACGAGGAATCGATAATATTACGTATTAACGACCCGCATTTGCATAAGTCATATGCCGCCTCGCGCCGGAGATTCAAGTTCGCGCCGACCGGCGCGCGCGGCGCTTTCGACTTTCCTCTCATTCGCGTTATGCCATCAGTCTTGTAACAGCTTTCTTTAGTTAACGATGAGATAACTAAATTATATTTGAACAGATGTATTCCACGTGTCAAGAGATTTTTTGGCAAGCTCATTGTTTGTGATTGTTGTTAGATGCTTAGTATTTTATTAGATTGTAGTATTTAGGCATCATGAAAGACAAGCTGTAAATGTAGCATGTGCGCCAAGACTAGACGTGACGGAATATGTTGATATTGTCTCTTTCCAGTGGCGTACCGTGCCTTGGCGGGGCCGTATAAAAAAATGTTTGGGAGCCCTTATGAAGGGCAAATATTTCTCACAAAAGAAAAAATATGTATGCATAAAATTAAAATTAATATTTATTCATCATAATTATCCATCAGTCACTTTAAAAAAAAAAAAAAAACAATTCAAATTAAATATACACTCTCCTTGCCTTTTTTTGGCAAATTGATTTATCAAATCATTTATAGCTGATGATGACTTTAGTTATTCTAATGTTTCTGCCTCTATGGACAATAGTGACAGGTCTGTCAGGCGTTCCCGGGGGCCCCGTATAATTGATACGGCTGATACGGCGGTAGTTACGCCCCTGTCTCTTTCCCTAGTAGGAAATAAGACAGAGAGCGAGCCAGCGAATCAGAGATAGGTCTAGTTTTGACAAGCGTAATAAGTCCACTGAAGACGTATACATAATAATAGGTCAGTAAAAGCTAGACGCGTCAGGTAAGTAGAACACGAAAAAGAAGGGCCACACATATTACCAAAGAAGTTGGTTAAAATCATATTAAAATTTCAAAAAAATTGACGCCATTCAGTTGTATACCCGATACTATATAAAAAGTATTATTTTGGACTTCTGATACACCCTATATAAGACATGAATGACCATTTAATATTCGTAAATATAGGCAAAAACATTGTTCTTTTTTAAAGCGACGTAAAAAAAGGAGGAGGTTCTCAATTCGACCCGTGTTAATACATACCAATAAAATACCAATTACGCGCAGATTACGTTTTCTTACATAATATTTTAGTCAGTTTATGTTACGACAGCAAAAAGATCGTTATTAAATTTGACACAGCAAGTACTCTGCTACGTGTTATTACCATCTGTTACAACAGTTATACAATATTAATTGATTACAGCGGAAAATAACTTTCTTGCTTATAGTCAAGGCAAATTGATGTCTCTCCGTGATCGATAGCCGATTACCGCTGTAGACGTGCAATCAATACCTTCTACTACATGTGTGCGAAATCCGTTATTTATCATCTTCTCAATCTCTATTTATCATCACGCCTATATTACCCGAAGGGGTAGGCAGAGGTGCACGGCAGTGCGCCTTGCAATCAGAGTGCAGGTTCAAACCCCGGCTCGCACCTCTGGGTTTTATGTGCAAATCTCATTTTCATGCGAGATTACCACTTGCTATGAAACGGTGAAGGAAAACATCGTTAGGAAACCTGCACGTGTATAGAAATAGGCCAGCGTGATGGACTATGCGCCAAATCTCCCTCGTATTGAAGGGGGAATGTGGCCGATATAATGGCAATAGGCTTGCCTCCTATTACATTGGGACCAAAATACATCGGCGAAATGTGCCTACATTGTGCGTTCGTCCACTCGGCTACCACTGCATCTACTCACTGCAACTTCTTTGTGTATAAATAAATATCGCCAGACAACACATACTCATCGTATGGTTCTAACTCTCAAACTAAGCAACGTTTATACTATCATACAATGAGCTGGGCTGGGTATCATACAATGAACTGGCGGAGAACTTAGCTACCAGGTCATATACAAATTTCAAAATTTGTCTCTAACGGGCAACAAACCCGCAACCATCTGTCGCAGTGAGCCAAACGGCATACGCTCGAACAAACAGACTAAGCCGCCGACATGTATTATTAAAAAATAATATTAAATTACTAACTGATACAATTTTGAAAATTATTTTACTGATGGGGAGCTACATTATCGCAGTGTTGGTCACAGCTATGAATTTAACGTGGGCGAAAATGTGGGATGCACCTAGTTGTTAAGTAATTTATTAAGAGGGTTCAGCATTAACACAGTTCCTACTTACAACAAAGAAGTAACAGCCTAGTGTTCAGTTGACGAAACATTTAGAGCATGACGTGTCTTCAAACTTACGGAACGTTATTTATCACAGTGCGTGCGCAAGAAGAATGCGATAAATCTATATCTATACAAATAAATAAAATTGGAGTGTCTGTTTTTAATATCAAAATAACACTTTTTTACCAAATGCGTATGAAAGTATATACGATACCTATAACGAAAACGCAATTTTAATTTTTTTGTCTGTCTGTCTGTCTGTCTGTTTGTTTGAGGTAAACTTCTAAACGGCTGAACCGATTTCAATGGGACTTTCACTGACAGATAGCTGACGTTCCAAGGCGTAACTTAGGCTACTTTAATTTTAGAAAAAGCATTAGGGTTCCGCGGGAAAAACATAATACCCATATTTCCGGGTAATCTCCCTAAAGTCCACGCGGGCGAAGTCGCGGGCACAGCTAGTTCACAATAAAATATATCGTCATACTTGCATACAAAAGTATGTCACAGAAATTACCGTTGCTACATCTACATGATAGTTGTGTTTAATTTTTCAGTCATGGAGGGCTATGGAGGCCGAGCCGATAATGCAACCTGCACAAAACGAGAATTGGGACAATAAATCGCTTGAGGAACTTCCGAAGCGTCGGAGACCTGGACGTAAACGAAAGCGTCGCCCGCAAACATCGTCGATCGAAGACATCGGGGGGCAGTACCCTGATGAGCCACCGCGACCCTATTTTGACGTCACATCACACAATGCTCGCCAAACAACTGAAATGCCGAGGAGACGAAAGAAGCCTGACGGAAGACCTATCCGCTGGACCGATGACGCTGTGGACTTCGAAAGACCTTTACGAAGAAGAAATCAGAGACGAAAACGACCTTTGCTGGAACCGTGGCCTGAGTTCAGTGAGTTCAGTGGGTACAGACCAGGTGATACGTTGCATAAAGACGTGGAGGAGTACAACCCTGCTAAACAGACAAATGGTAATGAATATGACGATACTGGGAAAAATCCATTTATAGAGCTGAACGATGGACGTGAATTATCGCAAAAAAGAATTTTAAATCAAGAACCTCCTCTTGTACAAGAACAAAAACAGTCCTTTGACGATAGGGACGACGATTCCCAGTACAGACGTGACCATATGATAGAAGATAAATCCTTGTCTGAATTTTCGGCAGAGATGATGAATTCTGGACAAAGACAAAAGATAGATGACGATCAAAGTGCACGAGATAAATTCAGAGAAAAAACTGTGGGAGTATTAAATGAATACGAAAAAGCTCAGGTAATCAATTTCATTTTATATAAAACCTCTTTGATTATAATTAATACATAGAGTACTTAATTTCATACAACACTTTGGAAATGAGAAATTAATTAATATACTTTATTACGTTAAGAATAAACATAATTAAAAGCAGTTAGCCGTTGGCAAAGAACATGCTATACTTTTTTTAAAGTTTATATATACGTTAAATGTTTTTTTTATAGGATAAATGTTTGTATGACGAGTTTAGTAACAGAATATTAGGGAAATTCATAAATTTGTTAACAAAATACGACGATGAAGACATAGATACAAATTATTATGTTCTCAAAAACACTATGCACCTTGCAAAAGCCATTGAAAAATTTAAAGATTCTAATTTTAAACGTAAAGAATTAGAAATAAAAGGCAACAGTAAATCGATTATCATTGTAACGAAATGTAAAGACAAAGTTAAACTTACCATAAAGAGACAAACTTTACTGGATGTGCACAAGAAACTGAAGGATGAACTGAATGTGGTATTTATAGCATGATACACAATATTATGTTAACAAACATGTTATGTGTTAACAAAGTAGATACATATAAAAAAAATACAAAAGAATTTTTAATAGGTATAAAACCTGAACTATTTGTTTATGTTACTAAAATGTAGTCTAACTTAGTAGATATTGCTGCTATTTGTCAGGGATACTTTTATTAAAATGATCCGGGAATTGAACTCGGAACCCAAGATCGACAGGTTGCGCCTTATAACTAAAAGAATGAGGCATACGTACCTATATGTTTGCCACGTGATTACTTATGCATAAAATATGTCTGTTCTATTTTCAGGAAAATGACCCCATGAATCCTCTATCTCTGAAGGATATATTAAAAAGATCCAATGGAACAAGTTTAAGTGAAATATTACAACAACATAATCTATCTCTGGCCGATTTACTTCATGGTAAAGAGAATGCTGTCTCACTATTCAAATCTCAAACTCTAGTTGATACCCAAACTGATAGAAATCAGGAAAAAGCAGCTAACAACGTGCCAGAAACAACAGATTTAAAGCCCGACGAAATCCACAAAGAAAATGAAGATAAAGAGTTGTTAAACTCTGAAACAAAGTACACGCCAGAACTTATTACTTCTACCATTAAAGAGTATCCTACTACCACAGAAGAAATGTCAATTACTAATAAAGATGAATATACAACGACAACGGCTAAATCTGTAGAGGACAATGTTTCTAAAATTTTAACAAAACGTCGTTATCCATCTGGACTCCGTAAGAAGTTGCGTCTAAGACCAATGCTTAACAACACGTACAAAGCCCAACTGAGTAGAGACCTAATAACGTTGAATTCAAGGAAGTATTCACATCACAGAAGAAACGTAACCAAATTTAGACAATGGAAAGACGTTGTCCCCGCAATGGGAAATTTTAATACATCGACTGAAAATACTTTAATCTTAGAGGTCGAAACAACCACTTCTGCAAATGTACCAGACGAAACAACCATAAACAACGAACTCGAAACGAATACAAATACTCAATTAGATCTGCAAGCAAAACAGGAAAATAAAATTGATGATATTAATATGGACATAATCACAACTACAGAGTTAGCAACAAAAATAATAGAAACTCCTAAACATACTAGCAACAGACCATCAGTGGTATCGATGCCACGGCCAACTGCCATATCATCAGGATTAAGACGACAAGCATTTAATAATAGATTAAAAAGAAAACGTATGAAATTCAAAAATTCAACAAATGAACCCCCGCAGGATGATATCATAAAACATCTCTTAGGTATGGGTACTCTAGTCTCGTCATCTGAGTTTATAGCTCGGACTCAAGAACCTAAAAACACCGACGAGGATAATGAAGACCACACTACAATAGAAGATTTTATAAGTACTCAAAGCACAAGTAAACCGCAAAATGACGTAAGACACATTAAGGACTCTACATACAACATTTCAACATCACCAATGCCTACGATGTACACTACAACAGAGGAATCCGCTAAAATAGAGATTGAAGAAATACTCAATGATACCCAAAGTAAGTAAAAGTTAATCAACTTCGTAGATTACATAGGGCGAGACTTACCTTTATTTGATTTGTATATTTTGTTTTCAGCCAGCGCAAATCTATCCAGAATACTGAAAGAAAGAAATATGACGCTAAGTGAATTAGTGGAACACAGGGAGCGTGGATCAAGTCACGTTCACTTAGCTGATATATTCCACAACGCGTCACGGGAACCTAATCCCCCTGAGCCGTTCCTATCTAAATCTCTTATAGAACCTATATCTAAAGAAACATATCCATTGCGAGCACTTTTAGATGCTAATTCACATGATCCTACAGCTAAAGTAACAACAATAGATCCAAGTATGATTCAAATGAGCAACGTAAATATCCCAGTTGTAATGGATTTCCGTAATAATGTCAATGAGAACGCAGAAAATATGGGCATAATGTCGTTGTTCAACAATTTTACCAAAACTAAAACTCCTATAAATAAAGACTCTGAAGGTAGGGCATATGAGACTTCAATTATAGCTATGAACACAACGCATGAACCCCCGAGTAATATAGCAAGAGAAAGTCGTATATTGACTGAAAGTATTGATGACGTTGTCAGCTGGAATGAAATATTTTCTTTGATGAGAAAAAATCAGAAAAATGAAACTGGAAGTAATCACCATACAGAAGGTAATTATACGATTTTGATACTATAATAGAAACATAGAATAGGGACTGCTCAACTGACTCCGGTAGTGCAAATTCTGGAAATGGCCTTTTCAGACTTTGCTTTGGTCTGTGACTAACTGAGATCAGCCCATAGCTATTGGATGGTACTCATAATATAAAAGTATTGCTTAGTCATTAAATTCTTTTTTCAGTGACAGCCCAGATACCATACAAAAAAATCAGTCTAAATGAAGACGCAGATGGCGATGGGTTGATAGCGTTAGAAGATCTGCAACATTTAAAAGTCTTCGAAAACAATATTGGAACAGGTTCTGATGAGAAATTAGAAGCCAGAACCATTGAGAGAACAGAACTACCTCCAGCTGAATCAGGCATCCTTGAGAGAATACCGAGCCAAACTAAATCTGTGACCGTAGCAACAGCAAGTATTGCCGGCTTAGCCATGATACTGTTCTTACTTACATACGCCCTATTCAAATGGAGAGAGCAGAGGTTGAACATTCGCAAGAAGAACAGTTTCTGTGATGAACGGATACAAACACCTGTGTTTGAAAATCGAAAGGGCCACAAGAACAACAGCAGTATGCGTAGCATCAGCCCAATGTTGCAGACTTCAAACATTTACACACTGAACACACTTGACTCGAAGGCAGGCAAAGAATCTCCAGACTACATGTGGGATTCATTGAGAAAACCATTTCAGTGAGTAGCATAGAGCATTTATTTAATTTATAGACTGAGTTTTGTGCAAGGATGGAATTTAGATAAATTTTATGTGTAGTTTTCTATAAAATATTTCTAAGGGAGTATATGTAGAGGGTCTTAGATTTTAAATTAGGGACCTGATAATTAATTATTTATGAATAATGCAGTGGATAGATACATTAAAAAGGCACTTATTTATGCGTTTTTATTTGTCTTATTAACTTACTTGTTTTAGAAGAATATTGTTATTTCTATTTATTAGATTTAATCTCAGTATTATGCATTCAATGCAATGTGACATATCAAAAGAATGTGTTTCATATTTTTACATTTTATCAATAAAAATGATATAAGATAACCAGTACAATTTGAATTTTACCCACCTATAATTTTCGTAAGTGAAGATTTCCTGAAGTTTTTTCATAACTGGTAGGTCTAAGGTGTTTATTTTATTGTAGAAGTAGGAATACTGTCTCGCAATATTTCTATAAAGCTTTAGGGCTGATTCAAAAACAGGTGATGGCTGAAAGTTGAAAAGTCAATACATTAGTATTAATGTCAGGCTGCCATCTTCATAAGATACTTAAACATAACTCATCTGTCCATCATTTGTCCTCCAAATAAATGGAAAGTTACAATACATTTATAGAGGTAATGCAGAATACTATTAGTCTGAAGGGAGCTATCTAAGGTCTTATTTTTAGATAGATTTAATAATGACATTGATACTGTACTGCAAGTAAACTATATTTGACAGTACATAAAAAATGCTGTCTTCCTAATAAGTTACGATTGTAATAAGGATCGCGATACACTTAGTTCAGTTTGGGGGCCAACATAATTGGTGCTAACATCAATGTATATAAATTTAGAGTAATATTTTTTTTGGTTTCTCCATATTATAGTACCAACTGGGTAATGATTAGTGATGTGCCGGATCGTAAAAAAATATATCCGCGGATACGGATCCGAATACGGATATTGGGTGTCAAGAACCGCGGATACGGATCTTAACAATTTTATAAAAGCTTCGTATAATATAAGCATATCACAAAGATTTTGTCATTGATCTCATTATAAAGATAGTTGATTTAGTACCTTTCAGTTATGTTATATTGGTATACACTATATAACTCAATACGATAAATGTTTGTAATTTAATGTGATAAATATTTAATTTTAAGAAAAAAATCGAATGTAGTTTTACATTGCTACCTTCTCACCTATAATTCAGAATTTCATTTATGTCATGGAAATTAATAAGGTAAAAGATCCGCCGAAAAAGTAACTGATACGAATCTTTCTTTTCCCTCGGATATCCGCGGATACGGATACGGATATCCGGCACATCTCTAGTACTGATCCATTCATCCATTGCAATTGGTAATGAAAATTAAACTATAATTGTACATTACCTTCAATTCTGCCAACTCTTCATTAGTAAAGTACAGGATGGTGCTATATTTCTTTGGCAGTATGTCAATGTATGGCTTCCAAAATGAGTCTGAAAATTGCAAATAACATAACATTTAATATAATTAGGATATTGGTGCCGATTTTGTTGACACCAAACAATGACTCGGTTTGCTCACCCTTAGTTTGGGTTCACAATAAACCTTATTTAAATACGAAATTTTATGCCAACAAACATATTATTTTTAATTTAAATTTGACAGTTAAAAAATTGTCCTCTTGCTCATACAATATGGTTGTGAGAAGGACACCGATACACTTAATTTAGTGCGATGCCATCATTGATCATATTGTCATAATGTCTTTGATCTATTAGTCCCAGAACCCTAATAAACAACAGTCTTCTTATAAAATATAGCTATTTGGCTTAAGCCACACTTGTAGACAATATTTACATGTCTACATATTTGGAATTAGCGAACTTTTCTGCACCAAATTAGTGTGCGTAAAATTTTAAAAAAAATTTGCTTAAGTCAAATTGCCTTTCACCCCACGATATCTATATATCTCGCTAACTTTAGTATCATTATTGGAGAGTAAAAAAAATAATGTCACCTGGATTATTTTTTTCTAACAACAAAAACAGCGCTAATGTAATATTTGGCATGTTTTGTAGAAGTGGATCAACAGCAATCAGTGGTGCCAAATCAGACTCCTTGGCATTTTTCTCGCTCATCATCACTTTAGACGGTACGGTTAAAATTAAGGACCCCTCCGTAAAGGTCTTAGTTGCTTTGAGACCAAGATCATAGCCCTCAAATTCTGATATCTCCACACCTGTAAAAGTATAAAAACAACCAAAAATATTTTATTTTATTCTATCTTTTAGTATTTGTTGTTATAGCGGCAACAGAAATACATAATCTGTGAAAATTTCAACTGTCTAACTATCACTATTCATGACATACAGCCTGGTGACAGACGGATGGACGGACGCACGGACTGACAGACGGTATTTAGGGTATTTAGGTATCAGGTTCACCAGATGGTTCTGTGTGGTTTGGTAAACTTTACACAACTTTCTTAAATGGGTCTGATTCTCTTTCACATAGGTTTTGTCACGGTTTTTCACTTTACTTAAAACTGAGTAATAATAATTTTGGAGAAGTTTACTAAGATTAACAATCATTTATTCAATGCAATGTAATGAATATTACATTGTGAGACTGGATTCTTAAGTAATCATTGTTTACTTATGATTATATTCATAAAACACAACTAACCTTCGAACTGTGCCCCATTCTCTTTCAACCAGTTATTATATTGTTCAATATTTGATTGACGTGGATTAAGTCGTGCTTTATTTTGGGTAGACTCAATATTGATGATTTCTCTGAGTAAAACTTCGATTTCTAAATGGTGGTCCCAACTTTTTGTTACAGTATTAGACGCCTGGAATACGCTGGTCAGTCTCAGCACTTTATCCACCAGAAAAGATAATTCTTTACGCGTTTGTGGTAATAACTTGTGATTTTCCCTCTCGGAATTCTTCTTTGTTTTCTGTTTAGATTGCGATTTACGACCCATTTCTTATAGATATGTATTACTTGTAGAATAAAATGAGACTAAAATTAAAACAGAAACTTAATCTTAAACGTGGGAATATTGTAAAGCTAAATATAGATTTCCAAAATTTCAAAAGATTTCCTACACAAAACACAGTGAATGAAAGCAATGCCTGGCAGCCATCTGACATCCAGCTGACTATCCGAACACCAAGTGTCAATGTCAGTAATGTCAGCTGCGTTTTATTGTTTAGATTGGCCTTCCACTTTGTGTATATGCCGTATTATTATTATTAATATTAAAACGCGTTATTATTTTATTTTACTTTTATTATATGAAAAATTACCTATTGGCTTATAATAATGATAATAATTGCGATCAAAATGAAATTTATTTAATTTTATCTACTTAGCCATTTTGGTACTGAAGGCCAGCCAGCGTACCTAAATGAAAAAATGTGAGACGCGTGAGCACGAATGGATGGAATTTACCAATTATTATAGTTTGAATCCTTTTAACGACCTCTTTAGTTAGGGAACAAATTTTTCGGACCATTTTGAATGGATGTAGTTCGGTATTTTTATTGAGTGGATAGGTTGGTATGGTAGGTATATAAGTTTTAGCAATGTCACAGACGATTATGCATTGACGAGTAATGTTTGCCTGGCAATGACAGTGGTGCAGCGAGCACTTGGCACTCGGGCGGTTAGTTCCAAGAAAAGTTATTTGCAACGCTCCACTTTTCGGCCAAAGTAAGAATTGCCCTATGAATTAACACGACGGCCAATCTGCCAATCTTTAAGACTATAAGATCTCAAAAGTGGGTAGGGTGGGTAATAACAAACCTAAATTTGTTTTATTGCCACGGTAATATAGGTAGGTACGTAGTTATATTACCTAGTACCTATTTCAGCCTTAAAATAGTTATTTGCTACGACAGTTAGTATACAGACAGCACTGTAAGGAAAAAGGTTAGGTAATTAGGTAGGCACATAAGTAAGTATCTAGTGACTTACCAAATAATTTCCTACCTGTAGAAAGTATGTAGTTAGGCACTACTCTGACATAACCTTACATTTTTTGTAACAATATAAAAAAATACTTAAAATATAACCAATAGGGCATAATAGAATATCTACCTACTTGGAGAAGAAGAAGATAGAAATATGACGTGTGGAGATGTGTGAGGACCATGGTCTATATATTTTACCTATTTACACTATGGTTACTGGCATAAAATTAAAAAAAAAAAATTATCAAAGCCATTTAGTGAGCGTATAAAATAAATGATATTATTTTTTATTTCAAATAAATGGTATCCGAGATTTTTTTCCTGATGAACCTGCCAGTATTGAGCGGTTAACATAACCTTCTTTGAAAATGTTCATCGATGATTCTTGCCGTAAGTTTAGTACAGAATTTAATAATGTTAAATCGTTCGTAATGTAAATAAAAAAAAAAAAAAAAAACATACGGGTCGAATTGAGAACCTCCTCCTTTTTGAAGTCGGTTAAAAAATAAATAAAGAAAACTTATGCTTATATGTAGATTGTTGTTACACGGATACATTATTGTAGTAGCCTAATGATACTGACCCCAGTTTTCTCATATTAATGTGTAAAGTTCGACCAACACCAAATAGGTATAATTTTAGGGATGGCAAACACGGCCACCTTAACACTATACACGACCATTGAAATAAACAGAAAGCTGCGCAAATATGAACCCTATTGCTTTAACAATAAACAATACAACGACTGGCCCGCGATTACGCGGATATAAAAATAATGTAGGTACTTACATAATGTCTATTAATAAGTTGACCTCGACATAAATCATTGTGTGATGGAAGTTACGATATATCTGTTATGTTAGATTTGTTAGTCTTCATTGATCTAATCATGATGATTCATTTTATGTTAACTAAGTGTTGACTCTGTGTACACGAAGTGCTCTATGCTGCTGTAAAGTCATCATAATCACAGGACAATTTTTAACCTTTTTTTACGGAATGAGTGAAAGGATGAAATAAGATGAGAAATGGCTGCACCTGCGATTATCGGTATTTTAGCAGATGTCGAGTATAATTAATAGCAAGTACAAATTCAATAAATACACATTACCTATATACAGGGCGTCCCACGCGGATATGCCACATGGAGGGAAAGTGCCTTGAATATTGTAGATGGAACATTTTACTGAAAGAAAACACAATTTAAAAAACAATTTAAACTGCATTCATAGATATTTAAATAATTACATGGTTGAACCGGGAATCGAACCCGTTACACGAGAAAAATAATCATCTTGTAGCTTTATCATACCGATCGAAAGTCTTCATCATAAGGATTATTTTTTGCTAAATAAAATAGTGTCAGAAATAAAAGGAAGACCATGAATTTTAGTAAAATGTTCCATCTACAATATTCAAGGTATCTACTTTCCCTCTATGTGGCATATCCGTTGGACATCCTGTATAAAAATGGGTGATGTCAGTGATAAAGATGGCGGATGACACCCAGGACAATTTTTGTAGGTAGAGCGTCTAAGTTAGGCTGAAAGTTGTCGAAATTGAAAGCTGCACGCTTCAACCAATATGCAATAGAAAAAATTCTTACCTTTAACTCTTAGGTACGCTAAGTTAATAAAGCGATCCTATTGGTCGAAGTCTGAGGATTAGCAAGCACAGCCCGTACAGTGCTGTTAAGTTTTAGTTTAGTTTGAACTTTGATAATTTGAGTAGGTAGGTAGAACTAGCCCTGTTTTAGTAAGATAAACTCACTAGGTTTTTTGGGACTAAGCCTTCCACACATTCCACCACTATTATTCCTGTAAGTGAGGATCTACGGTGGTATCCAATGAAGACCCCGATGTTTGACACTCGGCGAGTCTCGGGAAAAAGCTAAATTGTTTTTGAGCTCGCCCGAATTTAATCGAAGAAAAGGGGTAGGAGTTGAAAGAAAAATATTGTCTATAAGCATCTGTATTATCTGAATGACATTTTTCAACGATTTGAAGTCAAAACAACGTAGGTAGATTATTGGTTTCCTCAATTCACTTATTTTTGCCTTTTCAAATAAGTACATACTTAAGTAAGAATTTATAAATAAATAAAAAAATCAAAGTCTTTTGTACGTTTTGCGGACTAAAAAAGAAGATAAATAAAATGACGTTTTTCTCACTTTGCATACATCGCCCGATATTAGTCATGGTTACATCCTTGTCTTTACGCGCAAAAAAAATATGAACATCACGAGCTCTACGAAAATATGATCACATGAGTCTTTATTTGTTTGAAAAACTTCTATTCATTCCCATAATACAGAGGGTGCTTAAGTTACTAAGCAAACAGACCATCTATAGATTTACAGTTTTATGTAGATTTTCTAATCTATGAGCCCTTAATAGATCTGTAACTAAGCTCACCCCAAGGGCACTAAAATCCGCTTTTATTGCTCCAAGTTTGCGCATTTCATTTGCTATTTTCAAAGGCAAACTAGAAGGCACTTAATTTTATCGTACCTACAAATTGCGATCAAAATCGCTTGTCACATTTAAACGTATATCGGTATACTAGTTTGTATCGGTCTGAATTCCAAAGCGACACACCTTACATTACGGAGTCAACGCTAGCCCTAGGCCCGGCTCGAAAGTCTCTCTGCCGTCTAATGTGTATAATACAGTCGAAACATTTGTGTTGATTGAGAATTCTAATAAAGGCTATGAGCTCAGCGGTCGTGGAATACATTAGCAATGCGTGAACTTTATGCTAAGCCCGGTGCGTACCGTTTAAGGCGGTTACACTTTAATTCTATCCTGTTTTTCAATTAAGCTTAATGTACCTTATCGCGTTGATATTATCTAAGCAAATTGAATATTGTCAAGCGCCTGAGGCTGTCCGCAGTTTTATGTCGTTAAATCATTATGTTAAGCGGCATTGTACTGAAACTCTATCATGGGATTTGGAAGCTTATCGCAAGTCTAAAACCTCACACACTGGGTGTTGAGATGCGAGCGATTTTTTTGCCAATACAAAAATAACCTCTGCCTGTGTATACATTAAGTTTGAATTTGTGTAGTATAAGACACGCGATTACTCGTCAAAATTCACTTGCGCTGTCAATAAATTTTATTGAAGAATTAGCTTTTTCTCTGAGTCAATACAGTTCATTTTAGTATCGAAAAAAATTAGACGCCCCAGGACGCCCAGGACTTTATGTAACATGTGTAGCTATCAGCAACCGGGGAAATAAAAAACATCCATTCAAATATTTTAGAGCGTTAACTTGTGGTAGAGCTACCTGTATTTAGTTTAAGGAGTGACGTAAGGCTCTGTTTTGAGATAGGACAATACGGTAAGTAAGAAACGGTGGACTGAGGTTCAGTTTTATCAGTCCAAGCATGTGTGATGTCAACTTAATTAGAATTTATCGGCAATAGGCGGTGCCACCTGTCACATTGGGCGGTTGTATTGAGACATCTCTTGACATGGATTCTGAAGACGTATCTACGAGATGATCTGGGAATTGAGTGTTTGAACTAGAAACATTTTGAATGTTAAGCAAAATAAGAATTTCGTTTTTAAGTGTAGAGTTGCAAAAGTAGAATGGGCTGAGTGTTGTTATCCCTATATACCTATTCCGTGACGAAACCCACATAATTATTTTAATTTTGAAAGTGCGTTACGACAGGACTGATAGTGCAAATTGAGCTGTACCTAATGTGGACAATTTTATGCGACACTGCTTTGAATTTCATTGGGTAGAGATTTTCAAAAACCTAGATTTCATGAAATAAATCCTGATTTTATATTCGACTCCTTTTAGTTTCAATGGTATAATGATGAATGAAACACCTGAAGAGTTACGAAATGAAGAATTCGAATTTGTTGTCAATTAAATTACGAAATCTCATTATTTTAGTTTCAATGGTATAATTTCAGGTGTTACAGAACGAAGAAATCAATTTTTTGTCTAATTAAATTATGAAATCTCACTAATAAAGTTTGGTAATTGATCATAACACGGAAACTTAAAACGACATTTAGCGTATACATAAAATTAAAACGTACGCAGAATGACAAACAACATTTTGTATGCTGATATTATGCAAAGGCGTATTAGCAAGGAAGCAATAATTCATTACTTAAACATTTGATTATTTGGCATCTCTTCATAGATTTTGGTAGAGCGTATTGGTCGAATGTCTAGATATCTACTCGTCCATGTCTCCATCAGTCGGAAAATGGCCTTAGCTAAACATAAGTTGACTGTCTCCATAACTTTGTTAACAAAAGTGTATTTTATCGCATAAGCAATAGTTGAATCTGTGTTAATATTCATAAAGATTGTATTAAATGTTAAAATTCGCTCGCATCATCGATGATATTTCGTTAAAGGATGAGCTTTATCCACGAGTTATGTAATACAGTTCGTATCGTATAAGCTAAAAGTTGTCCGAAAGAATTATGACCCGTCTGTGGGTCCGGGGCTGGGGCACGTTAAATAAATACATCTCTTACTTAGTTACATATGAATTCGGAGAGGACATTATTATAGAACACGGGATTCTTTTGTAATATTAGAAGCGAGTTTGAGTTTCTGTGAGAGAAATTAGAAACAGTTATCGCTTATCGCGAGTGTTATTTATAAATTTAGACTGACATTTACTAGTTAGTAGGTAATAAATACAGGATGTAAAGCCTCCTACATTCTGCGTCATTTCTGAGCTATCCATATTGGTAATTTTGTACCTACCTAAGAAGGCTGGTCAATTCACGACACTATACCTACAATAAACACTAGGGGTTTACGTTCCGATTCATCGCTTAACTTGGAAAGCGGGGTATCGATAGTTGTCCATATTTTCCTAGTAGGTACCCACCTTCCTGGTAAATAACCGTGACTGTACCTATCCAATATTCTCATGAAATTAAATTTTCCTGCCACTGGTTCTGGAATGAGCGCTGAACTATACATTTTCCTTTTTTGCTACAGATGATTTGCGTATCAAATAATTAACGCAGATCGACTCTGTACCTGCGTGCATGAAAACCTTACTTTCCATGTCATCCTCGTTCGGTAACAGCTGTGACATCACTAGCGACGTAGTTTTCATGACGTTCTTGCGGTTAACAAACAGTGATGACCAATCAATATAATTGAGTGTCTATCGATATCGATATTTCTAGATTGTTCCACACCGTAGTGAGTCAATGCGGCTATATTAGTGGTGTTTAGTAATCGTCTATTCAGTCTAGTGTTTAATAGTGTGGTTTTAAGTTACATACCACTTCTTGCTATGTAAATTGATATCTAAGACGTTGAAATACTCTTTTAAAACTTTTGTAAAGGGATTGGGTAAAACTTTGTTAGGACATTGTTATTTGATAAGATTTGGGACCCAATTCTCGCATGATCGACATCATCTCTATTCGAGTTATGTCGAAAAAAATCTAAAATCTACGACCAATTTGACATGTTGTTTCGATATATCTCAAATAAGGCTGATGTCAATCTCACGAGAATTGCCCCGCTGGATTTTGCAACCATAAGGTCTTCCCTGAATTTTCGATTCCCTATAGGAAGACGCTTTATTCGATTTGGTTTACTTCGTAAATAGTAAAGCTTTATTTTATAAGTAACATTAATTTCTTCTTATACTTAACTAGTATCTATAGTATGGTAGGTATAGATTGCTTTAAGATAAGTATTTATTTCTTGCAAACTCTTTTTAATCTAGTCTTATATCACTCTCAAATGAAATAATATCGATAGTTTATAATTATTTTGCGCACATGCAATCACTACAGTTAGCGAATCACAGAATGAATTACGAGGCATTACATCATCGAAGGATTGAGTCATGGTCACGACCTGCTGAGCTTGATCCTTCGGCCCGTGGGTTGGGTCCTTAGTCATACAGTACCAACTCACTACTGACCGCAATATTGTAAACAATCATTTTGTTAATGCATAATGAGGTCTATTACGATATAAACAAAATTGCATTCGATTCCCGCACACATCCATACACACAGTCTTTAACATAATCGTTTATTGGCGCTAATTTTGTTGGAATCAAACTAAATGATCACCTTTCGCACTCTGTACAGAGAGATAATTCACAATCAATCCCTTGAGTATTAATTATAAACCACTTTTAACAATGTGTATTCCCCGAAGGGGTAGGCAGAGGTGTACTGCAGTGCACCTACACTTAGGGGGTATATTTTGGTCCCAATGTAATAGTGGGCGAGCCTACTACCATTATGCCGGACATATTCGGGCCATAGTCCACCACGCTTGCGCAGAGCGGTTTGGTGAACTACACACACCTATAGACATACAGGTTTCTTCACGATGTTTGTCTTCATAGTGTTCTCTGAAGATGGCAATTTTTTTTAAACAAATACCTATCGGCAAGATCAATGAATCGATATTCGAGGAACGAGTTACTGACATCAAGAGCGTAATATATCAAATTGTTGCTAATTGTAAATACATATTAGGATTAATTATTATAAATAACTAGTCGGAACGCTGTACTAATAGACTGTTTGACGATATCCATGATTCATCCTTCCATGTGGCTGTGAAACATTAAACTCTACCGACTGAAATTCATTCTGAAGTCTAATAGACACATGAGGTACTGCGTGACTAATTTAGCAGGAACAGATCTATGAATGGGATTGTTTACTATGTGAAGTATATGTATTTATAATGCTCATAATACAAACTACTAAAATCGTTATGGTATATTATGATACTCCCTAAGGTGTTAATGATGATCAGTGTAGTGTTGTAGTGGTACCTTATATTATAACCATCTTTCATTCTTACATATGAGACACGGGCTATTTAAAATAAATAGACCAATATGGAGTACTCCAAATAAACCCAGATTTGGCTGCTAACACAAACGCGATAATAAATAGCCACACAACATTTTTTCTCCCGTTTTTAATATCAAAACCTTAGGTATTTGAGTAATCCTATAAATAGGTAGGCCTACCTCCTTTAATAGTTGGGATTTAAAACCTATGTAATAAAGATTACCTTTTGTAATTATTGATTTTTAAATGTAGATAACTAAAATTGAAGTGTTAAAATATACGTCGAACGAATCTTAATTTAAAAAAATCCTAAAGACCAAAAAAAAATATGTTATTGAAGATTTGAGGAACCAAACTACTTCCTGAAACTATGAAGGCACCTAGCTAAGTAATGCGTACTTTGTATACTTAATATATTATCTCTTGAGCGACGTTCGACGTTTATTTACGTACTTATTTACACAAGTTTCGTAATTCTTAAACGGCTTATTGGATTATAAATGCTTTTAACATACGGCGTAATCCTGTTGATAGCCGTGCCTTCTTATCTACCTGACAGACTTATCCACTAGTGCCGGAATTTATAATCGTTAGAGTTTGAATTCCGGTAGATTATTACTAGACAAAGTGATATTTTTAATTATGTTTCTTATTTATAAACACTTGAAAAACAAAATCTTTTATCATCGGTAGCTAAATATGACCAGTGTAAACAATAGAAATTGACGCCTTAAAGCCATGAGACTAGTCATATTCTCGCTACCATTGAAAAAATATGTTGTTTTCATGCCTTCTATAATGAAGTCATAGCGACTCCACAACGATAGTGTTAGTTAAGGAACTTGGGGCCCTGTAGGTATGCACTGGGTAGAAGAAATTACGGCATTCAAATTTTTCGTGGTCCTTATAAGTATGTAGATTTTTTTGTTTTTTTAATGAGATAGGGATACAAACGAGCAGACGTTTCACCTGATGTTAAGTGATCAACGCCGCCCATGGACACCTGCACAACACCTGGGGCATCACAAGTGCGTTGCCGGCTTTTAAGGAATGAGTATGCTCGTTTCTTGAAGATACCTTTGTCGCATCGGTCCGGGAACACCGCTGCAGGAAGTTCATTCCACAATTTGGTGGTGCGAGGGAGATACTCCTGGTAAATCGCACTGTACTCGAACGCCATTCATCCAGATGGTGAGGATGGTAATGCAGATTAAAAGCTATGATAGCTTTATTTCATCCCGTCGCGTTTCTCTACGATAGGACAAGCAGCAAATTGTGTAAGTGGATACGGCGCTAATGTGTCGTCTTTCATTCACCTTTAAATGCCAAGGTCTAAAGAATCGAAAAATCATTTACAAGGTAAGTAAATTGTAAACTGAAAGTAAAAGCTTAGTTCCTTAGTTCGTGCTAAGTCACTTATATCGCCCTGAACTAACTGAGACTAGCGAATTCTGAAATACTCTCTTTTTGTCTGAAAATGTACTCTGTAATAATATACTTAAGGATTAAATTTCTGTGGTAAAAGCCACGCGACTAAGTGTCAAAATTTTGCTTCCACCATCGATGACATGTCGTTGAAAAATGTGTTTCTTCTATAAGTGAATACAGTTCGTTTTGGCAATCGCGTAAATAATTGCGCATTTCGACGCCCCTATTTGCCCTAGGCTGTGCACTTCAAGTGTTAAAACCAATAGGTATGTGTTTGGTTACTTTATGTACCTAACCTACATTGATATGAACAGTATTCGAAATATTAATATTTTTTATAAATAAAAAAAAATCCAAATATTTGGCCATAGTTTTTTACACGCATAATAAAGTCTGAATTTCATAAATTATACATCATCCCGCTTGTATTTCCCTGAAGGGTAGGTAGAGGTGCAAAGTAGTGCGTCACATGTTCTCGATATATTTTGCTATTAATGTAGATAACAGAGATATTACCTAAATTGTATAATATACTTTAAAATAGTAAAAAAATCTTCAAACCAAACCAATATTTACGAACACCGTCACATGGCCTTAATGTTAAATTAAGACAGCAACATTTTAGTATATCAAAGATTTTTTAGTCATCGTATTGAAAAAAGGGTGGTGTTTTTATCTTGTGAATACAGCCTTAGGGGAATGAAGGCTTAAAGGCTAGATAAACGTTTTCTAAGAACTCAATTACATACGAAACAAATGGTCCAAAGCCATTATGTGCTATTTACGTTACAAAACTGACTTCCGCTATTTGTTAAAGTTAAAAGCTAATATTTTTATTATTGAAAGGCGTAATTGAGTTTAATAGTCAACGGCAAGTGGGCGTGAAATGTGTGTTTATGGTAATTGTACTTTAAAAAAACGAGCAAAAAAATCACGTTTGTTGTATGGGAGCCCCCTTAAATAATTATTTTATTCTGTTTTTTAGTATCTTTTGTTATAGCAGCAACAGAAATACATCATCTGTGAAAATTTCAACTCTCTAACTATCACGGTTCATGAGATACAGCCTGGTGACAGACGAACGGACGGACGGACACCGAAGCCTTAGTAATAGGGTTCCCGTTTTACCCTTCGGGTACGGAATCCTAAAAATGACCTATGAACAAGTACCCATGTCAAATACTGTGGTAGAGTCAAAATTTTCGAATCAAGCATGTTTGCAACCCCTAACAGCTTAATAAAGTTCCAGCTTTGTTAAACAATTTCTGTCACTGATTATTCATAAAGCAGCACACTAGAGCGTCAAGATTCGCGCGTCATTTTTTTGCCAATACCAATACAGTTCGTATTTTCTAATAGAAAAAGTTCGTTCTAAAACGAAATGACATTGAATGCGCTTGCGGATTAGGACCAGGGCCCCGAGTCCCTTAACGCTATCGTTGTGAAGTTGCTATGAATTCATTTTTAGGGTTCCGTACCCAAAGGGTTAAACGGGAACCCTATTACTAAGACTTCGCTGTCCGTCCGTCCGTCCGTCCGTCTGTCACCAGGCTGTATCTCATGAACCGTGATAGTTAGAGAGTTGAAATTTTCACAGATTACGTATTTCTGTTGCCGCTATAACAAAAAACAGAATAAAATAAATATTGAAGGGGGCTCCCATACAACAAACGTGATATTTTTTGCTCGTTTTTGGTACGGAACCCATCGTACGCGAGTCCGACTCGCACTTAGCCGGTTTTTATAGATAATGGTACGGAACCCTTCGTGCGCGAGTCCGACTTGCACTTGGCCGGTTTTTTCAAAGGCATGTATGTAAACAACATCTTTCATCAATGGTAGCTAGAATATCACTAGTCTAATGGCTTCATGGTTACAATGTCTAATGTCCACACTGGTCATATTATAGCAACCATTGATAAAATATGTTATTTTTCTAACTACTAACTACAGCCCTTTTAACGTCCCACTGCTGGGCACGGGCCTACCCTCAACGCGAGGGGGATTCAACTCATAGTCCACCACGCTGACCCAGTGCGGGTTGGCAGACTTCACACATCTATCGAGAACTAGTCAAGTTCCCTCAGATGTGCAGGTTTCCTCACGATGTTTTCCTTCACCGTTTCATAGCAAGTGAAAATCTCGCATAAAATATGCCTTATAAAATGAAATCATAGCAAAATCAGAACGCAACACTATCGGTTGGAGACTTGGGGCCCATTGGGGCGTGGATTCTACCACAGAAATTCAAGATTTACTAAAATTGTAGGTGTACGTACACAGAGTTCATTATGTATTGGCAAAACTTTAGACGCTCCAGTACGCGGGGGCCTTAAGTGTACTGCAAGTTTATTGAAGATTTGTTAGTAATTACTATTCTGATGGTGTTTCTTTATTCTCTGTATTGAAAAGTAGGTAGAAATACAAACTTACCTATAAGCATAATATGTTAATTAAGGCGCTCTTTACCTGTAAAGGTTGGCTGCTCTGTATTTACGACTTTAACGGGATAGAATCTGCAGTGGCCCAAGATTTTGTATTAAAGGTGTAACACGAGCTGTTGCATTATAGGGTTCCCAGTAATGTATAATGTTCTGCCCAACAACTTATTACAGACTGTCAAGTATAGGTTGGCGTTCCTGTGTCGGCGCATTCACTTGTTAAAATGGAAAAATTGGCCCATTATTACGTTTCACTTCTTCACAAAACGTTTTACAGCAAGAATAACTTCTCTAGCTGCACTCCGCACTACTTTTGGCATGTTTCGTAATGATTTTAAACAATATAAAAAATTAGTTCGTTTTTTTGCCATACGCCAACTTACATTTGACGCGCTGTATATCAAAGAGGGAGCTTTTTCTGACATTCGACAGTTTTGTTTGTGTTGACGACTACGTACGTCTGATTGTCTATGTCAGTGGTTCCCAAACTTATTTTGTATACTGTCCACTTTGAAAATTAATTATTTTTTAGCGCCCCCATTTTTTCACCTACACCGCCTATTTTTTCACCTACAGCCTTCTGGGTCTCTTACCTACCTCTTTAGGCCTGCACTGCCCACAAGGGGGCGTTATCGCCCACTTTGGGAAAGGATGGTCTATGTCAAGACTCGACGATCGGGATCGTGGTATCAATGAGACCAATAGCAGTCTATTTTTTTGGACGTCTTTTTGACACATTTAGTTATCTGTGCTTTCTAATACTGCACATCTGCCACTGTATATTAGTTCCCGTTAAATCAGTAGTTATCAGGCAGTCGCCTTTGCCATGTGCATGAAGCCTAACACATACTTTAATATGAGGTTTTTCCGTTGTCAGTTGTAAATACATGTGTGTAAATATAAATAAAACTATTTTTAGTAAAACTGTCGCATCAAAATGGCATGTACTTACGCACTTGTAAGCTCAGAAATAAACTGCCCTTTTTATATACCAAGTTTTATCTACCTACAAGTAAACATTTAAACATACCGACATGCTCTTCAAATAAATAGGTTTTCATGAATAAATAACATAGGTATTGCAGTGTATAAAATCAAGGCTTGGCTAACAATTATCTGAGTTTATTACGAGACGAGGCTGAGTGCGTACTAGAGCTGGAATTAATTATAATAATGGACTATTCATGGCGAATTTTACTATCGTGGCTAATTGATTTGCTTTTAGCTCAAACTGGTATATGCACAGTAAGTATTTGCAATAGTAATGCTTCATATAAGTGGAACATTCCTATCTTAATTTTCCAGGGCGTAGGTATGATTTCGTTAATTTGGACTATAATTATAATCGAAGATTATAATTATGTGAAGCAATGAAGTAATTAATTTTAAATCCAATTAGAATGATATCTGCACCCTGTTAAAGACGTTTACCTCTACAAAAAAGTTGCAGGCGATATGTTCATAGGACGCCATTTTATTTATTCCCACCAACCTACTTCATTTTTGGTGATTTCGTTTACCATATGATGAAATAAAATGAGCTTATATTTTCAATGCCAAGTAATTACTAGCATTAACTAATTCAATAAAAACACCATTAAAATAAAATGAGTAAAAATGGGTGAAGGAGAGTTTTATAACTCCATGGCCCCTCTTCTCCTAAAAGATGATACGATACGGTACGGCAAGGTACTACAAACGGCAGTTCCACTTTTGAAAAACTCCTACAGATAAGTTGGAAATTATTTTCTATACTTATAAACTTTTCTAATAAAACTAATCCCTGGTTATATTATCCTCTTACTAGTTTTACGACTTATATTCAGAAGGTATTACAATTTAAGAAACTTTTTCAAAGTAGATGCAAATCCTATTGATCATTTGATAGCGGCTTATAAACCAAAGTTAGTTTTTTTCAATTTGTACTGACTGTCGTTCAAATGGAATAATAAATAACCTTCAAAGCCTAAATAAACAACAACTAAATATAAGGGTACCCAGTTATTAACTATGACATCAGGACGTCTAACACCTCAGCCCCCCGTGACCATGGTTGCTGCAAAGCAGCTGAAACGTCGGGAAAATAAAATAGTAAATAAACGCGATAAAATCCGTAAAATAGTTTTATACAAAATTTATATGACCTACAAATATTTCTTGTGCTTGTGTGTTTTGCTTTCGCTAAATGTCGTTTAATCCTTAAATAATAGATTTCAAGAGGAATTCATGAAAATCATAAGTATGAATTTCAAGAACCGAACTTAGACAGGTCCAAAACAAGGAAATACATATATATACGAAAAAAATATAATTAATAAATCAGCAAAATCCTTGCCAAAATAACGTAATAAATATCAATAGGTATCGAAAAATAATCAAATACAAAAATGCTGCTCAATTCGATTCGATTAAATTTATAATCAATAAAGGTTAAACAAACCCGCCCCGATGTGTCGTAACTTAACCTCTCATCCGATAAGTGTTAATTTTGTTTTCGTTTACCAATAATTCTTTGGATTTTTCAAACATTAATCAAGTAAATAGTATCTTATGTGTTGTACAGACTACGGTGGGCTACTAAAAAGCAAACTCACTACTTTAGGAATAACAACTCTATTTGTCAAAAGTATAAATAACTAGCGGTCCGTCCCGGCTTTGTACAGGTTTGTATGTAGCCTATGTTACTCAGTGATAATGTAGCTTTCTAACGGTAAAATAATATTTGAAAATCGGTCCAGTAGTTTTTAAGTTAATTCGTTTCATACAAAAATACAAATCTTTCCTGTTTTTATTGTTAGTATAGATCACGACTAAAAAAAATCATCTTGAACATTAACGAAGGCTTAGTCCAGTGGTCCGAGCATAGGCCGCTCGGCTCACTGCACCGGATGGTTTCGCGTTCGATTCGGTGGCTAATTTCGGAATTTCCCCTGGTCTGGGTGAAACTGGGTTCGCTTCCAGTCTATTGTATGGTACCCGTAGTACAAACATAGCTTAGTTTGGGATCATACGATGAGTGTGTTCTCTAGCGATATAAAAAAAAACATTTACCCTGAATACGAGGGAGATTCTGGCTATAGTCCACCACTCTGCCGCAGGGTTGGTTGGTGAACTTCATACGCCTTTGTATAGACGTTCAGGTTTTTTCACGATATTTGCCTTCCGAGTTCTACTACTACTACAGCCCTTTTATCGTCCCACCGCTGGACACGGACCTCCCCTCAATGCGAGGGGGATTCAGGCCATAGTCCACCACACTGGCCCGCCCGGTGCGGGTTGGCAGACCTCACACATCTATCGAGAACTAGTCAAGTTCCCTTAGACTTCCAGGTTTCCTCACGATGTTTTCCTTCACCGTTTCATAGCAAATGATAATCTCGGATGAAAATGAGGTTCGCACATGAATGCCAGAGGTGCGAGCCGGGGTTTGAACCTGCACACTTTGATTGCAAGGCGTGCGTTCGACCACTCGGCCACTACTTCAGCGTTCAGCGAGTGATAATCATTATTGAAAATCACAATCGCACATAAAATCCAAAAGTCCCAGAGGTGCGGGCCCGGGATTTAAACATTCACCCCATTGCGTTCTACCAAACCAACTAGGCTACCTCTGCTTAACTTCAAATTGTTAATTTTATAAGTAACCGAAATAATATGCCGTAGTAATACTGTACGTTAACGCTAGCGAATAGGTAACGAGCTTAAAATACTGTTGCTTCACATGGTAGTGCTAAAGGTGCGCTTAGTATGTACAAGCTGATGAAGATTTGACACCTTCACAATCGAAGGTCCTGAGAACGTGTCCATGTATTCGGAAACATGTTTTGTTTATCAGTTAAGGTGTGAATTTGATTAGCCAATTAATCGGAAACATAATACATTTATCTTTTTACAAGTTAGTTGATTTGTTATCGTGAAATTGCCATTGACAGGTAAATAATGAGTCGTGTATGATCTGTTTCGTAGCATAAACAATTAAAAGATGGTATGGTGGCCGAGTGGTCGAACGCACGCCTTGCAATCAAAGTGTGCAAGTTCAAACCCCGGCTAGCACCTCTGGGTTTATATGCGAATCTCATTTTCATCCGAGATTATCACTTGCTATGAAACGGTGAAGGAAAACATCGTGAGGAAACCTGCACGTCTGAGGGAACTTGAATAGTTCTCGATAGATGTGTGAAGTCTGCCAACCCGCACTGGGCCAGCGTGGTGGACTATGGCCCGAATCCCCCTCGCATTGAGGGGAGGCCCATGCCCAGCAGTGGGAGGTTAAAAGGGCTGTAGTAGTAGTAGTATGGTTCATTATAAATTTTTTCAACTTGACTTTATTTTGAAAATGTACTCTGTGTCAATGTTTATAAAGATTGAATTTCTACCACACGTCAAATGCAGTAATTTCGTTGAAGAATTAACTTTTTCTATGCGTCAGTATAATTTATTTTGGTATTGACAAAACAATTGACGCACGTCTTTTAACGCCCCACTTACAACAATACTTCAATTTGCAAAATAGTCGCAGGCCGCAAGGAGAGCCGCGTGCTGTGTGTTACCGACGGCTGTAGGCTTATCTCTGTCTCTCTCTCAACTGTCTGATTTAACGAGAAAATTACTTCACTTCAAGCTTTTTGCGCTGGAATCGGTGTGATGTTATTTTCTCGACAAATCTGACAGTTGAGATACAAAACTTATGTCTACGCAATCATGATAAACCCATATAGTTGAAGTAAAAGGAATTGGTCATAAATCTACTTCAATCATGATACAAATTACTGGGATAATATTATCTACATACCTATCTATAGTTTGACTATAAATAGTTTTCGTAGTACACGTCATTTCACGTCACCATTTTTCGAAAAGAACAGCGCATCTATTCACACTGTTGTCTCAAACTTCATTACAAAATTCATTTGTATTCCTCACGTTTTTGTCGCCGCTATCGTTACTCAAACACGACGGTCGCTCATTAATATTTTCAAACACCAAATAATCTTAATGTCTCCCCATTATCGAGGGCACAGCACGTGTTGCCATACTACCGAAGATTCCCGCCACGGAGTTATTAACGAGAGCTGGCAACCCTCCGTCCGCGGCAGATTTACAGCTCCGAACAAAGGACATCAATTTTCTATGTGACATGTGAACTATGGGGCCCGAGTGATGTGATTCTTTGTGGTGGAAATGAACCGACACTAGACAGAATAGTGTGAACGTGCTTTAGACAAAATAGAATACAAGGTATTCGTAAATGTACACTGGGTTAAGTTGTATTTAAAATAATAATATACTTTCCATTTGGAAAAGTGTAAGTTTTCCTGGCCTATTCTTTTCCATAGGAAATGCATTACGAAGGTATGGAACCTTTAACATTATTTTTTATTTATTAACTATTTATAGGTACCTGTATAGATTAATCCATCCTTTTCATGACTGTAATGTACGAGCGAGACAGAAATATTTTAGGTGGTGTCAAATTTAAATCAGTATAATCTGTACGAATTAAAACATTCATATCAATCAAACTGTAAATCCATGAACTTTACAAAATCAAAGTGAATATTATCACACCTTATGAAATAGTAGAACTACCGTGAAACATTTTTATGTCAAATTGTTAGTTGGTCGGGTAGCCTTATGCAACTGATGGTAGAGCTACTAATTAGTAGTGATATACCAGAAATAATCTAAGCTCGTTATCGATGTACCGAATTAAATCGAAGGCGGTTCTCGAGCGAGTGCCAATCATAACCTCCCACGCTACCTGAGAACAATTAAGGCCTGCGGTAATGGGCGCGTCAAAATAAACGCGCGCTATAAATTATTTGCCAATAGCCAAATGTACTTTATCAACTCATAGAAGAAACACTTTTTTCAACAAACTGTCACGAATGACGAGAGCGAATTTAAGCATAAGGTCGCGTCTTTTTGACACAAAGATTCAATCTTTATGTAATATGCACAGAGTACATCGCAGTGGTAGCCGGTACACAATATACACATAGCAGTGGTAGCCGAGTGGTCGAACGCACGCTTTGCAATCAAAGTGCGCAGGTTCTATCCCCGGCTCGCACCTCTGGGTTCCATGTGCGAATCTCATTTTCATCTGAGATTATCACTTGCTAAGAAACGGTGACGGAAAACATCGTGAGGAAACCTGTGTGCCCGGTATAATGGCAATAGGCTCGCCCCCTATTACATTGGGACCAAAATACATCGGCGAAGTGTGGGCGCACTGCAGTGCACCTCTGCCTACCCCTTCGGGAATACAGGCGTGATGATGTATTATTATTATTATTAGTACATCGGCGAAGTGTGGGCGCACTACAGTGCACCTCTGCCTACCCCTTCGGGGAATACAGGCGTGATGATGTATTTATTATCAAAGTAAGTTAAGCGAATTCGGTCGCTCCAGTAAGCTCAAGCCTTTCGGGATATTCTTATTTAGTATTAATAATGATAGATTGAAAAGGTATATGGCCTTATGATAAAGATGTATTAGCTGCCGTGAAGCAAGTTCGGATTTCTCGAATCTTGCTAGTCTGCTATAGGTCTAACTAAATTTCTTCTGATTCTGATGAAAATATTTATTTATCTAATAATTTCAATTGAGACATTTTTTATACATAATTTTAATTTGAGAGGACTAAAATATTGCTTTTATGCAATAAGACCTTTTATATCAGACGGTATCAAATTCATAGAAATTTGAACTCTGCGAACCATCAGCAATGGGATTTTTCTGTACAAAAGTGTTGTATTATATATATTAGTTTTTATACATTTGGGTGTAAGAATAGTTCGGTGACAACAAAACGAGCAAGAATACCTTAGGCATCTAGCCCGATTTCTTTTCATTATGACATAATTAGCAAGATCCTAGATGGTTTAAAACGTTTATGTAACTTTAGATAGGATATACCTTTGACATTTTTTTTTTTTAATAAAAGTGAAAAAAATTAATCTGAATTAAAACTGTATGTTAGATAAAGTAATGCGAATGCAATAAGCATCTAAGGAGGATGTACTTAACTTTTTTTACTTCTTATACCAAACACGGAAGAATACAGAGAATAGCAATACAATTCTCACGTGTCGCCCCGTCTGTCGAGCCGGTAGATAAATTATAGACGTGCGCGATCTCTTTGTCCCGTCAATATGTCAAGCAAGCTCGCCTCCATTCCCGCTGCTGACATAATAATTCCTTTTACAGCCAGTTATAATTGTATCATTAAAAAAAGTTACGACTGGCTCTTATGAGCTGGTAACAATTAATAATTTATCTTGTAATTTAATTTATATGGTATACTCCCGAATTTAAAGACATTTAACCCAAAAACCAAATAATAAGCCAGTTTTGTATTTTGCATTGCCACTATAAATACAGGGCGTATCAGAAGTCCGAAATAACAATTTGGGTACATATACGGTAGCTCATATGTGGATGCTTAGTGAAGACAGTTTATATTTAAGAGTTCTTTGATTATTTGTCACAGGTATCGTGTTCTAGCCTTTGGGTGCATCCATAAACCTATATAGCAGTGTATACTACACTTATTAGGGGTGACTACCAATATTCACAAAATATAACATGCAAATTATACATAGGTCTCGAGATATTGCTAGTTATATAAATAGGTTACGAAAAAAAGTTGGAATAACATGGTCCAATTTTTTATACCGTTCAGCTGTATATCCGATACTGATGCAAACGTCAAAGTATCAATAAAATAAAAATATGAATTCGTTAGCAAATAAGTTTAAAAAGAAACAGTATCTAAATATTTGCATATCTAAAATGAAGTCGGCTATTGAAGTGTCGATGTGTGAGGGAGTTTGGTCACTTCAGATTCAATTATATTTCCACATATAAATATGTTCTTTTTATTTTGATCTGCTTAATTTTTTTTTTCCTTTGAATTGTAAATATTTTGTAAATAGTTGTGATTTGAAATAAATATAACAAAAATGTAAATCCTTATTTGAAAAAAGGAACCATGGAGTTTCTTGCCCATTCTTCTCCATAGGAAATGCATTCCGAATGGGTGGTAGAGCTACTATTTTTATTATTTATTGACGATTCATAAGTGCCTGTATTCGTTTATATGAATAAAAAATATTCTGATTCTGATTCTGTGAAATTTTCAGCAACTATAGGAGCAGGTATTAACAACATTGTTTTCAGTTCTAGAGTCCCACCTACCTTTATTGCATTAATATTTTTAAGTGATGATCTCGGATGAAAATGAGATTCGCACATAAATCCCAGAGGTGCGAGCCGGGGTTTGAACCTGCACACTTTGATAGCAAGGCGTGCGTTAGACCACTCGGCCACCACCATTTTTAGTATAACTTTAATTTTTTTTTGGCAGTATTTGTACTATCCATGTTAAATGTTAACATTAATCTTACAGAAATAATACTACTGTTCTGATGTACGTCGTACACTTACGCGCCTCACAACTTGTCTGACGAGGTGATCTCGCTAAAAAAATATTTTTATGAAAATCTGAAAGAATTATAAGATTATAATGATAGAGTCGCGTTTTTATATATTAATGAAAGAGATGATGATATATTAATATTATCAATGATTATATTATCTGTGATTATGTTATTATCGATTACGTAGCGTCATTGAATGGGTATGCGTCTGTAGTTTTCCAAATGCTTATGATGTGGTGTTAGGTGTGGCAATCACGAGTAGTAAAGTACCTATGAGAAAATTCTTGAAGTCTCACTTCAAATAGGGACGTATTTATTAATATGGCAATAAAATCCCAAATGGATTCCAGGTTATAGGCTATTAGATCAACTTATTCCCGGGGGCGTCGATATACACCCTCGCCGACACCAGCGCCATTGTGGATGTTTTTTGAACTAAAAATTTTTGGATTTCGACCGACACTTTTTCAATTTTTTCCCATAGGAGATTGCACTCCTTCCATATACCCTCCATAGACTATCCAGCGGCATCAATGAGAATAATTTTGGTATATTTTATGGACGTCTTTTTGGCACATATAGGTAGGTATCTAAACTTTGTTATTAAGTTGTTACTAAGTAAATTGACGTTATTTAAGATTTAGTTAGTGAAAGTCGATTATCTCAAAATGTTATACGTACTTATTAGATTCTGAATGATCCGCGTGGCGTCAACTTAGAGAATGCTCTAAGTCTAACCTATAATTCGCAACAAAATTTTATAGACTGGTTACAGTTAGAAGCGCGTGTATTTAAGGTCTGTTTTCCTACTTTTTCCTAAACGTATAAGCAGATATTCGAACAACAAACAGGAAAATTCAGTTCATGTGTAACACTATCACTGTTGAAATACATATACGGAGTAAAATATAACATCCAATATGTTTAAAGAACCCTTAATTAGAACATAATGTTACGTAGGTACTGAGCCTAAATACAGTTTCGCAGTATTTAAAATTCAAATAATATTAAAGGAAAATGTGAATATCATAAACAATTTATACGACGTTATTCCCGTTTTATTGAATGCATTTGATATGAAAACTGTAACCATTATCCTTATGTTCTATTCACACTGTACGCTTTACAGTGCCTGATAACCACGCGTTTAACTGATGTGAGGTGCTAGAATCAATGATATCAGTAATTATAGATACCAAAAATGTCTAGTCTTATACGTCTTGAGTCTTGACCATAGAGTATCCATAACGACTCCACTCTTCGCATAGCTCTGCGGCGATTTTTCCGCCATTTTTGTTATCTCATTTATGTGTAGTATACGGCAACTATGTGGGAAAATAACAATGGCGGAGTCAGATAAACCAGAAAAAAATACTGCAGCGTGGGTAAATGCCATTTTCGTTATAATATCTCCATGGTCTTTATATACCCAATCTAGACGTCAAAGTCACACATTAAATTGGACATGTGCAACTGTCAAATGTTAAAAAAGCTCTCCCTTCGATATCATAACTCTTTGGCTTTGGCTTGCATAGTCAGTTTCCGGGAGCCCTGTCATCCGAAATCTCATGAGAACGCTTCCATATATTATATTGTTCTGCAAATTTAACGCTCTTGTCAAACCCGTAATTATCGGACAGCCGGCCTTACCATGTGAATAAAGCCTTGGGTTATACAATAATGCCATTATTAAAGTTAATCAGAACAATGTTGATTGCTAGAAGGTGTTATCTTGATATGTAAGCTGACATTTCCGTCAGGGGACCAAAATGTTTGTTCTCTAACGTAATACCTAATTGAAGGTAACATATAAGCGTTATATACTTACTTAGGTGGATTAGGTACCTAAATATAAAGCCCTGCACACTCAGAGGCGTCAAATCTCATGTTTACTTACCACCAATACTTTACTTGTTTAATACCAAAACAGAGAAAAAGAAAAGTTCATTCTTCAACGAAATGACATCATAGAGTATCTAGAGTACCCATAACGACTCCACTCTTCGTATAGCTCTGCGGCAATTTTTCCGCCATTGTTGTTATCTCATTCTTCTTAGTCGTACACTCCTGGCGGAGTGGTCGTGGTCATGGATTGTCTAGTTGGTTGGTTGCGGTTTTTGTGACACAACTCCATCTCTCTCTGTCAGTAGCTTTACGTGCACAGTCATTAAGGGTACACTTCGTTGAGGACTTGATGTGGTCTGTCCATCTTGTTGGTGATCTGCCGCGGGAGCGTTGACCCTTACTTGTATCATTAGTCGTTCCAATGAGTCTCCGAGTAGTCTTGGAGTAGTGTATTTAAATGTTATCTCATGTACCTGTATTATACGGCAACTATATAGGAAAACAACAATGGCGGAGTAAGATAAACCAGAAAAAAATACCGCAGCGCGGGCTCGAAATGACACCTCCGTTATAATATCTCCATGAATGACATTGAAAACGCGAGAGAATTTTGACGCGTTCTGGCATGGCTTGGACCACAGATATTTAAATCTTATGTATATTGGCGTACAGTTCGTTTTGGTATTGGCAAACATTTGCCTGAACGAGTTTTGACGTCCCAGTGTGCTTTGTGCTAGGGTTTTGTGCGCCACAACTACCTAGCTTAAATATGACACAGGTCCTAATGAATCATCTAATGCAAGGCATGACAAGCAACATTATATTCTATCATATACTTTATGCAGTTTCTGAGAACCTTAGTTTAGGTTTCGTGATCAATATTTTTAACGTAAATGATTTGGTACAGATTCAGAATCAGACATTTTTATTCGTATAAACCAATACAGATCCTTATAAATAGTCAATAAACAAAAATAATAGTATCTCTACCAACCATTTGGAATGCATTTCCTATGGAAAAGAATGGGGAAGAAACTCCACGGTTACGGTTCCAACAGCCTGGGGCGAATTCACTTGCCTTTTTTTTTGTAAAATGTACATAAAGATGAATGTCTGCAGCAAAAGTTACGCGAGTAAATTCGCATCTGTCGTCGAAAATATTTCGTGGAAAAATGTGTTTTTTTGCTGTGTAAACGAAGTCCATTTTGTCCATTTTCCATTTGTATTAGCAAAAATATTGGTCCGAAAGTATATTGACGCGCCTATTCGTGTACATCTTTATTACTGTAAGAGCAAGACTGATTTTGGGCGAGCAATAATAATTATTGTTAGGTAACGTTCAAAGTATTTTAGTGTTAGGTATATTTTACTATAGGCATGCTAAATTACGTGCATTAGATTACCTTGACGTTTTTTAACGGAAACTGTAAATTGTGCTTATTATTTAACGAAATGGGCGGATATCTTATTTAACAACTCACGTGAAGGCCTGCTCTACCTGACTTAGGCGATCTATCCATCAGTCAGAACAGTTCCACTGTTGGGCCCAGGATTGCTATCTATTTTGTTTTTAACTTCATACTCTACCTGCAGTCGTAGAGATCTAAGAAGCTCGTTTTGATACCTGTCATTATTTATAAAAAAACTACATCTAAATTTGATTTATTTCGTCAAAAAAACCTTCTTATATTTATTATGTGCTCACATAAAATAAGTACTTTTTAAACGCACGAAAAAATATTTGATTTTTTTAACCGACGAAAAAAAAAAAAGGAGGAGGTTCTCAATTCGACGCGTATATTTTATTTTTTTAATTTTTTTTTATGTATGATCACGCATATCTCCGGCGTCACTAAACCGATTTCGAATTTTTTTATGACGTTTGCTAAGGAATTCTTCGAGAGTGGTCCCATTTTCAAAATATTATCAGAAATCAACCCCCTTAGGGGTGAAATGGGGGGTTGAAGGGTACACAATTTAAAAAATATTTTTTGATCAACCTGAAACTTTGTATATGTAATTTACATCCAAAATAAAGAAACACGTGTTTTAGGAAATTTGAAAAAAAAAATATGTAGGGGGTGAAATGGGGTGATAAAGTTTGCATTCTTTTTTATGTATGATCACGCATATCTCCGGCGTCACTAAACCGATTTCGAATTTTTTTATGACGTTTGCTAAGGAATTCTTCGAGAGTGGTCCCATTTTCAAAATATTATCAGAAATCAACCCCCTTAGGGGTGAAATGGGGGGTTGAAGGGTACACAATTTAAAAAATATTTTTTGATCAACCTGAAACTTTGTATATGTAATTTACATCCAAAATAAAGAAACACGTGTTTTAGGAAATTTGAAAAAAAAAATATGTAGGGGGTGAAATGGGGTGATAAAGTTTGCATTCTTGACTATAGCATATCTTTGGCGTTAGTGAGCCGATTTGGAAAAATCTTTTTTTGTTTAATACGGATAGTTAACAAATATCGAAACGATGGGATGGAAAGGGTGGTGAGGGGTGAATTCCTTTTTTGGGCTGTTATGAGGTGCTAATACTTGCATCTTTTCACAAAATAGATACTAAATTCGCCTTCAAAAACCTAGGTACACTAAAAAGTTACAAATAAGCTTATAATTCATTACATTTGTAGTCGGTGCCAATTCATTTGTGTATTTGCCTAGTCTGATATAGATTGGCACCTACACCATGATATACATACGCCCGCATGGACTTTACTTGGAATTATACCCACTTTTAACCAACGAAGAAAACAGAAGAGGTTCACTATTCGACACGTATTGGTTAGGGTATAACTTCGAAGTTGGTCCTATATAAATTAGGAACAAAAATCCTACCCGAAAGGTGGGAAAATAGGGAGAGATTTATTGTTCATTCCCAAATTTTAATGCTGAGTTGTGTATTACAAAAAAATAAGCAGTAGATTCAGATTAAGTAGTAGATTTTAGCCACAAAAAATTATAAAATAAAAACTTTTTAACAAAAAATTAAACCGCCGAAAATTTTAAAAAGCAAAAAATAATATAACTTTTTTATTTTACCTTAATAACAAAGTTCTTAAACTAATGTAAGTATACCTAAGTCATTTTGAGTCGGCGCCAAACAATTAATGAACAATAAATTTAAAGAAATAACCAAATGAAATTAACAATGCAACGTGAAATCTTCAGCGACAAACATTAACATTCCAAAAAATTTGCTCTCCGTACGATCACTCGCACAATGTGTGCACTCACGTATGGGCACATACGTGAGTGCACACATTGTGTCTCGCTATCTCGCTGTGTATTGCTGTCTCGCTGACATTAACTTCGTGAACGCTCGGCATTTTCCGGCGAAGGGGCGTGTCGCGCCGCGCCGCCGCCGCCGTACATCACACTTTACTAAATTAATTAATTTGCTTGTTTGGCGCCGACTCAAAATGACTTAGGTATACTTACATTAGTTTAAGAACTTTGTTATTAAGGTAAAATAAAAAAGTTATATTATTTTTTGCTTTTTAAAATTTTCGGCGGTTTAATTTTTTGTTAAAAAGTTTTTTTAACCCAAAACGTTAATAGTATTTTTTTAATACTCTATTGTCATAACTAGCTGTCGAAATGAGACCTTTGGATCTCTACGACTGTAAGAAAGAAATGCACTTGCTTTAAACATTATAGATACTTATAGATTTGGCTTGGTACCGCAATATAAAATGTTTTAAATCTATTCTTTAGTTTTTTTAGCATTAGTTTTTAGGACAACGGGAATCAGACGAAGCAATCAGTTCATCGACAGCAAATGTCATGCTGAAAACATAAAGTAAGTACCTATTTATTTACTAAATAAATTAATTAATTGGTGGAATCAGGCGTAATATTGCGGAAATCCATTGTTAATCTTTCTCTACTATTGTATTAATAAATTAATTAGTCAAACGCTCATACGCAACTTAGTAAAACTTAGGCTATGAACATTTTGGAGCCATTAACGAGAACTCTTTTGTTCTCTATCGGTAGATATGACTCAAACAAAATTGTACACTCTATCTATGAATGGTGTCGTTATTTTAAAAAAACATAATTTTGATATCGTTATTATAAAATAGATAGTAACAATAAAATTTCGGTGCATTTAAATTGGATTAAATATGAGTAAGATAAGCCTTAGACCAGGGATTTTTTTGTAGCGGAAACTCTGTTTGTGATAACAAATCATTTTAAATAAAATGTTGGATACATCGCTGTACTAAAACTCAACAAACTTCTTTTTAATGAAATATTTAAATCTTTCAGTAGTTACAACTCGTCTAAACTGAGATTTGAACCGGTTGCATTTAGATTTCGTATTCATGTAACAGCACAGATAGCTCGAAAAGCTCGCGAAACGTGCCATAGAGTTTTATTGCTCTATGTTCTAAAGCTGCGCGCACGCACACCACGACAACCGTCGTTACAATCTATTAGCCACACGATTACATAAGTCTTTTTTTAGATTCCGTGTTTCTTGAATATCGACTTTAAGATTAAAGACGTAGAGTATATTTTACGTGGTCGTTGATACCGTGATCGTGACCCCTGAATTCATTATACAAGCAAACGCTGTATCTACGTTTGAGTTGCTCCCAAACTTGATTTCGGATCGCCGACGAGGTAAAAATAATACTCATTATAAACGTAAAACAAGTTTAGTAGGTATGAAAAGTATCTAAATTCAGAAAAAAAATTGTTTATTCAGACTATGTAAAAAACCTTGTACCTATCTGAATTTTGCTATCAGGCGCTATCCTTATGTAAGAGTACCTATGGAAGTAAGTAAGTCATAAAAATACAATTTGATCATATGAGATGTTAGCAGTATGTACTTTTACTAACTGGCATCGTCTCTATCAATTTAATAAAAAGTAAACTGTGTGTTAACGATCATTTTGATTAAAATTCGCGCCAAACTGTACTGCGGGATTTTGTAAGGTACATAATGCTTACCTACTCGACATCTGCCTCTACAAGTAATGTACTATCAACGAAAGTATTTATTCCATTACAATTTAACGATTTTGAAGATTAGAACGATGTCTCCGTCCGTTAAGATTTCATATCAGTTAAGTTTTATCAAAAACTTTCAGTTAATCGCGAATTGAAATGCCTTGCGGTAGCCAATCTATCAATGGAGCCTCAACCGATCACAGGCCGGTATGACGCGATCTGGTGGCTCTCCCATTGGTTAGAGTTGACGCTATATCTATTTTGGTGGCAAGTCAGAATGCGCGCGCTGTAGGGACGGCGCATGTGTGCGGGCGATACGTGTCGCACGGGTGTGTGCGTGTGTTGTTGAGCGGAGTTCTCTGTTTACAGCGCGGCGCGGCGGCCGGCGAGCGCGCGCATTTGACTGTGCTAAGTGCGAAATCGAGTTTTCCGACGGTTATCGAGCTTCATCAGAGCCTATGGTGTATTCCTAAATGTCTGCCGGCACTAATACGCATCGGACGCAAAGAAAATAGTCAGAAAGCCGGTCGATACCCAGTTGGAAGCGTACTTTCGGTGCGGCTAATAAAAATTATACGTGTTTTCGGCGGATGCGATGAATAAATTTTGCAAATCGAGTGTCGAAAAGGTTCGTGAGAGCAATGTTTTGATCTGCCGGCGTGTTGTGGATGTGCCGGGTGGTGCGGACGCGAGCCGGCTGGCGTTGGTTTTTATCTCAGTGCTACTGAGGGTGTGCTGTGAAGAATTGAGGACCCTGGGACCGGGCTGCGGAGTCGCCGGGAGCAGAGACTTGTCGGAACACACGGAGTCGTGCGCAGTCCCCGGCACGTGCTGAGGTAGGCGCTGCCACATGCGTGACCTTGGCTTTTTAACATCGCTATAATATGATTAGTGGGCCAGGAGCTAAACGATAATGTATTTCCTTCTTTTAGTCTGCTCACTAAAACGTTTGCGATCCTTTAGTGATTAGCACCAATCTGGCTTCATGAGGTTTTTCTTCGCATGTTATTGCTAACCATTCATACTTGTTCATTATCAAATACATCTGTAAATTATAAAGTAGGGACCTGTTTGTTAAAGATTTATTTGTTATATTAATTGTATTTTTTTAAAAGAATTATATTTTATTTAAATAAACTATTTACGAATACATACAAATATGAGATAGGTACTTAAATAATGTATTTTTAAAATGATATGATATCTACCTAATTACTATTCTTAGTTACGTAATCAAAATAGTTTTCAGCAAAAGGATTTCTAATACAATAACTGTATTTAATTGATCAATAAGTAAGTCATTATTTTGCATTGAATATCAACAAGATTCCAAAAAGAAAATAATAATGTTGAACAATATACAATAACATTTTTCTCGCGCACGTATGCACCTGAATTCGCAAGATAACCGCAGATAATCTGACATAAAAAATGCGATAACGCATTGTGCCTAACGTTCACGAAATATACTACGGGTATTTATATGACCGCTTGGTCTAGTTCAGTGGTGGGCAAACTTTCTTAATGGGGGCCAGAAAGTTTATGATATGTCAATGTGTAGGAGGGCCAGAATTATAGCAAATACTCGTATATAATTTGGATTTTGTGTTGAAACTTTTAATCATATAAAAACATTACAACTTGCACAAATGTTAAAATATAATTATCGCGGGCCATATCCATGTCGAAGGATTAAATCTTTGACGGGCCGGAGCTGGCCCACGGGCCGTACTTTGCCCATCACTGGTCTAGTGGTTTGATCGTAGGAAACTCTGCTACCCAAACTGGGTGGTTGCGGGATTTCATCCTACCAGCGGCAAATTTCGGATAGTGCCCGGGTCTGGTTGTAATTGTGTAACATAGTACAAGCTTTATGTACTTAGTTTTGGATCATACGATGGTTATTTTTTGTCTGGCGATATAATAGCATGCAATCAACTTGTAGGAAGGATAAATATATTGAATAGAATTTACATAACTGCATGAATTACATTATTTTATGAACCGAATGTTTTACAGTAGTTAACACGTTTATTTGTTGCGAAAACATTTTGATGGCCATCGCCTACAGACTTTGGGAAAGCAAAACACCTTTTCCTTTTAGCATGCTTTCGTGCATTTATATTTTTTATAAACAAGGCAATGAATGCCGACTGGATACAATAAACAGATAAAGATTGTTCACAAATATCTTAATAATCTCAAAACTTAATTTGCCTTGACGACGGAAATTAATTGCAGTAAAAAAAAAAAAAACTTCGCGCTACAAGCAACATTTTAATTGATTGTAACTAAAATAAAAATACACAAGGCACTTTGACAACTTAGGCAACATCTAAGTATTACATTAGCAGATAAATTATAGCACGTACCTTTTATGACCGTTATCAAAAAAATACCAAAATATAATTTAATTTTCTGAAATAAATGGTCGAGTTAATTGACCTGAAAAGGGCAGTATCGTAACTTTGACACTAATTTAAATGCCTACTTAAATATTTCGCAATTCGTACTTAACCTCAGACGGCGGGCAAAATGTCGATGCCATACATAGCTGAATATAATATAGGTATAGCAATGGTTATGTAAAGTTAACCTAATATCGAGTTGCGACGCGTAGTTATTGGCGCCGGCGGTCGTCGGGAGAACAATAAGCTATAGAACAATGAAGAAATCAACGAAATTCGAACATGGACGCTGGAAATTGATGGTATTTAAATGGCGTTTCTAATACAAGCTCTTATACTATACATTTTAGAAGCTCTATCATTACCAAACATAACTTGTCTTTATTAATTAGCTTTAAGGTCCTATTTACACCACTGCCCAATAGTAACGGTGCTGTGCAATGAATGACACAGTATTCTGTATGAAAACGTTCACATGACGTATTCGGTTTTCGGAATTCCTGCAATTTCAGGTCCTACTGTTTTAGTGGACTGCCTTCCGCACAAATGCATCTATTCTACAGGAGCTAAATATAACGGCCAGACTATTTACCATCTGTCTCCGTAGGATACTTGAGTTTTTTAGTCACGTTGCCAGGAAAGATGGTCTCAACCTCGAGCAACTAATGGTTACCGGAAAAATCGACGGAAAACGTTTCAGATGCCGAAGTCCCATTAGATTAGAGATTTGACCAGATCCGCAAATCTCTGGACACTAATCTCCACGAAGCTCTCCACGTCGCCAAAGACAGGCACAGTTGGCGCAAGATAGTCAAGGAGAAAATAATTCCATGGGGAAATCACGACCCTCAGTAATGAGGAGCAAGATGCGAGGAGGAGAGCTCTCTTAGCATCACCTGTTTTGCATCAATATTTTCAATATTAATCTCAGTTTTTGGCAGTTAACTCAGTAAAATATGTGTCAAAAATATACAGTTATTATTGAATCGACAATACTTTAAGAGGTAGGGGTAAGGCTCCTTCATTCATTATGGTATCCTATTGTTATTATATTAGTAGCGAATAGCTGAATATAGCTGAATTTAAAAATTAGGGTTCTTAAATAATTGCCGTTTTAAGTTCACCCACACATTCAAGATTGATATATGGCAAACATATGATCTTATGCCTAGTATGTATAAAGTTTCGTTAACTCGACTCATTGATAAATTCTTTATTGTAAGGGAAATGTGTGGGTGGAACCTACACAATCGCGTTTTCAACACGTGTAATTATGTAACTCCTTCAATGCCATGTCCAACTCCATTATGTTATCTCCACAGAGACTGGCTCTTTCGGGATTATTAAGATTACCACTTAATGTAACAGATATCTCACTAATAATAACCGCTATTATAATGTAAATATTTCTAAATACATAATAATTGGCTGAACTGTCCATTGAAATAACATAATGACCCAAATTTCGTTATACGCAAAGGAGACGGGGATATCTGGGCCCAATTGTAATAAGTTGAGATATGGTTTAAAAAAAGCGATATTTTTTTCTGATTCAAAATATAAAAAAATCAGCTCAATTCACTATCCGGGAGACGAGAAATCATAAAAATAAGTTTATTTCACTGAAGAAATAGAGTATCGATTACAATAATCGATTACTGTGAATGATTTAAACAATTGAAAATAAAATACTTGATTGATTCAATCAAAATGAATAAATACATTGTAATAATTAACAATAAAAAAAAACTACAATTAATATAGTAACTAACTGTGTGGCGTCCGCGTTTCCGAACGCTCCACAAAATGTCGACGGACGAGTTTCCGAACGTCCGCGCGCCCCAGACAGAGTGAGCACGTTCGGTAGCTCAAAAACAAATTGTGTTATTAATGATTAAGCACATAATTGTATTCATTTTAATATATTAAATACACTAAAGTGGTAAAGTGGTAAATTAACACCAAAACTGTATATTAAAACAAAATAACAATCACAGTTAAAAAATCAGCTGTTTAGTATCTAGGTTGTTGTCACTTTGTTGAATAACCACACTTTTACTAAATCTCTAATAATTCTGCTCTCAGATAGCCAAGATCAGAAAAAAATTCGGAGATGGTTTGATAAGATATAAGCTCTTAATGACACCACTCTCATATTTTTACAACTGGGCCCAAGAATGTATGAAAGCGTATCCGTCTCCTTTGTCAGCACGAATAGTATTGCCATCTCGCTCTACATTCCGCATATGAAAAGGACGGTAATACAATTAGTTTAGTATAGTCTAGTTTGGTATCAACAAACTCAGAACCTGCGTTGGAAAATTTAATCGGTACTAACAAAGCTAGGCTAAATAAACCTACATTTAAGCGATAAAATATATATTTAACGAGTGATTTTACAAGACACATAAAAGGGTTTTTGGCACTGGATGTAATAAAATACATAAATTGAAGTATTATAAGGATATTAAATATTATTAATGTCGGTTGCAATGTAGGTGAACTGATTATAATAATTTTCAGTGCTAAAATGTCATGTATTTATAATTAATTTAATTATTTGATAATGATTTACAAACGTGGTCACAGATAAAAATATCTAGGTACTTATTATGATAGTATAGGTACATGTTTAGAGTTGTATATCATATTCCATATACCTATATGAATCACGGGATATATATTAAAAAAAAACTAGGGAAAATAAACAAGGAAATAATGACAAACTATGAAAGCACCCGCAAATGATGCAAAAGTGTTTTCAAATGGATGAATAAATACAAAAAAAATCACATTGAACGTAACATACATACCTATAGACGTATTATTTTATACAAAAACTACGATTAAAGTTAATTTGAATGTGCTAAAAATATTTCTAGCTCACTCATACATTACCAACAAGATAAGGACAGTAAGCACATCGATGCCCGCTACCATTAAGAAACGCCTTAACGTGATGCTTAAATATTTGATGCTTTCTTCATAGTCAGGCAACACTAGCGTTAGTGAAAGTGGACAATAGTCTAGTAGGTGCTAATAGCCCGTGTAAGACAAGAGTGCTGAATAAAAAAAGTTAGTCCAAAATGCGTAGACACCCTCAAAGCCTAACTACCACCATGCCAGCCTAACTAACCCCTTACTACCACCATGAGCACGATTTTCGTTTGATAGACATCAATTCTATTAGTGTCGAAACGAAACGTAAATTTGTCGTATTTTTAGGGTTCCGTACCCAAAGGGTAAAACGGGAACCCTATTACTAAGACTTCGCTGTCCATCCGTCCGTCCGCCCGTCCGTCTGTCACCAGGCTGTATCTCATGAATCGTGATAGTTAGACAGTTGAAATTATCACAGATGATGTACCTATTTCTTTTGCTATAACAAATAATACTTAAAAACAGAATAAAATAAATATTTAAGGGGGCTCCCATACAACAAACGTGATTTTTTTGCCGTTTTTATAGATAGTACGGAACTCTTCTTGCGCGAGTCCGGCTCGCACTTGGCCGGTTTTTTTCTTTTGTTTCGACATATCTCTAATAGAGATTGATGTCTATAAAACGAAAATCGGGCCCCTATATTGCAGCTATGTTTTAAATATTACTTTCAGTTTTTGACAGTTAGCTCAGTACACAACCTGTCAATAATTGACAGTAACTATTGTAACAACTATACTTTAAGAAGTTTTTTTTTTTTAATATGGACTACGCTGTTGGCCGTGAGTTGGCCTTTACAGCTTCACCGGAGGAGGGCTTTAAGAAGTAGTGGTAAGGCCCATATTCGCATATTTTTATCGGGATCGCAAATCGCAACTCTTATTTACGTAACATCATACTAAACAGAGATTCCTCGTTTTACTTCCCTATGTACTTATAATTTAAACATAAGTGGCATTACAAAACTGGACACATATGAATGGGTCCTCGACGCCCACACGAGCAATGATTTTTTATAGTCGCACGGCGTTCGAAAATAATCGTTTTAACAGCACGCTCCCAGACTCTATGGAGGTCACTAAAATTACCATCCAGTTGGTTTTGTAGGGGTTCCGTCAAGTTCATACAATGAGATTACAGCGGGCCAATTAGATAAAATACAAGCAACGCCTAGTTTGGGTTGCACAGTAATTCGTTTTGTAACTATTTTGGTGAATATATTTTTTTTTAATTTTTTTTTTTTAATTATTTCCGCTAAGAATGTTAATTAAATAAAATAATATAATAAATAATATAAATAATAATAAAATAAGTAGTGGTAGCCGAGTGGTCGAACGCACGCTTTGCAATCAAAGTGCGCAGGTTCTATCCCCGGCTCGCACCTCTGGGTTCCATGTGCGAATCTCATTTTCATCTGTGATTATCACTTGCTAAGAAACGGTGACGGAAAACATCGTGAGGAAACCTGTGTGCCCGGTATAATGGCAATAGGCTCGCCCCCTATTACATTGGGACCAAAATACATCGGCGAAGTGTGGGCGCACTGCAGTGCACCTCTGCCTACCCCTTCGGGGAATACAGGCGTGATGATGATGATGTATGTTAATTAAACGAAGATTTACATTAGTAAGAAATAATGAAAGTACTGCCTATCCTAAATTTTACGAAATGATGAAAAATATTGGATATAAATTGAGTAATGGCTGCATCTGCGACTAGCGAGTCAATTCGTATGTGTATGAAGATGAGATAATGTTATTACAATTATATAACACGGCGTTTTGACAGTAATTTAAGAAAATCTGTCGATGGTTGAAGTATTTTTGTGTCTATAAGAAATTATAATTAATTTTCATCGCATCATAAATCTTGTGCATCGGATAAAACCTTTATTAATTTGCTATTAAGTACAGACTTCTGGATAATGCAACAACAGAGTCAATATAAAACGATACCAATGGCACTGTTCTCTTAAAGTGAAACAAAGACGCAGTTGCAATTGTAACACGACATTAAAAGTTATTTCTAAGCGACAGTACGGTGTCTTGAATACCATATTGTACTTAACGCTGAGTGCACACATCCGCGATAAGAACATACAAGCAGCACACATGAATCGACGTGGCCTCCACACAACTGAATGGATGTTAATTAGTACGTTTGTTTTATTTAACACTTAAACATTCACAGTGGCGCACACATGCGTGTCTTGTACACTATATATGGACCTTCATCTGTTCGGAATATGTACAAAGTGGACAAATTGGATGCTCAAAAATGTGTTATCACGACGATTCTAGCCACCTACGTGAGAGAAACCACGTTTGCGGCTCATGCGATCACATACGAGTAAACAATATAAAAAACTGCAAGAAATATTGATCAACATACACCTATAAAGTTTATGTTACCTTCACACATTATGCTTTTGGTAGGTGTTAGTCGATCGTGAGAACATTACGTTCAAACTTTTGTTATTTTTTTTAGAACACTAGCGATTAATCACTTCCTACAGCTCCAAAGGGCGGAAGTCATGCGTTTACAGAAATAATAAATTAACGCTTTTGATTTTTCAATACGATGTTGTGTTTGATGTGATGACCTTGGCGAGAGGTCGATTCGGCATCGTTTGGGAGGAACGCTTGCGACACGCGCAAGATAGCTTTAACAAATCGAAGTCGTTGTTTGTTTTTGTTGTGTGTGTTCGGTAATTTTCGAGTGGATGTCGATCACTCGAAGTGGGCAACGAAGGACGAGCGTCCGCGCCTACGCATATCAATACAACACATCGAAATTTTAAATAACACTACGAACATAACGCGGAAATTATAGAAAAACTAAATTATAGGTAAACAAGTGCATTTTTTCAAGTAAGTTTAGTTTTTCTGTGGTATCTAATATTAGCAGGAGTGTCTAAATTAAATATAGGCACTTAAAAGGTATTATAAAACAAATAAATTTAAATATAAAATTTAAATAAAAACAAATAAATAAATAAAGGTTTTTATTGATGAGCTTACCTAATTGGGTTTGATCTATAAATTCTTATTTATTTCTATAAGATTACACCCAATGCCGTAAACATTGAAGATGTATTTACCTGGTTCTACTTGATTACGCCGCAAATGGAAAATTCAATAAACATTCTTGACGTGACTCGTATATTACGATAATCGGTACGAACGTAAATCTGTAATTTATTTTCAATATATTTACTTAAGTAGCCATATCTATTTATATTCTGAAGTCACCAGAATTAATTAGGCATACTGTTGTTAACGATTAAAGCTCAGTGAATGAAGAAATTAATTCCAATAAAATTAGCATTTCCGATGATACCTTGGATATTCCAAAGTGCTCATCACTATCCAGGGCCCCGATTTTCGTGCGATCGAGATTCATCTCTATTCGAGACATCTCGAAACAAATGAAAAAAATACATACGATTTGACGTTTCGTTTCGAGATATCTCGAATAGAGATGAATCTCGATCGCACGGAAATCGGGGCCCAGTAGGCTTGCATGACCGCATAGATATAAGTTTAATCTCTTTCAACTGTCTGATTTGTAGAGAAAATGACGTCGAAGTGACGTCATTTTCTCGACAAATCTGACAGTTGACAGAGATAAAACTTATGTCTACACGGTCGTGTTAACCCTACATGGCCGTGGTAAGGCCTCGTAAAGTAATGTTGTTTTAAATAGTAACTGTAATTTTTTGACAGATTTTGTTTCTGTCAGAAACTGAATGTTATATTAGAAACTGCTCAAGACACGTGGTGGTACGAGTAAGGGGGCTGTACGACTATCTTTATTGAGAAAGTCTCCAATTATTTTCTTATTCACCTTTTCCAATATCTGATACAGCCAGTGCATACACCCCTATTATGTGGAGCGACGTAAACGGACTCACGGATAAGATTGTTTGCTTAGAATCAATATTTGTCATCTGAAGCGGGTCAGGCGAAGACGACTCGGACGGCCATTTGCAAGTGCAAATTTTCCAAGATAAAAATAATCTAGGAGGGCTTAATTAAGATTAAGTGATAAAGATACAAACAATAAATTAACAGCCTCGAGTTAACAACTGAAGGTTTTATGCTCGTACTAAAGAACTTAACTCTTATTATATTTTGCATCGTGTCCAAAGAAGTATTAAGATTGTATCTTGAAAGTTAGCATATATCGCGGTAATATAACAACTTCAACTTGCAAGATTTTATACATGATTTGCGCTAATTACAAAAGAAATCTGGCACCCTACGCAATAAATCTAGAAATTTATATAAAATTTTGAAAAGTTATTTTTTTTATTCGCTCTTAAAGCAGTCAACAAATGTATCTGAAAATCGTTTAAGCTCCATTAATCATTATTTACGTTTCTAACCGACCGCGTGCGCGTTATTTCGCCATTAACGAAGAAATTACTGGTTCGTCGGCAGATGTGCCTAGCGAAAACAAACAATGCCACTTAAGATTTGGCACTGGTACCTACTAATTCTCGCGTTTAACGTTTTAGTACCGTAGCAAGAGTTATAAGAATTTTAAAAAAATTCTGCTATTTATCTATGGTATACTACAATAGCTAATCTCTAGCTCTAGGTGTAGTGCAAAGAACGTGATAGAGATTCCCAGCATTACCCAGTTGTCCAGCAGTAGCTCGGTACAGGCTAAAAGTAGACGAAGAAGACCTAGTAAAGACTCAAGAAGTTTATAACAAGCATGATATTAACGGAATAGAAAAAATATCCAATACTTTTCTGGACTGTTCTGGAAAAGTCTGGTACATATGGAAATAGCTCGAGACATCACACTGATAAAGAAAGGATCGTAGAGTCGACACCCAGCTTGTAATCGGGTTACAGGTCGCGCCAGGAATGTCGGCTGCTTATTGACGAATACGTAGAGTTGTAGAGCAATACATTAGCCTTGCGTGCTATTTAGGTGTTAAGATCAGAAGTGGCTTGTAGGTCAGGCCATATAAATGTAAAATAATGGGACTACATTCGGTAATTATAACAACATTTATACACAATGTTATTATTATTTTGGTCGGATTAGGGTAACAGATACCACTTTTAAAGGTGATTTTTGAGAATCCAGTTTCTGAATAAAATAATATTAAAAGTATGCAGTAGTGATACTGCAAATATTTGATGACATCCATTCTGATTGCGTAATATTTCAACGACAAAAGTAACATGAATATTGTTTCTTTGCAGAAGCGGTTTTATCGCTTCCTCTGTTTATACACCAACTAGCTATGCCTCGCAACTGCGTCCACGCAGAATTATATCCGTTCCTAGATGATCACATTCAGAAACCGAAAAAAACGCATTTGCAAAATTTGTACTCCCAAATTTAAAGATATTTCAATCAATGACTTCGGCTTGGTCTAGTGGTTTGGATGTAGGCCGCTCGACTTACTGCAACAGATGGTTGCCGGTTCGATGTCCGACATCGGCAAATTTCCAAAAAGACCTTATCGGAATTTGCACTGGCCTGGTTGTAACTAGGATTATCCCCAGTTCATTGTACGGTACCCATAGTAAAAGCTATGCTTAGTTTGGGATCATACGATGAGTATGTGTTGTTTTGCAATTCTTTTTTTCATAGTGTTCTACAATGTCACTGTAAATGAATCAAAAACGTTTGCTAGATAAGTGCGTTTATATTTTTAGCTAGTAAAATGTTGACCAAGCCAGTTAATTTGAGTTTCGCTAAAGGCCGCCGACTTGTGAATTAGTGCAGCCGAGAGCTCAACTGGGTCGGTCGATAGCGCACGCTTAATTGCGATAAAAACTGCTCCTCAGTATCAGACCATTAAAGCCTCCTGTACACAGGGGCGTCAAAATGTTTACCAACACCAAAATGAACTGTATTGACACAGAAAAAAAAACTGAGCCGTCGCGGGACGCCTGGCAGATGTGAAACATAAACGTCGTAGCGGCGAGTGAGCGGAGTCAGCCGGTGGGCGGAGTCTAAGCGGCGGAAAGAACCGAGGAGCCGAGAAGTACGAAGCGTGGCCGCATTTAAAACTATACTTTATGCATTGAGTAATAAGGTTGATTTCATTTTGTTGTGGCGAAGCGTCGGCAAATCTTGCCACGCCAAGAAACAGGTTTACCGCTCGCCTATAGATGTTTCACATCAAAAACATTCTTCAACCTGACTCTGATAGGGAGAGGAGGATTTAAACGCGTGGGGGTATAGTTTATAACACAGAAATTCAATGTTAATCCATATTGACACAGATTTCGTTTTGGTATTGGCAAATTTTTGACGCGCGATCATCGACGCTCGAGTCTGTGGGCTTAATTGCGACAAAAACTGCTCCTCGGTATCAGACCATTAATTCTGTAATTATCGCGCGTTCCCGACATCAAACGCGCCGCGCGATATGCCACGACAAATTTGTACAACGCGTATTTTTCACTACTGAGGTGAACACAGTTTTGTTTGCTTAGTAAAGAACCTGCTGATTAACAACTGTCAGCATTGCCAGTAGATGTGTTTGCATCAAGAGCGCATCGTGTGACCAATACGTGTAGTTAGCTGTAACATATAATCTAGATATATACAGGTGGACCACAAGTTCGTTTACATTTCGAATGATGATTTAAAAGAAACTAGTTATGTGAGATAAAAACTGTTTATTCCTTTATTTCTCATCTTTCTTATAAATTACATTTTTAAATATATATAAATAATACATTTAAAAATATAAAATACTGTTTTAAGTACACGAATAGGGTTTTTTTTTAATTACATCATCCGTATGTGATCCTTGACTATTTTGACACTGCTGCAACCTGGAGCGAACCCGAAATAAACTGGTGCACTAAGTATTTATTAATGGATGAGTATTTATTAATTGATTTAAGTAAAAGTTTATTAAAGATTTATATTTTCCGTATACTAAAAAAAAGATACAATATTCCCAATGTAGTTGAAACCATGTCGGAACACATCCCCACGAACCACGTGACACGCGTGACACTTAAGCCCTGTGCACACTGGGGCCTCCTCCGGTAAAGCTGTAAAGGCCACCTCACGGCCAACAGCGTAGTCCATTCAAAAAAAAAAGCACACTGGGGCGTCTAGACGCGCGCGTCATAATTTTTGCCATAACAAAAATGAATTGTATAGTCGAAAACTCAAATTCTTTAAAGAAATATCCCTGACAGCGCGAGCGAATTTTGACGCGTGGTCGAGTGTCTTTACCTCAGAAATTCAATCTTTATGTATATTACAACAGAGTTTGTTTTGGTCTTGGTAGAAAAATTACGCGCGCATATTAACGTCCCAATGTGTCCGAGGTTGTATACAAAAGGGGTAACCATTGGAAAGTTTTAGCGGCCATAATGTAGCCATATACCTACATTTGGGAAGATATGAAAGCTGCTTTGAATGACCGAGGGGTCGCGATATCATATCGTTGAGAACAGCTCAATAACAATTTGTCGGCGTGCGTCGGTCAGCGGTGACTGATAGCGATAAAGACGTTTTTCAACTGAATAGGTAAGACCCGGGTCGGAGGAAATTGGCTGAACTTCTCAACCTTGCGCCGTGATAGATAGATTGAGTCTGAAGTTTCCAGCACAAGATTGTTGAATTAACATACACTAACCAATTATGAACCCAAAATAACATAAAAAAATTATATAGATATTTTGCGACTATTAAAAAGACTTCATTAACAAACGCTATAATGGAACACGGATCAAAAACTTAAAACACAATAATGCGACAACGAGGTTTACACATATTTTTACTATATTTGAGAGCCGAATACGTAAATACTGTCAAAATGTACGGAAATTATAAAAATAATGAGCATGTAGTAGATTGAGAACCTTCTCCTTTTTTTGTGGTGTGAAGTGGTCATCTATGCCTTATAAATGTAGCCGTGGTGTCTGTATTTTATCTATGAGGTGTCAAAATTAAGCTGTCCTCCAGTTTGAACTGAACAAAGATTACCTGTTTCTTATTTCTAATGCACAAATTCCTATTATATTGAGTTCTCATATGTACCTTAAAAAGTTCTTACATGTATATTCCGATACTAGCTGTGTCCGCGGTGTCCCTCGCGTTTATGGTTACTGTGTCTTAGCGTGATGTTATAGCCTTCCTCGATAAATTGACTATCCAACACAAAAATATTTTTTTTTATTCGAACCACCCCTTAACTTAACCGCGTAGACATAAGTTTTATCTCTTTCAACTATCAGATTTGTCGAGAAAATTACGTCTTAATGAACTTTTTGTACCTACTGGACATGGCTCAGTGTGACGTAATTTTCTCGACGAATCTGTCAGTTGAAAGAGATAATACTTATGTCAACACGGTCATGCTACAGGGCCAGTAGTTCTTGAGATTAGCGCGTTCAACCAAACAAACAAAATCTTCAGCTATAGAATATTAATAAATAGTATAGATATAAGGTATATTTTTCAACAGCTTACGCTTATCGTGACTAAAATATTAGGCGTAACGAATTACACATCGGTTACTATAAAATGAACACTATTTGCCCATTTTAATGATCATTAGTACAAAATTACACTCATCACGAATAATTTAAAAACTCAAGAAACCTTAGTTCACGTTTCAAGTGTCTACACAACCTTAATATGAGGTCGGAAATATCAAATTAATATGTTGTAAATATGATGTAGGTAGTAAGATTGGACATTCATTAACTATTATCTATTACTAGGTATCTATTTATAAAAATATGAAGAGGTATTATCCAACCTATATAGCTTAAACAGTTTTTTTTATTTTTGTATTCTTTGTTTATTTAAGAGAGTTTATCAAGATATTTCAATGTTGTCTCTATACATATAGTTGGTGCGATATATTCCGTGATATAAGTTTTGTCTTGGCGAATGTTTTAGCAATGCAGGTGTGGCCAATCACGAGTTTGACTTCAGATTTCATGTGAGGCAAAACAAATCTTTTTTTAGACAATTGATTGTATTAGAAATTAACTGTTTTTTTTTTCTGAGTAAAATAAAAATGTAGAGTTATAAAAGAATGAATAACAAGTCGTAGTATAAGATACATTTCTCTGTTGGTACCTATGTTAGTTATTATAAATCATATATCAAGGTAAGCATTGACGGAGTAAATAGGGATTAGTAATTTAGTGTAAAAAATACTTTAGATTATACTAAAATGTTTAAAATAAGAAAGTGTGAAGGCGGTTGTGTGAAACACAAAACCATTTTGTAAACGTCAATAGTGTTCTATTAATGTTAAATGTGAGCGTGCCTTTAACACGTCTTCGCTCAAATAAAAAAATAATCTTGTCATCTGTCATACATTTTGACATGCGTACAATTTCAAGCCAGGATAATTCATATGAAGGTTGTGTAGAACACGCACAAATGCATTTAGATCGTGTATTTCAGCTGGGTCTAGTTATTAATGACGCGAAGGTTATGTGTAGGCAGCCATTGTTTTTATTATCTTTATGATTCTCTCCTCACGTTACACCTGATTTAACGCAATGAAGTAATCTTTCAAAATAATGAACGGACCAATGAATTATTATATTAAAGAGGAAGCTTTTCCAAACATTTGACAGTTTCACATGTCCAATTTTGTGTGTCTTTTGGCACAATTCGGTATCTGTACTTTTAATATAATTGGAATCAACTAAATACGTTTGAAAACGTTTTGGAATCATTTAAGAATTAATTAAAGTATTTTGTCCACTTATTTAAAAATCCTACACGAAAACTCCAATTGGAATATATTACAAAAGTATTTTTCTATAAATTAAATGTCATTCACTAAATGATGATTGACACGAACAAAAAAATAAAACTACAGTGTTCTAGTATAATCCGATAGAGATATATTGGACATTAAACTTGCCGCACCCACATCCGAGGCCATTACATTTTATATTTAGTCGGTTAGTGCACCATTAGGCCGAAAATAATGACCATAATATGGGCATTCGAGCTTAAGTTATTCATACGGTCACCATAAATATAAATATGCAGACGATTTTGTATTTTTGAGCCGTTCGTAAGACATGTCAATTAATTTCAAAATAAAAATGTGTTTTCAATTTGTCACTAATATATTCTTTTTATTCCTTAAACATGACCATCTAATTAAAGATTCCTTTTATTTTTAATCTGATGAATAATCATAAAAATGATTTTTAATCTTATAGTCATCTGTGACGATACATTTATATTATTAAAATGTATTCTTTCGCAAATTTCCTTTATCAAAATGACATATTGCGACAAATCGATGTTGAATTAACGAAACGGTTATAAATTCCGTATGCCACTTTCTACAATAGCATTGTTTTATGTATGTCGTGATCAAAAATGGAAACAGTTTTGTTGCGTGGGCGTATAAAAGTTCTCTCAATACGCCGTTCAAAAGAAGTATTACATGTAGCCATCTGATTTATGTTTCCTACGGATATTGGGATAACTATAACGTAATCCGCAGAGTGGATGAGCTACAAACATGAAAATTGTTGCGAAACTTAAACAAGACTTTAGACTTAAACAAGATATAATGGCGTGAACGTACTGGCGCGGGCGAATTCACTTGTTTTTTTTTGCTTAATGGCCTCTTTCCATTGAGTCAGGCCCAATGCGAATAAATTTGCTCGCGCAATTGATGCCATTTCTATGAAATAAAAAGTTTTCATAAAAGTTTGTTTATAAAAAAATAGTCGCGCGCGTCTAGACGCCCTTGTTTGCAAACGTTTATAATGCAAAATGATAATAAAAACTGACTTATTTAACACAATGGGAAATACATCCGTTACTGAGATTAGATTTTGTCGTTTTAAAGTTTTATCTATTTAAATTCTTAGATTTCATTTGTGATTATTAAACTACCTTTCTATTCTCTAGATTGTTTATTACGAATCCTAATATTTTATTTATAACGAAAAATAAATAAAGTTATATACAAACACCTTTCATAGCTATAGCCAACACCTACTCACTGGGGCGTCAAGATGCGTACATCGATTTTTTTTCCAATACTTCGAACGCGAACTGTATTGACTCATAGATAAAGTTCATACTTCAACGAAATGTCATCGACAGCGCAAGCGAATTTCACGCGTGAGAGCATGGCTTTAGGAGATATTAAATCATTATTTATATTAGCATAGAGTTCGTTTTGGTGTTGGCAAACAGTTTGACGCGCGACTTTCGACGACTCCGTGTGCCCCTAGGCTTTATTCTGAGATATTATTATATAATAGTGTTTTCTTTCAAAATGTAGACGAGGTCTGTAGATATTTAGGTCGATTTTATCAACAAAATATTTGTAGCTTTGTTATGACAGCTCACGAGCCCAATTCATTAGCGGTCTTGAGGGACGGTCGGCCGGCGCGAAAATAAGTACGGCGACGCACGCAATTTGCCACGGTATTTTTTTTATTATTTTAACAAGATTACTCGTTATTAATTATAAACCATTTAAAATAAGAACATTCATGTTTTGAAATACACTATTTAGTGATGATTTCTACTGAAACAGTGATCATTATATCCTTAAGCGATTCTTGTAAAGATTAATTTCACTTTGAAATTTTAACACCTGGAACTAATTTATCTAATAACATTTTTAGAGCAAGTGATGACCGGTAAACAAACTGAGGGTCGAAATACAAACATTCGTAGAGTCACTTCGTAATTTTAAATACTTAATTAAGCACATTGATTGGGAGCAATGCCAACAACATTCGTCTGATTTTCATTGAGACGGGGATGATTCACGACCAGCACGCTATACTCTACCGTGTAAATGCACTCTATATGATGTAAGCATGTAGAGTAAAGATGGAAACACGTAACTTATATTTTTATACATTTGAAGCATGCAGAACTATTTTAGAATATGAATCCCCGATAAAAAAACTATATGAATTCTACAGATAAAAACACTCGACCAATATTTGTTTTTATCAAACTCTAAACTATTCTGTTATAAATTATTTAATAGCTAATATTCTCACATATATTCTGCAGTCATAAATTATTTACAATAACAGTTATCACAAGTAAATTATCGTTTAAATTACTAGGCACATGCAGCAAGTTAGATGCCAAATAGCTGAACCACAAATTCTCTTCGTGGAACCAACAGAATATATCCATGCAGTATACACCACACGAAGATTTTATTGCCTCAAATGACATGTACTGAAACGTTGTACTCATTCACAAGTTACGTAACAATTGCCCGCCCACTGCGCAGTGAAAAACTGACCAACTATTAAAATGTATCAATGAATGTAATCAAATTGGATCGTTTGTGAAATATTTTACGGTTAAACAGTGTCATAACACGTCAACGGGCGCCTACGCGAAAAAATTTATTCTCCGAATTAAGTTCAAAAAGAATATAATGTTCCAATTTAAATTATCTTAACCGAGTTGAAGTCAGTTTCGATCAGTATTTGTAGTATTCGCCACTACAAATACTGATCGAAACTGACTTCCTGATCCACTATGATTCACTAGTCCAAACTGGTCCCAAATGATCTACTAGGGAAATATGATTAGCTGAGTTGGTTAGGTGTTAAGCAAGCATAAATACAGCACGTATTTCAATCACACGAAAAAGAAGCAAAGGTTCTCTAGCGTAGCGATCACGCCCGTATATTAGATTTAGGAATTGGGTAAGGAAATTGCTATCAAAAAATTAACTTAAAAAATACTCACAACGTAGCATATTTTTACACTAGTAAGACTTAGTACAAACTTAATAGTAGTTAAGTCTATAATAGTTCAATTAGATACAGATTTTTGCGAGTTCTAAACATCAAAGTAGCAATATTTACCTAAATAGTTAAAACGCTACAGTGATTTGAAAATAATGAGTATGTACTTCACAGTCGGAAACAATGAAATACCGATTAACATTCACGTAGTTTTGGGTACTTCAACATGATTAGTACGAGAGGTTAGGATTTGCACATGCGGCGTAGCTATCTTTGGTACGTTGCTTTTGACTCTTTAGAAAATATCGAACTTGTGATATGTAGTTAGAAAAAAAATAGATCCCCTGCTAAGAATGACACTAATGAAGAAGTGAGGCAAGAGGAAATTTATATATCTGTCAAAAATATAAGTAATATTAAAATAATACTGCTGGTCGTTCAGCGCTAGGAGTTACCTTGGAATCTAATTACTTGTCATCTGTCATAGAAAAACGGTAATAATGAGTAGAACGTGAGATAATCAGTGCGAACCTTTCACTCTAATGCAAATAGCATGCGTTTGTCTCGCTTCCGTAGCTGTCACAGCGAAGACATAGCGCCAAATTTATAGAAATTTAAATCCACCCACAATGCATTTATAGATTCGCAGTGACCTGTTTCAAAACAAAAGTGATTCTTCGATGCCCGCTATCAAGGGGGCTCGAAGAATCACTTTACATACCTATCTACATCCTATAACGGGGTAATGCAGATGTCCGATATTTGGTAAACTTGGTTGATAGGTTAGGGAGTCACATGAAGCGCACTAAATAAATTTAAAAAGTAGCGATCGCCGGAAAGCCAAGCCAACGTTATATTAAAACGAAAATAACATCACGGACCTTGAGCTATTATTTAATTTTAATGTGTATATTGGGTGTGAACGCTCGTGACACGCACGTGCATATTTATTGCTTATTTTACGTGGAAACAAATGAAAATTGCTGATCGTTACACTGCCAATGCTGTTTAGGAACATCCTATAAATAGATATACATAAACAAATAATCAGAGGACGGCCTCAGCAAAGGGACGATTCGGTACGAACATTTACTCGTTTCCACGACTTTCAAAGTTGTACAAAACATAAGCTTCATTGAATGTGCGACGAAAATAATTCAATGAGCTGTTGAAAGAGAATTGAAATTCGCGTACGTTTATTGTGCACTGTACGAAGAGTATTCTATTTTTTACTCAGAGTTTCTCAACTCATTTTTTTATTTTTTAAAGGATCATCCCGTAATCCCCGGTGTCAGTCTGTTGTTACTTTCTCTCCTTCCAAAACATTGGCCGTTGGCATAATGCCAGAGGTGTCTGGCCCAAGTTGATTTAAAAAAAATGTACAATCAACTCGTCGTACGATGTAGGTGTAATATGTTTTCGATTCATTATGAACAGTTTTGTAGTAAATTAACACTAAGGGGAATTAAATTATGCAATTGAATAAGACATTTAAAGTTTAATTGAGTGCATTAATTTTGTGTAGTCTACGCATATATAGTTGATTGCAATTAAGTATAATAAATAACTTGAATTCATAAAAAAGATTTTGATTTGGCTTAAATATTTAGATAAATATTTTATGAAGGAATCTTCAAATATTTACGTGATCGCTACCGAATCTCATAGCTGTCTTAATAAATTCTCGACAAATTGTTCTAAAAACACGTGTTTCTTCATGTTATCGATATTCTCCAATTCGGAGATTACTTCACTTTTCTTGTGCTTCCGAGTATATACATTTTATTTAAAAATTATGATACAGTCGTTTTTAGACTTAGCAAAGTAATCCTGTCAGTCTCCTGTCTGCAACCTACGTCGTACAAAGACATTGAGTTAAAATGACAAAACCCATTGTTGGTTCAAGATAGGGTATTCAAATTTTGAAGGATCGTTGTTGCTTAGAACGACAGCTACCTATGAAAACTCATACTCACTGCATGAAGAGCAGTATGCAGATAGGTTACCTATTAAATTTGTAAATCCCAAGGTGTTTCTGTTGCACATGCTTGTGTTGATTCGCACTTGACCGGATTTTTTATATCGAAATGGCGGGCAAATAAATTATTGAATTTGGCAGCATCCCATAACGTAAAATAGTTAATTATAAAATTTATATTTAATTAGGCGTATAGAAATGTTTGGACGGGAAGACCCACAGAAACGGAAAATTCGCTATACCAACCAACCCATAGTTTAATAGTCCGAAGATCATAAAACATCAGGTAGTGTGATGGGTGGTCCGGCCTCTGGCGTTAGTCCAATTAGCTAAGGTGTGAATGAGGTACATACATATATGAAAAATGATTAAACGTCTCACTGGACACACTATTATTAATTTTTTGTCATTCTGTGTAGAGTAGGCAAATGAGAAATGGAAGAAATTACAAAGATAAATTCCTAACAGATACACTTTAGGTCAAAGTCGTTTATTTTAGAGATAGAACTTATAAATGATGCGTCAAGTGTCAATGTTATTAAAAGTCAGTGTTTCAATTTGTAGAGAAACAAAGAGTCTGTCCGCTGGAGCAGTTAAATTAGGTCAGATTATAAACCATGATGTTCTAAGAATAAAAAGTGACAAGGTTATAAACAAGATATCGGATAGAACTACAAAAGAAATTATTACGGAACATCAAAGTATAGGATAACAATAGGATTTGAATCATTGAAGTATTTTGGAACAGCGAAGTGGGTATCTGAAAAGATAGGAAGTGACGTCGAAAATTGCGAAGTAGACAAGATCGATGCTTCCGAATGTCCTGAAAGAAACGGGCGCGCTGCCAGTGTAGGAATGAGGTCAATTTTTATGCAATTCGCTCGAAATTCTCATTGTGTAATTAATATTTTTAGATTTATTGTTCATGGCCTACGATTCTAGACTACACTTCAGCAACATATGTGACCGTATTTTGAGAATAATGTGGTTTATGAAATCATACTTTTGGTTGACAGCTTTTTGTGGACTCGGAATATTATCTTTGCGGTTGAATACACGCAGTTCATGTACCCGACACATTTGCGTAGGCGATCGCAAAAAGAGAAGAGAATAAGGGTCTTTTCATTCGAAAATCCGCCATATTGATTTGATCGGATCTCTTATAAACCATTATTGCCAACCTTCAAAAAAATCACTGCAAAGCATTACGAAGAGTGGGGTCCTTAGAGGTACTCTATCTACTCTGAGGTATACCTATACTTAAGTAAATGTTTTTGGTCGAATTTGGACACATTTAGGTATCTGTGCATTTTAATATCATTTACGTACGGCTGTACGTTTCGTTAGACCCATAATTATAACGCAGTTACTTTATCCGTGTGAGCAGTGAAGATCATTTTCAATATTATATAAGATTTCAGTATATAATCTCACATGAACATTGCAAAAAATGTAGAACTAACTGACACAGGCTCCTTGCGAACTTCATACCATTATGTAATTAACTGAATTATAATATTTTTTTAGCGATCCATTAACACTGAAATGGCTTATGGTTTCCTTTGAAAACATAATAGGCACCCGGGCGGCTTGCCAAGCGAGGAAACTACAAATAAATCGCAATATATCGCCGCTAACACTGTGACTATGTTTTTATTTACTTTTGTGTTTCATGTTTTATAAATTTGCATCTTATTTTATTGATAAAAATAGTTTTCATGAGCTCTCAATGAACACAAAGGTAGCTCTGTCAGCCCACGTTTCAATTACGTGTCGTATCTGTATAATCTCTTTATAAGCAAGATGAAGATATACCGGCACGCCTAAATTTCTTGCAAGGGTAAGCAGTGTATTGCACTATCATGCCCGGGCGGTTTTTGGGCTCAATGGCATTGGCAACGAGTGTTTAAGTACCACATCTTACAGATTTCCTCATGATGTAAGAGCTCAACTCTCTTCTAAGATAGTACCTGGCTATCGCTGACAATCCTCAATAACATATATGGTTAGAATCTACTTTGGTAACTGAATTACGAAACAAAACGGCAATTCACAGAAAAACTGCACAATCTCAGAGCAAATCTACTAGGAAAGGGGAATGACCCGCGGACTCATCAGAATATTATATTTCATTTGCATCAGGTATAGCCATGTTATGCGCATGCGCCCATATGCAGCCACGGAATGGTTTTGTTTACATTACTATGTCGCTCTCGAGTTTCTCGACAAATAGCCACCTGTAACTTTCATGCTAATTGTGGGGAATGTGCTTAATAGACGGTGTTTGTTTTCATTGCTGAATCATGAATTCCTTGTCTTGGGACATTGATTAGATAGACAATAAATACATGCTTATTATGTTTGAAACAATGGCTCTTACTACTGCAAAAGTGTTCTATAAATAACACAGTTTATGTACCATATTCTTTTTTTAATTTATTGTATTTTAGGACAATATGGTCAATTAATATGTAGTATATATTTTCTTAAAGGTTTTTCTTTGCGATCGACGGAATTTCAGCATCAAAACATTTTAACTAGAATTCATTTTCATTCAAATTATTCTACACCTTTATAAACGCTGACTTCATCACTAATACCGTAAGTGCAGTGCATAAAGAAGCGAACATCTACCTTTCCGTAAACATTAAAAATGTATTACATGACTATGCAAGTAAATTTGCAAGTTTATAGCAATTAACGCCGACCATTAATTCGCCATTAGTTCCCCATTGCATATCGATTCACGCTCAAGGTCTTAGAATCATGGTATATACGAGCTGTGTCTAATTCTGATAGTTGTTTGACGAGCTGTTGTTTACTTGTTAGTAGATAGCAAAATAGAGGCAAACAAACCAAATTACGAACTGACTTCGATAAAGATGGATCTCTTATAACACTGAATATCGGATCACAGAAACAATAGTAGCGTAGTTGGTAGAACGCCTGCTTCAAACGTAAGGGATGCAAATTCAATTCCCAGGCCCGCACCTCTACCGACAATGATGATCTCGAGTAGAGTAGGCCATTATAGGACTTTTGGACATGAGACGAGTTTTTATCGTCGTTGAATTCTTAGAGATAAGGTTGCCTGGTAGAGTTCACTATTAGTGATAAGGCCGCCCATTGTGACACTCTGTATAAATTGTGTGTAATATTCTGATACTTTTTGCGGTGGTATAATAAAGAGTTATCAATCTATCTGTCTATCTAGTGTTCCTAAATTATCACGTTGAAGGAAGACCCGTGCCCAGTAGTCAGATAATTAAAGTGCCGGTCTTTAGAAAATGTTAGAAAACTGCGAAGGGAAATCCAACTATGAATTTCAAGCTACAGGATATAAAGCCTTTGTTTGAAAAATACCCCTATTCTTATCAGAGTAACATGCACGCACAGTACAGTCCGTTGTTTAGACACGTCTGAAAATATTCATAGTGCGTGTTTGTTTTGAAATTTCTATTCTCTATTGAAACCCTTTGTTCTAGACGTTTGTCTATGATTTGTCTCATTGTCTACCGAAAACATAGCTCGCAGTATTTTTGTCGCGGACCCCAATGTGTTATGTTATGAGTTATTTTTGTTGTTATTTCGACATGTTCATTAATGCAATATGAATACTCCGATGCTTTTCCGACATGCTGAATACTCCGACCTTTTTAGAGTTGCGTATCTAGCAAGGTACATTTGTAGAACAACTTACGAGGTATCCGTGCTTACAAAACGTATGGAATTAAGAGAGATTATCAAAAACACTTTGGAAAAATCTAGAAGGGGCGCATATACTTTCTTGGTTTTGAAAGCATCAAATACTGACACTAAAATCTTCAAAAACTTGCACAGCAGAACTCCAACTTGCCCTACAATGTTTTACTTTATTTGCTGCAATTTGTACCATTTAAGACACATTTTTCATTGGGTAGTTTTCATATCTAAATCATACAGGAAAATGTGTTCAAAAATTGCGTTTAACTAAGCATTACATACAGCTTAGTTACCATATTTTCCTGTAATGTTAGGGATATGTTTAAAAATACTGTAACAATTGAAAATTAAACTAAGTAATCGAAAATTACAACAATGGTATTGCAATACAAAAACACAGATTATTTCAATTACAGATCGAAATAAATTGACAATACTCTACGACACGAATTGTGTTACGGAAGTGAGTTAATCTGTTGAGTTAAGTAGTTACTTAAAGTTGGTAGTCATTAAAAATACTAATAAAAATGTGCGAATGTAATGAAGAGCTTAGTAAAATAAACTCCATGACTATGGCAAACGTAATCAAATTGGATCAATACATACCTTTAAATTTCTTGGTATTGAATATAAACCAATAATTTAATCTATTTCTTAAGGATAGGTTTTTATTAACAGGCACTAGTAGAAAAACATTGGTATTAATTCGTTCGGTTCGGTTCGATATACCCTGCCCCTGAAAAAAGCGTTTAGTTTTTCGCAACATGCGCAACTAACTAGACGATTTACGCTAAAAATGTTAATTGTTCTCGCGATGCGCAAAGTGTTCGTAATTCGAAAAATTTGCCTTTTAATTATCATTCAGAACAGGTACGTAGTGAAATGCAACTGCCTTTGGCGCTCGCCAATCAGCGTGCTAGTTCGCGAACCGAGGCCACGCCTACACCTGATGTGCACTGACCACGGCCACAGACAGGCACACGTTCAGAGGTAACGATCTAAACCTATGCGAGCAGGCTTATTACGTAACTTTAGCTCTACCATATGTTTTTCCTTTTTTCTAAAGTGACTATAAGTCTCAGCCATAGAACTCTGCTTTCTGTCTTTCGACTCCCAAGGTTTCTCCTTCTTTTATCAGATTGTCAGTCCATTTCGCTGGTGTCTTGCCAATTCTTCTGCGTCCAGTACGAGGCCCCTATTCCACCACGAAGAATAATGATATAAAAATGTATACCACAATAGAACAGTGCCTCTGTCTGCAATAAAAAACTAAAACAATTTTAGGGAGACGCTAGCAAACGTGTTAACTATTGGTAGAGCTATCTTCGTGTATTCGTCCGAAGGCAAGGCGATCTGTCACGAGCCATCAAACGGATTCAATATTCACACACGCCCGCGAACTCTACGTAAACAAAATTACTCAACGTCCTATAATTTGATTTTTTAATTGATCTGTGAATATTTAAAGGTCTTGCGTGTACGCCTATTAATTAGTGTCAATATTAATGCAAGCTAATTTTTATTTTGAATTGGGAATCAGTCGTGAGTAATATATTAAGAGGTCCCCATTAATCAATACCAGGCAAGGTGACTTCGCCGCGACCTTGCTGATTTATTATTTTATTTGTGATCGGGCGCATATGAAATGAATAGTAATCGAATTATAGACAGTGTAGGTTTAATGATCATAAACTTTATGTTTCCTGTTAAAATAATTTTGAATTCTGTCATTAATCTCGAACATACTGGGTACCGGGGCAATTCACTTTTTTACTTTTACCCATACTTAGTTATTTTTTGTAGAAAGTCTTTCCAGTATCTTCTAATCTGGATTCCTCAATCAGGAATGTGCTAACCATGGTTGTATGACCCTTAGAAGTCTCTGCCTACCCCAACACAAGTAACTTAGCCGAGCGAATAATATTATAAACAATAAATAATTGTACTACATTTATTGTAACCCTAATAATTGTTTACATGTTAAACATATAACCTTTAGCTATCTCTGTTAGTACTAACCTACGATAGATTAACACAGTTTACTAGTAATAAACCTAATCAAAATCATAACATTGCTTAACACACTAATAAACTTATGGATCAGTTTTCCCAGCCGACCAGCAACGTGGTCGTCATCTTACATAATGAAGTCGTGTGTGATGTGACCCATTTTCGAGGTTATATTCGATGCGCCCTATATTGTCAAGGGATGGGACAAATCCTTTAAGAAATTGATTGGATTCATCATTTGAAAGATCCTGATCCATGTCTCAAGCTCATTTTCACTAACACTAAGATACCGCTTAAGTTGATACTAAAATGAAATTTACTGCAAATGGCAACTGCCAGTTATATATTCATTTTTATAATTGTTATATATATTATATTATATCTTAAGGGATTAACTTTAGTAGTATAGGTAGAAAAGTGAAAGAACAAGACGCGAATAATTTCCTCACAATTTTCATTGTAATTAATAACATTACTTACTACACCCAATGCAAATTAATTCTTACGCAGCAATATAGGTCGCCAGCATTAAAACTGGATCATTTCACAAGGGATTACACTCCATGGACGGATATATAGACGGGTCTAACGAATAAAGTCCTAACTGACAAACTGGAGTTATAGCAAATTAGACTTTGTTCTTTTAATTCTAAGAGTCACATTTGCAATCTGGTATTGTTGGAGATATTACTAAATTCTTGGGATACGTCGATATAATCACCTCCCCGTCTCTAGAATCGGAGGGTACGCATGGTGCCCTACATACATTTCGTAGACACTTTCCGTGGGCGGAACGGTTAATGGATTTCCATTACAATAAGCAAATATCACCGGATCCATGGTTAAAGCCCAACGCCTACTAGCGACTCAAGACGCGCGCAATCTATTTTTGCCAATACCAAAACAAACTCTATTAACAAGTAGAAGAAGCACATTTTCCAACAAACTATCATCGATGACGCTAGGTCCGTGGCTTGTACTACAAAAGTAATCGTTGTGTATATTAACACAGAGTATATTTTCGAAAAAAAATAGCTTATTTGTGCGCCCTAGTGGATGCAGGGCGTGATCCAAATAAAATGGGACATCGATAAATGTTGAAGATGAATTATACAAGAATAATATCCCACACATATTGTATTTTGGGAAATTTGTAGGTGTTTATTTATTGGTGTTCGTTTTAAATCATGTTTATACATTTTTAAGACAGTTTTCTTGTTAATAAATAGGTAACTTGTACGATATCGGTAAAAAAAACCGGCCAAGTGCGAGTCGGACTCGCGCACGAAGGGTTCCGTACCATTATCTATAAAAACGGCAAAAAAATCACGTTTGTTGTATGGGAGCCCCCTTAAATATTTATTTTATTCTGTGTTTTAGTATTTGTTGTTATAGCGGCAACAGAAATACATCATCTGTGGAAATTTCAACTCCCTAACTATAACGGTTCATGAGATACAGCCTGGTGACAGACGGACGGACGGACGGAAAGCGAAGTCTCAGTAATAGGGTTCCCGTTTTACCCTTTGGGTACGGAACCCTAAAAACATACACAATTGGTAGACATAACCTAAAAACAATAGAACTAAACTAAACCTAATTATATAATGCCATTTAATGCAAAAATCTTTTTAGTATTGCCATTTTTAAGACTGCAAAGAAATGTACTCTATCTAAAGAATATAATGAAAACTTAGTATCTACCATAAACTCTACAGTGTATGGTTTGTTTATGGCTCTCCGTGCAAATATCTAAGCAACGGTTATAATAAAACAATGTTGCCACAGTTTAACAGCCCAGTATTCGATTACATGCTAATAAAATTGTGTACAATGTATGATAATCAATTGCTCAATATATTTAAAGTTCTACCGCATTGGTTAAGCCCCACACTGGAAAAACGCGCATTTGGATCTTTTTTCAATGCCAAAATGGCCTTTGTGTCAATATGCATAAAGTTTGAATTTCTGAAGTAAAAGCCGCGCTCCACGCGTTGATATTCGCTCGAGCTGTCCATATTATTTCGTAGAACAATGAAATTTTTCTTTGAGTAAATCAATACAGTTCGTTTTGTTATTGACACAAAATTAGACATATGCGACGCCTTGACGCCGCAGTGTACGGGGGGCTTAATTGTCGTTTTCATAGGTTTTAAGTATTCAGGTGGGTGGTGTTATTATGGAAATTAAATAATTAATTATGAAATTAATCTATTCTATATGTCAAATGAGGATCAACATAATACCTCTTTGTTCCTACAAGAAAACATAAGGGTCAAATTGAAAACCTTTTTGAATTCGGTTAAAAAAAGCCCCATTAATTAAATAATTTAAATTTACGAAATGTGGAAAATCTAATACTAAAATCAGTCACGTGTGCGTTGTTATCGCCGGATGAACTCCAATATAATTAGGCATTGAGCGATTGAAGTACTGCGCAAATAGGGGCGTCAAAATGCGCGCGAATTGACTTTGGTAATACCAAAACGGGTTCGTTTTGGTATTACCAAATTAACTCTTGGAAGAAGCACATTTTTAGTTAAAATGTCATCGATAGCGCAAGCGATTTAGTCGCGTGGTTTTGCCACAGACATGTTATCTTTATTTATATTGAAACAGAGAACATTTAAAAAAAAAATTACAAGTAAATGCGCTCACCTCAGTGTGTGCAGGGCATAAAGCTGTAATTGAAAGGCGTTGAAATTAAGGGGAAACCCCATACTTTAATTTCAGATGTATAGCAACAAGTGTTTCAAATAATCATGAGTAGAGGATAATACGAATTTAAACTTTAATATCATATTAATTACGATTGAAATTGTCTGTATATTATAGAGAGTTTGGTCGTTCAGGATATAAAGGTGTTCATTATGATAAAGTTAAGTTTAGGCAATTAAATTCGGTAACTTATTAATGAAGTATGAATTATAGATTTTGTTAAGAATATTTAATATAATAAGATAAATATATTATTCGATAATTCTCATTCTTAAGAATTGATGTCAATTGTATTATTCATGGCCGTAATAAGGGTTGCTTTACGCTTAGTTTAGTTCCAACATAACTATCACTTATACCCAGTAGGTAAATTAACTTAAGGAGGTATTAAATTATCTAAAGCTGCATAATATATGAGACTCAATAATTTAATGCACATACAAGAATTCGATTCGTATTTTCTGTAGAAATCTGACTAAGTTTTGACTACACTATTAACAGACAAAACTGTAACAGGGACTACGTTGGGCCATAAATCCTAGCTGGCATACTGAGCGGCGTCTCAGGACTGTCGTAAAGATCCTTAAACAGGCGCCCGTAATTACTGTGTCTCCGGCGAGGCCACTTTATACTTTAAACCTACTTTGTTAATAAACGATGACCTCAAAACCGTTTTAAGTTTAATGCCTAAATAAACAATGTTAAAAACTCGAGTACTATGTTCTTTTATGAACACATAGGTACAAACTTACATAAAAATTACAAATCAATTTAATTCTGTAAAGTGTCACTTATTCTTCTTTTTTTACAAAATCAGTGAAATGATGATATTTTAATGGAATAAGATGAGCAATGGCTCCACCTTCATTTAGCGGGTAATACAGCCAGTGTCAAGTAATTAATAGCAAGGGCAAATTCAATAAATACACATTATAAATAAAAATGGATGATGACAGTGATAAAGATGGCGGATGAATCCGTGTCACCTTTAAGTATTGAAATTATTTTGAATTTAGGTGTCAAACTTATTTCACTTGATCATTATTTGATTTTCGAATTATCTCAGCAAGTTATCTGTTTTGCAGTGACCCAAAGGAGAGTCAAACGCGCGCGTAATTTTTTTGTCAATACCAAAACATACTTCGTGCAACCTTTACAACCTAAGACAGGTTGCATTTTTGTGACAATTTCCACGCGATGACATTTCGTCGAAAAATAAACTTTTTCAATAAGTTAATAAAGTTCATTTTGGTATGGACGAAAAATAAGTCGCGCTAATGTCGAAGCGCCTTAGAGTGCTGCTTTATGGTTTTTCACTGCTATTAATTCAATTGTTCTTTGCTTAAAAACCTATCGTAGGCGTTCAGTCCATACATCAATGCTAGCTGTGTACGCGAAACGAATTTAAGTTACCCTTTAACGTTCAATAGCTTCCTGAATCCAATGCATGTACATGGAGATTTCAAATTAATTTGCATTAAACAATCATAAATTTGAAACTGACTATAACAAATTCTTTGCGTGAATAATACTCGTACAGGTAGCTGAGCATATTGTTTCTACTTTCTTTACCATTCTCATTTTATTTCCGTATTTATGACCCACTGCTGGGCAAAGGCCTCCTCCGGTCTTATGTTAGAAGGGGTATTTGGTTGTGGACTATGGTCCAAGGTTAGGATTTAAGTTACTATGTAGAAGTTCTCTAGATTCTTAAGATAGAGAATAACTGATCTGAGTATGTATTATCTCATCAAAGATTACAAGCTCTACCAGCAGCGTTTCGTCTACGAGTCAACATAAGAATTCTAAGTTTTCAAGAGTTCATCAATTTGTGGGTATGTAGCACGCCCCGAGGAGTGTGGGCTGCATAGATTGCTTGGGCAATATGGGTCACATTTTTAGTGACGGTACGTGGTCACTCCAATCTTATCAGGCGTCGCGTGACAGCCGGCACTTTGCCTTGAAATTCTAGCTACCAGCCATCTTAAGAATACATACTTTGTTAAATGTTAACGTGTTTACGTTAATTACATCCGTATAAAGCAGCGTTATAAAGTCTAGATTATTTCGTTACCTTAACTCTTTTTTTTCGTTACGTTACGAGTAAAATCTATTGTAAGTACTCGTAGCGTACAAAAAACAAACGTACTTGCCGCGATAAACTGTAACGAATTCCTTAATCCTGTGTTATGCTTGAAATTTACATTCTTCACGAACTACTTTTACAAACAATTTTATCGATCTCTCAAGTCAATATGGGTCATATTTATATATAATTATATCATGGCGATACCATAATGTCGAAACCGGGTGTTCAGCAGAGCGTACAGTAATGTTAAATAATCCATAAATCAAAAGATTAAAGTAATATTTACGTTACAATATCTTAAAATATCACTACACGAGTCGATACTGCGACTTTTTTGTGCTCGAAACTGCTGTTGTTATATTTTTCTCGACGCGCGCTCTTTTGTCACATCGAAACTGGTTCCACACCCACAAAATTCTTGAATGATTAATATACCTACAGCTTTTGCGAAAGTTTATATCACCTGTGTAGAAGACATATCTTTAAAGATCATGTTTCGGTAATATTAAACAGATTAATATTGATTAAGGATCTATAATCGAATGGAAATCGATATGATTAGCATGATTAACTTAATCCTTCAGTAGACGATATTGATTGGAATGAAAATGAAGTGAATTGGCTTATCCTATGCTACTTCCATAGCTTAATGTTTCGTGCTCATAGTGCTTTTGTCGCCACCCCATGAAAGTCAAATCGAATTAAAAATTCAAATCGATTGTTTGTGATTTACAAAGCCGTCGTCTATTAGTTAAAGATATATAGAGAATATTGATGTTTCAATGTCTTTGGGTCTCCTTCAAATTCCAAGTTATAGTCCGCACATCGAAGCGTAGAGTGTCGCGCGTCAGTTTTTTGCCATACCAAAACAAACTCTATTGACTTATAGTAAAAGTTCATTCCTCAATTAAATGACACTGACAGCGCGAGCGAATGTTCACGCATGGAGGCATGGCTTTTATCCCAGAAATTCAATCTTTATGCATATTGACACAGAGTTCGTTTTGGTATTGACAAAAATATTGTCGTGCGACGGTCGTCGTCTCAGTGTGCGGGAGGCTTTATTGTTCACAATTAGAATTGTTTTCTTATGAATGCGCAAGCGCAGTGTTGCATTAAATATGCTCTGTGGTTCAATAGTGTAGCCCTATTCTATACATTTGCGGTAAACCTGTATAACTAGTGATAACATGATGAATCATTTTACTTATACTGAAAAAATGCATCCTATTTATAAAATAGTTAGTTTTTATTCATAGAAACATAACTGCATAAAAATATTGCGAAGTAAGTTTTCCTATGGGTACACACGAACCATTCATTAACACAACTATTCATCTGTAAATACACCTCACGTGCAACGGCATTTTAAGTACTGTTCCATAATATCACTGTAAATGTAATGTAACTTTCTATAAATTTGTAATAAAAAAAATGTTTTGTTGAAACATTTTTTATACAATAAAGTTATTTTCAAGACGTTCACATAAATTGCTTTTTGTTCGTTCATTTATCTTTTTTGTGATTCAAACGGGTCGCACCCAAAAATGTTTTTCGAAATCTGTGAAGTGGAATCGCATAAACATGGCAAAATTATGACTCCTGCGCAACCCGCCGCGTCCTACATAGGGGAGCCTTACAAGTCCGTCCCGTTAGGACATTATGTTCAGCCTTTTACAACTCACAGCTTAGAACTTGTTCACACATCTAGACTTATAAAATGTTTTATTCAATTTCCTTTATTATCCTATCCTACCAATATTATAAATGTGAAAGTTTGTGAGGATGGATGGATAAATGTTTGTTACTCTTTCACTGAAGGGATTTTGATGGAAGTGTACAGTATTATTGTTTATACATCCGAATAACATACAGGCTATAATTTATAACGATATTGAATAATAAAAGCCTGCGCGAAGTCGCGGGTAGAAGCTAGTTAACGATAAAAATGACAATCAAAAATACTCTATGATGGTCATTATATCGTAGTAGTGTAGTTGAATATAGGTAGATTAATTATGGTTTATATAATGGGGACATCATTGATCAAAATAAAATAAATAAAAATTCTGTTCCCATGACCGTCACAGCCTCAACAGAATGTTATTCATGAATTATTTACAATTCTACTAACATTTTTTTTGTACCTTTTGTGTTTTTCCTTTGAAAATCATATAATCATGTGATATTATTGAGGACAAGACTTATGTAAACAGGTAGAGTCATTGGTATAAAAATATGTTATTTAAATACACTTTATAGGATTGATAAATTATTTGTAAGTATGGTAGAAGGCTGGGTCTGGTGGTCTGAGCGTAGCCTGCTCGGCTCACAGCATATTTCTTTATTTTCGGAATTTACCCTATAGGCTCAGCATGTCCGCGTAGACATAAGTTTTATTTCTTTCAACTGTTAGATTCGTCGAGAGAATAATGTCACTTCGATCGTTTTGTACTGGACATGTCTCGGTGTGACGTCATTTTCTCGACAAATCTGACAGCTGAAAGAGATAAAACTTATGTCTACATGATCATGCTAAGCCTATTGGTCTGGGTGTAACTGGGATCACGCTTAGTCCATCTTTGCTCAGTTTGGGATCAAACGGTGAGTATGTTTTGTCTGCCGATATTGATTTATTTAGAAAAACCTCTAAAGGAAAGATTTCATTCTAAATAAATCCTTCACTGATAGGCAGGTACACTACTAGTGGCATAGGTGTTCAAGCAAGTAAAGCTGTGTGACACAGCTAATGTGAAGTATGTGGCGACATAAATCTCGCCACATACGAACTAAATCCTGCATCGCGATATTAAAGTTATCCGAGCGATTGAACATATATACAAGAATCCGACAACAACCGTCGGGCAGTAGCCCACCAGACACAATACCCGTCTGGTCGGAGGATCCTCCCTTTTCAATGATGGATGAGGAACTTTACACCCTGTTCCTCAAACTCTCCAAAGTATATTTTCAGCTTATGGATTTATAAACTAAGTCTACGTGAGACTCTGCATGAGTTATTGTGGTTTTAAGCTATGATTCTCAGAACTAACAGATCATTCGTAGTATTGACAATAGAAAAGCAACAACTATGTACTGTATCCAGAATTAACCAGTAACTTCCAGTTTATTATAATGTCTATTTAAATAGCTTAGTTGCAATAGGCCTTGACTGAACTATGATGATTAAGTTTTGTTGTGTACTTCTAACAATATGCAATGGACATAGGTATCGTCTATTGTGTAATTTCCATGAGTTTAAATGTTGTTAGGCTTGTCCTAGTAGTATAGGTAGTAATTATGTTGGTAGATAAATAAAAATACATATATTTCGTGTATCTACTAGTTTAAGTGCTGTTGGCAGTTTAATGATATCGATTTTTAGGGTTCCGTACCCAAAGGGTAAAACGGGAACCCTATTGCTGAGACTTCGCTGTTCGTCCGTCCGTCCGTCTGTCACCAGGCTGTATCTCATGAACCGTGATAGTTAGAGTTGATATTTTCACAGATGATGTATTTCCGTTGCCGTTATAACAACAAATACTAAAAAACAGAATAAAATAAATATTTAAGGGGTCTCCCATACAACAAACGTGATTTTTTTGCCGTTTTAATAATAATGGTACGGAACCCTTCGTGCGCGAGTTCGACTCGCACTTGGCCGGTTTTTTTTTATTATTTTTTTTATATTACACTGACTATTATGAAGTTGTATATCGATGACAATGTCTGTAAATTATTTTCGTACGACCAAAACCAATATTTATCTGCTCAAGATGTAGGTACTTTACCGTTTAATATTCCAAATTGTGAAATCATTGCCACTTTTTGTATGTACATAATGTAATGTACATTTTGAGTCTTGCAAGACACTTGCGCAAGACCGATATCAACAAGACTGGGCATTTATTTAAATTGCAATCGTGTGCAAACCAGGAACAAAACAGATGACAATCGCGTTCCAGTGTAATTATCAAGTGCTTTGTCGGTGTCCAGTATTATACTTTTATCGGTTTCCCGTCGTAAAATAACCGAGGTCGGCGGCAAGTGCAGCTCATCGCTCGTGACAGGCCTGCAGTTTTCCGCGTACAAGCGTGCGCGGGCGGGGTACCAGCTCACACACTGAAGGCTAATTTGCAAATGCCGATGTTTTAATATCTATTTTATTATAATTGATAGTTACGCGGTGGGATTCATAATGCTACCAAGGCGACGAGGGCTTAGTCCAGTAGTTAGAGCAAGGTAGACCGCTTGGCTCACTGAAACAGGCTACTGGTTCAATTTGCGCCTGAGTCATATTTCAGAAATGGCCTTTTCGGAATTTGCTCTCAGTCGCCCCCAGTCCATTGTAAGGTACCCATAGTACATGCTTTGCTTATTTTGGGATCATACGATGAGCATTTATTTATTTATTTAAGAACGACACACTAACAGTATACCTATTAACACTTGGGAAGTAAAAATATTAAATAAAACTGGTCTGATAGGTACACCAATGACAGGCGTGTGCGTGTATGTGTTGTCTAGCGATATATAAGGATTTTTCAGTTATGATATTAGCATTTAATGAGTTAACGTGCTTGTAAATAGGTAACGTGAAAATAAATTTGCACATATCGTTTTATTAGATGTGAAAGAGATATAAAAATACGTTGCTTCTGTGATTAGTACAAAGTTGAAAAATCAAACTCATATGTACAGGGTGTTTCAGAAGTCCGAAATAATACTTTGACGTTTGCATCAGTATCCGGTATACAACTGAATGGTATAAAAATTTGATTGAAATTCGACCATGTTTTTCCAACTTTTTTTTCGCCGCCGATTTCTGTAACTTGTAATACCTCGAGTTCTATGTAAAATTTTTCTGGTTCTGTTTTGTGAATATTGGTAGTGACCCCTCTTATGTGTAATTTACACTGCTGAATAGGGTTATGGATGTACCCAAAGGCCAGAACACGATACTTGTGACAATTATTCAAAGGTCTATAACTCAGAAACTATGATAGAGATGTATAAACTGACTTCACTAAGCATCCACATATGAGCTACCGTATATGTACCCAAAGTATTATTTCGGACTTCTGATACACCCTGTATATGTGCCTTGATTCAGAATTTAAGGTGCATTATGTACATTCACCACATAAATATTTTAAGTATTCTTAAGTCAAATAAAAGTCAACCAATGCGAATACGAAGTATTAGGTAGGTACGAATTAAGTAGGTATAGCTGTGTCCGCGTCCGTTCTGGTGGGATTTAGAAACACAAATATTTTTTAGAATGCTAGACTTGACACTCGACCATGCTGTTGTTATACTATTTTTAAACATTATTTGTGCAGTAATAGCTAACCACGTGCTTAAGCCGAGATAACGCTATCGCGTGTTTAAAGCCTCTGGGGCGTCAACGTTCTTGGGTCAATTTTTTTGCCATAACAAAATGAACTGTATTGAGAAATAATTCATTCTACAACGAAGTGACATTAACACCGCGAGCGAATTTTGACACGAGAGTCAACGACAGAAATTTAAACTTTATGCGTATTGAGACAGAGTTCTTTTTGGTATTGGTAAACATTTTGACCGGCGAGCATGGACGCCTCAGCGTGCTTAAAAGGTGCTTAAAAGTTTGTTTTTTATACCGAAGGTTTTTAAATACATAAGAAAAATTAAATACATCAATCATGCATAAACATAAGCCCTCTAACGTAATAATAATATGGTAAAGCACAGTAGGTACATATTAAATCTATAGTTGCATATGTGACCATTATATTATATGTTGGTGAAGGTTACATCGTCAACTATCTATGTATCTAAGCGGAGATGGATGGCTTTAGAATAACAAATGAGAAAAATATTATTAATACCTAAAGGCCAGTGTATATTTATATACAGCGTGTATCAGAAGTACGAAATAATATATTAGGTACATATACGGTAGCTCATACGTTAATGCTTAGTGAAGACAGTTTATACCTAACTAACATAGTTTCCGAGTTATAGACCATTGAATATTTATCACAGGTATCGTGTTCTGAACTTTGGGTACATCCATGATTCTAGCAAACAGTGTAAACTACATTTACGTAGGGTAGCCACCAATATTCACATAACAAATCATGAACATTTGACACAGAGATCGAGATATTACAAGATAAAGACATCAAAAGTTGGAAAAACATGGTCGAATTTAAATCAAATTTTTATACCATTCAGTTGTATACCCGATACTGATGCAAACGTCAAAGTAGTATTTCAGACTTCTGAAACATCCTGTAGAGAGAAAAACGCTACGTGATGTAAAGTAAGTTTCTTAATAGTTTTGGGTGGATTCGGATTGTGTATTTGAATGTAAGTTAATATGGCAACGGACTGATCAAGTGGTCTGAGCATAGGGTGGCGTACTGAACCTGGTGGTTGCGCGTTCAATCCGGTCAGCGGAAAATTTTAGAAATAACCTTTTCGGAATTTGGCCTTGTTTGGGTGTAACTGAGATCGCCCCCAGTCCACCGTACAAGCTTTACTTAGTCAGGGATCATACGATGTGTTGTCTGGAAATATTTTTATTTATTTATTAGTTGAGGTACTAAATTGCTATAATTTTAAACAGCAATGAACAATAGCGCACAGAGTATCACAATAAATATTAAAATAAAATATTTAATGTGAACTATATTAATATTTTTATTTCCTTATTAACTCGTCAAAATAATACATCCTATAGATACCTACCCAAAAGTTATATTATATATATCCTGAATAATTTTATATCTTTATTTACTCAAAATAATGGTTAAATAAATACCACTTTACTACAGTAATTTACATTCAACATAATATTCTCATTTTTAATCATGGTACCAACTTGCTGAACGGTGAAAAAAAACATCGTGAGGAAACCTGCACATCTGTAAAAAGACGTGTGAAGTTCACCAATCCGCACTGGGCCAGCGCAGTGGACTATGACCCAAATCTCCCTCGCATTGAGGGGTAATGTGCCCGGTTCAATGGCAAGACGTGTCTCCCATTGGGACCAAAATATATTGGCGAAGTTTGAGTGCACCATAGTACACAATTGCTTACCCTTTCGCGTAATACTGGCGTGATGATAACGATGGTGTATTCTTTATTTATCTATAGATATTTAAAATGTTGACATTGCGTTATGTAAATAACGTAAATATTTAAATAACAATAAATTATTAATAGGCACAAACTAGTTAATGTCGTTTTAATATAACATACGGTTTTACTCGGAATTCACGCAGCTTTGCTATTATTATAAAGTACTTAGATAATAAAATAAAACCATTTACCTGTGTTACTAGCCGTGTACTGTTATTAAAACTAATGTTATGCCATTCTCATAAAATATTATTATCGACAGGTTTTTGCTAATTAATGAAGGTACATACAATACAAATAAATAAAATTGAAGTGTCTGTTTGTAATATCAAAATAACACTTTTTTACCAAATGCGTATGAAAGTATATACGATACCTATAACGAAAACGCAATTTTAAAAATGTTTGTCTGTCTGTCGGTCTGTCTGTTTGTTTGAGGTAAACTTCTAAACGGCTGAACCGATTTCAATGGGACTTTCACTGACAGATAGCTGACGTTCCAAGGCGTAACTTAGGCTACTTTAATTTTAGAAAAAGCATTACGGTTCCGCGGGAAAGACATAATACCCATATTTCCGGGTAATCTCCCTAAAGTCCACGCGGGCGAAGTCGCGGGCACAGCTAGTTTATACTAAATTGCAAACCCTGTCAAAGGGTTATGATTTCTAAAAAATAACGGGATAGCTAATATTATTAATGATGTTTAACTAGCGATTGACTAACCAAAATATTGCATTCGATAACAAGAAAAATCTTTTGAACTAAAAAATAGTAAAAAAAAATTTTCTCTCAAAATTATCCTTTAGTAAATTATTCACTCGATTAACAAATTATATTTTCCGTGATACTGTATTTTTGATAAAGAAAGAAAAACCGGCCAAATGCGAGTCGGACTCGCGCACGAAGGGTTCCGTACCATTATCTATAAAAACAAGCAAAAAAATCACGTTTGTTGTATGGGAACCCCCTTAAATATTTATTTTATTCTGTTTTTTAGTATTTTTTGTTATAGCGGCAACAGAAATACATAATCTGTGAAAATGTCAACTCTCTAACTATAACGGTTCATGAGATACAGCCTGGTGACAGACGGACGGACGGATGGACAGCGAAGTCTTAGTAATAGGGTTCCCGTTTACCCTTGGGTACGGAACCCTAAAAATAAGGCTTTGTTTCAGCATCAAACAGTCATACTGTAATAAAGTATTTTACGTTATTTTGTGACTTAAACACAACCATTTACAATCAGATTGACTGTAAACAATAAGCAATTAAGAAGGTAATAGCAACAAATAACTTTTACCTATCGATGGCACGTGGGCGTTAAAACCTGTAACTCCATACGTTTGAATTGCAAATATTTCGTCTACATTGTCACAAATTTATTTATTCAGGAGATGGTGGCGCTACTGTCTTTACGAAACTGTCAAAAACAAAGAGAATTTTATATTGAAGACGCTAGTTCCAATTTTGGCCAACGGAACAGATAAGTTGGTAGGTGCCGCCAGACGAAAAGTTGAGAGAACGAACAATGCGTTGCCAAACTTCCTTTGTTCCTTACGCGGTTACACTCACATACTTGTATAGGATATGCGGCGCCGATGTAGTAAGTGATAGAGTGTGGTAGAGCAGACATGCCTTACACGGCTTTTAAAGCTTTCGTTTTGAATGTTCGTAAAAATACAGACCAAATTGGGAAAAATATTTGTTTTTTTTTTCTATAAGGGATAATTGTTCCTAATATCGGCGATCGGCGAAAACTTAGCTGCCTAAATTAATTGAAAACTTCACCTATAACAGATATTATGTTGGTCTACCGATAAGACAGTAAAATGAAAAGCTATTTTTGTCTATAAAAATGTTTGAGTGCACTCAATAGAAAATAATGTGCGTCTACATAGAACGTAAGAATAATGTTTATGAAAAAGAAATACAAAAATATTTTTTTTTAATTTTAAGGTTCACAGAGAGTTCTGAGGATGTAGGTATGTACAAAACGTTGGCAGGTAAATCTGTGCTGTGAGCCGCATCCAAAGAGCGCCGACAATATTTTTAATCTGCGGTGTGTGGATTAGAAGTTGCGCGTGTGTGAGTGTCGGTTCGGACGGAACACACCCACCGTCGGACGCGCCGAAATTACGACCGATAGAGTTTTTGCCCGCAGCCGAGTGTCAAGGACGAACTGTTGCTACACGATTCGTTCGGGGCGATGCGCCACCGAAACACGAACGCCGCGGCATCGCAAACTCGACTTTGTAATCAACTTTCGCGACAAAAAAATATAAAAATGATTCGCATTTTGTGAGATCAAAGAGTAGATTTGCGATTTTGTACAAAAAAAATGTGCTGTGTCCATGTTTTGTTGACTTTTTTGTAACAATTGCTTCGTTTTTATGAGCTTTTATAATTGAGATTTTTTAACGTATGATCATTTTTGAGTTATTTGCGGATTTAAAAACATGTCACCTTAAGTTATTTAAACTTTTAATAGCGAAATACATAGAGGTGCTTAACATACTTATAGGCTTTGTGGGAATAATAAAACATGCATATTTAAATCAGTGTCTTTTAATGGACTTCGGATAAGAGGGTAAATGGAATCAGATCAGAATATTCAAGTTGTACTTAGGTACTTAATAGGAGGCGTCAGCTTCGAACGTGTATCATCTTATAATCAGACAAATGGTTGAGAGTAGAGTTTGAGACATATAGCGTGATGTAACTTTCATCTGAAAATAATGAATCGTAATAGGTAGGTACCTATTGAAATTTCTACTTAAGTTGTTGCTAAACTTTGCTGGTGAGTGAATTTAAAAAATTTACGAGTAAGTTTATACTTACTGGATGAATGATGTTTATTAAAATTATAATCTGGCCGTGCGAATGGTACCCATATATAACTCATTTTACGATTTTAGTTTGTTTAGTAAGGATTTCCGTTCAAGCGTCGATATGCAACTATTTGCTTGGCTATTGAAGTGAATATGCCAAAAATATAAAATGATAAAATATATTTTTTAAGTTTAGTTCTCTATTTCTGTCAAACGAACATTTAATTGGAACTTAATTAACCCACATGCCACTGACCTTAATCACAAGTCGGATCATCGATCAGTTTAGGTACCGCGAGCAATTAAAACGAAAACCTTAAAAGGAATGACTATACAGTCCAATTTATAACCAATTTGGAATTACCGTAACGAATCTATAAATGCGATATACTTTCATACATTTTTGTGTCATGTTCAGCAAGAGCGATTTGAGAATAGCGGGTAAATATCGTCGATAAACATTAGGTCCTACCAATTATAATATATTTTTAATTAATGGAGTTAGCGCAAATTAACTTAAGATCAAAAATAAAGCCGCGTGCGAATAAAGTGTTATAGGTAACGATATTAGCTGTAAGTGATTAATATTAAATAAAATATGTGAAAAGACAGGTGATTTAATCTCGTCTAGTAGTCTATGTCCATCCAGTAAGCGTTTCCACTCAGGATATTTATAAGCGACTCTGTATAAGGAGTAATGACATATTAAAATAACTGCTAAAATCACTTGGAAAAAGAAGTCAATTGCAGTGTTACAGCTATCTACAATATTAAACGCGTAGTCTGTACCCAACTTCACTCGGCGTCCTCTAGATTATTTGGTTATTTAATTGGTTAGTTTATTTTATAGATAAATTATCAGTTTTTATTTCAATGCAATATCCGGTCCGATAAGGTTTTAGAGTGATATAAAGTAGGATAATTATGTAGGTATTATAACGTATATAATATCTCATATAAATAGAATATTTATATATTATTACTTAACAAAATGCGCAATTATACCTACGATCTATTTAATTAAGTATCGCACGAGTATGTATTTAATTAAATCCCTTGGTATATGTCTCAATAGAATATAAATTATTTACGCAGTCTATCAATCGAGTGTTTTTTTTTTCAACTTGACCCAAAACGAGGCAGACTGTCAAGTACTCGCTTAATATAACAAGTTTCCAACAAGATAAATGAATGAACATTACCTCATACATATTTAATACGTTATCCAATACTGACAAGAAAAGAATGAATACCAAGACCGGACGTAACGATGACATAAAATAGATCAGATAAATTATGTACAGACTGATATATGAAAAAAAAGAATGTAGATAGACACTCGGTAGTTTGGTGAAAATGATTAAATACATAGAAATTCGCAAGACAACATGACTTACTGATATTATAATACCGAACTAAGCAAAGTACTATGCGAACCATATAATGGACTGGAGGCGACCACAGTTATACCCATATCAGAGCAAATTCGGATAAGGTCATTCCCGAATGGGAATTGTATATATTTTGGTCACAATATAATAAGATATGAGCATATTGATAATACACACTCCCCGTTAACGCATCGGGATACGAGTTAGTTCACCACGGTGGCTGGGTGCTAGCTGGCTAACTTTACACATCTTTCCATAGACGTGCAGGCTTCCTTCATTCTTTACCAATAATCATTGTGAAATTGGAAAAATAATAGAAGTGCGTGGAAGTTCTCCTCTTCCACCTACCATTGCTTTCTTAAGGAAAATTATGTATCAAAAAAAATCCTTGACATCAAGTGACCTGACTCAGGAGGTAACCTTGACACCATCTAGAGTCATGAATCACTCTTACATAACCAGAAGTAGGTAGCAAAATAAGGAATATTTCAATACAATTCATGAGTGTACCAAAATATTCCTCGTTTTTCATAAATTATTCTCGTAATAAATGACTGAAAAAATACAGATTCATAAATCAAAAGATCATTAAAATTAATCACGGAGTTCGACGATCGTAAGCTAACATGATCAATAAACATTATAATATTGACAAAGGCTTGGCGTGGCAGACCATAGACATAACAATATAATGTAGAGTTCGGCGGTTTAGTTTGTGATTGTCAGTCGATAAGTATATTTTCTTTCACTTGCATCTGTTCCATGATATTCTTCCTTTGACCTTTTGGAATCTAAGAATTAATATATGCCATAAAAATTCAGCAAGTTAGCTGCTTAAACGGTCCACATAATCAAGCATTTTCATTAATTATGCCAAATCGTTTTTTTTTTCTTTTTTTATTAATTACACTAACCACTTCAATTTTTTTTTGTTTCCACATTTTGTATGAAAAAAAAAACTAATTATTCCTTTTCTACAACCCAAGCATGTGCTTAATGCAGGGAACAAAGCCTATTCTGTAATCAACATATTTTATTTAGTAAATTGTATTATTCAAAATAAACTATTTGGTCACATAGCGTGAGTGATTGAGTGAGTGAGTGAGTGAGGTGGGGGTAAAACGTCACAATAAGCCCAGCCCCCGTAGCATGACACTCTACCGACGATAAGCTTCTCCGATTTTAAACGCTGTCGACCCTTCATAATATATCGATGTCCTTAGCATGAGATGACATTTAGAGAGCCTATAGGACCCCGACAAAGCTTTATCGATGACATATAGTCTAGGCTGCCATTATAGAAAAAAAAAATTTTTTTTATGTGGCAAGAACGAATCGGTAATTGAATCGTATTTTACCGATAGGCAGACATCACTAACTTGTTCACTACATTCGGTCAATACAGATTAAAAAATATGAAAAATGTCTTCTTCTTCTTCTTTTTTTACGAAATGAGTGAAATGATGATATTTTGATGGAATAAGATGAGGAATGCCTGCACCTGCGATATGCGGTATTTATGGCAATGTCGAGTAATTATAGCAAGGGCAAATTCAATAAATACACATTATAAATAAAAATGGATGGTGACAGTGATAAAGATGGCGGATGATGATGATGATGATGTCATATATTTTGAAGGACAGTGACAACTAGCAACAGGGTTTGACGTTGTATTTCAGAGGTTTAGGTTATATTGTTTAAAAATAATAAATAATGTTGCAGCTGTCCGTCATTTCACTAATTTTGTAAACAAAGAAGTAGTTATTTATACGTGCGTACTCGTTATCCATGTTAATTCCGTGTTTCATTGGATAAAGATTGCTGTGATATAAGACAACAATGGATAACAAAAAACGTGAGTGTTTACATAATACATACTATTATAATACCTAGTGCTTTATGTGTAAGAAATCTAATACAGTATATTTTCAGCGTGAGAGCGAGCAGCACACTGGCTCAAATAAGAACCCTCATTAATTACATGCAAACTAATGTTGGGTTCGCAAGTGGCGACTTTAAAGTTCCTATGGGTCAGCGATGCCTCAATGAAGAATAGGATCAGAATACAGAAGAATTTGGACCCAACAGGACTGCCTAACAGTGGCGCTATGTATGTACCTACCTATCCATCACCATTCACGAATGCAGTAAATAGCTATATTGTGACATGACTAATAAACATTATTGTTGTAGATCCGGCATGAATTGCAAAAATGAGCAAGAAAGGAAGGTGCAATGTGTAAGATTTGCTCGGGAACAAACTGGCCACATTCTGCGCCTGAGCTAACCAAAGGAACAACAGGGAAAGGTCCTTGTACATTTGAGATAAAACATTTTATTATGTGAATGAAATATTCATTGACTATTTGATTGCGTTTATTTTCCATTTTTAATAAGTAGGTATTTGATTGAACATTTGGCGCGATTTCTGTAGGGAGACTTCGTGCAGCTCCATGGGCACTCTGGAAATAAAAAAAATGTTAATTAAGCAGTTATTAATAACATGCTAAAATGGAACAGTTGATATGAACATTAAATGTTAGTGCCGGAAATGTTGCATTGTTGTAGAGGGTACAACTGGCATACGCCACTTTCGCAGCTTTGTCGGTTTGTTTCGGTGAATAATGTAAGATTCTGTCAACCCCTAAACTTCAGAATGTGCCATTCAATCAGATATAGAGTGCGGCATTAACATACAATTAACAAACATAAGTATTATTTCTTTTGTTGCAGAATACGAGTCTGCAGATATGTTTTGAAAGTTTTAGTTTGTTAATGGGCATAGATCTCTATTCACGTACAATATGTTAATAATAATTAATTATTTTAGACTTAAAGGAATATCTTAAATACTAAAAAAAAATTTTTTGATGTGTAATATAATTATAAGTTGTTTTTTATTAATCATTTAGTATATGCAAAATAAATATTATTATGTAATTTAGTTCATTTGTTTTTATTTTTTTAAATAAAAAACTAACACAACTTACCAAGCGGATAATATGAACCAAGCCCGTTGTTATACAGCCTGCGTAACTCCACATGTATGACCAAATTAAGATGAATTGGTTGTGGATGCGACCTCAGTAATTGGCATCACCTAATGTGACATTAAGCTTCTGCTATCTAGAACATAAATGAAGTTAATTATGATTACCTTTCTGAAATTTGTATTACAAGTATAATTATGATATATGTTTTATTCTGAATAAATAAGTAATACAATATATTATTACCAATTCAATGTTGAGAGATGGGTTCTCATGTTGATTGATGAATTGAGCTTGTGTTGGTTGATGAGGCGGGAAACGGTCAATATGGGTGCAGTCAACACACCCCAAGGATGTTAGGCACCCGAATTGTTGCTAAAACACAGCAGCCACCGGTTTCCGGCCATCATCGCGACCCGGAAATTTATCCAAGTAGATGCGTAACCTAAAAACAAACAATCAATTACCACTTCATAATTTTTTACGAAATGATGAAAATTTAATGGAATAAGATGAGGAATGCTTGCGATTAACGGTATTTATGGCAACGTCGAGTTAATGTTCTCATTATTAGACTAAGTCAAAACGAATCGTTTGAGGTTAGTAGGTATAATATGTTATATTATTATTAAAATGAGCGATTGAATATAGAGACTTACCTTGTAGTTACTGCATCGAAAAAACGTCCAAAGTATTTGGATACAGTTGTCTGGCCGATAACTAATATCTTGGGATTTTTGGTAGGATCGCAAATCTCACGAACAATGGTCTCTTGCACTTTACGGGCCTTCTTCTCCACATAAAAATCAGTAAATAGTACCGATATGCACGGGACATTTTGATCAGATATTTAACTAGTTTTACTCAAAAGAATATAAATGAGGAATTAATGCAATCTTGATAATACTCGATCGACACCTTATCAGTGTTGCCAGTAGTCTTACAACAAATAGCCGGATACGGAGTTAAAAATTACCCGAAATTACCCGTTTTGGAAAAGTAATTGATAAAAAAAAGGTCACGCAAACTTATAACACCATAATATGTGGCCCGCACGTTATTGTCTTTGAGAAATGCGATCTATACAGCTTAAATAAAATGTCGGCATTATGCAGACAGAGCGAATAAATCGGGTAAAAGACCCGTACTGGCAACGCTGCACCTTATGCACGCTAATCTTCGTCTCAAACAGTGGCAGACAAAAATTCACGATCTTACTTGTCAAAAACTGATAAACGCGGATAAAATAAGGTGGTCATGCTATGGCAATAGAGATATTACCTTAAACTGACATTTAGCCGCGCCGCGTCTTCTGTCGCGTGGCGCTCATGCTAAGGTCGGTTGATAGAGCTCGGCGTGACGTCATTTTCCTGATATAACTGACATTTGGATAGCTTAAAACTTATATCGATGCGGTCATGCTAAGGGGGCAGGACAGTGACATGTGGAGACGGGAGGGGGAGACATTTGCCCACCTGTGGGACATTCATTTGGCTATTTAAAAAAATACCACAAATTGTAAGCGTGTTTTACGCTACCCTTATGTATTTGTATGATCAATTAGTACACAGTACTCTATCAGCCATCTGCGAAACTAGTCGAGCGGTGGCTCCTAGCGAATTCATGGTAGAGCAGCTGAACTCTACGTGTTAATATCTCTATGGGTAGAGTTTGTCGAGCCTGTTCGTGCGTTGTTTGACAGTATAATTGATGATCGTGTTCAGTCGCCTTCAGCGCTGACATTGTCCGACTAATCGGCTTGCTACGGGAACAATGGCGCCACTTGTTTCACCACGGTTTCGGTACCAGTGTACCTAACACGATATTCTCAATTTGGAATAGTTCTGTTGTGGTTTTTCTAAGTTTTATTATGAGGACGTCATATTGGGAGTCACTGGTAAACTCAGTACATTCAGTTCAGTAATGCTAAGTTCCAATAAAAACGAATCGGTAAGAATAACGATTTGTATTTTGAAGAACGAGTAACGAGCCGCTAAGTAAGAAACTTGATTATTTATAGCAACAGTTTTGACTAAAGTCAAGTTGAAAATTTTACGATAAATATCTTGGTACAACCAAGAAAGCGGTCTTGAATAAAAAGCTTTAACTAAAGAAAATATTTTTAAGCGCACCTAATAAACCTTTAAATATATATAAGTTAATAATATTTGATTGTCTACTGAAAGGGTATATTGAACCCCAATCCAAAAAAAAACACCACATCTCACTTAGCTTGCGCACCAAGACGAGACTTTCATCATGGATAACGTCGCACCCAGTCGTTCTTACACTTTCATAATTCATACCAGACAAAATATTTATACATCTCCCAATTTGCCTTGTAATGTGCAGGTTTAATAATTGAAAACAAACGTTACTTTGTTATATGTCCCTTATCCGTAATAGTATCTTTAAATAATAAAAACTAAACTTATATAAAAAAGTTTCTTATCTAACTTAAAAAAATCGAGAGCACAATGTACAAAGTGCTTACCTTATCTACCGACTAATTCTGATTCGTTAAAATTTGTTGTTTCCGGTCCGTAATGAATGGCCCCTGCATTGTTTTGTTATGTTGGCTCCAAAAGCGGCTATGTTAAAAAAATACGACCTCTACATGTGAATAACAATGAGACCAAAACAACGTAGATAGATTTATTTTATTACTATATTGTATGCCAGTACCATCATCAGTTACGCTTGTCAAAATTGCTGTTACCTATCATTACCTTTGTTTTGTACTTGGATTTTATTTTAAAGGCCGAAATTAATGGTGACCTTAAGACCAGGCAACACTATACTCGAGTGGACTAAAATACATCAGCGAAGTGTGGGCGCACTACAGTGCACCTCTGCCTACCCCTTCGGGGAATACAGGCGTGATGATGTATTATTATTATTATATCGAGTGGTGAAAGGCTATTTGACTTAAGCGACATTTTGTTAACTTTAGAGGCGAGTATACTCTTTCTACGCAGAAAAATTAGCTGATTACAAATATGTATAAGTCAATATCGCCTTTCACCCCTCGATATTATGTTTATGAATATTTGATACCTATATCAAGTTGACTAATAAGTTGGTAGGTACATGAGTGTTTAACGAGACCCTTGCACTTGTATATAGGTAATTAGCGCACACCTTATTTATATACTTCGCCTATCAGTGTAAGAAACAAAACAAGTCCGAAGAAAACGATAAATAACAAATTATAATTACTTATGTGTAATTTATTGAACTATGTACGCACTTGTTTATAATATATTCATGACCAACGTTTACGACATGTTATGTAAAATGATAAGGAGTGATATCAATATGGTAGATACCTACCTGCTGTAATTTTCTTTTCACTTTAGCGCACCTGGCATATCATATTCCAACAAATGGCCGCCTTCATTTCGAAAATATCACTTTATTGACGTCCAAGTACCTTTACTCATTAATAAAAGTATCGTAAAATTTGAAATAAATATCTATTGAGACATACCAACTACACACAATACAACATGGAAATACATTTATTCATAATTAATTAATGTCAATAATAACGAATTTGGTGCACATCAATTTGTAGGTATGTTTTAATAATTCAAAAGGTTTCCTTCTACCCGTTTCAATGACTTTAGGAGCTGCCTTGATGTGATGTCTAAATATTAGGCAGTTTCCAATTGCCGTAGTATTCATCTTTAAATCTCCTAGTGTGTAGTCGATAAGGATATTAATTATGACATTAACACTTTAAAACCTTGTCCGTGATTTTAAAACTCATGGTAGATAGCCGACGTTTCCGAATAGGTATTTTATTGTTCGAATTCTGAAACTATTCTTATTATTAATCAACTTAGAGCGGTACAATTAAGTCGGCAAGCATTATCCGTTTTACGCGGCGGGTGCGGTCGAAACTAGGTTACCCATTTCTCGTTAACTCGGTGCCTCTGTGGACAAATAGACGTAACGACCTCGCTTTTATTGAACTTCACGTCGTTTTAAACATATACACTCGACCCCTTTGCTAACAAACCCGTGGCAATCCCATCTTCCGTCTTTTTCACTCTTTTTTAACACCGAATCGTAAGAAAGAGTGCGAATTTAAGTGCTAAAAAAACTTCCGAGACGTTAAATGGGAATGAATTTGCGCAGTTATTTCTCCCTCACGTTATAAATTATACGATAAAAATGTAATAAAAACCGCATACGATTTGAAGAATAAACAAAGGCACATGCGAAGCCATAATAAAAGAACTCGATTTTATTATCATACGGTGTTGCAGCTGATAGTGCTACAAAAACTCGATACCTTTGGGTAGGTGTAATTTGCATCCTACGCAACACGGTTCCGATACATTTGCATATTTCTTTCCCCTTTTCGGATAGGTACGGACGTCCTACTGCCTACCTATTGTGATTTGCATAATCGCTTGGCAGTTATTGAGACCCACGCGGACCTAGCCATATTCTAGGCTACGCAGCAAAGTACCGAGTAGTTAGTTGGTCGAAAGTGCGGTGCACATACCGTACGCAATTTCCCTCGTAAAGTTCTCCTTCGACTTTTCCGTGTTGTCGCTTACACTATTAGATTAGTTTGTTTATGTGCGAGTCTTAAATCTTTGGCAACCGGCGGCGTGCGCCCGTTTGTACAGATGTGTTTCGTTTACTCATCAAACATATTGCCGCTACTGGCCGATCAGATTTTAATATTGCGTCAAACGCCAGCGTCCTCACTTTTTTGCATCATTACATACAAGTGGGTTGTTTTGTTTGCAAAGAGCCTACTGTGTACACACTTTTATACTTGAAGGTCTGTGGCCAGTAACACAAATCTATAGCGATTCCGCGCTATTTTAATCTACTTAATGATATATCTAGATAATTGTATAATTTTATTTTATTACTTTAAGTTTTACGATACGAACTGCGAATACGGATAATACAAATGAGGCAGCAGCTATGCATTCAGTTGGTAGTTAGGTATATTTGTTAGAAATCGAATTAAAAGCTGGCACAGCGTGCGCTTAGGCAATGATTCATCCGCAATAGGATAAATAAATGTGCAAAATAAATTAAAGCGTGTATTTGCGTCCGAAAACAATACGTACACCGTTGCGGTCACTAATCTGTCCACTGGGACGGTTATTTTCCTAGAATACCACCGACCTTGGGGATGCCTGCCTATATCTGGCAACTCCATATTTCTGGCGTCGCGGCACATTTTCCTCGACGCCGCGTGTGGAATAAGCAAAACCACCGCAACTAGGTTACAGGCTCCGTGCTTTATTGTGTTTACGTGCCACAGATATGAGATATACAGGCCGGGTCAAGGCGCCAGACAGCTTTCGAGTCGACTAGCTATATATGGACTAGTATTTAGCTCCCGCTCGGAACGCTCCGTAATGTCACGATGCGTGTTCTAATTAAGCTTAACACCCTAATTTCCACATAATGCCGCCGATAGCATCTGTGTCGTGTGACGTTAATTGCTTAATCCGCGCGTGTCCTTGCATGGACCCGTAATCCCCGGTGATGCGTCGCACTTTGCCCAGCCGCGGGCTGAACAATAGACGAGACGACGCGGAAGAGCGTTAAAATGCGTCGTAAAAAAGTATGCGTAGTTTAAATTTTACGGCTGGCGTACAATTGGGGCCTGTAAAAAAAACGTTTTATTGGAGTCGCATCCTGACTGCGAGGTCGCGATGGTCAGATAGGTCTAATTAAAAACCCGATGCGTGCACTCTTGCGAAAGCGGGGCCCCGCCGAATCGCCTCTTGCAAAACCCGTGCCCTTCAGTTGTTTACTGAGCACATTTTTAGAACAGGATTTACAGGCTCAAATACCTGCAACACTAGGTATAAGTAGGTATCTTGTTGGTAACCTTATATGCCTAAATGGCAGCATTACCAAGAAAACTATTATGGGTTGATTTTTATTTCTTAAAAGAACCAATATTATTTTAAATTATGATAGGCTAACTTCTACCCGCGACTTCGCCCGCGCAGAGTTCGATTATTCAATATCGTTATAAATTTGAGCCTATAACTATGTTATTCTAGTGTATAAACGAACATACTGTAAAGTTTCATCAAAATCCGTTCAGTAGTGTTTGCGTGATAGAGTAGATAACAAACATCCATCCAACAATCTATCCTCACAAACTTTCACATTTATTATATTAGTAGGATATAATAAATATCAGCACTGGATCGCGATTGTAGATCCGGTTAAATCATAGATATATTTAAGTTGGTAATTTAATTATAATTGAATAAAAAAAACAAGAAAATTAACATGTTATTTTTTTTTCTTTACAGATAAACCGGACAGTGAGCGGAACGCAATCCGCGAAGACTTCTTATTGATAAGACAATAAGTGCCATTCGTAACGAGTTTACCACGCAGTGATATTTAGTTCATAGTGTTACCGTGATATAGTGTTAGTTGTTGACCGCTATCGGTTGTTTTTAGTGTATAAACGTTACCAAAAAGATACGAAACTGGCTCCGTACAAGGATATAATGAACTCGACGGGCATGAGCTCAGCTGTGCCGACCATTAAGTGTGAGGATACTTCGCCGTCCCCAAGCGCGGCTGTTGCCGACGGGGATTCTTCGGGGACCTACAACCTCAGTGTAAACGTGAACCTGAGCGCGGCTATGATCAACATGCTGACGGCAGAGACAGCCGGCCCCACGACGCTCCGGACGCCGGAGATCGTCAACGATGTCATCACCATGACCAACCCCCTGGACCAATACAACTACGACAAGAACTCCAGCTTCAAGGTATTTCATACACAACAATTTATCATTTATCACGACACATTCATAATCAAAAAACATAATTAAGAAAAACATACAAAAATGTAAATCCATATTGGAAAAAAAGCAACCATGGAGTTTCTTGACCATTCTTCTCCATAGGAAATGCATTCCGAATGGGTGGTAGAGATACTATTATTTTTATTTATTGACGATTCATAAGTGCCTGTATTGGTTTACATGAATACAACAATTCTGATTCTGAGAAACAGAGGAATCAGAACCATTAGATACAGTAAATTACAAGCTACTTAAAAATCGTTAGAAATCTTACAAAATAACTCTACCATATTCGGAACGAATTTCCTATCGAGAAGAATAGGCAAGATTGTAATATCTCTATGTCCATTGTATTTGACGGGTATCTTAGTATAGACTAGGCAAGTACCTAAGTGAAACATAAGTAGATTCTTACCTAATAGTTTTTACGGTGACCGATGGGGGTGACCCAGACATTTCTGATGATTGGTTAAAATGGTAATATAGGTACTGTAAGAATACTTAACTTATATGATCATGGCAAGCGAGCACTAAACACCCATCAAAATCATGGTAGAGCCCACATAAACGTGATAGCAAAAGTAAACTAAATCTCGAGCGCGCTTATACATAAGATTAGAAACGACGTTACGAATCACATTAGTCGCCAGAATAAGTCGTTTCAGTAAGAACAATGCCCAATCAATTCCATAATTAGGAAGGGAGACAATAAATGGATGTCTAAGCGATAATTGGACAGGTACTAATTTATTAGGGTGTACCAGTGGTAGGATTTTCCGACGTTAAAAAAAAGGATGTACCAGTGGCGGATTTTGAGATATGCCGCTAGAAGGCTATTCAAATTTTGCCGCCCCTACCAACCTCTGGAATCAGCCCCTATCAAATTTTGGACCTTAATTTACCGCCCTTAATCCACCTCTGGGCTGTACTCACATGAATCCACACTGGATTCAGTAGTATATATATATATATATACTCGTATATATATAAAATCAAAGACTGGAGCGTCAGAAGCGGCACATCAAAATGTTTGCCAATATCGAAACAAACTCTGAATTTCGGTAGGATTTAGTAGAAAAGGCACGCCCCAAAGCGTCAAAATTTGCTCGAGGTATCAATATCATTTCGTTGAAGAATGAAATTTTATTATGAGTCAATACAGTTCGTTTTGCTATTGGCAAAACGCGCTCATTTTGTCGTACCGATGTTGGAGGCTTGAATCTCTCATTATTATTCGCGCTTTCGCGACACGACGATCACAATGCACGTAGGATCCTGTCATTACTTAGGTCACATCGATGCACGCTAGTTAGAATGTAAAACAAGTGTTGCAAGTATTTTTGAACGGTTGCCAAGTGTATGCCACCTGAACAACATTTTAAGCCTCGCACACCGGGGCGTGAACGTTCGCGCGTCAAATTTTTGCCAAAACCAAAACGAACTCTGTGTCAATATGCGTAAAGATTAAATTTCTTACAAGCTATGCTCCCACGCGTTCTAGATTCGCTCGCGCTGTCAGTGTCATTTTTTAAAAAATGTGTTAAATGATGAAATTTAATGGAATAAGATGAGGAATGTCTAGATCTGCGATGAGCGGTATTAATGGCAATGTCAAGTAATTATTAGAAAGGACGAACTCAGTAAATAGGAACACATTATAAATGGATGATGACAGTGATGAAGATGGCGGATGAATCCGTCATTCAGTTGAAGAATGAACTTTTTCTGAGTCAATATAGTTTGGCAATCGCAAAAATTTGACTCGCGAGCATCGACGCGCTTGTATGCGGGAGGGTTTACCATTATAAACATTGTATAACTGGCTATGCAACAGAGTGAGGTCATACACCTGATAGGTAGACACCATGTTTACAGCGCGGGGTGGTAGACTCGATGGCGCCAGTGCTCTTGATATCGAGTTATCTGTATTTAGTTATCGCATTATGTAAGCGGCGTGTTCAGCAGACTGCACACGCTGAGCGACGCGCTCTAACAATGTTGCGTGACGTTGCATTACTCCTAGGCGAGTCAAAACAAGCACGTTTTTTTTTTGCCAATATCAAAATGAACTCTATCAACTTACGAAAGAAGTACCTAAATTTTTCAACGAAATGACATAGATGACGCGATCGAATCTTTTGCCACAGACATTCAATCTTTACGCATATTGACACAGAGTACATTTTAAAAAGTCAAGTTAATTCGCTACACAGACTCAACTAAGAATATGGGTGGGAGACACGTTATTCTGAAATATTTAGGTTAGACAAACTAGTGCTTATATTTTTTGAATAATGATTAATATTGCAAACACCAACTAGTTGTATGCCATCTTGATAAATATATCGCCAGTGAATACGTTGATTTACATCGTTGGTTATCTAGAATCATGCGTTGTCGCTTCATGAATGAGTTTCGCCGCTGAAAGTTGAATGGTGGGCAATTTAGAGCGTAAAAACAATGGGACGAATGAATAATTGTTTGATGTGGCGCTTTTGATGTACGAATTTAATTCAATGATGTAGGCACCTACTCACTCAGTTCCCAAGGCTTTGTAAAATATATCTAACACAACACTGTAGCTATCTACGAACTACCTATAGCTGATAACGGGAATAAACGATATAAAATAGTTCCGTATTAAGTAGGTACTTACATGTAGGAGTCTATAGCGGAAAAGTGATTAGGCAAAAAAAAAACAAGTAGGTACTTAGGTCACTACCAACGTAAGAATAGCCTACCTAGTAGCTACATATATTACTTTACGTACAAATTCAGTTATTGAAACTAGTATGTATTCATCATAATATATTAACTCAAACGAAAAGGAAATACATTGTGAATATGGAAGTAATGATATAAATATATAGCCACCAAAATTTGAATCGTAATACATAAGTATATATGATTACCTTAAGGTTTCGTAAATATTGATCGAATAAGCGATGGAGTTTAGACGTTCACTAGCTTAAATAGGCATTGCCGAGGTGAACAAATATTGTCTCAGCTACAAGTTTGAGCAATGAATAACTACATGCTTTTTACATAGTTAAGCACATGGGTACCCACTTACGTATGTGTAAGACTAGTAAAAAATACGACGAAAATGATAACAGGTACAGTCATGTATAGTAGGTTAGATTGGGTCAGAGATCGCCCATTCTAGCCAATCACGAGGGCCATCAGAAACGCATTTTTGCGTGTTATTGCCTGCTCTAATGGCGTTCGCGTGCAAAATGACCTATTTACGAGTATAACGTAAGTACAGTCGCCAACTAAAGCCACTGTGTAGAGTAGATTAAAATGTACCTATCTGTGTATAACTACGTAGTTAAATTAAAACTGTAGAAATTCATATGCTTGGTTAGAGGGAAAATCTGGAATATAAAATTCCGATGACCAAAGCTGTATATATGTAAAATAAAAAATCTTTTCATCATGCTGTAATGGTTTGACTCAGTGTACCATGTGGTTGCTGGTTTCGTTTTCGTTTAGGCAAATATAGGAAATTGACTTTTTATAGTTTGTCAGGTGTAGGTGTCATGGGGATCTTCCCCTAATCCATAATTATCTACTACATAAAATAAAATTTCGTTTTTTTTTACGCAATGAATAAAATGATAAAATTTAACGGAAGAAGATGAGGACTGGCTCCACTTGGGGTTAGTTAGCTACTTGGCGTTTAGCCAGGGTCTAGTAATTAATAGCAAATGCAAAATCAATAAATACACATAATAAATAATATCATATAATATCATATAAATAACAATGGGTGATGAACGTTATAAAGATGGCGGATGGATGATCACTTAGTTTGTTACTCCCAAAATTAAAGAAATTTAAATCTGCCTACAAACTACTTATAATGTTATTTTTCAGCAGGTTTGTTCTACAATATCAATGTAATGGGATAATTACAACATTCTAAAAAAATGCGAGTGGGTTTGTGTTCTAGATTATTTCTTTTTAAATTTGTTAAAAGGCTTTAGTATTCGATTGTATGTGTCGAACAGCGCGGCGATGTGGAAAATGTTCCATTAGTCGCGTTGTCGGCAGCGGTGTGCAAGCGAACTCATTTCCATGTGTCGTTTCAGAACGGAAGCGGAAATGACTCCAACTCTTCCATGTCCAACGGCTCGTCAGCAACGTCGCCAGCCTCGAGCACTCCACCCAGTATACAAAAGGTGAGCACGCCAAAATAGAAAGACCTATTTACCTACAAACTTAGTATAACATGAAATCCTCCCACACACCGCGGGGCGTCGACTCTCCCTCGTATTTTTTCTGCCAATATCAGAACGAACTGTATTGACTCATAGAAAAAGTGCATTCTCCAACGAAGTAACACTGACATCGCGAGCAAATTTTGACGCTTTTACCACAGAAATTCAATCTTTATGCATATAGACACAGAGTTATTTTAGTAATGGCAAAGAAATTGACGCGCCACGTTGACGCCCCAGTCTGCGGAAGGCTTTACACTCAGACCAGGGTAAATTCCGAGAAGGACATTTCCAAAGTTTGCCGATTGTATGAATCGAACCCAGAACGCTCCGGCGCGGTGAGCCGAGCTGTCTACGGTCAAACGCCTAGACTAAGCTGTAGTCACAACAATCGCATAACGCCCAAATTTTCATTAAAACATTGGACATATTTACAAATACCAGGAACATTGGAATATTAACTCGCTTGTTTCACACATGTAGTTTATCAGACGGACAACATTAAAATCTAATGGCATGTAGCGGCTCTATATAGATAGACAATTTTTTGGTTTCAAACGATGCGATCTATGTTTTTCGTTTATCAAGATGCACCAAGTCGCATAATATGTAGATTCAATTCGACCTCGTATCCAATTATCATTATTAGTACCTATTGAATGTATCCACAAGTTTTTCCTCTGATAATTTATGTAGGCATAGCTCCAACCGCCGGCCGAGCCGAGCCTAGACAATGGGCGGACGTTGAAAAATGCAAGAAAAACAAACCACCTTGATAATTAATAATTGTAATATCAATCGTGTGTTTATTTTTTTCTCACACATCGTTAGGAATTGCACAATTGTATAATGTAATTGCTCTATTGCATTCCCGTATTGAGGTCCTTCGACAACCTTGTTGGGAGCATCTAATCATGCTGGTTCACGTGAATCATTGTTAAACAATATAAAACGCACGAGACATTCTAATTAATTAAATAGAGTTAAACAGGAGGTTTTCAATTAACAAGTCACTATTATTATGTTGTTCAATATTCAGGATGTTTCAGAAGTCCGAAATAATTCGTTAGGTACATATATGGCAGCTCATATGTGGATGCTTAGTGAAGACAGTTATCGTGTTTTGGCCTTTGGGCACATCCATAACCCTACTTAACAGTGTAAACTACACTTATGAGGGGCGGCTACCAATATTCACAAAACAGAACAAATTTTACATGGGACTCGAGATATTAAAAAGTTATAGAAATTGACGACGAAAAAAAAGTTGGAAAAACATGGTCGAATTTCAATCAAATTTTTATACCATTCAGTTGTATACACGATACTGATGCTAGCGTCGAAGTATTATTTCGGAATTCTGATCAATTTGATAGAGCCCTGCTCAAATAGAGGTTTTATTCCCATACCAAAACGAACTGTAAAGTAATACCATACCAAAACGAACTGTAAAGCTCATCGATAAAGCATATTTTTCATCGATAACGCGAGCGAATTAAGTCGCGTGAACGCGTGCCTTTTGCAAAGGACTTTAAACCTTTTGAGTCTATAGAAACAGAGTACATTCACAAAAAAAGTCGAGGGTAATTTATACATTATTTCGTAAGGCATCTTTAGTAATTGAAACCAATGAATTCGGATTAATATTTTGTTAAAACCTTGTTACTCGCGCCATTAACGCATGGAACGATTTTCCTATCGGCGCGTTCAGAAATAAAATAACTAAATTTTAATTGAGGTGCCGTGAGCTCGTTATGTTCCTTCCACAATGTCGTGTCCGGACGAAATCCCCATTACCATTTGACTGAGGCACCCACACCGAGCCGATTTACAATGATTTATACCTACGGCTAACCGCATATGGCTTTTATTGCCAAATATTGACATACTTTAAAGACCTTAACGATGTACACAAAAAAAGTATCGCACTTTATGCTTTTATGAATGAGAATAAGAAAAATAAAATGCTAAATAGCTAATCTTATGGAAGATTAATATGTAACTCTCACACTACAGTACCTATCGTTAACAACAAGACTTACGTAGTTCAGTAGTTAGCTAAGTTTTAGTAGTTAAAACGAACTTATTTTGAATTTCTGTGGTAAACGCCACGCGACCACGCGTCTTAATTCGCTAGCGCTTTCAATAACATTTCCTTTAAGAATGAGCTATCTATAAGATATTACAGTTCGGTTTATTATTGGCAAAAAGTAATGACGAGCGCGTATTGACGCCCCAGTATGTGCAGGACTTTAGACCTGTGTTTATATCATCTAATCAAAACCCGTCATCATTTACTTCTAACAGTAGTGGTCTAACTAAAAATATAATTCTTTTCAGACGTGTTCGGAACTAATAAAGGCTGGTCTAAAGTTGTCGATAGAGTCGAAGCGCAAGATGTCCGGTAGCGACACAGACGTCAGCTTTAAGCGGCTCAAGAAAGAGGAGAGCGACGATGAATACGACAGCAGTAACACACAGCATACTAAATCTGAAGGGGTGAGTGTATATCACAACTATAATTAGGACGGTAAGCGGTGAAGGAAAACATCGTGAGGAAACCTGCACGTCTATAGATAACTATAAGTAGAATAAATGGCTATGTTAAATATTCACCTTACGACGAGACTTACAGAATCCTTACGAGAACTTACTTCAGGTCGGCGCTTACTGTCGATGTAGCGGTACAGCCTATTTGCCAACCTATTTGCTAACAATTGAAAGTCAACTTTACATAATTGAAATACCATTGGTTCTTGCGATGTCGCTTCGCGTTGCTTCTAGCCGCTTCAAAACATGAGATTTATTTTAGGTATAGGTACCTACTTTACCAATTTCAAGAGAATAAGTTGACTTGCAATCGAATTAGCCCCTTTGCGGAGTGGGGATTGGTCCTTAAGTAGTTCTTGGTGAACCCTACAGTAGTGTGAGGTAGGGTATATTACCTACTTATTGCGAAAAGATAAAATAAGCATCGACCTACAGATTAGGTATAGGTAAGCATGCATCATTAGAAATAGTATCGTGAAGTAGATTTGGACTAAACACAGATGGTCACCATAAATACATATAGCTTTACTTAAAATACTATTTAAATATTATTTAAGTATAAGGTAGTCATTGTGTTACAGCACACATATTTTCATTTGAAATGATTTTGTTATGTCGACTCAGTGCCATCACGGGTTTCCAAGTCATCTGTTTTCTAAGCATGTTTATTAGCATTAACCGCAACTATGTATAGAGGACTAATCCTTAAGAGGCGCTTGTAGGTAGTATTCAGTCACGTAGGTCGTGTAACATTGAAAAGAAACCATATTTCTAATTGCAGTAGGTTTTAAATCCACCTACACCTAATTTAAGTGCTCTCAGGCCACATTCGCGTATAAAATCAATGAATTTAAAATTATACGCGAGGATTAAAGCTCGTGCATCGACATTGAACATCTTTCTCAAGGTCCAACGCATCCGACCGCATCGACAGTCGGCCTCTGAAGCGTCAGACACGGATGTGTGGAAGATTGCGAATCGCAACTGAACCAACTTTTATTGCTACAGCCGTTGCATTGTAATTCAACGGCTTCATTGAAGTTTTACGATTATACGATGGAGGCATAGCCAATGTGGTGTCCGTGACTTCACTTCCTGATATTGAAAGGCGGCGATATGGCAATGAGAAATGATCGGCGTGCAGAATGGCGGTTAAAGTGCGTTGGTGTTAGATTTGATTGATTGTTCAGTATGTCAAAATAGAAACTAAACATAGACAGCTTTAGAAAGGTTTTGGTCGATTACTTAACACGTATATGAATTCGTAGTAAAATGGCTGAACGAATTGAAAAGTAGTTCGGGACTAAGGCTTAATGAATTGAAAATGCATCTGTCACCGTAAGCATAAAGTTCACATTTAAATGTATTTCCGAGTCGAATTATTAGTTTGCAGACGTTCAATGTAATTCGTCGTTTTGTCTAAGGCAGAACCTATTTTTTTTTCTTTGCAGCTCACACCAGAAGACGAAGAACGCAGACGGCGCAGAAGAGAGCGAAACAAAATTGCAGCAACCAAGTGTCGGCTGAAGAAACGGGAGAGGACAGTCAACCTGGTCACCGAGAGCGAAGTCTTGGAGAACCAGAATATAGACCTTAAAACACAACTTAAGGTATGTTTATGAATTTTTTATGGAGCTTGTGGTTACTCAGCTATTATAATATCCATAGCTTAGAACATATCCTAGTAAGGACTTTAGGCAATACCAAATTCAAGTAGAACTTAGAATGCGCACAATTTTTTTTTCTATTTGCATTAATGCGAATAGATTTGGATGTACGAACATTTTTGATACTGCAGACCTAAGTTGTAATAGAAAACTTATAAGATAAATCAATTGAATTTTGATTCTCTTTTATATTTGAGATAAACGTCTTGATGCGATGAAATTCGTGCTATGAGTTGTGCTCCAAGCACTATCCTAATTTTAGACTTATGTGTCTTATTCCTTAATTTTATTTTTTTTAGATAATTTACATGGAAATTCTCGGCTTTTATTACCCAGTATGCCTTCCTATATCTACGTTTAAGTAGATCATTTTCAAAATAATAAACAATGTCACTGAATAGCCACCACTATCGGCAGTGACGCTGGTAATGATAACGTAGTAAGTCGACCACTTATTAGTGTTAATTGTAGTGTTGACAGGACGACCGATAATGAAACGTCCGACACTTAGTAAAGGTAGGTAACTACACTTATGGAAAACACTTATGAGCATTGAAAGCTGTGAACTGATTTGTTTTTATCGTATAATATCCTTGTGCACCTATTGAAACGAGCAAACTAACTTGCCTTTTGTTCAAAAACGTACTCTTTAGCAATACACATAGAAATTAAAGTTCTGTGGTAACAGCCACACGATCACACGTCAAAATTAGGTCGCAAATCCCAATCAAATATAAACCAGGCACAGAACCTCAGGTCGAGGGGAAGACTATTATTGACAAAAAATCTTTATCTGGTATCGATATTAACAAAGCTTTTTTTGTTTCCAGGATTTGGAAGTACAGAAGAGAAGACTGATGGACATGTTGACCATCCACGCGGCATCGTGCGTCAAATCGAACAACCCCAACACGAGAGCGTCGCCCACTACGCAGTACAACATGATTCGATCCTACGAATCGCCCAACACATTCCCGGTATCCTTCGAAGCCCACTCGCCGTACATTCGGCCGGAGTCCGCTAACATCCTCGCGTCCAGCTACACGTGCGTCACACCACTAAACGGAGACTCCTCCATAGACACCATATCGTCACTCGACACCATTTATATAGCACCTCAGCTCACAGACGAATACAATCGACCCGACAGTGTTCTCAGTCTGCCATCCAATAATGAACCTAATTTCGTCACCACTGACGGCTACCTTCCGAAATCAACAAATCTTCTTGTCCCGATCGACTCGGAACAGGAGTATTATGATCCAGAGGTGAACTATAACATGGCGGGCAACCAGCAATGCCACACGTACCCTAGTACCATGCCTGAATCACAAAACAAACTCAACAACGGCCTTAATGACGGATGCCTTGTTTAGTTATCAGAGATTTCAGCAAACAGTTTTCATCGGGTCCAAAATTTTATTTTCGACATTGTATACGTATAATTTAAGTATTGGAGTTTTAAAATTCGAAATGGAATGTCACCGTTAAAAAAGTTCTCTTGTACAATCATCCGAGCGTAAAATTTTTTCAGTTACTTTTAATAATTCGGTGGCGATAACAATCATAATAAAAACAAAAGTGTTTCCAACCAAATCTTTTCTGAAATTTTGTAATTAATAAATGTTCATGTGATAAAAATATTAAAAATCTTTTTTGTATCTCATAAAAATATAGGGTGTAAAGTGCCAGATAATCGACAAGGGCGGGGAATTTATTTCGAAACGAAATCGTATGTCTACTGTGTAGAACAACAACATAGAAGTAGTTCGGTGCCTATGTATCGTAGCTAGTGTGTATGATTAGAAGGAGTGTATAATAAAAACTAATAATCCAAGAAAGCTCTTCCAACACCGAAAGTTATTTCGAAGTCACCTTAAAAAAGAAATGTGTTGTGAATTTGTTATCATCAGTTTTATTATAAGTTCTACGCTAACAGTGAACAGAAACTGTGAAACAGTTTGCTTAGGTAGGTACGTCACATAATATTATATTTTATCTAAGTGTCTAATTCTAACAATTACCATTCGTTTTAATTATTTTTTTCGTAAGTTCTATAATTTTGCTTTGATCTGTTGATATTTATTTAAGACTAGAGATCTGATAGACAGTGCAATGACAGAAATATTCTGGTATTACCGATTGGTGTCTAGTCCATTGCTGAGACTCCGAATCGTACGCCCCAAATACATCACATAGCCTTTATCTTCCAGTACAACCATAGAATATAGTAATACAGTACCTCCTGTTAATATTCCAGAAGTATATATTTTTTGTTAGAGATATATTCACATTATAAGAAATATATGCCACTTAATATACATGTGTTACGATTTGTGTAAGGTAATATTAGATTAAGGTGCTTTAACTCAGTTTAAGTCGTTATATAACATTATTGTTAAGTGCAAAAAGCGTTACTTCGATACATCAGTTAATATTAAGAATTTGACATTAATATAATTAAATTCACACATGGAACGAATTTAAACACGCACGCCAGGCAACGTGACAAATCATATCACTGACTATTTGTCGAACTCACGTGACAGGCAAATAAATACCTTATTTTTAATACAATAAAATCGAATATGATGCTAGCGTTTGAGTTTGATAAATGGTCAAACTAGTTATGTGCGAAAAAACATCCATCGTAAAGTGCCTTTGTATTTTTTTTTTCAGTCTAAAGCGATTATGTTAATATTTTTATATGATGTTAGATTAGTGTATAATTCTGGGCCTGTACCTCATAGTCAAATCTTCATGGAAATATTGTCTTTAATACAGCGACATAAGGGGCATATTTACGTAGCAACCGGAGTTGTACTGTTGCGTGAATATGAATGCGTCTAAATGTGTCATTAACTCCAAAATGCTAAAACAAAGATTTTTTCTTTGAATAAAAGCTCTTAGCCATGGATAAATATTTTTGTTAATATGGGGGTGGGTGTATAGGCGCAGACAGATTTGAAGACAGTGCCTTCTGCGTACCAGTGATCCTAGTCTATTTGGCTGTCCCTATAAAGCGGGCAGCCAGTCGCGCGAGCATTTATTTTTATATTGTTGGTAATGTGATAGATAAAAAAAACTATTTATTAACACAGAGCACAATTCGAACTTAATATTCCTTGTTATTTCTTGTGTAACAAGAATTTCGAGTCTCCACATTTGTAGTTTGTAGAAATTGCCATCACTGTGCAAAAATTATTAATACTTACTTCAGTACTTGTAGCGCATATGCTAGACTTATGTCACTGAATATGTTGATTTTGTCTCACTTTCTAGTATGAAATAAGACAGAGTGAGGGATAGAATATGTGACAGAGGTCATGTCTTGACATGCGTGCTTAGCCCACAGGTAGTGTTTAAGTATCTTTCTATACTTCAGTATGTTTGAATGTTCCAATAATTGAAACGTGTTGTTTTTTTTTTTGGGAAATTCATAATGCGTTGTGTCTTGTGGCTTTAGTGACGTGATTGTACCGTCGTAGTAATCTTTCGCATAAGATTAACTTAAGAAGGTATAGATAGTTTGTATGCAAGGTCTTTTTTAATGCAGCATCGTCGTATATCGATCAATCTACCAAAAAAAAAAAAATTAAATTTTAGCTCCAAAAAGAATTCATGCATTTTTTTTAAATAATAATACAATACATCATCACGCCTGTATTCCCCGAAGGGGTAGGCAGAGGTGCACTGTAGTGCGCCCACACTTCGCCGATGTATTTTGGTCCCAATGTAATAGGGGGCGAGCCTATTGCCATTATACCGGGCACATTCCCCGTCAATACGAGGGAGATTTGGGCCATAGTCCACCACGCTGGCCCAGTGCGGGTTGGTGAACTTCACACGCCTTTCTATAGACGCGCAGGTTTCCTCACGATGTTCTCCTTCACCGTTCAGCTAGTGGTAATCATTGTTGAAAATGACATTCGCACATGAAAATTATCTCAAGAGGTGCGGGCCCGGGATTTGAACTTGCACTCCTTACGTTCAAGGCGGGCGTTCTTACCCACGAGGCTACCACTGCTTTTTTTTAAAGAAGTATTTAATACGGCCTACAAAGTTTAAAAAAAGGTTGATCAATGTATGACGTCACTTACTCTTATATACCTATCTCTACTCCTCATTTGTGATATTAACTATCACCTAAAGTTTTGGTTGTTAATTTAAAGGCGTTTAGTATTACTTTGTTTAACAATCTATTGTTGTTACAGATTAAGATTTAACTCCATTCATTATGTATTTCGAATGAACATTTTTATAATCCGATGTTAAAAATCTTATTATAAGTACGTGCTAAGTATATTATATTAATGCTTTGATATTAAAGTTTTTATTAAATTTTCTATCGATATACGGATTATTTCAGTCGCTTGAACTATGTATTGTAATATTTGTAATCCATATTTTTACTGTCACAAAGTGATTTAAATTAATTTGTGGCCATATTATAACTAGATGAGATGAACGATTATTATTAATATCAAATTATGGATTGCATTAGGTTCTTTAAGTGTTGTAAGCATCACTTGTACCTGTTAATTGATTATAAATATTTTGACAGTCAAAGCAAAATTATTGCGCTTATACCATATTGAAGAATAAATCATTATATTGCATATAAAGTATGTTTAATTTTATTTTCCTGCAATGCCGGCCCATTAGCCGGCCAATGGAAGCAGAGTGGTCGATCGAACGATATGCAATCAAAGTGTGCAGGTTCAAACCCCGGCTCGCATCTCTGGGTTTCATGTGCGAATCTCATTTTCATCTGAGATTATCACTAGCTAAGAAACGGTGAAGGAAAACAGCGTGTAAAGTTTACCAACCCGCACTTGGCCAGCGTAGTGGACAGGCCCAAAAATCTCCCTCGTATTGAGGGGGAATGTGCCCGATATAATGGCAATAGTCTCGCCCTCTATTACATTGGGACCAAAATACATCGGGGAAGTGTGGGCACACTGCAGTGCACCTCTGCCTACGCCTTCGCGGAATACAGGCGCGATTATGTATATTTTTTATTGGATTTTATCATTTAACTATCACTAGAGACGTAAAGTGATACCTATGAAGTGTAATTAAGAATGGGTGTACGAACCGTTAAATCGTAGCTCATAATTATATCGAGATAACAATCTCTAAACATCGTCGAGTGACAGGAAAAACTCACTAAGTACAAAAAATAGGAAATATGTTTTTTTACACTAAGTACATACTTTCAAATATCAACAACTTTCCCAGGAAAAAGTTATCTCGTCTTTACAGAATTCCAAGAAGCAAAAATCTGTAAATCACATTTAAAAAACCATTAAAATTCAAATTACTGAATTGTTTTTTTTTTGTTACTTAATGAGTTTTTCCTGTCAACCGACGATATTTGTAACGGTTATACAATGAAAACAAATGATAAAAACGTTGATATTATTTAATATCACAATAAAGCATTACAATACTAAAATGTATTGGATCATCTTACATGGCTATATCAGACGAGCTATCTAATCTTTCAATTATAAACATTCATAGTTACATTTACCCGGAAAATTATAAAGACATTTTTGCGACAAGTTATCTATAACGTCGCTAGAGGTATAATTTTATATATTTGGATGTTAGTTGTTGTATGTTGATAGACAACCAGGGCCCCAAGTCTGCTAACACTATCGTCGTTGAGTTTCTATGATTATAAGGCAATTTATTGATAAAAAATCATTTTAAAAACAAGCTTTTATTTAATTGCCTTTAGTTTTCGTAATCTTCTCAGCAAGCCCTTTCATTTGATACCCATACTGTGGTAGTGCAGAAAAAATAACGAATCCGCCATCTTGGACGATCCGCCATATTGGAATGACGAATGGCGTCACATAGCTAAGAATGCATTGTCATCCAAAATAAGCGTGTATACCAAATTTCAGCTCAATCTGTTAAAGATAACTGATTTAAAATTCAGTTGCAAGATTCTACCAGGACACAACATCTTGTATCAATGGTAACTAGGTTATGACTAGTTAAATTGTATCAAGGTGACAATATCTAATGTCTACACTGCTCATATTCTAGGTACCATTGAAAAAAGATGTTTTCATGCCTTAAAAAACGGAGTCATAGCAACTCCTTGCGGTTGTGTTAGTAGACTTGGGGCCCTGTCTCAGATATTTAACAAGTATTATTTCCTTCCGCAACTGACTGCGATGGCAGCTAGAAGCGTTCATCAAAATAACACCTATTGATTTGTACTTCTCAAAACATATAATAATTTACCTTAGAGGAGGTATAATGGAGTGGGTTACGAGATAATTCCGCTAACATTTTTTTCTCACGTGTAATGTGACATGTACGTTACACACGCACAGCACACAAATGAACCTCGTTTCCATAGACGCACACTACTACAAACTTGTAACACGATGATAAAACCGCACAAAGAAATTGACCAGGGACCCAATTCCGCATGGTCGATATCATCTCTAATTCGACATAATGGCCGTATTTTTTCGTTTTGTTCGACATGTAGAATTAGACAAGATCTTGCGAGAATTGCCCCCAGGGGTGGAAAGTCTGTAAAAGGCAAATCCAGCTCATATAGTTAATACGCGGAACATGTTTTTGCGAGCGTTTAACTGTCGAAAAGATTTCCGTCAAAATTCACGTTCGTAATGTATGAGCGAGACAACAATACTTTTATTGCTTTAATACTTTTTTTAAATTTAGTTTAGTTATACTTTGTGAACAAGTTTCGTGCATTTATATTTTTACAAACATTATTATACCTTTTGAGAAATACAATCAGTTTAATAAATGAAAATCAAACTATACATGTAAAAGAATGGAGAACTCGTAGACACTTATATTAACTTCGAACTAAGTACTTCATACACGATGGATGTCCAGCAAACCAAACCACAGATTACCTAAAAAACGTAAAAAAGTATAAGTCAAAATGTAAATAACATTGAGATCATGAGTAGTACACGCCTACTGTCACATTACACTTTACAATACGACAAAATACGAACAATCTTGTCGTTTTGTTTTGACATATATCGAATTAAAGATATTGTCGAGCATGCGAGAATTGCCCCCTTGTTCTTTGACTTGCGACGCGTTACGAGAACATTTTATGGTAAGCTAGTACAGCGCCTCTAGCGGCAAGTTAATGAACTACGATTGCCATACAATTTCACTTTATCGCAGTGTATAATAGTATATGCATAATACGCCATAATAAAATATTATACGTATCTAAATGCGCCCTTACTATTATACTGAATAATACCTCTTTATTATAATACTGAATAATAGGTATTTAGTTTGGCATATCAAGATTTATATTTCATAACTAGCTGTGCCCGCGACTTCGCCCGCGTGGACTTTAGGGAGATTACCCGGAAATATGGGGATTATATTTTTCCCGCGGAACCCTAATGCTTTTTCTAAAATTAAAGTAGCCTAAGTTACGCCTTGGAACGTCAGCTATCTGTCAGCGAGAGTCCCATTGAAATCGGTTCAGCCGTTTAGAAGTTTACCTCAAACAAACAGACAGACAGACAAAAAAAATTAAAATTGCGTTTTCGTTATAGGTATCGTATATACTTTCATACGCATTTGGTAAAAAAAGTGTTATTTTGATATTACAAACAGACACTCCAATTTTATTTATTTGTATAGATGATGCATCACCAGCAACAAAATCATTAGGAGAAAAGAATATCGTGTTATAATACGAATTGACTGCTTTACTTACCTTAAAATATTTCAAGCACTTTAAAAAAAATATATAAATTTCAACATGCATGTGCTGTTGTATTAAAACGATGAGCGTTAGTATGCATGATTAGCCCTATAGCCCTATAATTGTAAATTAATAAAGAAAGCATCGACCGTGCGTTTAAAACTTTTTACGGCCCCGTGTGGGCCTTACTTAATATGAACAATTTCACTTAACACTTACTGTGAGTGTATTACGCTAATTCATGCAATTTAAAAAAAAAAGACAAACGGTAATCACGACGAAGTAATCCGAAGGAAACTAACTACGTGTATTTTTAGCAGAAAAGTGTTATACCTAAAACACCAATGTTAAATGAGCATAACATTCTATAAATTTAGGTGTAAAATTAAAAAAAAACCCAAAGCCAATGAAATTAAATAGATAAATATGGCCAGACCACACTTAATCATCGTATGATAACAAACGAAACATCGCTTGTACTATGAGTACCTACTAGTTATGTGCCGGATCGTTAAAAATGTATATCCGCGGATACGGATCCGGATACGCATATTTGGTGTCAAGATCCGCGGATACGGATCCAGATACGGAACTTAACAATTTCATAAAAACTTCCTTTAATAAGCTTATCACAAAGATTTGTCATTGATCTCATTATAAAGATAGTTGATTTAGTACCTTTCAGTTATGTAATATTGGTATGGTAACTGACAACGTTAAATATTTGCAATATAAATGTGCCAAATATTTGATGTTATGAAGTAACAAATTATCTGAATGGAGTTTAATTTCACTAATAAGGGAAACGATCCGTAAACGATCCGCCGAAAAAGTAACGTATACGGATCTTTCTTTTCCCGCGGAAATCGACGGATACGGATATCCGGCACATCACTAATGAGTACCATGCAATGTGTCAAAATTTGCTGTTCATAGGTATTGAAAGCGCATCCAACTGGTGCAGTGCAGTCAAGCCGTCATCAAAAATTAATGTAATAAATGGTAAAAACTTTTTAAAAACAAGCTTTTTTTAAGTGCCCTTAGTTTTCGTGTTCTCCTCAGCAAGCCCTTTCATTTGATACCCATACTGTGGTAGTGCAGAAAAAATGACTATACCGCCATCTTGGATGTTCCGCCATATTGGAATTAGAATGACGTCACATAGCTAAGCATGCATTGTCATCAAAAATAAGCGTGTATACCAAATTTCAGCTCAATCGGTTAAAGATAACTGATTTAAAATTCAGTTGCAAGATTCCATCAAGACATACATTGCTAGTAAATATAAAGCTTGTAAAAATGGATGGATACAAGACGATTACATAAGATTATAATGTTAGGTACAAAATGAACAAACTGCGTACGTCTCGGAAGCCAGAGTTAAATAGCTCGCGTCTCCTTAACACTCTATGACTTCAAACGCTGGTGACAAAAGAAAAAAATATACTTCAGCTTAACAGTGTTAATAAGTATTAAATGCATACGCGGCCGTTGTAAAATCATCTTTATCTTAACTTGGATAGGTACTCCCAAAGTCGATAACTGATATTTCGTAGCTTTTGTTGTGTCGACTCTTTACTCTCAGTAACATCGTTTTTACGGTTTTTACTTCAAAGTTATACTACTATAACTACTACAGCCCTTTTAACGTCCCACTGCTGGGCACGGGCCTCCCCTCAATGCGAGGGGGATTCAGGCCATAGTCCACCACGCTGGCCCGGTGCGGGTTGGCAGACTTCACACATCTATCGAGAACTAGTCAAGTTTCCTCTGACGTGCAGGTGTCCTTACGATGTTTTCCTTCACCGTTTCATATCAAGTGATAATCTCGGATGAAAATAAGATTCGCACATAAACCCCAGAGGTGCGAGCGGGGGTTTGAACCTGCACACTTTGATTGCAAGGCGTGCTACCACTGCTACTCACTTCAAAGTTATAATTCGATAAAAAAATGTAATTATCGATTATCGATATTGGGAGTTGCCGCTACGTAAACAGACATGTATCAAGTCATAAGTAAATATATTATACAGTGGATTTACGGCGCTTTGGTAATGAAAAATACTTTGAAGAGGTTAATAGACAATTTCTAAAATTTCCTGGAGGCACATATGAATCAGACTGTCTAAGAAAAGTTATTCGATTTTTAAGAGTCAGATTCACTAATCCTTAATAATTTCCTTTATTAGATCAAATTGTCAGAAGATAGTTAACAATTGTAATAAATCTAAAGTGATTCATTTAATAAGCTAGCCTTGACTAGTCTATTTAGGGAAACCTCGTAAAATGATTCAGAAAATGATCACATAAAGAGTATGTTATTATAACATAAATCAATTAATTAACTCACCATTTGGCACGCTTGGACCAATCCTTTGGCGTCCAATGTAGACATTTTGGATCAATACGTAATGTTCGCTTCTCCATAGACTTTTCGTGTTGCTGTAAAGTTTCAAGTGATAACATCAAAACAAAGAATCTAATCGAACGATTAAAGACCTAATTGACAAAATGGCATCATAGCAAATAAGACTTTAATATTTGAAACCTAAGAGGCATTTTTGCAAACTGTAGTTGTAGCATTAGACGTATGTCACGGAATATCTTGATGTTGTCTCTTTCTCTGGTATGAAATTAGACAGAGAGCGAGCGAGCATATCCGTGACAAAGGCCTTGTCTTGACATGTGTGCTAACACTACTGATGTTAGATTGTTAGGAGAGAGTATTGGAGTTACGTTTGTTCTTGGTATATGTTCGTGCAAAATTTTAAGTACGTAAAGTTATATGTGCATTTAAGTATATGCAATTCGTAGCACTGAGTCGCTAGTTAGTGCTACAAATTGCCCTGTCTAGGCGTGCATGCTAATCGTACAGCAGGATTTGCCGAAGTAGACACAACCACGTCAGAAAATAGCCAGCGAGCTGGAGGGTATAATTCACGGCGGTTTGTCTACCCATAGTAAATGCTAGTCTCAATTTACCTCGTTCACTGAAATGATGTACTGTCCCTTGTAATAGTTGATCAGATTCAGATTCTGCAATGTACTTATCACATCTTCCTTCTTAATACTGGTCAACTCGCAGATTTCACTGGAAATACAGAGAAAAAAATAATTTTCTATATACATAGAATGGGGAGACCTTTGCCCAGCAGTGGGACAATATAGGTTAAAAAAAACTGTGTACATTATTATGTTGGTACTCCCCCATAGGGCAGACATACATATACACGTTGAATCAGAAGTCCAAAACAATAATTAAACCTTTGCAAAATAGGGTATAGAATTGAATAGTATATAAAATTAACTGAAATTGGAACATATTTTTTTCAACTTTTTTTTCACCACAAATTAAAAAAAAATGTAATATCTCGAGTATCAGATACGCAGCAAGATGGTCGAAGGATATCTTACTTGATAGTAATGATAGGCTTCTCATTGTCCCCAATCGGTTTGATGTGAATGAGTATTTCCAATATGGTCTGAGCCCAATAGCTCCTGTAGGATAGCAAGCCGAGATCCGAGAGCGGTTTTTCAGGAGAACCAGTCTTACCTTCGAACTTTGATAATTCATAACCTGAAAAAAAAATCAACGCGTATAATTTTTTTTTTTACATTTCGAAAAAAAGAAAGATTCAAAATTCGAACGCTTCGTTCTATGAATGCATTATCAATCATTTGTTAATTAAGTTTTTAGTTAGTTTTAATTAAGTTTTTAAAATTAAGTTTATTTCAGAAGGGTCCCATTCCAACATTAAAAAATACCTTGGAAAACTAAGTATGTGCAAAAAAAATACAGAATTGTAAATCGGTAAGTAAAAAATAAGGAATCCAGTTTCAGAACTATAGAAGAATAATTTTATAGGACAGAGATGGGGTGATAAATTTTCATATTAGCAAAATTTTTGCAACCTATTCCAATACGAACTTTACCACCTAAGAACCAAAATAAAGAATTATTTAAATAATGAATGTAACTTACTAAATTCAATAAGTAGTTTTCCATAGCCCTTTCTCTGGTATGGAGGCATCGTCAATATACATGCTACGTTGTAGTCTTCTGTGCTTTCTTTCTCCTTCGAGAAGTATCCAACTATATGAAACCCTAGAACAAATACACATAGAAATTACAAAAAAAAAACAATCCTTACCTATTCAAAAATGCATACCGAATGGGTGGTAGAGATACTGTTATTGGAACGTAGTTCCTTATCGCGCGTTGCGAAAGGGGGCTTGACGGAAAAAATTAAGACTGTAACGAAATTTGATTTTGATTTTTATTGTATGCATTTATGTATACAATGAAATTCGATTCCGATTCCGATTTCGATGTGTGTGTGTGTGTGTGTGTATATGTACAATTTTTTGCTTTTTTATTTATTACAAAAGGAACTTCGTTCCATCCGGGTGTCTCTTGACACCTCTCAAGTTTTTTATTATTTATTGACGATTCATAAGTGCCTGTATTGGTTTATATGAATTAAAAAAAATTCTGATTCTGATTCATATTGGTAGATCAGACAGATTGGATAGATCGTCTGCCTTGAGCGTAAGGGGTGCTGGTTCAAAGCCCAAACTTTCATCTGCGAATGTAATTTATTCTTACCAAGAAGAACTGTATAATTAATTCATAGAAAAGTTTATTTTTCAACGAAATGTTATCGACGACGCGCGAGCCAAAGAAATTCAATCTTTAATATTAACACAGGGTACATTTTCGAATACAGTTATGTTAATTCGTGTGCCCGGGACGATATACCATGAGTATGTTGTTCTCACCTCTAGAATCAACTTCAGTCATAACATAAAATAAAAACGGATCAGTATCGTAGTACAGTGTTTTGTGGTCCAAAAACAGTTTGGCGAGCAGACAGAGGTTTTGTGCGTAACATTTGTTCTTGCGGCCGTCTATCTCGAAGAATGAAATACTACCTTTACGGTATATTTCATTGCCGGGAGGGTGTTTTAGTTTACATTTTATCTGGAAACAGAAAAAAAAACTAGAGCAATTTTACTTTAAAAAATAATATTTTGGGTTTTTAGCTACGCGGCGATACTGTATTTTACTTGTGGTTAGTAGATAAGCATCGAAAAATGGTTGGTTACTAAACTCTGGTACTTACTAAATGTCTTTCTAAGCACTTTTTACTTTTTCTATATTTCAAGCAGAATTCACAGATGTAAATGCAGGGCAGGTTCACCATTTCCTGAAAAAATAAAACGCAATATTTTTTCAATCATCGACAATTAATCGCATTTCCATAAACAAACTTAAAGGTTACACACGTATAAAGGTAAAATATTAAATTATAAGGGTAGCCATTACTGTATTATTTCACTCATGGCAGATACCAATCATTTTCACAGAGATTAAGGAGTAGGAAGGTTTTTCTTTCACCAAAATTTCAGTTGCCATCAAAATAATACAAGGTGGAATTTTATTTTGTACATCTTATAGAAAAACCTTGAAAGCCTTGTCGTACTTCTAAATGTAGTTGCATGTGCGCCAAGACTAATGCCACACTTAAGGGGAAGCAATCTTAATACTGTACATAGAAAATATCAGTAAAACATTTCTTTATTTTTGCAAAAGAAAGAAAGCTGCATTCAAAGATTTTCGAAAATTCACTTGCCACACCCGGTTATCGAACCGACTAAAATAAAATTTGTAAAAATGACATCCTGTACATTTATTGCATCGTTTGTTAGGGTCAATTACTACAGAAATTCAATCTCTATGCATATTCCGTTTTGATATTGTATGGAGGGTAGATGGAAGGAGTGACATCTATGTATTGAAAAAGTGTCCGTTGACGCAATGCTATAATTACTAGTTTAAAAAAACTTCCACAATGGTGCTGGTGTCGACAAAGTGTATGGTATGAATGTAGCAATTGTGGACGAACTGAAGTATGCCGAGTATACAATTGCTATATTCATACCATAGACTTTGTCGACACCGGCGCCGTTTTTTGAACTAGTAAATATTTTCGACGGACACTTTTTCAAATTTTTCCGATAGGAGATTGCACTCTTTCCATTCTACCCTCCATAGGCATTGGCAAACATTTGGAATCCCATACCTGCGGATAGGGCGCAAAGTACCAGGGTCGGATCCTGTTCCTGCCGAGCTCGATCATCTCGATGTTCTTCATGCGCGTGACGAGGTCGTCGTGTCCGTGCGCCAGCATGCTGCCGGACTGGCGCGGGCGGGCCGTGGGCGTGGCCGCGCCGCCCGCCGCCGCCTCCGCGCCCTCCGCCTCCACACCCGCCAGCGCCAGCGACTCACCCTGCACATATACTACATTTTGTAGGTGCTAATGGACGCCTATTGGACGACATTCGACCATATTTATAACTATTTATAGTTTCCTCTCCCAAACTGGGTGACCGGATTGCTTTTAGCGATAAGACCGCCCAATTATAAATTCTTGTATTTAGTTAGACCTATGAATGTTGTATTTTTTTCTTGGTTTGATGTACAATAAAGAGTAATCTATCATAATCTGAGTATATTAACAATAACAGCATCTATTAAAAAGAATATGTATGATCAACAATGCTGCAAGGAAAATATATCTAATTAGCTTTTGCCCGAGACTATCCGCGCCGATTTTGATTATGATCGTTATAAATGATAGGCTATATGTTATTTTAGACAACAATTCTGTAAAGTTTTATCAAAATCCGCCCAGTAGTTTTTGAATAAATAATACATCATCACGCCTGTATTCCCCGAAGGGGTAGGCAGAGGTGCACTGTAGTGCGCCCACACTTCGCCGATGTATTTTGGTCCCAATGTAATAGGGGGCGAGCCTATTGCCATTATACCGGGCACATTCCCCCTCAATACGAGGGAGATTTGGGCCATAGTCCACCACGCTGGCCCAGTGCGGGTTGGTGAACTTCACACGCTATAGAAAGCTATAGACGTGCAGGTTTCCTTACGATGTTTACCTTCCCCGTTCAGCAAGTGGTAATCATTGTTTAAAATGACATTCGCACATGAAAATTATCTCAGAGGTGCGGGCCTGGGATTTGAACTTGCACCCCTTACGTTCAAGGCGGGTATTCTTGCCCGCGAGGCTGCCACTGCTACAAAAAAGAATTTTATTTTGAATAAAAGAGTAACAAATATCCATCCATTCTCACAAACTTTCATATTTATTATATTAGTAGGATTCGTTTTCTACTTTGGTGTATACCTCATTGTCCAAGGAGTTAGCTTTCCTCTTCCTGTTCATCTTCTTCTGTAGGGCGGCGGCGAGTACCGCGCCGCCGTTCACCAGCGACGTCGAGTCCGCGCCCAGCGTGGGGCTGGGCGGCCGCGACACCAGCTGGCGTGGCGAGCACGACATACCTTCAGAATCAAATTCTTCTTATTCATACAAACCAATTCAGGAACAATTGAATGGTTTTCAAACTCCATACTCCATAGTTACTCTTACCATACCATGAGTACATTATTACCATCAAATAAGGGAGTGAGTCTAGCAGTTAGTCGGATCCTCCTTGTAGCCTTTTGACTCACCCACGCACTTGTATCAAGTGTTTAATTTAGTAATAGAGGCTAATAATGAGACTATGTTTTTTTTGCAGGATCCCTATTCTCGTTGAGGAAGACTAGGGAATGAAATTACCTAGTAATATGATTATCTCACATTGCTAGTAATTTTTCTAGTCAGAAAAAAAATACAAATAGCTACCACACAGTACCAGATAACATTATTCAGATACACAAAAATCTAAGTTCCAACAAAGCCGCTTACGTAAACAAAATTACTCCATTTTTACACCACATCCTACCAAAAGTAACCTAGGTTATTTTTCAACAATCAACAGGCTTCAAAGACAATACTGCTTACTATCTAAGAAAAATAAACATATTGATATATTTGCGTCATATGACCAGAAATTCAAGCGCGATATTCTAAACTACTATAAAGACCTAAACTCCCAAAACATACACTAACTCTCCCGGGGCATGTTCATTTGTCTCAAGACCTAACACTCCTTTCGCTTCCTATCGTCACTTCACACACACTACAATATCTGCTTGGTTTGCTCTTAGTGTACATCAGTACAAACGATGGCCTTATGCCGAGGGCCGTTCGTTTCTATCGCTCGCTATTCCGTCTACGCGATCCACTCATTAAATAAGTAGGTATTGTTAATTTTAATTCTATTCAAGTGTTTACATCTTTTATTATATAAATAAAAAAAAAAAAAAACAAAAAAAAAAATGTACTATTAGATTAGTTATCAATAGCACATCAGACTAATTCGCTTGCCGTGGTAGCCCTTAATTAAGGCTGCATTTATCCATGTATTAATCCACTGTTCTTTAAATGTAAGATATATTGTAAGCCTTTCGGGTTATCCTCAAATAAATAAATAAATAAAATAAAGCTAATCTTATTCACATGACACACCGCACAAGATATCTCAAAGTAAATTGTGATAGCAACCTTGTGCAGAGGGTATAAGGTATATAATCGTTATGACATAATTCTAATAGCAACCTTACAAGGACGACATGTGGCATACCACCATTCCGTCAAAATTGTGATAGCAACCTTATGCGAACGACATAAGGTGCATCTTCCACGCGAATTACCCCATTATGTGCATTTTACATTACAGCACGGACATATACAAAGCACACACAAAAAAATATATTTGTAAACATACCAAGTGCATTTTTAGGTGCTGAGCCGTTATGTGCTGTAAAGTGGGTTTTCTCTATTTTTGGTTGGGGTGGGGTCGGGTGGCTCGCGTTTATGGGTCTACTAGTGTTGATACTAGACTTCTGACTTTCATTGCAGACGCTATCATCTGCAGACAAAACGTTATGAAATTTTAATGGCCAATTGTTCTTTTTTTTATATGAATGATGGTGAACTGAAAATGATAAATTGAATTTACTTATGATTTAATATAATATATTAGGAGATGCAGATAAACAAAATTAAAGGCAGAGATAAGTTGGATAATAAAAAGAAATAAACATGCACTATTAAATATTCAATTCACCATCACATTGGTGTCATCAATAAAAATATGTTTTTTTTTTTATATGTTACAGCCAATTGCAGTCAAAAGGCTAGTAAATGTCGTAAAATAATTCATAATTAGAATTAACTAATCAATATGATCATGCAAACTAAAATAACATTTTTTTTCTTAGAATCCATTCTAAAGGAGGTTTCAAAGCTATTTTGTTTGATTGGATCAACCCTATTTCAACTAACTTTTACAAACGGTTAGCAAAACCACTCACTCTCTACAAAATAAGATTACTTAAAAAATCTGAATATTACTCTGGGCTGTTGGATGTCTTCATACAGTTCTAGGTTCTTGGACATCTATTAATATGGAATTTAAAATATATAATTTTGTGAAGAAAAAAAAACTTTGAATTAATAATTATAAACCCATCATAGAATTTATATAAACAGTGTTAAGTGTTTTATTATAATATGTGGCCTACAAAAACAAACACACATACTGATAAAATTAGGCATAAAGCCACCTCCTGATCCAATGTGTGTTTTCTTCGGTGTGGTAGTACCGCCGGTTGCTGTCCCATCCCGCCGAGGAAATTGGACTTTCCTGGTGTCCAACCAAGACTCTCCCACCCATTCATCCAGACGTTTGTTAACTGGAATGGAATAAATTGTAATTTAATTTGAGTAAACAATTTATTATGTAAGCACTGCAGCAGATAATATTCTTGTACACCTATTTCCCTTTATATTAACTGAATTCATACAGTTTCCAAGTCATTATAGACCTTCTGAAAGACTTTTCAAAGCTCCTTCTTCAGTGTTTTCATTTGTTGTCTTACAGGACATAGGAATTCATGTGTGTATTTGTCTAGTCTGATGTAGATTGGCACCTACTCCAAATGTAATGAATTGTAAGGTTATTTGTAGCTTTTTAGTGCACCCAGGTTGTTGAAGTTGGTATTTGTTAAAAATATATTTTTTTATGATATTACAATTACATTAGTTAAGTTAAAACATTCATTCACAGGATCTCATACATACTAACAAAATCTTCACCCACTAATCTAAGCAAATGAACCCAATACAGTAATATGTGAATACCTTTTTTTATTTTTTTTAAAGGACTACTCTGTTGGCCTTTAGGTGGAATTTACAGCTTCTAGCTACTAGCTCAAGGGCGCCACAGAGGGCACGACCTCGGCTTGGGCAGTTACCGTGAGGGGAGAGGAAGTGACTACATTCCTAGGTGCAAAGCATCTACGACCGGAAGAGGGGGTTCCTCGACCTCGCCGGCGAGATCGGTGTCTGTTTGAGGCTGATGTCTGTGTGTTAGGCCCTCTCGACGCACGGGTCGAGGAGAGCAGTGATAGTATCGGGAGGATCAATCAACACGTGCCGCGGACGGCGGCGTCGTGTTGATGATGTGTGCGCGGGCTCTGGCTTGTAATTGCCGGAGAATACCTACCAACTATAAGTATCAAATAAGTTTTTAAATGCAAAAAAAACATTTTTATGTGTTGTAACTATAAATCTACTGTTGTCAGATTTTTGCCTTTACTTGAGCTTTAAGACATTGTTTCATTACAAATTTCATTATTCTAGGTCAACAGAATGTATTCTATAGGTTTTTGATTCCCTTGAAACTATACTAAATATGTGAATTAAAACACAACAAGTTGTAGTTATTAATTTAAACTAAACCTACACACATTACAAAGGAAAAGGGTCTTGACAGACCAATACAGACGGACAATAAAGTGATCCTGTATGGGTTCCTTTTTTCCTTGTTACGTACAGAACCCTACAATTCTTAGTGGGACCAACATATATGGTCTTGCTAATCACCTTTCAGTTAGAAGGGTGTGAAAATAGACTAATTATGACCTAATCAATAGAATTAACATTTTACATGACTTGATTCCTCATGATATTCCTAGCAATGTTTACACTGATGTTTATAATGACTTTTAAATAAAGAATGATAAAGTACTCACAGTCAACATAATGTACATAATAGCCCCGTTGTCCTCGCAATTCTTTTATACTAATGATTTCAGCTAAAGGCCAATCATCGCCTCCTTGCATCCGAACTGGGAGACGACATCCTTCCACAAGAGAAGCCTGCAAGGAATTTCAATGACTAAACTGGCGGGCAAGAAAACTGAAAATTATTATTATAATATAGAAAAACATTACCGCTGAATCACAAAAAGTTGTGAGTTCGTCTTCATTGTCGTTCATTTTCTAGAAAAAGATTTTTTTGCATAAACGAAACAGAGACAGAAAACAAGCTTATTTTGAATCTGTTAAAATCAAACTGACGTTCAGTGTTTATGTGACGTTTATTTGACAAATATGACAGTTCGTTACGAGTTGCCAACATCGAGGCCATATGACAGTTCGTTATGAGTTGCCAATATCGAGGTTTCTAAGTAGTTAGTTAAGTATTTTCTTAAAAGATGATAAATTGAACTCATCGAAATCTTTCGATCTTTCGATTCCAAAACTATTATAGTACCTGACTAATGAACCGATTCAGTGGCGAATGTGATATTTATTCTGTCGGCATTGAGCGCTGGTAAGGCAATGGATTTTACTCCTGACGTGATTTTAAAATTTTGTTTGTAATTATTCTGGCAAATAATTAACTGCCTAAATCATTCATCTACCGCCTTTATCACGGTCATCAACCATTTTTATTTAATGTGTAGGTACATATTTATTGAATTTATAATTACTTGACAATGGCTGAAATACCCGCTAAACGTAGGTACCTACGCGAAGCCATTCCTCATCTTATTCCATTAAATATCATCGTTTCATAAAATTCGTAAAAAAATAAGAAGAATTAGGTACCTAAATAATACTGACCATAATTGCTTAATTTCACGATTCTTTAAGAGATAGGTTTTGGCTGTTTGAGCATTTTAGGTACCTATCTATATTGCATATTATTGGAAAAAAACATCATTATTACTCGTTTTAAATTATATTTATTAGATTTATTACAAATAAATAAGCACATTAAATTAAATTAATAAACTTTGTTACATTTAGTCTTGAGCATCATTTGGTTTAAGTTTAACTACTTCATCATCATCATTATCAGTCGGTGTCAGTCCACTGCTGGACGTAGGCCTTTCCCAAGATGCGACACTGAGCCCGAGCTTCGGCTCTTCTTTTCCAGTTACTGCCCACCGCTTTGCGTATGACGTCGAGTCGGTCACAGGACGTCCTACACTACGTTTGCCGATTCGCGGCCTCCACTCTAGGACAAGTCTACCCCAACGGTTGTCAGTCCTGCGGCAGATATGACCGGGGCCCACTGCTACTTCAGTTTGCTAATCCGTTGAGCTATGTCGATAAGTTATTCCTCATTGACAACACATTTTGTGAATTTTCCATATCTAACTATAATAATTTTCAATTTCTTGTAAACTCATAGGTTATATTATGTATTATCTACTAACGCTATGGCCATTATTGTGCCGAAGACTGCAAAAGTGCCGTGCACTTTTAAGTTCAGTAGCATGGTTGGTTAATTGCACTGCCGACATAAAGTATAATGCTACCCTCATTCCACTTATTGACAAACCTACTGCTCTATGAGGTAGAGGGAACACTTCGCCATACAAAGGTAGAGTAATCGGAGTGCAACCCAAATTGGTAAGTAAAAAGAAGATTACAAGAAACGTTATTGGGATCCAAGACTTATCTTCTGTTATTTATTTCTATATTACAGTAGGTAAAACTGCATCATAAAATTAAACTCATCTTTATTTTCCTTAATTTCTAACCACTTGCCTACTAAGGTTAGTTATCTAGTTAGTACCTACTATTAGTAATGTTCTAATAAGAACCTCTATAATTATTACAGGAGCGCTATTAACTATTAAAATAAAATAAAAAATTACAAAGTTTTCATGACACTCAATCTTTTTTTGTTACTCCTTTTCTACTTTTTGTTACCTTGTAGCCCTACTGACAATGATCTCTGATATCCGTGCGATATCAGAAACAAATGCAGGTTTTGGACGCCTGACGCCTTTACCAATTCAATCCAATTTTAGAGACGCTGAATGAAAGGCGTCACGGACGCCGCCTACCATTTCAAGATAGACATTGTAGGCGCAAGAACCTACTGTTTTCTAGAAGAGATTTGGCGTTTTTGAACCTTCGAATCCATGGTCTCAAAATATCATAATGATAGTACCTACCCTAATGACACGAGACTTGATTCCAAATCCATTAGAATCTAAATACATCTTTTAAATGTTGGTGCATATCTGTCTAATATTTTGGGAAATACAAGCATGATGATCTACTGTACTATTCACACACCCAATCAGAGGAACGAGTGAGAACGAACTGCCGCACATTTTAACTAAAACATTAGAATATGGCAAAAATGTACCACTCGTTGCTTTGCGTCTGTATGTATCTTTCCTCTGCAGTTAACATTTTTTTATATTATCTGATCTCTAATGTAAGGGCTTTGTATCTAGTTACAATAATGTTACTATAATTTAAAAAGTGGATCACTCCTTTTCCAAAATAGAATAATACATCATGCTTTAGTACACCTAACACTACAAACATATTTTTAAACTAAGTACCTATTACTATTAATTATAAACATAAAACGAATACAAAAGAGAACTGATTTGCCAGGAATTGTATTGTATTGGACTTATTGTTTTTCCTAAAGTCATTATAAATTGTTATCCTCCTCTTCGCTTTTCCTCTTTCGCTCTTTTTAAAGTAATATCTTATAGTATTTATTTATTATATAGGTACGTCCTTTATTATAAACAAATCAGCATTTATATCAATTCACAATTTACCTGCTTGCTGTACTTAATAATTTTACTATTTATTAATTATAATCACACAATATTTTTTTAAATTATTCCTTACCATCCAATATTCTTAATTTTACTTCCTCTGTATCCACATCTTTCGTATATTTTCCATAGTTGAAATAATATTCAATTTCTTGCAGTGTCTTATCTTTTGTTTCAGGTAACGTATAGTATAAAATAACCAAAGTTATCGCCATTATAGTTCCAAATATTGCAAAAGTGCCCTGCACACTTAAGGTGATAAGCATGACGGGTGTTAATTGCAGTATCGACATTAGGCATATTGATATCCAGATTCCAGACATGGCTGAACCCACTCCTCTATGAGCCAATGGGAATACTTCACCTAGCAAAGCTAAAGCTATCGGTGTGCATCCTATATTAGCAAGTATGAAGAATACTATAAGCAGTGATAAAGGTATCCATGATTTATCTTTCGGAACAACGTCAACTGAAGCTAGGTAAAGATACGAACAAACTATCGCGAGAACTGTGACTGCAGCGATCCCACTTGAAAATAACAATGTTCTACGTTTCATCATCTTTACTAATATTGATGAAGAAACGGCACTTAAGGTTATCGTTATGTCGAGACCTAGCGTGTAATAGAATGATTGAGATTTTTGATCTGTTACCTCACCAATAATCTGCGTCGCATAAGCTGGGAATACATGTCTTCCACTCGTTTCTAATAGCACAGTACTTACGATGATGATGTTAAGCGGTTTCAAAAAGTCTGCTTGCGAAAATTTCTTAAAAAACCAAACTATTTTTTGATTTAACGTCGACGTTGGTTCTGGTTTAGAATACCGATCCATGTGGGCTTCGATCATGTCTTCGATTTCTTTTTCTGATGTTTCTGTTTTGCCTCTCAACCAATAAAATACCTCTTTGCTTCTCTCGTACTGTTGTTTCGATACCAACCACGCGGGACTTTCAGGCCACGTGAAGTTAATAGAGAGAGCAATGAGGTAGGGGACCACAGCCATGAATGCAACGCCTCTCCAAGAGAGATAGTGGCTCATAACATGGGTAACCATTCCCCCCGTACAAACAGCGGCCGTTTTGAGGTTCAGGAATACTCCTCTGTACTGTGGACTCGTGTATTCTCCTATTACGATAGCGCCTAAAGAGACTGCAGCTCCGGCAGTGGTTCCGCAAAGTAATCTCCCCAACATAATTTGTGGGACGCCAGTCGCGAAGTATATGAGTATCCAGCCGATCATTCCTGGCAGAGTGCAAATAATGTGACTGGTTTTTCTTCCTGATACGTCCATCAAAACGGAGCTTATCAGGAAACCTATGAAGCAAGCCATACCTGCTGATGAGGCTGCAAAACATAATAAAATATTATTTTTATCGGTTATAATATATTTATTGGTTCTTATCTTTTTTATTGTACTTCAATTGTATTGTATTTTATTATAGGTCTTTGTAGGTTATACTGTATGGTTCATTGACATTATAAAAATACTGTGCACTTGATTACCCTTTAAAGGCAGGAAAGCAATTTATTTTTTAACTTGTTTGCCATTTGTTGTAGGCGGTTCTCGGTATTTGGTTTAATATTTTCCATTCGACAACATGCAGAGCGGTAAAAGGAAATATGTCAGGAAACCTACATTTCGAAGACAACCTAAACAATTTACTGGCTATAGGTAAAATTTACCAACCCTTACAGGACCTTTGTTAGTATTTTAAGCCACTGCGTACTCGAAATAATATAAATAGGCCCACTTCTTGCCCCGGGGGGTGTATTTACAAGTACTTTGGTGAAATCTAGGTGTACCAGTGTACCGTTTTAGAGATAGCCTGAAGACGAATCTGTATATAGTAGATACTTACAAAGCCAAGACGCTGTATTCAGATCAGCTATAATTGAAGATTTGGGGTCTTGAAGCGCCGGCATTAGACTCGATGGGTAACTGATCACTACTCCTTGAGCAAACATGTTGACCAGTACCGCTGACACCGTCCATGACTAAAATAGACAAATAGCAGAAAATACTGACTGGCGAATTTATTGAAATTTCGATCCACATACGAGCCACATACGGTGGCATTATCAGTGAGAAATACTTACTCCATGAATCGTAACTTTCCATAGATTTGGGGGCAAAAATTTAAACAATTCTTTTATAAGTTTTAAATAAATAAATGCGGTTAGTTAGGGTCATTATTTACTTATAATGGGTAACAGGTATATTTATCTAATTTCTGTTAAACATAAACTTCAAAGAAATTAAATTTGACATCACTAATAATGTTGCTGTCTGGCTTTTATCATGAGAATGTTGAAATCATTTTAATTAGATTGCCGGTTGGTATAAACAATTTTTGAAATTACTTTAATATTCTTACCACCAAAATTATAGATAGTTATGATCCATCCATCCATCTACTACAATGGTATTGTTGAACACTATTGTACTGTAATATGGTTAGGACATAAAGGTTAACTTCACCCATTGTTTGAAATGCATAGGAAGGCATACTCTTACAATAAGTCACGATTTATCCAATGCGGATACTTAGTGTTACATTGGCATTTAACTTAATACACTATTTGGAGTTTTTAACACTGCTTTTATTAATTATTTTGTTATAAATACCTGTCTTAAAACAGGAGTATTCATACTACGCCTGGCTAAGGATTACTGGTGACTGACAAAACGCATAACATCGGCGTAACTTGCCCTATTGGTATGGTTCATAAACTTTTATATTCTCTGAGATATGTCCTTTCTGGTAAATATTATAATTGTTACTAGGCAATTATTCATAAAAATAAAACTGTTAGATGTTTGTTCATTTTTAGGGTTCCGTACTCAAAGGGTAAAACGGGAACCCTATTACTGAGACTTCGCTGTCCGTCCGTCCGTCCGTCCATCCGTCCGTCCGTCCGTCTGTCACCAGGCTGTATCTCATGAACCGTGATAGTTAGAGAGTTGAATTTTTTACAGAATATGTATTTCTGTTGCCGCTATAACAACAAATACTAAAAAACAGAATAAAATAAATATTTAAGGCTCCCATACAACAAACGTGATTTTTTTGCCGTTTTTATAGATAATGGTGTGGAACCCTTCGTGCGCAAGTCCGACTCGCACTTGGCCGGTTTTTTATTATGCTAAAAGACAATTTTTAGAGAAAATCCGTATAGGCTCAATTAATCATTAGATATTATCTAATCAGGTGTAGTTTTGCTTGTCGTTGATAAATATTGGCAGTAGATAGTTAGTAATGCTAAGTAAATTGTCCCGTGGTCAATGTGGAAAATCCTAAACGGGCTTTGCACTGGAGTTGGTCGCTGCAGACTAAACATATGCAAGTGGGGCTTCAAGGATCCCACTTTAACGCGGTGCGATTGCAGTGATCCCGTACAGTCGATGCAACGCTGTCGTGTCCCTTCTGCCCAACCAACTGCACGAGAGAAGATCTATTTGCGGCCACCCCCAACGCGATTGATGTGGCTAAATTCCAACAGACTATGGTGTAGACTAAGAACCATTGACACAAAAAGGAGAAGAAGAAGTAAATTCAGTCAGTTTAGCTCCACAATCAAAAGCTGTGAAACTAGTTTCTTAATCGAAAGTTGTTTCAGAGCATATCAATAAATGGCTAGCCTTTGTAATTAAAATACTGCTTAGTTTCTACCTCTACGTAGGCAAGTCCCTTCGTACAAAGTACGGAATTCTCATTATTCATACCCTCTCGAGCTTACCTTATTAAGATTAAATTGCCTGTGATAATTTATCCGTGTATTTTTTTTCTATAGTTTTTAATTTTTTTCAATGTTTTTATATAATGAGTTACAATGATGTCGGAAATAAGTAAAGGCCTTAATATTTTTAGCTTTTAGTTCCGTTTTAATAATAGTTGATTACGGTTTAGTCTAGTGGTTTGCGCGTAGATCGCCTGGCAAACTGCACCAGGTGTTTGCGGCTTCGATTCCCGGAAGTGACAAATTTTAGAAATATTAGAAAATATTTTTTTGGAATTTGCCCTAGTCTAAGTGTGACTGGGATTGCCTCCAGTCCAATTATTTATTTATTCATTTCGCATTTACAAAATTCGCGCATCCAATTTTTTACCCATACCAATATGAAACCGGAGTGAAGTTGGCGGCCAAAAGTTGGCGGCCTTTTATAACCCGACCAAATTAAAATGTTTATAAAAAATATTTGAAATTATGCCCAGAAAATGCTTTTTATGCTTAGAAAATGGTTAAATACTGCGACGGCCAAGGTCACATAAATTCTTGCAAAAATATTTTTCAAACAAGTTTTGGTACGGAAAATTATATCTCACCTCTTGAAATGGTCCAGATGAACATGAAGGACGGATTCCAAGGAAGTTGGCTATAGCTCATTTTATAGGTCTTGGGACAGGCTATGCGCTGTCAAAAGTCTACATTGATACCCGACCTAGATTAAGAGTAATTCTTCCAGACATATCCAGTGGCCGATTTTTTTCATACAAAATGGTCCAGATGAACATGAAGGACGGCTTCCAAGGAAGTATGCTATAGCTCATTTTATAGGTCTTAGGACAGGCTATGCGCTGTCAAAAGTCTAGATTGATACCCGACCTAGGTTAAGAGTAATTCATCCAGACATATCCAGCGGCCGATTTTTTTCGATATAAAATGGTCCAGATGAACATGAAGGACGGCTTCCAAGGAAGTTGGCTATAGCTCATTTTATAGGTCTTGGGACAGGCTATGCGCTGTCAAAAGTCTAGATTGATACCCGACCTAGATTAAGAGTAATTCATCCAGACATATCCAGCGGCCGATTTTTTCGATATAAAATGGTCCAGATGAACATGAAGGACGGCTTCCAAGGAAGTTGGCTATAGCTCATTTTATAGGTCTTAGGACAGGCTATGCGCTGTCAAAAGTCTAGATTGATACCCGACCTAGGTTAAGAGTAATTCATCCAGACATATCCAGCGGCCGATTTTTTTGATACAAAATGGTCCAGATGAACATGAAGGACGGCTTCCAAGGAAGTATGCCATAGCTCATTTTATAGGTCTTAGGACAGGCTATGCGCTGTCAAAAGTCTAGATTGATACCCGACCTAGGTTAAGAGTAATTCATCCAGACATATCCAGCGGCCGATTTTTTTCGATATAAAATGGTCCAGATGAACATGAAGGACGGCTTCCAAGGAAGTTGGCTATAGCTCATTTTATAGGTCTTGGGACAGGCTATGCGCTGTCAAAAGTCTAGATTGATACGCGACCTAGATTAGGAGTACTTCATCCAGACATATCCAGCGGCCGATTTTTTCGATATAAAATGGTCCAGATGAACATGAAGGACGGCTTCCAAGGAAGTTGGCTATAGCTCATTTTATAGGTCTTGGGACAGGCTATGCGCTGTCAAAAGTCTAGATTGATACCCGACCTAGGTTAAGAGTAATTCATCCAGACATATCCAGCGGCCGATTTTTTTGATACAAAATGGTCCAGATGAACATGAAGGACGGCTTCCAAGGAAGTATGCTATAGCTCATTTTATAGGTCTTAGGACAGGCTATGCGCTGTCAAAAGTCTAGATTGATACCCGACCTAGGTTAAGAGTAATTCATCCAGACATATCCAGCGGCCGATTTTTTTCGACATAAAATGGTCCAGATGAACATGAAGGACGGCTTCCAAGGAAGTTGGCTATAGCTCATTTTATAGGTCTTGGGACAGGCTATGCGCTGTCAAAAGTCTAGATTGATACCCGACCTAGGTTAAGAGTAATTAATCCAGACATATCCAGCGGCCGATTTTTTTGATACAAAATGGTCCAGATGAACATGAAGGACGGCTTCCAAGGAAGTATGCTATAGCTCATTTTATAGGTCTTAGGACAGGCTATGCGCTGTCAAAAGTCTAGATTGATACGCGACCTGGATTAGGAGTAATTCATCCAGACATATCCAGCGGCCGATTTTTTTCGATATAAAATGGTCCAGATGAACATGAAGGACGGCTTCCAAGGAAGTTGGCTATAGCTCATTTTATAGGTCTTGGGACAGGCTATGCGCTGTCCAAAGTCGAGATTGATACGCGACCTAGGTTAGGAGTACTTCATCCAGACATATCCAGCGGCCGATTTTTTCGATATAAAATGGTCCAGATGTATATGTAGGACGGCTTCCAAGGAAGTTTTCAGTAGCTCATTTTATAGGTCTTAGGACAAACTATGCGCTGTCAAAAGTCTAGATTGATACCCGACCTAGGTTAAGAGTAATTCATCCAGACATATCCAGCGGCCGATTTTTTTCGATATAAAATGGTCCAGATGAACATGAAGGACGGCTTCCAAGGAAGTATGCTATAGCTCATTTTATAGGTCTTAGGACAGGCTATGCGCTGTCAAAAGTCTAGATTGATACCCGACCTAGGTTAAGAGTAATTCATCCAGACATATCCAGCGGCCGATTTTTTCGATATAAAATGGTCCAGATGTATATGAAGGACGGCTTCCAAGGAAGTTTTCTATAGCTCATTTTATAGGTCTTAGGACAAACTATGCGCTGTCAAAAGTCTAGATTGATACCCGACCTAGGTTAAGAGTAATTCATCCAGACATATCAAGTGGCCGATTTTTTTGATACAAAATGGTCCAGATGAACATGAAGGACGGCTTCCAAGGACGTTGGCTATAGCTCATTTTATAGGTCTTGGGACAGGCTATGCGCTGTCAAAAGTCTACATTGATACCCGACCTAGATTAAGAGTAATTCTTCCAGACATATCCAGTGGCCGATTTTTTTCATACAAAATGGTCCAGATGAACATGAAGGACGGCTTCCAAGGAAGTATGCTATAGCTCATTTTATAGGTCTTAGGACAGGCTATGCGCTGTCAAAAGTCTAGATTGATACCCGACCTAGGTTAAGAGTAATTCATCCAGACATATCAAGTGGCTGATTTTTTTGATACAAAATGGTCCAGATGAACATGAAGGACGGCTTCCAAGGACGTTGGCTATAGCTCATTTTATAGGTCTTGGGACAGGCTATGCGCTGTCAAAAGTCTAGATTGATACGCGACCTAGGTTAGGAGTACTTCATCCAGACATATCCAGCGGCCGATTTTTTTGATACAAAATGGTCCAGATGAACATGAAGGACGGCTTCCAAGGAAGTATGCTATAGCTCATTTTATAGGTCTTAGGACAGGCTATGCGCTGTCAAAAGTCTAGATTGATACCCGACCTAGGTTAAGAGTAATTCATCCAGACATATCCAGCGGCCGATTTTTTTCGACATAAAATGGTCCAGATGAACATGAAGGACGGCTTCCAAGGAAGTTGGCTATAGCTCATTTTATATGTCTTGGGACAGGCTATGCGCTGTCAAAAGTCTAGATTGATACCCGACCTAGGTTAAGAGTAATTCATCCAGACATATCCAGCGGCCGATTTTTTTCGATATAAAATGGTCCAGATGAACATGAAGGACGGCTTCCAAGGAAGTTGGCTAAAGCTTATTTTATAGGTCTTGGGACAGGCTATGCGCTGTCAAAAGTCTAGATTGATACCCGACCTAGGTTAAGAGTAATTCATCCAGACATATCCAGCGGCCGATTTTTTTCGATATAAAATGGTCCAGGTGAACATGAAGGACAGCTTCCAAGGAAGTTGGCTATAGCTCATTTTATAGGTCTTGGGACGGGCTATGCGCTGTCAAAAGTCTACATTGATACCCGACCTAGATTAAGAGTAATTCTTCCAGACATATCCAGTGGCCGATTTTTTTCATACAAAATGGTCCAGATGAACATGAAGGACGGCTTCCAAGGAAGTATGCTATAGCTCATTTTATAGGTCTTAGGACAGGCTATGCGCTGTCAAAAGTCTAGATTGATACCCGACCTAGGTTAAGAGTAATTCATCCAGACATATCCAGCGGCCGATTTTTTTCGATATAAAATGGTCCAGATGAACATGAAGGACGGCTTCCAAGGAAGTTGGCTATAGCTCATTTTATAGGTCTTGGGACAGGCTATGCGCTGTCAAAAGTCTAGATTGATACCCGACCTAGATTAAGAGTAATTCATCCAGACATATCCAGCGGCCGATTTTTTCGATATAAAATGGTCCAGATGAACATGAAGGACGGCTTCCAAGGAAGTTGGCTATAGCTCATTTTATAGGTCTTAGGACAGGCTATGCGCTGTCAAAAGTCTAGATTGATACCCGACCTAGGTTAAGAGTAATTCATCCAGACATATCCAGCGGCCGATTTTTTTGATACAAAATGGTCCAGATGAACATGAAGGACGGCTTCCAAGGAAGTATGCCATAGCTCATTTTATAGGTCTTAGGACAGGCTATGCGCTGTCAAAAGTCTAGATTGATACCCGACCTAGGTTAAGAGTAATTCATCCAGACATATCCAGCGGCCGATTTTTTTCGATATAAAATGGTCCAGATGAACATGAAGGACGGCTTCCAAGGAAGTTGGCTATAGCTCATTTTATAGGTCTTGGGACAGGCTATGCGCTGTCAAAAGTCTAGATTGATACGCGACCTAGATTAGGAGTACTTCATCCAGACATATCCAGCGGCCGATTTTTTCGATATAAAATGGTCCAGATGAACATGAAGGACGGCTTCCAAGGAAGTTGGCTATAGCTCATTTTATAGGTCTTGGGACAGGCTATGCGCTGTCAAAAGTCTAGATTGATACCCGACCTAGGTTAAGAGTAATTCATCCAGACATATCCAGCGGCCGATTTTTTTGATACAAAATGGTCCAGATGAACATGAAGGACGGCTTCCAAGGAAGTATGCTATAGCTCATTTTATAGGTCTTAGGACAGGCTATGCGCTGTCAAAAGTCTAGATTGATACCCGACCTAGGTTAAGAGTAATTCATCCAGACATATCCAGCGGCCGATTTTTTTCGACATAAAATGGTCCAGATGAACATGAAGGACGGCTTCCAAGGAAGTTGGCTATAACTCATTTTATAGGTCTTGGGACAGGCTATGCGCTGTCAAAAGTCTAGATTGATACGCGACCTAGATTAGGAGTACTTCATCCAGACATATCCAGCGGCCGATTTTTTCGATATAAAATGGTCCAGATGAACATGAAGGACGGCTTCCAAGGAAGTTGGCTATAGCTCATTTTATAGGTCTTGGGACAGGCTATGCGCTGTCAAAAGTCTAGATTGATACCCGACCTAGGTTAAGAGTAATTCATCCAGACATATCCAGCGGCCGATTTTTTTGATACAAAATGGTCCAGATGAACATGAAGGACGGCTTCCAAGGAAGTATGCTATAGCTCATTTTATAGGTCTTAGGACAGGCTATGCGCTGTCAAAAGTCTAGATTGATACCCGACCTAGGTTAAGAGTAATTCATCCAGACATATCCAGCGGCCGATTTTTTTCGACATAAAATGGTCCAGATGAACATGAAGGACGGCTTCCAAGGAAGTTGGCTATAGCTCATTTTATAGGTCTTGGGACAGGCTATGCGCTGTCAAAAGTCTAGATTGATACCCGACCTAGGTTAAGAGTAATTAATCCAGACATATCCAGCGGCCGATTTTTTTGATACAAAATGGTCCAGATGAACATGAAGGACGGCTTCCAAGGAAGTATGCTATAGCTCATTTTATAGGTCTTAGGACAGGCTATGCGCTGTCAAAAGTCTAGATTGATACGCGACCTGGATTAGGAGTAATTCATCTAGACATATCCAGCGGCCGATTTTTTTCGATATAAAATGGTCCAGATGAACATGAAGGACGGCTTCCAAGGAAGTTGGCTATAGCTCATTTTATAGGTCTTGGGACAGGCTATGCGCTGTCCAAAGTCGAGATTGATACGCGACCTAGGTTAGGAGTACTTCATCCAGACATATCCAGCGGCCGATTTTTTCGATATAAAATGGTCCAGATGAACATGAAGGACGGCTTCCAAGGAAGTTGGCTATAGCTCATTTTATAGGTCTTGGGACAGGCTATGCGCTGTCCAAAGTCGAGATTGATACCCGACCTAGGTTAAGAGTAATTCATCCAGACATATCCAGCGGCCGATTTTTTTCGACATAAAATGGTCCAGATGAACATGAAGGACGGCTTCCAAGGAAGTTGGCTATAGCTCATTTTATAGGTCTTGGGACAGGCTATGCGCTGTAAAAAGTCTAGATTGATACCCGACCTAGGTTAAGAGTAATTCATCCAGACATATCCAGCGGCCGATTTTTTTCGACATAAAATGGTCCAGATGAACATGAAGGACGGCTTCCAAGGAAGTTGGCTATAGCTCATTTTATATGTCTTGGGACAGGCTATGCGCTGTCAAAAGTCTAGATTGATACCCGACCTAGGTTAAGAGTAATTCATCCAGACATATCCAGCGGCCGATTTTTTTCGATATAAAATGGTCCAGATGAACATGAAAGACGGCTTCCAAGGAAGTTGGCTAAAGCTTATTTTATAGGTCTTGGGACAGGCTATGCGCTGTCAAAAGTCTAGATTGATACCCGACCTAGGTTAAGAGTAATTCATCCAGACATATCCAGCGGCCGTTTTTTTTCGATATAAAATGGTCCAGGTGAACATGAAGGACGGCTTCCAAGGAAGTTGGCTATAGCTTATTTTATAGGTCTTGGGACAGGCTATGCGCTGTCAAAAGTCTAGATTGATACCCGACCTAGGTTAAGAGTAATTCATCCAGACATATCCAGCGGCCGATTTTTTTCGATATAAAATGGTCCAGATGAACATGAAGGACGGCTTCCAAGGAAGTATGCTATAGCTTATTTTATAGGTCTTGGGACAGGCTATGCGCTGTCAAAAGTCTAGATTGATACCCGACCTAGGTTAAGAGTAATTCATCCAGACATATCCAGCGGCCGATTTTTTTGATACAAAATGGTCCAGATGAACATGAAGGACGGCTTCCAAGGAAGTATGCTATAGCTCATTTTATAGGTCTTAGGACAGGCTATGCGCTGTCAAAAGTCTAGATTGATACCCGACCTAGGTTAAGAGTAATTCATCCAGACATATCCTGCGGCCGATTTTTTTAGATATAAAATGGTCCAGATGAACATGAAGGACGGCTTCCAAGGAAGTTGGCTATAGCTCATTTTATAGGTCTTGGGACAGTCTATGCGCTCTCAAAAGTCTAGATTGATACCCGACCTAGTTTAGGAGTAATTTCAGACATACCTGGCGGCCAAATTTTTTCTGGCAACAAACTCAATTTCTGAAAAATCTTTTTCACTTCCGGCGCAATCTTGGTGAATAAAACGGCTGCCAGCTATGTCTGGATAAATTTCAACTGGTGCTATATATTACTTGTCCGTGTATTTTTTATAATAAATTAGACAACAAAGGCAAACACGGGATGTATATTTTTTTGGTTTCTCATGGGCAATTTTATGTTGCTCTTTCTCGAGTAGGATCTCCTGAAAATCAATATAGTTTTGCTGCCACCTACAAATACTACTGCCAACAAAGTGTAGAGTGAAGCTTTCAGGTAAAAATATGACAAAATAAAAATGTCCACCTGTGCGAAGCCGGGACGGGCCGCTAGTCTTTTATAAAAAGGGCTTGATTTGTATATTGCGTCTTCACTACTCACATATAGCTAATAGTTTTTGTCGTGCACTTAGGACGCTGTCAGTGTTTTTACGGGAAGTCATCAATATAAACAAGTTTTCGATATAAATATCTATTTGTTCTAAGTCGGAAAGCATGATAATTTTTACGAACACATTTTAAAACATATTTTTATTATATGTATTGCTCTTATTAACATCTTAACATATAGGTACATTTAACCAAATGGGCACAGCATAAGAATATTGGTGTTACTTGATATGGTTTGCTATCAGTCAATTTTTCGTACGAACGAATCAAGTATTCCTTCAATGAACAGCGCATAGCCTGTCCTAAGACCTATAAAATGAGCTATAGAAAACTTTCTTGGAAGCCGTCCTTCATATACATCTGGACCATTTTGTATGAAAAAAATCGGCCACTGGATATGTCTGGAAGAATTACTCTTAATCTAGGTCGGGTATCAATCTAGACTTTTGACAGCGCATAGCCTGTCCCAAGACCTATAAAATGAGCTATAGCATACTTCCTTGGAAGCCGTCCTTCATGTTCATCTGGACCATTTTATATCGAAAAAAATCGGCCGCTGGATATGTCTGGATGAATTACTCTTAACCTAGGTCGGGTATCAATCTAGACTTTTGACAGCGCATAGTTTGTCCTAAGACCTATAAAATGAGCTATAGAAAACTTTCTTGGAAGCCGTCCTTCATATACATCTGGACCATTTTATATCGATAAAATCTGGCGCTGGATATGTCTGGATGAATTACTCTTAACCTAGGTCGGGTATCAATCTAGACTTTTGACAGCGCATAGCCTGTCCCAAGACCTATAAAATGAGCTATAGCCAACTTCCTTGGAAGCCGTCCTTCATGTTCATCTGGACCATTTTATATCGAAAAAAATCGGCCGCTGGATATGTCTGGATGAATTACTCCTAATCCAGGTCGCGTATCAATCTAGACTTTTGACAGCGCATAGCCTGTCCCAAGACCTATAAAATGAGCTATAGCCAACTTCCTTGGAAGCCGTCCTTCATGTGCATCTGGACCATTTTATATCGAAAAAAATCGGCCGCTGGATATGTCTGGATGAATTACTCCTAATCTAGGTCGCGTATCAATCTAGACTTTTGACAGCGCATAGCCTGTCCCACGACCTATAAAATGAGCTATAAAAAACTTCCTTGGAAGCCGTCCTTCATGTTCATCTGGACCATTTTATATCGAAAAAAATCGGCCGCTGGATATGTCTGGATGAATTGCTCTTAACCTAGGTCGGGTATCAATCTAGACTTTTGACAGCGCATAGCCTGTCCTAAGACCTATAAAATGAGCTATAGAAAACTTTCTTGGAAGCCGTCCTTCATATACATCTGGACCATTTTATATCGATAAAATCTGCCGCTGGATATGTCTGGATGAATTACTCTTAACCTAGGTCGGGTATCAATCTAGACTTTTGACAGCGCATAGCCTGTCCCAAGACCTATAAAATGAGTTATAGCCAACTTCCTTGGAAGCCGTCCTTCATGTTCATCTGGACCATTTTATATCGATAAAATCGGCCGCTGGATATGTCTGGATGAATTACTCTTAATCTAGGTCGGGTATCAATCTAGACTTTTGACAGCGCATAGCCTGTCCCAAGACCTATAAAATGAGCTATAGCCAACTTCCTTGGAAGCCGTCCTTCATGTTCATCTGGACCATTTTATATCGAAAAAAATCGGCCGCTGGCTATGTTTGGATGAATTACTCTTAACCTAGGTCGGGTATCAATCTAGACTTTTGACAGCGCATAGCCTGTCCTAAGACCTATAAAATGAGCTATAGCATACTTCCTTGGAAGCCGTCCTTCATGTTCATCTGGACCATTTTGTATGAAAAAAATCGGCCACTGGATATGTCTGGAAGAATTACTCTTAATCTAGGTCGGGTATCAATGTAGACTTTTGACAGCGCATAGCCTGTCCCAAGACCTATAAAATGAGCTATAGCCAACTACCTTGGAATCCGTCCTTCATGTTCATCTGGACCATTTCAAGAGGTGAGATATAATTTTCCGTACCAAAACTTGTTTGAAAAATATTTTTGCAAGAATTTATGTGACCTTGGCCGTCGCAGTATTCTTATTTAACCATTTTCTAAGCATAAAAAGCATTTTCTGGGCATAATTTCAAATAATTTTTATGAACATTTTAATTTGGTCGGGTTATAAAAGGCCGCCAACTTTTGGCCGCCAACTTCACTCCGGTCAATATGAACTGTATAGAAAAAGCTTGGTCTTCAACGTATTTCGAAGCGTAGTCACGAGGCTTTTCTACAGAAATTCTATCTTTAATTATGTAGGTAAGTAAATCATCAATAAAAGTCAAGATACCTAATTCGCTCGCCTTATTATACCCGGGGTGTAAATAGACACAACCCGATCAAGTTCCGGGGAGAAATTCGGTCCATTTTCATCTATGTAACCTGTGGTCACCCTAAAGGCATCACGATACCAGCAACAATGTTTACAACTGAGATTACTATGGCTTACCTATTATAATTGGCCGATAAATAAAATCTATTGTGATAATGCAATATTCGTGCCACCTTGACTAGCGCCTTGACAACTCAGGAACTATGAACCTTATCATCTGCATTACATTCGAATAACCTGATAACATAATTTCTCAAATGTTGGGGTCTTACCTGCATCGCATAAACTTTTTGCTGAGAACGGACCCTCTGGGGGTTGCAACACTTTCTACGTAGTAGTTTTTTTTTTGAAGGACTTAACACTGTTGGCCGTGAGGTGGCCTTTACAGTTTTACCGGAGGAGTGGCGAGCGCAGAGTGCACTCCAACCAAGGCCTTAAGGGCGGAAAAAGGGTGGCAACTAGCTCAAGGGTGCCACAGAGGGCACGACCTCGGCTTGGGCAGTTACCGTGAGGGGAGAGGTAGTGACTGTGCTCCTAGGTGCAAAGATGCACCTACGAGCGGAGTACGTAGTAGGTATTACGAATCATCTTTTATAGGGTTCCCTACTTCAAAAGGGAAAATAAACCCTTATAGAATCACTACGTTATCCGTTTGTATATCTCTCTGTAAATATAGACCCTTTTACTCAAGAACGCTTAAAGGTAACCAGTTGAAATTAATATCAAATACTCAGGTGTGCAATCCCTCGGAGCTGTAAAAAAAAAACTTTTAGGTCTACGCAATCAAAAAAGTTGTTTATTCTATCCAGACCGGCTAGGAGGTGCACCAAGACAAAAGTTTTCTCCCTTATTATATTGCACCGAGTTGTGCTCTCGCTTTCGTTATTACGTAATTCATAATAATTTGATTGACATGAAAAATTCGACTAAGTATAATTTGGTTTATTTCAGAACCTTATCATTTAATTACGAGTGTTTTTTAAAACAAATTTATACTTATCTTTGTCGTAATCATCGTTTACATACAATACACTTAATTTCCATGAGAAATAAGATCCCATCTTATCTTATTGATCTTACTAACAATAAGTTTTATTGTCTGTCCATAAGAATATTCTTCGAGACAGACTAGTTATCATTATCAATTCGTTGTCAATTCTGTTGGTAGCAAACTAGTGTCTGACCAAAGCTTCGGCTTCGGCTTCGACCACCTTCGGGTGAAAAAAGGACAAAATAGGCCGAAGTTTTGGCCGAAGCCGAAGGAAGCCAGTAGTTTTTTTTTTAATCGGTTAAAAAGATTGTTTTCTTATATTTACGCGAATACTATACATTTAAATTAAACTATTTTATGGATTCTATTGTGATGAGCAACACCTGGCAAAGTATTGCATGACAACACGGGCCCCACGCCGCCATCACCATGACTGAGTGAAACCAGCCACAGTCGAGCGTCTACATGCTGTAATACCATACATAAGAGGTGTCACAGACAAGATGACTTCAAGCCACCGAAGAAGATTAGTCAGTTCTTACCACCTGTCAAGTGTCACATTCCTCTACAGGATGCAGGGGTATACAAACTCGATTGTGAATGTGGGCTATATAGGACAAACTAAAAGATCAATAAAAACCCGTGTAAAAGAACACATAGCTGACGTAAAACACCGACGCTCCACGAAGTCTGCAATTTGTGAACATGTACAGGACCGCACCCGCCATTATATCAGATTTGATAAACCGCATATCCTCGCAAAAGAACACCGATTCCGACCAAGGATGATACGTGAGGCCATTGAAATTAAAAACATCCTAATTTCAATAGGGAAGATGGTTGGGTGCTACCACCAACTTGGGATCCAGTAATTAATATGATTAAATCCAAAACCAAGCGTACCATTGCAAGACCTCAAGACACTGTGAGCATTTCTGCGTGGATCGGACCGCAAACAACACTAAATATGAGGGTACCCAGTTATTAACTATGACATCAGGACGTCTAACACCTCAGTCCCCCCGCGACCATGGTTGCTGTAAAGCAGCCGAAACGTCGGGAAAATAAAAAAGTAAATAAACGCGATAGAATCCGTAAAATAGTTTTATTTCAAGGTTAAACATATTATTATTTTTTATTCACATTTGGCCAATTTGAACTTAATTTATTAGGGTTAACCTTCGGCCTGGGCTACGGACTAAGGTTGTGATGGTAGCTGATAAATCGGCTTCGGCTTCGGCGTAAAATCGACCTTCAGTCGGAGTATTGCCGTTCTTCTTACGCCCGTATTGACTTTGTCCGTGCTCAGTGCCGGATTAAGGTAACTTGATGCCCTAAGCAATCTTCCCCTGTGGGCCCCCCTATCCTGAAGTGAACTACAAAGAATTAATTGAAAAAACAAGTGAATACGTATCGTAGGTAGAATATGTATTCGCGGTGCATGCGAAAGCGATCCCGTGGCGCCCCGATATATGCGGAAGATAGTACACCGTCGGTTTTTAGTGGGTATACGGCCTTCTGCCGGGATTCCCACATAACCCTGTTACTTCCCCCGAGGTGGCAGGGATTTAATGGATGGATTTCTATCCATAAAGGATTTTCCGACGTTAAAAAAAAAAAAGGTAGAATATGTATGTGATGTTCCTTCTGCCCTGAGAACATGATTTCACATGTTGTCCTAAGATTTTGCAATTGCTTTAACTTTCGTGTGCCCGTATCTAAAAAGGTTCCGTACCTAAAAAGGAAAAACGGAACCCTTATAAGATCACTTTGTTGTCCGTCTTTCTGTCTGTCAAGACATTTTTTCTCAGAAATGCGTGAAAATATCAAGTTGAAATTTACTAGGGTCAAAACTAGAGATAAAACGGATATCCGGTATCCGGCCTATCAGGCCTTGTTTCACTATCCGGTCGGATACCGGATAGTAATTCGGTATCCGGCCGGATACCATTATTTTACATAAGCCAATTTATACCACAATAGGTGGACACCGTTTATTTTTTTAATCGCGCGACAAAAATGATTGTTTTTTTAATTAGTTTAGTACCTACTCAAAATTAACTAGTGGCAAATTGTGGTGAATGAATACCAAATTTTTCCGCATTTGTTGGTAAGAGGCGACTCCGCTTAGCTTCGTATACTAGACCAGCTTCTGAACTGACTAGCCTTTCGCTGTAAACGCTACTACCAGGTGCTGAAAAATGTATTCTAGCAAACCTTGACAACTGCGTATTAAATGCAAATTAACTGATCACCAAATGTATGGGTCGTGATTGCGATCGATTCGAGTTGTCTTTAAGAAAAAGTCAAAATCGTTAGCTATTGAATTTATAACTGACTTCAAAAAGGTGGTGGATCTTAATTCGATGGGTATTTTTAACCGACTTCAAAAAGGGTTCTCAATTCGACCCGTATGTTTTTTTTTTTTATGTATGTTACCGCATATCTCCGGCGTCTGTCGACCGAAATCGAAATTTTTTTTGAGGTTTGCTAGGAAATTCTTCAAGGTTGGTCCCATTTCCAAAATATTATCAGAAATCTAACCCCTTGGGGGTGAAATGGGGGGTTGAAGGTCGCATCATTTCAAAAATATTTTTTGAACGACTTGAAACTTTGTATATGTATTTAACATACAAAAAGAAAAAAACACGTCTTTTAGGAATTTTGAAAGAAAAAATATGTAGGGGGTGAAATGGGGGTCCAATCCGGACTACAGTATATCTCCGGCGTTAGTGAACCGATTTCGAAAAATCTTTTTTTGTTTAATACGGATTGTTAACAAAGATCGAAACCCACCCCGAAAGGGGTGGAAAGGGGGGGTGAGGGTTGTGTTTTTTTTTTGGCTGTAAATTTTTAGTTTTTTAGGGCTGTTATAAGGTGATAATATTTGCAAATTTTCAACGATTATTGACACTAAAAATCGTGAAAAAAAATTATTTTTAACAAAAAACAAAAACCGACTTCAAAAACTTAGGTGCACTAAAAAGCTACAAATAACCTTACAATTCATTACATTTGGAGTCGGTGCCAATTCATTTGTGTATTTGCACCTGTTGATTGGCACCTACTCCAAATGTAATGAATTGTAAGGTTATTTGTAGCTTTTTAGTGCACCTAAGTTTTTGAAGTCGGTTTTTGTTTTTTGTTAAAAATATTTTTTTTATAAGTATGTACACCGATTACGCTGCGATTTATGATCCGATTTAAGTGATTCTTCTTTAGTTTGATGCGAAATCGGTGCCAATTCATGTGTGTATTTGCCTAGTCTGACGTAGATTGGCACCTACTCCAAATGTAATGAATCATAAGGTTATTTTTAGCTTTTCAGTGCACCTAGGTTTTTGAAGTCAGTTTTTGTTTTTTGTTAAAAAAATATTTTGTTTTTCTTGATCGTGACAATCACTGCTATCATCCTTTGCCACTTCATTGAAACAGTTCCAAAAAGTATTATGAGCTTCACGTGTGAAGTTGGATCCAGTTTCTTCTTCTTTCATTCGTTTTGCAGGTGTTGAAAACGGCGATGATCTGTTACTGTCAGAAAAAGATTCGTCGTAAGAGTTCTTTATGTACTCTATGATTTTCTATCGGGCTTTTTCAGTTTCAAGAACTCCTAAATAGTCTGACTTGAACCTTGGGTCTAAAAAGGTAGCGATTAACCGGATATCCGGTATCCGGCCAAACCACTATCCGTTTCATCTTTAGTCGAAACAGATTGTATGGCCAAAAATGCAGATTTTACTGACAGCGAGACTCGAAAATACTGACTTTACTGACCTAACTTAAAAGGGATACCCCAAAATTTACATAACTTTAAATCCATCTCCAAATCACGAACAGATATTTTATAGAAAAAAGTGTCCTATATATAATACTCCGCACACACAGGGGCGTCAAGACACATATTTTTATTTTTGCCAATACCAAAACACATTCTGTGTCCATATATATCACCATAAGGCGTCGCAACGCTCACCATAAGGCGTCGCGACGCTCACGATAAGGTGTCGCGACGCTCACTACAATGCGTCGGGAATTTGACCATAAGGCGTCGCGATGCTCATTAGAAGGCGTTGCGATGCTCAACATAAGACGTCGCGACGCTTCCTATACGTCGTCGCGATGTGCATTTTAAGGCGTCGCGACGCTCATTAGTAGGCGTCGCGACGCTCCCTATACGTCGTTGTGATGTTCATTTTAATGCGTCGCGATGGTCATTATAAGGCGTCGTGACACTCACTATACGGCGTCGCGACGCTCATTATACGTCGTCGCAGCGCTCACTATAAAGTGTTGCGACGCTCACCATATTCGTTTTTCCGAGTCTAAAATACTGACAACACTGACTATTTTCTGAAAAAACTGACTGTTACTGACTTACTCGATTACATACGGCGTTCGTTCTAGCATCATCTTAAATCTTCACATAGGTACTGGGGCATCAAAAGTCACGCATCAAAATGTTTGCCAATCCCAAAAAGAACACTGTTTTAATATGAATCAAGCTTAAATGTCTATGGTAGAAGCCACGCACCCACGCGTAATTCCCACCCAAATTCGCTCGCGCTGTCAGTGTCATTTAGTTGAACAATGAACTATTTCTATGAGTAAAAAAAACAGTTTGTTTTGAGTAAATTGTCGCGTGAGGGTTGACGCTCCAGTGTGCGGGAGGCCTAAAGATTTGATTTGTGTCGTAAAAGCGCGTTAAAATTAGCTCGCGCTGTCAGTGTCATGTCGTGTCGTTGTATAATGAACTTTTTCTAGGTGTCAATATAGTTCATTTTGCTATAGACAAAAAAAACAATATGCATGAGTGTTGAAGCCCCAGTGTGCGGGGATTTAATCCATGGTTCGAATAAGACGCGACGACGGTAATAAGGCTTTTAAATTCCTTGTTAAGCGACAATTGCTTCCAGTAGTGCAATCAGTTGGTATCTGGGACAAAATTAATTCAAGGCTGTTACAGATTTATGAGATTATTGTTAAGACCATTTATATGACGCCCCAATGAAATTACTGAGGCACTTACCTACACACCGTGCCTGTCTTTATTGAATAAGTATCAATTTAGACTGAGATTCTGTTTAGCAATTTTATATAAATTTTATCATTTATCCACGAACAACATTTATTACTTTTTGCGTGTATACCTCTTGTTTACGGAAATAAATCATTGAAAGAACTTTGGTACGACATCTATGTTCGAGTCCTGAAACTATTTCATATTATAGTGACGTTATATCATTTTGTTTTTAAGGTAACATTGGTGCATTACCATTGATGCATTTTAGTTCAGTCATGTACTACTAGACGGCGCTGTTTTAAAAATAATAGTAAGTGCCTATAAAAGATTAGTACATTTTCTGTTTATTTAAAGTATAATAATTATCGACCGACCAATAAAAAAATGATAATTTCAGATGTGCCAAAATGAAATGTTTTATGCATTGGGAATAAGAGAATTCTATGGGTCTTCTGCTCAATGCTCATGTTTAGCAGTGTTTAAATAGAACAAAAAGTAACTCATATCGCCAGCGAATCTTTTAAACTATTGGCAGGCGTGTTTCTCATAGTACCTATTTAGTAGGTGTATAACCCACTAAGAATGTTTTTGGATATTTCTTCGTGGGCCTACACTACATGAAGCGACAACTTATGTAAACGCTTCCATGCAAAATGCTCTATAAAGCTATTAAGATCTAAATAAATATCGCCAGACAACACATGTTCATCGCATGATCCTAAACGAAGCATAGCTTATATTATGAGTACCATACAATTTATCGGGGCGTTCCCAGTTACACCCAAAGCTGGACATATTCCGTAAAGACCATTTCCGAGTTTAACTTACCGCTGACGGGAATCGAACCCGCTATGGACCTGGCCATGTAGCATGACCGCGTAGACATAAGTTTTATCTCTTTCAACTGTCAGATTTGTCGACAAAATGACGTCACACCGAGCCATTTCCAGTACCAAAATCTCAAAGTGACGTCATGCTACAGGGCCTGCTACGGAATCGAATCGTCTATACTCAAACCACTAGAACCTAAAACGTATCACAAATAGAGGAGTTTAATATCAGTGAGATATTTAAGGTAGAGTTGATGAATAGATTTTGACTGAAAAAATTATGCAAGGTTACCCATATCATTAAATTTTTGACCAGTTAACAATATTATCTCAAACTATTTAGTATAAAAAGTTTACATAAATATAAATAGTAAAAATTGATTGAAAATTATTAAATTATATTTAATTTTTAATTATATTTAATTTAAATATATTTATAGTTATTAAATTATATGGTTGTAGATTGATAACTGAATTTAATTTGAGAATGGTTAACTAACCCTAATATTTGATTGTTTTTTTTTAATGAAGACTCCGAAGTTTTTTCTAGGTCTATAGACCTAGGTTTAGGAACCATAGTTAGTTACCGAACTACTAAAATAAAATACCAGATCCTCTGAAGCTGATGTCGAGTAATTTTTTCTCGCTCCTGCGACACCCGATTCGTACTCCAAGACTACACCTACGTCACGGGGCATGTTGATTTTGTCTCTTTTGCTCGTTTACATACGAGAGCGAGTGAGCAAATCCGTTACAGGGTTCTAGTCTTGGCATGAATGCTAACCCCACATCACGGCTATCATGTCTTGTCTCCCAAGACAAGTCATGTGATACGGAATATAACGATTGCATCTGTTTCGCTCCTATGAAGTAAACAAGGTGCGACATAATCTGTGACACAAGTCTAGTCATAGCAGTTTTGCCTTTGCTCTCAAAATAAATTAACAAATTTTTGTTTTTTCAAGCTTTTTTGTGTCCATAATCGTTGAAAATATGCAATTATTATCTCCTCATAACAAAAGTTAATATTTACAGCAACCCCCCCCTCCCCCCCCCTTTTCCACCCCTTTGGGGGTAAGTTTCGATGTTTGTAAACAATCGGTATTAAACAAAAACTAATAATCAACCTAAATGAAAACTCCTTAAAAAGCCGTATACAACTACATCATCCACGTAAATAATGATCATAATGAACATAAAAATGTTCATAAAATGAAAACTGCTTGGCCGTACAATTTTTATGGGACCAAATGGCATCTATTCCGCATCAAACAAAAAAAGAATCACGAAAATGGGATCATAACTCGCAGCGTAATCGGTGTACATACATAAAAAAAAAAAAACATACCGTCGAATTGAGAACCTCCTCCTTTTTGGAAGTCGGTTAAAAAACCAAAATACGACTTCAAAAACCTAGGTGCACTAAAAAGCTACGAATAACCTTACAATTCATTACATATGGAGTAGATGCCAATCTACGTCATGTCAGACGTAAAAACGTCAAAAAAAATCGAAATCAGTCGACAGACAGTTATATATGCGGTACTCGTACATATAAAAAGAACGAGTAGAATTGAGAATCTCCTCCTTTTTGTAGTCGTTTAATAAAACCATTTATTATTTAACTTCAATTTTATTATAAACACTTAAATTACACTAAATTAAATCTTAAATATTGTACAAAAGAGTTTTATCTTATTGGTGACAAGTCTGAGCTGAACCACAAATAAAAAAATACGCTTTTCAACCGTGCTGAAATTATTGGTTTCTAACTAAAGTATATACCTATTGCCGTATTTGTTGCACAAGGCTGCAATAACTACTGCTGTTGAGTTAAGGTTAGTCGTGGTGTTCAGGCGTCGATTTCCGGTCGCTTAACTACGTAAATAAAATTATTTGTATTGGAATCGTGTGTGGACAGCTGCTTCTTTGGACAGGTTAACACCTCGCAACATCCATCCGTAGCCAGGCTGTTGTTTCTGGTCTCCCACGGGCTTGTCAGCAGCGTCGTGGACTTGGAAAAGCAACATGCGCCTCGGCCTGGTCGACATGTTCAAGGGACTACCGTGGACGAGCAGGTAGTTGAAGATGACGACGTCACCGCGCTTAGCATTCACTGGAGTCGCCCCTTCGAAGGGGAATTTGCTCTGAAAGTGTAAAATGTATGATGGGTCACTTTAAATTACAATAGTGGGCAAATTATTATGCGACATTTTGGTGAATCGGGTATTTCTTCAAACAATTCTGACAAGCATATAATGGAATTACTACTAACAAGCTTAGCTGCCATTCATAAAATATATGTTGTTTTCATGCCTTTAAAAAGAAAGTCAAAGGTATTTTAGGATATTAACCTGGTCAACATAATGGAAGCTGCCCTCTTGAGCGCCAACATCTTCAAGTGGGCCCAGCTTGTGGGATCCAGGGTATACGACCAGACCACCGTTCTCGGGAGTAGAGTCGTCCAAGTGGATAAAGATAGCCGTCATAGAGTCATTTTGGTATGGGAAGTATGGGTAGTCCTGCAAAGAACATAACATTATTAGTAGGTAGAGCCGGTAGCCGAGTGATTGAACACGCGCTTTGCAAAACAAAGTGTGCAGGTTCAAACCCCGGCTCGCACCTCTGGGATTTATGTGCGAATCTCATTTTCATCCGAGATTATCACTTGCTATGAAACGGTGAAGGAAAACATCGTGAGGAAACCTGCACGTCTGAGGGAACTTGTCTAGTTCTCGATAGATGTGTGAAGTCTGCCAACCCGCACTAGGCCAGCGTGGTGGACTATGGCCTGAAATCCTCCTCACATTGAGGGGAGGCCCGTGCTCATCAGTGGGACGTTAAAAGGGCTGTAGTAGTAGTAAATGATATAATAAAAAACCGGCCCAGTGCGAGTCGCGGCCACTCGCGCACCAAGGTTTCCGTACCGTACGAAAATATACACTGGATGAAAGACAAACTTAACTTTGCTGTTGCTTTACTGTTGTCCCGATACAAACTAACTGCAAATAAGTTTGTAATCGCAAAAAAAGTTTTTTATGCGTTGTGACTATAAAGTTGACAGATAGACGGACAACAAAGCGATCCTATAAGGGTTCCTTATTTCCTTTTTAGGTAGAGAACACTAACAACTTCAATTCAGTCATAACGTCCCAGAGGTAATATTACAGGATATTTATTGCGCTGTCAATTTAAATCAAAGATTCACTCTATCTGCGTAAAGTGTGTTTGTTTAATATGAAAGTGGTTCAATATTTGGTCATTATATAGGTATTCCATCTTTCAAAAGATAAATCCTAACAATTCTGCCAATAGGTGTTACAGTCATCAAAGATATTATACCTGATGCAATGGGTAGGCTGCTCCCTTTTCTGGGGGCTTGAAGTGGGCCTTGGTGTGGTGGAACATGATGTTCTCTGTGCCTAAGACATCTTGTAGTGCGTCCAAAATGTTCTCATTGTACAGAATCTTGCCAAACACTGCATGGTGGAGTTGTAGGTTATGTACTCCTTTTACCTAAAGAAAAAAAATAATTTTGAGGGCTTGTGCTTATTTTTGAGAATTACTAGGTGAACTAATCACTATACGTAGAATTTTTATTTTATTTTACGAAATGAGTGAAATGATGAAATTTAATGGAATAAGATGAGGAATGGCTTCACCTGCGACTAGCGCGCGTATTTCGCCAATGTCAAGTAATTAATAGCAAGGACAAATTCAATAAATAAACATTATAAATAAAAATTGATAATGACAGTGATAAAGATGGCGGATCTACGTAGAACTTGTTTTCCAACAATGCATTTGACATACGCAGATTGTCCTAAAATACTGAACGTATAAATTTCTTGACAATTATTTATTCTATAAATAACACTCCCAACTGAAACTATCATTAGGGGTTTGAAAGATTCTATGAAAATCTGTTAAAGGTAAATATAATTTGCTATCATAATTCCTGGATGTATATTTCCAATAACAGATGCAAAAATAAAAGAATATCAACTAAGGTACCCTTGGGTTATAGGAAACATACCGTGAAGGGGGTATTGCTCTTCCTCTCTCCTTCTACATCGCCAACCCACGAGTTCTCCATGTTCTCCAAATTCTTCCTCATAAACAGCTTGTCATACTCGTCAATGAGGACCGCCATGTCCTTTTCAGAGATCAGGTTCTTCAGATGAATGAATCCATTGTCCTTGTAGGACTGCATCTGTTGCGCTGTAAGACGGACCATTTTGCTACGAGTCTCCTAACCGATTATGATAATGGCGTGTCGTTGGCTTAATTTATATGGGGAGACGCTCGGTCATGGTCAATTAATGGAAAAATAGAGGTCACTGTATAGATAAGGATGGTCTCATACTGGAAAGTCACAAACATGATAATTAATTGTCCTATCGCAATTGGTTGCTGTATTTACATAATATGTTCAAATGTTTATTCGTATGATGATATCTTGTCTTATGATGACGTCTATTTCCATGGAGATGGTATGTGTGTATGTTGAAAAAAAAATGATTTGATACAATATACATTTGACCAAAAAAATTGAACATAGACTTTAAAGTACTCGACTTTAAGTACTCGAAAAGTCTATGTTCAGTTTTTTCCAAAAACATCTCAAGAACGGAACATACTTTCTAAAATTTCGTTGATTCGCTTGTTGAATTGCCTATGTGCATCTATGCCATAAAGATACTTGCTTTCATCTACTTCATATTTCAACCGACATAAATGCAAATTTTACTAAACGTACGTTCATGATAATGTTGAATGAAGCAGTCTGGTTTAGTTAGTATGTATGAGTTAAGGTTACGTGATAAAGGTATTTTGGTATTGACGTGAAAAATAACACGATATAGATTTTTTATTAATGTCGAAAGGTTATCTTTATTATATTCGTCAGAACATATGCGGAGTAGTGATGTGCCGGGCCCCGGGAATGAAAGACTTCCTCACGTCTTCTGCCTCAGATCGGCATCATTGCCAGTTTCCATCCAATTTATAGTCAATATTTTTCCCCTTTTCCTGGTTCTCTCATGAAAGAGTGGAGGACGGGAAGGGAGGGCTACGCCCAGCATGGGGCGACGGGTTAACAAAAAAATTGGTCTATATGAATTACAATATATGTTTCTCAATATATTTTTGTTTTTAATAGAAGCGATTAAAATATTTTCTTGTATGAAGTACTTAGAACATTTTAGACTAGTTAAAACACACGACTTATTAACTTTGTTGCATTATATTACAAATAAAAAAACTTAGATTATAATATGTGCTATGTAATATTATACGGTTGGTCTTCAGTTGGTTGATAAGAAAACCAGCATACCATATTTTTGAGCATAAAACCCCTGAGCCGAATCCCCGCAAATAAATGCCCTATTCATTAGAAATACGTAATTATTAAATAGGTACGTAAGGCTTTATCTCTGACGTAGGCATATTTTTTTTGTGCAGGGTTAACTAATTAATTCTCATGTTCATTTGCTAGGTCCTTATTGCCGTAAATTTTACTTGAGTTTATTATCATAGATACCTGTCCTATTTACTACTCTGTCTTAAAGTTCCATGTATAGCAATTAAAAGTAATTTAATATTTTAATTATAACATTGTTCAAAGCAGTGGTAGCCGAGTGGTCGAACGCACGCTGTGCAATCAAAGTGTGCAGGTTCAAACCCCTGCTCGCACCTCTGGGTTTATGTGCGATTACCACTTGCTATGAAACGGTGAAGGAAAATATCGTGAGGAAACCTGCACGTCTATAGAAAGGCGGGTGATGTTCACCAACCCACACTGGGCCACCGTGTTGGACTACAGCCCAAATAATATCCCACGTATTGAGGGGAAATATGCCCGGTGAAATGTGACTCGCCCCCTACTACATTGCGACCAAAATACACCTCTGCTGACCCCCACTGGAATACATGCGTGATGATGTATTATTAATATACAAAAAATAAATTACTTCTTGTTAAGTAAGTATGTTGTACCTTGATGATAATGTTTATTTAATTGCCAAATTGTTTGATCCACAATTAACCAATTATTGCCAGATATCGCAAGTAAGTACCTACGTCATATTGATAACTCCCAAGAAGATAATAATATAATAAATGCCGCCAGCGGTCAATCACGTTAACTGATTTACGTAATATTTTGATTCAATCTACGTAAAGTCTCCCACACATTCCAAAACGAACTCTGTGTCAATATGCATAAAGATTGAAATTATGTTTTAGCCATGCCTCCACGCGTCAAATTCGGTTGCGCTATCAGTGTCATTTCGTTGAAGAATGAACTTTTTCTATGAGTCTATACAGTTTATTTTGGTATGGCAAAATATTTGATGTGCGAGCGTCGACGTCCAATTGTGCGGGCTTAATAATACAATATAATAATTCTAAGATTAGAGTCTACACATTTGCAGGTTCCGAGAGTGCGACCATGATCTTATTTTACGAATCCTTTACAGCTCACGGCACCTACTGCATAAAAACGACAGTAGCAGCATGATTTCTCGAAGGCTATAAAAACACGTTGAAAATTAGTGATCGAGGGCAGTGGTAGATATCTATACAAATAAATAAAATTGAAGTGTCTGTTTGTAATATCAAAATAACACTTTTTTACCAAATGCGTATGAAAGTATATACGATACCTATAACGAAAACGCAATTTTAAAAATTTTTGTCTGTCTGTCTGTCTGTCTGTCTGTCTGTTTGTTTGAGGTAAACTTCTAAACGGCTGAACCGATTTCAATGGGGCTTTCACTGGCAGATAGCTGACGTTCCAAGGCGTAACTTAGGCTACTTTAATTTTAGAAAAAAGCATTAGGGTTCCGCGGGAAAAACATAATACCCATATTTCCGGGTAATCTCACTAAAGTCCACGCGGGCGAAGTCGCGGGCACAGCTATAATAAATAAATATCGCCACACAACACATACTCATTGTATGATCCAAAACTAAGCAAAACTTGTACTATACCGTATACCGTGCAATAGATTAGGGGTGATCTCAGTTACACGCAGACAAGGCAAATTTAGAAAAGGCAATGTCTAAAGTTTTCCGCTGATATCAAAGTGTGCAGGTTCAAACCCCGGCTCGCACCTCTGGGATTTATGTGCGAATCTCATTTTCATCCGACATTATCACCTGTGAAACGGTGAAGGAAAACATCGTGAGGAAACATGCACGTCTGAGGGAACTTGTCTAGTTCTCGATAGATGTGTGAAGTCTGCCAACCCGCACTGGGCCAGCAGCGTGGTGGACTATGGCCTGAATCCCCCTCGCATTGAGGGGAGGCCCGTTGCCAGCAGTAGGACATTAAAAGGGCTGTAGTAGTAATCAAACAAGCAACCACCAGGTGCAGTGCGTACGCTTGACCAAGCCGTCATCATCGCAAAATATTTAGAAATGAGCGTAAACTACGCGTAAAACCCATGGTAGAGCTACGAGAGAACATATTGCTTTGGTACTACGTAATTTAAAAAGTTACTTTTAAATGTTAGCTAAATGCAGTCGCTTTCAGTCGCACCTATTGTTTTGTCTCGATTTTCCCTTGAACGGCGGCGGCCGGGACCGTGTGGTACTGACGTTTTATAAACTTGCACACCGGCTTATAGATTTTACTGTGATACGGTTTTGTGGAAGTTATATACAGGGTGTAATTAGAAGTCCGAAATAGCGCGAGCCCGGGATCAGAACCTGCACCCCTTGCTTCCCACTGGACTGCTGGCTATTTAACTTAACCGGCACTTTTGGGCGATATTGACTTATTAACATATTTGGAATCAGCATTTTTTTCTGTGTCGAATGGGTATGCTCTCCTGTAAAGTAAAAATAAATGTCGCTAAGTCAAAAAGCCTTTTACCCCTCGATATCATAAAAAATATACCTACCGTCATCGATGAAACATTTAAAAATAGTTTTACTATTGAATAATTTTTGTAGTTAAAGGTTGGTGTTTCGCCAGACTATTTTAATTAATTGGTTTATTAGATTTCTTTGAAGTGGCTAAAGAATTGCTGGGGGTTTGTTGGCCAACCGACCCTATCGCGCCAATCGTCGCGCTAATTAAATGCGTGCTATGTTATGACTAATTTAATCCACAACAACGACTCTTGACGGGCTGCGACGGGCGTTGCTAGGAGGGCTAAATAAGCGCTGAGTAACTTTCATACAATTTTTTTTTCAATCGGGAATGCTCATGGATTCTCTCACGCAAGACAAGCCGGCCATGCCAGACATATCTGTAGAGGTAAGAAGTAACTACGTCTAGTTTATAAGCCTTAGTTTAGATATAAGTGAAGGTAAAGAAACAACGCATTCGTTTTGGTAGAAACGTGTTACCAACTTTACACACCTCTAGGGAGCAGCATCTTAAAAAACATTATTTACACCTCTATGAAATTGGGGGTAAGGGTGATAATTGAATACCTGTAAAACTATGTTCAGACGTAGCTTAAATAATAATAATAATTATACACCATCACGCCTGTATTTCCCGAAGGGGTAGGCAGAGGCGCACTGCAGTGCTCCCACACTTCGCCGATGTATTTTGATCTCAATGACGGCTCTACTGCTTATAAATAATTCAATTGTTGAAAATTCGTTATATCAAAGTTCGGGTAAATATGTTTATATGATGACGGTCGTGTTAAATTTTCATTTTGTCTGTCATCAAAGTTACCGTCATTTTAACGGCGCAGCATGACGTTAGTGATGATGACGCCACGTTATTCGCTGATTCTAATTGGCGTTGCTGTTCGCCGGCGTCGGTCCGTGAGACATGAGCTGATTCCACTCTACCGTCTACTAATGCGTTCATGAGTACTCTGTTTACGGAATCACGGCGCTTGTAATTCGCAGATTTGTATTGCTGCATTTTTAGAAAATTTTAAATTAGTTAGCAATATGTAAAAATGTGCATGTAATATCATGTTTCATGATACTATTTTAAGCTTAAAAATATTATAACATGATAATACTGTAAACATAGAAAATGTGATGCCAATATTAAAAATAATATACCTAACCCGAAGTCTCATTGACCGACCAAGTGTGTCTTTAAATTTAATTGTTGGTGAAATCTCATGAAGCGAAAGTTTTTATGTCATGTAAGATCTAACTACCTGGCACTGGCTAATACGCAGTGTGGCACAAAAATAAAAAAAAGGTTTGACGACTACACAGGGACCTAATTCTTGCATGATCGACATTATCTCTAATTCGACATATGCAAAAACTAAAATCAAACTAGTCGTATTTTTTCGTTTTGTTTCGTCATATCATGCAAGAATTGGACCCCAGATATAGCTAGGGTATGCCACGGGAATCTTAGGTCAGTGGTTAGTTACGTGGTGGCCACGTTATATGAAACGAAACTGAATACTATGTGGAGGACGCTGACCCCCACATCAGAGAGCACGTGCGTGGGCCGAATTAGGGGCCGGAATAAGAAAAGAAAAGAAAATACCATGTGAACCTCTCATTATTTTTGAAAGATCATATGGTAAATAGGTACCTATATCCACAACAATGATTGAAAGTTCAGAATCATAAAATGGGGTTATCAAGCTGATATTATTTACGAAGACGTATCAAATTATCTCACTATTAATTAAACACGAATTGATAGCGACGTAATACAGCATTATATTATTAAAGTTTCAACCGATAATATTATGAACACTTAGAATAATCTACATGCTGGTTATGTCACGTATAAGATCAGGTCATGGAGGTAGTATATAATTATAAGGCCGGCTTAAGGAACCCGCGCTGCGGTAAATTATCCGCCATATTAGTTTTGATTGTTTATATTGTTTGACACTTACGTACTTACCTGATCTTAAGACTATGATGGCGGATCTCATATAAACCATTATTGCCAACCTTTGAAAAAATCACCGCAGAGCATTACGAAGAGTGGGGGTCTTTATGGGTACTCTATCTGTATACTATCTCGATGAATCAGGTAGGTTAAAATAAGTAAAGTGTAGAGTATTAGGCAGGCTTGTGAATTCTTGTGGCAAAGCTACAAATCCGTCATTAGCTCTACTATGAACACAAAAGCTCGTCTCTATCATCTAAGGAAACTGTGATTCATATAACTATACCAAGAAATATCGGACACTCGAGGCACTAATTATTTGTTACACAAAATCATTTAAGTAGACGTATGCGACTATAGTAATACAACATACCTAAGAATAATGTATTATTTTCTTTGTTTGGTGTACAATAAAGTGTACTCTATATATCCATCTATTGAGTCTTACTGAACGTATGAATCATGGTAGACCTACCATACATATAATAACATGTCTGCATAAAGCAAAATAATCTTCAAGTTCCTGAGTTAAAATTAAAAGTCAAAATGCAAATAAACAAACAAAAACAATGCTTATTTTTAATACTATTTTTTTTAGTTAATGTGTTGGTTGAAGAAGCTCATGAAGGAAGTGACGCGAGCGAACGCGGCGGGCAGACCCGCCGAACACCCGAGACCAGAGCCGAATGACGTGATACCAATCTGTCAACAAAAAAAAACATTAAAACGTAAATTATTTAGTTATTACGAATTCATTATTTAGTTAGTACGAATTCATTATTTTGTTAAGAGGCATTTTTTTGCCGCCGATTTGCGTAAAATTTGTACGCATTCGTTTCTAGTTAATAGCTCTTAGAGTTGATATACAAACATAAACTTTATGGTCTAAGGCCGTCTGCAAGCATCGATAGATTATAATAATGTGTCTTCTGGAATGTTCGCATGTACAATGCGTGGACGGTGACCTCAACTAAAAGAAAAAAAAACCGCCCAAGTGCGAGCTGGACTTGCGCACCGAGGCTTCCGTACCTAATCTGTGAAATCACTGAGCATTACTTTAACTAAAAGATAAACTGGATAGAATGATAAACTTAACTTTGCTGTTGGTATACTGTTGTCCCTATACAAACTACCTACAAAATAAGTTTGAAATCGCAAAAAAAACTTTAGTAACCATAAATTTACTGTTTTCGGATTTTTTCCATTACTTGTGCTATAAGACCTTTTTGCCGAATTTTATGATTCTAGGTCAACTGGGTACCCTATACGTTTTTGATTCCCGTGCAAATGTACTGAAAATGCAATATAAACCGTCGTATCTTTTGATTGCGTTAACCTAAAACTTAGCTTTTTTTTGGAAACCAAGGGACCGCAGGCGTAAGTTTGAGAAAAATGGTCTTGACAGACATACCGACAGCAAAGTGATCCTATAAGGGTTCCGTTTTTTCCTTTTTAGGTACGGAACATATTATCTAATATGCACCAAACAATTAGCAGAGTGAGATGTTTTTATTTTTTATTCGTTGGGCGCATTAAATAATATTATGATAATACATCACAAAGTCAATATTCCCTTCAGTGGTAGGCAAGTGCCGTTTAATTTTGTTCCTATTATAATAGGGGGCCTCCTATTGCCATAATATAAGGCGCAACAACCTTCAACACTACGGCAAACACTCTCTAAATCAGCAGATCTACTATCAGCAGACTTTATAAATCAGCATATATAATCTTAAAAAATCTTCTTCGATTTGTTCCTATTAAATAATAGTGACACAATAACAAACCATGATACGTCTGTTGTTGCTAGTAACGACGAGAGGACCGCCAGAGTCACCTCGGCAAGTGCTCATACCGCGGCGGCCGCTGGTGCAAATGTTGGAGGAATGCAGGTTCAGGGGAAAGGAGGTACGGCACACCAAGTTGGTGATCACGTTCAGAGAAACGTGGCTCATGAACTGGCCCGTAGTAATGGCGCCACCTGGAAAATTGAATTAGTTGACCAATCGCTGAGCCTCTTCTTGGTTTTGATCGAATTTATCAGCGAACAGAAAAAGGGATGAGTAGACAATCAGTGAAGTAAATAAAAGATGGCAGCACTTAAGTGAATCATCACGAGCCTTTTCCTCGAGCGAACCGTACAGACGGCTGAGACAGTCACGCGAGGTAGCAATTGCAATGTCAGTGGGCTAATAGTTAAGGTATTATAACAGAATTCCAAGTTCCCTATGAAAAGGTTATATTATTTGTCGTTACTTTTTGTGATTTGGCGCACGATCAAGTCAAAGAAGTAAATTAAACTGAATGACCTTTGTTTATAGATGTAGGAATATGCGTATTTGTATAAGAACATTGTATATAATGTGCTTGTACAAGTGATGCTGTTGATTTATATTGCTTCACTCAATTGTTTTAAAATAGAAAAGAACTCGAATTAAATTTGTCTATAAAAAAAGCTAGATTTATCGCAACAACAAGTTTAAAATAAAATAAATTTTAGTACCCAAGGTCACATTAAGTCCAGTTAAGTTAAGTTCGTGGATAGATAATACGCACCGTTACTGGTAAGTCCGAAGCCAGAAGCAACAGCAGTAAATCCAGCAAAGTTTTGATTCAGTTCATTTCCAGAAGGCAGAGCGATGGGCGAAATGGTGTCTGTTGATAGGAAAATTATTTAGATGCTTTCCTGTAATTACCTAAAAGGTTTTCCCTATGAATAGTTGACCGAAAAACCGTTAAAACTGCTTACCTGAGAAATCAACGTTAATGGGCAGGTAGATGACAGCGACGTCGTTACGGATGACATTAGGCCTCCAGTCGGGGTGCATCGCAACATTGGTGGTCTGGATCCTGGTGCCACCGGTGAACAGGAAGTTGGATCCAAGAACAACGGTCAACCTCCAGGCCTGGTAGCGACCATCGAACCAGCAGTGGGCTGCGGTAATCACTCTGCTTGGGGAAACAAGAGAACCGCCGCAAACACCTGTGCCAGTGATGCCAGCGTATTCGGCGAGGAGACCAGCCTAAGAGATGAAAAATTATTACGTATATCATGGTGAAAAATCTAAATTCCATTCCCGTCGGCGGCAAATTTTGTTACTTGGGTCTAGGTGTCACTGAAATCGCCCAAGTTAGTTAGCGGGACTAAGTCTCATAGACATCGTATGTGTCTTCCTTGCGGCGCGGCTTATAAAACATAGCCTTCTCTACCCTGCGGAGGCCGTAACTTAAATTTTATTTAGTAAGAAAGACGTGAATATATAACAGCAGTGGTAGCCTCGCGGGCAAGAACGCCCGCCTTGAACGTAAGGGGTGCAAGTTCAAATCCCAGGCCCGCACCTCTGAGATAATTTTCATGTGCGAATGTCATTTTCAACAATGATTACCACTTGCTGAACGGTGAAGGTAAACATCGTGAGGAAACCTGCACGTCTATAGCTTTCTATAGCGTGTGAAGTTCACCAACCCGCACTGGGCCAGCGTGGTGGACTATGGCCCAAATCTCCCTCGTAATGAGGGGGAATGTGCCCGGTATAATGGCAATAGGCTCGCCCCCTATTACATTGGGACCAAAATACATCGGCGAAGTGTGGGCGCACTACAGTGCACCTCTGCCTACCCCTTCGGGGAATAGAGGCGTGATGATGATGATGATGATGATGTGAATGTATATCTAAGATGCCCTATTAAAACATAATGCAGTGGTGTATCTACTTTAATAAGCCCCTTATCGCCATAATGATAGTTTTCGAACGAGGTCTTAAACGCCCCGTAACGCAAGAATGGAAAGTATACAAAAATTAGTGCTGCTGTCAACGTGTTAAGATACGCAAATATAACATTGCTTAGTTTAGAACGATGATTTTAGCAGCATAAAAATACGCGTGTCATTGATAGAATCCGCTAAGTAAATGCGTTTATAAAAAGCTTGTGAAGCTGCTATCTTTTAAATCGCCAGATATAATGTGTTTATGACCTAGAAGTAAGCGATGTAGAAATTTCATACCTGGTAAGGGAAATCACCGAGTCCAGATTGTGATCCACCTACAATCCTCTCTAGGCTCGATTGTTCCTCCGCTTTACGGATTTCTTCAGCCAATGGGATCGCATAGTTTTCGATGTAGCCGTAAGCGCTCAGAGGCTCCTCTGACGGCTCGACGCGCGCAAAAGGCTCGACATTTCTTGCGTAGGCGACGGCTGCCAGAGCCAACAAGACGAAAACTTTCATGGTGTTATTAATTTTGTCGAGTCCTCAAGTGAATTATCACACTCATATTTATAAGGAATCGTTAACAGATTGCGAGCTAATTACGTTGATAATATTTAAGGGAATGATTGATACATTGATAAAGTCACGTGTATCTTGTCACGTCTTTTGATTTTGCTTATTCATAACATTTACAATCATATTATTATATAAATAGTATGTACTAGTTATTTAGTAGTAGGCATTTTGAAGGGATCTTTTGAGTTGTCGACGCAAGGGGCCTGTGTGTCCTGTAGGCTTAGCATGACCGCGTAGACATAAGTTTTATTTTTATTTTATTTTTTATTTTTATTTATTAGAAAATCAACGGCGTTACAACAAAGTAGTTTTTACAATTGTGTACAGCTAATAACAGATTTTCCTTAAAATTGCCATTAATAAAGCGTTGAACGGACATTTTATATATCAAAGAGAAAACTAAAACTAAAGAAAAGTAGGTATAGCACAGGCATGGTATAGGTAAACATAATATACAATTTTAAAATTTAAACTTTAAAAGTGTACACAGAATTCAGAGTGTAGGTAGGTACCTATAGGAAATGGAAGTACATATAGAAATATAAGTATAGAAAAAGAAATAGAAATAAGATAACTATAATACTTCTGTCCTAAGGGACTTTTTTATTTGTGTTTTAAACGCTCTTTTGTTGTGTTGAAATATGTCAATGTTGCTAAAAGTCTTGTTGTAAGTGCGAGTGATCGAGTTGCTGGCATATTTTGTGGAATGTCGTGGTACATGCAACATGGGCGCATGTCGTGTTCTTCGAGTCGGTGTATTGAATATTATAGAAGCTGTCAGGTCCAGACAGTCCAGATTTCCATTTACTAAATCGTGAAGTAGTGACATGTCGAGGATCTTGCGTATATCCTCAAGTGTTAATAAACCGTTACTTTGACAGCTATTCTCGTACGAAGAGTATTTTTTTCGGCAACGATAGTTCAGATGCTTAATAAACTGTTAGATTCGTCGAGAAAACGACATCACACCGAGCGATGTCCAGTACAAAATGCTCGAAGTGACGTAATTTTCTCGACGAATCTGACAGTTTAAAGAGAAAAAACTTATGTCTACACGCTCATGCTAAGGGTGCTGGAAGGGAATCGAGTAGATAATTATAAAACACATTCCGTCACACACATTCTGTTCTGCCTACTAGAAAATACTCGTAACATTTGCAATACAAACATAATAGATGTAACAATAACAAAATATTATGTAACGGTAACAAAACGAATTGTTCATTTAACAATAATTGTATAGTAGACCGGACATAAAGCCCTGCGTCCATAGGTAAGTCCAAACTAGCGCAACAAGTCTTTGTCTAAAACGAACTGTATTAAGGCGTATAAAAAGCACATTTCTCAACGAAATGTTATCAAAGACGCGAGCGAAAGCTGACGCGTAGTTGCGTAGTTTTTGTCACAGCAATTCAATCTTTATGTAGCGAGTATTAGAGAGTACATTTTAAAAACAGTCTTGTCGAATCGCCCCAGTGGGTGCAGGCTGTCGCACCTTTTGCTATCAAATGATCAGTGTTTTCTATTAAATGACTAACTATTATCTACCATTATATCTAAATCTTTTATAATCTCGTTTTGTATTTTACGTAATGTAATGCGTTATTAGCTTATTTGGGTTTTTATGATTTATATTTGTAATCAACGTACGTAATTACCCTAAAGGTAATAATATCACCGATTTCATTGTAATTATCGCAATAAGTACATTCAATAAACCCTAAGTTATATGACTTTTTGTATTATTTTTATCAAAAAACACAAGACTTGAACTTTGACTGAAATTACCTTTCAATCAAACAAACAAAACTGTCAACTCAATTAGTTGTGTTGCTATTAGTTACTTGACACTAGTGGAATACCCGCTAATCGCAGGTGCAGCCATTCCTCATCTTTTTTTATAATATTTTATACAGGTTGTTTCAGAAGTCCGAAATAATACTTTCGGTAGGATACGGTAGCTCATATGTGGATGTTTAATGAAGACAGTTTATACCTAACTATCATAGTTTGACGTTACTAATTTAAGTTGACATTGTATAATTTTTAATTTGACATATTTTAAATGGATATGTCATGGCGTATTTGACACTATTTGACCTGAACTTAAAACTCGTCTATTATAGAATAAAAGACGAGTATTAAGTTTGACATCATTAATTTTTATGTACTTGTTATGTAACTAGAAAATAAATTTGTAACTGTATTCCAATTTAATAGAACTGACATGTAAATTAATATTTACCAAAATAAATGAATATGAATATGAGTTGAACATTTGAATATTTGTCATAGGTATTGTGTTCAGGCCTTTGGGTACATCTGTAACCCTATTCAGCAGTGTACTACTATTAGGTTTATGGATGTACCCAGCCAAAACACGAGACCTGTGACAAATATTCAAAGGTTTATGAGTGAGAAACTATGATAGTTAGGTACAATTTGTCTTCACCAAGCATCTACATATTAGCTACCGTATATGTACCCACAATATTATTTCGGACTTTTGATACACCCTGTAGAGTGAAAATCAGTAGGTAACCATAACCAATTTTATTTTATGCAAAGAACGTTATTTTTAGCTTTCTGTCAGAACAACGCCATCTAGTAAATTATGCAGATACCTCAATATATTTTATATCGCAGACCTAAAATTCACTATGTACATCTATGCTGCATATAATCGCACTGGGATGTAAAATTACGTATATAAGTGCTTGTGAAATTATATTATTGTTAATACGTTAGTTACAATTTTTCTAAATTTGTAGAACAGCTAATTTCGTTCAGTGGGGCATAGTGTAGAAATTATAGCTAATTGTTTCTTATGGAATAAATAACAACAAAACACATTTGTTTCAATATTTTTTGTGCACGTATTAAAACAGAAGTTTGCCGAATTTTATTGTAACCATTGTAAATGTTAATAATACATTATCCTTTCAGTTATGTAGCACAAGATTTCGCTGATAAATCCTACGACAAATTCTCTTTACATATTTTGGTTGAAGAAGTCAATGAAAGAAGAAACTCGGGCGTAAGCAGCGGGCGAGCCAAGCTGGCAGCCGAATGGAGAGCCAAAGGATGTGATGCCAATCTGTAGAGAAAATATAATTCAATAATTCTTGGTTGTAGATTAAGAATGAATAGTTAAGGTAGGTACAGAATTGTGGTACTTTTAAAAACTTCTAACCAACTTGCTAGTTCTATAATACGTATGGTACTATTCTAAAGGTGAGACAGTCAAGTTGCTATGGCGGTACCATGCAATGGACTGGAAGCGAACTCAGTTACACCGATACTAGGACAAATTACTAGACCTAACCTTTTTGGCTAAATTATTGCTTAACCAAATTGATTACCCACCCCTATTAAATATGGTTTCTTTCCGAGTTCCCGGACGAATCCCTCGCACTCCTATTACCCCTCTATGCCCCCTTTTCCGTAGATCCGTACAAGGGGCCTACTCCCCGATACCAAGACTGTGTAAGTTGTTAAACAGCTGTAGTGATCTTATTGACCTGGGAATGTACTCGCTCAGTAAGATTAAAAAAAGCTTTTTAAACGCACCAAGGTGCAAATAGTTTATGCTCAGAAGGTGAATAAATAGTACATTATTATTATATTTCTATTACTGTGTGTTCTTATTTCTTTGTTTCGTATTGCAAGTGGTACGAGTATTTACCTATAATTTGTTTGTCACACTTAATGATATTACTTTATTAGTATTAAATCTAGTTGTAAATATTAGTGTGTATAAGCGCTGGTAAACCAATAAAATAAAGAAATAAAATAAATTCCAAATAGGCCATTTCCAAAATTTGAAACTGGCGGGAATCGAACCCGCAACCACCTGGTTCAATGAACCAAGTGGCTTACGCTCAAATTACTAGACCAAGCCAGTAGCGAAAACACTTACTAAAATGGGTCTGTTGTTGCTGTGGACAACAAGAGGTCCTCCAGAATCGCCACTGCAAGTGCTGGTCCCACCAAGTCCACTGGTACAAATGTTCGATGGTTGAACATGATTAGGGAAGGTCATGGCACATTCTGAGTTAGTGATTACGGTCAAGCTTACGTGATTCAGAAACTGTGCTTGGGTGATGATAGCATCTGTAAACATAAAGCAATAATTTTGTCAAGTACAAGCAATTGACGAACAATATAGACGTAACAGACGTTTATTTAAAGACTTCTCACTGTCACTTGTTAGGCCGTAGCCAGAAGCAATAGCAGTCACGCCAGCGTAGTCATTGTCTAGTTCATCTCCAGAAGGTAACGCGATAGGAGAGATGATGTCTGTAAATGAAACAGTGGCAGAGTAAAGAAGTATGATACTAATTGAAACCATGATAGAATAATTTAAATAATCAGCAATACTTACTTGAAAATGCAACAGGCGTAGACAAATAAATGATAGCGACATCATTAAGCGCCATAGAGGGTAAATAGTTAGGATGCATGAGAACGTTGGTGGAACCCAATCTGGCGCCACCAAAAAATACATTGATAGACCCTAACACGATTGTGAACTGCCAGGCTTGGTTGATGCCATCGAACCAGCAGTGGGCAGCGGTGATCACTCTGTTGGCGCTGACAAGCGAGCCTCCGCAAACGCCAACGTTGGTGGTACCAAGATACCTAGCCAGAAGACCCACCTGTTCAACAAACATAAAAAAAGTTATATAGGTATATCTACTCGTTAAAAAACTTGTTCTAAGAATTACAACTAGAGCAGCCCATGAGTATAAGGGTAGTTATTAGTGACCTGAGTCAAAGACCTTTTTTTTAGGAAGGTATCCCTTCACAGGCTCTAGTCTGCTGCATGGACGTACCCCGAGTTATAAATATAAATCTTTTTCACTAGATTGACGGTGTTTCGTTACCACCCTGATAAATTAATTCAACTTAGACCTTTGCTAAGGTAAGAAATAGAGATCTTATACGCAAGCACTGGGAAGTACCATACCTGGTAAGGGAATTGTCCAAGTCCGGCTGGATTTCCGCCGGTGATCCTCTCTTGCATCATCCTCTCCTCCGCTTCACGCAATCTATCCGCCAAAGGAATTGCATACTTCTCGATGTATCCATAAGCAGTCGTGGCTTCTATAATAGACGGGTCGATGTTTCTTGCGTAGACAATCGTCACCAGAACCAACAAAATAATTGTCTTCATCGTAGTAATAGAGCAGTTCTTTGCAATTTTATAATTGTTCAAAAACATACTAAGCCAAGTCAGACATTTAAAAACATTTTATAAATTATGAGATTAAATAGATATCATTGATAAAAAAGTTAATTATCATATTGAAATACTTTTTCATAATTATAAGGTTTTTCATGAAATGACATGATAAGCGTTAATCCCCGGACGTTTTACGTGCGCGTCTTGACGCCGGTGTATCGGCGTCAAGACGCGCACGTAAAACGTTTTACCAATTTACCAATACCCAAACGAACTCTGTGATACTATAATAATATAGAGGGTGTATCAGAAGTCCGAAATAATACTTTAGGTACTTATACAGCAGTTCATACCTGGATGTTTAGTGAACACAGTTTATACCTAACAACCATAGTTTCTGAGTTATACATCATCACGCCTGTATTCCCCGAAGGGGTAGGCAGAGGTGCACTGCAGTGCGCCCACACTTCGCCGATGTATTTTGGTCCCAATGTAATAGGGGGCGAGCCTATTGCCATTATACCGGGCACACAGGTTTCCTCACGATGTTTTCCGTCACCGTTTCTTAGCAAGTGATAATCTCAGATGAAAATGAGATTCGCACATGGAACCCAGAGGTGCGAGCCGGGGATAGAACCTGCGCACTTTGATTGCAAAGCGTGCGTTCGACCACTCGGCTACCACTGCTATACACGTACGAATATTTGTCACAGGTATCGTGTTGCGGCCTTAGGGTTCCATAACCCTGTTCCATACCTCCATAACACTGTAAACTACATATAAGAGGCACGGCTACTAATAGCCTGAAAACAGAATATGAAAATTTTATAAAGGACTCGAGATATAGCAAGATTTCAAAAGAAGTGGAAAAACAAAAATTAGAAAAAACATGGTGGAATTTCGCCTTTTTTTATACTATTCGTTTGTATACCCGATACTGATGCAAACGGTCAAGTATTATTACGGACTTCTGATACATCCTGTATATACCTACGTGAAGATTGAATTTCTGTGGTAAAAATCAAGCGACCACGATCAATGTCATTTCGTTGGAGATTGAGCTTTTTATGTGAGTCAATAGAGTACGTTTTAATATTGGCTAGAACTTTGACGAGCGTCTCTTGACGCCCCAGCGGGGGGCTTTAATGTTGATAGATTATCATACAGAATGAATATTGCGTAATTAATTTTCTGCTTCAACATTTATTACAATTTGGCAACTAGAAGAACTCAGTAAGTACCTAGGTAGATAGCAATGTTTACTTCTAAAAGAGTTTCGTTGTTGTTGTGTGGACTGGTTGGTGTCTTGATAATGAATGTGCTTGTAACTAATCTACGGGGGTATTTATAGTTGATGAAAACATTATGAGGTTAATATGAAATCCATTAAGTGTATGCTCAAATCCGTTAACGGAGAATTTTGACGGAAATTTATCCGTTATCTAAAGCTTGCAGACACGTGCCGTGTAGCATTGATGTAACGCAAAATTTCCGCCAACTTTAAATACCTTTCGTCATCAAAATACATCGGACGATTATCTTGTGTCATATAATTCATCATAAACGTACAGAGTAGGTAATTATTAATTATCCTAGCTTTTTTATCTGTCTTCCACTGTCATTGTTTTATATTGAAGGCGGATTCTTTATCTAGATGTTGCTCTAACCAACGCAAATGCACGCGAGACTCAAAATCCAGTTAGACTAGAATCAACAAAGAGTATCTATGTGTTATTATTGAAGTTTAACTGCTTGTAGCGATTGTTATTAAGGTCAATTTGGGCTTTAAGAATCAGAATCAGCATCAGATTTTTTTATTCATGTAAACCAGGCACTTATGAATCGTCAAAAAATAATAATACTTTATCTACCAACCATTCGGAATGCATTTCAGGAGAAGAATGGGCAAGAAACTCCATGGTTGTTTTTTTATAATTAACCTTAACTTAAGCAAGTAACCGAGTAGCCGAGTGGTCGAACGCACGCCTTGCAAATCAAAGTTTGCAGGTTCAAACCCCGGCTTGCACCTCTGGGATGTATGTGCGAATCTTATTTTCATCAGAGATTATCACTTGCTATGAAACGGTGAAGGAAAACATCGTGAGGAAACCAGCACGTCTGAGGGAACTAGTCTAGTTCTCGATAGATGTGTGAAGTCTGCCAACCCGCACTGGGCCAGGGTGGTGGACTATAGCCTGAATCCCCCTCGCATAGAGGGGAGGCCCATGCCCAGCATTGGGACATTAAAAGGGCTGTAGTAGTAGTAGTAGTAGTAGTAGTAGTAAGCAAGTAACCTTATAGGTACGTGTTTTTCAAAGCAAACATAATATACAAATATCGGGTTAATTTAAAATATATGCTTGTAATGTTGCAGCATTATGCAAAGAGAGCTTTAAATCGTGTTCGTGTACTTTCTAATTTTTTAAAGTAAATGCAAACAAAAATAATTATCTTAAAAAAATATTTTTATTTTTAGAGCGGACGTGATTTTTTCAATTAAAAAAATGGAGACCATCACTTTCAGGCTCTGAAGCCGACCACGTAACTATATTTTTTAGATAATTAGTTGATGTGTTGATTGAAGAAGTCCATGAAGGAGGTGGTACGTGCGAAGGCGGCGGGCATACCGACTTGACAGCCCATAGGAGAGCCGAAAGACACAATACCAATCTGTGAAAAACAGCAATAATTAATAAATAACCCATTTTGTTGCACAAAGACCATTGCTAAATAAATTTCAGAGCTCTAAAATAATTTTTCTATCTCGATCACACGTTACGGTCATGAGAGGCACGCCAATATACTTAGTAATAAGACAACTACGATCATTTTCAGCGAAGTTAATATATTCAGTATTTGTTAAAGGGGAATGACGAATTTATCGTTATGCTCTGCTGTCTCACATATTAAGGTATTGTGCTTCGCGGTGGCTACTCAAGAACCATTCTGCCACAATACCGTTAGACAACACGCATTCATCGTATGGTCCTAAATTAAGCAACTCTGGTTATATAGGTATCTCAAAATAACCTGGGGTCTTCGCTCGAATCATTAACCAAGACACCGTCATATGTTTGTGTCAATAAATAATATTAACTTGAACACGTTGAAGGAGTATGTGGGTAGTTAGATTTGTGTTATGTAAAGGTCAACATCATACTAACCAGAATGGGTCCGTCAGATCGGTTGGCGGTAAGAGGACCACCAGAGTCTCCACTGCAGGGGCTGGTACCACCAATTCCGCTCGTACAGATGTTTGATGCAACAACATTGAAGGGGAAGGCCATAGCGCATACAGAGTTAGTGATGACAGTTAAGCCGACGTGGCTCATGACCTGGTTTCCGGAGATGGAACCACCTATAAGAAAATAAATGTACGATTAAAACTGCTGAAACATAAACCTGGTCTGCCAACCCGCACCGGACCAGCTTGGTGGACTATGGCCTGAATCCCCCTCGCATTGAAGGGAGGCTCGTGCCCAGCAGTGGGACGTTAAAAGGGCTATCATAGTATAGTAAGTAGTGGTGGCCAATTTTTTTTTTTTTTTTTTTATGAGATAGGGAGACAAACGAGCAGACGTTTCACCTGATGGTAAGTGATCAACGCCGCCCATGGACACCTGCAACACCAGGGGCATCGCAAGTGCGTTGCCGGCCTTTAAGGAATGAGTATGCTCGTTTCTTGAAGATACCTTTGTCGCATCGGTCCGGGAACACCGCTGCAGGAAGTTCATTCCACAATTTGGTGGTGCGAGGGAGAAAATTCCTGGTAAATCGCACTGTACTGGAACGCCATTCATCCAGATGGTGAGGATGGTAATGCAGTCTGTGGCGAGCCGTGCGATGGTGGAATTCAGCGGCAGGTATAATACCGAACAATTCCTCGGAACACTCTCCATGAATTGGTTTAATGCATGCTTTGCAGTAATCATACTCTCATAAAGTATTCATACTCTGGCTCTCACTTCTTAAATTTTTCGCTATTCGTCTTCAGGGGTGAGTGAGATATCTTGACTTTTATCAAAATATACTCTATGTCAATATAAAGCTACGTTCATTATATTGATTTAGATTTATATAATTTTAATTTAGTTTTAAAAAGATAGGATATATTTACCATCGCTGGTAAGACCAAAGCCTGAAACTGTAGCAGATTCGCCAACGAAGTCCTCGTTTAATTCACTTCCAGAAGGCAGAGCTATGGGCGCGATGGTGTCTGTAATTATTAAAAATACTTTTATTAGCTAAATATAAAAAGGCTAGAGTCTATCATATGGTGAGTATTACGCGTAAACACGTACACTAGTTATTCTAAACAACAAACGAACAACCGACTATAAACTACCGATTATTCTTGCGATTTTTCATCCTTTTGTAACAGGATGTCGCATGTCGTGGCAGCATACATACACATTCAAAGCCTTAACACAAACTGTTTATAATTAAGATAGAATATTATAATGTCGATACTTTGTACTGATGTTGATACTTTCGTTAGTGATGTAAAAAAAAACAGCTACCAAGAAATCAAATTACAGGACTCCCGTAAGCCGACAGCTTGTGTGAACGCCTAATAAATCTAACATCTATATGAGGAATTGATTCGAAGCGATATGTCACAAAATTGTTTTCAAACTTACTTGAGTACGATACTGGCGTTGACAAGCGGATGGTAGCGACATCGTTACGGACTAGCAATGGGAACCAGTTAGGGTGCATAACGACGGCACTGGATTCCAACCTCGTGCCACCAGTGAAGAGGTTGACGGACCCGAGGACTACGGTGAACCTCCAAGCCTGGTTGACACCGTCGAACCAGCAGTGAGCAGCGGTAAGCAGCTGATCGGGCCTGACTAAGGAAGCGCCGCACACTCCAGTTCCAGTGATACCGACGAAATTGGCAAGGAGACCAGCCTATAGGAAAATTGTAAAATAAAATATTATACTAGCCCTTTTAGATTCCTACTACTGAGTACCGGCCTCTTCTCAATGCGAGGTGGATTCGGGCCATAATCTTAGTCTAAACCAGTGCAGGTTGTCAGACTTTGCACATCGTGAACTAGTTAGGTTCCCTCAAACGTGCAGGTTTCACCGTTTTTGCAAATGTTAATCAGAAAATTGTAAACATATTTAAATGCTCAACATCCGATTTTGCTGAGAACTCTTTTAAGCTTATGAAGAGTTGATAAAAAAGTAGTAATGGCGTACTTGGTATGGAAAGTCACCGAGTCCAGATTCAGTACCACCAACGATCCGGCTGCTCCTCGCTTCCTCCGCTTTGCGGATTTTCTCGGCCATTGGGATACCATATCTCTGGATGTACCCGTAGGCGGTGGTGCTCTCGGCGATAATTGGGTCGAAGGTCCTCGCGTAGGCGACGGTCGCCAGAGCCAACACAATGAGTACCTTCATTGTAGTTCCTTGTATGTGGTCAGGCTTGATTAACATCATTCATATTTATATCCAATCTTATCAGGGTTGCACGAGCGTCTATTGATAAAGGCTCATTTTAATTACCTATTGATCCACGAATTACAAAAAACCAAAATATAAGGAAAACCCAAAGATTGTATACAGTATGTTCTAAAATGAAGTACCTAATGTAAATCCCCGTACCCGGGAACATTTGAAAACAACAGTAGTATATGTGCGCGTAGACTAAGCTTTAGGCTTTATAGTTATCGATATAAGACCGCATAAATTTTATCTGTTTCAACAGTCGGATTCTTCGACAGAATGACATCACATCGAGACATGTCCAGTACAAAAACCTCGAAGTGACGTCATTTCTCGACAAATCTGACAGATGACCGAGATAAAACTTATGACACGGTCACGATAAGTGTGCAGCGGGGTTAGCACGCATATCAAGACAAGAATTTTGTCACGAATTTGCTCGTTAGCTCTCTGCCTAATTTCATACGAGAGAAAGAGACAACATTAATACATTCCGTGACATACGTCTAGTCTTGGCGCACATGCTACAACTACTTACTGGTGTGTGAAAGTAATCGTTTTGGCCAATGATATTCTAGTAAAACAGATATGTTATGAGCGCGCACTAGTGAAGACTCGAATACAACCCAATTAGGACTTATAAACTTTAGTCTATGTCACGCATGCCGACGAGCAACACGGTTTGTTAACAAATATATAAATTAAAAAAAAAAAATATCGTGTGTTTTAGAAGGTGTACCAATTATGATACCAAAATTAATAAAATTCAAGAGATCTCATACCATATGTAAGTACGCAATATACCTCAATTTACTAAGTAATTTCAATTTTTTTAATGCAAACTATAATATTTATTACGCACATAGATTATAAGTACAGATGTGAATATCTTAGGCAGTAAAGTCATCGTTGCCTCACAGAAGTTTTCCTATTTTCTGGCCTTGTATTAATTAATCATTTTGTATAATATAATAATTATGAATAATATATTTATTTATATAATAATATATTTTATTATAATATAATAATTGATATAATTAGAAATTAAACATCTCATGTGTGGGAGAAGAAAATATAAATGGTTTATCATTACCATAATGTAAAATATCACTGAGAAATATTAAAATAAAGCTATTTCAATTTTTAACAAAAATGATTAGGTGTGAAATTTGTCTTGATGCTCTATGTACTAATGAAAAATTGTCGTTTCAAGAATTAAAAATTATTTCTAATATATTTGATTTACATTCCAGACAACATGCACCTGCTTTTAATCATCGCAAACATTTAATTAAAACCATAATTGATAAATACACAACAGTTCGCCTCCATTCCGCTCATAGATATAATCCTGAAATAAAAAAAACTCTCAAAGAGACAGAAAATAAATAAATTGAATCTTTTCGAATAAGTAAAAGATGAAAAAAAATCTTTTACATCGTGTTTTATTTCTCACCAACCTACTACTACAGCCCTTTTAACGTCCTACTGCTAGGCACGGGCCTCCCCTCAATGCGAGGGGGATTCGGGCCATAGTCCAGTTTAGTACTATTTATAAGGTTTGTTTGTGTAGAAATTTGATAAGAGAGAAGGTACAAACACGCGGTTTGTACCTTCTGTCTCATTAAATTTGTTAGTCTTTGATACCAACATGCGGATTGGTTGACAGATGAATGTTACATCTGCGGAACACTTTTTTCGGTTGTTTTGTGCGTGTATAACATATCTGTTACTGTATAGAATATCATTACTTTTGGCACTTCCGGCATCTGAGTGGTCTTAGTTCGTTGAGTTTTCCATTGTTAGCGTAAATATAAATTAATCGATGCAGGTAGATGACAAACATATTTTATAAAATAAATTAATTCAGGTGACTACCATATTAGAATGGGCTTAAGTAAATGTTTTTCAAAAGTAAATTTTCGCACCCTGTATAAATAAAATTAGGCTAATTTATTAATTAATCAGAATAATATCGTCGGTTATCTTATCTAGAATACTAAACCTGAAAATTAGACATTTGTGTGACGTAAGCTGGTTAAATGTTCCGGTTTTGTTTTCCGAAACACTGCTTTATTTCTTTGGCTTCATTACGTAATTGTGTAAATTAGAGACTGGTCACTATCTAGTGTTTTTGGATTGTTAAAACTTAATTCACATATTAATTTAATATGTGAATTGGTAGCCTCGCGGGCAAGAACGCCCGCCTTGAACGGAAGGGGTGCAAGTTCAAATCCCAGGCCCACACCTCTGAGATAATTTTCATCTGCGAATGTCATTTTCAACAATGATTACCACTTGCTGAACGGTGAAGGTGAAGGTGGTGAAGGTGAAGGTGATGATGACAATGATTACCACTTGCTGAACGGTGAAGGAAAACATCGTGAGGAAACCTGCACGTCTATAGAAAGGCGTGTGAAGTTCACCAACCCGCACTGGGCCAGCGTGGTGGACTATGGCCCAAATCTCCCTCGTATTGAGGGGGAGTGTGCCCAGTATAATGGCAATAGGCTCGCTCCCTATTACATTGGGACCAAAATACATCGGCGAAGTGTGGGCGCACTACAGTGCACCTCTGCCTACCCCTTCGGGGAATACAGGCGTGATTATGTATTTATGTCCACGCGGGCGAAGTCGCGGGTACAGCTAGTATTTAATAAAAAATAAACATTGTTCTGGAATGCCACTGATTTATACAACTTTCTAAAAATTTCATTTCAGCTTATTTACCGTGATAGTTTCAGTAGAAATATTGAGTAGGTACCTATATCAAGATTAATATTTGTCGATTACAAGCGCCCATTACCGCCAGTTTAAGCGGAGTTCTGATTGATGTCCAAAAAATAAGCACATTCATAATATGTGGCGCCATTAAAAATAGTTTTTCAAGTACTGAAATTATCGTTTTTTTTAGTCATGTATTGAAACAGTTATACTAAGAATTACTTAAAAAAATCAATATTAATTAAAAGAAAAAAGGGCCAGGTCCCTATTACCGATCCAAAATATAGGATGTGTGCCTAATAACGTTAATGTGACACCTAATACCGACCACTGAATAAATGGAACCGTTAAAGTTAAATAAAAATGCTCGTGTATATTGAACTATTTATATACAATAAAGCTTATGATATTTTTAATTTATATGTTTATTATGGAATACTATAATGTTTTATTTTTATTTATTTATTTATTTATTGTTAATTAAAACGGCACAACCAATTACATTAATCAACATAGAAACTTAAAATCTAAACAATAACAAAACAATAAAAAAAAAAAAAACTGTGATTGCATACTTTTTCTCACAAAACTCCAAACATAATCGTCTAATTAAGTTCCATCCATGCGTAAAGACATCACATTCAGGAATAGCCGTCAGGAGGGCATTGAGCACATTCAGGGTACGACAGACTGGGGACTCGGCTCTAGCAGCTGTTTGACAGGGAGGCAGCGCGAAAAGTTTGTGCCGGCGGTTTTGCCGGTGCCCCAGGTATGTGTTACGCAGGCGCATACAGTCGACAGAACAAGTCATGGAGCTCTGAGTAGTCCATCAATCCACGAAGGGCTTTACCAGCAATCATGAGTTGATCTAAGCCCCTCCTGACTTCCAAGGAATTGAAACCCAATATCCCTAAGAGGTAGTTGGTGGGGTACATGAAAGGAAAGTTGCGGTAACACTTCTTGTATAGGAATCTCAAGAAAGTTTTTTGCACCTTTTCAAGAACCAATATGTAGGATGCTGCTGTGGGATTCCAAATGCAGGCGCTAGCCTCAAGTTTGCTGCGCACTAGACTGGTGTAAAGGAGCCTGATAACATGTGGATTCTGGAAATCATGAGCATTGCGTAAAACAAATCCCAAGCGTCTGAAAGATTCCTTAGCGAGCTCGAATATGTGGTCTCTAAACGTCAGTATGTTAATTAGGTAACTTTATTTTTACTTGAAAATAAATACCAAATAAAATAACATAAGTTTAATACATCACATTAAAATGATAGTATATATATATATATAATAGGGCGGTAATGAGCGTGGATTTTAAGGGGTCATTATTATGTGCGTTTACGTTAGTACCTGTGTAACTATGTTTTTTAGGTCGTTTTTAAGTTTCGGATTATAAAGTAACCATTAAATCAAAACTCAATTTCCTTCTGATCTCCCCTCCGTACTAGATTCAGTCTATGTATAATCATTTTGGCTCATTGGGGGTTCGCGAGCTTCACAAATATTCTAAAAACCAGTCAGGTGCGAGTTGGACTCGCGCAAGAAGGGTTCCGCACCATTATCATTAAAAACGAGCAAAAAAATCACGTTTGTTTTATGGGAGCCTCCTTAAATATTTATTTTATTCTGTTTTTTAGTAATTTAAGTTATAGCGCCAACAGAAATACATAATCTGTGAAAATTTCAACTGTCTAACTATCACGGTTCATGAGATACAGCCTGGTGGCAGACGGACGGACGCCGGACGAACACCGAAGTCTTAGTAATAGGGTTCCCGTTTTACCCTTTGGGTACGGAACCCTAAAAATTAGTTCCATTAACATGAATGATTCTGTACGATGCTTTCCTTCACCGTTTGGTAAGCAATTATCTCCGTTGAAAACAGCAGGTTGAATAGGAAAGTTAGTCCTAATAGCGATGAAGGTTTTCCTATTTAACTTGTTATAGAGCGTATGTTTTATCAACTAGCTATTACTGCCGTATAAGTAAAATAACATTTTGTAATTGCACACCTTGGGGTAAGTAAAATTTCTATAATAGGGTTAGTTGAGGATTGGATTGGGCTAGCACATTCAATCTTGTGCCAATGACTAACGCTCTGTCTATCCAGAGGGGTACTATTCGAATCGAAAACGGTTTTAGTTAAAGTAAGATTTAACACAAAAAATATCACGATATATTGATTATCGATTTAGCTAGAAGACATTATCTGTCTGTCTTTAACCAATATAATGTTGTTAATTCTCTCTAGAGCGGTGAGCACTCTCCCTCTCTGCCGCTGTAGGCATGATTTCTTTTCGAAACAATTGATTATTAGATGTGCCGCTTATATATAGGTACAGCTGCTTCCAGCTCAATGATCCTCTAATTTAGGAGTATTATAAAACATCTTTATTCTTATTTGGCAAACAGGTAACTTAGCCAGAGAGAGAGAGAGAGAGAGAGAGAGATATATATATTGTTTGTATTTGACTTGACATTCTGAACAACGATTAACTATTTTGAAGAAATGTTCAATTTCGCTAACAACCTGTTAACTTTTCAACGAGATGTTAATCAAGCAAATCCTACAAATAGATTCGTAAGTAACGCTTACGCGGTGCCCTCACCGACAACCATGTGTATTTATTGAATCCCAGCATATAAATAGATAATCACACCCTTTAATTAAAAGACAGTGTTTTTGTTAAATTAAACATATTTGATTAATTTTGACATTTCATTTATTTTAAACAGATGTTACGTTAAGCAGATGCAATGTTTACAACCGTATATCATCTGGTGTCATAAACATTTTATACGTGTTGAGTGATGAAGTCCACAAAGGAAGTGACACGGGCGAACACCGCTGGCAGAGCAGACTCGCAGCCGAGAGCAGAGCCGAATGATGTCACACCAATCTGTGATGAAAACAATTAATAACCATCTATTCCCATAATAGCCCGACAGAAAGCCCATAAATTCACTCTGTAATAAGTACATTTGAGATTTACGGTAATTTACGTTACGATTAATGGTGAAGGCAAACGTCAGGAAACGCGGGTGAAGTTCACCAACCCGCATTGGGCCAACGTCGCGGACTCTTCGGGGAATACAGAGATTTAAATAACCTCTTTATTCATCATGAAATCCCTATCTGTCTGCTATATATCTCGTAACAGCCACGAGAGTTCGAAGAAAACTCAAAAGTAGTTTCATAGGTATTTCTGATTATGATAATACTTTACAATAAGCAAGAGAACTGGTATTGTAAACATACCCTTTTTGAATCACGTGTTGTATACATCGGTATTAGACATCATGTATGCTTTTCACTCTCACTTTTCAAGTGTGTATAAAATTTATGATTTATCGAACGTCATTTGGCAGACTGCAGATTATCGTTACCTTGCATTTTCTCGTATGGAAAAGTGAAAAGCGAAAACATTTCATTTCCGAAGCAGTATTAACTCATAGAAAATGTCACATTTTGTAGCGGCTTCATAAAACAAACACATCTCATAATTAATTGAAAAGTTATAAACATTCAAAGAACACTCTGCCTCTGCAGACTTCATTAATTAGAATGTTTCGAATAAAAACCAAAAAAAATAAAACATTAAACAAGTCTTGGACATTAAATTCAAGCGGTAGGTACGTACCAAGAAGGGTCCGTTATCCCCGTTGATGGCAAGCGGACCACCAGAATCACCGCCGCAAGTACCAGCTCCACCGACGCCGCTGGTGCAAATGTTAGAGTCCTGCAGGATCAGGGGGAAGGCGAATCTGCAAGCGCTGTTGGCGATCACGTTCAAGCTGACGTGGCTCAAGGACTGACCAGAGGAAATGCCGGCACCTGTATGTACAAAATTAGTTAATTTCAATTTAGACAGGTGTCCAAACTCTTTTCTTTAGCTCATATACCGATACTGCTAACTTTAACATAATTTTATTAATCTTTTTATTAATTTTTTTTATTGTACTTCTACCATTTTAAACAGTTATATTCTTATGTTACCAGTGATTACACATTCTGGAACAAAGTTGATCACAATATTTGTATTTCCATTTTATTTTTATTTTAATTTATTTTTAAATCTTGATTAAGTCATAGTATCTACCGTTAAACTGTGCATGCGGTGTTAGCCTGTAAGAGATTGTTACACTTATAAATGTAGACTAGTCAGTAAGTAGCAAGTGTATTAGTGTATACAATTGTTGGCTAACCTATTAAATAAATAAAAAAAAAAAAAATAATTTCGACGCGTACAAGGGGAAGTGACTCAAGCGCAATCTTGGGCAATATTGAGTTATAAGTGTCGTTGGAATCAGCGAATATTTCTCCGTCTTTTGAGCTGGGTTTCGTGCAACGTTATCAAGATAGTCAATTCACGTTTTAATCGTCGATATAATGTTGACGACTATGTTGTACATAAACCACAACTACACAGTTGACAGCTGTAACAATGTTGCAGTCTTGCTCAAACGACCGTAAGAGGGACGGCAATACATTCAGCTTAATGTGGGTTGGTTTAGTTTGATGCCAACGGAATGGACTCCGTTAACACTAGCCATGTATTTATCTCCCAAATCCATAAGTTTATCTGTAACTAACCATCACTAGTAATTCCGAAACCGGAAGCAATGGCAGTGGTTCCAGCGAAGTCCTGGTTCAGTGCGGCACCAGAAGGCAACGCGATGGAAGAAATCAGCGCTGGAAACAATCAAAACATTGCAATTGAAAAGTTTCAACTAACAAAGTGACGTATATTCGCTTACACATTTTTAAGCTAGTATTGATAAATTATGTAGACTGCTTTATTTCCAATGTGACAAGGTACAAATTAACGTGGTCAATCACTAATTCTTAGTAGGTGTATAGGTACGTCAAAACACTATTTCTTTTCCTATACCAAAACGCGCTCTAAAGCAATAATAAATGGGCGAAATGTCCCCAACGACCAATAACGACCAGACGTATATCGTTGGAAAGCTCTTTTTGTGATTATCAATTGTTACTATAGGGGTTAATCTCAAATCGTTGTGTAAAAAAAAGGGTTATAGCTAAAAGAAATCTTAAAAAAATATAGATTTTTTTATAGATTTATTTTAGCTATAACTTTTTTGATTGAGATTGACCCCCATAGTAACAATTGATAGTCACAAAAAGAGCTTTCCAACGATATACGTCTGGTCGTTATTGGCGGTGGGAACATTGCCCATACATTTTGAACTTTTTTCACTCAACGATTTGAGATTGACCCCCATAGTAACAACTGATAGTCACAAAAAAAAATATACGGTTGAATTGAGAAACCTCCTCTTTTTTGGAAGTCGGTTAAAAAGAGCTTTCCAACGATATACGTCTGGTCGTTATTGGCGGTGGGGACATTGCCCATACATTTTGCCCATCCTCCTTTCTGTGTTAAAGTCACGCCCTCACACGTCAAGATTCGCTCGCAATGTCAATGTTCCATTGTCAAATTCCGTTGAAGAATTAACTTTTTCTATAAGACTGTACAGTTCGTTTTGCTATTGGGAAAAAAATCGACGCGCGCGTTTGGACGCCCCAGTGCACGAGGTTCTTTAAGTAACACATTTTCAACGAAACGTAATTCATAAAGCAAACAAAATTATGTCGCATAGTCGCGTGGCGTTTACCACAGACATTAGATATAATAAGTAATATCACAGTACATTTTCAAAAAAATACAGGTAAAAACCTTTTAAAACAAGCTTTAACATTAATTTATTTTTATTTTTTTAGTTATATGGATTTAATGCGATGTTGTACTAGTTTTCGTGTTCTCCTCAGCAAGCCCTTTCGTTTGATACATGGGTATCGTGGTAGTGCAGAAAAAAATAACTAGTCCGCCATCTTGGATGATATTTGAATTAGAATGACGCACACGCTTATTTTGGATGACAATGCATGCTTAGTTATGTATAGCTAAGCATGCATTGTCATCCAAAATAAGCGTGTATACCAAATTTCAGCTCAATCGGTTAAAGATAACTGATCTAAAATTCAGTCGCAAGATTCCACATACATACGTTGCAAGCTAATATAAAGCTTGTAACTTGTAATAATAAAGCTTGTAAAAAGGTTAATTGAATTCACTCGCTCCGGTGAGTGTAGAACATAAAAATACTGACTGGGAGTAATTAGATCTATTTAAAACAATCTCCTTGAGTGTGTATTTGAAAAAACTGACCTGAAAAAGTGACAGGGGAAGGCAAGTAAATCACAGCAACATCGTTGCGAACCAGCTGAGGTGCCCAGTTAGGGTGCATAGCGATGACGCTAGTGTCAACCCTAGTACCGCCGCTGAACAGGGTGGTTGAGCCGAGAACAGCGGTGATCCTCCAGGCCTGGTTTAGTCCGTCGAACCAACAGTGGGCAGCGGTCAGGATCTTGTTGGGTGACAGTACGGAACCGCCGCAGACGCCAGTGCCGTCGAGACCGATCATCGAAAGGAGAAGACCAGCCTGCAAACAAAATATTCTTAACGCTACTAAGGAACTTAAGGAACACCTATCATCGTAGATATTTGCACGTTTTAATAAACACTGGGAGACACCTAAATATAAAAGAGGGGCACACTGGGGCGTCAAAATATTTGCCAAAACTAAAATTTACTCTGTGTCAACACGCATATTGAATTCCAAAATTTTGCCAATCCATAACAAACTCTGTGTAGGAAAAAATCAGTCTTCAACGAAATGACATTGAGAGCGTGAGAAATTCAATCTTTTTAAAATATATATTTAAAAAAGATTGATTTCTTTTGAAATCTTTTTTAAATATATATTAAAAAAAGATTGAATTTCTAAGGTAGAAGCCACACATGGAAGCCTCACGCGTCATAATTAGCTCACGCTCTCAATGTCATTTCGTTGGAGACAGATTTTTTTTATATAAGTCTGGACGAACCCAGTGTGTGGCTTTACATATGTAAATACATCATCACGCCTGTATTCCCCGAAGGGGTAGGCAGAGGTGCACTGCAGTGCGCCCACACTTCGCCCATGTATTTTGGTCCCAATGTAATAGGGGGCGAGCACATTCCCCCTCAATACGAGGGAGATTTTGGCTATAGTCCACCACGCTGGCCCAATGGGGGTTGGTAAACTTCACACGACTTTCTATAGACGTGCAGATTTCGTTATGATGTTTTCCGTCACCGTTCAGCAAGTGGTAATCATTGCTGAAAATTACATTCGCACATGAAAATAATCTCAGAGGTGCGGGCCCGGGATTTGAACTTGCACTCCTTACGTTCAAGGCGGGAGTGCTTGCTCACGAGGCTATCGCTGCTATGTAAATATAAATAAATTTATGTAAATATAAATAAATAAACATCGCCAGACCACACATACTCATCGTATGATCCAAAACTAAGCAAAGCTTGTACTATGGGTACGTACAATGTACTGGGGGCGCTCCCAGTTATACCCAGACCACGAAAATCTTCGAAAAGGTCATTTCCGAAATTTGTCGCTGGTGCGAAAATCGAACTCCAGTTCAGTGAGCCGACCGGCTTACACTCAAACCACTAGACCGAGCCGTCGTCATATAGAATTGATCAATTGTTGGTGATTGGTAAACGCAATATAGAATGTCAACTGGATCAGTCACTGTGACCGTCACTGTTTTCATGACTTTTTTTTTTTAAATTTATTATTTAAGAGGTTTTGTCGCTTTGGCGACCATATGGCCTCATAGGAACACATGACGTTTTGATTTGCTGTACATAAGTTTTACTGTATCATATTATATCCGCCGTAATTCCGTATAGGTATGTTATTTTATTTACCCTTAAAATCTCTCCAGGTTATGGTATATCGCGTAAAATAAGAATATTTTATCGGCGAAATCCGAACCTATTAAAAAACGGTAACGGACAAAATGGCATCAATATTTTTAAAAGTATTGAGCACGTACCTGGTACGGGTATTGACCGACGCCAGCGGGTACGCCTCCAACGATCCTAGAGTTCTGCTCCTCAGCCTTCCGGATCCTTTCCGCTTCGGGGATACCGATGTTCTTGAGGTAGCCATAGGCGGTGTTACCCGGCAGTGGCCCCTGAACATTTTCGGCGTAGGAGACGGCAGCGAGTGCCAGTAGAGCTACGAAGACCTTCATTATGGTGCAGACAATGCTACACAATACATTTTCAAGTATTTATAAAGTTTTAAACCCGATAAGGTAACGATTTTGACGCAATAAGCACTTAATTATCTTAAGGATATGAGGATTAGTGGGTAGACATGATTTTAATCAATTTGTTGTGAAACTCGTGTTCGAAGGTGCGCAAATTATCAGATAATAATTCGGATTGTATAGATCTTAGGTATTGTATCGACGAGTGGGGAAGTCCAAAAGGTTTCTTACCCTTTTATGGCTCTTGAACGTAACTAAATTTCAACATCAGCGTTTATTTGAAAATTTATAAAATGTATGAATTATTAACATAGCATTCATTCTTTCTTCACAACAGTCAACTACCGCAAAAAAACCGTTAAATACCTGGGGATGCACCTCGATCGAAGGCTAACGTGGAAGAAACACATACAAATGAAAAGAGATCAAATAAATCTAAGATACCGAGGACTATACTGGCTACTTAGACGAAATTCTAAATTGTCGGTAGATAACAAGCTACTCGTCTATAAGACGATGCTGAAGCCGATCTGGACGTATGGAATCCAACTATGGGGCTCGGCATGCGACTCCAGCTTAAGTATCATCCAGAGGGTGCAAAATTACATCCTGAAGCAAATATCGAACTCACCGTGGTTCATAAGAAACTCGGAAGTCCACGAGCACTTGAACATCGGGACAGGTAAGGACGAGATCAGATCCTGGTGCTCAAAATACAAGACAAGGCTTGAAAAACACCCTAACAAGCTTGCAGCACAGCTGACAATTCCGGACATAGTCCAAAGGTATAAAGAGGCGGCGTATCCTGGAACTGGATAACTGCATCTGATACCGTATAGAGATGTCCTATTGGGGATCATACTCTGACTATCATAACACCACACAACGCATCTGCTCATAGTCTGGCTGACTGATCGCACGATGAAGCACAAAAAAAAAAAATAGCATAACCATTTTTAAATTTACAAAAAAAGCTTATTAGGTACATAAAGGTTAATTAGGTAAATTATTATAAGTTTGGGGGTTAAACAGCTTTTAGGTACCTACTTCTATGTATTGGGGCGAAATGTTTAATGAATATTAGTGAAAAGTCGCGATTAAAATATTAAGTTTGGCAAATAAATAGTACCTACGTAGGTACTTAAGTGCGTACGTAATTATAAGGTTACATCATTTTTATGTGGACACAATCCGATCCATCTACCTAGTACCAATTATTGTTTGTGCGAGCAGTAAAACTAGATTTTCTGCAGCCTGCTTACCAAACGACAATTGTATTTCCAGTTAACTACTTCATAAAGTTGTATTTACTCACTTTTAACATATGGTAATCCCACTAAGTTTTGTATCAGATTCTCATAAGCTCACAAAACGAAATCCAGTTATACTAACTAGAATTAGTATTTGCTATAGATAGATAGAAAACTCTTTATTGTACACCAATAGTTACAAAGAAATTACACAACATATATTGACAAAAACAAGAAAAAATAGAAGTGTACATTGGGCGGTCTTATCGCAAGCTGCGATCTCTTCCAGACAACCTTTGGATGCTATCAGACCTTTTTGAGACTCTTTGATATTAAAACGCTGTTGTTAGTAAATATTATCTGTCCACCACGTTGTCGTAAAAATGATAATAGTTTTGCCAGATTAGATAAAGATTAGATATGTATCAGTATGTTGTGGAAGTATTCAACAATAAAATTATATAGTTACCCACTTACGGAAACTTCCTTACTATGTTTGCACTTTCATTCATGGTTTTGTTTCATTCATAATTTTAGTTAGAACACATTGTGAATTATCGAGGACATCCGATTGATAAATGAACTTTTGTTTTATAATAAATCATCACACCTATATTACCCGAACGGGTTGGCAAAGATGCACTTCAGTGCAATCACAGTTCGCCGGTATATTGTGGTCCCAATGTGATAGGGGACGAGCCTAGTGCCATTATACCGGACACATTCCCCCACAATACGAGGGAGATTTGGGCCATAGACCACCACGCTGGCCCAGTGCAGGTTGGTAAACTTCATAGAAAGGTCTATAGACGTGCAGGTTTCCTCACGATGTTTTCCTTCACCGTTTCATAGCAAGCGGTATACTCGGATGAAAATGAGATTCGCACATGAAACGCAGAGGTGCGAGCCGGGGTTTGAACCTGCACACTTTGATTGCAAGGCGTACGTTCGGCCACTCGGCTACCACTGCTTTAACTGCTGTTTTATGCAAAAATAAAATGCTTAGATATATTAGTCTTTATCCATTTTATTATTTAACCATATTTATACCTAGTGAAATATACTCGTAAAATTATACAATCCTGTGGGAAAAGAGTAACCAGAAGCAGTGATCGCCGAGTGGTCGAACGCACGCTTTGCAATCAAAGTGCGCAGGTTCAAACCCCGGCTCCCACCTCTGGTACGGTGAAGGAAAACATCGTGAGGAAACCTGCACGTCTGAGGGAGCTTGACTAGTTCTCGATAGATGTGTGAAGTCTGCCAACCTGCACCGGGCCAGTGTGGTGGACTATGGCCTGAGTCCCCCTCGCATTGATGGGAGGCCCGTGCCCAGCAGTGGGACGTTAAAAAAGGCTGTAGTAGTAGAGTCATATAAGTGTTTGACGGTTCATAAGTACCTTGTAATGGAGTACATAACTAAATATAGTCTAAGGTCTCCCGCACACTGGAGCGTCAACGCTCGCGCGTAAATATTTTTGCCATAGCAATACAAACTGTACTGACACAGAGAAAAAGTTCATTCTACAACGAAATTACACTGATAGCGCGAGCGAATTTTGACGCGTGGGGGCGTAGCCTTTATGAGAGAAATTAAATCTTTATGCATATTGACACAGAGTTCGTTTTGGTACTGGCAAACATTTTGACGCGCGAGTATTGACGCCATAGTGTGTTGGGGGCTTAATTCTATTAGAAATATTATATCTTTGTAACTTAGGTTTGGTCTAATGATTTGAGCGAAGGCCGCTCGGCTCAATGCAACGGGTCGGTGGGGAATCGATTTCAAATCGAATTGCTATCGATATTGACATATATAACTGTAGCCTGCCGAAATTTACAGAGATCGCACAAAGGTGTATTGTAAACAGACCTAATGTGTAAAATCTATTGTTATTGTTTGTCATTATTTGCTTTTTTTTGTTCCTCTTGTTTGTCCTTGTTTAAAGGATATTTATACTGTTACATTAATTATAATTTTAGCTTTCAATATCGCATTGGATTAATCTGTTAGGATATTGCAAATGAATTATAAATAAATAAATAAATTACCATGACAATTTTTTGAAGTACACTTTTCGGAGTTTGCCTTTTTCTGGTTGTAACTGAGATCACCCTCAGTCCATTGTATGGTTACTAATAATAAACAGAACAAGGCAAATTCCACTTGTATAAAGAAGTGCTGCTTAGTTTGAGTTCATACGATGAGTAAGTAATAAGTATTATCTCGAAAAAAAAGTATTATCTAGCGATATATATTACAGTTATAAAAAAGTCATGTAATAAATTTCTTGTATGTATCTAGGAAGGAAGGAGACTGCACTTAATCGAATCAAATGGTAAAAGCTTCATCAGATGTACAGACAAGGGTCTTACCCTTAAATTAAAAGAAGAACAAGGTACGTGGTTATCTAATTTAAATAATATATAATAATGTGACTCGTCTCAAGCTGAGACAGGCCAAGGTAAAGCCAGCTTCCCAATAGTTACGGATATGCAGTGAGTGAGAGTAACGGTGAAGGAAAACATCGTGAGGAAACCTGCACGCACGTCTATAGAAAAGATTGCGAAGTTCACCAACCCGCACTGGGCCAGTGTGGTGGACTATGGCCCAAGTCTCCCTCGTATTGAGGGGGAATGTGCCCGGTATAATGGCAATAGGCTCGCCCCCTATTACATTGGGACCAAAATACATCGGCGAAGTGTGGGCGCACTACAGTGCACCTCTGCCTACCCCTTCGGGGAATACAGGCGTGATGATGATGATGCAGTGAGTGTGGCCATCACCTTTCATGGTGACAATGTCTAATATCTACACTAGTTATAATTCTAGTTTTCATTTATTAAATATATGTTGTTTTCACGTCTTAAAAATGAAGTCTTAGACTACGGCTAGTGTTAAGGGACTTTGGGCCTGGAACGACTGCCCGCATTGCACATTTTGCTTTACTACCTTATCTGATGATGTCACAAGTACGCTGTGGCATAAGCGAGGCATGAGCGAGAAGAAACTCAATAATGTTTCTTACGTATTGACAGTAAGTCTAAATAGCCTCAATTTGTTTTATTGCCCTGCTTTGATATTTGCTGCAATGAAGAGAAAAGAGACCTAATATTATGTGACTACGCCTGACCACGGTGTCCAAACTAAGCATATTGCTGTCTTTCTTACGGTATTAATGTAAGAGTGAGATGCCAATATGTTTAGTGTTGTCATATATAATTTAGTTGTAATTTGTGAACAACAGAATCGACAGCATTGCCTATTTAAATCTAAATAAATAAATAATACATAAACAAATATATTTATTACTTTTAATAACAGAAATAAAAGTCCAGATGGATATGTCCTATTATTTATTAGCATGCAGCTTCGTGTTATATTTTATTTACATGTGCGTATTGAAGAAGTCCAGGAAGGCCGTGGTCCGGGCGTAGACAGCCGGCATGTTGGCTTGGCAGCCAAGTCCAGACACGAAGTTCGACACACCGATCTGTGAAAAAGAAAATGAACGAAAATGTGGATTTGAACTGCTTCTAAATAACAAAAAACAAAAACCGACTTCAAAAACCTAGGTGCACTAAAAAGCTACAAATAATTCATAATTATTCATTACATTTGGATCAGGTGCCAATCTCTGACGTAGATTATAGACTATATTGTCGATTAGTGACTAGGCAAATACACACATGAATTTGCACCGACTCCAAAAGTAACGAATTGTAAGCTTATTTGTAGCTTTTTAGTGTATTATTGTTACTTATAGGTTACTTATACTTATTTGTAGGTTTTTGTAAAAAAAAAAAATCAATAATCGTTGAAAATATGTCGAATGAGTACCTCCTCCTTTTGGAAGTCAGTTAAAAATACCCAGAAACGTATGCTAGAAGCTTACCAGAACTGGTCTATTGTTTCTGGTGGCAATAAGAGGGCCGCCGGAATCGCCGCTGCAGGTGCCAACGCCGCCGATGCCGCTGGTGCAGATGCTGGAGGCCTGCACGTACAGCGGGAACGCAACCATGCACACGTTGTTGGGAATCACGCTCAGACCAACGTGATTCAAGGTCTGGCCAGTCGATATGGATGCACCTTAAAGAAAAAAGTATTGCTTTTGCTGACGACTTGGTGTACTGGCTTGAGCGTAGGCCGCTAGGCTCACTGAACCAGGCGGTTGATGGTTCGATTCCCGCCAGTTGCATAAATTTCGGAAATTGCCTTCTCGGAATTTGCCTTGGCCTTGGTGCAACTGTAGTTGTAGAATGAGTGCCAAGACTATGTCACAAAATATGTTGAATATATCTCTTTCTCTCGTATGAAATAAGACAGAGAGCGACCGAGCCAATCCACGACAGAGGTTTTGTCTTGACATGCGTGCTAACACCACTGGGATCGCACCCAGTCCATTGAACGGTACCTATAGTACAAGCTTAGTTGCTTAGTTTGGGTTCATATAATGAGTATGTGTTGTCTGGCGATATTTGTATAATCTGTGCAAATATACATGGGAGCAATCCTCGCATGATAGACATTATCTCTAATTCGACATATGTCAACGAAAATTTTGTCGTTGTTTAGACATGTTGTTTGAAAAGTTCGAAATAATGCGTTTGACGGGTACACACGGTATTGGCCGCATGGAAAACTTTAATCCAGTGCGCAGTGCTCACAAAGTTTGTACCTCTATACGTCAATATAACCTCATGACGCACCAGCTGAGAGTACACTAAAAATAATTACGCAGCAAACGTGTTAAAATGAGAAGGAATGAAATACTTACCATCACTTGTTATTCCAAAACCAATTGCAATAGCAGACTCGCCAACGAAGTTCTCGAAAAGTTCACTACCAGTAGGCAAAGCAATCGGAGCAATGGAAGCTAGAAGAAAACAAAAAACATTTTATTTACCATGGTTATATGATACGTTTGTCGATGTGTATCTCACACGTGATTTCTGAAAGTAAAGAGTAGATACTAAATTTAACTTATACCAGAAAATATTTTGGTAATAATAAACTAATGGTGTTTGTGACAAAAAATAACAACCGTTTGTGGCAAGAATAAAAGTCAAGTATTTTTATCTCATATGAATTATAAAAGTGAGAGAACTATCGGTGTGACATACATAACTCATGACATATGCCATGGCTTGCCTCTGCGCGCTAGCTGTGCAGAGCCTTTATTTATATTATTGGAACGTAGATAGATATATCTATTGATAATATCTATTATCTATTATTTAATTTAAAAAAAATGCCCTGAAATTATATTATATTAATAAATAGAGTAGTTTTAGAAAAAAAAATGACAGTATAAGTTATAACAAAACTAACCTGAGGTAGGTACATTGATAGACAAGAAGAGGACAGCAACGTCGTTTCTCGATAAAGTGGGGACGTAACTAGGGTGGGACGCAACAGCACTGGTCTCAATCCTGGTGCCACCGGAGAAGAGTACCGTGGACCCTAGGACCACGGTGAAGCGCCATATCTGATGAATGCCGTCGAACCAGCAGTGGGCAGCCGTGATGACGCGGTTCGCGCTGACGAGGGAGCCCCCGCAGACGCTGAGTGCAGACATACCGCTGACATCTCCAATAAGACCAGCCTGGTACCAAATTTTACATAAAAGATCATAAGTACTACATTATAGAAAACATAAATCCTTCTTTTTTACGAAATGATGAAATTTTATGGAATACGATGAGAAATGTCTAGCGGTTGGTAGGTATTTCAGCCGGTGTCAAGATGTAACAGCAAGAGCAAATTTAATAAATACACATTATAAAACAAACCGGCGAAGTGCGAGTGGGACTTGCGCACGAAGGGTTTCGTACGATTATCTATAAAAACGGCAAAAAAAACACGTTTGTTGTATGGGTTTATTTTATCCTGTTTTTTCCGACTTCAAAAAGGAGGAGATTCTCAATTCGACCCGTATGTTTTTTTTTTGTATTTGCTGTTATAGCGGCAACAGAAATACATCATCTGTGAAAATGTCAACTATTTAACTATCACGGTTCATGAGATACAGCCTGGTGACAGACGGAAGGACGGACGGACAATGAAGTCTTTCCCGTTTTACCCTTTGGGTACGGAACCTTGAAGCGGGTAATGAAAGAGATAAAGATGGCGGATGAATCTAAATCAGAACAGAACTCTTGTTTCATGTAAATTACTTTCCAATGCCGTTGTGAAAGAAGTGTTAATGGATTGGAATTTCTATAAATTAGGTGACAGTGCAGCGGCTTAAAAGAAATGAGATGAGGATGCTTTTATTATTACATTATTTTATTATTACAAGCTTTATTATTTTATTACAAACTTCGCAATGTATGTCCGGGTGGGTTATATCAGTTATCTCTAGCCGATTGAGCTGAAATTTGTTAAACACGCTTATTTTGGATGACAATGCATGCTTTGCTATGTGACATCATTCTAATTCCAATATGGCGGATCATCCAAGATGGCGGAATAGTTATTTTTTCTGCATTCCCACAGTATGGGTATCAAATGAAAGGGCTGAAGAGTACACGAAAACTAAGGGCAATTAAAAAGAAAATTAGTTTTTAATAAGTATTTTTTTAACATTAATGTAATATATTTAATTTTTGAATTTCAAAATATGATTTTAGAAGTTCTTCGATTCTTTATACGAAATATATTACTAAGGACATAAGCGCCATTGTTGAAGATGTTTGATTATAAGGGGACAATTTGTCAGCACGTTGTACAATTAAAGGGTCCAATGAACTAACCTTGAAAGGGTATTGTCCTGGCGCGACAGGAACGCCTCCAACGATCCTTGAGTTCAAATAATTCTCCTCCGCGTTGCGGATTCTCTCCGCTTCCGGGATTCCAATGTTCCTTATGTACCCATAAGCAGGGCTGTACTCTGTTCCAAGCTCCTGCACATTTTCTGCATGCACAAAACTTGCGAGCAAAAATAATCCTGCAACAAAGAGCTGCATCTTGATGGCCCAAAATAAGACTACTCAATAGTACGAACTGATTCAATTAGTACGTTTGCGACAACAGATAAATAGCTCAGATTGCGAGATTGGAATGATAAAATGGTAAGATTATCGGACTAATTGGTACGTGATCATGTTTTGGTAACTATTTATGAACTGATAAAGTATCATGCGTCACTTTGTGACTTGTGATAAATCCTTTGCAGAAAGGTTATTATTTCAAAAAATCCTAGAAAATCGTGGAAACTCCTCATGGACCCCGGTGCGCTCTGAGGGAGACGTGCAGGTTGAGGTGGATTTTCATATGTTAACGCCTCACAACGAAACTCCTTCCACTTTGGGGGGCACAGGAACCCTTTCACACTACTCCGCCGTTCCAGCAGCGAATATCCTCGTGAGCGGACTATACGAACCTCTTTTTAGTACCTACTTCATCAGGGGTAAAAGAAAAAGGCGCTCAAGAAAGTAATTTCATATGTGACTTTTAATCTTGGATTTTTAAAAAATTGCATTCTAACAAGGTGTATTATATATAACTTGCATACACTATAACTACTTGACTTTCCCACATTGCGCTTCTACAAACAATTTCAGTGTCTGCCTTGCACAGGGGACTGTCACTCAAGCGCTCGAGCGAAACGACCCAATGATATTAGCCAGCCATTTATTTTAGAACCCGGTATTGCTTACCGTCGACCCCGATCTGTTTTATCGATGAAACTACGAGGGAAACATGGAAGGTCAAAGTATAACGGTGTGTCTGTTTAGTCTAAAGCCAAACTCTTTAGTTATGCTGACATTGTATTCAGATTCAATTCAGAACTCGTGTCAGTTTTGTTATCTTTCATTTTTGGCGAGGGTTGAGGATTATTTGTATTACAATGAAAGAGCATAATCAGGAATGTTCTTTATTACCCCACCTGTTACGTATACCCTGTATTATATAGATTCCTAGCTGTCCCGGCGAACATCTTACCGCCTTAGAATTACATACGAAAGCAGCGCCACCTACCGGTTCCGATTATGAATCTAAACCATCCAGGGCGCCACCCAATCGCGTACAAAAAAAGTCATTCAAATCGGTCCGGCCGTTTAGGAGGAGTTCAGTGACATACACACGTACAGTAGAATGATATATATTAAGATATAATATATTTGTTGTGGTTTCATCTAAATAATCCAAAGGATTATCTTAGTTACAATAGGTAGTAAATTATCTTCAGATACTAGTAAGTACTAAGTAGGCTACTAATAGCTAAATAAATGTTCACACGCCAGCCCGCAGTTACCTTATTTCTTGAAGTAAATGCCAACCTAATGATCCATTTACTCCTTTTTACTGGAGTATACCATCGTTGGTAGCTTGTAGAGGATGTTTTTTTTTTTTTGGTTAGTCAGTTCAATTCTATATTTATCGACCACCGGTATTTTTAGTATGAATTTATAGCAATTCACGGTTATTCAAATAGTACGTACTGCGGTCCTGCGCCGAGTTGAGATTCGATTAGTCGTTGCGAATTCGAAATCGAACAGTGGCGGGCTCACACATTAATCGAATTTCGGTCTTCGGCAGTTGGACGATCAAGTGTGCGTTAGTTCACATTACGTGCCCTCTTGAGTTTCACTCGATACCGTCCCGATACTTGCCATCGAGTGCCCGTTATAGGATATCGCCTCGAGATGTCTGCAGCGAGTGATTGCAGGATATCAAGGGGCGTAACAGAGATGCAGCAACTCGGCTCGGCTGGAGTCCTAAAGGACTCACTTCATTGTTATCCTGGTTCAATCGATTAAGATCTGATGGATATAATTATTAGAATATATAGGTGTGGTCAAATGGACCCTGCAGTGGAATTTGTATCAAATATTAACCTGCTTGCAATATAAGTAGTACTATTAAATGCAATCACGATACCCTTTTCTTTTTGACCAACTTCAAAAAGGAGGAGGTCCTCAATTCAACCCGTATGTTTTTATTTTTATTTATTTTTTATGTATGTTACCGCATATCTCCGGCGTCTGTCGACCGATTTCGAAAATGTTGTTGAGGTTTGCTAGGGAATTCTTCAAGGTTGGTCCCATTTCCAAAATATTATCAGAAATCAAACCCTTAGTGGGTGAAAGGGGGGGGGGGGGGGGGGGTTGAAGGTCACATAATTTCAAAAATATTTTTTGATCGACTTGAAACTTTGTATATGTATTTTACATACAAAATAAAAAAAAACACGTCGTTCAGGAATTTTGAAAGAAAAAATATGTAGGGGTGAAATGGGGTCCAATCCGGACTACAGCATATCTCCGGCGTTAGTGAACTGATTTCGAAAAATCATTTTTTGTTTAATACAGGTGGGGGGGGGGGGGGTGAGGTAAATATTACTAAAAAGCTGCAATTAACCTACAATTTTGTTAAAAATATTTTTTTATTGCTTATCGTGACGTTTTCGTTTCCGTAAAAGGACATTTTGAAATTTGCCGCTGACAGAAATTGAACCCACAATCATTCGTCGCAGTGGTCGAGCGGCCTACACAAAAGCTACTAGTCCAAATAGTATTGTTTTTTTGTTAGTTACCTAAGATTTAACAACGCAACGTAATTATATTACACTCAGTGTTCAAAGGTTTGTAGGTGTATTATCATCGATAAAATTTGTTTATCGATCCAGTTGATCGACGAAATATAATATATGTATATATATATTCTTGATTAAATTAATTATATACATAGGTACCTTACTTACATAATACCAAACGATGCTCGTGTTAGTAGAACCGAAATCGATCATTCATTTTATCATTCGATTAGGTACAATGATAATTTATGTACGTGCCGTTAATCAACATGCAATTATATTACTATTATCTAATCTCGAAATGTATTCATCAATATGGCTTATATATGGATTATCAACTGGGCTTTGGGACATTTTGTTTAATATGATTCTGATGTACTGATTACTTATTCGTTAATCCCGGTGTTGAAAATAAACATAATTTAATTTCAGAAGGTGAAGGAAAACATCGTGAGGAAACCTGCACGTCTATAGAAAGACGTGTGAAGTTCACCAACCCGCACTGGGCGCGTACAGCGTGGTAGACTATGGCCCAAATCTCCCTCGTATTGAGGAGGAATGTGCCCGGCATAATGGCAATAGGCTCGCCCCCTATTACATTGGGACCAAAATACATCGGCGAAGTGTGGGCGCACTACAGTGCACCTCTGCCTACCCCTTCGGGGAATTCCATCGTGATGATGTATTAATTTCAGACAGGATTAGATTTTTCTTAAATCGAGCGTTGGTTATCTTAATTTGAATAATTTGAAGAATTTATAATTTTTGATACAATATTTATAACAAATGCTAGAGGACCCGGCGAACTTCGTATCATTAATGGTTAGTTTTGTAAACCACCCCTATAAAAGAGCGAACAAAAAAAAAAACAAATCGGTCAAGCCGTTTGAGAGTTAGTCGAAACTAACAAACAGCAATTGCTAGCGTGGTGGATTACAGCCCAGATCGCCCTTGTATTGATGGGGAATGTGGCTGAAAGGCTCACCTATACATTAGGACCAAATACTGCAGTGCACCTCTGCTTACCCCTTAGGGTAATACATGTATTTGTTTTTATTCGTATCTATACCTTCTAACTACACTTAAAATGGTAAACGGACCATCGAAGCGCTTCACGATTACCAAACTCACTAAAAATAAAAGTGACAAAAGCTATATTGTAAAATAAATATAATTAAAACCGAAGTGTGTCCGAAACGTGACAAGCCCGGACGTTAATGCCACCGGACTAAATAACGTTAGAGCACCCTTGTTACTGCAATTACGCTCGGCGGGCCGGTTAAAATGGCGGGCCGTTTATATGTCGAGCTTGGTTTAAAGTTTTCATCCAAATTTAAGCCGCGACAGACTATAAAACATCAATCAAGTGTGACATTTGAGGGTTGCGCTTTTTTTATAGTATATACATAAATTTATCCGCCATCTTTATCATGTTCATTTCATGTTCATTTTCCTCTTGCTAATAATTACTTGATACTGGCTGAAATACTCGCTAATCGTACTCGTAGGTGGAGTCATTCCATAACTTATTCCATTAAATTTCATCATTAAATTTTTACTTATAAATAGCAGTGGTAGCCGAGTGGTCGAACGCACGCTTGCAATCAAAGTGCGCAGGTTCTATCCCCGGCTCGCACCTCTGGGTTCCATGTGCGAATCTCATTTTCATCTGAGATTATCACTTGCTAAGAAACGGTGACGGAAAACATCGTGAGGAAACCTGTGTGCCCGGTATAATGGCAATAGGCTCGCCCCCTATTACATAGGGACCAAAATACATCGGCGAAGTGAGGGCACACTGCAGAGCACCTCTGCCTACCCCTTCGGGGAATACAGGCGTGATGATGATGTATTATGATTTTTACTTACTATATATATCCCTTTTAACGTCCCACTGCTGGACATAGGCCTTCATTAAATGCGAGAGGGATTCAGGCCATAGTCAACCACGCTGAAACATTGCGGGTTGGCAGACTTCACACATCTCTCGAGAACTAGTCAAGTTCCCTCAGATGTGCAGGTTTCCTCACGATGTTTTCCTTCACCGCTTCATAGTTTCGATTCGCACATGAAACGCTTACATTCGACTACTGCTATCATTAATTTAATAATAAAATGTCTCCAGTCAACTTATGATAGTTTGTAAACTGTTTATATTTGAAAAAGGAGAGTCCTGTAGTATTTTACTGTCACTGTGCGATCGATAGGAGCCTGCAACGGCGTATAAACACTTTAAATTGACGGCGGATAAATGAGTCGATCAGTGTGCATTAATATCACCTCGAATTAACTGTTCGGACACACGAGTTGTTTTTCATACGTCCAGTTAATTTTACATCGTGCTGTTATTTAAAACAAAAAGATTTAAGTCGTGAAAGTAGTAGGTAGGTATATATATATTTCTTAAATTCTGATTTTAAATAAATTAATATAAAAAAAACTTTATAAGAACAAGCTTTTATTAAAATCCCTAAGTGTTCGTGTTCTCCTCGGCAAGCCCTTTCATTTGATACCTATACTGTGGTAGTGCAGAAATAACTATTCCGCCATATTAGATGATCCGCCATATTGGAATTAGAATGACGTCACATAGCTAAGCATGCATTTTCATCCAAAATAAGCGTGTATACCAAATTTCTGCTCAATCGGTTAAAGGTACAGTTACCTTTAACCGATTGATTGATTGATTGATTGATTGATTTAAAATTCAGATGCAAGATTCCACCCGGACATACATTGCAAGTTATTATAAAGCTTGTAATTAAAGATGTCTGCATTTCAGTCACTTATTAGTCGAACTCTGCACAATTTGAATATTGTTTATATTTATGCCAAGTATTACATAATATTAACCCGTATTGACAGTTAGTTTATGACAATAGAATTTAACATCGCAAAAAAACAAGAAAATAACAAAAAAAGTTAACTCTTGGATTCAAAGAACACTCATCGTTTCGTGCGTAAGAAGTTAGTTGTAATGAATTACAGTTATCAAAAAGGGCTTCTACGACGACTGTAGCTACTTTTAAAACAGGAAAGAATGACAAGCATGTTATAAATGTTATTTGTTACAAAGTATAAGTTATAAATGTTGTGCAGGGAGGCAGCCTACGCTTAGTCTAGGCCACCAAGCTGTCATCAAACTGTAAATAGATGTACTAAAATAAATGTTGAAAAGATTTAAAAAACGTAGGTATTAGATACAATTATTTGTACGTACAGAGCTCTATTAATAACGACTAACAAGCATGTAGAGCAAATCAATCAATCTCCAAACTCTACGTTCATGCATCGCTGACGAGTGCCCCGCTTGTCCAACTTCCGACTGCGGGCGGCACGGCCACTGAATTAAATAGTTTTCCGTCAAAACTAGGTTGTCGTAAACAATTTCCTCGACTTATGATAGAAGGCGTTCGGGTCGAGCGGTTGGCGAAATATGGTGTTTCTGTGAAGTGTTAGTAGAATACCTGAAGGATTGAGTTTATAAACCTTACTACTCCATATTAATGGTAGACTGACAACGTTTTCTTTTAAAAGTTACGCTACGATTACATTGTGGCCAAAATTAGGCTATGATTACTTATTGACCAAACATTAGGCTTCAATGACGTTGTGACCAAAACTATTTCGCCGATGTGTGTACAAAAGTATACGATTGCCTATTCCTTTGGGGAATATATGTATTAGCGATCGTCATAATGTACTATTATTAATAAATTATCTTTTAAAGTATGCAAAACCGCATCGTTATCACATTTGACGTGTAACATGGGTCCAGTTAGCCATATAATAATATTTTTGAAATTGTCAATTCTAAAACTATACTATAACGTTTTGGGAAAATCATTGGAAGGTAAAGGTGACGTTGATAATGTGATGCTTGTATTTTGTCCTAAATTGATGTCTAAGTTTATAGAAAATTATAATCAGTAGCACTTTTGTACTGAAAAACGTAAATTGCAGGTGCATAGCAAAATGTCTATCAATTTTAAGGTTAATTTCTTCTCTAGTATCAGTTTTCACAATCTTCCTTTCATGCTTGTTTAAATGATGATTCTTAATTCACCGGTTATTCTTTCCTCAGATCAAATCTCAAGGGATATAAAGCTCTCAGGCGTCAGCTAAGTATTAATAGTTCGAACCCATTGTCCGAACCATTAGCGAAGTTAAGTCTGAGGTTTGCCGACTAACCGCGTGTAATACTCTTGGGAAAATATTGGTATATTATAATAATGTACGCATTGTACGTTATAGACCTGGAAAGTATCCATACGGATATCAGCTAACGGAATAATAAGGAAAAGATTAACAAAATCGTACAACAAAAAAATGGCCTGTTTTTTTTTTTTAAGACTGAAAGTATGAAATAATAATGTTCCTTTCATATTTATGTGTGAATGAGAAATGAAATAAAAATGGTTAAATTCAAATAAAATTGTATTTGTAGACATTATGACAAAAATAAGCTATATTTCGCTGTACAAAAATTACGAATACACTAAATTTGACAGTACCTACAAAAAATATTGTTATATATATACGGGGATTAACAGGAGGACAATACGCCATCTTTTCATATTTAGTCATCTTGTTTCCTAGTATTAGGGCAAACGCGTATTAGAATATAGTATTTGTATCACTAAATATAGCTATAGCACCATTTGCATCACTAAAATACCAGACTAGCCTAATATGGACAAAGTATTGTAGCTAGCAAATACTCGTCTCACATCCCTATATTAAGTATTATTAGGATAACGAACATTACATTTCGGATTAATAATGTACATCACTATTACTTTTACAACGTACTTACTTGCTAACAATGTGAGCACATCAAAGTTCGCTCCCTAACCCTTGAACTTAAACCCTTTCGCTAATCTGGTCGCGGGAGACACGCGCGCTTAATCCATCAGGAGAGGACTAATGAATGATGATAAATAGTTTTGTCAGCCAACTTGGAGGGATACTCCCGAGAATCGTGGAGATCGTAAGTTATTATTTGACAGGTTACAAGCATGGTTCGCAGTTGTATACTCTGCAAATAAGATGCTTTATATTGCTAGTCATTGACTCGTCCGCAATATCTCTATCTATCAGGACATTTATGTTCTCCAAAACTGGCGACAGTACAAGTGCAAGCAAGTGCAATCTATTTTGCACCCTTTTGCTGTACTACCGCCGCCTTTGTGGACTTTACGGCGTACCGAGAAAATATGCTGGGATAAAATAAGTATTTTTATTTATTTCTTAGGGAGATTCAAAACTAAGCTCTAAAATATTTTTTTAAAGTCCGAGCAATATGCAAGATTTACGTGCAAATCTTTTAAAATCTCTTGGTCTTTTTGATCAATCAAACCCAAGAAATTTCACTACAAATTCAAAAATGACTTCAAAAAATAAAAACTAATTTCATTTCTGTTACTTTTTAGCGAAAAGTTGGTTCAGAACTATTAGGTGTACATTTGTACAGAATGCTCGGTCTTCATACAGGTAGATATCGGACGGACAAATTATAAAATTCAGTTCATGTAACTCCATATGCTACCCACAATTCAAAGTATAACAGAAAATGCATCAGCAAAAAAGCCGCAGCAATAAATCCAAAAACTACATACAATCGACACACGCAAGCTTCTTTGCGAACAAGGCGCTCCTCGCATGACTGAATATACCCGAAACACCACTTAGTATCGTATAATTTTCAATGAGTAATGGCTCCTACCAAAGAGGCCGACCTAGGTCAACGCATTACTGGCCGGAGGAGCGACTTCCGTCACGAACAGCGGTGCAGTGGAGGCGGCTATGCGATGTTATGATCCCGGCAAGGCGCGATAAGCCTGTGTTATGTCGCTTCTTGTTGCAAAAAGTCCGCTTGTTTTACGACGGACACGTGAAAATTTGTTTGGTACCTTGTGTTCCATGTATAAAATATTCATTATTTCACACAGCACAACACTAACTTAGCCTAAACACTGAACTTTTTCGGTCATTAAGTAACATTGCTTTGTTTTTGGTTTTCAAGTAAATGTTATCATTAATAAAAAATAAAAATTATAGTTTTTTATTTAAGGCTCATTTATTATACACATTTTAATCCATATAACAAAATATTTCACAAAAGTTGCTGAAAAAGTTCACAATTCTATTTTTAAATTGTTTCGATAAGAAGACTGCAACATTTTGTTGGGTTATGTCTCCATAATGATTCAATATTGAGTTTCTTTCAGAAGAAGTGACATATCTGTAGAAACATATCTGGGACCAGAATCAGGTTCAGATTCTTTTATTCTAAATAGTAAACCATTACAGCTACACATGAACATCAAACAAAAAAAAAACATCATATAGTACTCTACCATCTATTCAAAATGAATTTTACGCAAACAACTCCATGGTTACTCTTTCTTTTCCAAAAAGGATACCTTAGTATATAATTTCACATGTCTGTTTATGGTCTTCACGCGTGTATTTCCCGAAGAGGTAGGTAGAGGTGCACTGCAGTGCGTCAACACTTCGCCGATATATTTTGGTCCCAATGTAATAGGAGGCGAGCCTATTGCCGGGTAAATTCTCCCGCAATATGAAGGAGTTTTTGGGCCATAGTCCTCCACGCTGCCCCAATGCGGGTTGGTGAACTTAACACGCCTTTGTACAAACGTGGAGGTTTCCTCACGATGTTTTCATACACCCCTCAGCAAGTGGTAATCGTTGTTGACATTCTCAGTATTCGCACAAGAAAATTATCTCAGAGGTGCGGGCCCGGGATTTGAACTTGCACCCCTTACGTTCAAGGCGGGCGTTCTTTCCCACGAGGCTACCACTTTATATAATATATAATAATATTATATTATTTCTTTACTAACAATAATGGCGCCTCCATATCTTTAATAATTTCTGCATAGGGGTGTCCAGAGATCGGTCACGCTTATCTGGTACTGTAAACATTTCAAGATGACGCCAAGTCAGATGGCCGACGAGATAGCTGGGGCGCCGCCGGGGGATGATGACACCACTCATTTGGGTGAGATTGACAGAGCGAGACAGATATATCAGCGTAATAAACTCAGTTGACATGTTATTGTAAATTAACCCATATTCGTATTAAGTTAATGTCGCTTTTCCTATACATATACCTATATGATTGTGACCTTACCAGCATGGAAAAAGAGACGTTATATTTAATTTATTAGTTATGTAAAGAAGTAGTGAATTTATTTTTTTATACCAGATGTACTTGCAATTTTTTTTATATTTACATTCTATCAAACAACTTTTTGTTTTAATAACACATTTATAAAAACACTACAACGATCTTGTCATAGTTACCTATCCGTTTTCTCAATAAAATTAATCTCAAGTAGCTTTAACCGCTATCCACAATATTTATTCAGCGAAAACAAATAAAACAATCCATTGTTTTTAAATGCGCGAGAATAAAGAAAGTTAATGTAGAGAGCTGTAGTGAAAATCTCGGCTCATGTTGTGTACTAGTCTATACTCACTAATCTCTACTGTTTCAATTCTGTTTAGTGCAAGTTGTAGTCGAAAGCGACTACAACTTGCACTATCATTAACTTATCATTTTGTTTATCATTAACTAACTTATTTAAGTTAAAATTAGTGTGTTAAATATATTTCTCATCATGAAGTGTAAAAAATTAACAATATGTTGGATTGTTCGTTACTCGAGGAACTGTTTCCGTAATAAAGTATTCATACAAATATTTTACGTAGACGCTAGAGACTAGTTCTTGGTAGAGCTACGGTATAAAGAAATCATGACTTATACGAAATCTAAATAAGATTTTTAGGCCAAGTTGAATTAGCACTCAAACACATTTCAGTACACAACTTTATGAAAAAATATGAATATTTGATATAGTAAACCACGTTTGTACTGAAAAATACTACGGTAGATAATTTGTATATGAATATAAATTTCTATAAATATTCAAATAAGTAGTTACAAATTCTTAAATAACTTTAGTTTAAAATCAAAGACGTAACGAAGCTTAGGCTGGTTTTCCTGTCACGCTGACCGTCGGCGCGTAGCTTGTCAGCGCTGATCGGTCAGCTCGTATCGTACGGCCGTCAGCGCTGAGCGGTCAGCGCGACTCAAAAACGCTACCTGTAACTACATACAAATTGACCCATCAGCGACGACCGTTACCGTGACAGGAAAACCAGCCTTAAGTATACATCTCGAACCATCCCTGTTGGTAATGCACAACACACAGCACTCACGCGCCGTGATTGTTCTTTTCTGGCGAGGAATTAGCAAACATTTCGAAATGCTTTTTAATACCGCACTCAGAATATCTTAGCAGATTACGTATAGGGGCTTTTAGCCGCGAGCCTAATGATATATGCTGCATGCAAATATTAAAAGAACAAGGCTGTTTTGAGGATTTTCGGGTGGCCAAATTAATAAATCACTAAAGCACTCATTAATTAAGTAGGTACTTCGTTAGTTATGTAAAGGATAATCCGGGAGTACAGTTCAGATTTTCTTTTTATGATTTTATAAATAGAAATAATTATTAATTAGATTTCATCAAAACAATCCTTACGTAAGTAAGTACTTAAATTATTTATTGACACAGACGATTAATATAATAATTGCAAACACGCTTATATATTTTGTAGAGTCTTATCATTTTCGGCATCTCCTATACAAGCCAAGTAGAAATTATACCAGTTCTAAAGCCCCCACAATAATTTTGCCCATACCAAAATGAACTGTATTAGCTAATAGAAGAAGCACATTTTCAACGAAATGTAATCGATTATTCGAGCGAATTTTGAAGCGAGATCACCTAACTTTTACCACTGAAATTCCATCCTTATGTATAACAACACAAGGTACATTTTCAAAAAAACATCAACTTGGTTCGCTTTCCCCAGTGGGTAATGCGGTGTAATCGGTATGACGTTGATACAAGCCGCGTCGTGGTGCAGCGGAACGCGTGTGTCGGAGAGATGGTGCGGTCGTCGCGAACATCGCTCAGCAACCACAAATGTTACTAGACATCTGCCTCAGATGCCTTTATGCAAATAGACCGTGAAACATTATCAGTAATATACCTATAAGTCTTCATGGCTCCATCAAAACTGTTGATACCGGTTGTAAGTCGATTATTACAGTAGGTAATCAAATATCAATATAGGTACATGTTTTTTTTCTAGCGATTTGTATCCCACAGCTGGGCAAAGGTCTCTTCCGCCTGCTTCATCATCATCATCCCGGTCTTTCGGTAAATAAACAAATAATAAATATGGCCAGACAAAACATACTCATTGTATGATCCCTAACTATGTAAAGCTTGCACTATGGGTGTTATGCGACGGAATAGGGGAGATCCCAGTTTCACCTCATCCAGGACAAATTCCGAAAACGCCATTTTCGAAATCAGCCACTGAAAGACTTGAATCAGCAACCACCAGATGTAGTGAGCCGAGCGGCATACACTGAAACTTATATACGAAGTCGTAGACAACTACTGTCGAAAATGTTATTCAAAGCTGCAGATATCAGACCAATTTGTCATTCTTATTTAAGTTCCAAGTCTCATCTTACTTACTCTAGTTTTAAGTCCTTTTGAAAGTAGTTTCGTCTATTTTATTGGTCTCGAGCTAACACAGATGTATACTGAAAGTTTAAGCTCTAAAAGCGCTATTTTGACATGAAAGCGAAAAGGAATTGACAATTAGAGAAAAACTTTTTTGTGGAGTCATTACAGAGTGCTGAAAAAAAATTGTGAAAGGGGTTAATGGTCGCTTGAACGAGTAAACTAGGCTAAACGGTCTGGTTGGAGACCTATCAACGAATCTCTCAGGACATTTTCGGTCTAAATTTACAGTTCTAAAAGGACATTTTTTTTATTTTCGCAACTGTTTCTGCTAAGTTGTAAGTATCTCATGTACTGAGACATTGATTTTTAAAATACTTCAATAGAGTTTATTTTCATTAGTATGTGTGTTACTTATCTTTTTTAACCGACTTCCAAAAGGAGGAGGTTCTCAATTCGATTGATTTTTTGGGGGGTGAAGGCTGCTTTTTTTGGCTGTAAATACTTACTTCTTTAGGGTTGTTATGAGGTGATAATACTAGCATATTTTCAATGATATATATATTTATATGATTTTTTATACGCTTTTTAGTATTGACACTAAAAAGCGTGAAAAAAAAATCTCAATTAACAAAAACCGATTTCAAAAACCTAGGTGCACTAAAAATAAACTTATAATTCATTACATTTGGAGTCGGTGACAATTCATGTGTGTATTTGCCTAGTCTGACGTAGATTGGCACCTACTACAGATATAATGAATTATAAGGTTATTTTCAGCTTTTAAGTGCACTTAGGTTTTTTATTAATTGAAATATATAAATCAAATTCAAATAACACACCAAGCAAGTTATTTATGTTGTTTTAGTGTTTAAACGTTATTCTATTTATGTATTAATAGCTTAACACAGTGTCTTGGCTTTAAGCTGGCTCGTTATGCATGTAATGGAGCATTAGGCTCGATCCAACTGTAACTAGGATTTCGAATAATTTAATGGAGTAGCAATAAATAATAATAAAGCATTACCACACCAGTATTCCCGAAATGGGTAGGCAGAGGCGCACTGCAGTAAACCAACACTTTACCAAAGTATTTTGGTCCCAATCTAATAGGGGTCGAGGCAGTATATTCTATGAGTTTAATCGCCCATTTTTGCTAATACAAGGACGCAGTTGCCATTATCAGTGTATTATTATTTAGGCATCAAGTTAAGGCGTCTCTTAGTGTCTGTGAAATCGGACATTGCATTTGTCGTCTAATTACATACTCTTAAAAAAACACCTAATTTATAATGCAAAAACGCTGTATTTAATCTACAGACGACAGACTGTTGCAAATCATACTTCACTAGATATGGAATTTTGACATTTCCGTCCTTATACATATTAGAAATTGCTTTATTCGTCAAAACTAATCCTGAACAGTTTCCAAAAGAGTGTGATATTCTCAAAAGAAATCGACGAGACAATGATAGACTCTGTTTACATCCCTCAAAGACGGCACTTCTCCATAAAAGTGTAGTATGTATGGCGCCTAAAATCTTTAATAAAATTCCGAAGTGTTATAGGGACCTAAATATAAATGTATTTAGACTACGGTTTAGGAGGTTACTGATACAAAAATGTTACTACAGTATCAATGACTTCTTACAAGATAAACTCTAGCTAGGTTAATATTATTATTTAAACTAAACTAATAATAATAATTTTACTCCATTTATTTTAGAAAATCTTTGTACACCATATGATATGGTAAAACATGATGGATCTGACACTAATTTTAACAACAACAATGTGCAAGCTATTGTATATTTGAAACCTACCCGTGTTTTGTGCAAATAAAAATATTGTATTTTATTGTATTGTATTGTATATAGTACTGAAATTTAAAAAAAAAACTTTTTTATGAGTATGCAAGTAAAGAGACAGGTGACAGTTACAAACATATTTTGTTGAGTCCCCTAATACAATGGCGGCAACAGAGGTGTTTAGCGGAATTAGTATTTTTCTCGTTGCCGACGCGGGCATTGCCAAAATAATACAAAGGTAGAAATTTATAACTCCGCTAGCACTAATTAGGGTTCCGCACTAATTAGGGTAAAACGGGAACCCTATTACTGAGACTACGCTGTCCGTCCGTCCGTGCGTCTGTCACCAGGCTGTATCTCATGAACCGTGATAACTAGAGAGTTGAAATTTTCACAGCTGATGTATTTATGTTGCCGCTATAACAACAAATACTGAAAAACAGAATCAAATAATTATTTAAGGGGGCTCCCATACAAAAAACGTGATTTTTTTGCCATTTTTATAGATAATGGTACGGAACCCTTCGTGCACGAGTCCGACTCGCACTTGGCCGGTTTTTAATATTTTTATTTGTTTTTATCGCGACCCGGCCCAAAAGTCAACTGTTTCAATAGCTCTAGAAATACGTATTTAACATATTGCACAGTCAAACCACATAATTTCCTAAGGAAAATATTCATAGGGCTTCGATAGCTGCTTTCGGTTACGCTTGTTGGGCGGCGCTTTGCACTAAATCTGGGCGTGCGTACAAATAAACAAAATTGAGCCCAAATGTAGGACTCCTGATTAACTGGTGTGGCCTGGGCACAGTTCATATATTATGATAAAGTGGGAGACATTAAAAAAAAAGTCGATGTTGTTTTTTTAAGACTCCTTGGGGCAAAATGCGTCAGTAGCACTTAATAGAAGGGTAGTTACTTAATAAAAATATTTTTTTGTGTTAACTTTATCTGTACTCAAACTAAACATTACTGAACGAATTGTGTAGTCCTCCTTCTCAGGGTCTGTCGTCTGAACTAAACTTGATACTTGTATTTTTGAGTGTCATAAATTTAATAGTTCAGTCCAATTTCAGTAATACAATACGGATATTCTCGATTTTTGATTCTCGATAAAAAAATAGTGTACATGAGTAAAAACATGAAGAAATAAATTATCTTCTCACTGAATATGAACAGAACCTTTCTTTCACGTGTCCGTAATTGATGGAAATACTTATCGACAAGCAGACACTAAAAATAAAGTACCTGGTAAGATAAGATTATGATAATTATCCTGAGAGAACCTGAAAAGTTTATTTGCTTACCATTTTACGATCTACTTTGCATCGGTATTGCGTTACTGGATATATTTTATTTCGCGTATTTATGAAGATTCTTTTATGACTTCAAGTAGAAGGAAGAAAAGCATTTGAATAATACATAAAAGGAAAGCGCAATGTATGTTGTTGAATCCTCAGGTTATGGTTTAGAATACAATATTCGTGGTATACACTTTATTACATAACCTAGTTAAGCATGTTCCATGATACATATAAATACATCAAATACAAATACATCATCACGCCTGTATTCCCCGAAGAGGTAGGCAGAGGTGCACTGTAGTGCGCCCACACTTCGCCGATGTATTTTTGGTCCCAATGTAACAGGGGGCGAGCCTATTGCCATTATACCGGGCACATTCTCCCTCAATACGAGGGAGATTTTTGGGCTATAGTTCACCACGCTGGCCCAGTGCGGGTTGGTGAACTTCACACGCCTTTCTATAGACGTGCAGGTTTCCTCACGATGTTTTCCTTCACCGTTTCATAGCTAGTGGTAATCTCGGATGAAAATGAGATTCGCACATAAACCCAGAGGTGCGAGCCGGGGTTTGAACCTGCACACTTTGATTTGCAAGGCGTGCGTTCGACCACTCGGCTACCACTGCTTTATATATACATATATGTATATGTATATATGTATCAACTGATTAGTAAGTAATCATCATCTGTCCGAATCCCGATTATCACAGTTTAACTAGTTCGGGACTCGGAACTCCACTGTTTATACTCATACCAGCCCTGTGTATCTTTCGTGCCAGCCTGACTGCTACCAGCACTATCCGTTCAAACAGGTTCAACCCTAGTTCAGGGTCTGGGCGCTGTCTGATGGCACTAAATAGTACTAATATAACTTGTCTATCATAAGGATATTTAAGTTTTTTTTATGTTATATTAAAAAGTGGCTATAAATAAATGATTTTGATTTATTTTTAACTAATACTCTTATGTTGATTTTGTTGTTTACAAATAACGACTAAGCTATATTTGACAGCATTAAAACTATTCCTGTCTTTCTTACATATTACGTACGTGAAAAGGACGGCAATACACGTGAAAGTATAAAGTTACCACACACTATTTATTACTAATCGTTTTTTGAGAGCGCACACATATTGCTGACTATCTCATACATTATTACCTTAAGAAAGACGACTGTACACTCAGTTTAGAAGTTTCATAGCCAACCAACCGGTTATGTTGGGAACATAACTGAAAATTACAATAAATTTTAAACCATTCACAGACCATCTATAATGGCATTAACTAACACAAATTTGTTCTACAATGTAAATTGATTAAAACTTCCTATAATTTGGGCTGTTAGTCTGTACTCTACCAATGCTCTACATTGGCTCTACTATGACTTATACGCATAAACATAAGATAGATCCACTGAGCCTAGTCCTCATCTCTATTATGGTAATTACCTGCTATTGTTACTACCAAAATATACCTGAGGCCATCACTATACTACCAGGCAACATAAGTCCATCTATACACGGCGTCATTAGCAGGCGTCCACGAACCGTGGCCCTTTATGGCCCGTGACTCCTGCCTCACCCCTTCACCCTAAACGCAGACACGTGCGGGAATTAATCGCAATTTTTTCGCTATAAATCTATGTTATGGACCTAAAACCCTTGGATGTGGAAAATAATTTAGTACCGTTCGATATAACTGTGTGTATTAAATATAGATTTTGTATCAATTGCTGGTATCGTCAGTAGTTATACGCGGAATAGTACACAGTTGGACATATTAAACAATCCAAAATTTAAACCGCACATTTCAAGAAAATTTGAACTGATTAGCAGTTGTCTTGCAATCACTTTTGTACTGAAATTTATATAAATTTGGAATACGTTGGAAAAGTGAGGGTGCACATTTTATTTAATATTATTTTTGTGTATATAGTGTTGATCATAAATATATAATCTGCCAGAATATGCAGGTAAAGAGTTCGAAAACCAGACGAGACGAAAAAAATTGTCAAGCCCACTAGTCATGTTGTTTTCTCCGATGTGTCGGTCTAAACGCAGTAAATAAGTCTGGATATTTTTGATATTCCCATAACAGGTGTGAATGGTTCAAAATTAAAAAAGCGGGTATGTATATTTATATATATTCAAAGTACAGTAATATTAAAAGCAAAAATAAAACGCGTATTTGCGAGTAACACTTTACACCGCCGTAAAGGGTTAAATTACCTAATGCATACATAATTCAAATTGTAATTTCACATTTTACGATATAATGTATTACATATACTGCCTAAAACGAAATTCACTTTCAGTGTTGAGAGTCGTTTCGGGCCGCGTGAACTCATTCGCCAGCCGCGAATTCTTCATTACGCACCGATTTAAAGGGACAAACACGTTTTAAAGGCTAACACAAAGGCTAACACGTTTTATTGCCAACAATACGTGCTTATAAAATTTGCATACCTCCATTCGCACTCTTCCTCGACCATTACCTTTCCATTTGGTAAATAATTTAGGAGCCCTCTAGGACGCCGACCAAATATTAAAAGTGATGGGTCCCAAAGGTTTAATATTAGACTCCCCTCGTATTAAATTTTCTGTCACGCGGAATTCCCAGATGCATACGCCAGATATTTTTTGCACATGTTCATATTATTTCCTTTGTGATCGTATTCGACACAGAATGTCATACTTTCTGTATTTATTTCGATTGGGAATCGGGATTTGAAATTCGCAATACATTACATTAGAGCTCACCAGCATGTAGCAATGTAGAAAGGAAAAACAGAACGTTCTACTCTACATTGCTAAATAAATCATAACTTTCTATTAATTTTGGACCTTAAAGTAAATAAACCAAAAGAAATCCCACGATATTTACAATGAATTTTCTAGTAGTCTCAAGATAATAATAAATCTGACGAAATTTTATAAATAATGCTAACTGTAAGTAATCTACATATCTCATCTGCTATTCATCTAAACTGAGATGCAAAAGGTATAATATAAAAGAAACATCTGTCGTTTATGTTCCTGTTGAGAGTGAAATAACGTGCCGTTATAAAGACGACAGGGAAGTCATATGGCATCATTTCGAATTCATATTTGCTGCGTATACCATCCTGAGCAACTTGTGTAGGGAGTTGAATGATCGAGCTCATTGTATATGCATCAAATTCACGGAACAAAACTAATCTAGAGAGCTTGGGGGCAATAAAAATGTCCCACTTGCTGGCGCAGCATTAAAAATAGACGAGAGCAAGGTGTAATCTCGGCGATACTTATTATAAAATTTTGCATCTTAAATATTTCACATTTTTCAACACACTTCGCCTCGAAAGAGGGTAACGCGATGAACATACAGGGGCGAGCATTTTTTTAGTTCATATTTTTTTTAAAATATACATTATGTGTTTACAATTCTCGTGCTTATCAGAAATCATAAATATTTTAGTATGGTTTTTAACAGGATTTCTGACGTGTTTAATTTCTATTTTTATAAACTGCCAAAATTATCTGCTACTTTAGTACTCCCTTTGATCTGATAAAAATAACACAACAGGCCATTCCGAATCACATTCGTAAAGTATAAATGTCGGGTGACAAAAGCGACGCGAATAAAACCTCTTGCAGCATAGATGATATTTATTTTCAAAATGTGTGTCTCATATGAGTCGATGCGTTTTGTTTTGGTACGGGCGAAACATTTATCGCGCGGGTTTTCACGCACGTATATGCTCAGGGCTTAATGCCGCTATTACGTAGGACAAAGTAGAGTAGAGAGCGGAGTTACCGCTTTACCTATATAAAAACCTAATTGGACGGCTTGAAGAATATTCTTATAATACCTTACAATATATATTTTCTCTTCTCGTGTTTCTTATTTCGCCTACATTTAATTAGGCACTTGGTCTTCAAACGCGAATCATTTTCTCTATTACTTTTCCTTCAATTCTATTGAAAAGGTTGACATCACAGAAGCAAACATAATAAATCTCAACAACAATAAGCGTTGATTTATCAAAATTAAATCTCTTTGTCGAGTGGTATAATCAAATTTATCGCTCATTTGAATCTTCAATTCATTTCAAAGGGTCTGTTCGGAGACTTTAAAATCGTCACTGTTTACATTCTCGTGATGCAATTAGGGTAATAAAGTTATAATGTGATTCTACGGCAGTACGGATTCAGTGCCATATCGGTAAAAAAATGTAGGGAAGGGAGTTTTTACCTGTATACATTTACTTAAAGACGCGTTTCTCCGTGTCCTTTGGTAAGCGGACAAATACGGTTCGACGTCCCCCCGTCTTCGGATAACGGAAACATTGTTTGTTCTTCGTATTTCTATAAAGCCCCGCAATAAAACGTTTGCATTTTACATTTTTTGGGGGCCATAAATAAAAGTGCTCACGTAAAATTGCATTTTAAGCATTTCTAAAAGCGACCGTCACCTTCGGCCGGGCTGGCGGGGTTTGCGTTCCCTACTACGTTAAAGTTTCAGAATAACGATGGGACTGCACGTTTGTGTATTATAATTTTGGAAATTTATAGCATTATATTAGGCTTGTTGTTATGAAAGATCGATGTCTTGTAAGGTTTTATAAGAAACGTTTACATCTAAAACATACTGGGGCGAGTTAATTTAGCTTGCTTTTTAAAATTTGCTCTGATACCATATTTACAAAGAATGAATTTCTGTAGTAAAAGCCTAGCGACCACGCTACAAACTTCACTCGCGCCCTCGATGGTATTTCACTGAAGTATAAACTTTTTTGATAAGTCAATACAGTTCGTTTTGGTATTGGCAAAAAATTATAGCGCGCGTCTTGACGCCCCAGTATGCCTGAGGCTTGACTAAATTCGTTCACATCATCTATGACATTGCGTTGAAAACGTGCTCTTCGATTTTAGGAAAAAAAAATCGGTTGCATTATTTATTTTTTATTTGTAAGAACGTTCAATTACCAATTTAGAACATTCGGATCAGAATCCAGGAGACCATTGAGTGCAGATATTGGAGAGAGTGTGCGAGGTATTGGAGACATAGCGCAAGCCACTGTGCGCAAGCCTATTTGCGGGTATTGAAAACTATGTTTTGGTTATCAATATAATCTGTGCATAAACAGACGATAAATTAACTTAATAAATTATCGCTGCCGTGTCTTGCGCCGCGCCTCCAGCGCGGGCGTCGCCCGTCGGCTTGTTGGGGTTCAAGTGAAATTAAATTACGGGTTGACAAAATGAGTTACGCCCTTTTCTGTAGATTAACAAACAAAAACTGATGGTTGTAGGGTCAGGCGGACATTAATGTTGTTAGAGGCAAATGACTCTATTCTTCCCGGACGTGTCGCTCGCCCGTTGTACACAATGCTACAATTTAAGCCCTCCATTGTTCTTGCCCATTCCGGTCTCGATTTAGTTTCGCGCTTTTATCGTTGTCCATTTGGATCGTGGGATGCGAGCGCGTATCTGTCGCCGCTTCAATGGCTGTCGTATTGTAGGCACAATAAAATTATAATGAGATTACCGCTCCAAAAGCCCTGATTGTGCCGACAAAGAAAATTACGTTTAGTTAATTAACGGAATTATATCTGGGTTGCGCGAGGCAACAGAGAGTAACAAAACCATTTTGCCTGACCAAAAAATATTTGAAAGTTCAGTTGGTTTTTTTTTACATCCCAGGTATTTTTTCGTTAATGCCTTATGAGATTTTAAGGCAGATTTTAATACTTGCCTCTCAAAAGCATATTATTATGTTCACTTTTTTTTTTAGTATAAACAAGAAGATTTATTATATAATTGGACAACTATTTACAAAATATTTACAATGCAAAATAAAATAAGTTAAAAAAATCATGTTCACTTAAAAATATCATGACATTTTAAATGGAAACGTTCACACTAGCTGTCTGATTACATAGCTCGTGTAACTCAACACAACCATTCCTGATAAGTCCATAAATATCATCTTCAAATATATTTCCCAATTTCCGGATGTTTCTAAATTAAAAGGTCTGACAATTCGTTGTTTCGCGTTGTGCATTGCTCATGTATACCAGCGGAATTATTCCAACCAAACTTTTTTTTTCAATCGTCGCTTCAGTAACTTACTGACCGCGAGCCGGTAGGGTGAAAAGCCCACAAATTTTCCACGGTTCCCGATCCAATTAATTTAAAAATCGCCATAGCCGACGTCAGCTTCGAAAGGGCTTTATTGTTATGTAAATTTGTGCAAACTTGGTGGCCAGACGTAGGCATGACTAATTGTTAATTCGGCTAATGCGCTTACGAGAGTGGGATACTGAAGCCGCCCGTGACGATGTAATAACGGATTATGCGCCTGACCTCGTCGGGTTTTCATCTTACTGTCTGCGGTTGGCCTGTTGAGTTCTTGATTTAAATCATAGAGATTTTATGTATTCTTGACTAAATCGTGGCTACTTGTTTCACTAGCTTTTAAATGAGTAATGTCATATAAACACCCTAATTTATAGTAATGTCATGTCAAATTATGTTACACTTTGTTAAATACACTAGTCTTTCGTTACAGTTGAACGGATCAAATACTTCTACAAATTTGAGTGGCGTTTGGGACTGTTTTACCAAAATTTCGGTCGATCCAATCTTAACAGGCACTCATTTTGAGCTCGATGTAGACAATCAGATGTTACATTACCCTTGAATATCAGTTATTGCGTTCATGAAATACTTTTCCAATGGTTTTTTGACTTTGTGGGGGTTTAACCTCATCTATCTTATACAGGAACCCTCAACTATGTCAGATCCCCTATTAATAATTGCTCAGTTTTACGCTGTGCGTAATTATTTAATGGAGACGAATTCCGCAGGACGCACGCGCCGGCCGCTCCGTGAAATGAAACATTACATGCTCCACTGCTTCGATTGAAGACCGACGCTTGATTCAGCCGAGTTTTGGGCTCCTCACCCCACAATTTTGTTAATCCGTTTAAAAAAATGCACGCTTGTTTCGTTGAGTTTTTTTTTTGCTTGGATTTTACAATTAATCTGTTTGTGTTTTTGATGTTTTGATTGATGATTCTGATAAACTATTTGTTTTTGGCGGTCGTACAATTAATATGATGAATATCAGATAGGTTTATTTGATGCCAAATTATGGGAAGCTATTGCTAAAAAAGTCTCATTTATCAATCATTACACAATCTAAACTAATTACCACAAGAAACAAAGGACGTCTGGGTCGTACCCACCAATTTTCTTATAATAAGCAGGTATCGAAGACGATGAATCCAGTTTATAAGCTCGGTATTTAACAGTCGCATATTAATATTCTGAGAATTAACTACTTTCTTCAAAAACTGTCCAGTACACATCTCCTTATAAATTGCAAACATAACGTTTAGTTGTTCTGTTAGGACATGTCTGATAAATCAGTGGTCCCGCGCAAACTATGCGCAATCTGCAATCTAATCTGCGGCTTGCTTCCAAGACGGGGAACCACTAACTTGCCACAAGTTTGTTCCGACTTACATTGCATATGCATTACTTATAGTAGGTACCACTTAAGTTTGTAAAACGAATCAGTTTCCATTTAGTGAGTATTCGATTTTCTGTTTTTTAAGGACGTTAATAACACCCTCTCCATATTGACATTTGATTGTCATTAAGAAACATTAAAAAAGTTACCCCCATTTATTAGTTTTTTTTAAAATAAATTTGTAATGATTCTACAAAACATGTTGTTGTTTCAAAATGGTCGTTGACTCTTACAACGATTACTACAATCACAATCACAACTACAATCAACTAACACACAATAACACCTACAATCATTGAGATAGATTTTTTATAATGTAGGCTATTTTTCCGCCTCGTTTTAAACGTGATCATTTCTTTCAGATCTTTTTCTTAAATCAGCCTATATAGGGCTAATAAGCTGTTACCCTGTTTAAATCTAGAAGAAGTATTAAGGAACAAAAGAAGCTAAAGTTATTACGATAATCGTGCCTTTAAAAAAATTCAAATCACAAAAGTCATTTTGCGCAATTTATAAAATAGTTCTTTGTTTAGACACAAAATATAAACGGTCTCCGACACGATTACTCGTTGATGAGCCGAGCGTAAATTATCCTTTAGATATCATAAAGTATATCAAACTCCTAAATACAGCTTGGCATGACGGCACAAACATAATAATTACAAAGTGACGAACACTCGGGAGCACGCGACGAAAACCTTGAAAAACCGAAGGTCAGAATAATTAAGGCCTTTATTAGCTATTTATTATTAGGGTACCAATTTCGTAGGGAACACGTGGGTAGTGTGACATTAGCAATTCATATCAAATAACACATAACAATAGTAATCAGGGGTTTGAAGGGAAAATCACGTTTCCAAGGCGGGTGACGTTAGTGCCATGCACAGATTTCGTCGGCAATGTATCGTGAAATTAGTTTAGTGGCACTATATAATTACGGCCCCTAACTTTTTATAGCCGCCTCGCCGAAGGGGCCGCCAGCCCCGGTCTATTATGACGAAAATGTCAACCCGGTATGTGACTTGATGAATCGACACTATTTTTAAGCATTTTCTCGTAGCTGTAAGCTTTAGCAAAACAATATACGGGAAATAATAGTGTAGCCCCAAAATTTATACAACTTTTTTGACTAGAGAACATCAACATCCTACTTCATCCTTTTTTTTTAAAAAAAGATGAACTTTTTGTGGAATGAGATGAGGAATAGTCTGCACTTGCATTACCGCGTATTCTGCCAAGTAGTTAATAACAAGGACAAATTAAATAAATACCCATTGTAAATAAATTTGGGTAATGAATGTGAATGTGAATGAATCAAATTTTCATATTTTTTCTATCTCTCTGCATTTAGTAATATGTGGATAAAGGTTGTATATTTACTTAAATCATGTAAATTTGATTTATCTCTGCTTATTGTACAATTGCTTTTTTCCTAAATAAATTCTACACCGACATTACAAAACTCTTTTGTGACTTATGTCAATGTTTTTTTTTTTTTTTTTTTTTTTGTGTTAATGGCCTCTTTCCATTGAGTCAGGCCCAATGTGATTCAACCAATGTCGACGTAGTAAAGGAGACACGATGGAGATTGATTGAACGATCGGCGTTTACACCAAAGTAGACTTTTTATTGGTATGTCAATGTTAGATTGGTAACATATTCGGATTTCTATCTCTATATGAGCAAGCAGCATAGAGTAACTATAATAGAGTACCCTTATCGACTCTACTCTTTGTATGACTCTGCGGTAATTTTTCCGCCATTTTTGTTATCTCATGAACCTGTAGTATACGGCAATTATATGGGAAAACAACAATGGTAGAGTCAGATTAAACCAATAAACATTACCGCAGTGCGGGCTCGTTATGCCATCTCCGTTATAATATCTCCATGTGTTGTTAGGATATTCGTATTTCGGTCTCTATATGAGCAAGGAGGCAATATTTTGAAAGCTGTCAAATATTAAGTTGCAGTCTGTATACAACAAAATCGACATCAATGTTGATTTATTCGGACAGTTGGTAATTAGTGACCTATGCTTTGTATTTGGTTTTTATGTGCGGGTTTATAATGGTAGAGTGGTCAAATGAGACTCCAACAAACTGAAAGATACATTTCATAGATTTATTATATAAAATCTTAACTCTACATTTTGAATTTTCTTTCAACTTAGTATAGTAACATGTGAAATTTACAGAGCTACTTATTACAATTAGTACAGATAATAGTAATTAGTATTATAATTATTGCGCAAGATACTCCCGTTCACAGGGAAATCCTTAAACACTAAAATACTTAAGTACTGAGACTTATTTAGTACATAAACGACGAAGCTCAGATATTTCTTACGAATTTATTATCTAATTGGATTTATATACATTTATGATATGATAGAAGTCTGAAAAATATTATATACAGGGTGTTTCAGAAGTCCGAAATAATACTTGGACGTATGCATCAGTATCGGGTATACAACTGAATGGTATAAAAATTACATTGAAATTCGACCATGTATTTCCAACTTTTTTTTCGCCGCCGATTTCTATAATTTGTAATATCCCGAGTTCTATGTTAAATTTTCATGTGCTGTTTTGTGAATATCGGTAGTCGCCCCTCATAAGTGTAGTCTACACTGTTGAATAGGATTATGGATGTACCCAAAGGCCAGAACACGATACCTGTGACAAATATTCGAAAGTCTATAACTCAGAAACTATGATAGTTAGATATAAACTGTCTTCACTAAGCATCCAAATATGAGCTACCGTATATGTACCCAAAGTATTATTTCGGACTTCTGATACACCCTGTATATTATATGCAAAATGAAAACTTATAGAAGCACTTAGTTACCTACAGTATAACTCTACCATAGCAGTTGTAGCGAACGGCTAAGTGAATATGGTTCACATTGTAAGTTTAATAATCTTTCTACGTACAACAAAATGCGATTTAGCAGCTATAGTAACTATATTATATTAATGAGCAATCGAATAAATTAATACATTAAGTACAAGATGTTTCTGATATTTTTTACTATACGTACGTTAAATATTAATATATAGTCAGACAACACGTACTCATCGTATAACCCCAAACTAAGAAAATCTTTACTATTGTTAACATACAATGGACTGAGGGCGATTCCAGATATACCCAGACTAAGACAAATTTCGAAAAGGCTGTTTCCAAAATTTGCCGCAGACGGGAATTGAACCCGGAACCACCCGGTGCAGTAAGCTGAGCGGCCTACGCTCGAACTACTACACAACCCGTCGTCGTCGCCGTATTTAAATCTAAAGTATCAATTGAAATGTTTCTAACGGTTTTAAATTTGACGGAATTGTTTTGATACTTGAAAGATTTTAGAATTGAAAATAAAATATTTAGATCAAAGAATTTTTCCGATTAAACGTTTTAAAAAAATATATTATGGCGTACACATGAAATTGTAAACTCACCTACTTTATTCTTCTTTCGCGGTTGAAATAATGTATAAATAGGTATGGTCATGTGTATATTTATGTACAAGCTCTTAGTTAGGTACACATATATGATATGGAATCGAATATTATCGAGTAGTCACTAATGATTATGATACGTGAATTTCGAGCTACAAAAATTACAAATACGGTTATTTTGTACAAAAATATTACTTAGTTATTTATCAAAAAAAACCTCTTAAATTTGCTTATTTGTGTATTCATTATATTTCTTCTTACATGATTTATTATTCAACTCTTGCAACACTTACACTGTCAGGAACTCAACCACTATTAATGAACCACCTTAAGTCATTATTAGTTTTTCGATTATTTGGGACACAAGTTTTATAAAAAAAATTTTTCGTTTTTTATTTTATTGAGACCCGTGCAAGTGTTGCATAATTGTATAATTATGTCGTGATTTTTCTGAGACTTTTTCTCTTTCTCGAGATTTTTAAAAACATTCGGCTTGTGCAAGATTAGATACATATAAGGTTAAAATGTAAATGACATTATTTCGTACTATCTAACAGGAAATAAATAAATATCATTCAAATATTACAATCGAAATAAAACACTGCGGCAATTATCATTTATGATAGTAAACTTTTGTCTTAATACGTCCAAAATCGATGCTTAAAAATATAATTATCTAAACGAGTTCCTTATTATATCACAGGCTTAAATTATACTCATTACAATTAGGGACGTGCATACTATACGTACACTTATAAATAGATACAGTCGAACGGAATTAGGTAACTATTTACACAAATAGGGGAAAAATAATGAGGCGAACCCTCCCACAACCCTTGGAGATTTCAAATTACGACCGCTGTGAACAACACACGGCAAATACGTATCTTTATATTTGAATCGTTGGTTTACTACAGACGGTGTGTCTTGATACTTTAATTTAATTATTTTTAAACATCAAGAAATACTGACACTGATTTTGTTGTAAGTAAACAAATTACGTCATAACAATTTTTGACAGCATCTAAGATATCGCCATCTCATTCGTATGAGAAGGACATCAATACACTTAGTTAAGCGTAGTTTAGTTTGGTGCCAGCAATATCAGCATTAATACTTGTATAACCAAATGTATTGATCAATATAAAAGGATTTGAACATAAACGAAGAAAATACATTTAAAAAAAAACAATTTAAAATCTTTAAAAACATCCAAATTAATTCCATCCCATAATTCTAACAATTTCTCTATTCACTTAACCAACGAACAAAGCGTAAGTACTTACAGTTCTTCGATTACTAAATATTTTACATTCCATTTACCAACAAAGCAACGCTAGACGCTCTTTAGATATCGTTCCACTTTTTTTTTGTTTTATATTAAAAGAGTTCGTAAAAAATTTCGAGTGTTCAATCACCTTTCTCATGTTCCAGCTTAGTATTTGGAACGATGCACTGTTGGATTACTAATAGTCAGTCACTACACTTTATATATGTCTTTACAAAAGCTAGAGGGAGTCACTTTCGATTGATTACACTAGTCTTGAGCTCAACGTGCACTATGTAGTCGCTATGAGGACTGTAATGGAGCGGACTATATTGACGGATTCTCTCACGAGAATATATTGAAGTACTTCAAGCCGGCAGAGACGTACGGTACCGGTATGGCTCCTGCGTAATAATTAACAGATTGAAACATGAGATAGGCGATGTTTAGAAGCTATCACACAATTTCGTTTGGATGTGTGTTCTGATTCGAATCGTTCTGCCTCGCGCACTGCTGAAAAAAAACATTACGTTAGACAATCTTTTGCAATACTTTCAGTTTTTAAAGTAGAAAGTGTTTAATAAAAATGGTAATTTTAAAATTACCTCCTGTTTCCGTTCCCATGTTTTCATTGCCGTTTTATACTTTTCAAATTCGTGGCACCAGTTTGAATATATTTTCTGGTATTCGTTACTTTTTTCTGGAGGTGAGCATCTGTAGAAAAATATACAAAATTAAAACATGTACAATTTTGGTTTTATTCAATAGAAAGTTACCTATTTTTCTTCTGTACCTACCTGTGGGTATCAACTGTGATGTTGTAGGAACAGAGTAGAGATCCGCCAAGCCAGCAGTCGTATCTTCCAGCATCACCTTCATTAACCGAGATTATCAGCAGCCCATGTTCCGATGTCTCGATATATTTCTCTGGTTTGCTGCAAAATTAATATTTCAAGTATTAAGATTTTAGTTCCACCTCGAACAGTATTAAATATTGTGGTTCGTTTGTTTTAATTTTTGTCTTAATTTACAATTTTAATGAGGATGGCTGGGTATATTTTATCAATTAGATGGTCTGTGGGGTGGCTTTGTATAGATATTGTCCGCCATGGAAGGATTGACTAGTGTTTCAAATTATTATTTTCGAATGTACAAGTCTGACAAGACAAATATTAATAATATGTTTGACCTTTGATGATTAGATGTGTATTGATCTGGGAGCAAGCATCGAATCCATTATATCATGGGATGGGATATTTATTTGCTTGCAGTTTGGGACAATAGAAATTTATAAACTGTAAAGATTCTGACAAATGCCCGGCCCTACTGCCATTTTAATTCATTTATAAACAACTGACAATGATATTTTTTACAGTACAAAGACGTTATACGATCCTATTGATAATGGATCGTGACCTTGTACAGGGTGTATCAGAAGTCAGAAATTATATTTTAGGGTCATATACTGTAAATTGAAAAATCATGTTCTAATTTCGAAAAAAAAATACCATGCAGTTGTATACCCAATAGTCATGCAAACGGTAAAGTATTATTTCGGACTTCTGATATACTCTGTATAAATGATTCGACTACTGAAATGAAAGTACATAGTAAATTCGTATAATTCTCACCACGAACTTATAGTCCAATAAGACATTGACCAAAAAAAAAACAACGATAATAATTTTGGATTGTGGATCGCTGATGCCTGAATTACAGGAATACCAAAAACAATATTCGTTTTAGGGGAGGCAAGTGGGTGAATTCAGCATCGTAAACAGAACGTTAAGACGCAAGTCTCCCCTTTGCATTTTAATTGTACAGCCGGAAGTGCGATAACCGAAGATTTGGAAGCCCTTTAATTAATGTTGTTGCATGCGTGTTCGCCCGCTGTTTTCTGTGTAAGTTTAAAAGCTATTTAAATTGTATTTATCTGTTTCAGCGAACGAGTGAAAATTACTGAAGGTGGATGGGGGTAATTAAGTCGTGGGGTTTAATTGGGGCGTTTAAACTTTTCGGTAGTTGCAGTTAGGGTTGGGTTAAGAAACGGGGTTGTAGGAATGCTTAGAAAGCAAAACTGCCTTACCTTACTTACTTACCTTATAGCTTAAATAACTTTAAGTAACATATTGGCTAATCTGAGTTACATATTTATAATACATGAAAGCGAAACATTTTCTCTATCGGCCTGTCACTGTTTTTCTAACATTTATTTAGTTATCAAGCTACGTGGAGATAACTATCTACAATGCGATCCAAATAAGAATAGGAATGTCAATAACCTCTTTTCGTCAAATGTCACTTGAAAAGTATGGTTTGCAAAAAACTTATTTGCATATCAATAATAATAGTCTTGCATCAAATTTAAATAAAAAGGTTAAATTAGTAGGTAATTGTCTTACTATAATATTTAATTATTTAAAGTCACAATTCGTTTTCGTTCGTTACAATATGGCGCAAAGTCGATCCTATTCTCATTTCAATCGCATAGTATGCCTTCACAATTTCTAAAGACATCACTTTCTGCATGTTTGCTTGTATCTTAAAATTGACTGTAATAACACGAATAGCTTCTTATTAGTCAGAAAACATTAAATAAGACGTGCCAATTGCACAATCAATCAACAACCTATGCTACGTAACCAGTTTACTACAGCCCTTTTAACGTCCCACTGCCGGGCACGGGCCTCCCCTCAATGCGAGGGGGATTCGGGCCATAGTCCACCACGCTAGCCCAGTGCGGGTTGGCAGACTTCACACATCTATCGAAAACTAGTCAAGTTCCCTCAGACGTGCAGGTTTCCTCACGATGTTTTCCTTCACCGTTGCATAGCAAGTGCAAATCTCGGATGTAAATGAGACAGTAACCAGTTTAGTAAGAAGATACTAAATATCACCAGTCAACACATATTTAACGTATGATCCCAAACTAAGCTTGTACTATAAGTACTATGTACTCAGGGTGATCACAGTTACACCCGATGCAGGGCAAATTCCGAAAGATCATTTCCGAAATTTGCCGATGTCGGGAATTGAACCAGTGTAATGAGTCGAGCAGCCTACTCTCGAAACACTAGACCAGTGGTGGGCAAACTTTCTTAATGGAGGGCCAGAAAGTTTAAGAAATTTCAGAGGAGGGCCAGAATTATAGCACAAATGCAGTTTGTGTTGAACTGTACTAAGTAGAATCTACTTTATACTTCTGGACCGTCAAAACATAATCATCGTGGGCTATATACTATTAATGTCGAAGGACCGTCGGCGGGCCGGAGCTGGCCCGCGGGCCGTACTTTGACCATCACTGCACTAGACCAAGCCATCGTATAAAGATATTTAATAACTCACTTGAAAGTAATAGGATGTCGTCCTTTCTCTCTTGAATAATGGTACCAGGACACGGCTTTGGGTTGCAGGACCTCGGGCATCTTCACGAAGCTACCAAGGTGCAGGCTCTGGCCCCATGTCGCGGCGACACTCTTGCGAGCGATCGAAGAGTCGCAGATATCCGCCGTTTCATTCGCTACGTCTTGTATGTAGCTGTAGTAGGAAATTATAACAATTCATATTAATCCTACTAATATTACAAATGTGAAAGTTTGTGAGGATGGATGTTTGGTACTGATTCACACAAAAACGACAGAACAGTTTTCGATGAAACTTCACAGTATTATTGTTGTATAAACATCAGAGTAGGCTATAATTTAAGATATTGAAAAATTGTAATCTGCGCGGACGAAGTGATGATGATGATTTGATCCGACCGATTTTGGTCACGGCGACAACTTCACTCCTTTTCAAGATTTAGCGTTCGTGCGCTCGCATGTGGCTAATGTAGCCAAACTTCTTTAAGAAGACTCTCGCACATTGCGGGCATTATAATGAATCACCGCAGGTGGTCGGGCGTTCAGTGCATCACGCTTGACATCAAGTTCGATGCACCGTCTTTCTTCAAAAGAGTGGACTTTCCTTTTAATGGAATTTCTCCAATCCAGCCTATTCGATGCCCGGTCTTTCCATCTAAAAGGGTCTATATTGCACTTCTTTGGTCTTTCATGTGCCGCAAAAAGCACGTCTTTATACCTAAGGAGTTGTCCGCCATGCTTACGTTCGCCCGTTTGCTTTACGTTTGCGGATGAAGTAGCGGGTAGGTAATAAGTATCTCAAATTGAATGAAGACAATTATGTAGAGCTCTAAGTATTCAAATGATATGATTCGCATTACTTATCGTGGATATTAAAAAAAAAACCTCTACAGAATACACTGACTCCATACGGACTACACTGGCTGCGATCATAATTAGCAAACTGATTCTCAAACTTCAATTAAATAGCTCTACTATGAGTTTTACCTGTGTTTTACGTTTGCTAGTCACTATCGTATAAGTTATATCTATATAAAAAATATAGATTGCCGATATCGAACATACGAGAAACAAACATTTATCACAGACGTTAACGAATTAATAAACCTTTTTTGTATGGTAGAGCATGAATGATCATAGTACCTACCTTGTCACGCCCATATAAAAATACATAAAACTTCACACTTTAAACACTCACCCAGGCATATACTCCCTGCAAACTCCGGCGTCTCTATCCCATCCGCAATACGGGTCGCGTGCGCACCTCACGCATGCGTCGTAGCGTCGCGCACATAGAGCCAATCGCAACTGTAACACGCGTCTGTCGGACGCCGCGTATAAGGACCCGTGAGGACGAGATATCGCCATTGCCTAGAATTAAAAAAGTTTAATTTTCATAAAAGGAACAAAAAAAAAACAATACAGAATGTTAGTTGTAAGTAAAAAAACAAAAAAAACTCAACGGTAGATGGATCCATTATTAATCAATTTACGACGGCTTTACTAAACAATTTTATTTTCAATATACGATTGTAATTTCTATAACTTTGGGGGCAAAATATATCACAACGCGAACGGTTTGAGATTTAAATATTACCTGCACATTCGCAATAATAGAGGATTTTATAATTTTTAAAATAATAAGCTGTAATTTTTAGACTTGCCTTCTATCATTCCTAAATATATTATTAATTTCTTTTTTGATCTATCCATTTTGTTTATTCTCTGACGTACGTAACTACCTCGCTATTTCGTGTCATAACTCCTAGTACGGACACCACTTAAGCTAAACACTTTAGTACTTACCTGAATGGGCTCTCCAGGAGTTACGTCGAATATATCCAGTAAAGCAGATTGACTATCGCCATTACGGGTCCACTGCACGATCTTGTGTATTTTGCCTTCATCTAAAACAAACACAACTCTTTTTACTAACCATAATTATTTTCAGGAGCAGCTTCGTTAGGTTAGACGCAGTTTCGACGGTGCAGTGCGTCCGATGAACTATAAAATTGAGCCTTAAGTTGAAAGTTCAAGGGATTGGTAGGCTTTTAAAATGCTGAACACAATTCAATAAATGTTACTAACGCTGGGTAAGAGCGATGACAACTTTATCTGAGGAATGAGTCATGAGCTGTAACATGGATCGGGAGCGTAAATTACGATTTTTTAAGTAGGTTGAGCCCTGAACATTAGAGAGAGTACATTTTCAAGAAAAATCCAATGAATTCGCTCGCCCCACTACGTTCAGTATTTAACCCTTGTATTTAATAAATTCTACCTTCTCTCTCTTAAATGCGTAATTACTTGCTTAAGCGATGTGCGTGTTGAAATATTCAATTAAGTGTATACATTATAATATAGCATCAGGAATTCCAGCGGTTCATTGCGTTCCGGGATCAATTAGCAACATCTTAGAGGGTTGATGGTAGCATTAATCGCTATTAATATTATAATTGAGTGCTAATTATGACTTAATGTAGGTACATTAGTAGTAGGTCGTCGTATGTCGTACTACATACGAGTAGATTCGACGATCTAGTGTTTTGAGAGAAAGCCACTCGACTCACTGAACCAGTCAGTTGCGGGTTCGATTCCCGTAAGTAGCAAAATTCGGTAAATGCCTTTTCTAAGTTTGCCCTGGTCTGAGTGTAACTGGGACCGCCTCCAGTCCATTGTATGGTACCCATAGTACCAGCTTTGCTTATTTTGGGACAATGAGTATGTGTTATTTGGCGCTATTTATTTACCTACTCTGGAGTTCGATGAACACGTTCCAGTTTAATGAAAATGATACTTTATTTGTTGGATATCAGCGTGTTTCATGCTTTTTTATTTTCTTTATTGTTTTTTTTTATTTAAAAGACAATGCGCGGAAGTAATTATTTTAATGGTATACTTATATGGCTGTTAGCAAAAACGCTGTAAAGAATTCTCTTGAGTTTGTCATCCTATCTGCATAGGGTATGGTTTAATATGAAAAATAGGCAGCTATATTGCTTACAGATTTAGTTATTTATTATAGTTTGGTAAAGTCAACATTACAACTTAACCCATACTTAGGACGACTAAACGTGATTTTGAAACCATGAAGCAACATATAACATCGATATATATATTTGAGTTTAAAATAATGTAACAAACAAATTTAAAGATACGATTACAGTGTTAATTAATACATTTTTATCATCTGGGTAAAACCCGCCTAAAAGTAGGGTTTTACGCAGATGATAAAAATTCAATGCATTTGCATTGATTGATGATTTATTTAAAGATAAATGTGATACTAATGTCAATTCCGTTGTCTACAAATTACAACTATATTTTACAGCACTCAAAACATGGTGTTTCAGAAGTTCGAAATAATACTTTGACGTTTGCATCAGTATTGGGTATACAACTGAATGGTATATAAACATTTGATTGAAATTCGACCATGTTTTTCCAACTCTTTTTCGATGTCAATTTCTATATCTCGTAATATTTTGAGTCATGTTCTGTTTTGTGAATAAGTGTAGTTCACTCTGCTGTATAGGGTTATGGATATACTCGAAGGCCTAAACATGAAACCTGTGACAAACATTCAAAGGTCTATAATTCAGAAACTATGATAGTTAGGTATTAACTCTCTTCACTGAGCTTCCATATATAAGTTACCGTATATGTACTCAAAGTATAATTTCGGACTTCTGATACCCCCTATATATTGCCGTGAAATAAATAACGGCCGCAAGAAAACCGACAATACTCTTAGTTATGTGTAGTTCAATAAGGTGCCAACAAACACCACTCGTATCGTACTAACAAGTACTACAAGTACTACACTTGTAAGTACGATACGAATGTCAGGTTCCTCTGAATGTTTTAAGGGTTTGTTTAAAACTGACAAATAATGAATGCCAGTCGAAGTCATAGCGTCAATTAATTACTCCGTAAACTAGTCACGAAAGCTCTACTTTTGTTATTTTGTAACGAAATCAATACCAACGAGTCACATTTCAGAAATTACGAGTATTACCAATTGTTAAATAACAAATCACTCAGGTTTTAATAATGCCCATCCGTGCGAAGCCAGACGGGTCGCTAGTCATACGTATACAGAAACATTGAAAGCGAAAAATCTAAGCTTATTTCCTCAAAGGTCACAAAATAGTCGTGCAATCATTGTGAACACAATGAAATAGGCGCATGACCACACCGTGCCTCCATTGTATGTAAGGTCAAAGTACAGTTTCCTTACAAAACGGCCGGTCCGGGACGGTATTAATATTCGGCCCACGAATCTTAATAGCTAATTGGATTAGAGGCATGTACCGAAATTACCTAACCCAGTTACGTTCGATACCAATGCTCCTATACAATTTGTAGGCATGTAGCTTTGTCGAATTTGTTTTATTATCTTAGCAACGGTGGATTTTAATACGAATATTTTCTCTAGCTAGTGTACACCGTTTGATAGCGTTTAACGATTGTTTATTCCCTTTTTACCAGTTCTTCCACTATATTAGTGATGTATTTGTTACCACTAAATTAAAAATATCGCTGTTCTGCTCATAACAGTAATGTAAGAGCGAGGAAAAAATAATTTTAAATCTTTCAAATAGAGCCGTAGTTTGTGTACAACAATATTGGGGTCATTGGGGTTAAAAAATCTAAATATTTAATGAAATTTAAATAAACTATATTTTTTTTTTAACAAAATAGGAATATTTTTGGTTACTTCCTTATCTCAAAACTATGAATAGGTACATTTATAATATTTTTCGGTGTAATCAAATTTGAATCGCTTTGAATACAGAATTATACCTTGTGTATGTATTTTATTATGAAAATAAATAAAAACTCCGCTACTTCAAAGAAATCTTTTAGCGTTTGTGAAGTTCTATCAGTGTTTAAAGGACGTTCCCGAGATATTTTGTGTCGTGAAATTTGTATAGAAATATGAATGCAGTAAGAATTTATGCAAAATTTCTAAATTCTATGTCCGCTGCGGTATCCGGCCCGCGCCCCCATCACTTGAATTTGAAATGTCCTCATCAGCAAGTCTAAACTCTTAAAATCCATAGGTAAGCTCATTTGTATCCGAATATTTATGGAGTTAAATAATATCTACCATTTTCGAATGGTATAATTATTTTAGTTTAAATGTACATATGCAAATAAACGACGGTATTTAGTCTAGGTTCTTAAACGAGTAGTTATCTGTAAGAGCAGAGAACAATTAGTAATAGACATCGGGAGCACTCAATACGAATCGTTTTGTATTAGATCAGTTGGCATGTGATTTAATTTATTGTTAATACATGTTTATATATTCGTTATTTTAATTGAACTGCTTTTAAAAACTTGCTATCGAACCTTATTATCTACCAAATATAACAAATTATTTTTGATACTGACACACACTATACTATAATATTAACCCTCTGAGTCTCTTGCAGTTGAGGTCGCGTTTCGATCCGGTAGTAAGTAAAAAAAAATGAAAACTTCCCTATTTGTAAGTACCCCCGTACATATCCTTTAGAATCTAAAGTTTCTAAAGTTTAGATACTACCGTGAGAGTATAATAAATTATCAAAGACCTGTATAGCTGAGCTTGATAACGTTAATAGGAACTTGGAGATACATCGGCTCGACAGCCATTAGCGCAGTGCGGCGTTTGTGATTGACATGAACAACTGGCGGTAATTATGTTGCCTGAATATCGTATAAGGAACTATGAGGCGGCGCGAGTAAGGCATTATTCACACGGTCAAGCTAGTTACCCAATAAATACAGGTTATATGGAACCAGACGAGTAGTGATAAGCCAAAAACAACCGGGTTACACGAGGTGACGGACTAAGTGTAAAGTCTAATTATAATTAAAAGTAAGATACCTACTACGTTACTGGATGATAATATTAGTATCTACATTATTAGTATTGAAACAATCTTGAAAAAAATAAATAAAGACTAGTATACTAGTCTTTGAGTACAAAATCTTGATTACAAAATCTACGAGCTACAGCTGCAAAATCTTTGAGTAAAAAATCTACTAGCTACTCTTTAGTATAGTAAAAAACTGTACTATAAAAATATTCAAAAACTGAACGCCCAGATATGATATGAGCGCGCACTAGTGAAGACTCGATTACATCCTAATTAGGACGTATATTTGATACCAACATGCGCATTGGTTGACAGATGAATATTACATCACATAGAAGCGCAAGTGACAACACTAGCTATCTCTTTTTTTTTCGTTGGTTATATCAAGCCATCTCTTTTGCACATTTCTACTACGTATTGTGAAATATAAAATGAATGAAAGGTGTATATGTGTGTTGCCGCTGTTACGCGGAACACTTTTTTCGGTAGTTTTGTGTGTGTATAACATATCTGTTTACTAGAATATCATTGACGCACGACGTATATCGATCACCTGTAGTTGAAGCATATACGCTAGGACTAGACTTATAGACTCACGGGATATGTTTATTTTGTCTCTTTTTCTCGTATGTAATAAACAAAGAGAGAGCGAGTGAATCCGTAACAGATAATCTTTACATGCGTGGTAACAAAAAATTGCCAAATGTATTTTCGACAAGTTTGCTGATTTAGCAGGAGCTCATAAAAACATGAAACTAACCATAATTTCCATAAAGAATATTACATTAAAAGCTCGAGCGCGGTTTTATGACTCAACATTCTTCATTCATAATACCTGGAGTTATAAAATGTTACTTAAAACAATGTTAATATTGAGCGAGAGTGCTCCTGTATTTGACGCCCAAGTATCTTGATGCGATAATAGCTGGAACACGGGAAAGCATTCAACAAACTTGTCGGTAAGCAAATGTAGGGAGGCGGTACATGATACTAAACTCGAATCTGTTTATGTGAAGACACGTTTTGGGCCTTAAAAGTAAAGATGGTGGATATAAATAGAGTTAGACCTAAAATTCTAAATTGTTGCAGGACTTGGTTCCAAAAAATTGCTTTGGAAATAAAATATGTCGGCCAAATGTAGGTGCATTGTAGTGGCATCTCGGCCTTTGACATATACTAGGATAACTATGTATCTAATTACTACGATTAGCAAATCACTTAGTCAAAGCTATTGCAGTCGGTCTAAGAGGCGGCTCGGAACCACCTCAGGAAAACGAAAAAAGTTCCAAGAAAAGTAGCCTGCTAGACCTTGTAAGCGAAAACTGGAAGACCAAAAAAAGAAGTTGTCTAAAGACACTAGTAAATTAGCCAAAAAGACCTCAATATTTTTACACCGAAATTTTACATTGATGCAATGGTATGGGCAACTAGTTTAAACGACGTCAGAGTCTTGGGAATGATTTGGATTGGAAAATGGGATGCGATAAACTGTCTAATGTTAGGAAAAGCTCCCTCTTGATATAATAACTCGTTGTACAATAAGTTAAAAGATAAAAAAGACGGAAGCCGAATAAAAATATCCCGACGACGAATAAACAGAAGCAAATTAATCAATTTAACTCTCCCAACGGGGTGCCAATTAAATTTCATCGTACGTACACGAGTATCTACCTATACGCTGGATCTCACAACCGTTGTGGTCTATAAATAAATTTACTTATAGCGATTAATTCTGATCACGGGCCGGGCCGAGCAAAATAATTAAACAATCCCACATCGGACGTGAACGGACGGGTCGCTCCCCGTAGACCACCCTCGCCTACAATAACCAATTTCATAAGGAAACGTCCGGCCAAAATGCCAAACAAGGAAATCTTGTCCTGAAATGTCAAAGAAAACCATCGATGCGTGGTCACCACAACGCCTAATGGGCTTATGTTACCGTAAATAGCCATAATCGGTGGTTATTTAAAAAATACTATTTATGTAGGATTTTGGGAAGTCATAAAAAAATACCCTAACCTAAATCACCTATTTACTTGCTCGGAAGGACTTAAGGTTAAGGTAATTTTATTAATGAATACCCAAAACTGCTTAGATTGTTCTAGTGTATCTATAGATTAAGATTCATAAAAAGTATCATAGGTACTCAAGTCTACAAGTTTATATTCTTTGGAATAAGTACCTACTGAAGGATGTAATAAGCGTTGCGGTGGATAAATTTATAAGAAACAATAAACTAGAATCAGTTTTGTAATTATATTAATATCTTCCCATATTACTTCTTTTAAGAGCGACCGCGGCGTCCCCCGACAGCGGTTTCAAAAGAAATAATCCCGCAATCCAATAAAGATTTCGCTTCGACAGGCCTAAGTGAAAACTTTTTTGCGATCCCCGAACAATATAAGTTTTATTCCTCCAAGTGGCATAAATTCCCAAATACAAAGTAGCTCTAACATCTTTATTGGTTTTCATAAAAAAAGTCCGCGTTTAACGTATAGATTTGCCAGTTAGAGATCGGCCCCACCCTCTGTCCCGCAGCGACATTTTTTTTTCTTTCCCGTTTCATACATTACGGTACCTGCAAGTAAATTTACTGTATAATATTTCAGAGTGGCAATGTATTGTGAATTGCAATGGGAGTGTTTCAAAAGAATTTTTGTTCTTCGGGTATGTTGCACGTAGATGGTTTTTTGAAAGGGTGAATTGAGGTCAGGTAATTTTACTTTATTGTCAAGTGTAGTAACCCTAAAATTTATTTTAAAATTTACTCCATCGACTTGGTGATAACTTTTTTTAGTGACTCCAAAAAATAAGGAGCTTCACGATTCGACCTGTATGTTTTTCTGCACAATAGTCTCCTACAGTGCTTCTTTACTAAAATGTAGAACCCGTCACAAGACATTGTAGTACTTCGAGTTAAACAGCAACAAAATAAGTAAATGTTAACTTTTCAAAGCTCAAACATACTGTAATAAACTGAGGTGTATTACAGTATAAAGCCAAGAATTACTTAATCTTGCTATTCGTATTGGTTGGACATACACTATCGAAATATATTTCATAGACGAGAGAGTCAGATAGCTTCTACGATTGGCGGTATTGGAGAATTCGGCAAGGACTTTTATCACGAATTGCAATATGTATTTTATAGGCGCCATAAATCGGGGATCGTGGGTTTTAACCGTTTACGTTGGTACCGAGCTCTGCTGACTTTTTACGGGTATCCTTAAGCATCGCGCCTACAGGCGCGTCAAAACGCGCGTGATTAATGTTTTGCCAATACCAAACAAAACTGTAATAACTCGTACATATCGAATCGCAGCGCGTGGACGTGTGACTTTTGTCACGGAAATTCAAGCTTTATGTATGTAAATATAGAGCTAATTTTCAAATATTTTATATTTTCATTACTAGTGAGTTGTATTGTTTGTTTTGTAAAAATAACAGTAATACTTGTATATGGATTTAATCTCTTTACAGTGACATCGTTGAACAAATACACACTGAGTAGCGCTGATTTGTAGATCGATTGAAATTTATATGAATTTGGGGTTATCAAGTGTTTGTTTTTGGATACTTACGTCACTGAAAAAAATACTAAATGCTAAGCTAATAAGATTGAAAATATAAGGTTATAAGACACTCGCATCTTTTCCAAATTAAAATGTCAAGTTAATCAGATTTTCCAGTTAAATTTACATTTTAAATTAATATTTACACAAGTAATTGCTAATAACACTGTATCATAGTTCGGCCGCCACACAAAGCTTCTATAACACTGTTTGCCAAGTGCTGTAATATTGTTTCAGAGGCACGTTCGATCAACTGCGTAGGTTGTGTTTGAATTTCCTGATTCAATGCACTGTTGTTTACACACTAATAGCTACATGATGTACCTAATTATATTATTACAGGTGTGTAATAATGTTATTATTATATACCGTCCATCCTGTATAAAGAGTTAAAAAAAGCTAACATTTTTGTACTGAAAATACATTTGTAGAATGATTTCAATTTGAAGAAAAATGTGGTTAATACGTTCGCAAAATAATAAATGTAAAGATACATTTATTTTTTTGCGTTTGTATACAGTATATATTTGTAACTTCCACGAAAACCCATTATGTACCTACATGAACTTCAATCCATCTACAATTGCATTTGTTAGTACGAAAGTGTTCTACAACATGGCTGTAAATTAATCCTAACTTTCTATAAATATCGTGTTAAAATATATAAACTAACAGATATAGGTATAAACGAAATGAATAACTAAACAGAAAAAGGCAAAAATAAAAATGTCGCCGAATACATTTTCGACAAAAATATCGGTGATTATTCCTAACACGTTTGAAAGGTGTATTTTTAAAGGCTTTCGCGGTGGCCAATATTAGGGATGCGGCCGTCGCGCCCGCGCCACAAACTTTCCCGTTTCCACCTTTTGATATTCAATATACTGCGGGACCTCAACAATCCTTTGATGAGATGTTTTATGCAAAAAACGTTGGGTCCCGTTAGCGGGGCGCGAATAACCGTTCAAAAGTGAACACATTAGTATTCCCGATCCCTTGCCGCCGCGGTCTCCCCACCAGTTTTGGGGGAATAAAAAATCAATGTTTATTCCCGCCGGACGCGATCTGAATGCTAATTATAGGTATAACTAATTGCCTCGTGTTTTTGTGAAGGCGAGATCGTTTCGTTCACAATTGCTGTGATGAATTTGTATTGAATGTTTCTCTGGTTTGGTATTATTTGAGATGATTCTTGTAACCTATTTCGTTCCATTGCTGGGCAAAGATGTTACCCACAACCCCCTGCCTGACTGGTGATATAATAATTAAATTAACTCGAGCTAACTTCAATGTGTAGTTACCTTTTTGTGTCACTTGTGTGAAATTTGTAACTTATGACACTGGGACGAATGTCAATTTGAATAGGTGAATTAATTGTCAGACTGTTCTGACTCTACTTCTGTTTAAAATTAGGTATAACAACGTGTAATGTGATATAACTGATTTTAAAACAATTTAAAGAATCCCGTATCTAGTATTACAGAAGCAAAATTGCACCATGGCACGGGGCGCTCCGAAGGCAGGTGTTGGAAACTATAAATTACTTCGGAAATTCCGTTCCGGCATATCGTACCGCAAGCCGGCAATAAATATTGTTCATTTTCGTCGTGTGGCCAATGCACGTCGATGGAGAACAGAGCTATGGTGCTTTGGGAATAGAATGTTAGTTCGCGTATGTACGATTCCTTAGGATTCCGATTGGCCGACTGCTCTGTTTGAATTATGTACCTAATCTATGTGAGGCAAAGCAATGTTTGAATGTTGTTTCTATATACTCTGAGCTAAAGGCTGTAGTTCAATTTATCTGATTACTATCGTGTATGCCAAGATAAGACTTTTGTCATGGCCTATATTGCATGGATGTCCTCTTTCACTTTCTTAAATACAATGAATTCTGAAAATGGACATATTTCATATTTTGTCTTGTCACAACTGTCTACAGTACTATATCGTTTGTGGCAGGCGTGCTGTGGAGTGTAGGATATACGATATTAAAACGTTTTTGCCGTACTTGCATTCATACCTAAAAGTCGTAGGTCGTACTTACACTTAAAACCTTATTTAGTAACGTCATTAACGGTACAAAATATACAATAAAGAAATGTGTGTACTGTGTTCTCGATAAAAAAATATGGTACTCCTTTCCACTCTCGTATCAAACCTTTCTCTAGTTCACCTACACCTTAACATATCATTTTGTATGGACCGCATTTCATGTTTATAGCAAAACTTGGACTCCATGCACTTAGGTAAATGGGTTTCCGATACTTATAACAGCAATATACGTTTAGTATCCCCACATTTTATGCACGCCAAGTTATATACAAATCATTACCAACATTATTACCTACAGTCTTCAAGATCTAGAAGGCCTGTTTTAATAGATATGTATGACAATAGAATGTAACTTAGCCAGAAATCTAGAAAATAAATTTATAAAAAACTTGTAACTTTTAGAGTCCAAAAAACACTATTTTTTTCGTGGGTGAGAATATTTATAGGCTACGTCTACTCTGGGTTCAATAGTAACCGTAACATGTTATGTAATTATTTTGATAAATAAATTTATATTATTCTTATAACATATTTTAAGATTTTCCCGAAATAATCCAAAGTTCAATGTGTTACGAGTACATGTTGGGTAGATAGATCATAGCGGATCTTATATATCTCGTAGTAAATGTATGATGTAAGATTTGTGTAGGTCTGCAAATTAGACCTCTAGGTGTTAGTTATAATGAATTCTCAGGATACGTCAAATATACGAAGGAATACACATAACGTTTTTACTAAAACATAATCTTATTTCATCGAGCAATCAAAGTTTATTCGTGCACGCAAAACTAACATCGCAGCATCAAAGAGCTCTTTTGACTGCGAGCTTACATAATCATGTCATCAAATTGCCGCGATATTTCCACTGGCGGTTCAACGGCTAAGCCTTCTGTGAATTTTAAATCGTTTTTAATAGCGGCTCTCTGTAACGTATGCATATGACAGCAAAGCTGACCCTAACTCTGAAATTCGATTTACTGCATCCAGTTTTTGCCCTCGCCCGGGCCACTTGATACCAAACGAAAACAACCGTAATTCTTTTGTATTCTAGCACAAACGTATCGTAATAACATTTTGAGTTCGTCGTTAACACAGCCTGTATTCACGCGATACGTTAACATTAATATGTTAGTGTGTTTACAAAAGCGCCCTTGATACTGAAGAGCCGCTGCGAGGACGTCTAACTCGGCGAATTTAATTAACTTCGTTAACTTCTAAATACTCTTAACGTCTTTGATACCTCCGTACCCTTCCATTGACAAACACGAGCGCTGGGTGCGTACGACACTCGCTGTCAAAGTTTTATCAACGTCGAGGGCGCGCGAAAGTTATGTGGCCACAGTGATTTAGGCGTGATAAAACAAATGGAATGAGTCGAGGCGGCGCCCGCAATGCGGGGAGCATCATACTCGCATTTCTCATTGTCTGCTAACACTTAGAGCCGGTACAACTTTCCGGCGGTGCAGTTTAATGCATATTATACCGGTAAGCACTCGAAATGGAGTAAACGGCGAGGCAATATCGCGGCGGAGGCCCGCGCGAGCGCAGTCTTTATTGAAAGAGTAAACTGTCCTTTTTCACGGCACGCCTCCGGCTCTTTGTGGTGAAATTTCGTGCAACTTATTCAGCACTCGAGTGTAAATAGTAGTCTGCAAAGAACGCTTCGAATTTTCGGACGCAACCCTTCCGCTCTGCGAATTTGAATACACTGTATACAATTTGTTCGTCTTTATTACTCAACACTTTACATCGAAGTAATTATTCCCTTTAAGTTTATAGGGAGGCCAATTTGATAACTACATTGCAAGCGGTTCGAGTTAGTTTCGGGAGCTCACGTCGTATTGTGAAGATTAAGTTAGAGTAATTATTATGGTACGTGGTATAGGAGGGTACGTCAAAGGTAGCGTTTAAACAATTTAATATTCTACACACAAGCATTTCAAACGCCAACTCAAACGTTCTCCTTTCGTAAAAGTTGTAAACGAACACCCCCCCTCTGCCGTTCGTTAGATATCTACGTGAGTTTAACCCACTCAGCGCGGCGGTTTGGTCGGAAACGATTTTGCGTGGAAAATTTGTGAAAATTGCAACAACATAGGCGAAAATTACCACTTGGAGACGTTGTTTAGAAGCAGTGGTGGTGGCCCTAATGTATGCGACTATGTGGCGTAGGCTCTCTACGGGCTACGAAACCGCGCGCTTCCAACACATCGCTACACCGTAGCACTTTACTAAATGCGGATGTAATAAACGTCGTAATACGTTTTCGGGCATGTGTAATGCGCATTATATACCTAATTGCCATACGTTTAAATGTACAGACAACATTGGAACTAAAAATAATAAATTTATACACTTCTGTGTCAAAGTTCGCTTTGGAATGTATTTATTTTTAAGGCTACCAATTCAGGGACTGCTATAAAAATAGTGTGATTGTAGCGTACGGATTTACAAGCTTTAGCGCGAGCATTTTAAGAGTCAATAAAATTGGAGTGCAACAAAAAGCGTTTAAAACTATAGTGTTTTCACACACCATTTTGCTAGAAACAATGAACGTATAATCGGTTTTTCATGTTTTGAAATAAATCCCCTGTTTCATAGTCCAGTGGAGGGGGCGCGGCCACCGATGGCATCCAGACAGACGTCCAACCGTCACAGACGAGACAAATTATACCATGAATAAACAGAGACTAGCGAATTTACTTGACTTTTAATAAAAATGTACTCTGTTCTAATATACATAAAGATTGAATTTCTTCTACAAAAACCACGCGGATGAATCCACTTGCATCATCGATGAAATTTTGTTGAAAAATGTGCTTTTTCTATTAGTTAATACAGTCCATTTTGGTACTGTCAAGAACATGGGCTTTATGCCACTCCCACTGGCCACCACTTTTTAATTTCCCAGTGGGAGGCATTTTTGTAATTCGTTAGCTTTTATGAAATTTTATGTCCTCATGTATCCGCCGCTGTGATTGTTCAGAGTTCGTTTGCGTTTCGGCATTTGCTAATTGTTTCAAGCATCGGACGACGCGTGCATTGCTTTTTGTTTTTAATCTTTGAAATTTCATTTATATTTCAAACGAAGCACATTACTCTTTGAATAAAAATGTCAAAGCATTAGCCATTGTCTCTTTACTGGCTGCGCGATTATGCAACTTGTATTTTTGTCATTTGGGAATAGAAACCAAAATAAGCTCAGTATTTTTTCAAAATTTCAAAACACGCGTTTCAAAGAATCTGGAATTCAATTGAAACTCATCTGCAACATATTACGTGATCGCCCAGCCGGACTTTTTATAGATGTATAGTGCAACGTCAAAAAATCACTTATTTTAGTTGGACTTACTTGTGCCAGCGTAGTAAACAGTGTACTCGAGCTGATGTCCCATTATGTTGACTTTGACCTTGTCAACGACGAGTCTCGTGAAGAATAGATCGCGTTTGTAGTATATCGGCTTCTCATTCTCGTGGGACACCGCGCTGTCCATCAGGGGGTGAGACCTGGCCGGGAACAAAGATTACATTATTTGATTAGTACTGCGTAATTTATTTATCTGAAATTTTAACATGGACTATGGATCCAAAGAATTGACTACATTAAAGAGGCTTATAAAAGTCCTTAGCTTTACATAATAATTTCAGAGAAGATTGGCTACTTGAAATTTATATACAGTATTTTACCTAGAGCTGAACCAAAGTACCCACAATATAAAGTTGGATACACAAAAGTATTTGCTTTAATCTCTACAAATAAATTAGTCAATTTTCTCGATTCGGTTAGCACCAAACTAAAGTAGGTACCTATACTTAACTAAACGTTTGTTGTCCTTTGACCATGTTAATGCTATATGGCAGTAATTTTAGTGATGTCAAATAGAGTTGTAGTTTGTGTACAACAGAATTGTTGACTGAAGATTTAGAATGTAAGCTTCATCGAGCATGAACACAATGTATTGTCCCCCAACGTCGTCGAAGTGAATAATACATTATTCGATATATTCCACAACAATGTAGTACGCAAAGGTGTCTAATAACGACAGAGTCAAGTCAACGGAGCAAAGCAACGGAAATGTAATGCAACGGACCGACGCGACAATGCAACGATAACGTCGCGCGACTCTCGACGCATTTACTTCGACGCCAACAACAATTCTCATTCATTTAATTAAAATCTCCACGCTCGTTATGAATACAATAAAAATATTATACTATTTTCAGCAGACTGGTTCAGGTGAAGTGTTAAAATCTCAACGTTTCCACATGAGGATCATGGAGGGGTGGGAAAAAAATAATTGAACGCTCGTACCCTGAGAGCGCCGGATAATTAACAGGACGTGTCGCCAGATAAAAGTGCCCGAGGATTTCAATGAGCGTGGAATTCAGGAATCGCTGGAGACCCCGTCAGCGGCAGGATCGTGTTTCGCGTTTTTAAGTGACGATTTTCTACTTTGTCTACGTTGGACGTGCTTTACAATAACGACAGTGTCCCGCCTTTTATTCTTTTTACGAATCCGTCAGCAACGAAGTTTTTGCAAAAAAAAATCGACCTGCACTGTTTTTTTAATGAGATTTTCGAGCGTCCAGTGTTTATTCTGTTTCCTTCAAGCCTAAAACATAGGCATGTCGTTAAATACATTGAAGAAATCACGTGCAGTAATCTATCTTCATTCGATTTTATTATTTCAGAATTCTTAAGTAATCCCAAAAATACTTGTGATACTCATCTTAAATATAATTAATTTGCCTAATGGAAATACAACTACATTTTAATGGTAATAATGGACTAATAACGGCTGTAACTTTTAAAAATCCATTATCTAAAGGCATTTGTTGCAAAAATCATAAATACCCACCTTATAAAATTAAGCACAGTATCCGGCAATGAGGATGTATCATTGACACATGTTCCAGGTCTTGGTTCCGGCACTTTGCTGCTGATCACTGGCAGCCACGCGGAGCTGGAGGACGCCTGTTCCTTGAATTTCCCTTCGAACGCCTTCTGAATGTCTCCGATGGTGAAAGTGCAGATAGCGGAACCCATGAGGCCCGTGGATGCTGTGGTGAACACGCCGTAGAAACGGCTGTCATCTCCGGGAACTTTATAAATGCTTTCTGTTGGACCAAAGAATATATGTAATAGCCTATTGGTTAGACGGGCCGCCCTCGTAACTGAAAGGTTCCGGGTTCAACCCCACCCTGATCATAAAACTATTGCTGTGAACCCACTCCTAGTTCTAAGTTTTGTAAGAGAGGCCGATGGGTAGTTAGTTATGTGACGATTTCACATTACAAAAAATAAACTTATGAATGTATGGTTTATTAAACCCAGAGCACAGTGGGGCGTCAATACATGCTTTAAATGTTTTGTCACTACAAAATCAAACTGTATTGACTCATAGATAAAGCTTATTATGCAACGAATTGTCTCTGACGGCGTGAGCGAGTTTTGACATGTCTCGACGCACCAGTTTCCTAGAGATTTTTCAGGAACGAAAAGACGTAATAAATGAAGATCGTCTTCTACATGGCGATAATCAGAGGCCCGATTTTCGTTTGATAGACATCAATCTCTAATCGAGATATGTCGAAACAAAACGTCAAATTGGTTGTATGTTTTTCTTTTGTTTCGACATATCTCTAATAGAAATTGATGTCTATCAAACGAAAATCGGGCCCCCGATGTTCTGTATCTTACTTACTGTATTTTTATTTTCATTGTATCTAGTTTTTAATGGAAAGAAATTCCCACTTCACTTAATATTAAAAAGTTTAATAAGTACGTAGGCAATTACTTTTTCTAGACATTGCAACTTAAATAAAAAACCGAATTCCAAATGTAATAAAAACTATTTTAAATTTACATAAAATTCAATATCTATACTCAGGTGTACAATATCAAAGGGACTCGAAATTAATTTGAATTTAGATTAAATCTCAAACTGTTGAACAAGTGAGGCTAGAATTTATCAAACACTGTCTAATCTGCGCTTAGTTGTTACAACTTATGGGAGTTGCGGCTATCAAATTGTTATAATTGTGGGCAACTTTACATTGCGATGTTGGAGCTGCAACACTTTAACTAAGTTACTGCAGTAGTAAAATACGCCCCGCTTTGTGTATTAATTAATTAATTTTAATGTAAAATTATTTTTAATTGTATAAATTATAATAATGTATAAGTGTTAATTAAGAAAAACACATAAAAATGTAAATCCGTATTGGAAAAGAGCAACTATGGAGTTTGTTGTCCACTCTTCTCCATAGGAAATGCATTCCGAATGGGTGGTATAGATGCTATTATTACCTTTTGTTTATTGACGATTCATAGGTGCCTGTAGATATTGTTTATTTGAATAAAAACAATCCGATTCAAATTCGGAATTGGAGGTAGCTAAGCAAAAAGGGTCCAGTCCATAAAAATTTGTCGAGTATACCAAACGGCTCCTAAAGAAGGCCTTTTCGATCAACAAAGGAATCATCATCCCACATGCCCCACCAATAATACATTATCGATCTTCAAGTTGCCATATCTCAAAACTGACTGGATGTATATTGGATCCTTTTTGTTTAGCTTCATCCAATTGCTATTAATTTGTAACAAATTACTAAAGGCAGAGGGCTACCTCCTCACAGCAAGATTTTATGCTACTATTAATTTTAGATACACAAGTCGAATCAAACTCGATTGTTCCACTACTCGATACTGTCTGCAAAAATACTCAGACTTAACTAGATTTCGAATATTCTCAAAGCAAGTTTATCAGCAATCGAAATATATTTCCACAACAACCCCAACACTAGCGTCCTTATTCCGAGAAAAAACGATTACCGTTGCCGAGTCGACGCGCGCCTAATTGCGCTCGAGCGGACATGTAAATAACACCTATAGCAAATACTGAACACTTGAGCACCTATTACACACTCATACGTTATGCAACACAGGTAGTGGGGCCGCGTGAAAAACCGTACCGAAGCCTGAGCCCCCGCCTGTTAATATTATATGAGCAGTCTGCGAGGAACTGACGTCGGAACTCAAAGCGAAATCGGCTAAAACGACGCAATGCACTTTTCGAGCCGAAAATGTTTGCTTCAAACTGACAGTAAATATTTTCTTGCTTTGTGAGCCAACACATTTCGACATCATCTTTAAAGCTCAGTGCAGTATTTATTCTATTATGGTAGGTACTCACCTGCGCACCTAATAAAATATTCTATGCAGATAGAAAATATTCTTAAGGATCCTAATCTGGATTTCTTTTATGAATACATAAGTTATTCTATTGGCTTTTTAATATTTTTTAGAAATGAACGAATATTTTAAAACCTATTTTTGAATGGCTATTCCTTTGACAAGAAATCTTAAAAAAACCTTTAAATTGTTGCTGATTTTGTAGGATTCAAACTAAACTACATAACACTAGGTGTATTGCCGTCTTTGTCACGAAAGTAAAGTATGAGCGAGACAGCAATATTTTAGTGTCATCTAATCAAATATTGTCATGGTATATGTACGATAAACTTGGCGTTTTATCTAGACACACGGTAGTATGTCAAGCCAGATTTCAATAATTATTAATTAACAGACAAAAATTAATACTATAAGAGAACATTATTTGGTACTTACGTATTTCATTGAAATAGAAGGGGAACTCCCCGGGTATACTGCAGTTCAGTCTCGCCTTCAGATACGTCGCCCAGTTCTGACTGAGTATATTCTTCCCTCCCGTGTCTCTCTTGCAAACTCTCGCGACTCTCGAGTATACTGCTTTACCGCAGTTGATGTACTCGACTGCAGTTTCTCGGAAGAAGAATAGGACATACTCCCCGACGTCGAAGGATCCCACAAAATTTGGTTCTAAAACAAAGATGTTATTATTGTACTCCCTTATTTATTGAGAGTTAAAATTTTCCTTTAACAATGGCATAACAAAGCACTTCTGTAATTTATAGTGTCTCTATAAATGTTTTATAGATGGATTTTTTTTATAAATTCGGGCGTAGGAACTAAACGTATGATGTGCAAAAGTCACAGAAAAAAAAAACATATTGAAACATCGTATGCATTTAGTTATTTTTTATCGCAATATATTTTTGAAATTCATTTTTTTTTAAATTATATATTAATGTTGTGCACAATGCTCAATATTGCTATAATAAAGTTGAATAGGTAAATACTTTAATAAAATTTAATACTATAACATTCTCGCGCGCGTTCGTTCCCACAAACACAGTTAATACCACAACAGTATCAAATTGCTGTTATTTCATATGATGCGCAATAAATATTAGATGGAGCCACGGGTGACAATTATGGCATGCGGCACGAACTTGCAGCATTAATAAGTGCTTATTTGTTGGTACCATAATTAAATCGACACGTGGCGCGGATTACAGAATACGGACGCGCGCCTTACGTGCAATATCTCTATTCATATTGCTAAATAATATCAGGATATAAGCCATATTAACATGAAGCTTAAGAACCAGACTATAATAAGTCCGATTCTATTGAAAATATTGCCGCTATAAATTATTAATAGTAAAAGTAAAAAGTATATTAAAGTGTTGAAAATTAAGTTCTAAGCATCTTATAATGTTCAAAACGAAATTAAAGCAAGATAGTAGATAGCGTGACAGCAATAATTTTATTTGCAGATTGTTTCCGCTAGCTAAAATACTGTTAATTAATTCATAATTATTACCCCAGATGACAAGACCAGTAACAGCCGATTTATTCATAAACTGGAATTCAAAATGAAATTACTGTTGTTGGGGGGGGGGGGGGGGGGGGGTCGAGTTTATAAATGAAAATGAAATGAAAATAATTAACTGTTAGTGGCGTTCGAAACGTTAGCAATAACGGGCCGAGCGTAATGAACACGGTGATATTGTGATATTGTTGGTAATTAGGCAAATTTGTACACAAGCGTAGGTAATTTCTATTCCACCGTTGGTTGTTGGCGCACTCGAAAATTAACGGTTGAAAGGGTTGTCCCCATTCCGAAATCAAACCAATTACACTTTTCGGGGTCCATGTGTTTTTGTTCTTATTTTGTTTACCTGCATTTTGGATATAAAAATATTTATTCTACTTTTGTACAGTCGTCAGGGTTAGGAAAGGTTCGTCACCTTAAAGTGGGCATTTGCTCGCACCAGAGCAGTTATGAGTTATGCCAACATTTCATTTCAAACGAAGCCGAATATCGCATTGACGTTAGAAATAGGCTAGTTGGCTGACAGATCAATATATAAAGATAGTAAGATCTTGTGAAAGATTCATCATTTATTATATTAATTACCCATTTATAGTTATAAAGTGTATTTTATCTTTGCTAATATATAATTTGACATTGGGAAAACATCCGCTGAGCGTGAATACAGTCTTTTCCTACTCATTCCATTAAATTATCATCAATTCATTCATATCTTAAAAAAAAAGATGGCCGCTTGACTCACTGAACCGAGTGGTTCCAGCGTCAAATTTCGAAAATGGCCTTTTCGAAATTTGTCCTGGTCTGGGTGTAACTGGGATCGCCCCCAGTCCATTGTATGGTACCCATAGTACAAGCTCTGCTTAGTTTGGGATCATACGATGAGTATGTGTTGTCTGGCGATATTATTATTATGATTAATGTTTTGGCATCGGGAAAAATAGGAAAATACAACTAATCCCAAAATGTCAATTATTTATGGTATTAAATTATTAAAGTGGTATAATGACACAAATGTAAAATATTTTAACCTTTAGTTTGGTTATAATGACGGTACAATATTACGTGACACACTGACATGATTTAGAGGATTGAGGGGAAATCCTAATTGATCTAAAATGGAGTAACCCATGCGTATCCGCGAGACATCGCTACTCGTTACAGGGTAAACAGTTTAATTTCGATTGTTTAATCGAAAACAGTAATATCCGTAAATGATTCATGAATGTTCAGACATAGGCAGGATGCTCTCGTCATCGCATAAATACGTATCTAAGACCCAGTCACTCATCATCTACTCTAGAATAAAACATTGAAATATGAACTTTATATTATGTCACGTAAAGCACACAAATAAAAATCATGATGCTCGTGGTCCACGCATTAAAAAAAAATATAGCCACACCACACCTATTCAAAGCAAAACTTGTACTATGACTACAGTACAATGGACTGGATGCGATCCCAGTTACACCCAGACCAGGACAAATTTCCGAAAAGGCCATTTTCGAAATTAGCCTCTGGCGGGAATGTAACCCGCAACCATCTGATTCAGTGAGCGAGCGGCCTACGTTCAAATCAATAGCCCAAGCCAAGTCGTCATTGTAAGCTACATCTATTTAAATGCAAATCGTACTGTATTCTCCAAAATATAAAGCTTACATTTCAATGCTCTAAGTTGAGTTAGTGTAGAGTTGTTTCGCTATGCGATTTTTTACTGGGTAATGAATGCCGCGTAAGTCTAAACAGAGCTTAACTAATTGTAACATTTTGTTCTAATGATTACCTGCCTGGCGCCGGGCTATTGAGCAGCAACCCATTGTCGAACAGCAATGATCATGCTCATTGGGCTATTGATTTAATTTTGATAACCCTATTCGTTCGCTTGAATGGGTGAACGTAAACCAATCGGCTAGAAAAGTTAGATAATTCTAATTCGCTTTGTACTAGTATCTTTATGACATAGCTTTCGGATTTAGTCGCGTGAAATGAGGATAGTGTACTTACCTTCTTACGAAAGAAACTTAAGAATCATATAAGAGGGGCAATATCGGTCGTGTTGTTTCGACAAATGTCGAATTAAAGATAATGTCGATTATGCTGCAATTGCCCCTCTGTAGTAGTAACTCATAGGAAAAGTTAATTGTTCAATGAAATTTCATTGACAGTGCGAGCAAAATTCGACGCAAGGTCACGTGACTTTTTTCACAGAAATTTAATCTTTATAGGTATTAACACAAAGTTCATTTTGCTATTGATAAAAATGTTGACGCGGGCGTCTTGACGTCTCAGTGAGCCCGTGGCTTTATAATAATCGTGTCTCAGTGGCATAAATATGTTAATCGTTGTAGCTGACTACTTTCTCTAGTTTCGTGAACTATAGTTTACCACAAATTTCGTGTAAAGTTTTGTGTTTAATGATACAGTAACAGAAGTAAATTATTACTTGCCATATAGTTATCTAAATTATTCGACAGAAGTATCATATTAAACATTTATCTATAGATAGAATTTCGTTTTAGTTTAATAGGTGTATAATCCCCTTTTGTGCAATTTGTTAGAAAGTTTTTAGTAACGTCCACTTTTATAGGTAAACTAAACTATACTTACTGTCAAGCCATTTTGAATCATACTTCAGCGTCCTCTTAAACGCAAACTCCCGTCTCCCAGTCGTCATGTTATGAAGATCTGTTCTGAAGATCACGGTGTCTGCTTTGGTGAACTCTGCATTGGTACCCGAGTATAACGCCGGGAGACTTCCAGGGTTGCCTCTTTCGACCCATAAGGCGGTGGAGTTGTCTGCGGGATCGTAGGGGCACTTGGCCACACCCATGCCGATACCGGGGACATACTCGTGGCGAGGCAGGTGGGTAAGATTAGACTGTAACAAGAAAACATATATCTTGAGAACTTTGAAGAGAGAGAGAAGAGAAGAAGATCTATAGGATTCCTAGGTGTGTTTACAACTTACTAGTTGCCAGCAAATAATGTCGTACAGGCTAACCAAAAACGAATAGTTGAAAGTACATACTTCACATAGGCCTGTGATGGTGGACTTTTTTTTAAGTATCAGAGCCACAGTTGCCAGTCATTGAACTTTCAGTAGAGATGCCTCCAAATTCATCGACAGTTCTGAACCTTTTTAAGTAACGGTTACAGCACTGTTGTACTTAAAGATGCCAAAATGGATTGAAATATCTTAGAATGTGGCTTATAAGATATATAGACAAGATAAATTATTAAATATTAGGTATAAGATATATAGACTTAGTAGATAGTGAAACCACGATGTAATGTGGTGTAAAATTAAATCAAATTCTCAATTTTATGCCGTTTTATCCCCCCTATCGATGGGGCCTTTAAAGAACCTGCGTGATTGTGTTGTGCATAAGGGTGTGCGTTTTTGGTAAACACGCTAATTAAAGCTTCCAAACACCCTAATTTCTAAAACTCCGGGTGGAGGCGTCACTGGAGGGTGAATAAAAAGTTTCAAAATTATTAAAAAAAATTCCACGCGTGAACATTCCGATTTTATGCGCCATTAATCAAAATATATATCTAAAAAACAAAAACGTAACGAGTGAATTTATGCTTTTCAAAGTCAGTTACAGCGCACTGGCCAGCCGCCCGCCCCGGGCGCGCGGGCGGCCGTCCCCGTGCAACTCAACAACACATCTGCTATTAATTCTTCCAAAAATTTATGTTCGCTTCGCGTGGAACGCGATTTATTAACCGAAACTTATTATTTTGAAGGCGGTCGAAAATTTTCGACATAGGGCGTACGCAGGAGAATTCGTCTATTAGTATAATGCGATGGGTGGTGGTACCGTTTTCGAAATTATCATAAAATTACTAAATGTAGCATAAACGTGGGGTGGGCAGCGGCGCCCGTCGTCGTGGATTGAGACTTTATGTAAATTTTAACGACGCTGCGACCATCGGGGCCACCTGTGACCCGTCCCTCCCCTCGCCCGCGGCACCTGTCGAAAACCTATGTCGTTTTTATTTCAATAAGTTGAAGATTAAATTAGGCATGCAAAGACGTGCCGGGGCCGACCGCCGCCGGCAAGATTTCCGTCTTCTTAACTTGTATTCCATTTTGTATCGGAAAACCATTTTATAGCTTACACGTTGTACAATGGTTACGTGTTAATCTTGTTCAATAATGTTTAAAACGTTGAAATTTCAATCCGTTTACAAACCACTGGCATTTTTCAATTGTAGGTTACACATGTGCTTTATAATGCGTATCCAAAATCTTTGGGTATTTATTCTTTGATTCTTATAAAACTAAAAATAGAAATCCTTTGAAGTCCGTTAAAATGAATATCAAAATTGACACAAAGCGAAAGTTTACAAGGCGTACAAGATAATGGTAAAAAGTAACTTTCATATTTTCTTTGTAAAAATATATTTCACACGTCCTCGCATGTAGCAAAAAGAAGAATATACAAAACACCAGTACCGCGAACTTCGCACCAAACAGAATCTCTTCGCATTATTTTCCCTTTCAGAACCGGGATCCTAAGTTCAGGATAAACAAGCAAATGGACAGGGCGGAAGAGCCCGGGGCCACCCTTCGGCAGAATAAGAAAGTTTGTCTTTGGACCCGCAAGCACCCCTCATTAGGCATCTCCTTTTGTTTACTCACAGAATTAGCATCTAGAAAGATTGACTCAATAAAACGTCAGAAGACTAATGATGCGAACAGATCTTAAAGGACGATTTGTTGTTCAAATTTATGTATTTTCATGTAAAGTTTTGATATAATAATGTTTACATAGTGTCTAGACGAGTTTCATTAAGTTCGTGTTTAATATATGTTTTGAATAGCTCTTTAGTTTATTGGGGTGCAAGTATCGTAAGATTAGTGCTTTCTATATTAGCCTCAGGGGTTTCTTTGTATATGACATGTCACCAGATTATGAACAGATTTGTTTGTATATTTCCCTTTATAAGTTATAGAATACATACATACATAAACATTTTGTACAGGAAAATGCGAACGTGAATAATTTGAATTTGATTCATACCTATAGGTTTGTTTCAGAGAAAATAGGCTCTGATTGTGGATTTATATCTGTAATGATACAAGTTTTTTTTCTAAATTAATACCCTCCAGGAGCTTTACCAAACCAACTTTGTAAGTTTTTGACAGAGTTTAAAATGACAGTAAGTGAAAAACTGAAAGTAGTAATATAAGCATTACTGCATGCGAGATGGTTCGGTATGTTTTGGTTCGCTAACATTATTATTATTTTCATTAAACAATCTACCTTAAAAGTAACACGGAAATCATACAAAATGAACACCCACTACTAAACTATAACGGTAAAGTTTACAACGCCACTACAAAGTAAAACATGGTATCTGCACAAGAATACTTGGCACCTGCAGATACGCGGTCTCATGATATACGAGAATAGCTTCCCGATACATTGTGAATACGTACGATACGCGTGTAACCAGTGGAAGTTTCGAGGCACTCACTACGAGTTCGTGTTACATTATTGTTAGGTAGTTTCGTGCAAAAGTTGTCTTTTACGCTTTTACACTTACCGCCATATTTGACAAGTTTAAAAAGGTGTCTGGGTATGTATAGAAGTAGATATCAAAGTTGATTTTATAAATGAAAATAACGTAATATCTATTCACGGCAAAGCCAACTGCTTGATAAATACGGGAACGGATATGCAGTAGCATACATTAAGAATGTAAATGTAAAATTAAATCTAAATAAAAATAATAATAGGGACATGGGATGGATTGGCGTCCCCGCCATGGTAAACTTAGGAAAATGTTCCGCCATCTGGAGAGACTGGCGGAAGATAGATAGAGGAATGTAGAAGAGAGTACTGAAGACCTAAGTCTGGCGTTGGAATAGTGTAGTCTAAAAACATTAGGAAAAATCTCCAAGCGAGAACTGTATTCCAAAAAGGTACGATTTTTTTTGTTAATTTACTTGTTTCTTAGCTACTACTTACATAGGTATGTGCCAAGTTGCAACATATATTACGGAATAAGTCTTTGTCAGTGCGTCTATCGTGGAATCGCGGAAGCAGTAACTATCAAACGCACAAGGCTTGTGGCAAATTGTGGGGGCGGTAAAGTTTTGACAACCACGTCACTATCAGTTAATAACCTTCGGGGATGATCTGAATTTATAACGACATATTGCCTGATACAGTAAGTAAAGCACAGTTAGAATATTGATATAAGTTTAACCATTTTGCTCCATACTTCCTTCCTTCCTTCCTTGAATAGAGATGAGACAGAAACATTCAAAATAATAACCAAACATATTTTGAAACATTTTGTAAAAGAAAGTAAGTATTTAAATATATGAGATTAATGCTCTTTACAATTTTTTTTTTAACTCTTATAGAAATTGTTTTTTTTCGAGATAACTTTCGAAGTTTATATATTGCGCTATCAAGGTACGCAAACAATGTTTCTAAGTTAATATAGTATTCAAAATATATTTGTATCATATCGGAGAGCTGCACACTCAAGTTTTTACTCAGTTCTATAAAACAGAGGTGTACCATCAACAAAACAGCTAGAACGAGTGCATTTTCATCCTCCAAGTACTCCAAGTTGGGGCAACTTGAGAGCAAGGAATCTCTCATGTAGACTGAACACATTTAGCATGTCTGAATTAGAAATAGGCCGAGTTAGTCTGGTGAGGAGAATGTCTAGAATGCAGAGTGAATTGCACTTATATTCTTTTACATATCTGATAATGTCGTTCGTGAATTGGGGAATAAAAGAGAGATTAAAATTGAATTTTACAGAATTTAAATTCGCAGCCCTTTTAGCGAACATAGTATTATCTGCAGAGATTTTAACACTTAACTATAATTCCCATTGATATTTTACTGTGATAAAAAACGTACTACGTACCTTTAGGTACTCCTCAAAAGTGTGTAAGTACTATATTGGAATGCTCCATCAAGAACATCTATGGACAAAACTTTCTACTAATTAGTTTAACTGTAAGGGTTTGTTTTTTAAAGTAACGAAGCATAGCAACTTCTCGGTCCTTAGCCGCAAGAATAAAGCACCAAACTTCGTTCTTCGAAATGCAAAGGACTAACCTAAAACTTTGTAGCGATCGCAGTAAGCACTATAATATATATTTCGTTAACAGCACAGATGGCGATCGTAAACTGTACTGGGATACTAATTCTGTATGAGATAGATATTGCACCTGTGCACTGAATAGTTCTAAGCGAGACCCGCCAATCGGTTTCAGATCAATAAAAATGTACATTCATTCTTTGTCATACGCTAAATAAAATGTGGAATCCGGTGGCTATTGTTATTTATTTGCGTGTACTAAAAATAGAACACCTGTATTGCCTTTGGGAGATAAATTGATTAAAAATATTGGCGGCCTTATAAAATTCCTTTATTGAGTAACAAAAGTGTTTTTATTTACATTTGAGCAACTGATATTTCAATAAGCGAGGGCGTAGATATATCTTATAAACTGACACTAGTTATACATACAGAACATTAGAAAATCAATTGTCCATAGGGTAATAAGCATATTAAAAATGTGATGAACAGATAAGAAAAGTGTTATTCAGTGAAGAATATCAAAATGGATGGATACTAAGCGAGAGCAAGAACTAAGGATAGATCAATTAAGTAAATTTAGAGTGATATGGAACAGAAAAGATGACGGAAAAGCGTGATTAATAAAAATAGTGAAAAATATTATGAGCCGACCCCAGATAATGGACAATAAGGTAGATGACGATGATCTATAATTAGAGATTAACTCTAAAATGACAATACATAACGTTTTGACTCTTGAATAATGTATGCACGCTTTCAGTAAAGTCTTCAGTACGATAGTGTAAACAAAATGAAGCCTATTAGTGGAAATAATTAGTTCAGTAACAACTGACGTACCAAATTGTCAGATTACGCTATGAGTTTCCTTAACAACAATCAGTAAATTATTGAGTAGACGGCTCTAACAAGGAACACGCATGCCAGTCAAAGCTTGTAACTTGACAGGTCTCAAATAATTAACCTGTCACTCACAAACGAAGACAATAGTTTCAAAGTAAATTGACTGAAAGCTCTGCGCTCACGGGGGCGTCGAAACATGCGCGACAAAGTTTTTGCTAAAATGAAAACGTGCAGTATTAACTCATCGACGAGGCACATTTTCCAACGTAATGTGGTTGATGAGGCGAGCGAATTTGGCACTTAGTCGGGTGGATTTCGCCTCGAAAATTTAACGGTCTTTATGCATCAATCAATGCAAAATGCACTTTTACATTATCGAAAAAGGTCAAGTTAATTCACTTGTCCCTATAGATGCAGAGCATAAAGAACATTCCATAGTATGACGATTGAATGGAGAAAGATGAATGATGATTTACATTTAAATACAGAATGACAAAAAGTTTGCTTGGATTTACTTATACATTTTCGCCATGCAAGTAAATATTATTGCTAGAACTAAAAAAATAATAAAATACGTCTAGACACCAGTAACGTTTTGAATATGCTAATTTCCTTTTAGTCGTCAATCGGTACTGTTGTTTTATCATATTCTCACCAGCTCCTGATACGCGTCAGTACTATTACTTACAAAATATGTACTCTAACGCGCATAGTTGTTATAAAATTTTACGGTTTCCAACATGCACGTACAGTCATGTACAAAAATGGTTATGGCGCGGCGCAGTTCGAGCGGAATGCGGCGTTGCATAGATTATAAAGTGATTTTCCGAAGTGCACTCAGCCGGGCAGCGCGGGAGTTGAATTTTCACCATTATTGTGCCGTAAACATAGTTACGTGACGTTACAAAAGCTGGTTGATCAGTATGTATGAATAATTATTGTTTGACGGTGATTGTCAATATTTAGGTGTAGTACAATACAACCCTGTCGCTACTATTCATGTGTTTGGGCATGTTGTTTAGAAATTGGGTTAACATTGCTGTTTTGTTATATACTATGGGTTGATACAGAATGTTTACAATTGTTAGTATCTATATTTTTGATACTCTGCTAACATTTACCGGTGGCTTCGTCCAAGCGGAGGTACAATGAAATAAAAAAAAACATAAAAGTTTTACTACTGTGGCAAATTTATTCAAAATTTGTTTGCGGTATTCTCAGTCAAACAAGCCGGCGTACATACTTTCACACTCGTCACAAGATAAGATTATACAACCAGGCAGTTAACAAAATATGGTTTCAACTTTTACACCACGCCCATATAATGTATAGTGTCACAAGTGCCGAAATAAAACAGTACTAAAATGTCGAGAAACTAATTGTGCGGAATACGTCCCCAAAGTTTTTAGATCAGCGCAAACTCTTTATGATAACTACGGAGGGATGTGTACAAAAGTTGTAAAGGTCCGGATGAAAACCTCCCTCAGTTTGTGTTCGCGGTAAACTTTCGAGTAAACAGCACTACAAACTTGCCAACTTATTTTAGGACACAAGTTTCGCTAGTTCCGTTTGGCGAACGTTCGGAGAAATGAGGTCTACCGTTTCTATGATATTGCCATTTATAAACGTAACAAGTTATCTTAAATATTTTTTACGGCACCATGCATGGAATTGACAGTTTGTGCTTACTGTATTTATAAATTGTCTAGAAAATCATTTACCTGTTACAAAATTAAGTTAAAAATCGTGGTATCTCTCATAATATATCCAATGGACAGGTACGGGTTTAAAAACGGGTGCAACAACAGAATATTGAAGGGAATCAAGAACAGAGTCATAATATTTGTCAAATTGGTGTCATTGCAAATAAGACTTTGTTCCTTGCCACCCCCAAGGGTCATATTTGCAAACTGGTATCTTTACTGATATACCTTTTAAATTAATAAATTATGTAATTCAAAAATATCGTGAGTGTTTTAATAATTTATTTTCGTATGCTTATGTACAGTATCATTGGAAACAATATTGAACGTTAAAAAGACCAAGAATGCCAGATGAATTATTACAATATAGAGCGCTGATTCACAACGCGAGAGGTTAACAACTGACGTGATCAGATAAAAAAAAACAATATAACAACACCTCATTTGTCACCTGATTCCCAGCAATAGAATCATTTGTACCTAATAGCAGATTTAAAACACATCACATAAATCTTGCGAAAAATGTGATAAAAGCCCAGTTTATTGATTGTCCCATTCAAAACGGCAGCGCTAAATCTGTTTCTCGTCACGGGAAGCAAATGAACTGGAAAAACAAAATGTAATCAACATAAAACTCTGTGTAACGGGCATCGGATAAAAATAAAAGAGTTGAAAGGGACTTTACAAAGTAAGCTAACGTACAAAAATAACTAAATTAGTTCAGAATGAATCTATAATTAAGGTACTTTTATATTATTTTCTTCCCAGTGTTCCTAGTAACCCTGTTAGCTTCATCCGACTAAGCTAATACTACTTTAATAAAAATATCCTTGCATTACATTTTGCATAGATGTTTATGTAAATTGACCAAAATAAAAGGTGATTTATCTTTTAAGATAGATATATTTAACGAACAGCCAATCCCGTAGATCACACAAATAAATTTCATTGCGAAATTTCCAGTTTGAAAAAGAAAACAACAGTGCAGTATAATCTACTGTGGCATTTGTCTCTACCCAGTTGAGTTGACTGCGGTCATTTGTAACAGCATAGAAATATAAATTGGCTGGTATGAGAAATATCTCACGGCCGATTATTTCTATAACCGATTCCGTAGTTAAACACAATGTAGAGTCTCAGTAACTTCCAAGTGGAAAAACCAATAGCGGTGGAACACAAAGCACCGCGCCATTTGTTTCCAATACCCGTCCAATCGGCTGCAGCAATTTGTAAAAATATACAGGGTGAATACTTGAACATGCGTCAAATCTAAACAAATGAATCCATAAAAGGTACATTTGTTTTTAATTTCAACTGTAAAAAATTAAATGAAAGTTAAATGTAAATTATTAAAAAAATAACATATTCAAATGCGTCTATAGTTGTCAGTATTAGAATGTGCGTATGGCAACGTCGAGACGCGCGTGGATTTTTTTTCCAATACGAAAATAAAACTCTGTGTCAATATACATACGGATTTAATTTCTGTGGTAACACCAAGCATCCACGTGTCAAAATTCGCTCGCGTCAGTCATGATATTTCGTTGAAAATGATCTTTATTTAAAGGTGGATACAGTTCGTTTTAGCATGGACAAAAAATTGGCGGCGCGAACTTTAACGCAGTCATTTACTAATTTAAGTTTGAAGAACTTTGATAATTTTTAAAATCTAGTTATTTGACTGTATTATATTAATAAAAAGCATATAGCAAAAACAATTTGCATATTTGGAGGAGCTAACGGAAGTACTAATAATGTAATAACATTCAATGAAAGGATTTTATATTTTATAAGGTAATTATTTCATTTTATTTTTTATAAAAATGTGTTCTAAATTGTCAATGATGGAATCGCTATTAGGTATAAGGTTACCAATTTTAATTCATCCTGTAGTCATAGATTGGTGGTGGCAACAAATATGATTCGTTCTATCGATGTCACCGGTGCGTCCCCGCAAGTCGCATTCGCCCTATCAATCGGGTACATGTGATTTCACTCAATTTTTGAAACTGACGCGCCCTCTGTGGGGACCGGGGGCATTACTCATCGTGCAGATAATGGGACTTTGTTTTTATTTTATTCATTGGTACCTCAGTATGTTAGTAGTTGTATTTTTTTTATTATGCTGCAATACAACTTATATGTCATATTCGTATATGAAAATCAAATCAAGTCACACTATTATTAAAGATATTGCTGATCCGCCATCTTTGTCATCCCTATTATCAATGTGTGTTTATTTATTGAATGTATCCTGGATTTTAATTACTTGACATCTTATTCCATTTTACCATCCTATTAAATTTAAAAGAAGATAAGATAAGATAAGAAGATAAGATATACCAAGGTATATCTTATCTTGCCTACCCAAGGGTAGGCACCTTTTTTGATGTCAGTTAAATATAATCTCTACTCTATATTTACTATTTCCAATTACATATTATGATGTAGTTTATTAAAAAACTGGTATTAAAATAATTTACACAAATATTTGTGTAAGTTAAATTTTTAGTGCACGAAGTGCTAAATCAACGAGACAGACCGTCTGGTTCGATAATGAACGTGTGAATAATTTAATCAATTTCCAAAGGGAATTAAGATCCAGTCATATTTAAATTCGCAACTATCTCTGTTTTGACAGTGCTCTATACAAAAGAGTGGTCGACGAGTCGGATCAGCGCGGCCCCGTGTCCCTCCCCCATCCAAAGTATAAACTGATATATTTTCAATTTTTGCTCTCCTATTAGTGTGGATTTCCCATTTGTATGATTTATACCACGTCCAGTATCGTGGGGATGTTTTATTTATTACGTATAGAGGTATAAGTGGTTTTGTAGCTTTCCGTAAACGGTTATTTATACAACAATTTTCAATTTCATTTTCAATTTAAAATTAAAATCAAAATGTAACGTCATACGCGATTTACACTTTATCATTGTTACATAACACTGTCCTTCTACTACATAACACTGTAATTGGTGCATTTTCAACTAGAATCAGACACAACTAGAACTAGGCATCAGGTGGATGATTATATTCAAAGTGTATCAAGGCATATTAAATGCAGTTCTAATTAGAGTGTACTATACATCATTTCTAAGTTTTAATCACTTGGTTAGTTTGTAATTAGTTAGACGTTTGAAATACTGAAGTATAAATACACCTGGGTCTTCAGATTTCTATTTTCGTATATTTCATATGCACCTTTTAGACCCTTAAATCCCTTAACCGTGTTAGAGCAGCGATAAAACGTGTGAAGGGTCAAAACGGCCGCCGATACATCATAAAATTATATTAAAGTCAAGAGCAGGGAAAGTAAGAGGTGAACGGGCCACACTGAAATTTATTACGGTCTGCTTTCGATTCCTATTGTGAAAAGTTTGACTTTTAAAAATTATTTTTACGAAAATATCTGCACTTGTCGTCCCATAGGGCCTCGAGTGTCCATTCAAAGTGCTACTGCGAATGACTATGGACGGCACATAAATCTACGGACGCATAATATGTGGCGGGTTCGGTTTTAACATTTTTGTGTTTGGAATATTCGTGCGCGCTAACAATTCTGCTGGGAGCTAATGTAAATTACTAGCTGTGTCCGTGACTTTGCCTGTATGGTATTATGAAAAAAGTAGCCTAAATTACGCTTTTTAACATCAGGTATCTGCCAGTGAAAATCCCGTTAGATTCGGAAATTTACCTCAATCAAACAGACATACAGAGGAAAACTTTAAAAACCGCGTTTTCGTTATAGGTAGCGTAAATATTTAGGTAAATTAATTCCAAATAAATCGTTTAATTTTATTTATTTGTATAGTTACTGATTGAATTTTGAGTTCAAAACAAAAAAAAAACAAGGCAGCTTTTCAATTTGGACAGCTATATTTTTGACGGATGTCATTTGAAACAGGTTTGGTTTAGGAAATACGTAATTGGTCCGTGAATTTGATGGCGCGCGCGTTGGCGTTCGGTTAGAATTTTCTTTTGACGAAGAAAATCTCCGTTTGCGTTAACAGCGCCGTATAAAACCGGTACCCGTGAAATTCGCGGTTCCTACGGAGTGCGTTATGCGCTGGATGCATCTTGCTGCATGTAGAATGGCAGCTTAGTACCGTCTCGTTGAGTTCGCCGGGACGAGGTATAAAATGGAAGGATAGAATTTTAAAGCACGCCATTGGCGGGTATTAGGAAAATAGAGTCTTGAAAATGTAGAGAGTATAGCGGAAACATTAAGGGCGCTACACAAAATTAAGTTGATACGTTTTAAAATATAGTTACTACCTATAAAAAAATCAGATGATAATTTATTCGTAATTAATAGTAGTAATGACTATAGTAGTATTTAATGCAAGTTTCTTTTTTTTTAAGTTTTGATAAGAAGTCTTTTCATGCAGCTGCTTGCAAATTGTAAATTATATTCAAAATTTAACTTTCACTATTGTCTTTAAAATAAATTGATTGTCTTCAAAACAATACATATGAGAGACCTGTTGGAGATCTGTTGCGTCTCTGGCTCGTGTCCAAGGCTCATGTCGGGATCACTTCGAGTGGAGTGGGACTTTAGTTAATGGCTCGCATTTCGTTGCCTGCGCCGGCTCGGAGTTCGCTAAGATACCCGTGTGAGACGTGTAATGGATATCGTTGCATTAAATCGACTCGCTATGTGTTTAAAGTGATCACGTTTTTGTCGCAAACAGCAGAAAATAGTGTGTACATGTACATGTTTTTATAATAATAAATATCGCCAAACAACACATACTCTTCGTAAGATTCCAAAGTAAGCAAAGCTTGTACATTAGGTGCTATACAATGGACTGGGTGCGACGCCAATTCCACCCAGACTAGGCCATTCCCGAAAGTCGCAAGACTGGCGGGAATCGAATCGTGGAAACCTATCGGAGCTTAAACCACCAGATCAAACCGTCATCATTATTCCTGGATAACCACTTTAGATTGGTAGTGCAAACTTTTACTGTTAATACTCTACACCAGTGGTTCCCAAACTTATTTTGTATACTGCCCTCTTTGAGAATTGATTATTAGTCTAAGAGTCCTAGCTAGATGAAATTACAAATCGCCCCCAAGCCTCTACACAACGTCCCCATTTTTTTTCTGGGTCTCTTACCACTCTCCTTTAGGCAGCGCCGACAAGGGGGCGTTATCGCCCACTTTGGAAAAGGATGCTCTACACGAAATAAAAACTAATAAAATATGACTTCAAAACTCCTGAACATTTCTTATCGATATATAGTCATAAAGATTGTAGAGTACTTACATACAGGACCCAATCCTTTGGGCTATGAGCGTTTGTGCCGCATACGTAGAGACGGGATCCATCTCCCATCGGCTGGATCACGCGAACGTGGTTGCGGCAATCGAAATGCTGTAGAACAAAACATAATATTAAACTAACTTGAAAAAGAGAGAATATAAAAGATAATAATACAATTATGATTCGATATTGACACTATATTTTGTCGATAACAATGATAGTTTGCTTTTGAAATTTCGCTCTTTATATTACCACTAGCGGCCCGTCCCGGGTTTGCTTATAATATAGCCTATGTTACTCAGTGATAATATAGCTATCTAACGTCAAAAATTTTGGAAATCGATCCATTAGTTTTTAAGTTAATTCGTTACTTACAAAAATACAAATCTTTCCTCTTTATAATATTAGTATAGATATAAATAGTCGGTCATTATATTTTAGAGAGACATGACTTTCACATTAGTTCAATACTAGTGTGTTACCTGTGACTATGACCACGTAGAAATTAGGAAAATGTGTAGCCTAAGTTTCTCCTTATAATATCGGCTATGTGCCACTGAAAGTCCCAATTTAATCCATGAACAGACAGACAAACAATATGTATTTAATAAAAGGCTATTATTTTAACATTACAAACAGACACTTCAATAATATTTTACTTATTACTTAATTACTAATGGCACTGGCTATATGAACCTGTGTATTTGAAATAACTATTGGCGATTTAACAAATGATCAGCCCACTGGGTCTCTTGCCGGATCTTCTCAGTTTTGGTCACGTTTCGATCCGGTAGTAGTATAATTTGTAAGTGCCCCCATGGGCCTATACATAATAAATTACTTGACTTTGACTTATATGTATATTTATTTTACACGATGATAATTATATAGACCTAGGTATTTTTATTCAATTGCACGAATCGTATAAGAAAAAGTACAATGCGCGCTATCACGCCATTTAAAGTAATTACTTAATTTAATTATGAATGTGTCAGATGATTGCTTCCCAGTGTTTTCGACTGATTATTTCAATGATCACAATAATTCAATAAAAGGACAGCGAAAATAATTAAATGCACTTCGTTATCAGGCCGAAAACAAAAATAAAATGGAATGAAAACGAAACAAATCGGACAATGTCCATATTGAAAGTACCCCGGGCAAAATTCATTGGAATAATAGTAATTCGCGAAAGTATGTACTATATAAGCTCTTTTCACACAGTAAAGTCGGCTGTCCGGTAATTACAAGTTTCACTGAAGTGGCCGAAGATTTTATATGAAATGTTCTCATGAGCCGTTTTGACGACGACTTGGTCCAGTGGTTTAATCATAGACTGCATGAGTAATTGAAACGGGTGGTCGCGAGTGCGATTCCCGCTGGCAATTTTTTTTTTTTTTCAACCCCGCCTATTTTATAATATTAATATTATCTCGATACGTTTGCGGAATTTTCGAATTCTGTTTTGTGAATATTATAGTCGCCAATCGTAGATAAAGTTTACACTGTTAAAACATGGTTGTGCTCTAAGGCCAACGACATACTTGTGACAAATACTTAAATGTCTGTAACTTAGAAACTAGAAAGGTAACAGTCTGCCTTTACTAAGCATCTACAAGTTAGCTACTGAATATGTGCATAGAATATAATTTCAGACTTCTGATACACCTTCCATATTGTTCTGCATCTGCACATATGTCCGAGTTGCCGTTGTTACCGTGTCAATAAAGCCTTAGTGTTCATGTGCCGTGATTATGCAAATTTGCCTTCGACATAAATATTAAACGGGACATTAATATTCCGAGCGGCAGAAATGCATTGCTCGATTCACCGGTTAAAACAGTTCTATATTGGTTCATTTCAGTTCATTACGGTCCATTAGAGTTTTATATTTTGAAAACATATTTTAGGTATTCGTAGAAAAGATTTAAGCTATATGATTTTGTATGCCAATTCTTAACTCAAAATCTTAAATTGTTGACTGCAGGTAGTAGCTACAATAGCTGCTACGAGCTACGATAGCTGCTACGAGAGATTTCCGGCCATGGCAAATTCAGATCAAAGTTATAAGGGTTTTAAATATCACTAAATGGTTTCGAGAAAACAATTATCGTAGCCAAAAAGTTTTGCTCAGTAGCACTGGTGTTAGCCACCGTGTGCTGTTAATAGATAGGTTTATATTTTTATATATTTGGGGGTATCGGTATTATTTGTGAGTTAGCAACTGGAAATATTCGTCGCAATAACTTTTATAGTTCTGACAAAGGAATAACGGCACGGTCAAATATTTATTTCCCAATAGATTGGTGTGTGGTTTTTGCGGTCAGGTGTTACGGCAAAACTAATTTTCTATACGTCACAACGTCGGGACCACACGTTTTGTACGGAAACACTGACGGTTTCTCGTATGAAAACCAATGAAGAAATGAAAAATAAAATCCGTACATGCACGAAGACTAAAATATCAAGTATAAATATTACACCAACATACACCAATAAAAACTTATTTGTTAAAACAATTTTGTTTTTGAATATAGAAGTCATTTTCTTCAAAGTATATAAAGTCATTTGAATAGAAATCCAAGTTCAGACATTATTATTCGCGGACTTATTTATAATGTAATATATTTCGCACATAATAAAACGGAACGTACAAACCTTCACGTTCCAATAGGTGCGTGTAAGTAAGCAATTAACGAAGTGCTTTGTTTGTTAATAAAAAGTTTTCTCCGCGTTTCTTTGGTACGGTCCCGGCGAGGTAACTTTCCGTGAGATTGTTCTAAAGTAATTATCGGATTAATATACTCCGAATGTTCAGCCTCTGCATTGGCGTGAACATAGAACTGTTTTGCGCTCAGAAACAATAAGAATTAAGTAAGAGAACGACCAGGTCCACGCCTAAGTTTCTTTTAGCGCCACTTAGCCGACGGAGCTCGCATAACTTTAGTCACAACTAATACCTTCGATTGGTCCATTTCGTTAATTATTCGCCACTTTATACGTAAGTCGATTTACAGCCGGCTTTTTAACGGAAGGTTCCTTCTTGTTTTTCTGTAATGGTTTTTATTAGGTATTTAAGAGCGCGATTTGCATTCGCAATGCGAAAGGTTTTATTGCTTTCGCTACGACACTGGTGTGCCAGCGATCGTAATAGGTTTTGTAAGCTTCTACCAAATGTATAATAAATGGGTTTTGTAACTATATGCTTGAAATCCGAAATCCTTGAAATCTATTGCCAAAGATATTATCTTTATAAACAGTGGGCTAGCAGTCGATAGATTTCTCAATAGATGTGTGAAGTCACCCAACCAGCACCGAGCCAGCGTGGTGGGTTATGCCCTGAATCCCCCTCGCATTGAAGGGAGGCCCGTGCTCAGCAGTGAGACGTTAAAAGGGCTATTATAGTTATATTCATTGGAAACTTTATAGAAAAAAACTAATAAATTATGCAGAATTTAATAAAAAATCTTATTCACCTGCGTAAAATATAACTACGTTCAATATTATCTGAGAATCGGAGCTCTTCAGATTTACCTAAACCATAGGATTTTCCTTAAAACAGCGCGGCAGCGTCACAAAGAGCGTTAAAACAACAAGGCGGGCGCTGGGTCGGCGGCGGCCGGCTCACGGAATTCGCCGACGGCGTTTTCCCAGCCCTTTTCGTGTTACGACATCGTGTTTAGAGAAAAGAAAACTCGCCGACAGCGAGAAACTTTGATTATAGCCTTCACGAGTAGCCGTTCCATCCGCGATCGAGGTGATAGACTCGGGGATATTTCTTTTTTATAGCCCTCTTTGATGCTAATAAAACAAATTTACTTTTTTCTCCGTTGGAAGAGTTGGAATGGGTAGCATGTGGTCTATTGCTTTCGTTCCCAACATTGCGGAAGTTTGACCTTTTATTTTTGCAATTTATGTTACTGGCTATATTTTTGTTGCAGTAAACTTGTGAATTAGCTTTTCACAGTTTTTACATCGTAGACTAGATCGCAGGTAGACTCTCTCTCAAAGAGTTTTTACTGCACAATTTCGGAGTCAACACATATCACGTCGCATGAAATATCCCATTTCTGGTTGGAGGTTTTATGACTCTCTTATTAGGTATTAACATGTCTGGATGAACCAACGCAGATAAAAATACGCTACTTCGAAGCGTACACACGAGATGGGTAATTTTATTGCGTAAACAAAAGTCTGGTCATAATAAAAATCAGGGAATCGTTATACAGATAAACGAAAATAAAGGAAAGCACTCAAGTGGGACGGCTCGTGTAGAGTGGCGGTATTATCGAATTAGTGGGTGACGTACCGAGGCAACTCGCAATAATCGTTCCCCGATCTACGAGACAGCCTCCGACCGCGGAGAATAAAACAAATATTGCTTTTACGCTGGGATTGTAAATCAAAATTAACGGCCTTAATATAGCGAGCAGAACATGGCTGTAAGCCCCCCGCTATGAAATATGCCTGGCGCCCGCCGCTCACAGTTAAAAATGGGATTAACCCTTGATGGAAATAGTGCTAGTTGTAAGTAAATTTACGGGAAATAAGGAAGTTTTTATATTGCGGTGGCGTCAAGCGCTTAATTTATTAAAAAAATGTGTTCAACAAACTCACCTCTGACTTTCCCTTGGAAACGCATTGAGCAACGTTACTGGGCTCCAAATTAATGGAATCTCTCTGCAAAAAGAAACGAAATGATAAATATTTATTGACAAAATACAAAAACCGTACCGATATAAAATCATTCTCAGACTAATAACGAATGGTTTATCTTTCAATTTCATTTTACTGTAATCAATACTTAAGTATTTTAAAACGCATGCAATTTTTGCGATGCGGATTATTGTTACCAGTTTTTCAATGTATTTTGTAACCATGTTCGTTCATAGTATTTTTAACTTGTATATAACACTAAAAAATAAATTAATACTCACTTCACAGTGCGACGCACTGATGTTGTTCATATTCAGACGATATAACCGGTCCCTGCGAAAAGAAAAGTTCCATAAGAAAAATAACATCAAAAAAGCGTGTTCTAAAACTCTTTTAACTTCAGCTATTTGAATGGGAAAGTTGAGTCAATCCGCCGCGGATACGGGGGATGTGTTACAAACTTACCACAAAGTTGCCATAACATTTATAGAAGAATCGTTTTATATTTGAAAATGCTTGAGTATTATTTCCTGGAATGGAATTAGTTGCCTTCGTGACACACACGATTGACCTATATCACCTATTTTTATTGAATCACCAATATCAGATGACCTCAGCAACTCGCCAGAAAGTTTATATAACTTGTGAGGATGTAGCGAAACTATGTAATGTTAGAGAGCTTGTCAAACTGGTCGGTGGCTAACTGAAGTCAAAGGAAGGTAAAACTGATATGGGGGGCACTCGTAGAAATAGCTATTTGATTGTATTGGACAGATTGGTTTTTGTTTCGGGTCAGGAGAATGATATATCAATGTAAATAGGAATTTAGAATGATAAAATAATAGTATTCTTGTTGCGGTGGAAGGTTGGAACATTTGTATACAATAGACAAAATAAGTCACACATCAATAACCTGGGATCTGTTACGGACATCAAGAAACAGGCTAGACCTACTTTAAGTTTCATAGACGCTACAACTCCAAATGTAATTTTTTTCCTAACATTGCTAGCAATGCAAGGTTATCATATTACTAGTAGTTTCATTGCCCCTCTAACTAATCTAAATGCCTCGGCTAGAAGTCAACTAACACTTTTACTTTCAAATGAAAGGTGAGAAATGATCCCGGAATCTCTTGGTTACGAGCGCAGCCCTTGCAGACACTATACAATTCACGCTTTACAATAGTGTTTAAAAAAACCATAATAAAACTTACATAGCGCCAACATAGAGGGCATCTCGCTTGCTGTCGACGAAGAAAGTTCTGTAGTAGAGAGTGCCACATGAGAATTCGCGAACATGATCTGCAAAGAAGAAAAATTTAAATCAGTATTGAACGAGATATATTTTGTAACATTCGATTTTATCATCATCATACCGATTTCTTTTAGTAACAAGTAACTTTTAGTATAAAAAAAATTAGAACAACAGAAGAGAACTCATAAAAATAAAAACGTTGCCATTTGCAAAAGTTTAGCTGTGTTGCAATGTCAGCGCCCATTTAATTAATATTGCTCCATACATGCAATATTAATAAAAAAATAAAAACGCATCCTAACTTACTATAGATTTAAGCGTAAGACAAAACGAAAACTTTTAAAAAATATGTATTACATGTTAGGTTTATTTTAAATACAAAATCAGTGTATTGTGATTATATTTCACTTTTCAATAAAATTTCTTAATATTATCTACACTAATCAATTTGTTTGTGATGGGCCGAAGCAATAATACACGAAGACCAAAGGGCTATTGAAAGGAGGTCGCATACTTTCAGATACGTTTCAGCTATTTGAGGAACATCAAAGAAATTTAGACTTTCAACTGTCTAACAATAAAGACTCATATACAAAACGGTAAAGAGATTTTATTAATAGTAGCTACAATTTTCTACACAAGTGGACCTTTCTGTCTACCCAAGAATAACGTTTAAAAAGAAGCAATTTTACGAATGCGATTTAACTATTGTGATTATTATAATTCTCTTATAAACCTGTTCTAATTTTCTTTACAAATAGCTGTCGAAAAGTATCCCCATGTTTATATTTCCAACAAAAAATATTGTAAATGATATATATGATTAAATAAATGCCTTGTTGAGTTCGCGTTTAAATATATCTTCAATTATCTGCAATCGAGTAAAGTCAACCGTAGGGTACAGTCACGCACGCACCCAAGCTCACTTTTATAGGCCCACTTCGAATATCGTTAAAATTACGGACCACGATAAAAATTGTAAACAAAACGTGACTGCGCCGTGAAGCTTAGTTTTATTGAGTGTGATAAAAGTTTTCTAATCATTTGAAGATACAGATGAAAAGAAAGGATTTAAAGGCAACTTAGAGGCGTTTACTATGGAAAAGAAGATAAAGGAGATAACAAAAGATGAAGAAGACCAAAGCGAAACTGTTTCAACCAAAAAAAGTCAATTACATGACGGTCAATAAGCTAGCAAGGATGATATATATAAGTAAGCACGTACTGCAAATTTGGTTTGGGAAATATTAGAAATGAGATATAAGAAAACTATGAAGGAGTTACCAATGAAATATAGCTAAGAAGACATCATGAGTTTATAATACCACCTACTAGGAGATCCAATAGAAACAAACATTTGTTTCAAGGAAGAAAAAAATAAAATTATAAGTTAAAAAAACAGTAGTTTGGAACGAAGTTTCTTGCGATTAAAGGAGAAGCAATAAATGAGTGTAAACGTGCAATATATTTTTCAGGATGGCAGCCGCCACTGTCTGCTCTCCTATGCGGGTTTGATCCCACGCGAACATAGTCGAATTTTACGATATTTTCGTATTTTCAAGTCAACGATGTCATCTTGCGAGATCTTCCGCCATCTTTATCACCTTCATCACCCATTTTAATTTATGATGCGTTTTATTGAATTTATTGTTGCTATTAATTATTTGATACTGGCAGCATACCCGTTTATTGCAGGTGCAGCCATTCTTCACCTTATACTATTAATTTCGTAAAAGAAGAAGAGTAATATCGTTAACTTTACTTTGGTTATTTTGAATTTAAAAGTGTTCGAAATTCGCTTCATCCATTCGAATCAGACCGCATCAACAGATCAATCGATTCCACTCCACTATTAAATGTAATTGAGGGTATAAAGACTGTTGACACTACCTCGTGCCGACGGAATGGGTTTTGAATTGGAAAAGCGACATTTGCAGAGGAGTTTCGCAGGTGCCGGTGCTAAGGAATCAGTATTGCTTGCAGACGCGACGCCGTTGGGACACCGTTCCAAACCTTGTTGTTACACCAATTTGCATATACTACGATGTACTAACATCTGCTATTCATCGTTATTTATATATCTACCTCGCTAAATTGGTTGAGCTTTAAAAACGTGTAAGCGAAGTCAAAATATTCATTGCGCACTATACACGTGGTAACATAATATGAACACAAATAAAGTTTAAAGTAAGCTGCGGTACGTTTATAACGATTTTAACTAACATTTAACTTAGATATAAACTTAATATTGAATATAATACAGGTTTTAGATGTACTTATTTAAGAAACGCTAAAGTATTGAATTCTTGATAAACATTTTAATACACAAACGAAAACATTCGAAGAAAGTAAATGATATTTGTAGCCGATCAATTTTAGTTTTAATAGATTCTGTATCGTGTTACTTTATTCTGAACATCTATATTATTTTACAATGTAAGCAAAAACTACTGTTGAAACTTTTGATTTTCAACACAATAAGGAGGGAATATTAGATTGTTTTCAAAGGATACTGAAAAATCACTATCAAAATCGAAACATTTATGAACTGAATAGTTTTAGTACCTAACAAAAAATACAAAACAGTTTTGTACAAACGACTCTTTTTGTTTAATTTAAATTGTAAATGTATTAAAAAAGAACGCCAAATAGCTAGGAAATCATGAATGGTAAAACGTGATTTTTTTTCTTGGTTCAAAATTCCCCTCTATAAATGCTACATACGAGTATTTCGAAGCTACGTAGTGGTTGTCTTCTTAACTTTTATTGCGTACGTCTGCTGTGAAAAATCAAGTATTCAGTGCTACTACATTTTTCATCATTCAATCCCCTGTGCTTCGATCACAATAAAGTCTCAATACAGGATCACTCAAGGTAACGTCTTGGGTCTGTTGTTTTATATGGCCGTTCAAATATAGAAATTAAGTCAAAATAGTTCACCTATCAAACTCCGCATAATCAATAAGATTATTTTTGATTTGGTACATATACGTCTCGCGTGGGATATGACATATTAAATTACAAAGTATTTTATACACGAATTGTTTTGTCAGGCGGGCAATTCTCGGAAAATTGACATCATCTCGAATTCGACATAATATGTCGATTTGATATCGATGTGGCGAGAATTGGGCCCCTGTAGTAGTAGAATGTAGCAAACGGTAATCTCTGTGTACCCCCATGGGATACACGCATGAGTATATGTATGTATGTAAATTTTTAAACAAACTTAACAAATTTTACAACTGACCATAGGGACAAATAAAAATAGACTCCATCTTATCATGGCATTATCTTTATTGGGGTCAGGTATATGATCCACAAATTAGAATCGTAATTACAATAACTACCCGAGGCCGCTGGTAATAAGCAAAACTAGAATTAGTGAGGGCCAATCCGTATCAAGATCCTTGCGAGCTTAAACCGGCACGCGACTGCGCCTTTGGCCTCCCTCCACACTGGGGCGTCAAAGCTCGCTCGTCAAATTTTTGCCGTAGCAAAACAAACTGTATTAACACATCGAAAAAGTTCATTCTACAACGAAATGACACTGAAATTTTGAATTTTGGCGACAGAAATCTAATCTTTATGCATATTGACATAGAGTCCGTTTTGGTATTGGCAATTTTTCGTGCGAGTGTTGACGCTACAGTGTGCGGGGGGCTTAACACGACAGCCTTACGGCCATATCTGATAATAAGTACCCGGTTTTTGTTACTAGTAGATTTTTTTCTTTAATTAGAGGCTTATTTAATAATACAATATGGTAAATACCAACATTGTTTAATCTAGGCTTATCGTGCGACATGGTAAATGTGGCTGAAACAAAAGCTATGACTTGTATATTTCGTGTTTGTACTCGGATAACAGATCTGTGTTATTTATTTTGAATAATCAACAAACGGTATTTGATTAAATTTACCACAGAATTGGAGGTTTTTTGATATAAAACAACGTAGGTGCAGTGTATGGCAATAAATATTAAACATTGAGTTTTGAAACGAGGTAACCTGCTAGCTTCGGCTTTGTAGGGCACCGTGAAGGTCACCCATAGCTGGGGGTGATAGGCTCTTTGACTTAAGTGACATTTTTTAACTTTACAGTAGAGCATACTCATTCGATGCAGAACAATTCGCTGATTCCAAATATGTAAATCATTAACTCCTAAAAGTTACCCTTGAGTCAAATAGCCTTTCACCCCTCGATATGATTTTGTCGTTATATCGTCAGCAATAAGTTTTATCGTTACCGCATAATCTGTTTGTTGCAAAGACACTATACAAGATGTCCCACTACTAAGATATTGGGAGGAAAGTATTTTAAATATTGTAGTTAATATATTTTGTTTCATGAATACATTATTGTATTTTTTTAAATAAGTATTCTAAAATTGTTAAGAAGACTCTTGTCTCATTTGGGCATAGGACCGACCAAAGGTTACGATTGACCAAAAATGAGAGTAAAAAAACCCTAAGCTGTGGTACAAACTGTACAAGACCGAAGCTAGCTGTAGGGACACATACGCACACGCTCCATGTAAGTGCACGTACATGGGTTTGTGAGCGAGGTGGTAGCTATATACTTCCCGCCCAGTGCACCAGTCTGTGTGTGTAGAGTGCATGTAGAACACGTAAAGTTGGTTTTAATTAGAATAAAATATTGTGGCCCTCAATATTATAGTGAACTCATAGAACTTATTTGACTTTTATTTACAACACACATAAACTAGCCAATTATCTTTTACAAAATGAGTATGTGTTATTTTTACAGCCGGCCACTGTAGTATGTTGACATGGGTATCATGTCATACTATTTCAACCAATGATATTCTAGTAAACAGATATGTTATGAGCGCGCACTAGTCAAGACTCGAATACATCCTAATTAGGACGTATATTTGATACCAACATGCGGATTGGTTGACAGATGAATGTTACATCACATAGAAGCGCAAGTGACAACACTAGCTCTCTTTTTTTCTCGTTGGTTTTTGCACATTTCTACGTGTTATGAAATGTAAAATTAATGAAAAGTGTGTATGTGTGCTGCCGCTGTTACGCGGAACACTTTTTTCGGTTGTTTTGTTCGTGTAGGTATAACATATCTGTTTACTAGAATATCATTGATTTCAACTGTTTTGTTTTATTTCACTGTGTTATTGATACCTTTTTAAAATGTTCTGGAGTAACATTAAGTTGCAAACATGATTTCAGGTAATTGTTTTATCGCATGAACGGTACCCTGGGGGGGGGGGGGGGTAAAGTGGCGGGGAACCAACTGGAACTCCTAGGAAGAAACTTATAATAAACTCGTGCACGTTCCAAAGATCCTATCAGCACTATTTTGGTCAAGGGTAGTTTGAGCAAACAACATGCTTTGTGTTTTATGGATACTGTAATTTGTAAGGAAACGCGCACCCCTGTTTCATTGTATGTAGGTTACTGATATAGTTCGAACTCTTTTATGTATTAAGGAACCATGAAAGTGATGATAAGATTGTAACATTCATTTGTACGCTAATTATATAACATTATATCATGGTCAAGTAAAGTTCTCACAAATATTTTTTAATTTTTTATATATTCTACGTTATTTAAATACACATAGAATACATTATTGTGTTAATTCAATACATATATTTTAGTATGACCCCGAAAAGAAGAAAAAGCAACGCTTCTAACCTAAGTGTAGTCGGAGAAATGGCACTACAGAGTATTTCTGCTGGCCTCTTAAGTTATACGTGTGTATGTATGTGTGTGTGTGTATGTGTGTGTCTATATTACATCTCCAAAGCCACATGAAAAAAATCAAGACCGCTCAATCGAATCGAAAACCCTTTCTTATATTTTATCCGTTCCTTATTCAGAATGTCGTGACGCAAATTCGCAATCAATCAGAATAAAATACCGAATACAACTCATACATCAATTGCATTAAAGTCCTGCGTAAACAGGCGCGTAAAATGAGCGCGATATTTTTTTTCTGATACCAAATCAAACTGTAGATAATAATTCATAGAGGAAGCAATTTTTTTCCGAAATGTCATTGATGATGTTACCGTATTTTGTCGCGTGGTCGCGTTACTTCCTACTACAGCCCGTCCCACTGCTGGGCACGGGCCTCCCCTCAATGCGAGGGGGATTCAGGTCATAGTCCACCACGCTGGCCCAGTGGGGTTGGTTGGTCGTGTTACTTATGCCGCTGTTATTCACTTTTTATTTATTTACTAGTGGCCCTTCCTGGCTTCGCATGGGTGGACATGTTTTTTTAAACATTTCCAGATAAATAAATATAGGCTGATGTTACTCAGTGATAATGTAGCTTTCTAACGGCAAAAGGATTTTTGCAATCAGTCCAGTAGTTTTTAAGTTTATTCGTTACATACAAATCTTTCCTCTATATAATATTAGTATACTCATAGATACTGCACAGAGTACATTTTCAAAAATTTACAATGTATTCGCTCGCTCTAGTTTGTTCAGTGCGTTAACCGCGACAATACGTAATGGGGCAGGCTTCGTTTCGCAAGCAAATCGTTCAACATCGTTTCATTTGATGGATTACACACGGCGATTACGGCCGACAGGAAATCCGCGTATTTTTCATTCGGCAATATCAAAATATCGTTATAAACCGGCCCGATTAGATTAACGGCACACAATCGGCTTACATAGAAACTTTTCCCCATTAGCCACCTGTAAAAGCGGAACGCGCGCGACCATTCATTAGTCAATACCAAAACGAACTGTATTAACACATGCATGTGACGCGAGTGCATTTAGTCGCTTCATCGCGTGGCTTTTGCCAAAGAACTTTAATCTCTATGTATATTTGCAGTTGAGTACATTTTCAAAAAAGTCAAGTGATGTTGCGGCGGGTGTTCGCGTTTCGTGTCGTGATCGCTTGTCTCTAACAACGCCAACGATCAAATTAAATACCGTACATGTCAAGTCAAAAAGCTTTGTATAATATTTGGAACAGAATTCGAATAAGTTATTATTTTTTTTATGTCATAAATTTATGAGTACTTATTACTCAGTGAAATAATTAGATTTTTTTTTTTTAATATTTAACGAACATTATCTCCACTATACACTATTTATATGTTCCCCATACAATTGTTCCTCCGGGTACGACAGGAACTAAATTAACTCGCTTACTTTATTATATTTCAGTCACGATCGTAGTGAATACGCAGTTACAAGCGTCGGCAACTCGAACTCAGTTAAGAGAGTTAATCGCGACACGTGTTAGGAAAATGTACTGACTGGATTTTGCGTAACTACACGTAAGGCTTTGTTCACACGTTGAAGGCGGCTGCCCGATAATAACGGAATTCTGGTACTTTTTGAAAATGTACTGTGCGTAAACATACATATAAAGATATAATATCTATGGTAAAAACCACGCAACCAATCATAACAATTCGTTTGTGTCATTGATGACATTTCGTTAAAAAAAAAGAGCTTTTGGTGTTGACACCCCACAGTCGCTTCTAGGCTTAAACTGCATTATACAAATTTAAGGATGACTTTTAAATAATTGTGTAGATTTACAAAGTTGTAACGTTCCATGTGATAAAAACATAACACAGTCTATGTAATACATCAATAAACTTTTAATTTTGATTGCAGTTATTAAAGTTGAGAATACATTTAAAATATTAAGAACTGTAAAGTTGCGGTAGAAGTCTCGAGGGTCGATGGAACTTACTTGAGATTAACAGTGTCGTAAAAGCTAATTAGGCAAAGCTAATTCATACATCAATAAAGTATTTAGGGTGTTCATCTGGCTCATCCTTTCCCAAAGTGGGCGATTATGCCCCCTTGTGGGCGCTGAAGGCCTAAAGGGGGGCGGTAAGAGACCCATAAAAAAACTTAAAAACGACTATAATATACTGGTTTTTAAGCAGGTGAAAAAATGGGGGCGCTAAAAATAAGTTATTCTCCAAGTGGGCAGTATACAAAATAAGTTTGGGAACCACTGATCTAGCTTCATCCATTAATTAATTTTAATTATCAATGGCCTATGACGACAACTGCTTCCATTTAAATAATCTTTAGGTAAATATTTACGAAAGGCAGACGAACACAGAGATACATTTTTTGTTTAAATTCTATTTTTTTATAAGTATCGCAAATACTTTCAAGTAACAAGTTGATAATGTGACATTACAAAAACACAATAGAATTTTATATATTTTTTATTAAAATGATGCTTATTTATAAAGAATATTCCAAAAAAATCTGACATACGTACGTACGACATCTAATCGTTTCAAACAGAGTGTATGGCGTCATCAATTAGATCAAAATTGAATAACGATGAGTTTGCAATATATAAATTAAATTTGCTACAAGCTAGCGTTCAACTCTACATAAAACCGACGTAACCTAAATGACTCTACGAAATTGACAAATTACCTAAATTCCACCCTCCCCCGTTTAATAACTCCACACATTTGATTAACTTACATAGGTACGCGCGTATGTGTGTAAGATGCCATCTACATAACCTTTTACAACCGAAATCTTTTTGTTAAAAAGCCTTCGAAAGTTCAGCAACAGGAAAACGTGGGAAATTGTTAGGTATAAAAACCAACAATGTCATAAACACTCACCGTATATATTGGAGGCAATTACTGTAGTATAAAATCGAGCTATACTTTTACCAACTCGTTTTAATATCGTTTAGTTAAGAATTAGGCTGTCGAATAAACAAAAAAAAAATTAAGTCTTCAAAGAAGAAATACTGTCATTGTAATCCTTTTTACCTCTTGTCTTTGCAGACACGAAAAAGCTCTCCCGATGGCGCGCACTAATTCCGAATGCACCTCCAATCGTAAAAGAAGTCGTAAAGAAGCGACTCCCCCTCGAACCGATGCACGAGAATCACGGAAAAATAGTTGATTTCTTATTGGCCCCCACCCAGACTCAGATTGAAAATTCGCCATAAAGACATTGGAACACGCCTGGCCGGATTAAAGGGGGAAACTAATAAAGAAAACTTTTGCGACACCGTATTTTTACCGAACGCGCTCCTAAAACTTCTTAGCCTTTATTAGGTTCGCGTTCGTAATTCGGAAAATGCGCTGCGGTGTTACTACCGCCGTTTGCTAAACTCCTATAAAACGGATCTAGTTTCTGTTATAGCTTTGCGGACTTGATTAAAATTCTTTTATCAATCTAGCGTTTAAAGAGAAAACGCAGGCGACTTTGAAATGTATTTTTAAAACGTTTAGAGTGACATATTAGATAGCTTTTCGAGTGTGATAAAAATTTTCTAGTCCCGAGCGCGACACAAAATATTTCATACGATGTGACGATATCTACACAGGAAAGTACTGTCACGAGAGACAAGATAATGAAGACAAAACAAGGCAATAAACATGTTCTGAAAACATGTCAGGAAACACCGCCTTGAATGGGAAACGGGTTAATTATGTATTTCATTTGCATGAATTATCGCACTGCGAAACAGTGCCTATTTGAGACAGCCTACGATTCGAGAGATCCTCGTTTACGTAACACGTAGTGATCGCCCATTGGGATTATTTAAAATAAGTATCGCCAGACAACACATACTCATCGTATGATCCCAATTCAAGCAACTGTTATACTACGAGGTACAAAGGACAAGGGGCGATCCCAGTTACAACCAGACCAGGGCAAATTTGGAAAAGACTGTTTCCGAAATTTGGCTCTGGCGGGAATCGAACCCACAAACAACCACTTTCTTTGACCTACGTCCAAACCACTAAATCAAACCGTTGCGTCGTCGTCTATAAGTACGTAATTGAAGTAAAGTACTTGAGGCATTAAAGGAAGCAGTATCCGGGTTATGAAATTTCACACAAAGAATGCGAAGTATACTTATTATTTTGTTCTTATTGTGCAATGAAAAAGAACGACGCCTAGACGCGCTCGGGAAGCAGTAAATTTTACCACAGCGCTGAAAGGTACGTACATAATTTCACACACGCCTCGACTCATCGTTCAGCGAAATATTAAGGTGTATAAAATTTTATTACTGGCATTACCCCCTTACCGTGTTCTCTCTATAAACATTTTGTGTCGCGTCCCCCCTCACGACCGGCGCGCTGCGACGCAACTTTCTCCTTCGCCTTATTTCCCTCTAATGCCACATTTGTGTCTTAATAACGAATGGTATTATGTTACGAGCGTTCGCATTGTTTGATTTTCAATCTCCCGAGATTGCAGATTTCCTTTGCGTCGCTAATGGCCCGGGCCGGAGAAATGGAATACTCGAAACACTATACCGGAAGCTGGAGTTTTATTGCGTATTATTTAAACTGCTTATTGTTTATGCTCGCGAATCGTTGGACTGAATCCATGTTTAATATTGTACTACTTTATACGGTGAACTGAAAAAGTGATATTGCATTATGAAGTCAAATGAGGTGTTTATTTTCACTGCACTCGACGGAAAAACGGCAGTTTAAACATATTGGCGTTGAAGTATTTGATTTTAAGCATCGTTTTATATATACATATACTCACGACTGTATCCCACGGGGGTGGGCTGATGCCACCGTTTACCTCATGCCACGATCCCGAGATAACTCTTTCGTTTATCCACATTCATACATCTTTTCGTACACTTCAGTTGACGTTGCTAGGAACTTGACCATTCTGAGGAGACCGTTAATCTGGTCGTGAAAGGTTATTCTCGTTTTATAAGTTTGTGCCAACATGGCCTGCAGTGTCAGGGGTGATTGTGGAAGATTAATGATGATGTTATAATCGATTTTAACACGTGTTCTAAAGTCGGGTGAATCGATTAGATATGAATCGAGCACGGTAATCGTCGCCAATTTCGCCCGAGCACGCGCAGCACCCCCTTTATCTCGGCAGTTCACCGCGACAACACGCCGCTTATTGATATCACCGGTGTAGGCTATGGATGGCCCGATATTGGTACCTGTTTGTCTTGCATATTGACTATCACCGCAGCCCTATCATGTACGCTTGTTTCTTATAGCTTCTTCCCGTAACTTGATTTGCACGAGACGCGTTCAGATCCAACTATTGGCTTTGTCGTTTGCGAATATAGGGGTTCCTTTCCAATATGTCAGCTCAGAATGGTTTGTTTTCATACGCCACTGGTTTGTGTCACAGATACAAACCAGGCGAATTAAGTTAAAAGAAAAAATGGGATTCCGAAACTTTTGCCTGCAAAACGCCTCGTCACTGTCCTTCGCTTGGTAATATTTCATTTATTCCTAAAGTTGTTTGCTTGTAATTTCTTGGGTACTTGATTTTATATACAGGGAAAACGTTTTCTTGAGGATTCGGCGCTAACCAAAAATAATTTACGTAAAATCTTAAGCAAACGCAGTGAATTGCGTAAACTTCAATCATCCCGTATCCTCCCGACATTGCCCACATCTAGCTCCTTAATTATATATTTTTGAGGAGGAATAAAAATCTATCCTCCATAATATTGCTAAATAATGTTGATTACTTTGACTTCGAACGATATGGGAACCACAAGCTCGACCAAACTCGTGACATTCTCACCCCACACTAAAGATTTATCGAAAAATAAATATTATAATGCGACCGATAGCCTCTATAACGGATCCAGGTAAATCTTTGCACCTTTTCTACTCGAAAGACACGGGTGGTTCGTAAGAAATATTTGGGGCTATCCACCGCGCGGAATCCTATTGCAATTTATGCTCATTGAACTGGAAAAAGTATATGGGGAGGCTAAGGTCGGCGTCGATTCTTTTATTGCCGCACGAAATCAATAAGAAGCGTGACGCGGCAACTGTAGAGCACTGACGATGTAATAAAACTCATAAAAATACTCTGGTATATTGATAAATAAATAAAGTTCGAGTAATTAGTGAGTTTTAGGAGTCACCAGTCGCGAGCGTCTACTTCACTTATTATGGTAAATGTATGGGGTTTCGGATTTAGAGAAGATAGAACTAATAATTAGTTGAATAACCAAGACACAGATTAGGCACATGATGTTCAAAACCATAAATATTTGGCAGCGAGGAAGGTATGCAAATGGTTTATCTAGTTTACATAGGAAATGAATTCAGATGGCTGACGATAGGTGTTTTACGACTTCCTATAAACAGAAACTTTACGTAAACCCAAGCGAGTAAATTAAAACCCAAGGTAGATACAATGGGGTATCCCATTGACTCCCGATGGCGAATCCAATCAGGTGTCTGTACTAATAATTATTCTGAATACATTATTGAAGCATCACTTCGATGCAGCAATAAGTCAGTAGGTCCTCTTGGGAGCGTCCGGACCGCCACTCCGACGCCGGAGTAATTGAAAATTGAAATTTGTTTAGGACTGCGTCGGACTCGTAATTTGATTTAGACGACGGTTCGCGCGCAATCGGGAAGCAATAACAATAAATATTCGTGGTGTATCAGAAGCCCGAAGTGATATTTTATGTTTAATACGATAGCTGATATGTAGATGATTACTTAATACAAATTATACGTAACAGATTCCGAGTTATAAATTTTAAATATTTGTCTATTGTGTCCTTAGAATACATTTAATTGTTTTTAAACAATGAAAACTTTACTTCGGGTATCTCAATAGAAACAGTTATTTAAAGTTTTTAAATTGACGACACACAAATAACAAAAAACTTTCTCTATTTTCTTTTTTTTCATTATGCCGTAAGTCCGGTACGATTTGAAAGTAATTGGTAAGTATTTCGGACTTCTGAAATAGAATGCAAACCAAGGTTTGCTATCTATGTCAATCACTATGCTCAATCTATGTTCAGGGTGCTTAAATTATTGTTTGTCGTTAGATCGGTTCGCGGTGTCACGTAGTAGGGGAATTAATTTCGCAAAGAGCCTCGCTGGAGTGTGAAGAAACCGCCGCATGCATTACTTCTAACTCACTTGTTACCTGAACACCTGACAATTTCCACAGATTGCTACTGAATTATACACGCATACTTTAACATAGCACTCCTTTTCATTAAATTGGTTCACAAAAAATGTTCACCAGAAAAATTAAGCATTTAGATATTTTTTTTAGCGTTTGCATGTGTCTTCAGGGCAAAAGCCTCCCCCTTTACTTCTCCACACATCTCGGTCTTGGGCTATTATTTAACTTGCCATAGATGTGTGAAGGTTTTTAAAGTTAAGGGGTTTGGACCATTTGTCCATCACGCTGCTGGTTTAATGCGGGTTGGTGAGCGTTTCGTGTGAGCGTGAAAAACTTTTAACAATAAAAAAATCCTGTGTTTAACAGAAGAGGGTAAGGGAATTACGATCATAGATATTAGTGTAGCGAGCAAATTTTAGGGTATGAGATTAAGAAAGAAGCGTGAATAAAAAATTACTAGTCTTTTAAAACTAAAGTTATAACCCATTCACAGAGTTGTGTTACTAATCACTTTTAGTACAAAAAAATAATATTTATTAACCGTATAATTTTTCAAGATTGGCTTTATATTCTTAGAAATATATACTTAAGTATATACTTTCAAGTAATATTTACTACTCATAGGTGTAATATATCAATGCTCTACCAACATTACCTTTTACGCCCCCGTTACCTTGGGACTCATTCTTCTACGAAGCCATCCCACGGAGCACATAACTCTACAGGATGCATTACACCCAAAATCTACCGTAGCAATAAAGTGCATGCTTCACTGTACCACGTTGTAAATTTATATGCCACCACTAATATTACAGGCATTAGTTTCCATAAGCTGTTAGTCTCTACCCTATACATTGTTACTATTAAACTGAGAACAGGTTACCTGGGTTAGTTTTGAAGTTTAAATTACTTTCGTGTTTTAACTGCCGGCACATGAATGGAATTTTCCATTGATATAAAGGGGGAGTTGATATGACCTTTATTATTGAGTTTTTTCTCAACTAAAGGATGTGTTAAAAGTATCCGCCATACTCTGTAGAGTGTAGATGTTATTATAAACAATATTTTTATGAACATGGTTGATTTTGAAGGTGGAGGTGAAGGAAAATATCGTGAAGAAACGTGCATGTCTATAGAAGAGCGTGTGAAGTTCACCAACCCGCACTGGCCCAGGGTGGTCGACTATGACCCAAATTTCCCTCGTATTGAGCCGGAATGTGCCCGGTATAATGGCAATAGGCTCGCCTCCTATTACATTGGGACCAAAAGACATCGTTAAAGTGTGGGTACACTAAAGTGCACCCCTGCCTACCCCTTCGGGGTATACAAGTGTGATGGTATATTTATATTGTAAAATTTCCGAAATATGTGTACATTCTCGAATAACATTCCCACACTAATTATAATATTAAGCTGGTCGGTAACTCGGTATACATTCTGATATCAAATTATATTATCAATCAATATCAGAATATTTTTTATGGTTCCAATATTATAAATGTGACCCTTTCAAAGTGATTCCCCCTACGCAAGCGACCCGTGAGTCGCGCTTTAACAGAAACAAAAGTACGCACGTGAACACCCCATATTGGCAATATCCAAGAAAATTCGCCAATACTACAGAGAGATAGTAGCATTATTAGCTAGGGGTTCCTTAGTTCCATGGCCCCCTAGCTATCACTCACCTATCCGTATCAGAGGCAGTGGGGGCACCCCCACTCGACTAATCACAGAGGATGTGGCATAGACGCGCTATGCATATTTATTATTGCCACCGAGTTCTCACCGATCGTTCGTAGAGGTGAGTCAGTACATATCGATAAAAAATATTGTTTGATTGTTTCAGAAATATCTATTTATCTGAATCGTCAAAGATCCATGTAGGTACACTATACAATATAGATTAGTTAAATAGCGATAGCTACAATATTTAATATTCATTTGAGATATCCGATATCGATTGTAAACAGAATATAATTCGTTATTTAGCCTTCCTAATGGTTCGATACAACCGAGACATGGATGTTTTTCATTTGCTCGGGTTATTTATTAAGCGAGGGCCCCAGGTACGCGTAAGGGCTTAATGTTTGATGAGCTCAGATTCAACCTCCTTAATTTCTGTACGTATTAGATGCGAGCGCGATCACGTCCTGCGGTCGTTTGTTTTCCACGCGAGATAAGTGAATTAAATTCGATACCATTAATCGATACGATGGATCGAGGAGCCGATACATTTGGAAAATAATCCGCGTATTAGTGGAACGTGTTCGCAATAGGAATTTTCGCTAATAAATTATGGTACCGAAACCGGGAAATTTACAGTCGTGCCGGGGAATATGAGGGATATTGCAACATTTGAAACCACAACAAACAATTAGCGTCCGAGAGAGGCGAGCAAACGCCGGCTTATAAAACACGATTACACGCGCCACCCGCCCCGCTTGGAGTAATTAAAACTTCTTTATCGAAAAGAAAATCCAATAAAAATTAATTACCTCTATCGTTAGCAAAGTCATGTGTGAGAGTACTGAGAGCTGTATTTCATATAGGGGTGCAACTGTATTTTTAGAGTTGTGTTCAAATTAAATTCCTGACGAATTCGAATGTTTAACCAGGGAATTCTTGTACGGTATAAAAGGGGGAGGTTGGGTTAATTAAATGGGCTCCCGGTTCATTTTCATAAAATTATTTGATCTTGGCCCAACACGAGGCCAATTTGACGCGATTCATTCTCTTGGATCGTAGACTTTTAATTTCATTTTTAAGTAGATTTTACGTGAAGCCGACTATACTAGCGGTATTGTTGTTCGTAGAACAATATAAAGACGGGTTTATTGCCGTCTGTCTGCCTTCACTTTTGACTGGGAGGGCGGTTAACCAAATTGACTTAAGTGCGGTGTCGTGTTGGAGTAATAAACGTCTTTTCTCATGCACTGCTTACATCGCAATGTCGTTTCATTAAAATAGAATGCGAACGTATTAGTTGACGTTATGTGAACTATTTTAAGTGTTCTTCTTAATAGACGTAAATAAAATAAATTAAGTTTTGAAAGGTAAGTATAATATAAACTTATTGAATTAAAATTTCGTTATGTGAGTTTCATTAATATGAAAAGGTTCACGTCCACCTAACAAAGTTAACAGAAAATTATGTTAATTTTACACCCAAAACACATCAGCAGTTAAACGGAATCGTCCAATATTTCCAGATGTTGACACTACGTGGGGTTGCTGTAATATTATAGAAGTTGCCAGCAAAATCGCTACTGAATGTTACCTAAGCAAACGTAACGATTTATAATAGCGGAGTGCATACGACAGGCTGCATAATTTAATTACGCCCTCACACCCTTGATTATAATTTTGCAATAACGCATTAAGACGCCGAAGGGCGTAGGGCAAGAAAATTAAACGGTCCATAATAATTTTGTTACGTCAGTACCATGATTAAAATTTTACAATTAATTAGGAAAAGTTTCACGCATAGGGGATGTTCGTGAACATAAATTGCAGCTTTGCGCAGCGCTTTGGAAAAACATCCCAATCCTAACGATACTTCAGATACTTTTTGCATTCCTGTTGGGAATAATATTACTATCGTTTATTGCTCATTGACCTTGAAAGTAACATTTTTTAAACATACTTAAAAAAAAACATATTTTTTTTACTATGTAGATGACTTAGTAATTGCTTGTCTTTTCAAATTTTGTCTTTTTTAGTCTTGTCTTTTTTAGTACACTACTATGTTTCTATACGTCTTGAATTTCAACTTAGTGACACTATTGGAAACCAATTGTTGCAGTTTTACATAATTTTAGTTTTGAAAGAGTGGTTTATTCACAGTGCTTTTGTAGAACACTTCTAAACTGAAAAACACTATCGTAGAGGGATTTAGGTTGATATAATTTTTGTGTTGTCTTATAGGGCTGATAATAAAAAAAGCTTTTACATTCAAAGCGGAATTTATTCTTTGTTAAAATATAGATCAACCTTGAGACGTGAAATTCTTTGACAGCGATCGCAAAAATCCAACACATCAACAATATTACATTTCAAATCAACGTATTCGACCCAAATGTATCCTTTACCCTCATCACCGCGAAGGAATCATGCAATATTTATTTGTTTGGTAAGTAGGAGTATAGGGTGAACGTATTCCAGACATTAATCAGGGATAAGTGGCATGCAATATCGAGTTAACGACACACAAGCAAAGAAGACTAAGATAATACCAAAGACTGAAGAAAACTACGACGCTTCTAAATTAAAGTAAGTAGATGGAAACACAATGCCTTTTAAAGGCAACACGTCTTAATATGCTCAAATAGTTTACCAAAGGCCTTTGATGGTAATTTTGTCTTCCATGGCCATTCGTAGAGCTGCGCGTCGTAATATTTGCCATTACCAAAACTAACACTATCATATTGAATTTCTGTGGTAAAAGCACCACCAAATTGTGGAATGAACTTCCTGCAGCAGTGTTCCCGGACCGATGCGACAAAGGTATCTTCAAGAAACGAGCCTACTCATTCCTTAAAGGCCGGCAACGCACTTGCGATGCTCCTGGTGTTGCAGGTGTCCATAGGCGGTTTTGATCACTTACCATCAGGTGAAACGTCTGCTCGTTTGCCTCCCTATCTCATTAAAAAAAAAATCCCCCACGCATCGGAATTCGCTCACGCTGTCAATGTCATTTCATTGAGCATTGAACTTTCTCCATGAGTCAACAAAGTTCATTCATAATCGTTATGTAAATTTCAAATAAGGAATCGCACTAAATACACACACGTATCTGTATTTAAAGGGGTAAGTAGACGGCATCGAGTATAATTCTTGGTAAGTATTAAAAGAAGTGTAATCATCATCATAGTATAGCAATTAATTTATGAGGCCTAGTGTATAAAGGGTGTATTAGAAGCCCGAAATAATTCAGGTACATATACGGTGGCCAATATAAAGATGGTGAGTTAAAAATTATTAAATTTATTATCATTTACCTACTACCTTCCTACAAACTATATGTTGTTGTAGTTTGTACTACTTTAAGAGGTGGAACAATGAAAAGTTATCTATCTACAGTTACTATCTCATGTACATAGACACTTTAGTCAAAACAAAACATAAGGCAAGAGAGTCAAAATAAAGGCGACCGCACACTATTAGAGCCCCTAGACGTCCACGGTGAGTGAGCTGATGAAAAATTCACAGGCCAAAACGGGGAAAACACAAAATCAGATTGTCTCAAAATCACACGAGTGACAGCGTAACGGGCTTGAATCTATAATTCAACGAGTTCGGCGGGATCGCGGCACGGGCGAGCAACGGGAATACTTTCCCTCCCCATATCCGGACACTAACTTATGCCAATCTATTCTTGTTGAATCGAAGCTGTTTACTGTTGTTTGGAGGGGCTGACGTCGAGAATGTTGCTGTTTTGTTGAGCGCAATTGATACTAGAGACGGCACAAACTTCATTTGAGTCTTCATTTCTCAAACTATCATTTAAGAACTTACTTGGTAATTTTGTCTAGCTAGACTAAATGGAGTTGTTTAGATAACGGCTTTACAGGATTTATTAAAAGTCCTAAATAATACTTAACCGTTTGCATAAGTACCGAATAGTTACTTATACAGGTTTTATTCTGATACAAGAAGTCTTTAATAATATTTTATATACATACGGTAGCTCATTGTTGATGCTTAGTAAAGACAGATTATATATTACATCTATCGATCATAGTTTTCGAGTTACAGACCTTTGAATATTTGTCACAGGTATCGTGTTCTGGCGTTTGGGTACATCCATGACCCTATTAAGCAGTGTTAACTAAATTTAAGAGACGCGGCTACCAATATTCACATGACAGAACATGCAAATCTTACATAGGACTCGAGATATTACAAGTTATAGAAATTGACGATGAAAAAAAAGTTGAAACATACATGGTCACATTTAAATGATTTTTTTAAACCATTCGGTTATATACCTACCCGATACTAATGGAAAAGTAGAAGTATTATTTCGGACTTCTGAAACATCCTGTATATAAAAAAAAATTTATCGAAATTTGATCATTATTTTTCATATTTTTTCGCATCCAATTTTTAAACCTTGTTAAATATGCCTAAAATTCTATGCGAAATGTTAAAGTTCCGTTTTGTAAATAATAGTCACCCATACACCTCATAGTCATGAGTCACGACACCAAATATTCAAAGGTCTGTGCATCAGTAACTATGATGGTTAGGTTAGGTTAGTTAGTTAGTTAGAATATCCCTTATTCTGACTTCACTAATGGTATGCTGTAACAAAGAATGTTATTCCATTGCAAACATTAGCTCTGCTGATTTATTGAAAATCTGAGCGATAAATATGTAAGGGTTCGTAGAAAATAAATTGTTAACTTGAGTAAGCCCTAGAGTAGTATTACTGGAAGAAAATCATATTTCAAGTTGAGTCTAAATCGATATACAGGCTCCCAGACTTGTTCTTCGAACTAATTGCTCTTCAAACTAATTAGGGCTAAACATTTTAATGAGTACAACGTAATTGTACTTAAATCGATAGGTAATAATCAATTTAGTATTAACAGCGCAAGTTAAAATGGCATGATCAGTTACGAAAACATTATCTCAAAAAAATAAAAATACATCGGGGAATACAGGCGATGAATACAGCGAAGGGTAGGTAGAGGTCCACTACAGTGCACCTACACTTCGTTGATGTTTTTGTGTCTACTCCATTCTAGTCTACTTCAGTCTCCATTATACCGGGCACTAAATAACTATTGTCTGGCCTTGTAATTGGTAATAGCCACTGCAGTATAATTTACGCAATTACGACAAGAATGGATTCACTGTCGTCTGCTTTATAGTGGTGTTGCAAATCTTTGCAATTTATATCGGGATATTATATCTGTCATTCGTTTTGAAAGTATTAGGTCGTAACATTTATGCATGAATGAGAAATAGGGTTTATTTGAACCAAAACAAATTTCTGTATTAATCATAAAGTGTTACAGATTCATGCAGAAATAAGCGCCATTATTTTTACATGTGATTTTTATATTAACTTTAAATTGAAAAAAAAAACAATATTATCATAGAAAGATCCATAGAGTTAGGAGCAAAATATTGATTCGGTGTTTGAAAAAACTTCGAATGCTCTTTGACATTTCCTACAAAAAAAGCCTGAAAAAGCTATATTTTATTTTTCATTAAAATACCTAAAACTCGTCAATCGTGTTAACTAACTAGAATGTTGAATTAATTACTTACGAAGTAACTACGCAAACTACTTTACAAATTATTCAAATAGTGACAGAAAATAAAACAATAAATTTGTAAACTTAATGTTTTCTTATATTTACCCGAATACTATACATTGAAATAAAACTATTTTACGGATTTTATCGCGTGTATTTACTATTTTATTTTCCCGACGTTACCGTAACGTCGGGAAAATAAAATAGTAAATACACGCGATAAAATCCGTAAAATAGTTTTATTTCAATTTGTAAACTTAAGTTTAAGTAACTTATCTATACTAAATGCTCCAACAATAGCTATAGTAGCCATGCAGTAGCCATGCAGTAGCCATGCATGATTTTTATTCTACATCGCGCAAAATGCGTCAGTGCCATTAATCTATAGTAAACCCCGCTTTCGATATTTGACAGTGCTAATCTGGCATCGCTACTCGCACGCAGTTCCCGGTAATTGTTAAATTGAGCTCCCGCACACAAGCCTAGAGGATCACGGAGTCACCCCGTTCACACCTCAGTAATTACTGACGGGGAAGTTTCCCACCTCCAATGAAGGTTTCACCAGTAACCGCGATGAACCGAATCAAACGCGATGCGCTCGTTCTAACTTTTAGAGTTAGTTAGAGCTAAAATACTTGAAAGTTTGACAGTTGATGTAGGAAATTAGAGGCGGTTGTTCGAGCCAGTTACAGGCTTCAGTAATACGATGAGTTTTGAATCTAAAACACGAGATTTTTAAGTGTACATAGCAGAATCGCTAAGTTATTCTATTTACATGAAAGCGGTGCTCCAATTAGGTACACCTTATTATTTATTTGGTTTACGTAAAGAACTTAGTGTGTGAACTAAATATTTTTTGTGTTTGAAGATAAATCACATCGTTATTTTATACTTTATATTGTATAATTATTGAAATAAGTTTATTTCACAAAAAAAAAAATCAATCATAGTGAATCCTTTTGCGAAAGAGCCACTGTGTTTCTTGTCCATTCTTCTCCATAGGCAATGCGTTTTGAATGGGTGGTTGAAGAGATCTATATTCTTATTAATTTGGTTATTGAAGATTCACAAGAACATGTATTGTTTTACAAAAACAAAAAAAATCTGATTTCTTAAAACAAAAACATAATAAATACTTGAGAAGCTAATACAACGATTTAATAAACGATGTTTTAAATTACAGATAGGACCGTTAAAATCCAATATAAATACCAGCTTCCACCTCACGCAAAATTAATTTAAAGACCATTTATTACGTTCTCTAATTAGGCAGTCCTTGCTGTCGTATCGCCCAATTTAAATGCGGCAAATTTCTAATAAAAGGGCGACATCCATTACAGTATGGTGAATTCGAACCATACTACACCATAACATTCCCATGAGCCGTGGACGTTTACACGGGTAGAATGGTCAGGGATAAAACAATAAAGAATGGCTAATTGCGTTTTAAAGTAGGCCGGAACATTGCCCGTCCAAAGGGGTACAGCTGGTCACCCCAAAATGGAACTATCGATAAAGTAGGAATTAATTTTTTTAGGAATAATTATTTGAAAACAATGTTACCAAAAATTATTGATACCTACATGTGTCAAAAAAAACCGAAATTGCTTTCGGTAGATAGAGTTGACATAAGAACTTAACTCTTCGTAATGCTCTGCTGCGATTTTTTGAAGGTTGGCAATAATGGTTTATATGAGATCCACCAACTTAGAATTAAGATCAAGTAACTACGTAAGTGTCAAACAATATAAACAATCAAATTCTAAAATGGCGGATATTTACCGCAGTTTAGGCTCCTTAGGGCCGCTCCTCAGTATACAGGGTGTATCAGAAGTCCGAAATAATACTTCGGGTACATATACGGTAGCTCATATGTGGATGCTTAGTGAAGACTGATCACACAAAACTATCATAGTTACTGAGTTATGGACCTTTGAATATTTGTCATAGGTATCATGTTCTGGCCTTTGGGTACATCCATAACCCTATTCCGCAGTGTAAACTGTACTTATGAGGGGCAAATACTAATATTCACAAGACAGAACACGCAAATTTTACATAGGATTCGAGATATTACGATTTATAGAAATTGACGACGAAAAAAAAGTTGGAAAAACATGGTCGAATTTCGATCAAATTTTGATACCATTCAGTTGTATACCCGATACTGAAGCAAACGCCGAAGTATTATTTCGGACTTCTGAAACACCCTGTATACTAGCTCGGTGGTCTAGACTAATTCATCGTGACATAGATAATCTAACGTGCGTAGACGTCAAAGTCACACACAAAATTGGACGTGTGAAACTGTCAAATGTCAAAAAATGCTCCCTGTTTGATATAATAACTCGTTCTAAAAAAGGTGATGCCAAAATTCTGTGCTAATAGTGTAACTGAAGAATAGTACTGCCATTTCCCATGAGCCGTGGACATTTATCGGCGTGGACCGGTCGTGGATAAAACAATAAAGAATGGGTAACTGCGTTTTAATGTGAACAAGAACACGGTGGACAATGGCCGGCGATTGGGCCCCGACCGGTGGTCACTGCGAAATCGCCATTTGCCGCGTTGTGCTCAATAGTGATGTTCGATTAAATATTTTATCGTTGTCGAGCCGTGAAAATCAGCGATATTACATTTTATTTTAGATATGTGCGTATTGAAAATGGTCTGACAACAAAAACGCTTCAATACATCGTACTTAACGATATGCATATTTAAAATGATCCCACTTGTCTCGACACGTGCAATCTCAATAATCTTAAAAATAAATTGAACAGCTATTTAGCTATATTTTATCCTTAAATTATTCACCTTATGTCTTTTAAATATAAAGAAAAACATATTGAAGACAAAATCGATGTTAATAGAGTATCTTGAATATATGTATATTATTTTATCAACGTAGTCTACTGAACTAATTTCATAATTTTTTAATCGATTCGAAATCAAACATTGCACAGCACTATCCCGGGTGTAGGTAAGTAATAAACGTACCCGCATAAACCTTTGAATTGCTGACCACAGCATCGAACCTATGCGCCCTTTGTCTGTGTCCGGCCGCAAATTGTTTAAGAAATAAAATAAAATCTAATTTACCGCCTTGCTACGTTTATAGGAACCGTTTTACGAGCGCCGCTGACTCGAGTGTATTGTTTACTTTCAATACTTTTGAGTTTTTATTACTCGCTCCTTAATACGATCAAGGTACTAAAATTGATAGGAATAAAGCTTATCCAACTTTATTGGAGAATTATATTAAACCTATTTAGATTTATTTGATGTACGAGTATATTACGATTTATCATTACAAAGTATTCCAATTAAATGCGGGATAGACATACTTTGGTATGCTGTTAATAATAATATTGAATAATAAAAATATATATATATCAATTCAAAAGGTAGTACTTCTGGCATCGGCGCTCATAGTGAGGAAGTTCCTCTCTCTGGAGTCTTGACCGCTGGTTGCACTGTTCCAGATACCGGTGGGGAACTGTTTTTTTTTACATTTTTAAATGTATTCTTTTATATTTATATATAAATGTAATTTACATTTAAATAAGAAAAAACAATAATATTTTTAAACTGTAAGTTTTTCGCTTGAAGATAAAAACATGTATAACAACTGTACGGAAACTTTATTCATATTTTTTAGTAGGAACTGAAAGATTAATTATAATATTATATTAATTCCTCTTCATCCAAAGGCTGCCTGGTAGAGATCACTTTTAGTGATCAGGCCGTTCATTGTTGAACTTCATTATAATTATTTTTATCGTACATGTATAGTTTGTATTTCTGTAAGAAGTGAAACAATAAAGAGTTATCTATCTATCTATATTATTTATGGAATTTATATGGCAGAATTCAGCGGCTTCAGAACACATAACTTTTTACTTTGGTTTTTAGTAAAATCTCAATTATTTTTGTTTATCATCAATAAGTTGCCACCACATTTGCATATGCATATGCATAGTAACACAACTCTGAAATAGTAGAACTTGGGTCCAAGTAAGATGTATAGAGACAAGCCAAACACGTCCCAGAACCAATATCTCTTATTTATGTTCATTGCATTCACACCACTCTGTCCAACAATAGAAATCGTGAACATATTTGCAGATAATACAGTTACCGTGACTACGGGCGAGGGAGACACATTGCGCTCATACAAACAGAAAAATGGCCCCAAGCAAGCTGCAAAATGTCCCGAAAATACATTAGTCGCATTAGAAACAGCATTAAGGGTCGGGCCGATAACAATTAGGGTGGCTCTGGGATCTTAAGGGGAATTAACAGCGCATAGAGTTTTAGCACTGGTTTAAAGAAAACTCTATTACCGCAGAATGGTTCAATTTGACTAGGCACTTCCAACATAATTATCACAAGTACAACTATTTGTATAGCTTTGTGATGTTAAACAATAAAAAATTAAATACCACCTGCACAGAGATAAGACTTATGTCAAAGATTATCACTTTTTTACTTTCGTAATTCATACCAGAGAAAAAGACAAAATGATATGTCACATTTTGTCTTACTACGAACGAGTTCTACTCAGTTGTGTGATACATATGAAAATATATTTTTGTTTTCATAAGGCACGGTGACAAAATATGAGAAAAACAAATCATAATCATCATAAAGAGAGAAATTCATTCATACTTAAGCGAAAAACATAAAAGGTACGAGAAACGGGACATCAGCGCCAGCAAGATAAAGGAGACGCCGAAAATTCTTCCAACCGCGATGCCGCGGCGGCGACTTTTACAATATGCATAACTTGTTGAGAGAGTAATCAAAAGACGATATAAAGTGAAGAGGAAGACACGACGAAAGGCTAAAAATGTAAACCCTCTCTTAGATTTCCTTGAAACAAGTGCCGCGACCCCTCCGGTAACTTGTCGTAAGATGGGAAAAATTACACGGCAACGGCGAACTTTTTTCGATTTGAATTATGATTCCTTATTTCATGCTGAAGTTTGTTTTGCACTGGACAGAGCTGATTCTTTGACGCCATGAGAATATTAATATTCAGTTTTCAGAATGAGCTTCGGAAGTAATTACTTTCTGCTGATTTCTTTTAGAAGGGATTTAATTATCAAAAGTGAGGCAAACCGAAATGAATGTTATAAAATATTAACAAGATTTGGTTATTACCTTATTCAACTCTCTCTCCAGTAGTAGGTCCATTTTTAAAAAAAGTCTGAACTTGAAAATGTCTAAAATTCTTGAAAAATATAGATGATTTGATTACGAGGCCGATAGTTACTACATTTGCGGTATTTTTATCAAAAATGTTAAAATACGATGTACGTACGATGAGACGAACGCAATTAAATTTTCCCAATTTATTGTTTGAAAGCTATTTTCGTCTTAAGTACGAATGATAGTCCAATGACAAAATTTTCTCAGAATAAAACTTAGCGCTGGCAGTTACCGAGGGATTATTACTTCGGAGGAGGCTTTGACTTTCAACTTTCTAAAGAGTTTGTTGAATAAGTTTTCTGTATTACCCAGGGTAATATAATTTGTCAGGCGCTCAACGATTTCAATGGAATTCTTATTTTTGTTGACTTAAGATATATACCAGAGTAATCTTATTATAATGGTCAATGCGCCTTTTAGTTAAGAACCTCATTCTTCTTTGATTTTATAGAATATTTCTGCAAAAGTACTTCTATACACTTTAAATCGATTATAGTATGTTTTGAATTAACATATTTTTTGTTTAAAGGGATACCCCGAGCTGTTTAGTTTACATAAGTAGTGTATAATGCGCGCAGGCCCCGTAGGCGCGAGTTCTCAGTCTCACTGAGAAAATATGTAAACTTTTAAATTGTATTTGCATTTCATACGGCTGGAAATATTGGCTTCGTGCCTGTGGACTGCCATAAAGACTTAGGATCCGTAGGGATGTGCCACAGTAGGGTTCCACATGTTGCAATGCTCTATTCGAGACTCGCTTTCATATGCAAATTGCATATTGTATGCGTTAATTTTGTGCATATTAGTTTTTACACCGCTAGAGAAGGGTTATAAATTCAATATACTAAGTTTAGTATTGCTTCAATTATTAAGTCGCTTGATGTACAAAGTTAGATGCGTTCTATACTAAATTATCTTATCAGACAATTCATCTATCGTTCATCACGTATCGACTATCGTTCATCACGCTTTACTAGATAGTTGTGATTTTCCTTTTACGTTTGAGTATTCAAATTAAACATTTAGATAACAAATTATTTCCGCTTTAGTCATAAGCTTGAATTTATTTATGTTGTTACTATTAACGTGAGGTTTACGTATTTGAAGTCGATTGAAATTGTAAGCTTAAAATATAGTAGATGACCTACCAAAATTAATAATTATTTTGTATTAAACATTAACAAAGGGAACCCCAACCCCTATTGAAACAATTGTGATTTAGTAACAATAAATCTGTTAAATAAATTCTACAATGTCCATATTTTAACAATAAAACATTCCAAACTCTCGATATAGGTCGACGCGAATAAATTTCAAACTATAAACAAGCTTTGTTCCCAAATTTTCGAATAAATCTTTGCGGACTAATTTCCTACCTTTTAGATAAGCATAAATTCTGCGTCAAAGGGCTTTTCAATATTAATTGTCGAGTTACCTGGGGTCTAGCCTCGAGTTTTGACCTTTCGTTGTGCCCTTTCGCTGACCATAAACGTCGAGGAACAATGAAGGGCCAAGGAGTGACCCTAGCGGTACCCTCGGTAAGTTCTTGGCCCCCACAGTCCACGACCACCCCTGTCAAAGGCCAGCCTGCAGCCCCCGGGGAAATTATTGTCGGGATTTAAAGGGCATTGCTTACGTGAAAGTATAAAAACACGATACTTATAATATAAATTTTTAGCTGCAATAAGTTTTATCTGGTATCGGCCACGTGGCCGGCTCTGAACTAAGTTTTATTGACAGCTCTATTAGGATAAATATGTCATTTATATGCTTAGTAGCTAGTGTATTTACGGGATTATACTTTTACTCATATCAACAAGTGATATTTAGTGAGATTTGGTTGTAACAATGTAAGCGCACATCAGCCATTAAGAACCGGTACAGTTCTTCATAAAAAAAACATTTTTTTAGTAAGTGTAAAAAAATGTTGATCTCATATAATTCACGTACAAAATTGCGCATGTTTACATTTTTAGGACCCTTTACGCAAACACACACCCCGCTATACATGCACTCAGTTTATCAATAATTTGATTCACCCTATGCTGTCAAAATTTGTTTTGGCAGCTCAAGACTTCAGCGCAAAAACTCCGCATCAAACATTATTTACACGAACGGGATAAATTTGTCAATCAGGATCAAACGCCCTTGCATGCATCTAACTTCAAAAACTTCCCATCGAGACGCGCCCCAAGAAAAAAAGCTTTTCCTAAATCATTGTCAGTTCCAATAAAATAAGCAAAATTAAATAAACAGCCCTCGGCGAGATAAAAGGTCTAGACGACGACTTAGACCGCACTTTTGATGGTGTCGTATTTTTTAAAGTTAGGGGAAAGTTGACACTCGGTCGACTTTAACCTACCATTGTATTAATTATTCAGGGCGGTTCCATCGTGTTTTAAGGTGCGCTTGCAGGAGGGTAAGGTAATTTGTTTTTTTTAGAAAAAAAAGCGTAAGGAAAAGAATTTTAGGGTAGTTGCACCGAGCGGCGCGCTTCCACAATAGCCGAGGCGGCAGAAAAGTTAAATAAAATTGTTTTGGAATGCAGCGTGGAACGAGATAAGTTCCGCCTAGTGGATGTACGATCGATTCTTATCGAAAGTAAGCTTAACACGGATAATAAATACGTACTCAAACAATATTTTCAACAAAGCGCCTTATGATGTTTGAAATAACAACATTGACTGTAAAATATTAATTTCAAACTGAATGTATTCATATTTGAAAAGCAGCGTTCTAAAAAGTTCACGTGCTAAAAGCATATTAAAATTAAAACGGCTTTTTTATTTGCAAAGGAATACTAGAAATATCAAACATAATTAAGTCTGCGACTGTGACTGCACGGCATGTTGTGTACACAAAAGAATATTCCTACACCAAACTCATTTGTAGATAGACGGGGGAGGCTTAGCGTCCCACCCGGAATACTTTAACTTTTCAATTGTAACTTTTGATGGGTTTTCGAACGTAATAATAATCGTTGTATCGTCGTGATGGGGCACGAATCAACGGGCACCGCGTACAAAAGAATCCCAATTTTATGTGGAAAATTGAGTTACATCTTCGGTTTATTATTCACTCCTGTCCCAGGGTTTGTTGCACTTTTATGAACACTATTTCCAATTTGAAATATTGAATACAGAGTGGTATATTTCATGGTGATTTGATTATTCAAGCAAGTGAAATAAATATTATGGAGCGTTAAATATCTAGTGTTCCTTATAATCTTAATATAAGATCTGTCCACTATCCTGGCCTAGACTTTACATGTCTATCAAAACTAGTCAGATGTCACACGGACATACTGCATTGCTTAGAAAATATAGATACCTCAAATTATTTTAAGGAACATAACTCATGCAAACATGGTGAGAATAAAAGCGGGGACATTCTTTCGAAGGGGAAAATCGATACTCGTTACCAATCATTTTGGCGTGCAGACATGCTGGTAATATTCAATTCTTAGGCACACTTTTCATGGTAGATAAAACTCATGAATCAGTAGTCCATATGTGAAAACGAAAGGAGGTGGGTTCGTTTCAAAAAATCTACTCCGCGAAGGCGAGACGCGAGTCGAATTTCCTGTCTGATACGAATCTTCCCTACTCGCTTTAAGGTGATGTATTTTCCAATTTCTACCCTCCGGTTGATAGGTTATGTCCCACGTAACAACAAGGTACGATTCACGGGAGTTGGGGCGACGAAAAGTTAGCTGCACAGGCCAATGCTATGCGATATTTTAAGACTTTGTATAGACTTTATCTACTGTTTCGAAAAAATAGTAATTATGGATTCGTATTTTTTAAAAATAAAATGATAAGAGGTATACATATAATTTATTATTGTTTAAATAACAGTGACTTTTTGAGAGTAGAACATTTACCAAACAAATTATATCAATATAAAATAAAATATGAACAATTTAACACACAAATCGTATTATATTATTAGCGTCGCTCCCCAAGTGGGATGAAGCCTGTCCACGAAAGGTCTGGTTCTCCTGGAGACGTCGCGCGCCTATTTCATAGGGACCCTTCGTTAAATTGATTTTCAATTTGTTTGAAATGTGGTCCGCAGTGCAACGGGCAATAAGGAGGCGGAATAGCGGAAAATTATTTGACTGAAGTTACCCCTGATGAGATTTCAAATGAATTAGATGGATTGAAGGGTAGAAATTTATATTTCTATATTTTATTAGACTATAAAAAATAAAGTTTGGTGTACGTTTGGTATGTCGTTGTCTATTGTTTCAATTCTTAAAAAATAAAATATCTTACAGATGACACTGCAAACAAAAATTGAGTAAACAATATGAATATTAATCGCGAATTCGGTTGACTAATAAATATCTATTAACTTCTTGTGATCTCGCGATGTTACTTCCATTTTATTGTCGAGTGATGGGGATTAATCCAGCTGACTTATAACTGCAATACATTTTCCGTCCATGTTGGATAGGGGAGTATAAAATAAAGCTTCCTTGAGATTATATTAATACGTGCCACGGCTCGGCTGAAATGGTCTGAGCTCGCGACATCGTAAGTCAACTAAACTGCAGCGAACGGTAACGCGATTACGTCATTTATTTCAAACTTGTTTCAATCGCCTTTTGTCAAAACAGCTGTCAAAATTTATCGAAAAACAGACTTGGTTTTTGTTTATAACGCAATTTTTTTCACTTGAAGAATCTTGCTACATGTAGTAGAAGTAGACAGTTTTAATGGGCCCAAGTCTACTAACACTATCATCGTGGAGTTGCTATGACTTAATTTTTTAAGGCATGAAAACCACATCTTTTTTCAATGGTACCTAAAATATGAACATTGTACACACTAGACATATTCTAGTTACCATCAATACAAGATGTAATTTTTATGCCCACGCGACGATAGTGTTAGCAGACTTGGGGCCCTGTACGTTTGTTTCAGAAAAAATATTAAGCAGACATCTATTTTCTTACAACTATCTATGCCTACTAGGTAGGTTTTTTTTATTATAATAATTGTGTATTGTATCTTTCACCTCCTAAGTAGGAAAATGTACATATTAAACAGTATACGCATTTTCTATTATCTTCTCATTTTAATATAAACACTCAGATACGCCCACTTTCAGCTAATAAAGCGTAGCTACCTTATATAGAGACAGATATGTATATAGTAATGTTATCCAGAGATAATATCTAAATCAAAGCCCCTTTGTTTCATAGACAAATGCATGAATGACAAGCGGAACCGAGCGCAGAAAGGCGCCCCGCGAAGAACCCGGAGATGCGAGGCTGCCCTGATTAATTTCGAATGATATTTGATATGTTCATCTGAAGGGCAATAGTGGGGCGGTTCCTGACAAATGAGTAGATTTTCATGTCGAGGTTGAGGGAGTCACGATTAAACGTCTTTGGTAGTATGTTGCATTGGATTAATTACCGATCAATAAATTATTGTTTGCGTAGAAATGTAGTGCGCTTGGTTGTAGAAACAGCAACGAATAAAGCTACGCCAATAGATGTTGGTACCAAATAATCTAGACGATAAGCATCTAGCATGCTCATTCGACGCAGAAAAAATTGTAGATTACAAATATGTTTATAAGTCAATACCGCCCAAAAGTGTCGTTTATGCCAAACTAACGGGATTGTTATACGATCATTTAGCAAGTGACAAAAATATTATGTCGTTCTATATCCAAATATGAGCGTCAAAACGAAGCGCCGCCGTGTGCGACCAATTTGCTGCCAATACCAAAACGAACCTTACTAACATATAGAAGTATATTCTTCAAAGAAATTTCGTTGATAATGCAACCGAATTAGTCGCATGGCTTTTGTCAAAGAAATTCAATCTTTATGTATATGTACAATAGAGTACATTTTCATAATAAGTCATGCGAAGTTACACGTCTGAGTATGTTCATGCCCAATTTTCGTTTGATAGACATTTATCTCTATTAGAGATATGTCGAAGCAAAAGAAAAAAATAGGACCAATTTGACGTTTCGTTTCGACATATCTCTAATAGAGATTGATGTCTATCAAACGAAAATCGGGCCCCAGGGCTTTATATGTATAAAAGGGTAGGTTAACTAAATTGCAATGAGATAAAAATAACATTATTTTAACAAAATGCTTATGAAAGTATACACGATAACTATAACGAAAATGCAATTTTTAAATTTTTTGTCTGTCTGGCTGTCTCTCTGTTTGTTCCGGGTAAACTTCTAAACGGATGAACAGATATCGACAGGACTTTCACTGGCAGATAGCTGACGTTCCAAGGCGTAAGTAAGGCTACTTTTATTTTAGAAAAAAAGCATTAGGGTTCCGCTGGATGGACATAAAATCATTATTTCCGGGTAATCCTCCTAAGGTCCACGCGGGCGAAGTCGCGGGCACAGCAAGTTATTACTAAAATCCTAAATTGATGTCGGCAAAAAGGTTCGAACCCACTGGTGTCGGTCATTTCATTAAGTTCTGACAGCTAATAGATCATTCAAAGTTTTGTCAGTGTTGAACGAAGCAGATTTTATTTACTGCAAAACCTTTATCACATTCATCACCCATTTTTATTAATAATGTGTATTTATTTGTTCGTGATTTTAATTACTTGACACTGGCTAAAATACCCGTTTATCGCAGGTGGAGCCATACCTCGTCTTATTCCAGAAAAAAAATCAAAAATTTCATTCATTTCTACTACTACTACTACAGCCCTTTTAACGTCCCACTGCTGGGCACGGGCTTCCCCTCAATGCGAGGGGGATTCAGGCCATAGTCCACCACGCTGGCCCAGTGCGGGTTGGCGGACTTCACACATCTATCAAGAACTAGACAAGTTCCCTCAGACATGCAGGTTTCCTCACGATGTTTTCCTTCGCCGTTTCATAGCAAGTTATAATCTCGGATGAAAATGAGATTCGCACATAAATCCCAGAGGTGCGAGCCGGGGCCACACTTTGATTTGCAAGACGTGCGTTCGACCACTCGGCTACCACTGCTACATTCATTTCGCTAAAAAAGAAGAATGTACCTAGGTTCGACGCATAAACTTGCGCAATATGTACGTTTTATGGTATAACGAATATGGTTTATCGAATTTAATTTTTAAGATGGTTGCAACAAAGTTGCTTTCATTGTATTGTTCCCGTTGCGGATAAGCTTCTTGTAATTTAGTTGGAAAGTGAGCTTGCTTCCTCGCCATCTTTTGTCGTTCCGCCGGAACATCTTTATGGATATCTTATTATGAACCTAAATTGAGAAGAAGCTTCCCTAGTCCTTATTTGCGTAACAATTTGTGCCCGGATTTGCTCGACCATTCGCAAACAATTTTAATTGGAGTTTTGTGCCTACACAAACTTGTTTTGTCCGCGAAAATTAATATTTAACAAAATTTTACTTAATATTGGAGCCGATTACATTGGCACCGAACTAAACGAAATGTTATCTCTCTCTCTCTGAATATCATGGACTTATTTTTTTCTGTTTATGGGACTAAGCCCGCACCACATTCGCACCACGGTTACTCCTGTAAGCCAGGATCGACAGCGCTGTCCATTGAAGACACCGAGGTTTGACCCTCGGCGAGTCCCGGCGAAAAGCTAAATTGTCTTGGAACCCGCACGAATTTAATCGAGAAAGGTGTAGGAGTATCATGGTCTTAGCGGCAATATGTTTAGTTCAGCCTCCTTACCACCTACTTTGCAGCAATGTTTTTATTATTACCTACTTTCGGTTTTTGACTGTTAACTCAGTACAAAATCGATTAAAAATGTTCATTTACTATTGAAATAACAATACTTTAAGAGCAGCGAAGTCCATTAAAAAAAAGACTTTAAGAGGTGGTATTAAAGCCCTAGTTCAAGTTTGTATTTACCAAACTACGTATAAACTAAATTTGATAACACTTGAAATATTGCCGTCTTGCTCACACGTGTTGGCCGCGACAAGAACAGCAACACATTTATATTTCGTGTGATCATAATCTCTCAAATCGCTGTTGTCAACGAGTAAAACGGATTTTTTTTTTATTAAAGTGGAGAAGAAATTTTGATGTTTGAGTAACGTAATATCATAGACCTTTGCGTTCATATAAAATTGCTCATTAACACGTTGTAACAAAAAGTAAACGTATCATCGCTGTAATATCCTATGCCACATAAGCGCTGTGTAGTCATGGTGACTTTTGTAATGACGCCGTAAGGAGGCGCCATCAAAAGGCGTCATTACACCGTCTCGCGTATATTACATCATTATGCGCGCAACACGCACTGGATGGTACCACTGACAATCTGAGATGTTGCTAATGGAAAGAACACGGGAGTTTTGATAAATTCCCGCTCGTTTTTCCCCTCCCGTGTTGAGTTTAGCAGGCTCGGATCCCGGTGTCGTGTATGAAGGCACGTGAAACAGGATTGAGTGGAAATGAGCCGTTCTGATAAGAACGCTTTGTGGACCGTATCGCTGACGTGCACATGATTTTCCTCTGAACATAAATCTTAAAATGTTTTATACGTCTAAAATCACCTTGTTAACTATAACTAAATTTTTGAAATGACGATAGCCTTGATAAAAATATCTATTCATCGTCGTATTATGAAAAAGTTAACATATTTACAATAAAATTTGAATGGAGATATGTATTATAAACCGCATTTTTTTTTATTATAATCCTTTTACGATGGAATTATAGATTAAAATTGTTTAAAAAATAACGTTGCAGATCGTTTGTAAAATGTGTCAAGACCTTATTATAGTGATTATATCTGAAAGGCTAGTCAAATGTACTACTAATATCCAATATACTAGTAATACTTTCTGTTCTGCGATTATCTTTTGTTAAAGTAAAAAATCCAATATAAGGAGATTTTAAATAAATCGGTGCTATCGTTTCCAATAGCGTTTTCAAAGCAAAATGTTTTTTATTTTTTGTTAAATTACACCAAGGTGTCGGATAAAAAAAATGTTCAGAGCACGGTTTTTTATATTGAAACAACTGGGAATCCATCGGTTTGTTTACCTTGCGGCTATGCGCTCGCTGCAACATTTGGCGTTCACAGCACCCCATGTATTCCTCCGGGCATTCCCTCCCCACTCATTATCCCCGATAGTTATTACTGTCATTTTTCAACTCGTTATTTACTCTGAGGAGAGCTGATAGCGCGACATTTGCTAGCAAAGACCCGGTTTAAGATTAGGGGTGAAGGATTTTCGAGCGGCGCTGGGATTTTCGTGGGCTTATAAGAAAATTGAAAATGACCCTTTAAAATACTCAGCCATTACTATTCCCCTGTGTTTTTATTGAGGTTTAATTGTGATAACAGTGGGTGAAAACAGAAACGGATTTTATTTTTACTTTGGATTTAAAAAAAAACTGTTGCTAAAATTTTTTTGTGGTTGTTACGGATTTTTTTTATTTTGTTGTCTCAAAAATATTTAACAAAGTTCGGGGCGGAAGGTTTATCAAAGTGAGATAACATAAATGTCACCCTGACAGCGAGAAACGAGAAAAGTTTCAAACGGAGTTTTATGAAGACTTTTATTACACTTTAATTATTTTGATGACGTTCTTCCGTAAATAAATAGGTGCTTACCTACAGACAAATAAATGGCGTATGGGAAGGAATTCATGGAATGGATATTTAAAATCAGTAATATTTAGAGGGACCTTTCCTAAGGTCGAGGCGTCGCTTTTCGAATGAATTTATTACTTTTGAATAACTAGAATACATTAGTTGCATCACAGAACAATACATAACTATAGTAACTAAAGAGCAACTTTTAAAAATATATAGGTACATCCCCAGACACCTATTTTTATACGAGTTGCATACTAAGTGACTATACCTGTACTAAGAAAAGGTACCATACAATGGACTGCCAGTGATCCTTGTTACTCTCGATTTTTAACCGACTTCAAAAAGGAGGAGGTTCTCAATTCGATGGGCTATTTTTTTTTTAATTTATATATATTTGTCATAAAACAAAGTACCTCACCACCAAACTAAAAACATTGCCTACTCCATATAGAATGTCATAATTGTGGAAACTAACTAAAATCATAAAAATAAAATGAGCTTCAATATAAATGAAATAAAATCAGAAACAAATTCAAAATTCAATGCGCATTCATTATCGTTAAAAGCTTTCCCGGCTTAAATTTAATGGTGACTTCACTTTGTCAAACATCAAATTTACTTTTTGACAATGATCAACGACGAAATGGACGAGCGCCCAAAATCTGTTCGATCATTCAATCGTTTTGGTACTTATAAGAAAATTTTACGGCAACGTTTTATACAAAATCTTTGGAGATTCGATTAAGTGTCTGAGATTTTAGAATATGTTTTAAAAAAGGACTAGTTCACACTCGAGTTTAGAAATTTAATTTTATACCAAAGAAATGCGGTTGAACTTGGTGGGAATTATTATATATAACAAGAATGTCTAGTAATGTAAATAAAATCTATAGGTTGTCATGATTTTGTACGAATTATTTCTATCGCGCAGGAATGATTTATAATGACAACAAAATATTAGTCACGTCACCCATACATAAAATAGGGGCGTTAACTTTCTTAGCTCGAGAACGAAATTATTTTATTTACTTAAACAATAATGAGCTCGAAACAAAAGCAATTCAGGTCACAAGTACCTTGTTTAAACTGTTCCGTGTCAGTCAATACGAAAACTAATTACTGTAATTATAACAATCTTCAATGTCCATTCACGTACACATGAAATTGCATTAACTACTCATAATTTATACCTTCGTGACAGTGACTACTGGGAAACTAGAAGGAAAACCGTACGTGTCTAGACATGAGCACATCAATAAGTAACGATGACGAGGTAGCAGTCGTATTAAACGTACCACCCCGGGTAATATGATAGGGCGAACTTTTATAAAAGGCCATTTATAATGGATCCGCGGCCCACAGGATTAGATTTGTTAATATTTTATTAGATCTATTGTGGAATCGCTTGAGAGTGATTGACAGCAGCGCTCCCCTGAGGACTGGACACAGTGGGAGCGAAAATCACTAAATATTTTAGTTTGTGGCCAAATGCTGAACTACGAGTGCTATGTTAAATGGGGAATATATACTATTAAATGGATCTTAAGACATTACGGAGAAGCTAATGGTAGTTGGCCAGGTTGACGGGAAAAGAGCACGGGGTCGCTCACCTACACGATGGTCAGACCTAGTAAGGACGCTCACTGGCCTACCCAAGCCATTAAAACCGCCAAAGACAGAAACACGTGGAAGACTATAGTATATCAAGGGATCAATACGTCAGACTAGACACGACCTTCAGTAATGAAGATGCCGACTAAGAAGAAGGAGAAGAGAAGACATTACATAACCTATTAACCTTTGGTTAAGAGTTACGTCAACAAAGGTTGTGTCGTCAAATTGAAAAACAAACTGCATTAAAATACTAAACATTGGAACATTATCATTTACATCACTGTATGCCTCAGAACCTAAATAACCTAAATATCTACCCGATATACGTCGTGCTAATAGTTATATTTATTAAATATCTAATTGCTCACAGTTTTGTAGGCATAATCCCTAAAATTTCGGTAAAGGTATTGGCTACACATAAAAATTACAGTAAAGTAACAGCCGAAAAAAGATTTCTAAGGAAATTTTCAGCTCCGTAGAAACAAAACCTACCATTTTATTTTTTCTTTTTATTACGAGCTCGCGTGACTTATTGCCGACTGTGGCTAATAAAATTCAATAACCCTTCTAGTTTTATTGTTTTGTTTTACGTACAAGCGTACAGTATTTTTTTTTTATCAGATCATACATGATATTAAAGGGTAGTGAAAGTCAACGAGAAAACTTTTATATGTTGCGTTGGAGCATAGATTGGCTTGTTTTTTAAGATCTTAATATATCTTTTTGATTAACTGCGTGTATTAAAAACTGAAAGGCAAACAATACGAATCATAATTAAGTTTATCAAACTTGTTTTAGTTTAAACAAAAACTATAATTTAATATAAAGTTAACAAAGTTCAATTAGCGATTCAATAAAACAACAACAACTCAGGCAGCAATAACCCTCATGATAACTAATATTACATAATACGTATTAGGTGTACTATAGACTGCAATTAATTATTACGAATCCTTATTACCGTATCGAAGGGTACCACTCAGGAAACGGCTCAGCTGGGCTATGAGACTCTAACTGCTAACTAGTTTGTAGTTGCAAAGTGCCTCTAAATTGAACACCTGAATGGCTTTTCCGGGCCTTAGCCTCACCGCGGCCCTAAACTGTACGATATTAATCAACATTTAATAACACAACGTGAGCAGAAAGGCGGTGCACGTACGACCGCCCTGGGACTCCTAGGAAATGAACCGACAGTATTAGTTCCCCAGAAACTCGACCGACGTTGCAAAATATGCAAATGAGGAGGCGACTCATTTGACGAATTTTAATGGATATTTAACTGTGTCAATTATAAACATTCAACTTGAATAATTAGGCACAAACGGTTTGGTACTGGTTGGTTGACGACATTAATATTTAATTTTGATGAAGATGTTTTGTGTGCAATTGTGTGGAAAATAGTATTATACCAAAAAAATAAATAGCCTAATTTACTAATGTTCAATGACATAGCGTACAGTCAGCTTGACTAGTTATAAAAACAAGCAGGCTCTACTATTAGATACTAGTCTATTTTTATCCGTAGAGCCTTCTTGTTGTTCAAAATCTGCCTCACTTACATTTATTTTTGACTCTCGCTTTGCAATAGAGGAAATTTGATCATTTTCTTGCAACTTCTCCTAACCCTACTTTTAATTAAATTGTAACTTTATTGGACACAACTCTGGACCTTGCCTCACAGTAGTAATATTGGCTCAAGTCTTTTCTATTTTTAAGTATAGTAATAAAATGCTCGAAAACTAGCGTATAATGTAAACCAAATAAAATCCATATTGTTTTGAATAATATAACTAAAAAGGACTTCCAAGTATTCAATTCCCGAAATGTTTTAGTTTTTATTCAAAATATGACCTCAGAAACTACAATAAATACTATACCAGCTAATATCTTCAACTGTATAAAAGCATTTACTAATATAGAGGGGTTTTAGGATCGGAATGAGTTATGACGATCGAGAGCCGACTGCCGCCATCTTTCAACTTCCCAAGACCGAAGTTTACTGGACGACCCAAAACACTTTCTTCAAACCCGGAAACTAGGGGTAAAATTTACAACCGGGTTTACAAGGACGTACCCTTATGCAAGAAGACGATACTATTCCATTAAGCACCGCAGGCTAGACTTACTTTAATAAGGAACTATTACTTTAATAAACAAGACTTTAATTTTAAGGCCCCGCCTCGAATAAATTATGTGAGTTAATTAATTTACCTTCTATGGATGTTGAATTTCCTAGCTCATCGTTATATTCTTACCTGAGAAAATAAAAAAATAATGTTAGTAAAGAAATACATGATTGCTAAAAATATATGGTGTAACGTTGATTAGCTTTGACACCGTCTTAAGATGTCGCAGATAAAACCAATTTAAGGAGCTTAATTAACTTTTTTTATTGACGATACACTTAACAAGCAACAAATTTTGTAATAGGATTAGTTGGTAAACATTTTAATAAAGGAGAGCTTTAAATCTGGTAACGAAGACGGGCCGTCAACGCTCGAAATGTTTAAACGAGATATGTAAATAGAGCATGCTGTGTTGAAAAATTGTTCTAATACAATTTAGGTTAATTGAATTTTTGTTCGTTAAACTCGATGTGAAGCACACCTCTCGCTTAATTACCGGCGAGGGTTTGTTAATTTATAACGTCCGACGGACTTAGCGCACTCCAAGTCCACGGAGCAGGATAACATCGAAACTCCCTTAAGATTAATTTGCCAAGTAGGTTCTCGTGAACTTTAACTCGTTTGCCTCTGACCGAATTCCCAGTGGGCCGCCCTTGAGAGTTTAGAATTAAATTTAATGAAATAAATTTGTGGATTCAGCAGTGGAAAGTTGTGTCTAGGGGCAGATAGGGATGGACATTTGGATAGTTGTGGCCGGCCGGATCGTGGCTCGCGGCCTTTGCATGTCCATTACATTTTACTGTTATCAACATCACTCGTTTTTCTGTAGAAAGCAGAAAAGGTTTAGGTACTCCTGAAATCGATCTTGCAATGGTTTTATTATAAACTAACACTAGTCGAAACGATGAGTTGGGATCGATTTGGACCACGATTTAGCGCTATTTCCGATTTTCGGTGTACAAGTCGAATCGAATTCAATCGATCCACAATGCGCTCCTGACGGCTGCAAGCCACCCGGTCTAACTTTCAAATCCGTCTATTAAATTTCGTTCATTCCACCACCGCGTTAACAATTGAAATTACGATATTGGGCGCCATTTTGAGACGAGCAGCTTTAGAAGCCGTACATTTAATTTTTGGGCGCGTATTAGGGGGCAGACGGAAGCCATACAGAGAACGAACAAATAAACACATATTTGTGCTTACGTACAGGGAATTAACACGTGTCAAATGTTATGTAAAGTATTGTAATTAGATTAAATAGGAAATAGCAAGAAGACAAGAAATTATCTTGAGGTGTTAAAACATGTAAAATTGTATTCATGCATACTATGACTCCTGAGATTGATGGGGTATGGACTAACAGATAAAACAAATCCAACAGTTAATAAAGCATCTAAAACTATCAAGATCTTCCAAAATTATTTAATAATTGCAGAGTAAAAGACACCTAATCACTTGGTTGTAGAAACTCATTAGGAAAGTTAGTGGGTGCCTCAGACGGCGCAATGGGTTACAACATAAGTGTTAATCCGGGAAGCGTTTGTCGAGTGTCGCCGCCGCGTTAAGAGGGAAATTAAAAATTGAAAAACGCGCCGCCATGATGGCAGTGGCGTTAATGGCTGTATATAATAAATAAAGCGAGCTGCTCGTAGGCTTATGTGCGAGTCGAGTGGAGGGTGTGGCCGGGGCCCGCGAATGGGCTCTCCTCGCGACATCTGAGACGACCGGGCCCTTTGGAGTGCGGATCACTCGGCTCGACCTGTTTCATATTGCCCTGCCCGCTGTGTAAGAGCTGCTTCACTTTGATTTAAGAGAAAAAGCCGTTTGGACACAACACTCCGAGATACACTTGACTGTACGTTGAAAAAAGGTTCTAAAATGTTAATAGCTGGCGATTGTACTAACTGGCCATTCCAAGTACCCGATTAAGTAGTAAATATTCCTCATCAAAGAAAAGTAGCACAACTAATTTTTCTGTAAAATTTAATAATAATAATAAAGCTACCGAAATCTTGTTTCCATTTTTAAAGCTACTTATACCTTCTAAATTGGTCCCAATTATAGAAGGCTATTAAACAACTGTCACAACCCTCAAAGCCCCAAGGAAATATTATTAAATGTAATTGTTAAACAACTGGCTGTAACGACCTAACGATCGGGTTTCGGTTACCAACGCCCGCCAAAATAACTTCGCTACCCCTTTTGCACGGCCATCTTGTATTCCTTGTTTAGCGCGTCAGAATGACGTCTGACAGGCCGCCATTTTGAAAAAACTCGAGTGCGGCTTCTTTCCGCATCGGTGGGCCGAAATGAGAACTATCGTGCCGGCTACACCCCTTTCGTTTTACATACATCGGATTCATTGTTTTAGTGGCGTAACGTACATACGATAAGCTTTTGTTGTTTGGAGTGGCTGTGCTCGTGCAAAAAGTCCCCCGCACACTTTGGCGTCAAACGCCGCGCGTCAAAATGTTCGCCAATACCAAAACGAAACCTATGTCCATATACATAAATATTGAATTACTGTGGTAAAAGCCACGCTCCCACGCCTCAAAATTCAATGTCATTATGTTGAATAATGAACTTTTTCTATTAGTCAATACAGCTCATTTTAGTATTGGCATAAGTTCAACGCGCTCGTTTAGACGCTCCAGTGTGTGGGGGCAAAATCCTATGGAAAGCGGGACGTCGGTCCCGAGAATTGCACGCTACTCAACATTTTAAAGTCGTTGTAAAAAGCTTCAGAAGGTCAATATGATCCAGACAAAGTATTCTACGGTCCATGTCATACAGAATTCACACGATCTACTAATAATATAAACGCAGTACTAATAGACTTCTAAACATATTTTTAACGCTAAAGTCCCTTTAGAATACCAAAGTCAGATAATTTAAAATAAATGACGTAATGATTCACATATAGTTTACATATTTGTTGTCTGATTTTTGTTCCTATTTCAAAAAAGTCTTTGAAATAACTGCCAGTCATTACAATTGAAACGGTGCGGACATAATTTCCACAAGTAGGTATGTATTTTTGTGTTGTGTAACAAACAAACTGTTGGAAGCGGTGGCACGGCGCGAGAGCCGTCATCGCTTCCACTCAGTAGTTCCCTCGCCCCCTCAGCCCTTATGTTTTAATTGTTGCCCCTGAGAGGTGGGAGGATCTAAGCTCTCAACTCTTTTATATTTCAGCTGTTATAGCGATGTGTTTAGTCTCACATGGTATATTGTATAGTTTATACAGAGCGGCAGCCATTTTGAAAGTATTTATATAACTAGCAATAAGATGTATGTACCTACCTAAGCCGCTTTTTTATCATTATGTTTTACATGTGTTTTTCTAACTTTCAAACAACCTCCTCATTACCTCCTGTGATTGAAAGCTTTATTTTGAAATGTAACAAAAAATAGCCCAGAAGTTTAAGTAAGCAATACCAATCAATCAAGTTAAACCAACACTAGAATATAATTACTATATGTATACCTACTTGAACATAGTTTATACTAAAATCATAACAAAAGCGAATAAGGCCGATACATTCGCGCAATAAAATCTAAAGGGCATACATTTCCCAGTATTAAATGTAACCGATTTCCTCGCAAACAAGCTATTGTAAAGCGATTTTAATTACGCATTCCGAATACATACAGACAACGCGTAACAAAGTTACGGGTATAAAAAGGTAGGGTCATGGTTGTGAAAACTGATACAATATTTCAACTAAAAGGCTCCGGCATTACATTTTTATTTTTAAAATATTTTTCTATAGAAGTCTGTGTAGTGAATTTTGTTAATGAATAAAACATGTTATTTTATTGATTTAATACAGATAGAAGGTTAAATTAAAAATCAAATCTTCTTGTATGTTTTTATGCTAATTAATATGTCATCCTAATCCCTAACAACAAACCCGAAAATCTTGTTTTAGTCTGTTCCTCCACTGGGCCACAGTCAATCCGTTGACAGGGGAGAACGGCGGAGGATATAAATCAAAGGTCGGAAACAAGTGCAATGGCTCGAGTGAATGAAGATTGAGTGGTGTCGCGACCTCCACTCTTGTCTAATCGAGATACCCCGAGGAAAAGAATTTTCGTTTACGCCAATATGCAACCAACGGTTTAAAGACAAAGCTCATACAATTTATTGGTTTTAAAGATAAACTTTTTGTGATAGTTGGTCAAATATAAATGAATATCGCCACGCAACACATACTCATCGTATGATTCCAAACCAAGTAAAGTTTGTACCTTGGGTAAATAGGCGGGGAGCAATCCCAGTCAGTTACACCCAGACCAGTGAAATTCCGTAAACGTAATTTCCAAAATTATCAGCTGACGGAAATTAGACTCGCAGCCACCCGGTACAGTGACCCGAGCGGTCTATGCTCAAACCATCAAACCAGTGAAAGGCAAAGTACGGCCCGCGGGCCACCTCCGGCCCGCGACAGTATTTCATCCGGCTCGCCTAAGACGGTCCGTCAACATCAATAGTATATGGCCTACGTTAATTATATTTTGAGGGTCCAGAAGTATAAAATAGATTCTACTTAGTACAGTTCAACACAAAATGCGTTTATGCTATAATTCTGGTCCTCCTCAGAAATTTCTTAAGCTTTCCGGCCCCCCATTAAGAAAGTTTGCCCACCACTGCACTAGACCAAGCGGTTGACATAAAAAAAAACTTTGATTATAAAGTCAAATTTCATATGCTTACATAGCCAAACTAAACTGACACTATACTAAATAGGTCAACTTCACTGAAGACAAATCTAATCTAACATTTTCTATTTCCTTTTACCTATACCAATGAAACTTGAAGCAGCTAATCAAAGCCTCGAGGATATACAAATAAAACGTAGGAGCTTCCTTAGCGCAATCACCTCGTCGCCCCCACTCCAATACTGTTTGCTCGGACCTCTTTTAGAGAAAACATTGCTTGTCAATACACAGAGCAAACAGTTGCACAAAACAAGGGGTGAGCTACGATGCGAGTTGAGAAAGCTCACTATTTATTTTCACGGGAATTTTTGTATTTTGCCACCTTTGTCACACCGGGATTCGTTAAACTCCTTTCGAATTTTTCAAAAAGTGAAGTCGAATTTGTTAAACATTTTTCAGAATTCAGAAACAGGATTTTGAAATCAGATAAAGTTGAAATTAAACTACTTTACGGATTTTATCGCGTTTATTTACTATTTTATTTTCCTAATCCGTAAAATAGTTTAATTTCAATGTATAGTATTCGCGTAAATATAAGAAAACAATATCAGATAAAGTTGATTAGTTAAAATGTAATAAACATTTTTGTGTCTAAATTTGAGTGCTGAAGTTTTGATTAAAATATCCAAACGAAATAAACACATTAGTAAAAGCGTACTCGGATTCAAGCACTATATTCCTCGGATTAAGTAACAACTGCCAACAAAAAAGAAGGGTCGTCGACCACTGCACCCGCAGAACTTTCAGTTGAAAAGTTAACTCTCCACCCCATAAATAAACCTTCGGTTTTGCCAGGATCCACACCGATTGCAAATTTCGACGCGACGCCGGAACTGCAAAGTCGCATAAATTACAGTTGCCGAGCTGTGGCCAAGAGAAAAACAATCGGAAAGTAGCACTTAGCAGCTTGAGTAATCGTCGGTGGGCAATGACAGTTCGGGAGGCATTCGGACAAGCCCGACCGCAAGCCAAGTCGGCGGGCCCGCAGCCGCAGCCGCTAATGCGTTTGCTTGTGACAAACTGCTTGCGAATAATGAATTGGCATTCTGTGACGATTTGTCGGCATGTCTCTTTGAGTTGGGTCTACAACATATTGTTGATGTACCGATATTTGTGGAGATAACAGTTAGGGTTTAAGTTTCATAACTAAACAAATCAATTTTGCTTTGCAAGACAAAAGCTACACATGACACAATCTAGCAGCTTGAGACGACACCACCAAGTAAACATTTAGCTCACACCATATTTTTCTGTATCGTTGGCATTGTTTGATAGCCATTGCGTAGTTGCACCATCACAAAGGTAATTGGCTCACACCAATTAAAGAATATTCTAAAAACAACTCTCTGAACCTGAGTCAATTACACCTGTACATACAACAGTTAGTTAGACACACCAATGTAAAGAATTAACTGAACACATTCCACTTTCGCCGCACGACGTCGCACTGCAAGAATTGCTACACTTGTTTTAAGATATTCCGCACGTAGCTTTTCCCCGTGATCTAAGACGCGCGTTCCCGTAGTTACGACGCGGTCTTGCCGTACATCTCGCAACACGGGCAGTTCATTTGCTTCACGCTTCATACCCGCAAATAAATCAGCACCCTACTCCAGCTACGAAGATAAGGGGGAAAATTACCTACAAGTCTTGTCGAAGAGAGAAGTTTCGGATTTGTTAATGTCAATAACAGATCCAGTTTTGAAAATGTAACCTCATCGATTACAATTTCATAATACTTGTGTCCCTACCTTCTCAGATATGATCTTCTCTAGTAGGTAACATATAATATCATTATTGTAGGTCCTTACATATTTGTATAAAACAATGCCTTCAAAGTTTCTGAAAAACTTTGAAAACAACTTGAAATTGCACTACTTAATTCTTATCCGTGAAATACATTGGCAGATATAAAAAAATCACTTCCATCTTTTCAATTATTATCTATCTAGGACGCCACCCATACTAAACAAATACCGCTTCTAGTTTCCAAAGTGCACAAATAAATTCTGAAGAAATAGTCTAGACAAATATTAGCATGAGAATAGTCCTTGGTGCGAACGTTAACATTGAAAACAAGGGTCTGTTTGCACTGATTACAGAATACTTCAGGCATGTACCAGAGAGCAAGCACCGTAAGTCGGTTCACACACACCATTCGGCCGCAGCGCCAGTCGGCAACTTTCTTTGTTGCTTAACTATTGTTGGGAGTTCAACTTGCTCCTCCGGATACCGAACGGACGGACCAGGGTCTGCGTGAATTGTTTTGTGTGAGTTCCGAAAAGGAAAACATTTTGCCAGCAGCTTAGGCAAATTGCTTAAACAGAGTACCCGGTTGGGAGTCGCAGCAACTTGCGGTCCTCTCATATTTTAGTTAATGCGAGTTTAATTGCTGGTCTCAAGAAAATTCCAAATGAGAATTACTACCGTTTTTATGTAGTACTTTTATGCTTTTTTAAGTATATACTGTTAGTAACGAGTTTATACCGATTAGCAGTTCAAAAAGTTCAAGTTATAATTATTTTACATTTGATAAATTTTACAAATTTTATTAAGTATACAAAAGTTAAAGAATATTATACATTAATTTCGTAAATGTTAGTCCTGACACCCGGTTTTTACAAACTTTCTTGTTCCGGCATACCAATTAATACATAATTTATAAATTGGAGCCTAACCAAACAAAAACAAAATTTGCAATACAACACCGGGATTACGGACAATTAAAAGTTTGTTCGCGTAATAACGTCCATATATCACGACAGATTCTGTGGAACATCTGAGGCCCGCCGCCGCCGTGCGGTCTCGATGCAAATAGATTTTAGATGTTTGTGCCTACACATACAGACTACTGCATATATACAAATACAGCATGTTTAATTACGATATGCATCAATATTAGTCAAACAACATTATGGAACTAAAAAATTGAAAACCGACCATTTTTTCATTGCGCCTTTTTTACGAGCGACTGTAGTTTTTACTTAGTACTTTTTAAATGATCTCAGGTCACACAATATTTGTGACAAATATTGAAAGCCCTATAACTCGGAAACTACGATAGTTAAGTTTCATCTGACTTCAATAAGCACACATCTGATACCGCTTATAACTAAAATAAGTAATTATTAAAACTTATTACTTAAATAAGATATTATTTTGGACTTTTGAAATATGTAGCCCCGCAAGCAACTAATAGGATGGGATATTTGTAAGACAGAGTTTAATAATAGGATATTACATATAATGGTACTAAATAAAATTATTCAAATAGCAAAGATAAGCTGATTGAGTGAAACTTCAAAATCACAGGGTGACATTTTATGTACTCTCAATAAAACTAAGGAGCAGTATAATGTATTCAGTCTTTATTGAAGAATTTGAAACAGTAAATAGAGTGGCGGAGGGTGCATAGAGTGAAACTACTTATGCAAATGAGCCGTAATGACGAGACTACAGTATGTTGGCTTCGTATTCGATATTACAGGCAGTTACAGAAATGTGTAATAAAATATTAAAACTGTATTATGATTTAGTAAACTTTTATGTAAATTATTTTACTTTATTCGTTATATTATGTCCCAATACACTAAATTGCGTAAGTATTTTTTTTACGGCATCGAAATCATAACTTCTCGTAGCTTGTGAAAAGATGTAACGTTACGTTGACCTGAGCTGGTCATCTGCTTTCTATACGAATATAATCGATAAGGATTGACCACCCGTGAATGTCCACAAGCAAGATAGAATGACAGTACCAAAATCTTCCGTGAAGTCATTTTAAGTCGCTTTTCCTGTGAATCTTCATATTTTATCTTCAGTACAACTTTACAGGGTCCCAATTCTCGCATGATCAACTACATCTCTATTCGAAATATTTCAAAAAAAACGAAAACGTACGACCAAATTGACGTTTTATTTCGACATAATGTCGAATTAGAGACGATGTTGCCAGAATTGGCTCGCTGGATAAGTTGACAACGGCTTTAGTAGAAAATATCCTACAGTACTGGCTTCGCATAAAAATGTTTTGTTTGTCCTAATTGCTCAAAGTGGCTGCTTAGTGCGCACTTTCGACAAGTCATTGTTTTCGACGTGCCCACGATGTAATGGGAATATTTTCGGTAACCCCCCTCTGGAGAATTCGTGACTTTCATAAACGCGGCCGGTGGCAACGGGCTGCTGGATAAAACGATGTTTGTTATACAAGTGGTATATTATGTAAAAACATACGACATTTACTCGTAGATAGAGTACAACGAATATTAAAATGATAAACGTTAAAGGGTAAAATACTCTTGATTTATTTCAAGTGGTTTTTGAGATTTTACTCAAGATTTATTATTGTTATAGTAGAGAAGCATGTAAAACATAATTGACAGAACATGCCTTCAAAACAAAGGTTTAATAAAATAAGTACCTACTATAAGCTACTTGATCACGATCCGGTTTTCATAACGACATTATTCGCAATAGCTATTAGATTCATTCATTTCAATACATTCATTCATTGTCAACTATTTTCTAAAAAATATACTTATTGTTTTTTGTTATCGGGCGACAAAAATGTATAGTTACATGAAGAAAAAAAGCAACGTATTGCATTTCAAATTATTAATATTTTATTCAAAATTAAACATTTGCTTTCAGTAAATTGGAGCAACGTACAGTTTGTTCCAATTAATAATATTCCATTGTGCAAAGCTGATCTCGGCCTGTATAGCTAAAGAAACAATCACTCAAATAGGCTGTTCATATTGAATATTAATCGACATTTTCACTGAGGAATCGGAATAACGTAAAAGGCGACTCGCCGGGGCAAATTTGTAATGCAAAGTTTAGAAATTTCATTTCTATGTTGCCGATAAGTAAACGCTCTTACGGGAGCGGGCGCACAAAGGCAAGAATACGTTTAGCATTTTACTTTCAAACTGCTACAGTTACACAAAGACGCGTCGGATATCCCGGCTAAAAATAATCCAGTGCGGCTCGAACGATTAAACGTTGAGCCAATAAGGCCTAGGTATTCCGCAATTTATTAGCCTTGCAAATTCGAAGCTGCCGCTCCCCCTCTATGAAATATAGCTGCGGCCGCCGCGAAACCTTCCACGGCCGTCGTCGCACCATTCGCAACCAGTATTACACCCCCGTTTTAGCTCTAATTAAAAAGCCATCAAAGAGTTTTCAGTCATTAATCATGAAACTGTTAACGGTGAATGCCGACTTTCCTCCAAGTCCCGTCACAGGAAAAAAGGAGGATTAGGATATTAACAAAATTCCTGAAATATTCGCGATTAGTGGAGTGGTAAACGGCTTGTATAAATCTGTATCTGCGGTGCAGATTTCGAAGGTTTAACATGAATAAATCTTTAGATGTTTCGTGCGGCTCAAAGGATTGAGTAACCCTTTTCTTAGGTAAGTATTATCAACGAAATACCAGATATATTTTAAGCTCTGTAATTGACTGTAGCGGTTATATTTTTTTCACATTTCCTTTTCTTTCATTTTAATTATGACGCACAAATTATGTTTGCTTTTAAATATTTGAATAGGAAGATAAAGAAGAAAGTTGTTTATAAAAGGGAATCAAACGGATCAGTTGTAATGAGGATATTTCGCAGACCTAAACGCGTCAGTATAAAAATACTACGAAATATACTGTGTAAGCAGTATAAAGAACTGGTTCAAAAATAGATTTATTTGCAATCGTTGGTAGCAAATATCTTTATAAAGAAAAACAGTAGCTAAATTCACTAGCTCAAGGTTTAAAATTAAATGGAATACGAGGGATAAACTAATAATAATTCAATAGTCTGCAAGTTGTCCGTTGATTAGGTCGAAGTTCGGTCTATGGCTAGGCACCCGTCGGCAATCGCGTTGATTCGGCGTCGGCGCTAACTCGATGTCGCGCGATTATCTAAACAATCAGCCCGCTGAAGCGCGTTGATTTCGACCACTGTTGATGAACCGTTGTGTTTGATCATAAAACATGAATATTTTATCCGACGGACTGTTTCCACTTCCATTTGAAGTTGAGCCGGATTAGTTAAACACCAGTTTTCATCTACCTCCGAAGTATATAAGTCAAAACTAGGTATATATATATCTCAGGATGGAAATCGATGCATAAGATATTAACCCATTAAGTATGAACTTTTTTCTATGTTGTCAGACATAATATTTTTTTAAAGAATATGCACAGTAAAAATAATGCAAAATGGGGTTGTCCCAAATAGGAAATTAGGGAAAACCCGTTTCTGAAACTGTCACGCATTGAAAAATAGCCTCTAATAAACTATATTTTAACTTGCTACGCACTTAAAACTATTTATTTTAACTTTTCGCAGGATGTAAATTAAATTATAATACATTTATGACTGTGAATTTGTATAGGTAGCTACCTACTTAACGCGAATTCAATGAGGCTGAGAATCTTAGTAACACGTCGACATTTCAACGTGATGGAGATGAAAGGTTTTCGATTAACACATCCGCTGAAACAGGCGACCAACTAGAGGCGTGTCCGGGCAGCTTCACGTGACAAGTAGGTACTAGACTAGCGTGCGGACACCGACATGTGGGCCGAATCGAGAGCCCTCATCGACCACTCGATAACTGATTCCGAATCAACGATTGATATCGATTAGATCAACTCGCAAAACAATGAGCTGTCTCTAAATTCATGTCAGTCGTAGACAGTGTACTGGGTAGCAAAAGGTGCGCTGATTAAATTATGATTTATACAGCAGCTGTGCCAATCTCCTACCCGCATCTGAGTCGTTAATAAATTGGACGATGCAAACTAATTTAGCTGTCGGTTTATAGCTACTCAATAATAGTTGCTATAAAACAAATTGCTTACATACATACTGTACCTACCTATATGTACCTGTACCTACCTACATACCTATTTTATTAACAGGAGTTTTGAGCATTCAACATTAAATTGTTACAATACTAAGGTTCGTTCAATACGGTTCAGGTAAAACGTGTAGTGCGTCTTCGTGGAATAGGTATTTGCAGGAATACGAGTATTTGCCTAGACCATAGAATCCAGTTCAAAAAAATACTTTTCAACGGTAATGAACTCCAAGGGCCAACATTTTCAGGCATATTGTTTTCTTATAATAATACATCATCACGCCTGTATTCCCCGAAGGGGTAGGCAGAGGTGCACTGCAGTGCGCCCACACTTCGCCGATGTATTTTGGTCCCAATGTAATAGGGGGCGAGCCTATTACCATTATACCGGGCACACAGGTTTCCTCACGATGTTTTCCGTCACCGTTTCTTAGCAAGTGATAATCTCAGATGAAAATGAGATTCGCACATGGAACCCAGATGTGCGAGCCGGGGATAGAACCTGCGCACTTTGATTGCAAAGCGTGCGTTCGACCACTCGGCTACCACTGCTATAGCTATAGCCACGGCTGTTTTCTTATATTTACGCGAATACTATACATACATATATATACTACATTAAAATAAAACTATTTTACGGATTTTATCGCGTTTAACACCTCAGTCCCCCCGTGACCATGGTTGCTGTAAAGCAGCCGAAACGTCGGGAAAATAAAATCTATACTTATATGATATTATAAAGCTAAAGAGTTTGTTTGTTTGGTTGAACGCGCTAATCTCAGGAACTACTGGTCCGAATTGAATAATTATTTTTGTGTTAAATAGTTCATTTATCGAGGAAGTTATAAGCTATATATTATCACGCTACGACCAATAGGAGCGGAGCAGCAACGAATAATGTGGCAAAAACGGGAAAATTCCCGAACATGAATCGGGTATTATAGACTTATAATCATAGACTTTATAACATCACTCTACGCGTAACTATTAGCGCGGGTGAAACCGCGGGCACAGCTAGTAGTAAATAAACGCGATAAAATCCGTAAAATAGTTTTATTTCAATTTTCAGGCATGCTATTTTTAGACCTTAAGTTCTATTATTAGCCCTTAACGTTGACAGTAAAGAGGTTAATAATCGTTATCCTAAAAACCTGTTCAACTTCTGAAATAAATTCGTTGATCGCATACTACACTATAATATCCGCAAGAAAAACTCGCTACGAAGCCCTATTAAACTAATCCAATAGGACTGTTTATCGCGTGATGCCATGCCAATTTACCTTAGTTTTGGGGGAAATAAAAAATAATAACAATAAAGTAATATAATTTGGGACCCAAGTCGTTACGAATTTGGGGGCTAGAGAAGCATTAATTTGATGAAACGAGATCATTCGATAGGGTCATAACTATTGTAATTAAGTTAATCGAAAAGCAAAATAACGTTCAAAGCATTTGAATATAGGAAAGCTGACGAAGCTTTCCTTCGGCCTTTCCTTTTCGGGTCGTAAACGCTTCAGGAAATATACTTTTGTTAGTGATTAAATGGCAGAAGCAATAATTATTTTTCTTGATAAGTATTATATAAATACTTGATATATGGGTGGGCAGAGGTGCAGTGTACCAACACTTCCTCGATGTATTTTTGGTCCCAATATAATACAAAGCTAGTCTGTTGTTATTATACCGGGCACAATCCCCCTCGTTACGAGACAGATTTGGGCAATAGACCACCATGCCAGCCTAGTGCAAGTTGGGAACTTCACACGTCTTTCTATAGACGTGTAGGTTTCCTCAAAATGTTTGCCTTCACGTTCAGCAAGTGTCTTGATAAGTCATTTGATATATTGTACAGTTTGCATAGGAGAGTTTGCTTCTTTATTTTATGGATATCATATAGTACAGATACCCAACAGCAATGTAATGAGCAGAATTACGAATTTTAAATGTCCCGATTTCAAGATATTTTCAAAAATGAAATGAAATTACTTGAAAATATAATAGCCGTTATGAGTTATACAAGATAATATAAAAATTTCCCACAAAATAAACAACATTCACGATGAGTATAATTTTTTTTTTTTTAAATTAATGCAAGAAGTTATAGTTATTTATTTATTGTATATTTCTTATTTAAATTAGTAATAAGTAAATTTGGTTCTAAGTACACAAAAAAAAAAAAAATAATTACAAAGTAAAAGTCGAAAAAAAAACTATTAATAAAAATAATCGTTCTTGTGGAAGCATACCCAAGATTGCATTACATATTTGCTTTCAATGAAAACATATTTATAAAGCTTTTAATTTTCGATAGGATCTTAAATGGTTATGTATCACGAATTGAAGTGCTATTTGACTTAAACGACACTTTTGGGTTATACTGACTTATATACATATTTTAAATCAGCGAATTTTTCTGCGTCCAATGAGTATGGTCTCTTGTGGTGTTAGCACGCATGTCAAGACAAGACCTTTGTCACAGATTTGCTCGTTCCCTCTCTGTCTAATTTCATACGAGAGAAAGAGACATAACTCTAGTCTTGGAACACATGCTACAACTAATGTAAAGTTATAAAATTTATCTTAAGTCAAATGACTAAAAATTACTAAAATTGGACGTTTTTCTCCCCGGCAGTACTTAATCTTAAAGTTTAATTACAAGAAACAATCTCAGGACATTTGTTTTTGATTGCCAGAATCAAATCTAAGTAAACAAGAATGAGATTGAAACAGCGTAGGCCCGAGGCAAACACCTGATAAAGGCACTTGATAATTAATTTTCTAACAAACCCTTAAGTGTTATCTGAGTTTACAAGATTGAACCGTCTACTTATTTGTTAAGGGTTTGACGGGTTCAATTTAAAACAGACGTCTAATTAGTAGCTTTTTATTGGGATTTTCAGGTTCATTTTGAAAAGCACTTGCTTTACGATTTAAATCGTTTGATCCCGGGCACACTGGGGCGTCAAAACGTGTGCGTTAAGTTTCTGCCAATACAAAACGAACTCTGTGAATGTATGTTATAAAGATTTAATTTCTGTGGTAAAAGCCACGCGATCAGGAGTGAAAACTCGCTCGCGCCGTCAATAACATTTCGTTGAAGAATGAACTTTATATATGAATCAATAAAGTTTGTTTTATTATCGGCAAACATTATGACGCGCGGGGGTTTTTTATTACCGGTTAAAATCATCATCTGGAAATGTAATTATGTATATTCATTTTACTAACACTGATATGTTGTGATATGTTTGCTATGTGGCTAACTTTAAAAGACAACAATTTTAGAAAAAGGCAAAATATTACATGTATTATTTCAATGCATTTGAACATATACAGGATGTTTCAGAAGTCCGAAATAATACTTTGAAGACTTCATCAGTATCAGGTATACATCTGAATAGTATAAAAATTCGATCGAAATTCGACCATGTTTTTTTTTTCGTCGTCAATTTCCGTAACTCGTATCTCGAGTCCTATGTACAATTTGCATGTTCTGTTTTGTCAGTATTGGTAGTCACCCCTCATAAGTGTACTTTACACTGCTAAATAGGGCTATGGATGTACCCAAAGGCCAGAACACGATAACTGTGACAAATTTTCAAAGGTCTATAATTCAGAAACTATGATAGTTAGGTATAAACTGTCTTCACTAATCATTCACATATGAGCTACCGTATATGTACCCAAAGTATTATTTCGGACTTTTGATACAACCTGTAGTTTAACTGAGGAATAATCTAACCATTACTCATATCACGATTGGTGTTTACTATTTTAATCAATTATGAATTGTGTTGACACATACATTTTGTTCGTTACAAGACAACACAATCACGAACGCAAAAATTCCTTTTACAATGTCATTAGGGAAATTGCTGTCGTTAATTTATAAAGGCCTCTTAACTGGTCTGATATCGACGAATTTAAATCGGTAATCCGGTGGTTTGTTTTATAGCATCGATATCAAACGATTTATATCGATGATCGTAAACTCGCGTTCGATGGCAAATTAACTACATGAACAAATAACAATTATGTCTTTTAGTATCGAGTCATAGGACGAATACTTAAGTTTATCTTTTACTCAAAGCCACTACTACTACATACAAGATAAATACTCTATCACTCTGTCTGTACATACATACTACTACAGCCCTTTCAACGTTCCACTGCTGGGCACGGGCCCCTCTGAATGCGAGGGGGATTCAGGCCATAGTCCACCACGCTGGCCCAGTGCGGTTTGGCAGACTTCACACATCTATCGAAAACTAGTCAAGTTCCCTCAGACGTGCAGGTTTCCTCACGATGTTTTCCTTCACCGTTTTATAGCAAGTGATAATCTCGGATGAAAATGAGATTCGCACATAAATCCCAGAGGTGCGAGCCGGGGTTTGAACCTGCACACTTTGATTGCAAGGCGTGCGTTCGACCACCTTAATACATATTATTTTAATTTAGGGCATTTTACTTTGGAATTAGGCACCGAGTTGATCCATTCAATCCCAGATATCTCATATATTGCGATGCGAGATCGTAACAAAGGCATTGGACTAGTTCCAAATTTTAAAATGTACCCGTTCATCAATCCTTATAGTACGAACAAAACACTTTTTTATCGATTCCATTCAGCATGTTTTGATTGGAAGTGTCAATAGGGGCGCGAACTTCGCCGGTATAGAGTTACGCGCAAAACAAACTAAAGGCGCAATACTTAAGTGCGAATACAAAACAAACACGATTTATATATCGAATTACCTTTGACGAAAGCGGATTGCATCGGAATAAAGGAACGTGCGCTCGATAACATACGGCTTTGTGTTCCATCGGGACAGTTACATGCCACCTAAAATGCGAAAAGGATTAAAAATATTATATATGTGCCCAGCATATCAATTACAAGACTAATAAAAAAAATTAAAATATAGGGCCAGTTGACGATATCCTCTCTTTTTTGAGGACGATTAAAAATAGCAAAATATGCTAAAAGAATAAAAAATACTATAGATATAGATTAATTTGGTAAGTTTAATATGCATGCCTAAAATATTATTAGTAATGAAAACATTATAGAAACTATCATAAATCTAAGTAATGAAAAAGTTAATAATATGATAATGCAATTACCTAATGTTGGGCTTAATTAAATTTTATGTTATGGTTGGTTATAAAATAAGTTATTTTATCGTAATAACTTGTACATTAGCGATTTATATAAGGCTGTAAAAGGTCACAAAAGCTTTCTCGTATTTCTAACTAGCGGCCCGTCCCGGCTTCACACGGGTGGACTGTTTTTTGAAATTTTGGGATAAATAAATAAAGCCTATGTTACTCAGTGATGATAATGTAGCTTTCTAACGGCAGAAGATTTTTTAAAATCGGTCCAGTAATTTTTAAGTTTATTCGTTACGTACAAGACTACAAATCTTTCCTCTATATAATATTAGTATACATTGGTGTGTTCTAGGATTTGTAGGCGTAAGAAACAAATAGTAGCTTCTACATTATGGCTGAAACCAAAGCTTAATTAAGACTAGGCACCTCTGCAGAAGCAACTAATTAAACTTGTTCCATTATTCGCGCAAACGAAATTTTAAGAGAACTTCCAGGGACAGACTGCTGCAAAAAAGGTTTATTTGTTGCGCTAAAAAGTTATTTCCTGGATCGACCAGTTTCTTTTGCTTGGAACACTAAATTTGAATAATAAATTTAAGTTATTAAAATATTTATGGACACTATATTAACAATTGGAATCACAGTTTTATTTGATCATAAAGTTTAAATAACTATAAACAATAATTTAAAAAAAATGGACTATTTGGATACAAAACCAAAACATGAAGTGAATATTTACAAAACTTACAAACATATTGCTTTAACTGGGCCTAGGTACCCCTTAAAAAACAATCCAATATTAATATACCTCTTTATAGCAAACATTAATAAAGTAGACATCAATATAGAATATGAAATTAAGGAACTCAATGGCAACGCCTCGAGCCAAAATCTCGGTTCGCAAATCTCGCAATGAGCACACGAATAAGCGCCACAAGCAAAGCTCGCTCGGGCTGCAATTTCCAAAAGTATTGATGACTAGAACACAAAGGGGGCGGAGTGGAGATTAAGTAAGTAACTTGCGGGGCTTCAATGTGCGGCCATTCTCCGCACAAAGGCTGAAATTTTCCAGACGCGAAGAATTTTGATGGTTTTCGGCAACAATGGCTCGCAGCAGACGTCAGCGGCCAGTTCGCGATGAGTATTTTACGACTGGAATTTGTAGATTCTCTTCTCGTTACCACAATTGTTTTGAAGTGAACAAAGCGACCATAATGCAGTTAATTTCGCCCGACTCAAACTCCCATAGGGATAGCCATAAAGTAACAAGCTAAATTTAATTTTAATTTTGTTGCACTGTTTGCACAGCTAAGGGACTGTAGCCACATAAATGATACATATGATTAATTAGGGGATATAGGTACTTATTGTGTTGCACTATGATTCAAAATTGCAAAAGCAAGAACGTCAATACTGTTTAGATTTCGATATATATAATATAAAAATGAATCGCTGAATGTGTTGCTAAGCGCAAATCTCGAGAGCAGCTGAACCGATTTCGGTAATTCTTTTTTAGAATATTCCTTGAAATACGAGAAAGGTTTGCCTAAAAAAGTCTAAAACCAACACTTTTCTATACTCACATACAAAAGATTCGTAATAATACTTACAAGTCAACTTGAACTTTAATACTATAGGATAAAGTTTAAGTGTTAGTGGAGAGGGAGTTCCGGGCAGGAAAAACAATTGAGTGACGTTAGTATTGTATGTCAATATTAATATAGAATGATTTGTGTTTTTCTTTTTTTGTATGAAACGAATTAACTTAAAAACTACTGGCGCGATTTCACAAATTCTTTTGCCGTTAGAAAACTATATTATCACTGAGTAACATAGGCTATATAAGAAACCAGTGTGAAGCCGGGACGGGCCGCTAGTTTTTAAAAAAAATCTGTAAATACTCACTACAGTCTTATCCCATTAGTTGGGGTCGGCGCAGTATGTCCTTTTCTTCCATTCATCTCGCTTTTCCGTCATACCGACATCCACTAATGCATGTAGTTATAAAAAAAAAACTCAATTGAAACAATAAATAATTGAAGAAAAACTCAAATCAAATTAAGACACTTAATACATTATATCGAGGGGTGTAAGGCTATTTGGCTTAAGCGACACTTTTACGCGATATTGACCCATATACATATTTGGAATCAACATTTTTTTCTGCATCGAATGATTATGCTCTCCTGTAAAGTTGAACCCCGCAATATGATGTCATAATATTTTCTAATGAAAGCTACCTTCAACAATATTTGAATTGTACGAATTGAAAAGGGAGTATTTTTTTCCGAAACATAACTTTAATTAAACTTAACCTTTAACTCTTTTTGAGTTATTTTATAGAGGTTTTCAGCAGTTGAAGTATCGATAATTCATTAATAGTTCGCGTTTGTTTATTTGACAGGTCTTAATAAACTGATTGTCCAAATTATGACAGATTGTTGTTTCCATTGTGTTTGTCGGTGTAAAATGAAAATGATTTTATTAATTAGTTCTCAATAACGTTTCGCGTATATTGAAGTTACCAACGAAATTACGCCCCGAGTGTAATGCAATTAATATTGGTGAATGGCGTAACGGAACCAATGCACTGTTACTAATTAGTAATACCTACGTTGTAATCAGTATTTAAACTTAACCCACAGTGGTAATAATACACCTTTGCCAACTTAATATATTTCGATATTTCGACAATGAATTAAATAAAAATAAAATCCGTAAAATAGTTTAATTTCAATGTATAGTATTCGCGTAAATATAAGAAAACAATATATGAATTAAATACTTTTATTATTATTACGTAAGGTGTGCAAGTTTAAATCCCGGGCCCGCACTTCCGACATAATTTTCATGTGCGAATGCCATTTTCAAAAATGATTAACACTTGCTGAACCGTGAAGAGAAACATCGTGAGGAAACCTGCACGTCTATAGAAAGGCGTTTGAATTTCACCAACCCGCACTGGGCCAGCGTGGTGGACTATAGCCCAAAAATTTCCCTCCTATTGAGAGAGAATGTGCCTGGTGTAATGGCACTATTGCCTATGCAATGCACCTCTGCCTACCCCTTCGGGGAATACAGGTGTGATGATGTATTATTATTATTTATCCGCTCAGTAGTTGTAGCTTGTGTGCCAAGACTAGACTTAGGTATGTCACGGAATACAATGACTTTGTCTCTTTATTTCGTATGAAATAAGACAGAGAGCTAGCGATCGAATCCGTAACAGAAGTTTAAGTATAACATGCATGCTAACCCCATAGGTGCGTTTTATTTTGTCGTTTAAGTACTTTAATTTTTAATCTGTGGAGTTAGCACGTATGTTAATACTAGACCTCTGTCACGGAGTCGCTCGCTTGCTCTGTGTCTCATTTTATACGAGAGATAGAGACACAATCAACATATTCCGCGACAGAAGTCTAGTCTTGGCGCGCATGCTACAACTACTGGTGATACAAAATATAATTTGGATTGTACTCCAAAATTTAATTTTAAAAGTACTATTATTAAACTTTTGTTCGAATTCATCAATGATACCACAGATTCTATACGGAAATACCAACAACAATACATATAAACAATCTAAAAATACATCACTCCATAGACATAAGTAGGCTTCACAAATAGTGAGGTTAGTTCGGCGGTCGCTCCATTCACAGTGTGAAATGACCGTATTCAGATATGCGTAACTCTGTGGACAGATCCCGCTTTGCTGGAGTTAAATATAAAATAATATACGGCGACAGTATATCGTGAGTTCTTTTGAAACGTAATATTTAATGTTACATTGATATTTATTACGCGAACATTACCGGAGAAAAAATTGGCTAATGGTATATCAATGATGATAAAATATTACGTCTGTATTCAACCTCGTATTGGTAAAGTATTGTATGATTTTTTGATATTTTGTGATTTACTCAACGCATTTTTGGGGGTTGTTTTTAAATATGGACCTATTATGTGTCGAGGATATTAAGTAATTCATTGCGGTTGTGTACGGTATTTTGCATATTATATTATAAACGGGGCCATTTTGGCATATATTTTATCGATGAAACTGCGGCGATAGTGTTAGCTTTCGTATGAAAATAAAGCACGCATTGTTATAGAATGGGGCATGAAATAACCTGAAAATTGTTGTGCTCATGTGGTAGAAAATGAAATATGTTTTTTATCTTTTGCCGATTTGAATGGGTTGGATGGTTAACTGTTTGTGGTTATTGAGTTGAGACAAAGACAAGTTATTTAATTGTAACCTTCTAACGGTAACGTTTAAATAATAATAAATAATTATTCATTAGTGAAATACAGACGAACCCGAACCAAACTAAATTAAGTATTAACTGAAATAAATTTAATTTGTTAGATAAAAAATACTGATGCTGGGCATATTAGTTACACCAACCTTCAACAGAAACCTATTTTAACATACATTTTTGCGACCGAACAAAGTTTGAGATATCAGGACAAAAATTGTGGCTCAAGTCGTATTTTCGTTTAACTGAACCAAACACAAGATAAAACGTACCAATCTATTCCAAATACCTGGACGTTTGATTCCCAAAAGCGGTTTGACGAAGGTAAGCTTCCTTGGAGGGTGCTCAACCCTTTTGTCTCGTGAGAATACAATGGACCATCGCAATGGTTTGAAGATGCGACATGGGACACCCCTCATGACTACGTGACTAAATTTTAAGCAAAATGTTTTGTGGCGTTTCCCTATTTGAAATAAGTGATGTCATCTTGTACCGAGGTAGATATCGTGTGTCACTGATACCTTTGCGAGGGAGGGTCAACAAAACTGTGTAACATTAGTTGTTGACTCGAAACAGACATGGAATTTTGAATCAAACATGAAATACAAAACCAACCGCTCCTTCCAGTTTTATATCCTTTGAAATATAAACCAAAACTGGAAAATTGAACTGTGATGTTAGGTTTGAACATTCCAATTTTTTTAAACCTATCGAATCATCAAGTTTTATAAATAGCTATTGAAATACATGGCCTGTTAAAAGTAACCTTCTGTTTTGCTCCAAAAAATTCAAATGCCTCACGAGTTATGTATGCCTCCAATCGAATTTCTGGTCTAATAGCGTGGCAAAAAGTCGACAATCCTAAATTAGAGCGAAGTTTCAACCTATCAAACGGGTGGTCAATGAGTCAGAGCGTTCAAAACTGCTCGTCCAAGTTTCGTCTAGCCCGGACGTGCCATGCCAGTCTGCCTTTACTTATTGTGTAATTCCTTTTCACCTTTTTTTGCTTTTGCCCGGTGGAGTGCGCTCCTTCTTTCAACTCGGCCTGCGCGTTTCTTTTTATTCACTCGCCACTAGCGTGGACATTTGCCTCGCAGACTCATCCAGCTGACTCTTAGATCGTTTTGAGTGTTTCATGGTCACTTAAGTTTCAAATAGCGAGCCTCGCCTAGTACTTTTGTTGAATGCGTTTTTTTGTACTCGGGCAGAGTACGTATAATACATTCACAGTTATTTTGATCTAAGGTTCGTATAAAAGTTTTTATTTATAAGTAATCGTACGATTGAAACTTTTTTATAAGTTTTACTTAACACGATACCATGAATATCTAAGTTCAGCTCACTAGTTTTGTTTGCAATTATTAAAATAAAAATATAAAGCTAATTAGACTTTTTTTTTTAAATTTCTGTTCTACTTAGAGCTCTGAACACAAACAAATTGTACTTTTAAATGTACAAGAAGTTTTACAAATAGCTCAGACTCTATTTTTATTTATCCACCCCTCATTCGTAATGGAAAATGTTTGCTGAACTCAGGGGCGTTGGGTTCAGCTCGAACATCATCAGAAGTGTCAATCACGGATGTTTTCGAATAGCAAAACCGATTATCGGGCGTATTAAGTCGGTTATTGTTATCGACAGTGGCGTCCCGTCCAACCGACCGTGAAGTAGATTAGGGACATCATAATATGCCCATATTTTAGCCGTCAGCTGCAAGCATCGGATGCATGCCTTATTTTTTTCCGCAATATTCTTATTAAATTCTATTCTGCAAAACAGTTGCGGTGAAATTCGTGACAGCTTATTTTTGAGCAAAACGGAATAGTAGGTCCCGGCATATGAGGAATTTAATTGTATGTTAAAATGAGTAACACATTTCAGTCCAAATTTCAAAATTATTATTAAGTACATACCTACGAGTAGGAATGTAGGTAAATGGAGACAGAAACAAATAAAAACGAGAACCATTTCACACGAGCTGCCCCAAAAACATTTTTTATTTCAAAACAGGACACGGAGCTCTGAAACAAATTAGATATTCAAGCCGCTAAGTACTAAAATAATAATAAAATGGACAAAATTAGTAGCATGTTGCTAATTACAAGGGTTGGAACGTTCAACCTACGACCGGGGCAGGGTTATAAAGGGATGAATAAGTTTGTGATGATTCTTTGGTAGAGTATGGACAAACGGGGACGTGGCCTGTCATTAGTGAGGGAAATGTTTTAGGAAAGTTGCCTTTAGGTACCGTATATGCGGCATTCAGTGGACAGCGCTGAATAGTTGTTTAATGAAAGGGTCTTATTGTTTAATAAATTATGTATGTCACAATATTAGTTTTAAACGTTGTACGTTAAAAAACTAATATTGTGACTGATCCCGCTTCGCTCTCTAGCTGGTAGCGGAACCAATTTCCGCTAGAGCAAATTTGGAAAAAAAAGTTTTGTAATTCGTACTGGTCTGGGCACTGGTCTGTAATTGGTACTGGCCGCCGTGGTCGACCCAGGAAAAGGTGGTGCGATGACCTAGACCGTTATCTGGAGTGAGTGATCTGACAGGAGATAGAGATGTGTGGAGGAGAATGGGGGAGACCTTTGCCCAGCAGTGGGACAATATAGGTTAAGGTTAAAAAAAACTGGTCTGGGTGATAGTCTGAAAGCGCCTTTGGTCTATTTTATGATACCCACCACGCTCTGACGTGTTCGTTTGGATTTTACTTTTACCTATATGCGTCCTTCATGGTATCTAACCTATTTTGAGAAATATAATAAGTTTTTTTTTAATCTTTATAATTGTATTGCCATAAGAGTGAAAACTACTCATGGTAATATTATAACGGAGATGGCATTTCGAGCCCGCGCTGCGGTACATTTTTCTGGTTTATCTGACTCCGCCATTTTTGTTTTCCCATATAGTTGCCGTATACTACAGGTGCATGAGATAACACAGCGGGAAAATCGCCGCAGAGCTATACGAAGAGTGGAGTCGTTATGTGTACTCTAGATACTCTATTTAGTATTCTGATTACATGATAGATTATATTCGTTATTTTCTTTAAAACCTGCATAAGCGTCCTCACGTCAAATTTTCCCAGACAGTCACATATTCGACCGTTAATTCAACCATTAATCTCAATGTCTACGTTTGCGGTACCACAAAGTGTATTATCATTAAGTGCAGCCGTAGTTAATGGTACAAGTTTCAAATTCATTAACCCCCAAACAAACTGTTTTGACCGTAATGTTTAATGAAAGCGGTAAATGAAACATTAATAATGTGGTTGGCGTTGACCATGTCTCTTTTGACGGGATGATGTGCCATTTAATGATAACTTGAAGGGGTCAACTGTTAATTTTAATGAATTCATGCAGTGACCTTGATACTGATAATGGATTTAAGTTTTGAAGTCAACTGCAAGTGGAAAACAACATTAACCAAACATAAAATTATATTTTCTAAAATGAACTCATTTCTTTTTTTTTGCCTAACCAAATGTTATAGGAACAAATATAGAAAGGCTAGAGCAATTAAGTTACATATTTAGGTACGTAAACTAACTTAGCCGCTAGATGGCTAAATGTAAATTATTTTTTAAGAAAACATTTTAAATAGCCAATTTTATTTACGTAGTCCCAGATTTTTTTACGTATCTCATAAAATCCATCGGATTCATTAAGATACACCACAGAAAATATAAACTACAACTGTATTAAAATCTTCACTCTCAACGTCATGGGGAGGGCAATGAAACAATGGGCACGTGTCGTCCCTTTCACACCAACCATCATTTATATTTCCGTCTCAGCTAACATCATGTACCCTTGAAAGCGTCTCAATGTTGAATGTGTTAGTGATGGGAGTACTCGTGTTACGGGTGTATGTGTGAGTTTTTGAGTATTTTGTGTATCATGTCTTATGGTTCATGATTCATGTTGAACAGATTAGTAATTATTGCGCTTGCTACTTGTTCAAGTGAATTTTGTGTCGAATTCTGTTGAGAACGGGATAAAAAATCTTTTCAAATTCAATCTAGCAATTTCCTCTTCTACGACAACATTTAAAAAAATACAATTTTGTCACTTCAAGTTATTTAATATAGTTTATATTCGAACACAAACCTGGTACAATTATAGCAATTATAGAGTCGACCATAATAGTCTGTACATAATAATATTCTTAGCCAGCAGACTATAAAGATGCTTAAGAAAGATTATCCACTTCGACTTAAAATAAGTCCGCCCGGTCATAGAATACTAAATGGTTAGACCATTGTCTGTTGTTAAAAAGCTGATTATATTTATTTGATTGCAGTGAATTTTTGTATTGCAGTTACGAGAATAAAATGCAAATCACTTAAATGACTGTAGTCATAATAGGCTACAATGAAATAATAATTATGTTTTATAATATTATATAATAATTAGAAAAAATACGAATGCGACTTCATTATGCAACAATTGAATTATATCTAAACTTATTAACTAAAAAAGTTTATGGTTAGTTTAAAAAGACTTACCTCTCCTGTGTCTGACATGGTATTTGCTCTTGCTCACGACTCCTGAACAACACGGCTGCTCAAAGTAAAAATTGTAAGAACTGTCCACTTCAGTAATCGGTTGCACTGTCTGAGAATAAACTTGCCACCCCACACCGACCAGCAGGACCATCGACCACCGGACTACTCCCAAAAAACCCATAGTCCGCCTATTCGCCTGGACCATTGTTTTTAACACTGACAACACTAAATTATTTTAAAAATAAAGTCTATTCAAATCCACAACATATTTCGTGCCTACTCTGAAATAAAAAACGGGTTGGTTATTTCTCAAGAATTTTGAAAATTATTATTTTGTACTTTAAGTGTCAAATAATTCCGGCATATTTTTTTCGAATGAAGATTTATTGAAAGGTCGTAAAAAAGCTTGATGATATAAAATAGTAGTAAAAGTAAAGTTATCGGTGTCAAGGGGATTAGGCCTAGCTTTTAGGCCTAAGTTCGGTCTAAGCTCCGCGACGGGTGTGTAGTAAAAAATGAGGTAAATCCACTATTAAACTTCAACCTTGGGTGAAGATTAAATTAAAATAATTGGTCGTGACAAAGTAATTGATCGTGTAAAATACACACCCATAATTGCAATATGAAACATTCAATTACTTTAGATTAACTGAAAGTAAGCAATTAGTGTAACCCAAAATATTTTAAATTGCTTTCAAGCAGAGGGCAGGTCAAATGTGTACTTAAAAGCAAATGTACAATAAAATATATTATGTTATTGTTAGAATATAAAAATCCATTTATAAAATATTAAAGCAAGATCTAGTTTATTTTTGTAATAAAATAATAAAATTTAACATGTCATTGTATTTACTTAATTCGATATCGAACATCAATATCAATAAGCATGATTTATCGTCTACACAATATTCACAGGACCCAATCGAGTCGAACACCGACAAATATACGCCAGTTGTGTTCCAGAATAGAAATATAATGGAACCAATAAAATATAAGTATGGGGAAGGCGAAAAAAACAGCATCGCATACGCCTATTTGACAATAAAAATGACAATTTCGCTTGTTGAGTTTACATTAAAAAGCTCCATGTTGTGGGGTAGCGTAATGGTAGTAAAGACCATTACTGGCTCGATGGCATTAAGCACACCTCATGTAATGGAAACCGTATGGTGATATGCAACAGGGAGTAAATAAACTACAATTTTATTACGGCTTACATAGCCAATATTAATGCTAAAATTGCCATGATAAGCACACCATAAGATCTTTTGAATACTGAAACCCTATCCGTAAAACCTTCATAGTATTTGAGGAAATCTGACAGAAAATGTAAAAAATAATTACGTGAAAAACATAAATGACTGTCGATTTGACCCTAAATATTGTCTTAAGAAGCGGATTTGTACAGCAATAGTTTATTAAACCAATTTAAGGTTTACTTAAAGTGGTGTAAGGATGTTTATTCCAAACTTTATAGAGATATCTTTGAATTCGGGTTATATATTTTTTTATTCAGCTCAAAATATTAATGCAGGACCCGTCTCATTTATCAAGTTAATCCATTACATCGTTATCAAAGCTATGATCCGCTATCGCTCCTGTGACCCCTTAAAGATGATTACTCGGGATATCAGTGAATAAGTAAATAAATGTCTTCTACTAAATTTAACTCCAATCTTCCTGGGCGTCTGTCATGTGACCGATATCTCGAGCTGAATGCGGTCAGGGATCGCTCGTTGAAAGAGTCCAGAGATGAATTAAATAGATAGGACCCTCAAAAAAGGGACCAATATAAGGATGGAAAGGTTTATTTTAATATTGTGTTAAACATTATGCACTAAAATTGCATGTAATAATTTTATAATGTTCTCAAATATATAGAAAGTTAAGATAGATTTATATTTTTTCGAAATATATATTTTTGTCAATATCTTAAACTAGATTGTGAGTTTCTTTAAGTAGTAGTATTTGAAACACATTGTTATGATTTTAGACTGGGATCTGAAATATTTCATACATTTCTGAGAGTACTCAATATTTTATCCATAAATAGAAAAAGTTCATTCATTACGACCTAAATGCTCATGGAAATGTAAACTTGGGGGTCGACACGTATTCGGGAGGGTTTTAAAAAATTTATTTCAAATGATTAATGATATCGGTTGAACTTATCACATCTCCGCGGGTTAAACGCCTAAGCGATTTCGGTTCAATTGACAGTAGATCCTTGGGAGTAAATAATTCAAACCTCCCCCTATTTTTAAATAACACTCAAAAAGTATTAACATTAAAACTCTCCATATTTTGTTTGTATCCTTTGGGATCAAGACGTGATGTAAGATTCATTTCAAATGATAAATGATTTTGAAATCTTTCGGTATCTTTCGGCACTCCATCAGACTTTTATTACTTTAGCAACACCAAAATAACGTTCTATGAAAACGTTGTCGTTTCGTACAAGCGTTAGGTTATTTGGCTTATTGGACTAGTTGTTGGAAATTCGATTCCTGTCAGTGTAGAATTTCGGTAATTTAGTTTTTACAAATTGCCGCAACCGGGGTCGCACCGGTACCTATAATACAAGCTTAGTTTTGGACTAAATAATAAAGTGTGTTCTGACTACCATAAAAAATACATCTTTACAATCCTCAAACAAATGATGGATAAAATAGTTCGAATACAAATACTTATAAACGTCAATTCCACTAAAATATTTGAGCTATCGTAAGCCATAAGCGGACCACGGACCGGTTTCGTAATTATGTCTTCATTACCAGGTGATTCACCACACGGCCGCTCAAGCACGTTGATAGGCGACTTTTTATCTTGTAAATTATTATTATTTCTTTATCTACCTTTAGTGTGTCTACTGACAAAATTTTTGTAAAAGGTGTGATGCTGCAACTAACTAATCTTACTCTGAATATTTAAGTGTAAACAGTAAAATTATATAATTGAGATAAAACAGTTTATAGCCACGTTTTGAGTTTATCGTTTCGTCTAATTTGATTAAAATACTTCCCAACAAAATTTTAAATAAAATACGTTTAATCTGAACTCAGTGTGAGAATTTTAGAAAATATTAAAGGTACATATTTTATTACTTAGCGGATTTTAATCTTCTGTTAATATCTATCTTCTGAGTACAATAACACCGTTACTGGGCATTGCACGACGTCTGCTCATTATAAGAGAAGAATGTTAAGAAATTTTATCCGACAACCCATTGAGGCAGCCCTCCCGATTATGTGAAGGTGTTCCAATTGAATGGTGGGTAGGTGGAATGGGGTACGATTATAATGAAATTTCGCCTCGATAAAGACCAGTGAGCCCCGTAATACGATACTTGATGTTTCCTCCTCAACCCGTATCCATATCACGCCATTAAACCGAGTAAAAATATCTGCCGACACATCTCAGTTAAGTAAATTATCATTTGCTTGCATTGCAATTAGAATGCCGATTTTTTTTTATTATTTTAAGCAACTTTTGTAAGTATGTTTGCAATGTTTCCATTTTAGCGTACAGCTAGTTTGAGATAAATGAATAGGTATTTTAAATTAGGAATCGTTTTGAACTGGTTTCTGATTTGAATAAATAGCTTGAAAAGATATGGGTGTTGGATTGGCTGGCACCCAATGAATCTGTGGATTGATCGATGTAGATAGATGTATCTAACTGAGTGTATTTTGGTCCTTCTTGAGACTGTAACGGATAAGCAGGACTGCATATAGTGCAATACTCTCAAGTTTAGCCGTAGTTAGTATATACTACAAAGTTTGTCAAAAATGAAAGTATGTAAGCAGTTGAAAACTGAACCAAAGTGATTTATTAACATTTAGAACTCTGAAAAGATTAAATTTAACTGGATTGATTTACATAATTTTCGTCAACATTTAGGTACTTGGTATGATTTTCTTTGTAATACTTAAAGAACATTTTCGTTTGATATTTGTCATTTTCCTAGCTTGTACAGTTCAATATTTGGTGTAATCAATGCGATTAAATGAGAGGTAACTAAGTAGGTAATCCATGGGAACGAATTGGCTGGCCAAAAGAGATACGGGCGGACCCAGGAAATACGCTTTGAATTATTAATACAATACTGTTACAGCAAATTGTAAGCTTCTTAGGAAGGGAACTGAATAAATATTGGTGAACGGATAGTACGAATCTAAGCATAAATAATACTCTTAGGCTAGAAAATGTCTTAATTTCCTAAAATTATTTGTTATGACCCAACTTAATTTAACAATTGTAAAAAAATATAAATGAAATACTTAATGTGTTTACGATATAATATATATTTTGTATAAGTATATCATGGGTTATTATCGATATTCACGTTTTAATCATTTAATTTTTATTAGAATTTCATATGTATTAATTAACAGTACCTTCTCATATTGAGGTAATCGCCTATATTCAGACATTTTAAAATAACGCAAATTTTAGTAGTTTTTTTTTCTTACACTTACCTACGTTCATATTCTAGCGAGTTTATTCCAAAATTCAATATGCCTAAAATTAATCTAGATCCACTCATAGGTTTAACAATCTAAAAATCATTATTGAATTAACTTATGAAGGCACACGGTGCAAATATTAATATATTCAATTAACTGAAACGGATTACTGAGACGGGATTACGTTAGGGCCAACACGATAAGTTATTAATACTGCTCGGTTACATAAACCTCAATTCTAATTAGTTTCTCTAGTACAAAATCAATTAAATGGTACTAACGGAGCTATCGGATCTTAGAGACCGCAACCTCAAGAAATTTGTAGATTCAAAGGGATGCAACAGACGTATATGTTGAGGGTTACGTTGGAATTCAAATTAATATTAAATTCCGATAGAAGTTTCCACACTTTATCATTGTTTTGAATTAGATTTAAATGAATAGCCGATAAGAAAGAAATACCTGCGTACCACAAATATTTAGAATACATCCATATAGATAGTAAATAAGTTTTGAAATCATTGACACAATTTTAACACTTCTTTCACGAAGTAAAGACAAATATCAAAGGAATATAATCCCAAGAATTATTTAGCTAAATATTGTTTTCAATTAATTACATTGGAGATGTAATGAGTCAGCGTAATCAAATTTAGGCGTATCCCACAAAACCACATCTGAATCTCATAAACGTAAAAGTTTCAATAAACTTCTTGCGACAGCCGTCTGCCACTCAGGGAGGCATCCCACCATTGTATTCTTAACACGTACGAAATGCACGTAAACGTCTGCCTCTTATTGATACAAATAGAGATATCAATTGTTTAGGACAAGGAGAAACAACAATGTGGCAATGATAGTAATTCTTCTGACGGGACGCGGGGCCCTTTATGACCACTTTGATATCTGCGGGCGAAAGTTTAGTGTGTTATGGAATGAGATTTTTACGGACTTCGGGGCGGTCGTAATGCTATTGACCTCTTTGATGGTGTTAGCCCTTCGTTGAACCGTATTTAAGAGGCGATTGGTGTAGAGCTTGATGGTATACGGTTTTATCTTGGTTGTTATTTTAGATGTTATTAAATTAATCTGAAGATTTTGATAACCTTGTAGATATTTTATCCCTTTATCTTTATATCTCTAAGTGTGATTATAACCAACAGGTTTAGGAGCACAGTCCCATACCCCGTCGTAAATGTCATATTATGTAGAAGATGAATGTTTTATAATTAATATCTTCAAAGCACAATTTGGAAAATGTTTCATAAGAAATATTTCTTTTTGATTTACCGTTTTATTAAAATATCAGTTAGTTAGTTATAATTTGCCCTTTTGTTTCACTCTGACCTTATAACGAAAGCTTAACCTAACATTTAGACGGGAGAGAAATTTAAGCATTCTTGTTGAAAATTGTCTGCTTCTAACGCTATATCAATTTTATTTAGGGCATTCTCGTAAAACAAGACAAATTAATTTAATTTTCTTGGATCACTGAGGGAGTTTACTTTCAAAATGTTATTTCGTGTCTGCGAGCGTATTCATTCCTGTTATGATTATTGCTTCCAGAACTGTTTTACATTTATTTCTTTACTTAGTTCTCATTAGATACCTAAATTTTTATTTCGAATTTGGTGAATAGCGTTGATACTAGCCTAATATTAACGTGTAATGTTCTAGTTAACTACACTAGGTCGTAAGAAATTTTGCTAATACATACCCATTGGCCATGCCACAGAAATTAGGTTATATTTCACCTACAGGGAGAGCCCTTCCTTATTAGTTATTCCAAACATTCCATAAAGTATCACATCAGCTTCCCACAGTTTTCAATACTTTCTAAATTTAAATTAGTATGGACCTATTTACAGTTACTAAGCTATGGTATTAACAACAATAAGTGTTACTTAAAGTACTGGTTTCTAAAGGGCAGAGCTATTCACGCCTGAGTTTACTGTGCGTTTGTGTACTCTGTATTCGGTATCTATTTATGTTCTAAGGTTGTTCAACTCGTCAGACCAAAGTGAGCTTCGGAAGTCAGTGATTTTAAAGAAACAGAAAAATCAGTGTAACGAATATTGGTTTACGTAACCAAATTCCATAACATATAAAATATAATAATGTAACAGTTTTGGGTAATGGATGTTCGGAAAAATTTGTCAGACATTATATTTATATTTGAGAATAAGAGTAATTTTATGAATTGAAGTTATACCAACCATTTTATTTAAAGGTTACGCTACAATCAACACAAAAACTCCAACACAAATCTTTGAAAGGTAAGTAATCCCGATGCTAACTGTTGTATTCTTAGAATGCGTCAGTCTATTGTTACTGACAAAATATGCCGGAATTATTTGATTGTTGCACAAAAGCCTGTGCACGAGAATACGACGACCAACCTCATCCGTAGTCCGTTGAACCAAACACGTTGCAGTTTCACAGTTAAAAAAAATAAACAACACACAGTATAATTAATAACCACTTTAATTATCAGTATAGTATTTAGAGTCACGTATTGGGATATAATTTATAAGTGTTCAGGTTAAATGTTTTTGAGTACAAGTTTTTGTATGCGGAGATTTACGGAGAAGTTGGCCTGAGCGTTCGTCACGCGTGCATCGGGCGGCACGGCCGGCGCAGAACTAGCTCGCCATACAAAACTTTTAAGTCATGGAGACGGCAAAGCTATGTCGCGCCTCTACAACTCACGCACACAATTCCACCCGACACCCTATACACAAACAGCGAGCTTCCAAGTTCACTAAATAAACGAACACCAACACAAACGTGCACCAACACCGTCTACCCCCTGTTCATGAGACGCCAGAGCGAGATGCGTATATCAACAATGCATTTGAACAGACCAGAGCAAGAGAGACGCAGATATCGCAACAGATGTATATCATTTTACGCAGGTAAGTATTGAAAATGTTGGCGTGTTTGAATGAGACAGAGTACAAATTTAGCTTAGGCAAAGCCGGTCGAGTGCGAATGAGACGGGGACTGTTCAAGTCACCCACTGTACATTCCTTCCTGATACCGGCGCGCCGTCGTACCTTTCGATCGTTCAAGTGGCAGATAAAGCTTTTAGGGTTGACACCTGATAATTACGCAAAATGCCAAAAAATAACACTGTTCGTGAATTCGTGTCAGAAAAAGAAAAAAACAATTGAACATTTTTGTATTCGATCTTTTTATATTTCAAAATCATTTTTTTTTACACTATCAATATGATATCGATAAATGCATTAAAATAAGCCAAATAAACAAAATAATAAGAAATGGAACGTGAAGGCAGGATCAAGCTAAATATATTATGAAAACAAAAAAAGAAGAACGAGAAGCTTCCTATGTTAGAAGGTAATAAATGATTCATTCCTCGCAGGTAGCATCCTTGCGTCAAGATGTCACAAAGTAGCAGGTAGTGCAGCCACGTAACGTGTTCTGGCAAAATTTTCGGAATGTTTTTTGCATACTCCTCGACCGAACAAGACTCGACTACTTTTTGTACGTGCCACAATGAAGACATCTGCTTCTATAGAATGCGATTTTTGAACATCTACATTATTAAATAATTTTAATTGGGCATTGTAACGGATATCGTTGGTTAGACCCCATATTAATTGTTAGAAACTTATACAAATTTCCATAGTTCCTTTAGTATGTATATCTATAAATGCTAGGTTTATTTAAATAACAATTATACTTATTATGCAATTAGTATTGTTATTTCAGTGTCCGCGAAATTGTTTATTGATTTTTTAATGAATACACATCATTTTCAGACAACTTACTTCATCGCACAATGAAGCAGTCGTTTTGATTAAATTTACACTAAATAATAGTTGAAATAAAGATAAGACCAATTTTATACGTATACGAATAATAATATTTATAATATTCAGGTGTGAACACACTTTTATTTAACAAAAGCTGTTGCATAATGGAGACTCTATTTACAAAAAATCTAGATATTTAATGCGGCAATATTATTTTTTTATCTTTCAGATGAAAACAAATTAGTTCTTATCTAAACATTATAGTAGTGAAATTCAATTTAACATTGTAGCAACACACGTTAATATTTTTAGTATTGGTAATATAATATTCCTAAAAAACGAAGGGTCCGTTCGGGTATCGGAGAGCGTCAAGCGAAACACTTCGTCGAAACCGGAGCCCGGCGGCGGCGGCGGTGACGCTAATACGCCACGACACCATATCACAACATACAATACTTTCCCATGTAGGTAACACACAAATTAGTGTAGTATTATGTTCACTCCCTTTATTTTTTATACCTCTGTCAAACTTTACACTATACGACAGCACCACCGACACAAAACTGGAGCGTTTTCGACAAACGGATGTATAAACATTTAGATTCTTCGCACGTCATCTCCACTCCGTAATCCTAACCAACATTGACGTGGCTATGGCATAAAAAACAAAAATCCACGTGAAATATGACGTGTTCCTGACAGCTTGACACGGGTCTGTTCGCGGCACACTTCATTAACTTTTCGAATCCTAAACCCTGGGAGCAACCACTTCAACAGACATCAGTGGATTCCGTTTTAGACACAAATGTACCTACCCAGCGGAATCGTTCTTCTCTATTTTTTAAAATCACACAAGAGCAAACACACAAAGGAAATTTTCTCCTGCACCGTACACATATTTTTATTTATATTGTCTAACTAAGGCATTATAATAGCTTCTAATATTTTAAAAAGTTCACCTTCCTTCAAAAATATACATTATGTGATACACTTGATACTATATAATAATTCAATTGAGTATCATAGATGCTAGAGAACTACCAAGTCAATGAGCTGTAGGGCATAACGTTCAATTGTTTGGACACAAGGCGTTGCACAGACTGTAGAAATGGACTGAAAATAAGGCCTGTAGCTACGTAAGCGCAAAATAATGACAACGCATCGTACCTTCTCTGGATCAAAGTAATCCGCTATTATTTATTTCTTTGACCAAGCTCCACAATAGCGTACAGCGGCTTTGCTGTCAGCGATACAATAAGCAGCTGTTCCCGGTTTATTTTGCAGGAGGTGCAGCTTAGAGCTGCAGAAGACGCTAGATGACGTAACGCTACCTGCTTTTATGGCAAGATATGACAGCGACGTCAATTCAACTTGTAGTCGCTAGTGCTTATCTTTTGTGTCCGACAATATTGTGCTCCAAGCGAATCTAATACCCAGCATTGTTGCTTATATGTTGTATTATTTATTAAAAATGATTGATATATGTAGCTACTGGAAGTCGCTCAGAAAAATCTTGTATTAATAACATCATTGGTGGCGATTCTGTTGGCATCAAACTAGAATACACTGAACTAAGGAAGGCCGGCTATCTTGCGGCCGTAATGTATGAGTTGGATGGGCATGTATTTGGTGCTGTCAAAGATAGTTTAATTTTAGTTTGGTGTGAACATAATCTACATCAATGATAGAAAAGTACAGTTCAAAATAACATTAAACGTTCCACTTGCCATGTCCGTATGAAACAGAAACCACGAGATGCAATTGCGGAGGGTCCGAATATGCAGCGAAGCAACGTCCAGAATATAATGGCAGCAATAACAAAAGTGAGCTAACCATTGATTTGGATTTTATGTAGGCGGACAAAAAAGGAAATGAAAAAAGTGCCTTTGTGTTGTATTCGCAGAACTCTGGCCAGTGGTTGTCACTCGAAAACGCACATCCCCATATAGTAAGCCCGATGGTATTATTTCAGGGCGACAGGTGAATACTAAGTGACGTTTCTATTGTTGCATGTGCAAGCACTTATCAGATTCGGAGTTTTGCGGTCGCTTCTATCAGATTTTTGCAGTTCTTATTTTTGCGTTTTTACCGAACATACGTTGTATTGTGTATGTCATTTTATTATCAGCTTACATACGTATACAATTAAAATTAATATTGTTCACTTCAACAATCTGATTCGTACTATACGTACCGGAATTATATGGCAAGGGCATAAAATACTCACAGTAAATTAGACAAAAAAAAGCTCTGTCATTTTAATTATTTTGTGAAAGCCCTGGTCAGTCAGACCGTATGTCCGTTCTCTTATGTTTATTTTTAGATCAATGAGAGTCCAAAACTAACAGCTGATTTTAGAGCTGTGCTGCGTCAATTTATCTGAGAACATAAAAAAAATATTTCTCATTATCGTTTACAATATGCTAGAAGACTTCTATTTTAAAGATGCTATGATTATGAATCACTTTTCTATAATATAAAGCAAACATTGAAGCAAAATACTGGGTTATGGCTCAATTCACAACAGCAAGCCCCCGTAACAATTTGTTGAACAATTTAACATTGTGGCCAGTTCATCCGTATTTCCTACTTAATAAATGTCTGAGCGAGATGCGAGGCAGGCCGCTCTCTGACGCTAACTTGACGTCAGCCTGACGCGGCGCCACGCCGCTCGATGGGCTAAAAATGACGCCATTGTTACGCTAGACGTTTTACTGAGTTACCGAATAAAGTAAGATATCCGATTTTTTTATTTGACGTGTGTTAAGGAAAATCGTTTTGGAAACATTCTCATTTTCGAAGTAGAGGAAGCATGACTACTTGGCTAAGTCTACTAACATACATTAACATAACGCTTTCTTCAGAAAGAAGGTACCTACGCGCAATGTATTTTTTAGTACCCTTGCCTTGTGATATTGTCATTAATTTTGAAACTCCAAAATTGTTTTATTCCATTAATATTGCTTTTCAGTACAATAGATCGGGTCAATGAATTACTGATTCATTAGCAATAATTTATAAGTAAGTACGTATTGGAGTACTAACCTACCTACGTTCGCTGCGTACGGATTTTTAATGTACTTTCAGCTGGTGCATCGTGAGGTTATATTGATTCATAGAGGATTTTTTTTTTTAATTTTATGAGCGCTGCGCACTGGATGAAAGCTCACCCAATATGACCTCACAACGCAGCGAACGTGTTAATAATACAGGTACCTAAACTAATTGAAGTAACTAATCTACCCCTTACTCAACATCGATACCCACCTATCGATTAAAAGGTGACTCGATACCTATCGATTCAGCAAAAGCCAAGAACATGTTAATGATGAATCAATCAGGTGTAAGAGACATGGATTGAGTCGGCCGCTAAGTGTAATCTATCAGGCGTCAGTGTTATTGTTGTGATTTGTTGCGGCATCGGCTCGGCTCCAATCGGCCGCCTTCCGATGCCCATTACTTTGATTAGCTCGTCCGTTCCACGCACGCCGATTGTGAACGTTCCCCTGTGATTGATTCCTCCAAATCTTGTACTCAATTCTTTATTTGTAAGGTTTTATTGTTGTAGATTTATGCAAAGGTTTTGCAGCCCTACATGTGTCCTAAAATATTAGATTTTTATTTTTACAAAGACATTAAGCGTCTTATCAACGAACATTTCCGTAGACTCCTTGTGATGTTAGCTGCTCTACATGGTAGAGTCACTGTAAATAGTTCGTCTATTTATAATTTGTATCAGTACATTGCATGATACCCATAGTACAAGCGATGCTTAGTTTGGGAACATAGAATAGATGCTGCTATTAATTTATAACTAGCAGTTAGCTGTGACGTCGTCCACGTGGAATTTAGAAAAGAGTTACTTCTTATAACATCAGCTAGCAGTAGCAGTAAGTGAAAGTCCCGTCTAAATTGGACCAGCCGTTCTGGAGATTACTCGGAACAAATAGGTAGACAGACAAAAAAATAAAAATTGCTTCTTTTTTGTTATAAGTAGTTACCGTATATGCTTTCATATGCATGAAGTAAAACGCAGTTATTTGACATTTCAAACACATTTACACTTTAATTTTATTTGTTTTTATTTACTAACGGCTCGTCCCGGCTTTGCTCGGGTGTCTTATAAAGCCTATGTTACTCAGTGATAATTTATCTTTCTAACGGTAAAATAATTTTTAAAATCGGTCCAGTAGTTTTTAAGTCAATTCGTTACATACTTAAATACAAATCTTTCCTCTTTATAATATTAGTATAGTATAGATATAGATTGGACTCGTTATGGGTTGTATGTTATCTGTTTTCTCTTATTATTGTAATAATTAGTACCTTTATATAATCGAAGAAGTGACCTAATAATCTAATGTATTACAGATAACAGCTTCAAGCTTTATCAGTATCACGTACAAAGAGAAGAAAGGGCAAACACGCCTCATATTGTTCACGCACCATCACCTTTTTGACTGACATGGACTAAAAGCCTTCTTTCATTACAGAGAAAACTAGCGAGTAGACGAACATAAACTGTTTACCCTAACACAAGCAAAATAAGCTTCAATGTCAATGCAAGGTAAGCGTTCTAGGGATGGGGCAATACATCTATATTATAACCCCCAAATTTATAGAAATGTCAAACCATTTGCCAACTACTAACGTTGTTATTTTTTAATTAGTAAGTAGGTACTTATTGATTCATAGAATTAAAAAGAGGGGGTTCTCAATTCGACCAGTATGGCATTTAAACAATGACAAAATATTTTTATTAACAATGTTAAATCATTCATGATAATTTTCTGAAAAAAAATATAGTTTCTAGATGTTCATAGTTATTTTAATTTACGTTTTTGTAATTATAAATAGCTTTAAAAAATCATACAGTTCCGTTTGTACAACATTTCGATAATAATATTGTATCATATATTGGTATCGATGTTCTGTTTATAATGGGTAGGTATGATGTATCCCATCCCTACGCCGACAAAATGTAGGTGTAGGGTGAGCGCGGGAAGAAATGACAAAAACTCGTCGAATAAAGGCGAGGTCGTCACGACCGTCCAGAGGTTGCATAAGGGCCACGTCTGAATGACGATGTCATGTTTATTTGCGTTAAAAAGGAAGGCGCAATTTCTTACCTGTGCCACAGAGGGCGCTGCGAGACGTGTGGCGTTGAGGAGGAATTCTATATGAATCTTTAAACGGGATGATTCAGGTAAACAAACAGTTTTATTTTTCGTCTTTCTTACACTCTTTGAGTATTTATTGTGCCTGCTTAGAACAGAAATAATTATTTACGGCACATTAAGGCAAATGTATTTGTATCCAAATTATATTAATTTTCATGTGCGGGACAAGATAGCTTGTATTATGACCGTAAGAAGAACGGGAGTAGAACCAATAGTATCACAATTTTAAAGTTATCGATTATGTTATTAATAACGAATTAATTACATAATTATGCGCGATATACATTCTTTGTATAATCAAAGTTGCTTACAAGCCTAGTTTGTCGGTGACCTTTGTGATGAATAGTGACCAGTAAATATTACCAAAACTAACCGTTAAAACATGTATAACTTCGAAGTAAATTATTTTTGCTACGAAGGTAACTATATAGTAACAAAATCCTAGAGGGGTCGTTGTTTTAACTGCCATTTACTGGACTAAAATAAGCAATTAAAGAACTAAGACTATGTATCCCCCGTCTCCCCAAAAACTTTGCAATCTCTCTTTCTAAATCAAAAAAAGTAAATAGGCAGCATTGTTTAATTTTTACCAATAGAAGTTGGACGTTAAATTAGTTTCCGTTCAGCGGTATACGTGATCGGATTGTATAATTGCGTTTTTTCTCTTTTTCTCTCGCAGGTTACCGCGGAGATGTGTATCGTATCGATTGAGGGAGTTTTGGTAATCGAACTCGGCCCACAACTCACGAAGTGGACCATCAAACTGCAGAAAAAGGACAAAACAAAATGTATAAAGGAAATTGCTTCCACAAATCCACTCGTATCTTGAACAATAAACGTGGAAGGGCCCGCCCGCCCTAATAGCAATGAAATCACGAAACCAAAACCGTCTCCCATGTCGGATACAGTTCGATCAGCGACTTAGGAATGTTATGGACTACCCTTCAATTAGATCTATAAATAATGAGGCACTGCAGCGAACCTAGACTTCAGAATAAAATAAAGAAATAAAACAATGTAATTTTTATTTCATATTGAAGTAAAGCATACTCTTACAGTACAATTTATGAGGTATTAAAAAAAATGTATTTAAATATACCAAAAAACTAGAATCATCGCGTTATGCGTAAATACTATAAATGTATATGACTATTATTTTTATGGAATATTTTAACGCACTTTTTTTGGTTTTTTAAACAATTTAAAGACACCAAAATAAAATGTGAATTATTTGTTTTTTTCGTAATCTAACGCTAATCGATGAATATTCAGTATTTTTATTAAACTAATTTCTTGTAAATTCTAGGTTATCAAATATCGTAATATAATAAAAAGATTGTCACCAGTGGCGTTTAGTAATTAACAGCGTTTATGAATTTTCTAGAGACATAGATTTACGATATAAATAACATCGAATAGGACCAGACCGACATTAAAAGGTTTCGAAGTGATTGAAATTACTAAAAGTGTTGCTGGTCTCCTATTGATTTATTAGAAAACTAGAAAAAAGGCTGTTTCGTTTGGAGATCTTTCAAAAAGATTAATCTTTTAATAAAAGTGAACTCAGTACGTAGCTTTTTAATAAATTGATAATCTCCCAATGAAAGTGCCTAATACGCCTCCCGCGTACGGAGCTTCTTGATGTATTTATAATATAATATTTCACTATTTCACATGGCTTATTAATTATTAAATCAGAACGAACTGAAGCTATTCTCAAAAAAAAAATATCTTTTTTTATTTCAGTAACAGCTGTCGGTATTTTTATTCCGTAATTTAATATCTGTCTTAAGATGTACCAAAACAATGAACCTTGGTGATAGAATAAAATTATATAAAATATCTACGTTATAGGCGAATAAACACGTATAATATTGTAGAAAATTGCCTGTCAGACACACTACACGTTGGTCAAAGGATAAAGAAACCGGTCGGTTTTAAGTTTGTTGAAAAACCTAAAAACATCGTTTAATTAATTTCTGGACTAGGTGTATACTTTCGTTTTAATGTTCATAGTTTATTCAATGTAACAGTCAATTTTAACTTGCATTTAATGAAATATAAAGCAAATCAGTATTAAAATAAAGCAATAACTATAATGATTGAGCATAATTTTGTTGAAAGTTTTTAAAAAATATTAAAGGAGACCTACGCACCGCGTTTGTCTCATTAATGTTTTGAATACCAATTTAAATATCAAATAAAAATGAAATAATAAGTTAAATTTTTAACATCTCACTCCTGAGCAGCCGAGGGTTCAGCCAATTACCCACTTTGCTGACTTAGGTAGTGCAGGTTGGCAGACTTCACACGTCTATCAAGCACTATTTATATCCCCTAGGATTTGCAGGTTTCCTCACGTTGTTTTCCTTCACCATTTTAACACAAATATAAAAAAAACAGAAGTTAATTATCATCATTTTGTTTCTAAAGTAATTATGCGCGTTGAAGAATATATGCTAGCTGCCGTCATAATGTTATCAAGCCGCCATTCGATCGTCTTTAACTTGCTTTCGTATTCAAACGGAACTTAGTTGCCGCTTTTGGAACTGTTGCCTAACTCATAACACGTTCAGTCTATGAATAAGTTTATGATTACTCTTGTCTGAAATGTACTCTATAGTACTATTCACCTACACAGTGCAAATTGCTTTTGAATTAGCCAATTTCAGTATAGCTGTCCAAAAGCAACAAATGTTGTTTTGACATTGTTTGAAGGTCTATGGTATAGTATACCTACTGATTGGAAAGAAATAAATGCATGTTTGTGAGCCCCTTAAAGCAATACTGTTTTAATATTAAAACCATATTACTAAAGAGTTGACAAGTGGGTAGTGGACTCGAGTAGAGTGACCTGAATGTCAAACTTTAACCTATGCCGTAAGAACAGATTATAGATAAACCAAGGTAGAGGGCTAATGAGTTTATTTCGTTATGTGAGCAAAACGTAGCTCCTAATGATCAACCCAAGACTGTTATGGAAGAAATTAAAGAAGACCATGGGTGCAGCCGCAGAAGCAGGTACCAAAAAGCATATTTTATTGATTATTTAGCATGAAACACTTGCCTAATACTCATTAAGGCTTAAAACAGGCGAAGTACTTAAGATAGATAGTCTTCGACCATTCTGCACAGTAGTAAAAAGGCAATTACATTCACTCTACGTTAGCTGAAAAAGAATTCAGGCCAAAAGGTAAATACAAAAACATAGATTAACCCAAAGATCTTATTAAATTGAATAGTTCCACCATAAAAGTATCGTTAATGCCAGGCAACGTTCTAGACCCTAATTTCTCATGCCTATTTTACGGCCAATGATCTTTGCTCCAACGTGTTTCTAAGCGTTTCGTTAATCTAGCGCTTTTAACTCTCCGTAACTTCAATTTATCGACATTAAACGAACTCCAAAGAGGAACCGCCTTTTGGAGGAAAATTATAAATCTGTCACAAATTATAATTAATCCGGGAAGTGAGAAATGATAGCCTGAAACAAAAAGCTGACAGTGGTTTTGTTGGACGGGCGAAGTGTCAAAGTTAAATTGAATATTATAGGGAATGATCTGAGGCAGGCGAAGTTTTGCCGGTTGGTGTCGACTAGTTAATCCAATGCCGCAATTCGCTCAGTTATTTTGGAACAATCGTCAGTAGCATTGTTTGTTCATTGTTAATCGAACGTGCGAACTGTATTTGCTCTGTCTTATTCAGACGTCGTGTGTCACACTAATAAAATGTTTTTTTGCCAATATCAAAACGAAATGTATTAACTCATAAAAGAAGTAATTTCTTTAACAAAATGTCATCGTTGACGCTACTGAATTTGGGCGCATGGCTTTTACCACAGGAATTCAATCTTTATGAATATTAACATAAAATACAATTTCGAAAAAAAAAAAACCCCTCACCCCAGTGGGTGCAGGCCGTAATATTACGATTTGAGTAATGTAGCTAAGATCTATGTATTACGCGCACTGTGGTCAAACATCTGCCAGATCGTAAGTAGAAATAAATCATATCATATTCTGAATAGAATCCCAATTACATAAGTACATGTTTGTAAAACAGACATCCATAAAATAATAAAACCAATACATTACTTGGTGAAGAATTAAAAGTATGGAGATATTATAACTGAGATAGCATTTCGAGCCCGCGCTGCAGTAAATTTTTCTGGTGTATCTGACTCCACCATTGTTATTTTCCTACATATTTGCCGTATACTACAGGTAAATGAGATAATAACATAATACATCATCATCATCACGCCTGTATTCCCCGAAGGGGTAGGCAGAGGTGCACTGTAGTGCGCCCACACTTCGCCGATGTATTTTTGGTCCCAATGTAATAGGGGGCGAGCCTATTGCCATTATACCGGGCACATTCTCCCTCAATACGAGGGAGATTTTTGGGCTATAGTTCACCACGCTGGCCCAGTGCGGGTTGGTGAACTTCACACGCCTTTCTATAGACGTGCAGGTTTCCTCACGATGTTTTCCTTCACCGTTTCATAGCAAGTGGTAATCTCGGATGAAAATGAGATTCGCACATAAACCCAGAGGTGCGAGCCGGGGTTTGAACCTGCACACTTTGATTTGCAAGGCGTGCGTTCGACCACTCGGCTACCACTGCTTTTAATAACAATGGCGGAAAAATCACCACAGAACTATACGAAGAGTGGAGTCTTTATGGGTAATGATACGACATACGGGTAAAGATATGAATAAAAGCGACATTAGAACAAGTAAGTAAAATGACTTTGACATCCATATTGGGAGCAGTTATTGAGGGTATGTCACTCGCTATTGAGAGGGCTAGCGGGATGTCAGCTCCCTAATAGCCTAGATCGAAGATAAGGTATATCTTGAAGCCACTCACGTCGCCCGGTCGGGTGCCCGCTACGAAACATGGTCCGTAGGAAACATATTATTTGAACTTGTCTGTGTCTATATTGCTGACATAAACGTAGGTTGCTTACTTGTTAGTCATTTGGAAGTTTATGCGATATACTTGGTTCAGTGTAGAGCTATTTTAGGTTATTGTATTGTAATAATTTATGAATTAGATTATCTACTTACTTGACTCGGAACAGCACAGGATAAGGTTAAGGATGAGGCATTTGCTCAGGAGTGTCTTAATAAGTAACTAAAATATTTTTTATAATGATACTCGACGTAATTAATAATACATCATCACGCCTGTATTCCCCGAAGGGGTAGGCAGAGGTGCACTGTAGTGCGCCCACACTTCGCCGATGTATTTTTGGTCCCAATGTAATAGGGGGCAAGCCTATTGCCATTATACCGGGCACATTCTCCCTCAATACGAGGGAGATTTTTGGGCTATAGTTCACCACGCTGGCCCAGTGCGGGTTGGTGAACTTAACACGCCTTTCTATAGACGTGCAGGTTTCCTCACGATGTTTTCCATCACCGTTTCATAGCAAGTGGTAATCTCGGATGAAAATGAGATTCGCACATAAACCCAGAGGTGCGAGCCGGGGTTTGAACCTGCACACTTTGATTGGCAAGGCGTGCGTTCGACCACTCGGCTACCACTGCTTATTACTGTTGTGCAATTAATTTTAGTTCAAACGTGTCTAGTGTACTACGCAAAAAAACAATTGTGTAGCAAGATACATAATAAGAAATGTCGCCAGACTACGCACCAGACGCAGATACTACAAATCCCCAAACTAAGCAAAGTTTGTACCATATAATCAATGTCAGTGCAAATTTTCCGCTGGCGGAAATCGAACCCGCAGCCATCCGGTTCAATGATTCAAGCGGACTACGCCTAAACCATTAGACCAAGCCGTTGCTAAAATTCAATTACTTTATGAAATACATTAACAAAAGTTTTATAAGACATGGTATCGTAGATTAAATAATCGGCGACTGATTCCGGAGGCAGGCCACGTCCAATTAGGGCCGAGGTCCCTCGGGAGATGCGGGATCATTCGTGGGAGCCGTACACCGCGCGCTGGCTGGCCAGAGACTATAGATCTATAAGTATTGTGTATCCATGATCTTCTTTTGTTATTTTCAAGAGCATGTCTGGGACATAACATGTTGTAAGTTAAATTTACGTTGGCGTATTTAGTTACGTAGTTAATAGTGAGTGCGTAACATTCAATCAGAAAAGAAATTATCGTTAGTGTAAAAGAATGTTAGCAAAAAGACAAATTAAAGAGCTATCGGCTTATCAAAGTATGCATAATGTGACCTTACAGGAGAGGAGGACGTCTTGTTTGTTGATAATAACATTGCAGAATGTTTAGGTAGCCAGAAATAGAATGTAACCCCGAAAAAATCATGAATAAGTTAGAACCCTAAATAAGCTCCCTTTGTTTTAGTTTATGCGTAAATATACGAACCTGTAGGTAACTCAAAAACGCAACAAGGATTCTGAGAGCCAAATTAAAATTGACAGGATCTCTCGAGGATTCCGAGATTGATTTAAGGAATAATGAGCCTTACGGGTCTGACACGTGGCGTGAGCATAAACTATTACAATAATACGGTATCCAGAAACTTGTGTGGTTGACTTCATACAGTTCCATACAATGATGTAGGTCTAAGCCAATTGCAAGTGTCTTCCGTTTTTAAACATGTAACTTATAGGCAGAACATCTAAAAAAGTTTATATAAAGTATTGATTCGGAAAATTCAATTTTATAGAATTAGAAAAAAACTGGAAAGAAACAGTTTTTATTAAATCAGAAAAGTAAAGCCAATCTTGAATATAAACATTGAAATTTTTGCTTACGTTTAGAAACGTTTAAAATCAAAGCCGACAACATTTTGCAGTGTCCCCCTTCGTTACAAAACTCATTAGAACACGCCAAATAAGAAGTCGTAAAGTAACCTTTCTTCAGACCCCATTACGCTATGCCAAATGATATTTTGTATCCTCACCTAGGGTCGTTTACATGGGGTCCGCGGGCATCACTGTAAACACGACCCGAATTTAATCTCTCCTCTTCTTTATGCCCAAGCCAATGAGAAGAAAACTTTATTGACTACGTAAACAAGGGTACCTAATCGGCTCTTAGAGGAGTTAGAAAATGGAGTTGCTCTTCATGAGAGCAACTCCATTAATATTCCATATTTGTTTCACACGCGCACGTTACACTGATGATTACTCACATAAAACTTATAACTTGGCTCTGGACGCACTGCCCCGTGCGTCTAGATTTTCTTAAATTATTTTCTTAAAAACACACACACGCACTGCATAAAAACAAAAACATATGCATTGTAGAGACGCATGCTAAATGACCAAAGAGCTTTGAGAGGATACGCCTATAGATGTCAAGTCCACTTGTCAAGTGGTCTGAGAACATGTCCTTTTTCTACGCAGACGGTTCCAAAGATCAGTCAGAAGGCGATGTCTAGAATACGTTAAAAGCGGTCAGAATGGCCCCTCGAGGTTTGAGGACTAACTGCAAATCGAATAAATCGCCTAATGTGGACAGAGACCACTATTGATTTACGCGCTCGTAAATATAAACAATGTGAGCCCCTATTATAGTGGTTAGGTTAGTTTGCAATATGAACAATTTTACAGTAAATAGAGCTGTCTGGTTGATAATGTACTTTACTAAATAAAATATCACCTCTAATATTTCGTTATATTTACGCAGCTATCAAAAATATATAAAAACAAAAATTCTGAATAATATCTTGATGTTAATTCTAGTCGAAAGAAAAAAAAACTTAAGACGCCCACCGTCTGGGATCTATTATATCTCATTTCAGGAACACGAGAACATGAAAAATAAATTCATCCGAAATACATTTCATAGGTCTTCACTAACAACGTGATAATATTACACGAAACACAAGGAAAATATCGTATATCAGAAATCGTACATGTTGAGATGTCGGTATGTTTGACCCTATTATTGCTTATTGAGGCCATATACCGGAACCCATTGTAAGCGATCTTAAGATAAGTGGATATCTTAGTTTATTTATTTATTACATCTTAGGAAGACTATCAGCTACACATATGAAACATAGATAATTGGTATAGTAGGTATATTGGTATAAATAACAGAAAGGGAATACTGACGCTCAAAACCGCTAAAACTTAAAACAACACATGTAAGGTAAGGAATAAAAATAAGTAACAAGTAAGACCTAAATAATCCTACACAGTTACAGCTTACATAGCACTCTGGTTTACCGTTTCTTATTTAGTTAGCACTGTTAAAAATATAACTCAGCGTATGTCTAATGTTGGACACACTGCTACCCGATATATCAACATCATCTTATTATATTTAGATTACTGTTATTATATAAATATACTATTATATTTATAACAAAGTTAACTTATAATAATATAAAGCTTGTAATAAAAAGGCACCACTAGGCACGGTATGAGGAAAGGTCCTCATACCATGCGAAGGATATTCGGGCTATAGTCGTATATATTGTCAGACTTAACACACCTATCGAGAACTATATTTAGATTCGCTCGGACGTGCGGGTTTCCTCACATTTTTTTCCTTCACCTACCACCAAAAAGACGTACTATCAGATGTAAATATCTGTTGACTGAAAGCAGTTTTATAGGCATATGTGAAATACTGCTAATTCTAAGTGCTGGGATTTCAAAGATGGAATTTGAAAACTTCTTGTATCGACACAACGAAGCAGGCATGCCATCGTAAATCATACTCGATGAGAAATTCACTCATTTCAATAGCTTTGAATCCAGAAAAGAAGATGACGTCGCGAATATCGAGGAATTGCGATTAACAACGCCTTTTCATTTGTTAACGTCTAAGCTATAAATGCGATCAATCGAGAATTTGTACAAATCGAATCAGGAAAACAGACATATGAAAGCGATTATTCAATTGTTATGAGATTTAGAAATAAATACCGCTAATACCTCCGGATGATTTTTATTTTTAAATGAACTTCCTAAGTAAAAGTCAGAATTTACCAGAAAACCTATTTTAAATAGACATATGAACTAAGTCGCAATATTCCTAGGTTATATTCTTGCCACTAAATCAAGACCAAAGTAAATTTTACAGCACTAGAAACAATGCTGTCTTGTAGGTATGTTAATTACGGTCGTGAAGCCAGTAGCTTAGTCTGGTGCCAGCAGAATCGGCACTCATACAAAATGCATAAAATATTTACCAGCCGTAGAGAGATACAGAAAGAAAAAAGAGCCTTAATTCTTCAGCGCTTCGAAAACCTATTTGCGTATCAATATTTAAAGCGTTTATGTTCAATGTTATACCCAGAGATCTCATATGTGATCTCGTTTGAAGCATTTTATTGAATATCGGAAACATATTTGGGGTTGAAATGAGATCTTTTTGTATTGTTTTCAAAGGCCACTATATATCTATACCTTGACTTTGTTTGACATTGATTTCTTTTGTGTTTCTTTGAACCTAAAATCGGTTGATGATATTTTTCAAGTAGAATAGAAACAATATTGTATATATTTTTTGGTTCTAAAATAGCTTATTTTACAATTTTTTTTTTTTTAATAGCCTTTTGTATGTCCTACTGCTGGGCAAAGGCCTCCCCCTCTCGTCTCCACATGTCCCTATCCTGGGCTTGTTGTGGCCACGTTTCTCCCGCAAAAGTGACCAAATCGTCACACCATCACATACTTATCGTATAATTCCCAACTAGTAACGCTTGAACTATAGGTATCATACAATGGTCTGGAGGTGATTCCAGATACATATTCTGGAAATTTCCGAAAACATTTCCGAAATTCTACGGTGATGGGAATCGAACCTGTAAACCCCCAATGCAGTCATCCGAACAGCCTACGTTCATACCACCAGACCACGCCGTCGTCAGTAATTAATTCCCACGTTTGTACAAGTAAACTGAGTTATTTTTTGTTCCATTACACAAACTAACATTTCTTCTAATCAAGTTCCTTAATTGAGTCGGTCAGTCGCTAAATACCAAACAGCCAAAGCTATTAGATGTTATTTCGCCGTGGACAATACATCGTGTAAAGCACGTTAATCATACCACCAACTGCCCTGGGAGCTCCCACTCGGCACAGATTCCGTGCTTCATTTCCTCTGGAGCGTTTAGCCTTTCCGACCCAAGGGTAAACAAGAGCGTTATCAGACAATGAGCTACGAGACAAATGACAAAATTCTTAGTATATTTACTTATTAAAAGCAACAAAGAGGACATTTAATCTAGGTGGCAAACCCTAACCAAGAAGGATTCACAAAGAATAAAAAAAAAAATTTTTGTTAAACCTCTTTCCCGAATACTTTTTTTAGTAAAGCCATTGGTTTGCTAATTTGTATTGAGTTAAGAATCAGAATCATAATTAGATTGTTCTATTTTTGTTACACAAATTATTCGGTAACGAATGGTCAATTACAGAATAAATATTGTAGTCGAACAGGGAATGCATTTTCTATTTCTATGGAGAAGATCACGCAAGAGTCTCTTTATGGAGTGACTGCTTGGCTCTCGGCACCGGTTTCTTGTGAAACATTCATCTTCAAAATTCAAGGTCTGAGTATTGCAAGGTTCGCGGTCTTAGTCCACTGTATAGTACTTTAAACATATAAATCCTTTGTTTGGCGCCAAAAAATTGTGAGACTATTCATTATTTTCTTTAAACAAATCACTCGAAAAGAAATTATATATTAATATATATATATTTATTATATAATTGGACAACTATTTACAAAATATTTACAATGCAAAATAAAATAAGTTCAAACTAATAAGAAAATATTATATTTATAAAATATGTAAAAAATTTGGCCCATGCGGAAGCGTACCCAAGACGCTGGCTGCATTCCCTCGCTGAATGGCTAGAGCCACTCGTTGAGCGAGAAAATGGCCTGCTCTTGGGTCGCCGGTTGTGTCGACCAATTTTTTGCCGAGTAAGTTCATTAAATTTTGGGTGCTTGGACCCCATGGACCTAGGGTTTCGACTCCAAAAGGAATGAAAATATATTCGGAGCCGATAACCTCGTACTTCCGCCTTTTCAGAGTCTCAGCCGCCTCCGCCGCCGAGCCCGCTTTCTGAGTGGTTCCCGAGAGATGGGAAGGAGCCAAAGTATCAACGCAGGTTGCATCCCATACCATGGCTCGTCCCATGCTCCAAGGAACCAGAGACATTCCGTCGGGTCTCTTGCCATCGTCACGCACGATACCTTGCGGCTCTAAAATGGCCGGTACGTTGGCGGTGGCAAGAGAACGACGGATGATGTCATTCAGAGCAGCATGACGAGAGTGGCGGCCAGCACTCCTAGCGCAAGACAGTCCATGCCGTCCAAGCCGGTCAACGACAACTCCGCAGGGGCACGTGTGCGGCGTACAAACGTCGGCCCCGAGCCGTAACCCTAACGCTACACGAAGTGTATTAGGATCAAGGTAGTTTCCCGTATTGGCACATGGAAAAGCATGTAGCCAATATCCGGATTCCTTACAGGAAACTGCCTTGATCCTAGCGAGCTCGGAGCCTGTGCTAGTGTCCCTTAGATTTCTAAAAGTGGCACTGCAACACAAATCATCCCAGCTTCGCTGTGAAGTCGGGTTTGTTGGATTTTGACTTGGCCAGGCCAACTCCCATGCTTTTCTGCCTTCGTTCACAAAAGAAATAGCCCCATTAAACGAGGATCTGGACAAAATCTGTTTAATGAGGCTGTCATTCTTATGTGTTGAAGACAGGAAAGCCGGTAAACAAATATCAGAATTTTTACGTATACCTACTCCTCCGTATCTTATGGGTAAAGATGCTTGATTCCAAGATTTTTCATTTAGTTTTAAATTTACAATGCTTTCGAAAGAAGATCTAATTAGGTTGTCCACGGTTATAAGGGAATTTTGATATAGCCAAACTGGAGATGTACGAAGGAGATACGTAAATTTAGGAATAAAAAGACAAAATTTTAAAATAAAAAGAGCCGAATGAGGATTTATTGCCAATAAACGGCTCATATATATATAATTTCTATATAATTTTACAGCTTTTAGTCACCCGAGAATAAATTATTTGTCATATTAATATTTTAAGTAAAGTCGATGCCTTTTAGAGTACGTATAAAGTCAGAGTAGAACACAATGCGTGCCCGTTTTGGTTGGTAACTGCAGTTCGGCCATGTCGCTGTCGATCGAGCGTGGAGTGCGCGTCATTTGTTTTAGTGTCACAAATCGCCCCCGCCCGGGGCGAAACCCTCGGTAAACAAAAACAGAGTGCTTCTAAACAAAGCTGTATTTTATAACACAAAATACCCGTTCTGGTATCAGGTTATCCTTGTTGAAGAAAGACACTAAGAGACATGTGTGTAAAAGTATTTTAAATAACTATTAAAGTGTCTAGATACCGAGTCGCTACCGAAAAAAGTCAGAAAAAACATAGTCCATAATAGGACTCATTGATGCCGCGACCACTTTGTCTCATGAACTTACTTATGAAGTTAATTTGTCCCCAAGCTACAACCTCCGATGGATTTATACTGGCATTTTCGGCACTGTCAGTCATGATTTAAAAGTATTTGTTAATCTAACAGTATTAGAGATAATATATGAAATGATTTATTTATTTATTTCTCAGAACTTATATAACTCAGAGCTATTATAACAGGTAGATACATAGCCAATGCAACAACTTAGCAACTAATATTAATTTTATGATACTCCTGTGTATCCAAACCCTCATGATTTGCACCACGACAATTCCTAAAACGAACTAAAAGCAATGCTACAGTAAATTAAGTTGAAATTAATTCACAGGAAATGTAAATTAAACTTTCTGTTTAGTTGACAGTCCAAATTAGTTTTGAGACGGACAAGTGGTAGGTACTATATTTTCCCAACGCTCGATATCAACTTAAAACAATGTAAGCAAAGTGTGCGGGCGAAGCATGAAATTACCCAGAACACTACAAACGTAATTAAACGTGACCGTTAAACTCTACCGTAAAAGTTAAGTAAAAGCCGGCGGAATCTTTGTTGGATTTACGTTTTATTATTCGCGAAAGAAAGGAGCTAAGGATAACATAATAATGCTAAGTAATGATAAAATTAATGTTTACCTCAGATTCCTTTTAACTCACTCCTTAATTAAAAGTAAAATAAATTAGATAGTTAAGTTGATACTTTGAAAAAATATAAGAACTTAGTCACGGAATACTTAGATGAACCATAAAATTTGCAACATTTTTTTTGGGCTTCACTTAGATACTCTCATCACTTTACTTGTGATTAGAGTAGCAATACGGGCGCGATACAAAAAAGATTATAATTATTTTTTTAAATCTCAGTAGCAGTTTTGCATATCCTAGCTGTATTTTATCCACTTTATCCACTTCAAACAGGATCTCAATTCGAGCCGCATGTTTTAGTAAAAAAACAAAAAAACTCAGATACGTATTACGCTCAATGCTCTACCATCGTAAATATTGCGGAACTTTGCAAAACATAAACATCCTGTATGCACGCCGGATGGGTACTGCATAAAACGTCCGCGCAGATCGGATGTTTGAGTCCGGACCATTCGTTGCCGACATGTTACCATCTATACTTTTAATTGGCAGCCGTACATCTCTAGCCGGCAGGCGGCAGACATGTTGATGTGTGGGACAAGTTCATACACAGACGGTGATGCATTGCGTTGATACATACTTTGCGCTGCTCGATTTAATACGGATTAAAATGTTTAGTAAACAATCGGCAGTCTTTGAGGTTTCTGCATATCTAAATAAGAGGTACATGGAGTAGAAGTAGGACAAAACTTCTGGACGAAATTTCCTTACAGATTATAAAAATAAAATATGCAAGTTGCAAAAAAACTATTTTCTGACAGTGCCGTAAGTATAAATAAAATACAATTGAAAGTAATCAAGTTGCAAATAAACAAAAAACGATGACCTGTTACGTTCAAAATATAAAGCAGACACGAAACTGCACCAAAAATAATTGGACAAATAAACAAAGCAATGTTTTATACTTGAGCCGTATACGCTGTGGTCTTTGTATAAAATTGGATGCATGTGGTTTGTTTTGTGACCATCCGTGTCAGTGCGTCGATTACAATATGCAAGAGTTCCCCATAGACTGGTCTTGACGATCGTTCAACGTTCGTTTGTTTGCGATACACGTGAAAGTTTGGTAGATTATTATTGAGATAATCTATTCCTCAAATTCAAACACTATGAAGTATTCAATCATCATAATTATTGTGCTTGGTACAATTACCGTCCTAACCAATAATGACCAACCATAGCAGAACCAATATCTCATTGCTTATCTTCAAATCTGTAGTTGTGGTTGACTACGAGACGATATTCAGAGTTTGAGTTTTAAAATATCTCCTGATTTAAGTCCACCGTAGGGTATGCGTGTTGTAATTATTTTAAATAACATCGATATGGCTATATCTACTTATGCACCTATTCATTCAATCAATGAACTATTTAGCGTGCAGTAGTATTGTTTCCTGTTTAATAATTACCTGTAATACTGCAGAAGGAATGCGTCTCCGTGTTTTATATGCCGACTGCGAGTTCTTAATTGTACCTTCGTTCCGTGACTCGCCTGCTGAGTTGTTTATTACTCGGTTTTGTTATTTAGCTAGTAATTCCTATGTTTTTGCTTACGTTTTTCATGGTTTCAAATCTTTATTAGTCCTTATTTGTGTTGCAAGAGTCAAAATATTATGATAACAATTTTAATACTAGTAGTTTCATAGTCGGTGATCAAATGAAGCTTTTTGGCAAATTTTGTTTCCTATTGGTGTATAATAACATGTAGGTATGTAAAAAGTATAAGAACAAGTATGTTGGATTGACAATTTAGTCTATTTCGATTCAAATTGTATATTTTGGTCTTACGTGTTGCTTCTATCATCGGAATGGAGTGCAACTTGATTGAAAAAATCGGAAACGAAACTCAGCGGGCTCATTCTTCGGTCTTTATGCGACATACATTTCGACAATACAATACCTTGAAAAATCTTAAGACGGCTGAGATAAACCACAAAGATACGAGCCACCTATTGCGAAATGGAATAAAATACCTCATAAATATCTATGGTAAAGGCTTAATTACATGCAAATGGATTGCTTTGTTCGGACGATCATGATTTAGGGTGAAAAAAAAACTGTCACTTACAAAACCTGAATAATGAACTGGATCTCACAAGTTTTAATTATTGCCTTGATTTACTGTCAGTGGGAAACCCAACAACGGGGAACAATTCCGAATCCATTCAATTATTCAAACTTTTAATTAATATTAATAGGAGCTCTCACTTTCAAAAGAAAGAATACTGGAGGCACAGATAAAAACTCCTTAGAAATCCGCGTTACCCGCAGCTGTGGACTGTAAATTAATGCGAAAACAATAAAGCGTCGGAGCGCGGTCCGAATATAGACAGCGAAGAGCAAAAATTAATTCCAAACGGTTATTAGTGCGAACAAAAGTAGGTTGGTGTCGCCTCGGTGTGGGTGAGCAACTCCGTAATAAACGTCACGACAAGAGAGATAGGAAATTAAACGAAACTAAAGCGAAGTCGGTCGTGCCAACATCTGGGGGAGGAACTTTGGGGAGCCCGAACGCAGCATTAAGTAAAAAAAAAACTGAATTAAGGCCGGGCGCTCGATTCCTGTTTACTCACTGTGAGCGACAGGTTAGAACCTCCTTTGTTTTTATGTGCATTCTACTGTTGCACTTTTAGAAATTAGATACGTGCCTACTGTACGTAACGTTAGAAGTTAACGTAATTTGTCTGCCGTTTTTGGGCCGACTCACGCCTACAACATTTATTTGTATTACCATTTCAACAAACCCTAGTAAACAGTGGTAGCCGAGTGGTCGAACGCACGCTTTGCAAATCAAAGTGTGCAGGTTCAAACCCTGGCTGGCACCACTGGAATTTATGTGGGAATCTCATTTTCATCCGAGATAATCACTTGCTGTGAAACGGTGCAGGAAAACATCGTGAGGAAACCTGCACGTCTGAGGGAACTTGTCTAGTTCTCGATAGATGTGTGAAGTCTGCCAACCCGCACTAGGCCAGCGTGGTGGACTATGGCCTGAAATCCTCTTCACATTGAGAGCAGGCCCGTGCCCAGCAGTAGGACGTTAAAAGGGCTGTAGTAGTAGTACTAGTAAACAGTCGTTTATACCAAACAGAGAGAGATAGTAGACGATCCATAATTGAATTTAAAAAAAAATGGAGAATATTAATTTTATACTGTTGTACATTTCAATCAACATCCTTTATAATAATTTTGATGTTCTTATTTTTTATATTTAGTTGACTAATAAGTATCTACGTACCTTTGGGGAGTGGTTCTATAACAACTTTTACGGCGTCGATTGTAGCCAGCCCCGAGAGGATCCAGAATAAGGCCATCGCGCTCCTGGCGGAAGGCTTCAACTCGTCCATCTTGGTTCTAGTTCAGTCTATAGGCTCCATATCGCAGGGTACTCTGGAAACAACGAGAAGGTAGTTATAGCATAATCATTAACCACTATCAGACGTTCCCAAGTGCTATTATTTATTTATAAGCCATTTACGACGCTTGTTTTCGGAACTTCAGTGATTTAACTAATTTGAAATCATAAAATTGATTCCTATCATGACAATAACGGTATTAGCTGCAGTTTGTGGGCTTACTTTAATATGAAAATGTAATACAACTTGGAGGAAATTCCACCGGATTAAATAAAACAAAAGGCGAATGAATATAGAAATAAACCTTATCGCATCAAAGGCTGTATCTAAAAACAATTCTTGCAATATAAGACCAAGTCGAGATGTGGTGCAGGGTGTTCGCGAAGGTTTTTGTAATGTTATGTTGTTTTTTATATCTTGGCACATAAACAAATGTTTTAGTATATGAATCTTAAATTTACAAAAGTTATGGAATCTTATCAATCTAAGGTCAAATGTCAACTTATGCTTGGTGTATCCTGATAATGTTTTTTCTCAGTAGGTAAAGGAGGCTGGTGAAATTAAATAAATCATAGGTTGGAACTGTTATGATTTACTATGAGATTAGAACCCTAATTTGAAAGGTAATAAATGCCTAACCACTTCAAGAAAAGAATAGCAGTGACCTTTAAACTCGACTTGGCGGAGGCACTACTTCGCCTCCAGATCAGACGAAGCTCAATATATATTGACAAGACCCAATCGAACTCGTAAATCCAATCCTTCAACTTCTGAAGTGAGTTCGGCTAATATCTGGCGCCTTTGCATTTATGAATAATACTGGATAAAGTTAAACTCACAAATCCTTCTCCATCTGAATATTGTACGATTTGTAAGATAACGCCAAAGGAAAGAGGATTTTTTCTTTAAATCCGCTTCGTGTTTATTTTTCAACGACAAAGTTTGTGAGGTGAATTAAAATTGTTATAAACCCAGTTGGACTTTTTTCTTTTTAGCGAATTTATTATTGGAATTTTAACGTTATGCAATGATTTGATTTGTTGAAGTTCGCGTTAGTAACATAAAAACATTTTGGATACTATTATTAAATTATTTTTATATGGAAACATTAAAAAAAAAACATTTTCTGCACCAATCATCTAGCAAGCACACGAGCCAACCTGGTGGTAGAGTTGTCAATACCATTCAAAGATTCAATAGATAATTGCGTCGATGTTTATATCACTACTTTTTAGAAGCTGACAATATTGAAACCTCGATCTTACGCCGATTTGTTGAAAAATGGATTTGCAGCTTATATTTTGGCAATCCTACCACCTAGGTACATATTATATTCAAAATCAACGTATTTACAATCAGTTTGTTTAGGTTTCTGTTTGAACAACATGCTAAGCGTCAGACTAACGTTTTTTTTTTATATTGGCACAGTGCAAAATTATGATGGAATATTTTACTATTTTCGTTTGCAGGACCTAAATAAACAAAACCTTTCCTAATGAGTCACTTTAACCATTTTTTCTTCGCTTTCGTTTCAAAATATTTTTATCTACGTTTATTAAAAGTCGATGAGATGTCATTTTTTAATTACCACGAAACAAATAGATTTGTGATTGCGAGGTTCATTGCTAGCAAATAAACACTTTATTTCATAATATTGGAGATATTTTCTTAATTAGTCTATACCACATAGATTTTTTTGACAGCAAGTGTTATAATTTTTCATTTATGATCTCAAAAACCCCTTTGCGCAGACCAATGATCGAGCACTAAACCAAAGAACATAACTTAATAACATTCAATTCTCTGCTAAATAATACAATGAAAGTAGTTTTCCAGATATTTTATTAGATTTATGAACTACGTCGAAAATGGCAGACTGTCTGAAAAGTTTACTTATTTATTAAATTTGACCAAATTAAATTTTTATCTGAGTGGAGTTCCGTTCCACCTATCTATTTGGTAAGTTCAATAAAAGAAAATAAAACAAGTTATACTCATCTCAACCAAATATAAAATTGTTTTTCAATATTAAATTATTTTTTGTAATTGACATCCCGCGTTTTCATAAGTATGCTACAAATTTAATTTCAAAATCATGATTTATAAACAATTGTATCTACAAACCTCGTTCAAATAAAATAGATAAGCATTGAACGTATTTATAAAAAACCTATCATGGGGAGCACTACACAAGTGAAATATCATTTCCTTTATACAGAAGCCTTCAGAAACCAGCAATCAGCACCTCAAAAATCATTGTCAGTGCAAACCTTTGTGCGCTTGAAACAGCAAAATTAATCGTATGCATACAGAGAAAGCAGTAATAATAGATGGGTTGTAATTGTGCACCGCTGTAAGCTGCTGTAATTGCAATTCGCATCATTAGTCCATTGCACACACAAGAGACGGCAGACATACTTTCTCACTCCAACGAACCGAATAAGCTTTTCTATAATCGCTTGGAAAATAAAATTGCCCGCTCTTAGTGGGTTAAGCCTGCTTACCTATTAGGCTTTGAAGTTTTATCCGCGGGCGGCTTAATTGTATCCGAGATTATTAGATCTTCTCTAGTTAAACTACCAAGACTTAATTGAATCTTGTGTTTCCTCTTGATTTTTATTAGTTCTTTAAATTTCTGATACAGCAATATCTAAGTTACTATGATCAACACATAACTTATGATGAAAGAGTTAAAAAAGAACATATTTACGATAGCAGAAGGAAGATTATCGTATACCTAAGAACTTTTTAGAGGAAAAGGTGGTGGGAATATTTGGAAGTGAAAGGATAAGCTACAATGTAAAAAAATAAAAAATATTAGGTATAGAAAAAGGTAAAAGATGTATGATAACTTGTCGTATAAGATCCATTTCATCCATAAGATGATCCTAAAAGATGGTCCACATAAGAGATCAAAGAACTTGAATGCGTTCTCCAATACAACTACTACTACTACTACAGCCCTTTTAATGTCCCACTGCTGGGCACGGGCCTCCTCTCAATGCGAGGGGATTCAGGCCATAGTCCACCACGCTGGCCCAGTGCGGGTTGGCAGACTTCACACATCTATCGATAACTAGTCAAGTTCCCTCAGACGTGCAGGTTTCCTCACGATGTTTTCCTTCACCGTTTCATAGCAAGTGATAATCTCGGATGAAAATGAGATTCGCACATAAATCCCAGAGATGTGAGCCGGGGTTAGAACCTGCACACTTGGATTACAAGGCGTGCGTTCGACCACTCGGCTACCACTGCTACTCGGCTACAACTAATCATCGCTAACCAGAAAATCCTAGGAGACCAAATTCCTATTCCAAACAGTTGTTTCTTAATCCGATAGGAAATATAAATCAAAATCTCTTAAGAATAGTCAGGGTCTACCAACCAATTCTAAAAAGTGTTTTTGCTGAGAAAAACGGATAAGAATCCTAATAGTAGTAGTCCTATTCAAACGAAAAAGTGAGTGTATAAGTTTTTGTTTGCAGTTGTCAAATTGCAAAAAAAAACTTGAACTACCTAATAATAATTACCAATCATCCATAAAAGCTGATACTAGAAGAAAACTTTAGAAGGTGTTAATTTTTGCTCATTACTAATAATCAAAAAGGGAAAACGTCTCAAAACTTTAGATCAATGCAAATTTTATCAATGCGAACCAAAACCAATCTCCGATACTTTCCACCTTAATGACATCCTTCGACGGCAAATTAAGTGTTGCAGAGGTTTATTCATTCGCATATTAAAGGTGCGAGGTCTGGCTATACAAGGAGACATTCTAATTACTCTCGCAGGCGTGGCCGCTCGTAGTCACCTGATTAAGGCATCAAAGATTCCAGCGTGAGCCAGCTCGTAATTATTTGGTCTTACCTTGCCTTTACGAGAAATGATTTTAGTACTTAGACTAGAAACCTCTGTTCAATAAAGCATGCAATATAAACATGCGATGTGTCTAATTAAAATGTACTCTTTGGTCAAAACTAAATATTATGAGTTACTACTTAAACTAAACTTTATGAGTTCGTTCTTTTTATAAAATGAAATGGAAATAGATGGCGAAAAAAAACAAAAGAAATTGGACCAACAAATGTCCACCTTAAAATTGGACGTCTGTAACTATCAAATTAATACGAAAATGTCTGTGTGTACCACAACGCCCACAGTTAGATACTTAAGTACTTACCTAACTAACAAAATAATTTCATAAGTAGTCATTTCTTAGGCTGTTTTATTTTCAAAAAAACAACTTGAATATTATTTTGCAAGACGTTTGATAATTTCTGATTGCAAAAACCAAATATTTAAAAGCCGACAAAAAAGGCAAGAAGAGGGAACATTAAATATTAATAGCAACTCGTTTTAGCATGAACGTTCGCCTTAGGTAAACTGTGCCGGAGTTTCGTCGTTCATAGCACCTTGTCCTCTTCAAATCCTATATAATAATGCGACAAGCTCCGTCCCTTTGAAGGAAATTTTTAATGAAACACCCTAGAAAAGTTGCAAAAGCCTCGTCTATCTTTTAAAAAGTAATTGAGCCTGGTAGAGAACCGCTTTTCAAATGATTTGCGTGTTTTGTTTTACAATCATTGCGAAAAGTTGCTAACTTCAAACATTAATTTTGTAATCAGAGAGTACGAACGAATATTTATGAACAAAATATTTTGCGTAAAAGCACAACTTAGCTTATTTATATTCTTAATTATACATTTTTACTAGTCATTTTAAGTTTTAAGATACGCTTATCATGACGCAAATTGTGTGCTTATTTTTTATTAGACACGATTTATGCTTGAAATAATTGATAAACTAAGTGACTGTTGATTTGTTTTTACTTATAAACAAAAGAGCTCGAGGTAGCAACGCGCCAAAATAAAGAATTTCATTGCTAAATTTGAAACTTTCTTATTGTTTTCTTATATTTACGCAAATACTACACATTGAAATAAAACTATTTTACGGATTCTATCGCTTGAAACTTTCTTACTTATAAACAACTCGGATTTAATTTCACACAACGAGTGTAAGTTTTTGCGGTTGTAACCAACGAAATTAGTGAAATCGCTATAAGCAAGGGTGCGAAAAAAATGTAATTATGCCCTCGTCGGGTCATTAACAATAGTTAGAGCTCGCAGCGGCGCTCGCGGGCTATTACGAGTTATGCCGTGTGAATTGCACTTTATACAGTTTTTATAAAATCTCGCCTAAAAACTGTACTTGCAGTTAGTTCTTGAGTATGAATCATACCAGTCATATTCGTGATAACTGTATGGGTTTTAATTTCCCTTATGTTACATAATAGAAACTGTTTAGCTTCTTTGCTGAATCCTAAATCGTTAACGGAAATTAATTCCGGCTGCAGAGGTACTTGAGAAACATCTAAGAACACCGCATTACTACCTTATAAAGGATAACAACAAGGGGTAGAATTACGTTAACACTGGCATAGATTTACTCCGCACAGAAATAATCAAGATTAAAGTAATATTAACACACAAAAGCCTACTGAAATTCAAAGATAATCGGACTTATGCTTCGCCATTAAATGCAAGGACGCCGAGTTCCTTTGTCGACTTATTGACGTTATAAAATTGGAGCTGTAACGATAGTCGGCAGAGATTTAGGGTGCCATCACACTGAGAAAATCTGGATACTTAGCGCAATTTATTTAGTATCGCGTAGGTTATTTAGTATCGCGTAGGTTTATAGAGCAAGTAGGATATTTCAAATTGCTCCGGCGTCTGTGCCTCCGGCAAACAGTCTAGCCATCATCATCCCCCTTATCGTCAGAGCTTTGTTTTTGTTATAATCCATACTATATTCTAGCAATGAAAGTTAATTTATTTTCATCTTAATTAGCTCAAGTAGCGGCCACATTCCAATAACCAATAATATAAGTTCCCTATACCGCATTGATACAACTTTGAATTTCTCCGCTATTTATAATGCATATTAAACTTTTAGATATTATGTCAACCGTAGTAATTTTTATATATTTAGTCTCATTCGCAGAGCTGTACATTCAACACAAAAGTGTTCTCCATTGCGCTGCAGACCCAAAACTTTTTATACCTTGGGAGATTCACTATAAAAGCGGACGCATTAAAAACAAGGCCATATTTTTGAGTCGTATCCCACACGTAGGTACGTAAGTACAGAATTTTATTCTCAACGAATAATCGAACGTCGACTTACAGTGTTCGAGACAAAGGAATATTTTCTAGCCTATTATCAAAATTATAGACGGTCGGGTACAGGGCAGACAATGCCGGCTCCTCGGGTACATCTTATTTTAATTGCGTCGTCCCAGGAGCTGTATTGCGTTTTATGAACAGAATAATACCCGCTGTAGGCATCGTTATTGTTCTAAGCTGGTGTTGGGACGAGAACTTTAAAATATGAGTTCACTAATTAAGCCTATCTGTGAGTCGGTAGTGGATTATATTGTGACCCGGTAAGCATGCTTGGTAATAAATGGGTTAGTAATTTTGACCTATATCAAAAACAAGGTTTTATCTGGAACGATACTAGTTTGTAATTATGACTCTTACTAACAACAAGGTCTTATTTGCAATGCAATTTTGATTAGTGAATCACAGTGAAAATAAGGTATAATAAGGCTAATAAAAATAAGGTCTCCATGATATAGAAGTTTCTTGTGGCTTATCGCGAGTTAGCTGCGCCTAGTCATTAGTGATCAGATGGACAGAGATGACTAGAATGGTCACCTTATTCTTTGTAGCTCAACAAAATAAAGTTCAAAGCACTTGTTCTATCCAAAACCGGCTTCCCTAATGAATAAAATGGTTAATTAGCAATGGCTTTACAATATATTTTTCAGCACAAAGGTAATTTGTAATGCTTATGTAAAAAAAATATCTAGAAATGGGACCTTGGGGAGACTGAAACTGTTCAAAGACAATTTGTTCTACATAATCATCTATTTTCTCATAGAAAAAACATGAAATTTTGTAAACTAATTAAGCTTAAACTCTAGTTCATGAGACTCCATAGGTATAGATAGATGCACAAAGGTTTTGTAGGATATGGGTGTGTGCAGGTGGTTCCGACGCGTCACTTTGTGCAAGGAAATCCAGTCGGCCTGACTCCGACAACAAAGTGGTCCACATACGGACACGAGCTGGTCGCAACAGAGAAAATGAAATTAAAAGCGCGCCTCAGATAGTGAACATTTTGTAGCATAAAATATTATGTCGACTATGTTTTTTTCTGGAAAAAATGTATGAACTGAAATTCACACTGTGTTACTTTTAAACAACTCAGATAGGTATTATAAATGCTTGTTTGTAGGTTATTAATTAACAAAGTAACTTAATGACACATTATATTTAGTAAGCAGATAATACAATTCGGATTTGTACTTGGTGGAGGTACTTGAGGATATTATTTTTATGACATATGATGACTTAAGAAGGTGACTTCAAAGATCAATGCCATGGGACACAAAACGTCAAATTGGTCGTATTTTTTCGTTTTGTTTCAACATATGTCGAATTAGAGATGATGTCGATCTTGTGAAGATTGCCCCCCTGCACCCCGAGTTCATGAACTTGTCATTTTTTCAACTATTGGTGACTTTTCGTTGAAAAAAGAGTTTGTTTATGAGTTGATACGGTTCATTTTGGTATTCTTTGGTTTATGGTGCCCAATGTATACGCGGTTCTAAGATCCTCCTCCGGTAAAGCTGTAAAGGCCACCTCGCGGCCAACAGTGTAAGTCCTTCAAAAAAAAATGTTATAGAAAAAGAAAAATAGTCCCTCCCAAGTTTTTATTTATTTAAGCTATATTTTCTCTATCATTACGAACATAAGGGTCAAGAAACGTTTATCATTCCTATAAACCGATCATAAATACGCGGCAAAGCTGGCCACGGTGAACGGATTAATATGAAATATTGTCGAGAACCAGCGTAAATTGCTGGAAGTATCGGACGCTGGCTTCCCCAAAGGAAGTCCGTAGCAATTTACCGTTCCCGTTATGCAACACTGTGCGGTTATTGTTTCCAGCGTACCTTGGGAATGATTTCCTTGAAATCCGTAAGCACATTGCTCGTGTAACTAGCTCAAGTATTTTTAAAGACGTGGGTAAGTCTGGAAAAGACAAAGGTAGGCAAACATCATCAAAAAATTGCACCCTAAGCGATGTACATTGTAGAATTGGTAGTAGAATCTGGTCACTTTTGCAGATGATAAACACGAAATCGCCGTATGTGGGGGACTAGAGGCAAGGCTTATGCTCAGAAGTAGTATGCGAGCGTTGTCATAGAAATATAGTCATTATCAATGCCGTCGACACACAGCGTTATGGACGATGGCCTATATCCCCTCAGAATTAGAGGAAGAGCTACGTATAATGGCAATAGGCTCGCCCATCTAACATTTGGTCTGGAAATACATCGGCAAAATGTGCACTGAGCTGCACCTATATCTAACTCGTCAGAGACTAAACAGCTGTTGTATTGGGTATGGGTATGGGTAAAATACAATGGACTATAAGTGCGGTTCCTGAAGACAAGTAGAAATACTTGCAAAACCAATTTTATAAATTAATAGGTATTTAAAATATTTTTTTATTATCAGCTATTTTCATGAAACAGCCAACGAGGCGCCAGTTGGCACCTTGGCCATTCTCGATACCGTCAACTAACCAAATGGCAGATAACAGCGCGCCAAGCACAAAGAAAACAGCCAGATAGTATGGCGAACCGACATAAACATGCCAGACAGCTGTAAGTATTTCTACTTTTTAATTTCCTTGTCCCGCTTCACCCTTCGAACACTTTTTGTTTTCTATTTTCTTTAAAAACCAACATATAATAATTGACATTGCTGATGCGTTGTTGTTTTCTAAAATAAGCTATTATGATATAATTATTATGATTAGCATATAATTATTATGATCATATACACAAATCAGTGAACCTAAACTTTAATGTGTTTTCTAGAACAAGCAATGTAGCTACCACATTCGCAGAATGTCTTAAGTATTAGACACTTATATAAAATAATTGTTCACTCACACAGAACGCTATTCATAAAGAACATAGTTAATTTGTTCCATAATAACAGCTTAATCCGGCTTCTTAATAAAACTCGTTTCTCCCAGACTATTTTATTATTCGACTTCAACCCAATATTCCGGGTTTCAGACAAAGACAATACTCGTATACGCTGGTAGTTATGTAGATGTAGGTAGTGACGTACGGTGAAAATAAGCAGCGAATTTTCACACCCCCGCTTTTAATGGTCTGGTTAGCAAATACAGGCGACAGAAAAATTCCTTCAAATGCATTTTATCAGCATTTTTAATAAGTACAATTTTGCGACTTATAAAATATTATTTGGATATTATATATGAAAAAGTGTCTTTTTACAAGGTTTCTTAAGTAGATTTACTTACAAGCATGTTCACGGTTTCGCGCAAATTACCGGCGTAAACAAGTTCTGTATTACGGGCCATCAATATAAAATCCAATCAGCGGGGTAAACATTTTTTTTCCGACGGTACGATCTAATTTCGCGAGCCGCGCGGAGGCTCCTCTCCACAATCCACAAAGTAGCAAAAGTGGCGCAAAGTGCTCATCGCACGCCGCAGACAATCCGACTCATCCATTGTTGTTTTAGATTCAAACCACATACACTACGCCTACGTTACTCACACTACTTTGACATCACACATAAGTTATTCGAAAATCAATAATCAAAAGAAATAAACCCAAACATTTTCATAATCATCCATTCACGAATCTTAATAGAGAACTCCAAATTCCGCATTCAAAAAAATCACTCGAGATTAAACGACAAGAACGCCGGGACATTTTCATTTCATCACGTCGTTCATATTAACTTAGAGAGCTACCTAAATATGCACGCAATTTTCATCCATTCCATTCCTAATGACTTTCACTGACACGGCGCGAAACCCCTCATTTTACACTTTGACGCGTTCACTTACGCCTAGTCCCGTTGCGATGACATTTTCCAATGGGAGCGAAAATAAAACAAGTTGAAAACTGTCGCTTCCGACTTTACAAATAAAGTCTGAATTCTATCGCCGCCGCGCGTCGAGCAGGGTGACTTTTGTCTATTCTGGGTCTTCAAGGATAAAGTATAATTTGTGCAGAAACCAGTAAGGCTCAAGCTCCGATACGCTTTAAACGAAACAGAGATGTGGTGTGTTTATTTTAAGGTTCAGATTGTTTTGATTATAGTGAATAGTTATGGTTTTGAGTATCGGGTAGTTTTCGCTGTCGTATTGTTTTGTCTATCGGTAATATGAGACTTGGTTCGCACCTCCGAACAACGGTGCCTTACCTTTTTTTACACTTTATGAAAATACTCCTATAGACGCCGCGCGCGCCGGCTCGCGTACTCGTGGTGTTTAGTTACGTATTATTATTTTAATAATGACCCGCAGCTGAGTAGGTAACTGTATTTGCTTTTAAAGAACTCCGTAACGTATTTTAACACAATTTCGAGTCTTAAATAGTAAGTTTCTTGGATGCAGGATACTTGTACTAAAATTAATATTTGCAATCGTTGCACCAGTCATTTAAAAAACGTTAATTTATTTGTATACAGTCAACAAATAAATTTGAAAGCAATATTGATAACACATACATTACGATCTAAAAAGGCAATATACCGAGGCCCTTCTCGGTTTTAGTAGATATACTTTTTGAAGGTTACAGTCAACCATCGATTTCCCCAATATACATCCATAAAATAATAATGAAGCTAGTCAGGAATACCAAGCGATGACCAATATTCGAAGCGCGGCCGTCGCGTGCCGCGAATACCTCGTCCAAGTATGAAATATGAAGTTGGAGAGACAGCTTATGTGACCGGCCGGCTATTATGGGGAAATTCTAAAACTACCGTCAGTAATGCGATGGTCGAACGAGAAACGTCAACTATTTAAATTAATACATAGTTTTAATCAGAATTCTAGAATGGACTTGAAATTTGAAAATAGCTTTCGAAGCCCATATTATGTATTATACTTTGATCTTTAATTATAATTCTTGTAATTGTACTTGAATTGCATCGTAATATATTCATTTAGGATGCGATCTTGATATTCTAAAATTAATTGCAAGATGAAACTGGATAAAACTTGTAACATCGCCATCAATTCAGTTACATACCTATTATGGGCATAGCGTGCGAATTTCCAAAAGCATTACACGCACGAGCCTAATTCAAAATTGTAATATGGAATGATGGCCCAATTTGTCCCTATTTTACTGCAAGGGTTGTTAAAAAGCGGCATCGCCCGAGGTGATGCCTGTCATGTGGGAGACATTCCCTTCACCGGGTACCACTTCCTTGTTCAACATGCTTTCACACTTTCGGCCATCCACAATAAAGGAAAAAGTCGGCGTACGAGAAAACTTTGTGAATTCAACTATTGTTCATTGGGTGAGGAAAATATTTTCTCCCAAATTCCCAATTCCACTTCTATTCAAGAACGCTTTTTACTTCGCGGTTATTAGATATGTATGCGTACAGATTTCCTGCGGGACTTTCTGAGAAGATCCAAATAAACGCGTAGGCAAAGGAAAAAATAAGACGTAGGTAGATAACTCATCACAGATTTATTCAGTATTTTTTGCCGCTGCTGTAGGAATGCTTAGCTTATTAGGACTACATTAATACTCTGAACTCGATAATTTTAATTACGAAACATCCAACGCAAGCTTAGATTGTACACACATCTAAAAAAAAAAAATTAACGAGAAACAATAACATTTGGAGTCGGTTCCAATTCATGTGCGTATTTGCTTAGTCTGAAGTAGATTGGCACCTAGTCCAAATGTACTGAATTATAAGGTTATTTTTAGCTTTTTAGTGCACCTAGGATTTTGAAGGTTTTAATTTTTTGTTAAAAACATTTTTTTTTTACTATTTTAAGCGTTATTAATTAATTTATTTAATTTTAGGACGTTCAAAAATTGTTGCATTAATAACACATAAATCATACAAATAAGGTAAGGTAATGTAATTTTTTTATGGGACCAAATGGTAACTATTCCGCATCAAACTAAAGAAAAATCACGTAAATCGGATCGGATCATAAATCTCAGCGTAATCGGTGTACATACATAAAAAAATACCAATCGAATTGAGAACTTCCTCCTTTCTGAAGTAGGTTAAAAAGTTCTCACTCACTACTTAAAATACATGTTTTATACATGAGAAACCAAATAGGTGTTCTTGAATTGTTTGTTACGTAAGTACTATGCCAAAAAGGATAGATTTAAAATCGGCGGAATGATTGAGTTGTGCTATTGTAGAAATGAAATAATATCACTCTCTCTCTCTTATCCTCTTAGTATCTATGTTTGAAGCTGAGTATTTTTTGCCACGCTCTAGAGAAATCAGACAAGATATACCGCCATGTGCACACACTGTGAAATAAGGTTGTTGTTTAGAAAAATATCTTTTGATATGTTTTTTGCCAACATGCTTTCTGTGATGAAGATATTCGGAAATTTTAAATTTGACATACTTCGTCACAGGCTTAATAAACTCTTTACATGTTTATAACTTTATTATAAATAATTTTTGGTTCTGAAAAATAGCCTTACCTAACTCTGAGCAAGTTATAAATTTGGTATTATGGTATGTATGTTCACAAATCCGCTATGTCAATTATGTTTTATTTTAATCGTGTAGTCCGGACCTTCACTGAGAAAAGCCGGCAGGCAGGCAAACTCAATAGTTACTCTTAATAAAAACTTGAACCTGCTCTTTTGATCATAAAGAAAGTATTTTATGTAACGTTTATAAAACATAACTAACTACAGCCCTTTTAACGTCCCCCTGCTGGGCACGGGCCTCCCCTCAATGCGAGGGGGATTCAGGCCATAGTCCACCACGCTGGCCCGATGCGGGTTGGCAGACTTCACACATCTATCGAGAACTAGTCAAGTTCCCTCAAACTTGCAGGTTTCCTTACGATGTTTTCCTTCACCGTTTCATAGTGGGTGAGAATCTCGGATGAAAATGAGATTCGCACATAAATCCCAGAGGTGCGAGCGGGGGTTTGAATCTGCACACTTTGATTGCAAGGCGTGCGTTCGAGTGCTAGCCCCACTGCTTTCAAAACAATGACACAGAATAGGTCTAGGAATTCAAGTAATTCCTATTAATCATCTTTGAAATCCAATACATTGACACATAACGGTTTTCGCCGATAGCGGGGTTTGCGGCAATGGTATTCCATGAATTTTATGATGTTTACCAGTTTCTATAGGCAGACATGGGAGGCTGAATAGTTCGAATATCACTCAGGCGCCATTCACACAAATAGGCCGGCTGCACGATAATTAAGGCCATATGTGGTGTGACAGAAATATATCCATCGAAGCGTTTACACAAGAAGTCTGTTACGGGAACCGTGTAATCTGACAGCTAGTGTAAACACAAAATTGTACAATATTGTCTGACTCTGTACATTGGTTCCCTTTAGACCTGTAATTACAGGGCAGCCGTCTTTATCGTGTGAATAGCCTTTGGTTTGGGCTATGCAGATCGGTAGTCGGAATGCTGGCTGCGTTTCCGTTTATTATAGGTAGAGAAGGGTTCGAGAATACGTTTGGTTCGTTCATTGAATCAAATAACTATGTAAGCATTCATAATTCGTCTACACGATACCGTGTTTTGAGTACAAACTATTCGCGTGTCGTAACGTAAACTTATGTATGTTTTGTGTCACTTTTGCGAATTCTGTTCTGCGAATATGTTTACTTTATATCTCCGTTATTTGTAGACCGATTTAAATAATTCTTATTTCGTATTTCAGGGTTTCTTATTGACTGGTCCCATTGCAAAATAATATGTTCGGATATCTACCACGGGAGCTTCTCAATCACAATTAAAATAATGCCTTGTGAAAATATAATTCGTATACTATTAGCGAATTCAAAATTTTGTGATTATCAATCACAGATAGCATCTAATATTGACAACACTGTTAACTTATTATTTTGCTGATGAAATAATAAACCAATATTGTTTCCGAAGAAATTATTATGGAGATTTTCGACGAATCTTTTATATTTACAGGTAAATAGGTTTATTACGCAATAATTTTTACTTAGAAACACTATCTATGATATTGTATGGATCCATTATTTAGTAAATGTCAAGTATTTATTGACGTTATACGTTATACGTTCTTAAAATGAACTTATATTGAGAAGGTCGTAACGTTTATGCTTAATTATATCTCAGAGAATAATTCACGTTTTAGTAATATGATGCAATAATATGTTTAATTTTTATTGTTTCATTGCAATTTAGGGGGCAATCTAGATGACGGGTCAGACTAGTAGCCGGAGTACCCATAGGTCGCTTGGCTCTCTGTGCTGGATGGTTGAGGGTTCGATTCTCTTCAGATGCAAATTTGGTGAATGGCCTTTTCGTTGCTCTCGTCTCTGGCCTATTGTATGGTACCCATATGGGTGTAAGGGTCGCTTAATTATTGATCAAACGATGAACAGGTGTTTTAAGTAATAATCAAACAAATAACGATACGCAAATCGAATATAAAAAAAAATTCGTCGTTCGGGTTTATGCTAGAGCCTCTATAATTTTGAAAAACGAATTTGTAATGAAGTCAGATTTCTCACCCCAATTTTTCAAAAAGTGAATCCATCTACAAATTATTTATAGTATCATTTTCAGTACAGAATTGTTCTACAATGCCACTGTAAGTGGACCATAAATTTATCTCTATTTGGACAGATTTCTTTTACAAATCTTAACGTTCAAATCACACACCCCCATGGATATTTCCAAGGAAGTTCCTAAAGGAAAAATGTAATATAATAATATGCAGTTCAAAGGGAATACCGACCGGCGACGAATAGTAATACTTTCGACGACTTTATGGATTTAAGCGTCACATTTTTAAGGCGAAGAAACGTGACCAGAATATGCAAGATACCATTGTTCCGTTTCAGGCAATAGTCTAGTTTAAAAAAATATATATATATAAACGAATTTACTTGTTTGAGTAACAGAGTAATAAATTCAAAGAATGGAGACTAATAAAAAGAGACAACTATGAATGAATAGTTTCGATCGTTGATCGAGCTAACAAATCCTTTTTACATGCGTATGTTTGAGTGAATTAATTTTACGTTTAAATACAGTTTCGTTTAATAACAGGAAAATAATGTTAAAATAGGATTTTTTAATCGTCAGGTAAACTGATAGACAGTGTTTATTCAGCGAATAGCAAACAAATTTATAAGTTTGACGAGTTCGACTGCCTAAGGGATTACAACTTATTCATTTTTATATACCTATATATAATAGACTATATATAATTTGTAATAGTAACGTAGACAGTGTAAAAGGTGAACTAAAAATATCCGTGTGGACAGTGCACGGGGAGGTTCGTAGGGCGTTAATTGAAATCAAACAGAGATTAGCTGCCGATAGCGACCGGATCAGCGCGCTCGCAAGAACCCATCTCGTTTTAAATACCATCGGATCGGGATTCTATGGCGATGTAATGTTTGTATTGAATTAAACTAGTACGTATCACATCTCACTAGCTGTTGAAATATGTAAAGTTTACAACAGAAATATTTCGTTCTACTTTAGTTTAATGGATTTGTATAAATGCACAATACCCATGTTTTGAAATAGTTTTTTTCTAACCCTAACATTTATAGAGAGTTATAATGTATTTACAGGGGTGGTCAAAAATACTTTGCTATAATTCGGTTTATAAATTAAAAGAAATTTCTATTCGTTTGCAAAGAAATGTTACATAATACACCAGCGTCAAAGTTTATATTTCAATGTGGATTACCAAAATATACAAGATATGTGCAAACAGGAATTTCCAAAGTGCTATACAAAATGTAGGGATGCGGCGGGGAGCAAACGAAACGTAGACTTAATTGAGATAATGCAAACAAAGAATCTGCATCACGCCTGCTCTGCTTACGCTCCTATTTATGAACGAAACATTTTATTTTGTGCGGGCAATCTCTGGAAAACCGTTAAAAGAAAATATCACGTAATATAAGTACTTGACTGAACTCAATGAGAGAAGGCAAAATTATTGGTTGCGTCAAATTTAGTTTACTTAAATATTGATTAAGTAAATAACAATTTAGTTGGATTTTATTTATAGAAATACATAGAGATAGATAGAATCTCGGAGGAATCTTACACATTACAAAACTGCTCCAAACTTGTAACTACGTTATTAAAAGCGTATCTACCATCCCAATCTTATACATTCTAACATTCTACGATTTGACAAGTCTCAGTCTAGGCAATTCGTAGTTCGATGAAACAAAAAGTTCAGTAAACGAAGGTGGAGTTAGTACAGGTTATGTTCTGTGTCTAGTATCCGAACATAGGTAGTAGAGTAGAGCGGTGGCTCTACTCTACTACCCCTGTAAGGTGTTACACTAACAGTTATATTATTTTTTGGATAAAATACATGCTTTAATTAGTGGAATGGAAATTGACACATCTAAGACCAGAGATTCGAGATGCTGATAGTGCGAGATATGCTCCCTGAGTGTTCAAAACATAACTTTGTCAGGTGTACCTATATTGCCGTATGTTTAGGTTGTATTTTGTTTTTAAGAAACCGTAAAGTACCGTGCAAGTAATTACTGTAGATAGATAACTTCAGTAACACCCTACACCGTATAGTACGCAATCATCGCCAGAGTCCGACTCGCTCATTAGCTGGATATCGCCGATCCGACTTTCTAAACGGTCCATTACAAGTTTTCTTATTAGAAGTTCCCCTATTACAACTTGTCTACTACTAGAAAATCCTGATCGATAAAAATCAAAAGGAAAATTGGAGGTGTCCGGTATGTCGATGTCTTAGTTTCTATAGTTAGAGTAATTAGAGTCAAATTTATTATGTAAAAACAAATCTAAAAAGGTTTGACTTGTGTTTTCTTTTCATTTAAAATTTCCAGATTACTGTTATGGACTGGCATGTTAGTAAAAAGTAATAAAATATTATTTGTCGATTTTATTGCAAAATGTTTGTTTTTACCCAAACATATTACAATTATTATTTTAAATTCAAAATAATAATGACATAATGTATCAAACGCATGATACACATGCGTTTGATCACGGGAGCGATAACACCAGGCATACCATACGTAGACACCAGGCAACTGCTAGAGAATGGGAGAAATGCTCTCAGCAAAACCGTTCCGGTGCCATGCCCATTAAAATCACATTGGACGATTTGCCTCCTGATCGATTGCGATCAAGGTCACCTATTTGGACTGGTGAGTGCACCAAACACAAGAGCTCTGTAAATAAGGCGTGACAATCGGAATGGGGCTTATTCGAGGGTACAAATGCAGGTCTAGTCACTGACCCTACAAAAAAGCAACCCGGCTTTAATGCCAACAGAAAAGCGTGGACCCGGTTAAACCGGTTCAGAACCAACCACGGGAGAACAAATCACCACCTTCACAAATGGGGTCTAAGGGAGTCACCGAATTGCGACTGTGGAGCACCTGACCAAACTCTTTCCCACGTTGTGAATGAATGCCCACTTCGCTGTTTTCCCGGAGGCATCGCCGAGCTGCACAACTTCACCGCTGACGCAGAAAGCTGGCTGAAAAATCTGGATATAGACATTTGATCCAAGCAGGGATTGCCATATGCTATGATGATGACATAATGTATACGATTTTACAACACGCTTATAATTAAGTGTGGATCATAAAATTAAATGTGTTCGTCTCGTCTTAGATCAAGTCTTGATGTTACAGATTAGATATAAGATACCAGTGAATGAACCCAGTGTACTTAGAAAACAATGACACTACAAAGTAACTTAGTATCACTTTAAATTATAGTTGGTCTACCATGATTTTTATGAATTCGCTGAGTGTCGCTAACTTCTGTGTGACATATTTGCAGAGTGTCTGGACACGCAAAGAACTTAACAAGCGAAACAAAGAGATTTTGTACATTTATTCTGATTGTACCATGTTTAAACCTTTTTATTTTTATCATTTGTAGCTGCGCTCTTTGAATAGATTAAATGTATACAGTATAAATCAATTTTACGTAGACGCTAGCGACTAACGATTGTAAATAATGCGTGAAATGCATGGTAGAGCTACATGATTATAAGTCGAGGGCGCAGACGAGCCACTAACTGGATGACAAAGTGTGCTTATTTGTCATTGCTCTTAGTACAAGTTCATCCTATTATTCCCGACTGTGTACATAGATGAAATTGGTGACATATACAGTATGTTCGTTTATCTAAGTGTAAAAAAATAAAATACTTACTATTCGTTATGACAACTATGTTAGCACATAACGACTACTGTCTATTGTATTTAATTTGCAACATTAGGGTTGCTTTACGAGACAACTTTCAGTGCGTTGTTTTACGTCAAACTAACTGCCTTGGTAGTTCTACTCGTATAAAAGTTATATAGTAGTGTAGCTATTTTAAAAAAAAAAGCAGTTCGAAATTTGATTTATCGTCCATTCTTAATTTTTTTAAATAACATGAGTAATGACAGTGTTTATAAGAGAATGTTTAATCAAAATAAAAAAAAAACGATTAAATGCACATGTCTTTAAAATGTACTTGAGTTTTACAGTAAAAATAATAGTACAGCTTGTATCAGCTGTTAGTCATGCAAGAACACCCGAAAAACTAATGTCCGATAAATTTCTAAGTCATTTTTTTACGAATATTAATATAGTTTGTATTATTTTCTAACACAGAAATTTTAATCCACAAAAACAAACCTTATTTAATAAGTTTATGTGCAGATTTCGTACAAACTGATTATTTGGTACCCGCCATGTTTGGGTGACTACATCGCTTACTGACACTGACATTTGGCCTCGCGTGGCAGCTCACTCTATCTGGACGAGCCTATAGACAGCAGTTAGGTTTGTATGTGTTTGTGTTTGCATTGCGCTTATTATCAACTGCTTACGTACATTTAAATAAAAAAATCTTGACTCCTTTGTTAATATGTTTCATCCTTAACTTAAAACTCCCCCCGTTAATAAAGTATAAAACAAAATTTTGTTTAAAATTTACTCTAGAACGGCGACGTTTATGCATTTAGTTTTAACGATCAGTTAAATTTTGCGAACCGTGAAATAGAACAGAGGCGATATGATTGTGTTTTCATGAAAATAGGTCTGAAAATTTCACTATATTTTTGTAATAGGTACTCATATAATAACATGGATAATCTATACTTCGCGTCTAGACTATTGATTAAAATCAAACAACGAATATAGGTAGCTATTTTATATTTGAAAGCCCAGAAAGTAGCCATAACAATAAAATAATTCTTGCAAGAAAAAACAAATGACAAACAAAATATACAGAATAAGCAGGAACGTATAAAAAGTTAAACACACAGTAATGATTGTTGATATCAATAAATGATTTTTAATTGTAGAAGGCGATTATTTTGCCTCAATTTACGGACAGCCGATTTTATCTTGAGAATAAAACCTTACGCCTACTTTTGACACAGCTATGAAAAAAAAAACATCATAGGGGTAAAAGTAGGTAATATCTCGGCGATTTTCAACGGAAATTCCACTTTCATAGCGTCAACAACAAAAGTAGGTCAGGTAAACGTAAAGTAAAAGCGTCGTTTTCAAGGTCTCCGCGGGAAAAGTTGGTAAAGAAAACAGATTCATAGCGTGGTATTCCGTCCACATTTTCCTTTTCATAAATTAATAATTATACGAAAGGTAAAGACACCTAAAACAAGTGAGGTCTATCGTACGCTTAAGTAGTGGGGATGAATAGCAGTTACTGTGATTAAATTCTGTCAAATCTCTTTCAGATTGAAACTAGGCTTTAACTTTGAAATGATACGGAATTAATAGTTATAACTTCGTGATTTAAACAACCCTATTGTATTATTATACTTCAAACATTAATTAGGTGGAAGTACATTCTTTAAAATATTTTAAAGAATGTACATATGGTCGAATTGCGAAACCTCCTCCTTTTGGAAGTCGGTTAAAAATAACACGCCATTTTTATAAAACAATCAAATGGCATTTCAATAGCGCAAATATTTGAAATAAATACGTCATTACGCCGGTATTCACTGAAGGCGTAGGCAGAGGTACACTGCAGTGCACGCACATATCGCCGATGTATTTTGGTCCCAATATTATAGGGGACAAGCCTATTGCCATTACAGCGTGCGCACTCCCTCTCAATACGAGGGAGATTTGGGCTATACTCCACCACGCTAGCCCAGTGTGAGTTGGTGAACTTCATATGTCTTTCTATAAACGTGCAGGTTTCTTTACGATGTTTTCACCGTTCAGCAAGTAGTAATCATTATAGCAAATTACATTCGCACAGGAATCCGAAATCCCGAAGATGCGGCCCGCGATTTGAAACTGCACCTTATCCTTCTATGAATTTATTTCTATTTATACCTTGACTATTATGGATTTGTGAAATGTATTTAAAACTTTCAAAACTGAAATAAGACTTGTTATTTCATATGCAATGCTAAATTGGATTTATTTTTAATGGACCCAAAATAGATTTTAGATACTTAAATCTGCATACAAAGAGTAAAAGGTAACAACACTAATCCTATTACGATCACAGATAATAATCAGAACCTTCTCATCAAGGGTTACAGATATAATCTGAGCGAACATTGCACGTTAATGTCAGGGTAGGGTGCAGACACTACCATGGGTTCTAACTTTGGTAGAAATCAGTAGACGTTGACGTCTGCGTAAAATATTTAAAAAGAAAATATTCTCCTTGTGTTTGGTAACGTAACGGTCAGTAACGGTTTACCTAGAATCACTCCAAGTTCATTGTATGGTATCCATAGTACAAGCTATGCTTAGTTTGGGATCATACGATGAGTATGTGTTTTCTGGCGTTATTGAATATTAATGACATCGCTAACGAATAGCGAGCGTATAAAACTCATGTGACAGGATTGACTTGTTACCAACCGGTAGGGGAATATAATTAATTTGCTCTTCAAGTATTGCGCAAGTCTCACGCAGTCGCTTGCGAATAGCGAGAATAAAATACACGCAAAACTCATGGTAGAGCTACAGGTCTCATATTAAATCGTTAAGTGTTTTGATAAACACAGACACGAGGGAGGACGATGATGCACGCTGGGAATTCGGTAAATCATCCTCAGTGGGGAGGCACGTACTATGAATTTTGAGATCTATTTAACTCGATGGCTACTCGAAATTGTATTATTAAAGTTTCAAGTAGTTAGAATATCTTATTGTATAGAATAAAAAAATACTAATTATTATAATATGATACAGGAATACTAAAACATATAACATTTTAATACATCATCACGCCTGTATTCCCCGAAGGGGTAGGCAGAGGTGCACTGCAGTGCGCCCACACTTCGCCGATGTATTTTGGTCCCAATGTAATAGGGGGCGAGCCTATTGCCATTATACCGGGCACACAGGTTTCCTCACGATGTTTTCCGTCACCGTTTCTTAGCAAGTGATAATCTCAGATGAAAATGAGATTCGCACATGGAACCCAGAGGTGCGAGCCGGGGATAGAACCTGCGCACTTTGATTGCAAAGCGTGCGTTCGACCACTCGGCTACCATTTTGAGATATTGGAAAATACACAATTTCTTACAAAAAAAGTCTGTGACCTTTTCTTTCTTAATTTTCAGTAGATACCGGACACATTAATAAATCGACAGACACACATACTCATCAAACGATTTAAAGATAACCCCAACTAAGTAAAGCTTATACTATCCGTACTATACGACGCACCGGGGCGATTCCAGTTACACCCAGACAAGAGCATGAAGAAGGACATTTATAAAATTTGTTGCTGTTTGGGAATCGAACCCGTAACCACCGAGAAGAGCAGCCTATGCTCAAACTTAAGTAAAAGTCGTCGCCAAAAGTAACTAATTTGTGGAAGACATATTTTATTTGATACTAGTTATATACTATATTATTTCGTCATCTATATTTTACGTCAACCAAGATTGTTTCACTAATATTAAATCTTAAATTCTTATCCTACTTAGATAGCGTAAATGCATATAGCATCTTAAGCTAAGGAAATTCCAATCACCCTTAAATATAACCCCCAAAAGTATGTAAATGTGTGTCAATAGGGCGTCGTCGTAGGACAGGCAACTACCTTTTACCAGTGAAAAGATATTAGATAGGCCAACAAAAAAAATATTCAATCGCAATATTCATGACTCTTTGGTTGTATTCGTGATTTGAATGCAAATTGAAGGAATCTCATTTGAACTGAAAATTATGTTGAAGTTGTTTCGCGAACAACGCTGAAGCGACGATATTTAATTAAATGTGTAAACCCTGATTGCCTCAGGATAATGTTAGGTGGTTTTAATAAATATTGTAATGACAAATTGACAAAAGCAGTGGTAGCTTAGTTGGTAAAACGCCCGCCTTGAACGCGAGCGATGCTAGTTCAAATACCGGGCCCACACCTCTAACATTTTCAATAATGATTACCACTTGCTGAACGGTGAAGGACAACATTTCTGGAAATCTGCACGTCTTTAAAAAGGCGTGTGAACTTCAACAACTCGCACTGGGCCAGCGTGGTGGACTATGGCCCAAATCTCCCTCGTCTGACGGAGATTGTGTCCGGTATAATGGCAATAGTCTAGCTCATAATACATTGGGACTAAAATACACCTGCCAAGTGTAGGTGCATTGCAGTGCACCTCTGCCTACCCCTTCAGGGAATACATGCGTGATGATGTATTTAAGTGGGTTTGCAGCAGACGGGTTTCGTTGCGAGCTTCCGAAATTAGCTATCGGAGCGGGCGTCGACAAAGAGCTGTGGGCTTATCTCCCGGATTTAGATGAACCGAACCCTTGGCGACTATACAAAATAATAGCCGGCTCGATAGCGTCATTGTTTGAGCATGAAATTAAAACTGAACGGGGTTCACACGTGCACACCGCCGAGATAAGGGGTTGTGTAGACCCGTGCAATCGATTCGCGACTATGTTTGCGAGTGTATGATTCACTTGAGGGGTTTGCTCTTTTCTCTATTTGATCTCTAACAACCAGTGAGCTTTTGTTCTGTATATTTTATTACCGTGCCGTTTGTTTAGATTTGCTAGTGGTTTAGTAAACTAGGGTATTTTTAGTTCAATGATTTTCTTAGTTATTAAACCTGTTTAATATTAACTCAATATCACAGCAAGTATTATTTTTGAACAGCAGTAAGAAATACGTTTTACGCCTTCTACTTTTATTAACTGTTCTTTATAGATTAAATTACTTTTAAAAGTTCGAGAAGTACTTACAACAAATTAATATAAAGAATTCAATTAAAATCACGATAGTAAGTGATTAAGAACAAAGCACATCATAAAGCCAGAAATGCACCCATGTTTAACCAATGATTTTTGGTACTAATTTAACTGGGGACAAGCCTATTCCCACCTTCCCCTACAAAGTGAAGGAGTTTGTGGACATAGTCCATAACGCTGCTTATTTGCGAAATGAACTTCACACCTAATTGTAGAGACACATTTCCTCATGATATCTACTTTCACCGTTCAGCAAGCGATAATCATTATTAAAATTGACTCTCGCTTATAAAATCCAAAAATCCCAGAAGTGTGAGATGAACATGTAACCCCTTGCTTCAAAGACGAACAAGCCTGCGACTGCTCACGATAAAATTTAATTAACCACGGCACCATACGCGAAATCAATTTACAAACAAAGCCCGCGTGCACTGTCTAACCTAACGTGTCTCCCTAAATTAGATCTATTAGGGAGAATCTGGGCGTCTAACTAAACACATTATCAGTACATACATTCGATTATTTACCTAATAACATGTCTGGTTTTCGGCCGATGTCGGTGCAATTTAATTTATCGATAGGAGCGTGTATTGTGTGTGTTGTTGCTGTTGCCCGTCGGCCGGAGTGCAATCATCGGCCGATACTGAGCTAGCCGGGTATTTGTTTACCCCGCGGCGTATGAGATATTCCTGATGATTTGTTTAATTGCATTTCCATTTTAATTAAACTTTGTTGTATTATTACTATGTTGGTAATCTAAAGTTTAAAGATTAAGATTAAAGATTATTTATTCATTTAAAAAACATAGAATTATAACAATAAAGTGTTCGTAAACAACTGCGTTAGTAGAAAACTGTGTTGCAGCTGTTTGCGCCCATCTCCGAAAACAATAGATTGAGTTACACTAATACAATACATTGAGTTAAACTAATAAAGTTCATGTTATGGTGAAGGAAAACATCGTGAAGAAACCTGCATGTCTATAGAAAGGTGTGTGAAGCTCACCAACCTACACTGGGCCAGAGTGGTGGACAATGGCCCAAATCTTCCTCGTATTAAGGGGGAATATGCCCGGTATAATGGCAATAGGCTCGCCCCCTATTACATTGGGACCAAAATACATCGGCGAAGTGGAGGCGCACTACAGTGCACCTCTGCCTACCCCTTCGGGGAATACAAGCTCGCTTCATCGCTGAAGTATTGATGTATTCTATACAAATTCATAAAATTTAAGTGTCTGTGTGTTATGTCAAAATAACAGTCTTCACTAAATGCATATGAAAAAATGTACGGTATCTATAACGAAAACACAGTTTTAAGAATTGTCTGTCTGTCTGCGTGTCTGTTTGTTCCGGGTAATCTCCGAAACAGCTAGACTGATTTGATCGGAGTTTCACTGGCAGATAGCATATTTTAAAGTAGTCACTTACGGTAACTTTTTTTTTAAATTTCCCTAAATTTCGTACTGGCGAAACCACGGGCACAGCTAGTTGCCAATTATTTGGATCGCCTTTCATTGCAACAATTGAAATTATCGCAAATAATTGATCAATTATAATAATAGTTGATTAATGATTTGCGGTAATTAACCAATTCCATTCACACTATACGCCAAACACCAAGCATACTCTTAAACACTCACGACATAAAATTCAAAATTGAAAATCAGGGTTAACAAAACATTTTAAAAACTAAGGGGTGAAACCAAACACAAATCATGAACTCTTTATGCAAATCCTTGCTCAGAGCAACAGGATTACAGGGAGCATCTGTGTCTACACTCGCTAATGAGATTAGTGACACTAAGTAGAGCCCTCTATTCAGCTGCTTACGGTTGAGATTAGCTTAAATTTAGTGTTTTCAGACACGTGTAATTATGTTAAATACAGGCTTGCCCTAAATTTATAGACATTTTAACTACAATCCACCTACAACACCAATTTATATTACAAATAGTTTAACAAAGCTACAGTAAGTGGATCACAATTATCAATAAATTTTAGAAATTTAGTTGTACCTAGCTGTGCCCGCGACTTCGCCCGCGTGGACTTTAGGGAGATTACCCGGAAATATGGGTATTATGTTTTTCCCGCGGAACCCTAATGCTTTTTCTAAAATTAAAGTAGCCTAAGTTACGCCTTGGAACGTCAGCTATCTGTCAGTGAAAGTCCCATTGAAATCGGTTCAGCCGTTTAGAAGTTTACCTCAAACAAACAGACAGACAGACAGACAGACAGACAAAAAAATTTAAAATTGCGTTTTCGTTATAGGTATCGTATATACTTTCATACGCATTTGGTAAAAAAGTGTTATTTTGATATTACAAACAGACACTCCAATTTTATTTATTTGTATGTATGTATGTATAGAAGATGTATAGATATCTTGAGAAATTTGCCCTGTGAACGGCGGGCATAACTTTTTCTTGTGATATGTAGATTATTAGCAAATACAACTGTATACAGTTCCAAAAAAATATAAGATTCCTGCAGAACTCAGTAGTTTGACGACGCCACGTCTTGGTCTCGTGGTTCGAGCGTAGGCCACTCGGCTCGCTGCACCGAGTAAAATTCCAGTCTTTTTTGTTTGAGCTAAGCCCGCCATACATTCCCACCACCGTTACTCCTGTAAGCCAGGATCGTCAGCGGTGTCTATTGAACATGCCGAGGTTTGACCCTCGGTGAGTCCCGGAGAAAATCAATCAATTCCAGTCAGTGGTTCATTTTAGAATTAGCCCTGGGCTCCAAGTCTCCTAACACTATCTTCGTCTCGCTGCGTGGATTTTGATACAAAAATTCAAATTTTATTTGTATTTTTAAGGCACTTTTTTTCCCTATTTATATCCTTTTTTTTTCAAGACATGAAAACAACATCATTTATAAATAGTAGCTACAATATTGCAAGTAATATGGTTTCAAGGCGACAATATCTAATGTCTAAACTCGTTATATTTTATCTACCATTGATAAAATATGTTGTTTTCATGCCTTAAAAAGTCATAGCAAATCTACAACGATAGTGTCAATGGCCTTGGGGCCTAGGTTTGAATGTAACTGGGATCGTACTTATTGTATTAATGATTTCCATAGTAGGGTTACTTAATTTGAAATCTTACGATGAGTATGGAATGTAAAAAAAGCGAAACAAAAAAGGAATGTCTTAATCGTTTTTGTATACATAGTATAGGCACTATTATCGACAAAACTTTTCCAAATTATAATATTGTTGCTACCCGCATTAAAGGCGGTGAATTGAATTGAAAATGCATCAATGTAATGAAAGCGAACCGCGGCTCGGTTATAGTTACTCAGCACGAAACACTGCCAGTTAAGTCACCCCTGATCATTGGCTTTTGTTATAACAACGAATCAGAATAATATCTACATAGGTTATTGACATAAAAAATACTAGCTACACACACTCTCAGATGCTTAAAAATAACGAAATTCAAAAGTCACTCTGAAATACGAGTAGGTTTTTTGTCTGTATCGAAATTATATTCTTTGTTACCGTAAGGTAAAACGAGAACCCTATTACTGAGACTTCGCTGTCCGTCCGTCCGTCCGTCCGTCTGTCACCAGGCTGTATCTCATGATAGTTAGACAGTTGAAATTTTCACAGATTCTGTATTTCTATTGCCATTATAACAGCAAATACCAAAAAACAGAATAAAATAAATATTTAAGGCGGCTCCCATACAACAGACGTGATTTTTTTGCCCGTTTTTATAGATAACGGTACGCGGAACCCTTTGTGTGCGAGTCCGACTCGCACTTGGCTGGTTTTTCAATAAGGTTTAGTCACATTTTTGAGACTTTTATTTTGAAAGTGAAATGTGTGTGTTCATATTGCCATTTCAAAACACGTTTCACCAATACTTTATCTATTAAGACCAAGTTTTATTTAAACTTGAATAGGGAACTGCGTGTCTTGTATTCTTAATATGTCAATGACTGTACCAAAGAACAGGTAGTATCGAATACTTCTTGTAGAGCACAACTCAATACAAGTTATTAGGTTCTACTTGTTAGGTTTCGAATCGCATATAATAGTCACTCTATTCAAATACGTACCAAATAAAGAACTCACTACAAATAAAAAATAAGCGGTACGTTATATAAAACAAACTAAAATCTTAGTATATACTTAACATTTCGTATCCCTTGCAATAACATTCAACGTAATAAACGTAGAGTATAATACATATTTGGGCTCTATTAACACGGCAAAGCCGACTGTCAGATAATGGGAGCGAATCAGCAGTGGAAGAACATTTTGTTGGTAGGTGTTCCACACGAGAGTCGTGCAATCCGACAGCTTGTGTGAACGCTTCAATACAAAATGAGTATCAGGTAGCCAGCTTTACCGTGTAAATAAAGCTTTATGAGTACGTGTTTGCATGTAAAGAGTCCATAACTGCAGACACCGCACTAACACTATGAAAACTAGCCCATTTCTGGGATTTTATTAAAACAAATAAATTACGTATGGGGGGGGCGAAGATGATAATGTATGATATGTAAATTGAATGGACTGGAACCTTCTTAAGGAACGAGTAGATGTTTATCTATTGAATTTATTATAGTGAGTGCCTATTCTTAGTTTTCTACTGAAATCATCGACGGTAATAGACAGTATGTGACGGTTATATAAAGTATGTATATATAAAGAAACGCATTGATATTACGACATTACCCATATTACGCATATTTTTATTAATAAAAAATATTTCAAAATACATATGTTGTTGTATTATTTTAATTTATTAGAATAGGAAAACTATACTCCAAATTCAAAGAATATTTTACTTTTTTTTGCCATTTTACAAAATTCTTTAGCACTAAATAGTCACGGCAGGTTCTTTCATGTCAATTTTATCTCTTTTTTTCTCTTATTAATTAAAATAAATACTTAGCAACTTGTTACGCATAGTCTAACACAAAAATCTTATCCCAAGATGCCTGCTAGCCCTGCTGGGTGGATGACCGTAAGTAATTTTCAGAAGACGCGTTCAGCAGTTCATGCCGATTAATAAGAGTTGTTAAGTCAAATAACAGACTTTCAGGCGGTCTAGAATCTTTGACTAACCACCTAATATGATAAAAAACATTGTTAGGCTTTTGTTTTGTGATGACATTTTTCATCAAACACCTAACAATATATGGCTCTATAATAGACCAAAGTTTGCTCGCATTCTGGCATATCTGAGACGGTTAAAGCGAGCTAGGTCCAACCGCTCAAGCGACTGGCTCGCCCGATCGCTCGGTTTCATTCATACAGTTCACCACAAAGGTTTTATCGCACCACACGGATGGGCACATCGTAATAAAACGTTTGTAATTGATACAGGCTTCACCGACAACGTACTGCCATTACTCACACGCTATTTAGCAGTTACCGCTAACGGAGCCAGTTTTATCAATGCGACATTTATATTGTGTTAATCGTGTTTGGATATTGAACGGGAACGATTGGGGTGCGAACTAGTGGTGGGACGTGTCGCCGGATCCCGGGATACCTATTTATTGTGTGTATGTATGATGTCCGGGATTTGAGATAAATTAATGATTTCACTGTCTTGTTTCAGTTGTTTATAAGTACATTCTAAGGCCAAGTAAGTTAGCTTTTGAATGGGCTGATTATATCGCAGAAAACATTAATAACCTTAACACTAAATAAAAAATATATATTTTAAAATGTCATTGAAAAGTGATTTTCGATAGAAAATGTAATATTATAATGTTATATTGTAAAGTTACTTACTTTCGAATAACATAATATGAACACTTTTCTTGAAAAGTTATATAAAATTGGATTTGGTAGATTAGAACAGTGCTGAATGTAACTTGCAAAAAACTCGTTAGTGAGGTTATTGTTATAAATATATTTTCGCATCACTTGTTCAACACAGTATACCTACACTACATCATATTATAAAATTAGCCGTATGTCTTTAAAAATAAAGCTGCTGTAAATCCTGATTTAACAATTTAATGTTAGCTAATTGCATAGTTTAATGCCGGGATAATTTTAAGGAAATTAACATCACTAATTCAGACGGAACTATTGTGGGACGTGAATGGATGGTGCGGCGATGATGGCTAGGCACTAAATTATCAGGGTTGAATGCTATTTATAAAGTTTTGTAAAATCGTCAGCAAAATTATATTTAGATATTTATTATTTGGCCCTAGGAAAACTGAAAAGGAACGTAACTGTTTCACTCTATTGTTATATTATATCCCTATTAGAAACACGGCTATTTAATATACTAGATTTAGGTCATGACTATCAGAAAACTTTGCTGAGTGTTAATCTATTTTAAACATTGGTAAACAAACATAGTCCCATCCATTCTATTTCTTTTCCCACTAAGGCTTGCGACACACATAAATCTGGTTGGTTTTCACCACACTACACTGCTCCGTCCGCTTTAAGTACACACAATATGAGCGGCCGAGCCATATTTAATCGTTATCAAGCGAACGCGCAGACCTCGTATTCATCGCGCGATGATTTACTCGTGGCTTATCCCACCTCGGTAAGTGACTTATGGAGTATGAACAGATGAATTCGGTACGTAGATAACTTTATTCAATGTAATTTCTGATAGTTTGCTTGCTTGCAAAACTTTAACTGAGTAGAACAGAATCATGGACTTTCGTTCTAGCAACACTTGCTACGACATTTTGCTACGAGATTGCTACTATTTCGTAGCAAATTCTTGTAGTATTTTTAAATGTATACAATTATAATATTATCTAGTAGTTTAATTGACGTCACATTTTTTTGACGTCATTTATTCATTAATAATAAGTTGTATAGTCAATTCAAATATCAATGTGATCGACTAACTATAAATTCGTAGTATTTTTATAACATCACAATTGACGACCACTTTTATAAGGCTTGACGCAAGAAAAATGCATTTTCAGCGACTTATTTAGCATCAAGTGACGATGACCTCCCTCTATAGCCTGTGAAATGGTTGCTGAGTCTGTAGCACTCAGCTGCAGCATTATCTTTGACAATTGAACTGTCAAAATTTAATCTACACACAACCCGAAGCCGGCGCATCGAACCGTGCGAATGGGAAATGATTTTGCGCATAGGATTTTGTTTTATTTCGAGAGACAAGGGTGCGCTGAGCCGCGGTGTCGATAATGGAACCTGGCTATTGTGGGTGTTCCGGAAAGCGGCAAGTGCCGTGTGGACATCGCGCGATTAGAGCTTCTATTGTCAGCAAGTGTATGAACCCGTTGAACACTTCAAAGCTATCACACAAAAAATACTTCAATCCGTATCTTCCTTCTGGTTCCCCAGACAGTGGTGAAGATTCTGTTGGCACAAAACTAAACTACTCTAAAACACGTGTATTACCGTCTTCCTTATGGCATTATAAACATAAGTGTGCTCAAAACGAATCCTCGTTTTCTTGTTTTTTTTAAGAAATTATGAAATTTTAATGGATTATGATGAGGAATGGCTGCACCTGCAATAATGATTACTCTGCTAATGTAAAATAATTTATAGCAAGGACAAATTCAATGAATACACATCTAAGTGTTTTAAAGCTGAACGTTTGTTTGTTTGGTTGACCGCATTAAGCTCTGGAACTACGCGTGCGATTTCAAAAAATCTTTTTGCACTGTATAGCCTATTTATTGAGGAAGGTACTTTAAAACATGACGCTACGACACAGTAACCATAAACGCGGGCACAACTAGTAATGAATAGGTGGTGACATCCCCAACTTGGTTTTACAGTCAAAACTTTCGATCGACATAAACACCAATGGGAGCATGACAAACCGCTTTTAATTTTGTCATTAGAGGTATCAAAAAAAACATAAACAAGTAGGTACAGCCGGACTGCATATAGAAAATCAGGTCTGCCTGAAATGAATTGCAGCCTCCCCCCTGTCCCCCTACGCAGGCTCCGCACGCAAACTATGCAAAAACCAGGCGTCTGATCCGGCATTGATTCCGATGATGTGGTCGCGGTTGCCGACAGGGTCATTATCATTACCGTGCGGAATCCATTAATCACGTTGGTATACCTGTACAGTGCCCCCCCCCCCCCCTCTCATCCACCCCAAGCTACCCCAAGTACCTGGACGTACTCGTGCATTCACCCTTCTCTTATCAGTTTTGATGTGCCGAGGACAGGGCGGTATTCCAGATAGAAAGGAAATGATGTTGTTTTTTTTTGAGATTTTAAATTAAGTGCGACAATTTCCTGGAACTTCGGTGGGTGCGAAAAATTTAAACAGATTTATCATTTGAGTTTCGTTCATTTAAAAATATTAAGCCATTATTTATTTCTATGTTATTAACTTCATCATCGTTTGTAGACTTGTTTTTTTTTGGGAAAATTGAAATATTACTATCTCATCTCAATATTTTCAAGACTCATCATTTCTATGAGTATTTCAGAAATATTAAATAGTCTAAGGACATTATGCCACGGTACCGAAATTACCAAAACAGTCCCAAGTGTACAACTTTCTATATTTTATCACAAGATGTCTCGTCTACTAGATTAATTTGGTTAAAACTTGTTGCGAAGATTAATATTTTAGGGAATAGAAGTTTGCACCCTGCGGCTACTCATCTGCAATGCAGCAGAATGCGTCCGTGGTCGCTTTATCGCTTTCTGGGTGCATGCAAAACCATAATTTCAGAACAAAATATTGCTGTCTAGCTCAAGCATTATTAACATGAGATTTAACCTTATATATGTCGCAGGTTTTTCATAAAATTAGGTTTTTGATCAAAAACCTAGGTGTTTGATGAAAAACCGGAAGATGACACATTTTATACTCAATTTTTTTAAAAAAGTTTGATGGTTAGGTTAGGTTAAAAAAAAAGTTATGATTTTTTATCATAAACCAGAACTAGTTCAGGTTTTTGATTAAAATCTGGATTGTTACAGGTTTATGATGAAATTGAGTTTAAATGTGTCATCTTCCGGTTTTTGATTATTTAACTATCCAACTGTCAATTAGTGCATTTATTCCAAAATTAGTAGAGTTATTTGTCAAATAACGACGATCGCAAAATCCTATTGTTTGCTTTATAGCGAATACGCACTATCAGTCAGTTTATCTCACTGTTAAAATACCGGTCCTCAGACAACAAAACATTTGACAATGAATGCAACGAGCGGTACTTAGCCTAACACAGGTTCCGCTTTAAACCAATCACTTCAGTACGACTCTGTAGTATTTGCTATCTGTCTATTCCACTAATGCTTGTAACAGAGCATTGATATTCCGCATTCAACCCCGTTCATTCGATCCACGATGAGCTCAGTTATTAAATCAGTTGGAAAAACAAACACCTGCACTGCTAGACGAATTTGCATTTGCATACACGGGTTAAGTCTTGCGTGAATTGGCACGATATTTTTTGCCACTATCAAAACTAACTCTACATTGAAATAAAACTATTTTACGGATTTTATCGCGTAAATAGTTTCGCGTAATAGTAAATAGTTTTATTTCAATGTATAGTATTCGCGTAAATATAAGAAAACAATATAAAACTAACTCTATTTGTCTATAGAAGAAGCACATTTTTCAACTAACTGTCATAATGCGAGCGAATGTCACGTGGTCACGTTGTTTTTGCGACACAAACTTGACTTTTATCTATATTGCCAGAGAGTACATTTTCAATAAACATAGAGCGAACTCGGTTATCCCAGTATGTTCAAGGCGTTATGCTGTCATTTGCATAATTATAATAGAATGTGTGTCCGTGATTTGTAGCAAAAATGCATCAACAATGATTACTGTGGAACTGTTGAGTCCTTTTTCCATTTGACTATTAATTTTTATATTTTGATGCACAGGGTGAAGGCACCAGTACTCGAATGTATTATTATAATTCATCAAACATTTAAAAAATACACATTTTATACTTAGGGTCTTATTTTGACGATAACAAAGTACAATGCGTATGAATTGTAATTTTTAAAATTGATAAACAATACTCTACATTAGACGATTAATATCTATTAACGCGCTCAATATTGTTGGTACTAATTAAAAAACTTTGGTTTTCCATATCTAAAACTAACAGGTTGTATTCACAGTGGAAACGGTAAGTGTGATGATTATTTCGCATTAACACCCGCATTGATTTGCTTTGTTTATGCTCTATAAATATTTAATGCTACCTGACATATCCAATAACTGGTGCGTTTACCCCACCACAACAGAACACACACACGAATAATGACGATATTGAAGATGAGTTTCGCAATGATTATTCATAATTGAGTACGTAGGGTATTCACAAAGGGAATCAAACGTAAGTAGATTGCGTTCGAATGAGGCCTACTATACAGGTATACGTGTCAGCTAAAGCACACTACTGTACGTATACTGTGTCTATACATACAGAGTGTATCAGAAGTCAGAAATAATACATTACCGTTTGCACGAGTATCGGGTATACAAACGAATGGTATAAAAAACCGGCCAAGTGCGAGTCAGACTCGCGCACGAAGGGTTCCGTACCATTATCTATAAAAACGGCAATAAAATCACGTTTGTTGTATGGGAGCCCCCTTAAATATTTATTTTATTCTGTTTTTAGTACTTGTTGTTATAGCGGCAACATAAATACATAATCTGTGAAAATTTCAACTCTCCAGCTATTACGGTTCATGAGATAGAGCCTGGTGACAGACGGACGGACGGACGGCGAAGTCTTAGTAATAGGGTTCCCGTTTTACCCTTTGGGTACGGAACCCCCAAAAATTATGGAAATTCGAACATGATTTTTCCAATTTTTGTTTGCCACCTGTTTTGAAATCTTGCTATATCTCGAATCCTGTCTAAAATAATAATTCTGTTTTAAGGCTATCAGTAGTTAGCCCTTTTAGATGTAGTTTACAGTATTAAACAGGGTTATGGATGTGCCCTCAGGCCACAACACGATGCCTGGTTGTCTGGAAGAAATTGCTTTTAGCGATAAGACTGCCCAATTGTACATAGCTACTGTATTTAGAACTAAGAATGTTGTATTATTTTCTTTGTTTGGTGTGAACAATAAAGAGTACTCCTATCTATTTATCTACCTGTGACAAATATTCCAAGGACTATAACTCAGAAACTATGATAGTTAGGTATAAGCTGTACTCACTAAGCATTCACATATGAGCTGCCGTATGTACCCAAAGTATTACTTTGGACTTCTGATACACCCTATATATTAGTACAAGTCATGTTTGAGTAGTAAAATAAATCTGTAAATTTTGGTCGTACTGCAGTGCGCCACTGCCGACATCTTACAGGAATACAGATGAGTTGTAGTTTTCTTTATTTTGATTTCTTATGGTTTTTTAAAATAAATTATTTTGAAATTTTAACATTATAATAGCGCTGATGACACTGAACTAAATTAAGCGTTTAACACGGCAATATTTTTACTAGTGTCCAATACTGTCTAATTGACAAAGTCAAATCATTTGTTTTGTAAAGGCCCATGGGGGTAATTATAAATTGACAAGTTTTTTTTTTCTTATATACTACTACTGGATCGAAACGCGACCTCAACTGAGAAGATCCAGCAAGAAACCCAGAGATTTTTTTGATCGCCATAACTTACTTCAAATAGACAGGTACATATACCTCCAGTGGGTTGCCTTTAGAGCTGCTTTTAACGTATTATTATCTTATATTAATAATGAATCTTATAATAATGATAAGATAATAATACGTTAAAGGGGAGACACGTCAGACTCCGACATGAAAGGCAATATTTCGATTTTTGTTTTGTAATATTGTAATATGTATACCACAGAACAGACATCATTATCGAATGTTACCATAACATGATTTAGCAGCGTAAATACCCATAGATGTAACTATAGTAGGTACATGAGAGACATGGTACATAATACACCATATATCAGCCGATAATAGCTGGAGACAGTGTAATTGAGTGCAAGCAGTCCAATAGGTACTACTATTACATTTATATCGGCTAACTGACAATACCAGACTTTGATTGGCTATTAGAGATGAAAAGGATATCCAGTAACTAACCGGTATCTGGCCTATCCGGCCTTGTTTTCACTATCCTGCCGGGTAACGGATAGTAATTCAGTATCCGGCCGGATACCGGATAGTAATTCAGTATCCGGCCGGATACCGGATAGTTATTCAATATCCGGCCGGATACCGGATAGAATTTTTTTTTTTTTATTATTTTCCACAAGGCAAATCATTCCACAATAGGTTATGGACACAATATTTATTTTAATAATTAGTTTTTAGTATTCGAATGAAATTGTCGGCATTTGTTGGTAAGAGGCGACTCCGCTTGGCTTTGTATACCAGGCCAGCATTTCACTGTATACTCTACTGCCAGGTGCTGAAAGATAAATTCTAGTAAACCTTGACAACTGCGGGCTCTGATGCAAATTAACTGACCACCATATGTATGTTCGACATTGCAATCGATTTTAGATGCCTTAAAGAAGCGTCATGTAACGCGATAAAGGGCCGGATATCCGGCGCTCCGGCCTGGTAGCTTGCCGAATATCTGGTATCCGGTATCCGGCCAAACCACTATCCGTTTCATCTCCATTGACTATCAATGGTAATTTTACATCTTCACGTCTGTGTTCCCAGAAGGAGTAGGCAGATATGCACTGCAGTGCGTCCACACTTCGCCGATGTATTTTGTTCCCAATTTTATAATAAGCCCAGTTTGGGTTGGTGAACTCCACACGCCTTTCTATAGAAGTGCAGGTTCCCTGTAGATGTTTTCCTTCACCGTTCAGCAAGTGGTAGTCATTATTGAAAATGAGATTCGCACATGAAAGTTATCTCAAATATGCGGGCCCGGGATTTGAACTTGCACCCCTTACGCTTAAGGCGGCGTTTTACCAACTACGACACCACTGATTTTACTAGGTACTATTCCATTAAACTAATTTGCGTCTTTATATTTCTAAACGACAATACGGGGCGTTGATTGCTGAATAGAAATGTCAATAGAAAGCTAAAGGCTTACAGTAAAAAGTCTTTCATATAGGTGCAGTCGAGGGAAAAGATTCTCATTTTGTTTTTAGGGTTCCGTACCTAAAAAGGAACCCTTATAGCATCAGTTTGTTGTCCGTCTGTCTGTTATATTATTATTACAGTTTACTGCATTCACATTCCCCTTATTCGAAAAAACCCATAGTAGAAAATTACTAGTCCTTATAATCTTTTCATATACAATATTAGTTAATTATTAAAACCAATATTCGAATGTAATGTAATGAAATTAAATGTACCGAACTATTACAAACTTATATTTTTAAGCTCCATTTCACCATTTAATTTGTTTCAAAATAATTTGTTTCATAAATGGTCGCCTGGGATTGTGATAAAATCCATTTCATTTGAACCCTTACTTAGTGGGTATAAGTTCCTAAAAGACAGGTACACGGTTCAATTTAAAATTCTTAAGTGTTTCGAGTAAATTGAATGATAGCAATATAGATGGTATATTTGTTATATTTTTTTAAAGTAACTTACTTTATTGCTGTGCACTATTATTTCCTTTGAGACTTGTAAGTACAAGTCTATAGTGTACAGCTCAATACTGTCGATAATTCAAAAATAGAAAAGTTAAGTATCTACGAATGCAACCGTGATGCGAGTAAACCTAATTAAAAAGACTTTTTAGGCATTTCACACCACGACTCACGACTGCTGCGTGTGAGATACCTCAAACCCAAAACCACACTAAGCAACAAATATTGGCTATGACATGAGATATGTATTACATACTACACATAAATAAAATTGGAGTGTCTGTCTGTAACATCAAAATACTTTTTACAAAATTCATATGACAGTATACAAGATACATAGGTATAGAGATAGATAACGAAAAAGCAATTTTAAATATGTTTGTCTGTTTGTTCCGGGTAATCTTACAAACGGCTGAAACAATTTCGACGGGACTTTAACTGGCAGATAGCTAATGTTCAAACGAGTAACTAAGGCTATTTTTATTAAAACAAAATAGGATCCGCGGGTTGATACCTCGCGACTGAAGTCGCGAGCATAGCTAATTGTCACTGTAAATAGAAGACTGTAAGCAACATATTATTCGTTATACAATGTAGATTCAGATCACACAACCTATCATTAACACGGGCATTAGCCCTAATATAGGCACTATTCAAACAGATTTCCATCGTACATTTGTATTTGCCTACATTTTAGTAAATTATTGTTTATTCTAAGGCCACGGATACACGGCTATCCAAAGGGCGCGGCGCTGATAGCATCTTTCAGTGGGGCGTTGTGCGGCAATAGGGGGGAATCGATACCGTGCCCTATGAATATTTGAACGCATTTTGTGCTGTCCGTACTCTCGTGTCCAGCTATCGGCTAATTGAAATAGTTTTGTTTATCAACCACCCCATATAATGATCGTGATTGAAATATTTTTAGTAAGTAGATACCCATGGTGTCGTGACTTGGAATTATTATTGTGTAATTGTAAAATCAATTATTAGCCGGTGATATTGGAGTAATAATTTTATGGGTTAAATTAGATGAAAGGAGGAGTTAATGTCACTTCACATGGCTACTAATCTTAAAATAGGTTATACGTTGAGTCCCGCACGGGACTTATATGTCCCCTACATATAAAATATCAATTGTTTAACTTATGCTGAACTCTACTAGGTAACGGCAATAAAAAACCTCACTCATTATGTAAAAAGTAGAGTAGCCTTTAAAAATATAAAACATGTTTTATAAATCGAGTATCAAACAGAGTAACATTTTAAATTTTGTACACTTTCAAATTAAATTAAGAGTCGAACATATTTCTTTATTAAAATATTTTTTAAACTCATATTTTTCGAATGCAAACAAAAGGAGGTGTCTCGCATCGTTTGCGCACGCGGCAGTAAATTACGTAGCAATTCGAATGGAAAATAAAATGCCTGTTTCCGAACCATTAGGCAATTTGAATTTAACACTCGTCCCTTCATTTTCCTATTACCGCAGAAATTGCGCGATTTACTCGCAAGCCCTTAGAAGTGGTGTCACAACTGAACGAGCATACAGACCGAGTTAAAAATTTAGTGCTCAATCACTACGACCATTTTCCATTCGTTTGCACAAATAACTCAACATTTTTCTTGCTTATTTAACAGTAAACTGTCCTCAAGATTACGGTCTACAAACAACATTAAAGATCGGATTTAACGATTGGTAAAACCGAAGGCGAAATCGTTCCGCGTGCAAATCGTCGAAATCGTTTACCGAACCGTCTGCATCAAAGCGAAATGAAGTAATCGATGCGGAATAAATCAACACTGAACAAATTAAATACGTGTGTATAGCAATAGAGATGTGAATGTGAGCCAATCTGACGCTTTTTATCGGAACTTCTTCAAGGAAATGAAAAAAAAACGCAAAGGAAATCAACGATATAATGCGAGAAGCATTGCCGCTCGAATACGCTCAACACAGATGTTATATTTCACTCTTTTATTTTGTATTCTCGCATCTTGAGGGCTCGAATTAGATTTACTTATATCGAGACGATTTGAATTTTATGCCTGACAATTAATCAATATTTATTACTTTCAGATCAACTATCGAAACACGCAACCAATTTTTAAGGCGTAGTCACAATTGTTTTATTTACTTTGAATAACAATTAATAACACATAAAAAAAGTACTGTCTTCATAAAACATTAAAATGTGTTAAGAACTTGGAGAGGCTCAGATAGAATAAAAAACTGTAACTACATTTATTTTATAAAGATGGGATAGATAGCTTCGAGTGGAATACACAGGCAGACGTTCGCCCCAACACGCGACAAAACAGAAGACTTCGTCCCGACTAAAAGGGGTGGGAAGACCAAGTTGCGTTTTTTAATCAAACACATCGCAATCCGTCAATGGGACGCGCCACTGACTAAAACAAAGCGATAAATTAAGGCGGGAAACGGGAGGCGAACGCTCGCAGCTCGTATTGAAAGATTTACTTCCTCTGTTTAATTGCAATAACGGCTAGGCACGTCGGTATCGTATTTTTCTTTTTACACTCCGCCTCTTATTGCCTTTGGGCCGTTAAATAAATTTATGACGCCCGACAAAGTTCAGCCCACGGCGGTCTCACCTGCTGAAATTAGGTGGGAATGTGGAATAGAAATAAAAAGCTCGGTCTCAGGTGCGTTGTTCGGCGCCGCCCGCGGCTACTGGGATTAGCTCTTGACTCCCGGTTAAATGGCTTGGTCGCTCATAAAAGTCTCTTAACACTCATAGTTTTGGGTTGCCTTCCTATGGAACAAAATCTCCCTCTCTCTAAAAAGTTCTACTGCCCGCTAGTTTCGTTTCGCATTACGTAAGCCTATGCTGTAGGATTTTATTACACCGCCAGAGTTTCGACTTTGAGCACGAAACTTTGTTATTTACGTGTACATAATGCAGCCGTCGTCATTACCGTATATATTTGATACGTAAAATATCTAAAAATTCAATTACAATTTTCTGTAATAAACAAAAGTGAATTTCGGAAACTCACATTAGCGCCCGGCTCCTTTAAAACCTCCGATGTAATCTGAAACAAGGAACAAACACGCCTAAATAACAATAAAATTGTAATAAAAACTTTGTGCACGCAACCGAAATTGTGGGAAATTGACCAAATTATTATTTACGGTTGGAAATTAAAACGAGGCATTACAGAAGATTACTTTTCCCTATTTAGAACAACTTGGGATTGTGGTGCGCCAAACGTGACTAACGTGTTATCTTTCTACGTTCCGGGAGCTTAAAGTTGTACATACACAAGTGTTCCTCACGTTTGATCAACACCCTTAATGGATTTGCTTTGATATAGTAACGAACCAATATCACATCTCTTCCCAACGATGTGTAGACATAAGCATTAGAATTTAACTGACGAAACCACAAACTGAAGATTTGCATAGAATTCAAAGTTGTTTTCGTTTTAAACCCGGATTCGTGGAGCGATGATCATTATTTTCAGTAACCAGGTGCTCTGCTTTCAAAGAACCACATCAAAAGATACCAAACATTAATTTCCACCGGCTTCAGGACGTGTTTGGTTTGTGGTAGCTTAAAGCGTTTACCTACTGTACCACTCATCCAGACCAATATCACAGGTCTCATTCCGATAAAAACCGATTTAAAAGAACTAACTTTTTCAACTTTCAAAGTATAAATAAACACTAAACAACCAATCTGGGATTGTATCTATGTTGTTTTTGAACCAATTAGAACTGTTTTCGAACAACTTTGCAGATTTAATTTTATAAGAATAAAGATAAACGAAGGATCGAAAATTTTACATAGTTCTGAAACTTTTGTGAACATAAATAATGTTAATATTAAAACTTTGTATTACTGAATAACTGAGAAACGAAAAATATAACAACACGAGTGGTAAATACCTATTAGCTACCTATAAATAAACGCGTAATTACCTACATTACAACACAACAAAACAGCTCGCACGTTCACTGGGGTCCAAAATTTCCATTCGCTCAGATATTTTGTGTCAAAATTACGTAATGCGTCGTCACAAGGGTTAAAATTAACATTTTGTTGCGGCATTTTATTCTCGTGCGGGAAAGTTGGAGCGCGGACGTCCGGAACTTCGCTAATGTCGGAATAATGTTGGATACAGGTCGGCCCTGCAACGGGTAATGGAACGGCCAAGTTTTTATTTATATTGTGCCTTTATAGGGCCCGGTTGGGCGAAAGAGAAGCCAGTCTATTAGTGTTACGCTAGAGAGTCATCAGCATTAGAAGTATAACAACATTTGCTGTTATTAGACCGGTGTACGTATAAATTCTTAGTTATATTCTCACACTGACTAGTGGGACATCTAAACACAAATAGAAGTAAGTCTATTACAAATAAAATGACTTATTTATGTACTTATCAATGTACTTTTTTTAAGACTCCACCGACTGTCGACAAAATCCCAAACTAAGTTTCTTTATAAATTTAATATTTAACAATTCAAGACAGTTTGGTATATTAAATTATCAGAATTAATTAATTAATTAATTAGGAAAACTGTAAAATATGCCATTGAACTGATAAAAATATATGTATGTTTTGTAAATATGTATTGCTACTGACTAAACGAATTGTAATACAATGATCGGCTACAAAAATGGCTTATTCTTTGTTAGGAATAGCACCAAACGAGACTTCACACAAAACTAAGTGTATTTCCGTCCTTATCATGATCGTTATGTATGAGCAAGACAGCAATATTCTTAGTGTTGTCAAATATAGTCAGTCGTACTTTGTGTACACTATAATACTACCAACCACAAATGAACATGTATAGTACCCACCTACTCTGTTTCTACAGAATTTAGGTACTCACATAGTCATACAACACAATTCACAGAAAATAACCCACATTGTACTGTTCAGGGAATAATAACAAGTATAAACGCAGTTACGAAACGTCAACGTTCCACCGTTCAAAATATAACGAAATAAAACCTATTTACTGCTTTGTTTTGTGATTTCGCAAACTGGTTATACCAGTAAAGAGATCGAGAGAGATATGATAGAATACGGGGAATCCAGAACACTCGTTAACTGAGTTGTCCCGTGTCGCCGTCGTGTCGTGGACGTGGCCAAACAAAATGTAATTTTCCCCCGAAGCGCCCTCTTACGTGACCCGGCGAAGATATAACGCTTTTATTAAATTATTTCTGCTTTTATAAGTAACTGTTACGGACGTTTTTCGTAAAAATGAATGGGTCGAAAGGCTAAAGAGATTATGACCGTCGCCTAACAATTTAGCGAACGTAACAGCACACCTGCCGTGAGGTCCGAGATTTTAAAAGCACTTTATGTAGAGTTTACAGTGTAATTTGTTTAAGGGTTCGTTGGGTATTTAATGGAGGTAATGTTGGGTATTATCGCTTTCATGTTTGCGTTGGCGTTTGTTTTCTAGCCCTTTTTGTGTCATTACTAGTAATTAATTATTGTAGTAGTACTAGTAGTATTGTAGTACTAGTAGTAATTAAAATATTCAATATTAATTTATTAGAATAAAAATCCTGTGATAACGATATGTACCCCTGTTTATAGTTTATCCCCAAATTTAAGGAAATATAAGCTACATATTATAATGACATTTTAGTGGATACAAAATGTCCTGCTAATTTACTTCATGTTTACCATAACTTTCTATAAAATTTCGGGCTTATAAATGGCTGCAAATTTAATAAGTAGGTGACTTAATAACTCGAATACAACAGTCTACTGTATCAATGATACAGACTTCAAATCTTAGCAGCAGATAACTTCACAGAAACGCCCCACGTAGCCTTATCAAACTTCCGACATTATGAAATAAATGTCCGATTTTATTTATGCCAGGAAGAGGGCGCGATGCGAGATCGCGCATCCGATCGTGACACCCTAATGAAATTGGAGGTATACTAACATTCGAAGTCGGAAACTCGAACGAAAGTTAAACAAGTTCCATTTCGAGATCACTTATTTTGCTCAAAAAATGTACCTCTTTTAACGCAAAATACGATGTTTTTATGAATATTTTCGATTTTAATTTATTTTTGTATTAAAGTGGAACATGCATTGCTCCGTTTATTTTATTTATCATATCGAGGGGTGAAATGTTATTTGACTTAAACGACACTTGTTTAACTTTACAGGTGAGCATACTCATTCATCGCAGAAAAAATCGCTGATTCTAAATATGTCAATATCGCACAGAAGCGTCGCTTAAGTCATTTTAAACATTCAATAAACAACAAGATTATGAACCTTTTTTACACGACGTCGGTACATAGTTACAAATTTAAGTCTGCCTTCTAAAAAGTACCCACCAAAAAGTCGAATGAATTCAAAAGTCGAAAATAGTAAAACAGTAGTAACTCACTAGATATTTTGCGGAAAACTGAGCCAAATTATCATTTGGCGGCGATTTGTTTCACTCACGGCCCATTGCTCGCACCTCGTTCGTTCGCTTTCATTCAATTAAGGCGCTTTGTGCCGCGTAGCGCTGTAACTTTGCATAAACTTTAACTCGTTTTCAAATAGCTATGAATACTTATTAGAACATTTTAAAATAGATTATTAGAATTGATTAGTCTATGATTTATTACGTCAATGGGGGCAGTGTCACCAGTGATCTAAATTTTACGTGTCAGTACCGTCATGTTGTACTTGAGTTTCGTGCAGCTAGTAAATCAATTGGAGTTCATCGTTGTATTACTCTTGAACTCTACTATGGTTCGATCAATAAAATAACTATCTAATTAGTATTAAGGAATACCATATTACTCTGACACTGTACATTAAAATTTTACTAAAGTAAGCTCAAAGTATTCGAACTGCTACCTGAAGTTAGCTGACCACGATTATTTCGACGACTGTTGTTCGTTTTCACAGACACTAGCAGGCGCCTTAGCGTGCTGCCTAAATATTTAAGCATCACATGGATCAGCATCACATACGTATGGATCAGTTGTAAGTTTGTTTTAAAATATACTACACAGAGTTAATTACAGATCAAACCTAATGCTGATAAAAAATATAACTGCTTAACGAATACTGAATCAACAAATTTAATTTAATTTTCTGATACGGCGACAAATTATTTGACCTATCTTAAATTTTAATACTCGGTCCCAATACAGAGTCGCCGTACGGATTAACTAAGAATTAATTAAACTCATTCCTTTTAATCTCTGACGTAATTTTCATCAACGCAATTTGCTAACAATCCCATCCGGAAAGGCTTGAATCTCTTAAACGGTTGTGTCTTGGACCGTGGCCCTTTCTTGGAGCAGCCCGCTTCTACAATCAGAGCTTATGCATAAATTTGAATTTTCAATTAAGGATACTTTGAAGAAAATTTTATTAGATATAAAGCGAAACCTTTGGTGTCTTAAGACGAAATACGTATTAAAGAATATAGGTGTTATGGAGACACTATTGCATCTTTACAATTTTGAAATACCCAAAAAACACAACAATAATGTTATATATAATTGTTTACCACCTGTTAGCTTTTTCAGAACATAATTAAATAAACTCAGCCTCTAAATCTTCTTAAAATAAAAAGCTTCGGTTAATTTTAATGTCATCTTTATTTCTCGGTATTTCAACCTTATTGACGTTTGTACATTTCTGCGAGAAAAAAAGTAAGTGGGTCCGCTATGAGACATAATAATATATTATTACATTAAGGGGAGGGAGGTCTTTGCCCAGCAGTGGGACGTTATAGACTCATAATAATAATAATAATTACATTGTCTGTACTATTTGCTATTCATGATTATTTTTACAAAGTATAACTAATATTTTAAAAAAAATTACTACGAATATATTTAAGGCTATTCCACGCCATTTCCTGTATACAGTAGTACGGCTGCACCCCAAAACGTCTGAAAGGCGTTCGCGAGATATCTTAAATGAGTTTCGTTATCTCTAGCAAAAGAAAATGGGATTAATAGTTAACAGAGAACCCCGGAGGCGCTAAACATTCACTTGCACGTTTAATAACACAATACACAAGTGTAATAACTTGTTTCCTTTGTCTACATTTGATTGAATGTTCTTGTATAAAATAAATAATTAGCTAGATGGTACAGTTACAATTAATTTTCAAAAAGCTTAGTTAAATAGCTATGAAATAAATGAATGTATTAATTCGCAAAAAACTCAATACAGCAATTTACAAAGCCTTTTTTCAATACCATTTACAAAGTTTTCTTCGATGCCACGGTTTTTGAACAGCGGGTTACAACCAAATAAAAACATTTTTATGATTTTTTTCTTTTTTTTTTGCAATAAGTTCATACCTATTATTCAAATACTTATATAAACCAGTAAACTCGTTCTTTTTAATAATTTTCCATAAATGCACATTTGTAAATTGTAAATAGTAGTTAAATGTAAATAAATTCTTATACTGATAAGTAACAGGATATTCTACATTCCCGGTCCTGCCCAGCCACCAGTGGCAGCTTCGAGTTCTCCGCACATCAAGGCTTTATGCAAAAAGATGAAACTCCATAAACCGACCATAAAACCCAGCACCCATAGGTGCGTCAAAACGAGCGAGACCAATTTTTTGCCAACACCAAAACGAACTGTATTATCTCATAGAAAAAGCACATTTTTTCAACGTAATGTCATCGATGAAGCGAGCGAATTATGACGTGTGGTCACGTAGCTTTTAGCACAGAAATTCAATCTTGGCTTGGTTTAGAGGCTCACTGAACCAGATGGTTGTGGGTTCGATTCCCGCTAGTGGCAAATTTCGGAAATGGTCTTTTAGGTGTTTGCCCTGTTGTAACTGGGATCACCCTTAGTCCATTGTGTGGTTTCCGTGGTACAAGCTTTGCTTAGGTTGGGATCTTACGATGAGTTTTTGTTGTATAGCAACATTTAAGTATCATAGAGCTCATTTTAAAGTGAAGTTAGTTCGCTCGCACCAGTATGTAGAGAGTAAAGGGTCCGCGGACAAAGAATGCAAAGTGAACGCGGCCGTAAACCGAGCTAACATCTCAGCGGTGTCCTTTACGATAGATTTATATTCATGACACTATCTCCAACACGTAAAATTTCGGGCGATGGCGATCCAGAAGCAGGCATATGTAATTTTGTTTGAATAAGTAAAGAGGGGGTATAGTAAGGACAAAGGCTATTTGATCTCCTCAGTCCTCGCTGTAAATAAAACCGCCCGCGGACTGTTTTATGTGATATTTCATAAATGGATTTGGAAGGATGGTGTGTTATGGGATTATTGATTCCCCCTAGACGTTGTCTACTGTCTGAAGTACGTTGGTACATTATCTTGGCAGTCTCGGGAGATAGCGTAATATATCTCTTATCCGGCCAAGTTTGCCTACTTCGAATATTTTGTTTATGCTCATAAAGATGCAGAAAATAATTATGTTTTTACATAAATATTATACGAAATAATGAAAATACTTATGGATTCCTACAATTTCTATTAAATTTAATTTTATATACCCGCGCAACTCCTTTAAGCGTTGATAATAAGTCGCAAGGCGTGATGTCCCAATTGTTACTTTGTTGAAATCCATATTGCTACTGATAGTAGCCACGCCGAGAGAAGCTCTTCTATGCATGTCCGGCTTTTTGAAGCGTGTAAGCGAAAACAAAAACGGTAGTCTATATGGGGTTCGCACGCATGTTAAGACTAGACCTCTGTCACGGATTCGCTCGCTCGCTCTCTGTCTTATTTCATACGAAAAATAGAGACAAAATTAAGATATTCTGTGACATAAGTATAATCATGACGCACATGCTCCAACTTCTGAAAGTGGTCTTAGACGCCTGTGAATAACCGAGAACAATGCGACCCCGTAGCCGTTAAGACTGGATTTAATTCGGACAGGGCTTTCATACATATTTATACGTTCGCTGGCTGAAAATATCCTCAAGAATTCACAATAGCTTCCCGCTCGGAACAGCACGTGACAGCTACTCCGAAACATACGGGGCGGAAATAACAAAAAAAAGCGTACACACACGAAGCACTCGAAATAAAACCTTACAACGAACTGTAACCGGCGGTTTATCTTGATGTCATATTTTCCATTTCGTATGTACCTACTGTCTACTGAGCTTCGGCTGCTGAGTCTTAAAGATATAAAAATTGTTTTAGGTGAATAACATGTAGGATAACATTATTATGTAACAGCAGCAGGGTTAGCACGCTTGCCAAGACTAGACCATTGTCACGATTTGTGTCGCTCACTTATTTTTTTGCAGAGATAGATACAAAATAAATATATCACGTGACATAAGTTTAGTCATGATGCAGATGCTAGCCGTGCAGCTATGAACGTTTTTTGCTCATAATTTACGAAGAGGTTTGTTTGTTGAAAAGATTATAAATTGCAAGTTGATCGGTAATCTGTTCCGGATTTATGAAGTCATTCTGCCATGAAAAAACTAGAGGTCGTGTTAAATTAATAAATTAATTGTTCAATATGACTTCTTAGTTTAAGAATCAAGGTAAAATTGGATACATAAATAAACATAATCTTTTTGTTATGCATATCCGAGGATCCTATTAGTGACTTTTCCAAAATTTGATGAGAAAACTCCGCGTAAAAAGTCGTAAAAACAACAGTAGAAAGAGTTTTGCGGGTAACCATTTTGTAATCTTAAATAATCCTTTGGTTTTAATGAATTTTCCAAGTCAATAAACGTTTATGTGCGTACTTTTGATGATCTTTTTAATTACATTTATTTGGAAAAGCTGAACTAAACAAAAATATGTTGATTTTAAATGAAAAACAGTGTTTTCATGACTACTCCAGTTTTTAAATAAACATAGTCCTTCGGCGGAAACCTATTTTTTCTCATAAATACTAACAAACATTTTTTTGTCGCATAAATTATAGCCATTAAACATGGATATGTAACTTTTATTGTACTTCATCAGTGTATTTTTGGTAACGTTCAAATTGAATAGAAAACAAAGCAATCTGAAATTTAATTAACCATCGTTTATTATCGTGTCGACCACTTGCTTTAATTTTGATATTCACAGCAACGGCTATGGGAGCCGACCACAATTTACGCAGTGCAAATGAAAATCTTTGCCAAATTGGTTAACCATTAATTTGCACATGATTTTTTAATATTTATAATTGAATATTGATAATACAGTTTCATTTTCCATATTTTGACGTTGCTCCACATCTTTTAGATAGTTTGCTAATTAACTCCTGTTGCTAGAAGTAGAGTTCCTATTACAAACATGAATTGTCGCATGTCAAGACATGCCATTTGTCTTGGATTCGCTCGCTCACTCTCTGTCTAACTTCATACGAGAGAAAGAGACATTCCGTGACATAAGTGTAGTCTTGGCGCACATGCTACAAATACTGATTTACAACAAAACTAACAAACCTCTTATAAAATCGTACTTTGATTGATTATAGCTATTGTTTTTTTTAACGTTTTAGTTGTAAATAATTATTAAGAAAAAAAAACAGCTATACATTTCAGAGTTTGTCAAACATAGAATACTGTTTGTTTTTTAATGTCAATAATACTACTCAAGCCCTGCATAATTGAAACAATTGATCTACAATTGTTATGGGAAATATAGCGTCAACCTATCTTCAGACAACGTTGTCTCTATAATCGACACCGTGGAATAGTTTCCAACGCTCACAATTCCTTATAATTTAACAATATACATATTCATATGTTCCCATTATGTTACAAGGTGGTGCGCGAGGCTCATAATTAGAGTAAAAGCGTCGCGAGATCTGTGCGCGGCAGACACCTCAAAGAACACTTACAATAGGTAATGTACTTAACACGGTAGTGCCTAGTATCGTCATTACTTTGAGGCGTCAAACGGAACAGAGGCGTGGAGTCGCCGTTTTAATGTTCTTGCAATTTGTTTTAACAAAATACTTTTTAAATTATCGTCGATGTGACAATTGCAAATTTATATTCCCCGAGCGTGTAAATCCTTGAAAATAAATTTATGTTTACGTTATTAGCACCATTAATTTCTTAATTATTTTTAATACGCAAAATTAAAATGGAGCGGTAAGTCGTAATCGTAAAAAAATACTTCGCTATTAACATTAAGTAGGTGTCTATTTTTTGTACAATTTATGCTCTTTTTTTAAATATTACTATATTTTTAGATACTAATGTTAGGTTGTCGCCTCGTAAAAAATGTTTCATGTACATAAAATATAATAAAATATGTGTCGTACCAGTATCGACTCCACACATTGGCGGTCGTTTGGCGCCCTCGGCAAGATAAAGTACATTTAGATAAATGGAGGAGAGGTACAACCTCCATCCGGGCGGGCACTCGGGCTAAACGACAGTCTTAATTTTCCCAAAGTAATAATTAAGAGTGAAGGCTCGTGGGGGCCAACAACTCGCGCCGAGAAAACTGGCGCTAAATTTTTAAGCACGCCTTAAGTACAAAGTCCGATACGTTAAAACTTAATTATGTTAATAAATAAAATGTTGAGAGCTAGGATGGAGTGGTGGTGGACATTGTCGCGAATATAAAATAAAATAACTACTTACTTAAGTAATTTGGCAATGGCTTGGTCAAGTGGATTGGGTTCGATTCCCGCCTGTGGCAAGTATCGAAAACTCCCTTTTCGGAATTTGGTGTAGCTGCAATCGCCCCCAGTCTATTTTATGGTACCCATAGTAGGTACAAGCTTTCCTTAGTTTGGGGTCATACGTTGAGTTTGTGTTTTCTGGCGTTATTTATTATTTTATTTATGGGCCATGGCATCAATTCATCCATTTAGGTTAAAATTTTTTGAACGTCTTTTTATTATCATTTATGGACGGCATTTCTTAATTTTGTTTGGTGTCTACAGAATCAGCATTATTGTAACTTTATTCTGTTCTATTTGCTTTTATTTTAATTAAAGAACAAAAGGCTGAGTGCATTAATTACTTCACTCGATACGGCCCCTTCACTACAGGTGAAATAAATCGGCCGTCTGTCCCGTCCAACTTAATCACTAATTCATTGCCAAAGCGAAACTTTTGCGAAACAAACCGTTCTCATTCAAATATAAATCCCTATTAGTTAAGCCTATATATAGGCTATTTATAAATAAATTAAATATTGCGCTAAATATTTGTTTGCCCATACTATAACAAACTGTATTAGCTCGTGGAAAAAATACATTTTTCAATGAAATTTCAACAGTGTCGCGAGTGAATGGTCACCACAAAAATTGAATCTTTGTGTATAATGACACAAAATACATTTTCAAAAAAAGTCAAGCCAATTCGCTCTGCAAGGCGTAGTGGTCTGTCTGGATTTTTTCAAAAACTTTCCCGGTCGATGCCAAACTAAAATAATATACCCAACCCCTCGATGCAGTGATATATAAGATAATGGCTTCCCATGGGTGCAAAGGGGTGCTCCAATGATGTCTTGGGGTTTTTACAAATCATACCATATATGGTTTTAATGGTGGATCAATCATTATTATAGTAAAGTGAAATATGGCATTATATATCCTATTGTTTTAAATCAAATTACTTATGTAGTGTCTTATGAATAAATTAATATAAATATCGCCAAACAACACATACTCATTGCATGATCAAAAACTAAGCAAAGTTACGCTATGTGTACCGTGTACTGAGGCGATCCCATTTACACAGAAAACAAACAAATTATAGCCCTTTTTTTAACGTGCCACTGCGGGGCACGGGCCTCCACTCAATGGATTCAGGTCATAGTCCACCACGCTGGCCCAGTGCGGGTTGGCAGACTTCTGACATTTATCGAGAACTAGTCAAGTTACCTCAGACGTGCAGGTTTCCTCACGATGTTTTCCTTCACCGTTTCATAGCAAGTGATAATCTCGGATGAAAATAAGAATCGCACACTAACGCAGAAGTGCGAGCCGGGTCTCTTGTCTGCCGTCTGAACCTGCACACTTTGATTGCAAGGCGTGCGTTCGACCACTCGGCTACCCAGACCAGAGCAAATTCCAAAAAGGCTATTTCCGAAATTTGCTACTCGCGGATATATAACCCTACCACCCGGTTCAGTGATCCAAGAGATCCACGCTCAATCCTGTAGACTCAGAATATACTTTTGATTTATTATCAGTTATCACGTAAGAAACTAGAGCTATAAAAAGATTTAGAAAACAAAATAAAACATTAACCGTTTACCTAATTCCTCATGAATAAATCATTTCAAAAAATACAAATACCGCAGGGATCTAGTGAATGAAATAAAAAAGGTAATTTCTTAGTTGACTGGGCTCGAGTGAGTGAAGTTATTAATGATATTAGCCCCAGTATCATTGCTGGAATTAAACGGTTAATTTCTTTGAATATTTTCTACGCTGGCTCGAGTCTAATTAAGTTAGTGATTGTACGAGATACCAGAGGCAGCGCCCCCTAGCGAGTTGTTGAAAAACTCTACAACTCAGATGATAATCTTTTCACTTTATGTTTGAATTAACCCGCCCCGTACTTGTTGAATTTTAAAGGATTCGTGGAGATTGTAAAAATATTATATTTCTTTTAAAAGACAATTTTTGTTTCTGTTTTACGTTTCTTAGTTATACTCTAGTAAATTACAGCACTTTGACTAAGATATACATACTAATATTACCTCACACGCCTATAGTTTTCGAAGGTGTAGGCAGAGATGCACTGCAGTGCACGTAGGTGCACGGTGCACGTAGGCCTACATTTTGTCGATCATTTTTATTTTCCGATAACCCCTTAGCCCGATATACCCCGATATTATACCAGCAATATTGGTATTATACCAGGGATACACCATATAATGCAAGGGACATTATAAGCTCCAGATACCGTATATTAAAAGCAGTCAATGGGTACATAGTTGTGGTACATTAAATGTACAAAATGCTTATAAAGAAATATATATTTGTCATGTCAATTTAAACAATAACTACGGTACATGACTTTTATCAAACGTAATGTTTTTCGACAATAATACCCGCTTTAACTAATCCTAGAAGACGCTTAACTATGAAGCAGTTACCAGTTGCAGTAGTATTGATCTTAGAGATATAAAACAGGCATAAATTATTCCTTACTCCTTGTGTCGTTGAAAATAGTACCTTATATCACAACAAACAAGTTTTATTTCCGTCATTAATTCACAGTCATTAACTACGAAGCAATTTGTAGATTGGCAAGAGAGATAAGTGGCGAAGGTCGTCACTAAATTGTCTAATGCGCGTTCCTCGCACCGGCACTTTTGTTGAGATCAACTTGCTCTCTATTGATGAGGGCCATTTATATACTGTAAGTAAATAGTGTAAACGTGACTCCTGGTAGACAAAACGATCGAATCTTAAAAAGGTCTTAAGCCTTACTACTAGCAGCAATAGGCAAACAATTTCACTAGACATATTTTTTTTTTGTTATTAAGACTTTTTTAAATACACTTGTGATTTTTGCGCTGCAGTCCACTTTAACGAATATTTATGAACCAGCTTCTTATATTAAATCGCAGCGATACTCTTTCCACTAAAGGTTTTACAAAATGATATCTGTAGTTTAAACAATTTATATTTTGTTTGAAACAATATCAAAACAACATTGTTTCGCATAAAACAACTGCCGTGCAATATTTGAATAGGTTTAATCAGCCGATGGATGTGACCAAATGAACCGTTGTTACGTATAGAGCGCTTATTAAATAAGTTTGCTTTGAACCTATCCAAATGAATAATTACTGTTTATACTGTGAACGGAACTTTATTTGAATTATCCCTTTGCTGTCGTTTTATGCACGCGAAAGGCTATTGTTTTATGTTCATTTTTTTCGGTTTATGACCCAACGCAGGCACGCAGTCAGATGGGTCAACTGATAGGAAGTAATTCGTTCGTAGTCTTTTTTATTTTCACCCTTTTGTGTTTGCACGTTTCAATTATATTTTGGGTTCTTTTTCTAGGATTTTTCAGTGCTTATTCACATATTAAGTGCGGCTATCTAATTACAGGTTGTTGGCAGAAATTTTTGTGCAATTTTTCACACGAGCTAGGATTACAGGACTCCCGTAAACCAGCAGCTTGTGTGAACGCTTTAATATATAATGTTCTATCATTTATCATCCGTTCCCGTTAAACCCGTATTTATGGGGTAGTCGCCCTTACCGTGTGTAATAAAACCAAAGATATATTCGATAGATGATAGAAGCTAGAAAAGCTATAATTACAGAATTACTTACTGTCATTCCCAAAATTATGTCACATGTTCACGAGGCGAACCCCTAAAGTTCCTTTTACTTGATTGGGTAATATGAGTCTTTGATCCAAAAAATGAATCTGCCCAATTCACGATACTGAATTCAACGGAGCGAGCCGCCTCAAATGGGCATTGCGTGTATCGAAAGACTTCCAATAAGGGACGCCAATACCATCCAATACGATACAAGTATATTAATCTACTACTAATGTGGTGTGCCTTGCCCTCTAGCGACTCCGAACTAAACTCTGTTATATTGATGGGTTCGCTTTGTCAGCGTCGGCTGGCCGTTTCGTCTGTGTAACTTTAAACCTCCCACACACTGGGGCGTACAAATTCGCGCGTAAAAAAATGCCATACCAAAACAAACTGTATTGACTCATAGAGAAATTACTTTTTCTCTTTTTACGAACTGAGTGAAGTGATAAAATTTTAATAAGATGAGAGATGGCTGCACCTGCGATTAGCGATATTTATGAAAATATTGAGTAATTTATAGTAAGGACAAGTTCCATAAATACACATCATAAATAAAAATCGGTGATGGCAGTGATAAACATGGGGGACTCATCAAAAAGTTCTTTCAAGACTTCAAACTCATTGACACTGACAGCGCGAACGAATTTTGACGCGTGGGCGCGTGGCTTTTACCACAGACATTATTTTTTTATATAATATTGCAAGCGTTGACGCACCAGTGTGCTGCAGGCCTTAACGTGTTGTTTCGAATGGATGCGACCTTTTCAATGGAAGGGGTTCTTGGCCGTTTAATTCAACGGAGATTCGACTGTAATTTGGCTGCGGGGGTATAATTCACGCGGTGTAATTTGTACGTGGTGGGGTGTAGAGAACTTTCTTGCCATTCGTGAAATAGGGTTTTGAGGTCACATATACCTGCATGGCTGTAGGTATATTCATTGTATATACGTCCATAGTTTGGCAATGGAATTAAAACTACATCGAGGCTCCGGCGAACCATCCACCAACTCGCATTGGACCAGCGTGATCCAAACCCCCCATGATAGAGGACGGGAAGGGGAGGCGATTGCCCAGCAGTGGGACATACAATATGCTATTAAAAATATATAATATAGGTAGCCTTAATTTTACAGTTCGTGTAGGTTTCTTAACATTAAACTCTAATAGATTTTTTTGAATTGGGGAATCAAAACTCTTATTCGGTATTTGACAAAATAGACAGAGTCTTAAGGGTCGCTTGATAATTTATTGATACGAACGGGTAGAATCTTTTACCGTCATTCTGTTACTAACAAACTAAACTTTAGTAATCTAAGCGTGTTCGTGACGTGATGTAGCGTGACCTTCTTGCAGCCGTAACGTGTGAGAAAGATGGCAATATTTTTTGTGCTGTAAAATACAGTTAGTGTACAACAGAATCGATATCATTAACAGATTTTTCAAAATAGTAATGAATGGAAAGAGAAGAGAAAATAAACTGTAACTAGCTACATCGACATTTTTACATATTTACAATACCCTTGAAAACAGTTAATTAAGACTGAAATACGAATTTCAAATTAAGGTCCCAGTACCGGTTACTATACCAACCCGCCCCTATTAAACTAGTGCATGTGTGCGTAACTAATTCTTGTTCTGTGAATCGAGCAATGCCACGTGCGACACGCGGAGCCGGCAACAAATAATATTGGTGCAGTGGTGAAAAAAACATCCTCCGGAAGTATTTCGGAAGTAATTCGGAATTTATTAAAATACCAACGTATTTCTACTATCTGGAAATGATGTTTTAATCACTCTAAACACCATCCATCATAGGATTTCAGTACAAAAGTGTACTGCAATAAGATTGTAAATGGATCGCAACATTGTATAAATTTATCTGTATTTTAAATAATGCAAATCGATATCGGCAACTGATTCGCAAACTATTTTCTAATTATATTTTGGTTTGATAATTGATTTGGAGTAATAAACATTTGAACATTATCTTCAGTCTGAAACGAAGCCAAACTCCATTTGAGAGCCTAGAAATAGGTACAAAGGGTCCAGTGGGTATGATATAAGCACTGCCATAAACCACCTTAAAATAAAAATTACAAATCAAGGTATAAGGTCAGCATACATTGAAATGCCGTCAATACAAATTCAGACTTAAATCGCAGGTCAAAAAAAGTCGTACGCAAGCGCCACATTGAAATGTTTCACACCGCCAGATTTTAAACTCAGTGGCATACGCTTTCAAAAGTTCCGAAAAGCTTTTTATGTGAGAGCAAATCCGCCAATAATGACGCCCACAACTAGAGCTGCCACGCTTTCATTAAGTTTTCTAGTCCGCAAAACGTAGTATTAAATCCGCAACCCTGTAGCTGAGTGACAAGGACGGAGGACCATTTTGTGAGCAAGTGAGTGAGACAAAGAGCTGACACATCTCTGCACTTGATCCTATTTATCATGCGCGAGACTTATTAAAGCGACCGTCACGCGTGTTGTTGCTCCGCGTCTAAATTTTAAAGCGGATAAAGAAAGCTATGGACACTTTAAAAATAGTTCGACTTTTATTCCTTTTACTTTTTTTTATAGCCTTTTTATGTTCCACTCCTGGGTAACAGCCTCCCCTTTACTTCTCCACACATCTCGGTCCTGGGATTTTTCCTGCCACGATGTCCCCGCAAAGGTTTTCAAATCATCTCGCCACCTCTTCCTCGGTCGACCTCTTCGTCGGCGACCGTCGTCATATATCCAATTGGTAGAGATGTGTTTTGAGTTTTAGATTGGAATAAAATTTAATTCTGTCAAAGATCATTGCATGTTTTAAGCAATTTCTTTTTGACAAAAAAAAAAACATAATTATAATTCATGTTATGTTAGCCATTTGACACTTCGTGTATCATTTAGCACAAAGTTTACTTAAAAGGCTTTCTAAATCTGTATACTAGGGATACTCATAAAATATGTAGCATCAACAATTCGAAATCGACTCAACGTCCTCAAAAATCCAACAGATTGCAGTTTCTATTCATATGTAGATTGCAACAAAAAATCCAATAAACAAGACACAGAGCACTCACGTCTCCCCTCACATCATTATTGAAAAGAATGTTAACAGTGCACCGGGCTTATCCCGGGCTCGTTTTACCAAAAGAGTTAGACTAACGAATGGTCACCCCACACTGAGTGACTCTCTCGTTACGCTTGACACTTCAATTCGGATTAAATTCAGTTACGAATTTAAATTCACCGATACTATGAGTGGAGTTTGTTAAAGATATGTATTCGGTTTGATGTTGATGTAGAAACTTTTATTAACATTTATTTCAAAGGAAAAAATAGTGTAATTTATCATAGTATGAATAACTATTTATGGCTTAGCTTAGGATGAACCGCCATATCTTTTGATTGCGTAAACTAGAAGTTTGATTATTTTAGAGCACCAAGGGACTGAAGACGTAAATCTCTGTCATAAATTTTAACTTGATACCTTCACGCGTTTCTGAGAAAAAGGGTCTTGACAGACAGACAGACATATAGACAGACGGACAACAAAGTGATCCTATAAGGTTTCCTTTTTTCCTTTTAAGGTACGGAACCCTATAAATAGTAAAAAAGTTGGTTTGATGAATAATATTGCAGTTACTCGGATAGAAGATTAATTTTCACTTCACAAAAATCACATACGAATCGTTTCAACTGGTGCGTTAGCATAACGATTGCAATAGGTTTATTTTTTTAGCCTTGAGCCACGCAAACCAATTTCAAACTCAGCAGCACGGGACACACTGCGGCGAACGAATTAACTTGACTTTATTTGTAAATGCACTCTGTGACAAAATACTTACAGATTGAATTTCTGTGGAAAAAGACACGCAACCACGCATCAAAATCCGATCGCGTAATAGCTGACATTTTGTTAAAGAATGAGCTTTTTATAAGAGTTAAAACAGTTAGTTTTGGTAAGAAACATTTTTGACGCGCCCGTGGATGCAGTGCTGGCTTAAGACAGTGGTTCTGGTATTTCGAGTATCCCCAATATTAGCCGATGCCGGCAACCATTTTTCCACTTCCATGCCGCTTAGCACAACTTCAGAGAGGTGGATTCATATTGCCGCATCGGATGCGTTTGTTTTGTTTCAAAATTTATTTTATCAAGGTGGTATTCCGCCCAGTGGGCCGCGCATAATATGCAGTAATGCGGGCGCACTCTACTTTGTACTCCCTTTGCACCACAGATAACAAAATAACATGGAATTGCCTTTACCAATCTTTATTCTATTCAGGATGTATCAGAAGTCCGGAATAATATTTTAGGTACATATACGGTTGTTAATATGTAGATGCGTAGTAATAACGGACTATACCTAACTATGATAGTTCCTTAGTTACAGACCTTTGAGTATTTGTTACTAGAACCGAATTGAGGCTTTAGGGCACACCCATAACAGTATTCGACAGCGTAAACTACATCTATGAGGGGCGACTACTAATATTCCCAAAACAGAACTTGAAAATTTAACACATTCTTGGTATTCGAGATATTAGAAGAGTTCAAAATTGTCAGTAAAGAAAAATTTTAAAAATCTTGTCCGGATTTCGATGAAATTTTCACACCACTCAGTTCTTTACCTCTACAAATGATAAAGTATTATTTCAGAATTCTGATACACCCTTTATATGTATACTTCTTAGTCCGTCCTTCCTAATGAATAAAAATAAGTCCCGAAAAGGACGCACTAGTAGTCATCGATAGACTTAATTCACGGTTTATGTTGCCCCAATCAATCTCTTGCTTTCATTGTTCATACAAGAGAAGAAAACGGAATTGATTTATCTCACATTTTGTCGTGCAAACTCATAACTCAAGAGGCATTTACTTAGAAGTAAGAAAATCTTATTCTGTATGACCACCTTTACACCAGAATATGAGACAGCTTTCCAGTAGTTTGGGCGGTGGCCGTTCCGCTCACTAGGTAATTGCGGATTCAATTCCTGGCAGCGACAAATTATGGAAATGGCTTTTTCGGAATTCAACCTGTGGTGTCAGCACGCATCTCAGACAAGATCTCTGTCACGGATTGACTCGGTCGCTCTCCGTCTAATTTCAAGTGAGAGAGACAACATCAAGATATTTCGTGACATACGTCTAATCTTGGCGCTCATGCTACAAGTGCTGGTGTGGGTGTAACTGGGATCACGCTCAGTCCACGATATGGCACCCATAGTATAAACTGCTCAGGTGGCGATCCTGCGGCGAGCAACTGTTGTCTGGCTATATATATTTATTTAAAGGTAGGTACACGTACATGCTCTGTCTATTTCTTCTTTATTCCGTGCTCTGTTCTGAACCCATGTTTTTGATGCCAACTAATGAGTGAAGTTATTCGCTTAATTATTTTTGTGCGAATCGCTGTCGGTTTGTTACGTTAATTGTGTGTTTTCGGATACTTAATTTTGTTAGTTCAATTTAGAGTTAAAGGTAGGGTAGCACTAATGAAAACTGACTTTAAAATTTATGACGGTTTAAGCCCAAATAATTAAAAAAATAGTGTGACTTCGTAACTAAGAACTGTAACTGCTGCTCTGGGAAAAGATAATGCTCTACAATGTTTTGTGGCTGTCAAATTAATTATTGTATTGTGTAGTTAAGCAATATTCGAATTTAAATATTGATTACACATTGTTCAAATATTATAAGAAAAACAAACATGAAAAATATGCAAGTAGAATAAAGTACTTCCTCCTTTTGTTGAAGTCATTTAACAAATAACTACTTAAGATTTACACATTTATTAAAAAAATGGCATCGACAAAATTATATTTTATTGAAAAAAAAATACGACAAAAGGTATAATTTTGATCTTTCCCTACCCTATACACTTATTATACCTCCCCATGTTATGCTGCTATTAAAGTGTACAAGCAAAATGTATTGTTTTCCTATCAATTACAACCGCATTAAGTGATCGTTCACCCCAAGTTATTACTATAACTAGATCGGACACGAGGTCTAATCGCCTCACACTTGGGTAAACAAACAAAAACAAGATTCTCTTTTCAAAATAATTAAAAATTATATTGAAACCGCAAAGCTAAAATTCACTCGCTACGTAAATGTTAAATCTATGAGTGTAACCCTTTTCCCTTCGTCATTCATTCCATTAAGTTTAAAAAAAATGCTTGATATTTAAAAGCATCAATAATAAAGTGCAGTACAAATTGCAAAATCACCGACAGGATATCGTCCCCGTGATTAATCGGGTTTTCATTAGTGTCGCATCCAAAATGACACAGTTATGAATCGCCAGTTCAATCAGCTGGGCTTCAATAACAATTTTTCATTCCCGACACACTAATTAAGTGCTTTTCATAAATATCCCCGCGAACTCATCTATATCACCGATGAATTTTATACTCTGTCAAGTTTAATATAAGTTTGAAATTGGCTCGTGTTCGAACCGGTAATGGCAGACTTGAAAGCGACATCCTTAGTAACAAGTGTAAAATATTTTCCCCAATCGTTGTACCTGGCGCCCCCTAGGGATATTTCAAGGGTGAATAAGCTAGCATAATGGCAAAGGGTACAATATTTTAAATTTCAATCGCTGCGAGCGGTCGGCGCGCGCTCCCCGGGCGGCGCGGCGGCGCGGCGGCGGCGAGAACAAAGATTTCATCCGATGACTTTAGTTAAGTGTTATAATAACTTATTATTTTGGAAAATGATTTAGAAAGCACTCGTAGCCTAGTTGCTATAGCGACCTCCTTGAACTCAAGGGTTCAAGTTCCGGTTCGCAGCTCTGGGATTTCAGATTTTACATACTAATATCATGTTGAAAAATGATTACCACTTTGGTAGCCTCGTCGTTAGAACCCGCCTTGAACGTAAAGGGTGCAAGTTCAAAACCCGGGCCTGTAACTCTGAGATTTTCATGTGCGAATGTCATCACTGTTCACTGCAGTGCACCCCTGCCTACACCTTCGGGAAATATAGGCGTGATGATTATGATGATAATGGAGTATTTACTTTAATCAAGATGTGTAATAGTTCTTCAGGATGAATCGTATAATGTCTACTTTCGCTTACTGACTTCAAAATAAATCATGAAATGCTAATCCGTGGATAAAATTTGCATCTAAACCAATTTCCAAGAAAATAACTTGGAGAGTAGTAAGAATAACATTCGCTCAATTTAGATGAAAATACTTGAAGTGAGGTGAAAAAGTCTTCTAAGATGAAGTCATTTAGAGGAATACCGATTTTCATATTTATATCGCTTCCGCAGCAGTAGATAACTAATAAATATTAACTGCGACAAACGCGAAGCAATCCATCCGTGTTTGGAGCTATTGACACAGTAATGCCGGCTACTCGATAATTACGGGCAGTGGCAGACCATTGTGAATGGAAACTTTCACACGAACTGTCAGTGTGTGTCCTATAATTAAACAACTTGTGAGAACAAATAAATAAATATCGCCAGACATTACCTGCTTCCTGTATGGTCCTACACAAAGGAATACTATTACAATGAATACCATACAATAGACTGGGGGTAATGTCATAAACACACATACCAGGGCTACAAGTCCCGTTACACTATTATGTAGGTTAATATTATAGATACTACTGATAAAAGATGTTGTTTTCAACCTTAATAAATGAAGGCACAGCAACTCCGTAACGATAGTGTTATAGTTTGGGATCCGGGGCAAATGAAGAAAAGGCCATTTTTGAACATTTTTATCAAACCGTCCAGCCAATCAGACAAGCGGCCTTCCCTCGAATCCATAGACCAAGCCGTCGCGACGTCAAAATGTTCTGCCACTGCATAGTCGTTCCCGTGAATCCCATAATTGTCGGGCAGCCGACTCTACCGTGTGAATAAAGCTTCTCGCTCCCATTCCGCTGCTCGGGTGGGGGACCCGTCCGTTTTTTCACTGAGATTAATTTTCCGAATCGTTATCAACGCCTCACGATTGCCGACGAATTTGTTACACTAGAGTTCACCTTTTCAGTCAAATTGCAAATTGTATGCGAAACGCAGATAAAGTACCTATAATCATTATTATAAGTCATAAATTTGATTGAAATTCGGTAACATTTCTAGAGGCCCTTATCGGGAGGTTGCAGTCGCCTTGAAAAATACCTCAGCCCTACTCGCGATTTGCGAGACTCCGAGTCAACGCTTCCGATCGATTTGCGTTTAGTGCTACAATAAAGGTGTTTAATGTCGACATTTGCATACCAAATTTGATAATGCCGAACGCGATGTTTTGTCAAGCGTTCACGGCGAAGTTTGAGACGTGCTTTGATCAAACATTTCGCTCTAACTAGAATAGGTTTCTATTAAAGTACCTACTTACATTTAAGTTATGTTAAACTAAATAATGTTGGTAAAGACAACTCTACGTGATTATATTGTTAATTTAAGATAACTAGCTTTCGTTAGCTCTTCCAACTAAGCTTAAAGCTCCCGGCATACTGGGGCGTCAACGCTCGTGCATCTAAATATTTTCGAATACCAAAACGACCTATGTATCAATATGCATAAAGATTGTATTTCTGTGGTTGAAGCTACGCCCCCACGCGTCAAGATTCGCTCGCGCTGTCTGTATAATTTAGTTTTAGAATAAACTTTTTCTATGGGTCAATATTGTTTGTTTTTGTATGGCAAAAGAAATTACGCGCTAGCGTTGACGCCTTAGCCTGCGGGTGGTTTAAGGCCCTCCACATTGGGGCGTCGAATTTGTCGTACAAAATGTATTGACTCATAGACAAAATTCGTTCTTCTATTAAATTACGTTGTCAGTCCGAACGAATTTAAACACAGAAATTCATAAATATATGATATACATCATCACGCCTGTATTCCCCGAAGGGATAGGCAGAGGTGCACTGCAGTGCGCCCACACTTCGCCGATGTATTTGGTCCCAATGTTATAGGGGGCGAGCCTATTGCCATTATACCGGGCACATTCCCCCTCAATACGAGGGAGAGTTGGGCCATAGTCCACCACACTGGCTCAGTGCGGGTTGGTGAACTTCACACGCCTTTCTATAGACGTGCAGGTTTCCTCTCGATGTTTTCCTTCACCGTTCAGCAAGTGGTAATCATTGTTGAAAATTACATTTGCACATGAAAATTATCTCAGAGGTGCGAGCCCGGGATTTGAACTTGCACCCCTTACGTTCAAGGCGGCCGTTCTTGCCCACGAGGCTACCACTGCTCTACAGAAATTTAATCTTTATATATATTGAGACAGAGTTCATTTTAGTATTGGCAAAAAATTTGACGCGCGTTTCTTGACGCCCCATCGCGTGCGGTGAACAATTGTACTATAATATTTTAGAATCATTATATCTCAATTAGCAGTTGAATCAATACAGTATTTGCATATAAATGCGCTTGATGGTAACCGACAGGGAACTGAAACGAGAGTGCGATTAAAAATTCACCCTCCATAACTTACTTTACCGACAGCTTTGATAATTAGGCAGCTTTAACCGCTTTCGCATAATAAATACCGACTTGTATGTACATATACTTGTATATACAGGGTTCACATATTGTTTTCTTATATTTACGCGAATACTATACATTGAAATTAAACTATTTTACGGATTTTATCGCGTTTATTTACTATTTTATTTTCCCGACGTTTCGGCTGCTTAACAGCAACCATGGTCACGGGGGGGGAAATAAAATAGTAAATAAACGCGATAAAATCCGTAAAATAGTTTAATTTCAATATACAGGGTTATTGGTAATTCGACGTATTCCCGTTCGCAGGTGATAAGGGCGACTATTTGCGATAAATTTAACCTCAACACGCATTATGCAAAAGTGAACCATTTTTGAGTTATTATGTTTATTAGCTTTTTTCAAAATAAGTCAAAAATTCAACATATTTTTTTAAGTTTTATTTTTTCAATATATCCTACATTTAGGTACTTGGACTTATTAATTAGATTAGCAAACAGTTTTTGTAAATTATCGTTGCCTGTGGAAAGGAATCCACATCTACCTGTTTATTTCTCCAGGCAACTCCAACTCTGTAAAACTTCAAACCCCAAAATTGTCAGAATATTATTATTATCAGTTAGTTCTAGATGAGTTAAAATTAATATTAATTTTGTGGTCAATCAATAAATACTTAGCTACTTAAAATCCAAAGACAAAATAGAAGATTAATTTCATAAAAGAAAAGACCTACAAAGTAATAGGTTTTGAATTGGCTAGCTTTGATGCATACGAAATAATATCTGAAATTGTAAGATCTACGTACAATATAACAAACAAAATAAATCGCATTTAACGAAACAAAGCATTCGTGATTCGACCTGGAAGATCTCGTTAGAGCCTTAATGAATCTATTGAGGGCTGGTGGAGCGAGCCGGACGAAAGAAAGGAGGGGATGGGGGTCAGAGTTGCGCTCATAATTTGCCCTTAGTCTGGTGTTGCCAATTCCGTGAAATAAACAATTAAATATATAAACATAATCTGATTGTTTCTTCTTAGTTACAGAGTAATTATGTATCGCCAAAGAATACAAAAATAATATAGGTAGATATCTATCGGAATGTATTTCCCATGGAGAAGAATAGATAAGAAACAGCATGGTAACTCTTATTCAAAACGGATTATATTATAATTTTATATTTTTGTAGAAGTATCCGTTAAATACGCATGATATTTATTTTCAAAGTCAAATTATTTATTTCGTATAGATATTCAGAGACATTTACAAAAATTTCAAAATTACATTATTATTCCCTTTTAATAACACCTCAAGGACCAAGTCATCCTCACCTGCACGTGATACAACCTGCTGAACAACGAACGAGGCTTTGACGACCCGCCAACCCGCATTGGACTAGCGTGGTGGGTATATTTCCAAACTCCTCATTGATGAAATGGGGGAGACCTTTGCCCAGCAGTGAGACAATGTAGGTTAATAAAAAAAAAGAAAAACCTTATATGCTAGGACAGATATTGAGCGCGACCTGACTCAGAAGATCGGACAAGAAACTCAGTGAGCTTGTCTTTTGTTTTTTTTTACCTTAATTCCTAATTTACCACTGGCAGTAATTTTTTAGGGTTTCTACTGCTAAGGATGAATTCAGACATTTAAATAAATTATTGTTGATAAAATATTCTCAAGTATAAATCGTGGTTAAATAACAAGATAGAGTTATTTAATTTTTAAATGAGCTCTACAATACAGAGTAGTAAGAACAAAGAGAATCAACGAAAACCATTTTGTAAATTCGCCGCATTTACATTTTATAATCAAGCCTTTTATTTAGAAAATCTAAATAAGAGCGTACCTAATTTCTTTGTATAATTACGAGTCACGGAGAAAGGAATAAAAAATATAATTGTATTACATAAATGTTAAATTTTCTTCTCGTTTTAAAATCCTTACAGACGGAATGTCAGTAGTCTTGTGCAAAATGTGCAGTATGTCGGCAAGTAAGTATACGTGTACATAGCCCAATTTAATTTTCAGATAGGAAGAAAGAAAGTAAGCGTGTATACCAAATTTCAGCTCAATCGGTTAAAGATAACTGATTTAAAATTCAGTTGCAAGATTCATACATTGTAAGTTAATATTTATATTATATATATATAAGTATTAGCTTTAGCTTGTAATAATAAATATACTGTTAATGAGGTGGTGACAAGAGGGCTGTTCTATAGAATTAAAGATTCAAACCAAAAAAAAAAACCAGTCGCGAGGAATCGACATTATATTTTAAATAACGAAAAGAATATTACTAGTTCCGCACTCAGTTTAATTTATTTGCTTTTTAACCGACTTCATTAGCTGTAAATTTCTAGCGTATTTTATTAGATGAACTACAATATTTTCTTATGAACACTCTACGGTGTAATCTTATTAGGACGCGAATTATATTTAGGTTGGGAGCGAGCGGTGTCGCGCGGTGTCAGAGCTCGGCGTAAACTAATTGCATTTAGAGCGATAGAGCTCTCGGAGAGACGAAGCAAGCGATGCTAATGGACGGTATTAATTAATACGGGCGTCTCGTCAAATTTCAAGTTGAATATCTATTTCGTTAACATTTAGGTTAACATCCAAAGTGTTTTGTATAGGTACAGATAAAATTTATACCTTTTTAGGTGTATTTATAACTTAATAATGTATTATTTAATGCAATACTCAATTATTTACAATTTATCTAGTGAATATCTAGTTAATAATAAGCATAGTTTTATGCAGTGGTAGCCTCGTGAGCAAGAACGCCCGCCTTGAACGTAAGGGGTGCAAGTTCAAATCCCGGGCACGCACTTCTGAGATAATTTTCATGTGCGAATTTCATTTTCAACAATGATTACCACTTGCTGAATGGTGAAGGAAAACGTCTGGAGGAAACCTGCACGTCTATAGAAAGGCGTGTGAAGTTCACCAAACCGCACTGGGCCAGCGTGGTGGACAACGGCCCAAATCTCTGTCGTATTGGGGGGAATGTGTCCGCTATAATGGCAATAGGCTCGCCCCCTATTATATTGGGACCAAAATACATCGGCGACGTGTGGGCGCACTGCAGTGCAACACTGCCTACTCCTTCGGGGAATACAGGCGTGATAATGTATAAATATCTAGTTAATATTAAATTTCTAAAAGCATAAACAATACATCAATATGAATGAAGATCTAAATTTATGTTGTAAAATATATTGGGTACGGAGTTTCTAAAAATAAATCCAATTTTGTAAAAGCAAACTTTGATAGACCTCATAGTTGAATATAATCACTACATTATTCATAGTAGATACTGAATGTTTTATTAATCCGAACGTCACTTTAGTGAAATCAAAATTCGAACCACTAAATTCTGATGGCAATTTAAATAAAATCTTCAAAAGCAATCGCTCTCAAATATTGCAAAAGTCTGATAAGAAAATATACTTTTTAAAGACTTAAAAGGGCTCTTCGTATAGCTAACACAGAATTGAAATAATTTCTATAGTTTAATCTGCTAATACGAATATAAGAGTGTTAAGGTACCGTTATGACATAAAACAAATCTCTACTACTTAAGTTAATAGAACAAATTTCTTGTTTACAGTTCAAAAAATCTTCTTCGCATTGAGGGAGACTGACACATGAAAATACGTTCGTCCCCTGTTCAATTGAGACCGTAATACCATAAATTGCTGCTCTGTAAATGTAGGTGCTCTGCAGTGCACCTCTGCTTACCCCTATGTCAAGTAAAAATCACAAAACTTTATAACATAATGTGAGCGCAGTTTATTTTCAACTTAAAGATGAGGCTTTAGTATAGCCACAATTAAGTACTGTTAGGTCCACGACAAATGGTCCATAACGCCGAACACACTGGGGCAAGCAAAAATACTTGACGTTTTTAGGGTTCCGTACCCAAAGGGTAAAACGGGAACCCTATTACTGAGACTTCGCTGTCCGTCCGTCCGTCCGTCTGTCAGTCACCAGGCTGTATCTCATGAACCATGATAGAGAGTTGAAATTTTCACAGATAGTGTATTTCTGTTGCCGCTATAACAACAAATACTAAAAAACAGAATAAAATAATTATTTAAGGGCGCTCCCATACAACAAACGTGTTTTTTTGCCGTTTTTATATATAATGGTACGGAACCTTCCGTGCGCGAGTCCAACTCGCACTTGGCCGGTTTTTTTTGATAATATACATAAGGACTAAAGTTCGGTGGCGCGTAAATAAGTGATTAAATATCATCATAGGCGTCATCGTCATTTCGTAGAAAAAGTTGCTTCTTCTTCCCTAAAATTTATTTTGGTATGGGGCAAAAATTGTAGCGCTTTTTGACCGCCTATGTGCGCAGGGCTACATTGAAATGTCGAAAGTTGCCAGATAGAAGTGAGACAGCAGCCCTGGCTCTGGCATTCGAATGGCGTTTAAATAAAAGATATGGCATTCCACTTGGCAAAGCCAACAGCTGCGTCGTCACCGGTGCCACTTTGATAATTGTTCCCTGTAATTATTTCAAACACTTAATTGCGTGTTCAGTGCCGGTTTTCACAAAATTACCGCTCGGTAAAATTGTTTCGACTTTTGTTTTTAATTTTGTTCCTTGTAATTACGGATTAGAAAGAAATACACTAATTGGTTTATAGGTTGCTTTCTTTAATAACTGAGTTTGTGTATACATATTTATGATGTATACCATAAATGTTTGTATAGTTGTAGCGACATCTATCTCGCCACATACGAACTAAATCCTGCATCGCGATATTAAAAGCGATCCGAGCGATTGCACATATATACAATACTAATATACGCATATTGTATTTTGCTAAGAGTAATTAATTTATACGATACAACCTGTGATTTGAAATTAAAATTCTTATAAACCCAGATATCAGAATCACAATACGAAACATCTTATTTATTCATGCAAACCCTTACAGTGTTTATAAATCACGAAAGTTTCAAATTAAATATCTGTAACCCATTTGGAATACATTTCCTTTGAAAAATAAATTTCGTGGTTAATATTTTAATTTAAAAAAAAGATATATAATTTTACATTTTTGCAAGAGTTACTAAAGGATACAATTATACAATATAATGTATGCCAAAACCACAAATAATCAAATATTTTACTTACGTATAATATTCTCTAATTTTAAAAATATTTTCGAGCGATGGCTTGAAGTCCTATCAGTCGTACGAAAAATCGGCAAAAGAGTTCAGCACAAATGGCTTACCTTCAAAGAACGAGTCGAGGGGATTCTGCACTTAGTGAAAATATTTGAATCCGGTCATCGGGAAACTTCCTCGGAGCTCGAGGACTCGATCGATGCACCTAAAGAGTTCCTCGGATGAGAGTTCTCAAACATTTTGTCATAATTTCGCAGCGCTCAACTGTGCGTCGCCGCTCGCGAGTTTAACAAACTTTGACGGCTGTCGGAGTCGACACAGGCGCCATTATTGGAGCTACAGATATTTACGCACGTCCATAAAGCATAGAAGACTTCGCAGAGTGAATAAAGATAAAACTTGTACGTGGCTTAAAGGTTTAATAACTTGCAGGCGACTCCAGCGTGCGTAACTCATGTGTGAGGTATTTTCATTAGTTAGATCTGAAGGGAATAATGCATTTCACATGCCATGACGAAGATTCATTTAATTGTAATTACATACCTAAATAGACTATACAACTTTTATAAAAAAACAATATGCATAATTCTATCGCACCTTAATGAAATCCACACCAATAGCTAAAAATAATATAATATTAAGACTGTGCTCGCAACTCCGTTTGCGTGGAATATAGAAACTCTTTCCAAAATAAAATAATATAATCCAAGGTACTTTATAACAACAGCTATTTGCCAGTGAATTTCTCGTTAAAATCGGGTCAGCGGTTTCGGATATTATTCTGATAAGACAGACAAAAAAAAAAACAAATGTTTTCGTTTTAGGTACCGTACATATTGTCATATACATTTAGTATAAAAACATTATTTTGACATTACCATTCAAGTTAATAGTGTATAGTTGTAACAATGAGAATCCTCCTTTTTCAAGTCAGTTTAAAAAGAGCTCGTTAAAGTATATGGTTTTCATCAATACTCCTGAAAATACCATTTCATTGTCACCATACCAGAATATTACGGTACACTCGACACGCGAACCGTCAACTAAATACCCGTCTAACGAGACACGCCCCACTTCAACTTGCAAGAATTTAATATATAGTTCGAAATTGGCAAAATAATAAACTGTTACGTCAGTTGCAGGAAACGCAATCACGTCAGTCATGGGGTGGTAATTAAATATTAAGCGGATTGCGAATGTTTGTTCACTGTTTTACCGGCTGCAAACGTTTAGTTGTAGAGTTTATATATCTACTGAACAAATATTAAGTTTAGTCGACTTTATAATCAGAGAGGTAATAGACTGACCTCACTACACTACTACTACTACTACAGCCCTTTTAACGTCCCAATTCTGGGCAAAGGCCTCCCCTCAATGCGAGGGGGATTTCATAAAAAAACTCATGATAAAATTTACTCATTTAGGTACTTACGGTAGGTGCGGTAAGTATAACAATTGCATGTATGATGGTTTTTTTACGATTTATATGGAAATTAATAACTTCATAGAGTTTTACTACGAGTCTATACATTTGGCTGTAAGCAATTACTATTGCATATTAAAGGTGTAGGTATAGATCACTACTATGGTATAGGTAGAGAAATTATCAGAAGATTGTTTACGTTATTCTATTGTAAACGAGCTGCAATCACCGTCTATCAAAACAGATGTCAAAACGTATTGAAAATCAGCCATGTTGTTTGGTTTCTAACAGAAATAATAGCAATTAAAATGACATAATTACCTAGCAGATCTATTGAGCTACCTCCTGAGCTTCGGGTGATTAATACAATTGATTGTATATTGTTCTGAACGGCTCAAAGTATAAGAGAATAGAATAGCAACAAAAAATACGTTTTGATAATTTCACAGCCATAAAAGCGTTGTGAACAGATATATTTAAAAAGACAATAACAGTGAAGGTACGCAGACTGCAACATAAGGGTAGTTCTATAAAGCCTTTTCCGCACCATCGATTCGCACGTACGAAGCCTGGGACCCCCGTCGACATGCCTTTGTGTCTTAATAACTTGCTTCCACAAAGACCCCTAGAGAATACCTGATAGAAAATTAGTATAACGCTGTCTAATTGCATTTATCAAGGTAATTGCACAGGCTGTCTTTGTATTGTTCTGATGTAAGAAGCAATATGAAATATTATTGAATGTTTAAACTATTATTAGATTACTCTTGTATATCAACAATTAAATAAGTAATTGATAGCTATAATATTTCACTAAATATTAATAAATCTTTGGATATTTATAAACTTACTATATACATCTTATTTTTCTCCCTATAAACAATAATTTCAAAAGATACTACAACAATGTCATCTTATAATAATCTTATGGAAAACCTAGGTATGTTATCGATTCCCACATAACCTTGCTACTTCCCCCGAGGTGGCAGGGTATCCATAAAGGATTTTCCGTCTTTAAAAAAAAAACAAAAGGTTTATTTTTGATAAATCAAGACAAAACTACTATTGAAACGAGAAATAACGCCGTCTTGCTTTCAAAAGGTAAGGCATTAGTAGTAAGTTTTACTAAGTTAAGCATTATGTACCAACAAAATAAGGGCTAAGAGTTTATAATAAAAAAAAATATGCGGTTTAATAATTACTTGTCAACTTTAAATTATTATTATTGAATAGGTACTTATGTCGTTACATTATTACACAGACGTAGACCTATTTAAGATTTAAAACATAGCAAAAAACGTTTTAAAACATGTTTATAAGAAAATGTACAGTATAGCATGTTCGCTGTGAATGTGAGAACACGCCTTGAGGTAACCTTGCTGAAAAGATTCCCGTGTATCGTAACGTACCAAAAATTATCTGTTTACTGATCTTGTTGAGACGGAGGCATCATTCATAAACATTATTATACTCACTTCTTTTGCGCCCGGCATCAACGAGGCGAGCGAATATACTACTATACCCTTTTAACGTCCCACTGCTGGGCACGGGCCTCCCCTTAATGCGCGGGGGATTCAGGCCATAGTTCACCATGCTGGCTCAGTGTAGGTTGGCAAACTTCACACATCTATCGAGAACTAGTCAAGTTCCCTCAGACATGCATGTTATTTGTTTAGTATACCTCGTCCTTACTAATACTTTAATTCCTCTCCATTCAAAGGTTGCCTGGTAGAGATCACTTTTAGTGATAAGGCCGCGCATTGTTGCACTTTTTTATTGTCTAAGTATAGTTTGTTTTTCTCTAAGAGGTGGCACAATAAAGAGTTATCTATTTATCTATCTATTTAAGTATAGTAATAAAACTGGTCGCAAGCATTTTGACGCACCTGTCGATGCAGAACTTAATCGTTCTTTCCTATGAAATATCAAAGTATTCGTTGCAGCAGTAAAGCAATATAATGACGTCAGTTAATAACTTGAACTGAATTTATTATAGGGTTATCGGTATCCTATAGGAAACATAAGGCATGAAACCACTACTCAATGTTCTATGACTACGGGATTTGAATTGGATTATAATATTGTTTTCTCATATTTACGCGAATACTATACATTGAAATAAAACTATTTTACGGATTCTATCGCGTTTATTTACTTTGATTTTCCCGACGTTTCGACTGCTTTACAGCAACCATGGTCACAGGAGTACTGAGGTGTTAGACGTCCTGATGTCATAGTTAATAACTTGGTACCCTCATATTTAGTTGTTGTTTGCGTTCCGATCCACGCAGAAAGTGCTCACAGTGTCTTGAGGTCTTGCAATGGTACACTTGGTTTTGGATTTAATCATATTAATTACTGGATCCCAAGTTGGTGGTAGCACCCAGCCATCTTCCCTATTAAAATTAGGATGTTTTTTAATTTCAATGGCCTCACGTATCCTCCTATGGTCGGAGTCAGTGTTCTGTTACGAGGATATGCGGTTTATCAAATCTGATATAATGGCGGGTGCGGTCCTGTACATGTTCACAGATTGCAGACTTCATGGAGCGTGAAAGTATATAGTTTTATTTCAACTTTCTACTTGTATTCAAATTTTTATTGATTTCATTCATTGCAGTATTCTTGTAAGTATCCATAAAGTTGACTTCAGCATGTTTACGAATATAAAAATGAATTTCCCACGAAAGCTGTAAACTAGATTTCACTTCAAAAACGTTTCTAGTCACAACTTTAAAAAAAGTTTTATTTCAATTGGATTATAATGTTATTAATATGAAAGTGGCAGAGGATTTCAATAGAATTAAATAAATAGGAATATCTAACATGTCAAATGACCTGTTTTACATAAGACTAGCATTGCATCTATCTTGTTTTTGCCTTTTAATGTTTTTTCCGTAGTCGGGATACTGTTATTTAATTTAAGAATAGCCAAATAAATGCTGCCAGATATTTTTCTCCAGCCGACGAGAATCGAACCAGCAACCATATGGTGCAGTGAAACAAGCGACCTATTACTCGTGTCAATAGACATAGCAAAAGTTATTTGGGTAATGTAGAACACATTCTCAAAAAATATTCCGACCTTCTGAGAAGTCTCTGAAGAGTGCGTGTTTATATATTTGAAAATATTTATGTAATTTATGGTTTGAAATTGATCTGGCCATTGAAATAATAAATATACGGACCTATCACAATGAAAGTTTACAAAAATGCGCAACTATAAGTTTTCATATTTCATAAGCAGTCGTCTAATTAATTATGTTATCACTAGTATCAACCCTAGTGTTGCCTCGCGGCGGTAATTAAGGAAACGGTTGTTACACTTTAAAACACTTGTGATATTAGTTTAAAGTACTTACCTATATCGACTGCAGGTTCATTTGACATCTGGAACAAAGTTAAAATGTGAATTCAGGTATGATACAATAAATTCTAAAAATATTATATCTGAATAATCATGACTGGGATACTTATATATTTCCTGGTAATTAATTGATCAATCACTTTAAGCAAATCACTGCTTATGACAGAATTAATTAATAATTTAATTATTATTATAACCAATGAGTAATTAAATCAAAGAGGGCCCTTTTCCTAATGTTTGTCAGTTTCACACTTTCAATTTTGTTTATGACTTTGACGTCTACGTTTGTCAGTACTCGATTTCAAAAGATGGGCATGGCATTTAGGCCAAATAAATTTTGGACGTCTTTTTGGCACAATTTAGTATGTTTACTTTTTAATATCATTGATTATACGACATGATGATTATACACATTCAACGAACGAAACCGCACGCACTCACCGGTATTGTTTGAAAAATGGTCATATAAATAGTACGTCAAACGGAGTCATTTCCATGTCAGATGTATATCAGAAAATTGCTCAGTTTTCGCAGCGACGAGTCAACTTGGAGCCCCCACTGTGACTAACTGAAGGGTCATGAGACGAATGCAAAACGGACACAGATCTGGGCCATCACCTCCTAAAGTTTTTTTTTTTTTGTTTTAATGGCCTCTTTTCCTAAAGTATTGTTGTTTCAATAGAAACTGTCAAGTTTTGACAGATAAATAAGCAGGACGTCCTTATGTTTAATGTTGTTTAATTTGGTGCCAAGAAACTCGCCAATGTTTTTAGTAAAGATGGTAAACAATTAAAATAAATGAATGAAATGAATTATTAAAATAATATATTACTAATAAACATCTTAATAACACAGTCATTGAAACACCATTTTAACAAGTTTTCATTTACCAAGATAGTAAACATTGGCGTAAGAAAATATTTCTAATAATGACAACATTTTAATTTTGAACTTTACAATTGATAAACCACAACTTAGATTCCTTATAATAATAAATATTAAAATAGACAAAACGATTAAAATATTGAAAGTAATTAATAAATATCATTAAGTACAATTTCCGCGGACATTTAAGAACAAAACAAGCCACAATGGCGGCGCCCCACCGCTTATCGGCATTTGCATTGAATTAACACAAAATAACAGTTAAACAAAAACAAACCGAGTATTAATACCGCTTTAAATCATATGGTAGTGAGTGTTTCTGCAATTAATTGCGTGAAATAACGTTATCGGTGAACGAACACATTAAACCGTGAAATGTTTGTAAGCGTGTAACGTGTAAATAACGGACACTAAGCTCATTAGCATAAAACCGAGTCGACGTTCACAGAATTACCCTAAAATCTGTTAACAAATGGTAGCTTTGCATAATTGAATGAGTCGAACGCAAACTTGGCCATATGGAGCACGGTGCCAACGAGCACAGAAACGCCACAAAAAAAATAAAAACAATAAATTAGTAAACAAACTTCCATATCTGAAGAAATCCTACTAAGATTATAAATTAGAGGATGGATGGATGTTTATTACGCAAAAAGTTCTGAACGGATTTTGATGAAACTTAACAGTATTATTGTTTATACATCAGAATAACATACAGGCTATAATTTATAACGATAGTAAATAATCAAAGACGAAGACGATTCGTCCGTGCAGGACGAAGTCGCGGGTATAAGCTAGTAATCCATATAGAACGTTTAATCGAAAAAAAATTGCACTTATCCGGTTTTGCAATCCGTTAGACAAATTTAAAAATTTGATTCATCTGTTTGTCTAACTCACAGCGCTGGCTGCTGAATTCTTTATCAGATTCTAAAATTGGGGTAAACAAATGACAAATCAATTGTTTACTTACGTTTTATGGAACGGCTGATTTATTTTTTCAAAGGTTTTTACTTTACAGCAGCGTTATAAATATTCCCATAACTACTTACTTGAACTTAAGTAAGTAGTTATTGAAATAACTATTGGTTTTTTAACACAAACATCCCAAAGCTTGACAATCAAACAAAAGTTTTAATTTTGCAAAAATGGCATACATAATAGTCCTAAGATACTAGTTACTTAGATAGCGTAATAAATGCTACACAAAATCATGATTTCAGGCTGTCCAACAAATTTCAACACAGAACGTAACATCTCAAAACTGAAAGCAATCGAATTCTGCACATACCGGCATCCCGCTACGGTGCTACGACGCTACGCCGTAGTCGGAAGCACAATTGCGGTGCGTCCAGTACCGTTTGCGTTCGGAACCCCGCAATTAGATCTCGCCCATTGTTTCCCCGAGCACTTTCTGCTGGCAATTCCAGTTTCAATCGAAGATTGCTGCATTCCCTTTGGTAGCTGCGTTATGGCCACGGCCGAATAATAGCAGAGATTATCCTGAATTTCTGTTCAAGGATAACCAAGTTAATGGATATAGTTTAGTGATTAATAGTAGTTGAGAGTATAATTTAGTTTTAATTCGGTGAAAACGTCTAAAATATGACTAAATGTGGAAGTGGAAAGTGTAACACAGCAACTTGGTAGGCCCAAGAAGCGTGGGCGTCATTACCTCAACGCTTATTTGGACGAATGGTGTGACAGCGAAGGGCCAGAGGTAGGAGAGATCTTTGCCCAGCAGTGGGACACGAATGTTAAGAAGAAAAAAAATGCAGACCGTGATTGTTTATCAAAGATATTATTATTGGGTTCAAAGATTACTCTTAACCGACTTTAAAAAAGAGGGTGGTTCTCAATGCAAACGTAAGTAACCATGGAGTTTCTTTTCCTTTTTAGGTGCATCAATTCCATAGTCATCATAATTGTGCGGTCTTTACTGGATTCAGTATGCAGGACTCGAGTCCTCCATACGCGGTGGACAGTCGTTACAAACTCATTTCTGACTTGTACGCACACGTCATGCACAATCATATTTACATAAAAGCACCGCCCGCTGGACCGTAGACAGCGTTAAAATATAAATAACAAAATTTTAGCCCGCCGAGCCGCGTGACGTGTTATGTCCTGCTTTCCAACATATTACTTTTTTCTTTAATTTTCGAAAGCTTAAATGCAAATACGCTGTCTGCCACGTGGGACAACATTTTTGCGGGAATTCGCGTTAACGTGACATAATCACCTACCTTTCGGGATAGGTAGATTATGGCGCACACATTGTTTTATGTAGGTCGTATCATTTTTGTTCTATGTTTGTACTAAATACCTCTAAATATTGATGTAACTATACGAGTATACTTCGGTAAATTTGAGGTCATAGCAATGTTAATTATACACAAATTAACATCACTATCTGGTACTCAAAAGCACCACATTCATAACTAACTTCCAAAAAGGTACTCAACTCAGCCATATCCGTAAGTAACATTTACCAAAATATTTTTTTAATATTATAGATTTTTTTAGCATAGAGTAACCATGGAGTTTCTTGCCTATTCTTCTCCACAGGAAATGCATTTCGAATGGGTGGTAGAGTCCTGTAAGTGTTAGATAATTCATAAGTACCTTGTAATGTTTACTTGAATTAAAATTCTGATTCTAGTTTGGCTTTTTATGTGATATTCTATTAAATTAGCTAGAAATACAATCAAAAAATATAAATTAAAAACCAAGACAGATAACTTTCGTAATTATATTTCAGCGGGAGCACGGACGTCGCAAAGTCATTTAAACTAGCTAGACCCATTGAATTGCAAATGCAAGGAAGTAAAACGATGTTTGGCGTTTTCTGTTCGCCCTCATTATACCAAGTTCCAGAAGTTGCATGTAATTGCTTAATACAAGTGCGGTACGATAAAGTTCCTGCGTAGGCTCTGACAACAATCTATTCAATATAGGCAAAGAGTTGGCGATTTTCTTTTGTATTTAAAATGCGCATTCAACTATTTTCAACTTTACCTAATTTACCTGTCATTGGTGTACCTATCAGACCAGTTCTTATTTAATATTTATCTACCCAAGTGTTAATAGGTATACTGTTGGTGTGCTTAAATAATTAAATAAATTAATAAACTGACAAAAAAGTAAAAAAAAAAAAAAGTAAAAAAAAGTAGTTTACAATATTAATAAATCAGTAACTTATTTGATAACCACAGGTTCAAATTATTACAATTTACCTTTTTTTAATTTGCCCTGGTTGTAACTAGAATCAACGGCAATGAGTTGTATGATACACATAATACAAGCGTTGCTTAGTTTGAGGTCGATGAAGTGTTGTCTGGTGATAATTATTAATTACGAGCTGTACCCGCCGCAACTTGCAATGACAGGTAATTCATTTTTGTTTACATAGATATTTCGTACAAGAAACCCTCATATGCACCCCTACCAAAGTTTCATCATAATCTGGTTAATGATTTAGGAACGCATAGAGTACAGACATACAAACATTCATTTTTAATAAACTCGCCGAGTAGTAAGGTTCTACCTTAAACATTTATGTGATTTAAATATCATAACACCTTTACTTAATGTAAGACTATGAAAACAACCGTTAAAGCTTCGGTAACAAGTAAAATATTAAAGTAATCCCTGAATCCAGTTCCCGGTCTACAAATAGCACGCAAAGCTTAGTATTTCCACGAAGGTACGTGACGACAGGTCTGTTATGAGGCGGGCTTATCCGCTATTACAATTACGCCCTACACACACTTGAGCGAAGTAAGACTTTTTTGAAAATTTACTTTGTACCTATATACATAAAGTTCGAATTCCAGTGGTAAAGGCATAAAGATCACGTGTCAAAATTCACTGCAGTCATCAAGGGTATTTCGTCGAAAAATTGACTTCTATAAGTTAATACAGTTTTTTTTTAGTATGGCAGTTTGGAGAGCAGTGGTAGCCGAGTGGTCGAACGCACGCCTTGCAATCAAAGTGTGCAGGTTCAAACCCCGGCTCGCACCTCTAGGATTTATGTGCGAATCTCATTTTCATCACATATTATCAATTGCTATGAAACGGTGAAGGACAACATCGTGAGGGAACCTGCACGTCTGAGGGAACTTTACTAGTTCTCGATAGATGTGTGAAATCTGCCAAGCCGCAACGGGCCAGCGTGGTGGACTATGGCCTGAATCCCCCTCACGTGGAGGTGAGGTCCGTGTCCAGCAGTGGGACGTTAAAAGGGGCTATAATTTGTTTTTATTTGTTTATGGGCAAACATTTATCGCGCTTCTTGACGCGCTTGTGTGCGGTGGGGATTTATAGCAAAACTTGCAACATTGTTAGGTATTTAATTTTCTAATCGTTACGTGGTAGGGTGGATAATAACACGCCCGTTGTAATATTTTTCTGATTATTATCGCACATTGAAAAGTATGGGTATTAGGGGCTGGGAGTTGATGAAAACTCTGGGAAATACAATTTTCCTAATATGTGAAACGGAAGCTAGTAATTAAGTGTGAGTGCTTGTAATTTCAGTGCGTGACGTCCAAAAAAATTGGAATCCCTATTTTGTAGGTATTTTTTTTACGATTGCAAATATATCGACGTCTTTGAATCCGTAAATAATCCCAACGGGGCATAAAAATGTCCTCATTACTTTCAAAAATTCTTTTTTTTTTTTTATGAGATAGGGAGACAAACGAGCAGACGTTTCACCTGATGGTAAGTGATCAACGCCGCCCATGGACACCTGCAACACCAGGGGCATCGCAAGTGCGTTGCCAGCCTTTAAGGAATGAGTATGCTCGTTTCTTGAAGATACCTTTGTCGCATCGGTCCGGGAACACCGCTGCAGGAAGTTCATTCCACAATTTGGTGGTGCGAGGGAGAAAATTCCTGGTAAATCGCACTGTACTGGAACGCCATTCATCCAGATGGTGAGGATGGTAATGCAGTCTGTGGCGAGCCGTGCGATGGTGGAATTCAGCGGCAGGTATAATACCGAACAATTCCTCGGAACTAATTATATTATTATTTTAAGGACGCAAATAATAATATAATTATATTTCTTTTATTATTTCTTACATTTTTAATAACTCGAGATTATTAAAATATTTAATAAATTTCATTTTAATTTCGTGGGAAAATAATCATTTATAAATAAATAAAGATTCATAATTGTTTAAGATCTTTTCTATTTTGCAAATTTACAATAGCGCCATCTCTGATAGGGTTGCGAAACTTCTTGTGCAACCTCAGCCGCTCATACTAGAGTATTACACACTAGCGCCACCCATCTAAAAACAGCTGTACTGCTACAATAAGTAGCTAACATTGTATTGTAGATGGCGCTCTACGGAATTTTTCAAAAAACATTTTTCACAACGTTATTGATTGTGCCTTACGAGTTGTTACTGTGTTTAATACAAATGATAAGAGAAAAGGTCATTTCCTAATGGAACTGGCGAGAGGTAGCATAACAAAGAATAATGCAACCGTTTTCTTTATAGTAAACAAAATTATTTGCAAACAATACTGATATCTGTAAGTACCTAATCACTTACGGCGGAAACCTATATTTTGTCTTATCTTTGATTTTCCTTATTAAGAATGATATTATACATCTTCTCTATTTTTAACCGACTTCAAAAAGGAGGAGGTTCTCAATCCGACCCGTATGTTTTTTTTTTTTCGTTCCATCATTCATGTGAATTTAACCTTTAGGTACTAAGGCTTTAGGATAGGGCTGACAGAGAAATCGTCCCGATATAAAATGATGACCATTGGCATTTTAGTTATTTATAGGAACTTCTAACTTATACTAACAGTTCGCTAACTAACACTTATTAGTGTCAAAAAAATATTGGTTTCGGCCATAAGTAGGTACCTACGTAAGTACTACTCAACATTTCATTGGGAAATGTTGGGAATCAGATAAGCTCCTTACCTTGTTTACCTTTGACTTATTTCTTTTCTTCACAAATCGAATCAAACTGTTTTGAGGTGATTTGAAATCTGATTTCTGGAAACAAAAGGAAATCAATTCTATTTAGGTCTCTCCAAAAAGTATGATATTTTATTTCTTGGATTTAGATAGGTAAATAAACTTAATTTAGCAAATATCCTTTACAGAGACCCTCTTTTAAATTACGTTCCAAATACCATTGCCTTACGAGAGTATGATTTGATTAGTTTTTGTATTTCAACTAACTGCGTTCGCGAACCCACTTTTACGACTGAAATTTAGGAACCATATTTTTATTTTAGATATAATCTTAGTAGCCTTAGTTACTCGTTATAACATCAGCTATGTGCTAGTCAGAGTCCCGTCGAAATCGGTCCATCTGTTTTGGCATTTGAGTGAAAGTTTGTAAGGATGGATAAATGTTTGTACCTACTCCTTCACGCAAAAATCAAAATCCGTAGGTACTGTAGCGATTTTGATGAAACTCTACAGTATTATTGTCTGTACATCAGAATAACTTAAAGGCCATATTTTCTAACAGTATTGAATAATCAAAGTCTGGGCGGACGAAGTCGCGGGTAGAAGCTAGGATGCAATAATGTGTTTTGTGCTGGAAAAACTACTTTATCTGGTATCACACAAACAAACAGACAGTTATTTAACAACAAGCGGAAATACACAATAAGATGACCCAGTTTCTTAGAGAAAAACGAATGTGAACAACATTTGCACTTTTTGCCATTGCTTTTGTCTCCGAGGTTACAGAACAGTGGAAGTAGTGGAGATTCCCATCTGAAATTTATCTAAGATACTGTACAGTTTCTTTGTCTTTAAAATACGCTGCATGGAGATAAATAGGAACAATGAAATGCATCTTGGCAAAAATTCATACTGGGCATATCAGAAGTCCGAAATTATATTTTTGGTACATACGGTAGCGAATTGTTAAAATACTTAATGAAAGCAGATTATCTAACTATCACAGTTTCTGAGCTACATACCTTTGTTGTTGTGGCCTTAGGACATACCTATAACACAATTTAACAATGTAAACTACATTTACGACGGGTGAGTATTATTAATATTCACGACACTGATTTTGGAAATTTCACATATTTATTATTATTGTACATCATCATCATCATCATCATCATCACGCCTGTATTCCCCGAAGGGGTAGGCAGAGGTGCACTGGAGTGCGCCCACACTTCGCCGATGTATTTTGGTCCCAATGTAATAGGGGGCGAGCCTATTGCCATTATACCGGGCACATTCCCCCTCAATACGAGTGAGATTTGGGCCACTCGACCAAGTCGTGTTCGAGTATATGACTTTACTAAATTAAATAATAATAACTCATTTTCATCCGAGATTACCACTTGCTTTGAAACGGTGAAGGAAAACATCGTGAGGAAACCTGCACGTCTATAGAAAGACGTGTGAAGTTCACCAACCCGCACTGGGCCAGCGTGGTGGACTATGGCCCAAATCTCCCTCGTATTGAGGGGGAATGTGCCCGGTATAATGGCAATAGGCTCGCCCCCTATTACATTGGGACCAAAATACATCGGCGAAGTGTGGGTGGACTACAGTGCACCTCTGCCTACCCCTTCGGGGAATACAGGCGTGATGATGATGATGTATTTTTTAATATTCAAGATATTAGCCCACGAAACTTTGCGTTTATTACGATACTATACATAACAAAAGAAGGCTCTTAGGAGGTATCGATGTACAAGAATGAACTTATCAAATATTTATACTGACTTGAACATATCAAAATTGGTCAAGGACGGAGCTATATGCAAAGAACTCTACACCCACGGGCTGTGAGGGAAGTATAAAGAGATGCAAGATTTCCGATAACGTTCACACAACCTATTTTCCTTTTACCAAGAAAATAAGCTCCGATTTTTTACTATCAGGCACGCATCTCTTCTACCTACCATGTAAATATCTAGAATTTAATCGAAATAGATTGAATCAACGATAATCAAAGCAGTGGCAGTCTTGCTGGTAGAACGCCCGCCTTAAACGTAAGGGGAGTAAGTTCAAATCCAAGGCCCGCATCCCTACGATGTTTATGTGCGAATTTAATTTCCAATTATTATCACCAGCTGCTAAACGGTGAAGGAAAAATCGTGAGGACACACGTTTACAGATAGGCGAGTGAAGTTCACAAAACCACACTGGGCCAGCGTGGTAGACTATTGCGCAGGTATAGAACCTCTTCGTGTAATTTAGCTAATAGCAAACATCAACTGTAATTTTATTACCAGCACACGTAAGTATACACACACCTGTACAGTAACCAAGTGCATCAAGACAAGTCTTATATCACGAGCAATATCGCCCCGAGTCACTTTGTGAGATAAAACTGGGATATCTCACATTACGTTACAACAATAAAGCCGTGGTAGCCTCGTCGGTAGAACGCCCGCCTTGAACGTAAGGGGGATTTGAACTTGGTGCAAGTTCAAATCCCAGGTGTGTGAAGTACACCAACCCGCACTGGGCCAGCGTGGTGGACTATGGCCCAAATCTCCCTTGTATTGAGGGGGAATGTGCCGGGTATGATGGCAATTTAATAAGGGGCAAGCAATACATCGGCGAAGTGTGAGTGCAATTTAGTGCGCCTCGGCCTACCCCTTCGGGGAATATAGGCGTGATGATGTATTATTATTACGTCACAACATTCAGTACTGCCAATGTTGTACTCACATAATTATCAACTCTATATAAAATTACTCAAAGCTAATTTCTCGCCTCTCGCCGTCTTTAATCCGGGCCTCCTCAGGACGGCGACTTTAATTTGTCTTTGTTACGCGAAGGAAAATGTCCTACACTCCATACGGATTAGGGGACTCGTCGTGCTTGTAATAAACTTACCTAATCTTGAAACACGTGACCTTCCAAGTAATGCGGGACTAGATTAGTAGACTATTCGTAGAGGCATATCTGGAAAAGCTTTTACGTAACCTAACCATTCCCCACCCCCACCCCAAGTATGACTGCGGCAATTAGAAAAGACGTACCCGAGGAGGGTACCAGCACGCTGCGTGCTGGAGAATCCCTCCCTGAGCTTTTACGCTCGGGCTGCCCTGCGTACTCTGGGGTGGGCAAAATTCCGCTCGACTCATTCCTTAAAGGCCGGCAACGCACTTGCGATGCCCCTGGTGTTGCAGGTGTCCATGGGCGGCGTTGATCACTTACCATCAGGTGAAGCGTCTGCTCGTTTGTCTCCCTGTCTCATAAAAAAAAAAAAGTATTGTGTCCGAGTATAAACATGTATTATTCATGTTTCATTGTATATACGATATTGTTTTATTTACTTAGGTAATTTTGGCGCAAAATCTGTAGTGGCATTAACGGGCCATGGTAGATGCGGTGTTAACACGGTAACACCAGCTGCCTGATACGGGTTTCACGGGATCTGATGTGCAATGGCAGAACATTATGTAGCGAAGCTCTCACACGAGCTGTTGGTTTACGGGAGACATATAATTCGATAGCTCGTTCACACATGCACATCCGACACTGGTTAAGTCTGTTATTAACGGGCAGCCAGCTCTAACGTATAAATAAAGCCAACTATAGATATTACAAAAAAAAATAACTATCGTAAATAACAAAAATAAAATAAAATTATGAAATGACAATGATAACACACAATTCCCGAATGATCGACATATTATGTCGAATTAGAGATGATATCTATCTTGCGAGAATTGGTTCCCTGTTGATTTCGAAACAAAAAATATTAGACTAACAAATAGAAAAATTGAGTTCAATCTCTTTGAATTGAGGGTGATTGAACTAAAACTTCATGTATTTAAACATTTCATAATATACCAGAAAAAGCTGTTACAAGTCACAACAGTAGTTGTAGCATGTGCGCCAAGACTAGACATATATCACGGAATATCTTGGTGTCTTTCTCTCGTATGAAATTAAACAAAGTGAGTGAATTCATGACAAAGGTCTTGTCGCGACATGCGTGCTAACCCCACAGTTGTATTTATTGTTAAGCGATGGCTTGGTCTTGTGGTTAAGCGTGGGCCGCCTGATTCACTGCACTAGATGGCTGCGGGTTCCATTCCCGTCAAAAGCAAATTTTGGAAGTCGCCTCTTCGGATTTTTTCCTGGTCTGGGTACAAGTGGGATCGCCCCCAGTCTATTGTATGGTACCCATAGTGTGATACTCATTGCTTAGTTTGGGATCATACATTGAGTATGTTTGGTCTGGATATATTTAAAATTAAAACAATGCGAAATCGCCACATAAATACAGCTACCAATACCAGGAGTTCAGGAAATTAAGGAGCTCCTAATATTCCAATGCATGTCGCCTACAGGTTGCATCCAGGCCGGCTGAGTCGTAACGTCATAATTCACGTCACACCGTCTACCCGCATAGCGTCATAGGCGCATGAGTTATGATTCTATCCACTAGCGTTTGTATACGAACAATGCAAAATTTGCTCGTCCTGTCAATGTCATTCCGTTAAAGATTGTGCTTTTTCTATGAGTCAATACAGGGTTGATCATCCGCCATCTTTATCATGTTCATCACCCATTTATAACTAGCTTTTACCAGCCACTTCACAGGCAAACTCCAATATCGTTAAAAATTTTAGCCTGTTATTCTGATGTATAAGCAATAATACTGTTAAGTTTCTTCAAAATCCGTTCAGTAGTTTTTCAGTGAGTAACAAACATCCATTCATCCATTCTCACATATTTTCACATTTATAATATTAATTATTTAAAGCAGTGGTAGCCTCGTGGGCAAGAACGCCCGCCTTGAACGTAAGGGGTGCAAGTTCAAATCCCAGGCCCGCACTTCTGAGATAATTTTCATGTGCGAATGTCATTTTCAACAATGATTACCGCTTGCTGAACGGTGAAGGAAAACATCGTGAGGAAACCTGCACGTCTGTAGAAAGGCGTGTGAAGTTCACCAACCCGCACTGGGCCAGTGTGGTGGACTATGGCCCAAATCTCCCTCGTATTGAGGGGGAATGTGCCCGGTATAATGGCAATAGGCTCGCCCCCTATTACATTGGGACCAAAATACATCGGCGAAGTGTGGGTGCACTACAGTGCACCTCTGCCTATCCCTTCGGGGAATACAGGCGTGATGATGTATTTATTTGATGATGTATAATATTAAAAGAAGGCGTATTTATTGAATTTGTCCTTGCTCTTAATTACTGGACATTGGCATAATTACCGCTAATAGCAGGTGCAGTCATTCCTCATCTTATTCCATTATTTCGTTAAAAAAATAAGACAAGTTCATATAGCTCGTTTTTGATATTGTAAAATATTCTACGAGCCATTTTTAACATCCCAGTGTGCGCCCCTGCGCACACTAACCTAACCTAACCTAACCTAAACGTTGTACAGTCAGCATGAAATGCTAGTACCAAAAGGATTAATCTATTAAACCGTTGACAGAAACAAAATGGTATAATAATTTGTCGTGGAATTCGACGTGCAGGGTACAACACAATCTATAGCTGTCACGGAGTGTACATTGGTACCTACACGCGTCATCAATCACATCCTTCAGTCGCCAGGATACGCTGCGACAGTACATTAGCTCCTTAATTAAACCCGTGAACAGCTGGCTCGAATGCCCGCCGTGTCATATATTTCAATTAATTCTCGTCACCAAACAAATTCAGTTGACGACTATTTAATTATTAATCTGTGTTACATTGATAAATTGTTTTTGCGCGTATTGAATTTATTGGGAAATTTTCAAATTGATTTTATTTATAGAGATAATTACTATTTTTGCTCACTGTACACAGAAAAAAAAAATTAAACGAGTAAAATTTATAAAAAAATGCTGACAGAGCTATCGTCCCAATATTATTTGATGAAAACTGACATTATGGTTAAGCGTATAAACATACAAACATACATATACTCACGCCTGTATCCCATGGGGGTATGCAGAGACTACCGTTTGCCACACGCTACGATCCTGACATACCTCTTTCGCTTCATCCAAGCGTATAAACTTCTAACTTATAACCGGTTCGATAACTATCGCTTATCTTTTTCAAAAAATATCGGTTTGAACATAACGTATTAAACATAGAGTAACTATTTTCCATATCTTCTCATAATGTGTAGTTGAAACTGCCAAATTTTTAGTGCTGCATCTAATTTTGTTAAGCCGTAGTATGACATAAAACACAATTGGAATATTTTAATAACCAGATTCCGAAGACTCTTATAACACATTTTCCTCTAAAATCCCACTCCTAAAACTATCCTATAAATACAGACTTATGGTAATATTTTTTTGCATGTAAAAAAATCACGCGGGCGGGTTCACAACGTCCGTAGTCGTCAAACCGACAGGACCCTCTGGTAACCACAAGCCGCTAATCGGCTTGTCAGTCGCAGGTCGAGGACATTGACTTTCAGATCACGTACTTGCAATCTGCATACTACGACATTGTCAGGGGAATGTTAAAAAAAAATATTTTAAAAATGGAACATCCATAACTTTAAAAATACTACAGCTATTTATTTGAATTTCGATGTAAACTTTTTATGCTCTATTTTTTGAGCCCGTACCTGTTATTATGGGTTTAAAAAAACCTGTGACGACTGAACACTGTAAACATAATTAAAACTAAACAGTATTAAATCCATGCTATTAATAGCCATAAGATACGTCTAGCGGGCTATAGCCCTACATCAACAGGCGCGTTAAAACGCGCGCAAACAATTTTTACTTATACCAAAATGATCTGAATGATATGAATGAATGAATGTATTAACTCATTGAAAAAGCACATATTTCAACTCAATGTCATCGATAACGCGAGCGTACTTTGACGCTGGATTGCTTGGCTTTTACCATTGAAATTCAATCTTCATGTATATTGACATAGAGATCATTTTCAATAGAGTCAATTTAATTAGCTCGCCCCAGTGGCTGCAGGACATGATTATCGCGACATATCCGCGATATTAAAACCCACGTAAATTTGACATGACTTAAAATTAATCTCGAGACGTACTACGCCGTCCCAATACATGACGGGTGCGCTTCGCTAAATTTAATAAAGCCACCACGTTGGTCTCAGTCTCACAAGATTGATGTGCCCCAAAATATACAGAGAATGAGGAAATTAAAAGCGATGCCAACTCTTCAGTTATATTAAAAGTTTCATATTTAACAAGCGCCTTAATATAAAAGGTGTTAGGTCTGACATTCAGGACGGTTCATAGTAATTTTATACCTCAAAATAGAAATTTCACTTCCATCTCTTGACAATGATTAACGCTTCGCTATCTTTAAGCCTCCCGCACATTGGGGCGTCAATACTCGCGCGTACAATTTTTTGATATACCAAAACTTTATTGACTCATAGAAAAAGTTCGTTCTTTAAGTATATGAGGAATTCATCCGCCATCTTTATCATTGTCCTCATCCATTTTAATTTATAATGTGTATTTATTGAATTTGCCCTTGCTATTAATTACTTGATACTGGTTGAAATACCCGCTAAACGCAGGTGGAGCCATTCCTCATCTTATTTTATCAAATATCATCATTTCATTAATTTCGTAAAAATACCTTGAGAGGTGTCAAGGGACACCCGAATGGAACGAAGTTCGTTAAATAAGAAAGCAAAAAAATTGTACATATACATACACATCTAAATCGAAATCGGAATCGGAACCGGAACCGGAAAATCGAAATTGAAACCGAAATCGAAATCACACACACATTTACAAAAGTGTCGTTACAACTTTTACTCTCACACACACATTTACAAAAGTGTCGGTCGACACTCTCAATTTTTTCCGTCTAGCCCCCTTTCGCAACGCGCCATAAGGAACTACGTTCCAATAAGAAAGAAGAAGTATATGACACTGACAGTGAGAGCTAATTTTGACGCGTAGAGCTTGGCTTTTACCACAGAAATTCAATCTTTATGCATATCGACACAGAGTTCGTTTTGGTAATGGCAAAAATTTTGACGCGCGAGTGTCGACCCCTCAGAGTGCGGGAGGTTTTATGAACTGCGAACACTTCTTGCAACGTTTCAATGAAAAGTCGGTCGTGTCATTACAGGGAAGGTGAAAGGTCGCGCGGCTGACATTTGGATGAAAAATATGTCGGTTATTGAGACGCAGACGGATTCATCCACCATGTTTATCATCTTCATCAAGTATTTTTATTTATAATGTGTACTTTGAATATATTTTTTGTAAATTATTTTAAAATCACGCTAATTGCAGCCATTTCCATTTCATTCATTTCATATAAAAAAATAAGTGTTGCATCTGTCAACTATATTCATGTATATCAAACTTGAAAGGTTATTTCAGAAATCTGAAAATACAATCTCACGTTTTCATGAGTATCGGGTATATAGTTACTAGAATGGTGCTTGAACATGTTTACATTGAAACTTATATTCTCAAAGTATAATATTAGTATAATAATAGTCTTTATAAATGTATTGTATACTGTTTAGTAGGGCAGGGATGTGTGTCGTGGTGCATGCCAAAGCGATCCCGTGGCGCATAAGTGGAAGATGGTACACCGTCGGTTTATAGTGGGTATACGACCTTCTGCCGGGACTCCCATATTCCCCTGCTACTTTTCCCGAGGTGTCGGGGTATTTTTAAAGGATTTTCCGACGTTAAAAAAAAAGGTCAAGGATGTGTCCTAAAGCCTCAACACGGTGCTTATGACAAATATTATAAGTAATTATTTTGTTAGAGAGTGACACTGACACCTGAATTATAAAAAAGAAAGAAATGTCTTATCAGAAACTATAATAGGATAGGTATATATGCTTTTACTAAGCATCTACATATCACCTACCGTATCGTGTATGTATATATAATATCATTACATACTTCTAGTACATGGTGTACAGTAAAGTTCTGTTAAGAAAAATACGAAATACTCAAAGATTTTCAACATTAATTTGGACATCCATCTTCGCAGGTAACGAAAACGACTTAGATAATCTAATTTACTTCCTACCTCATTATTTATCCTTGTCAACTTTAACCTTTACCCTTTTCAATAAATTTTTAAAATTTCAGTAAATTTCACTGGTAGTGGGAACTTTATTTTTGAGGACCTTATGGCGCTTATTTCACCAGCAGCGGAGCTTCTGATTTACAACAAGCGGCTTGAGTGACGTTGACAAATTACGTCACGGGGCGGTCACGGCCCGTGTTTTGCGTCACTCGCGTGCATTCAGAAGCGTTGCGTCACACGTATCTTGGTCGTGTCCTGTATAGCATTGAGTTATGGCGTGTTTGTCCCGCGCGTGACATTACGCCGGATGAATTTATGAGCGAGAAGAATGCGACACGAGAAATATTTGGTTTTGGAATGACGGCCGTCGGTTGATAACAGTTTTTGAAGTGGTTGAGCCCAAAATTGAGCCCTGCCCAGCTACGCTCACAAGCGCGTGTTTTCCAATAAAAACAAAAACGAACTACGAGTATATTAACTCATAGCGACCCGTTCCGGCTTCGCACGGGTTTATAATATAGCCCATCTTACTAAGTGCTAATGTAGCTTTCTAACTACAAAATAATTTTTGAAATCGGTCCAGTACTTTCTAAGTTTATTCGTTACATACAAAAATACAAATCTTTGCTCTTTATAATATTAGTATGATAGAAAAAGCACACATTTTTCAACCAAATGTCATCGATGACGTCAGCCAATTTAGTTATATTAATTTTAGTTAAAAGTTATAATTTTCCGACATAGAACATGTCAAGGCTGTTGATATCTATCTAATTAGCGCATCTCATCCGTCATCTGTGTGTTATTAATGACTTCAGTAATTATCCCGCAGACAGCGACTCTCGTTACACGCGAGAATGATTCTAAATACACGTTTTAATTATCTTCAGACTTAATACTTTGATAATAAACTGATACACGAATAAGCTGAAGGCACCTTATTCAACCATATATTGCAATATCACGCCTGTTATTGCTGAAAGGGTAGATAGAACTGTACGTTAATGCACGTAAATTTCACCCGTGTACTTTTGGTCCATTTTAAATCCTAACATTTTGAATTTGTCAGAAATATGTACATCATGTGTTTCCCATCATAATTATAGGCAAATAGATGGTGCTACACGCCTACGAAGTTCTGTAGCCGTTTCGTAGCACTGCTACGATGTTAGAGATACGTGGTTATTATAATATCTTTACTAGTGCTACTACACGAAAAGATTGTTTGGTAAAAACTACCTTTACTTAGAAATGAATAAAGGAGACATGTTTTATTGGACTCTATTTTAACGCGCTTATGACTTTAAATGTAATATTATTTCTTCAATTTAAACATGCTTTCCATTAACAGTTTCAACCCTCGGCTAATAATCTTCAACAAATTAATAACAAGACTGCTTATACAGATATCTGACATATCAAAATATCGTATGACTAATAAGATATTTTATGTTGTTCGCTGAAGTTTCCTCAGCCATCGACTAAATAAGAAAATACGATGATAAATGGCACCAGCGTCCTTGGGAACTGTATATCGGGAGTACCAAGGTCGAACAAGTTTGATGTCATATGATGTAATGAATGGAACATGATGTTCTGATGCTGAATAGCAGAAAACTGATCAACATATTCATACCAAGGATTATGCATGTAAGTTGTCAAACCAACCAAGATAAAAAAATACAAAGCAATGAAGCTTTGTTTTGAGTATGTAATACACTTACTTAGTTTTATGACTATATAGTATAATGTTATATAAATAGAGTCGATCGCCTATTCTTCTGCGATATAATTCCATAACGAGAATTAGTAAAGACAGTAACTAAATAAATAAATATCGCTCGACAACACATAATCATCGCTTGATCAGCAGACTAAACGAAGCTGTAGAAGCTTCGTTTAGTATCATAAAATGGACTGAGGGCGATTTTAATTACACCCAGGCTAGGTCAAATTTCGAAAGGGCCATTTCCGAATTTGGCACTGGCGGGAATCGAACCCGCAACCCCCCCGATTCACCAAGAAGATCGTAATAAAGTGGCCTCAAATCCATACACAACTCTACTTAACCTAAATCTAGAGCGGCTCTACCCAATTTGCATATATTTCCTTCAAGTCACTATCCACGTTGCCTCGCTTAGCATTGCCACGAATAAAAATACAAATAGTAGGACGCTTAAACAGATTACATCTCATCAGACCGCGCCAGATCACCGGTAATAAAACTAGCCTCCTCCAAGTGCCCATAATCGCAATGTATTTATACCTCGGAGACATTACGAGGCCTCTTGTAAACGTAGCAATATACAATCGTAAAGGAAATAAACGCGACAATGCCTGCACGTTTAAAACATCACGTTAAGCGCACTCGGCCACTTAGAAATCACACGATTTTTTTTTTATCTATACCAAAACGAATTCTATGTCAATAATTATAAAGATTGAATTCCTGTGGTAAAAGTCAAAATTCGCTAGTGCTGTCAGTGTAATTTCGTTGAAAACTATACTTTTTCTATGGTTCAATACGACTTGTTTTTGCATTGGCAAACATTTTTACGCGCAAGAGTTGATAGTGTACGAAGGCCTTCATTTGTTTGCGTTAAGCGCTATTTATACGGTAAAGCCGTCTACTTGAAAATTAGACGCTTAATGAAAACGTAATGAACTTTACAAAATGCAAATCTTACCTTTTTAGGGTTCCGTACCCAAAGGGTAAAACGGGAACCCTATTACTGAGACTTCGCTGTCCGTCCGTCCGTCCATCCGTCCGTCAGCCCGTCCGTCCTTCCGTCAACCAGGCTGTATCTCATGAACCGTGATAGTAAGAGAGTTGAAATTTTCACAGATGATGTATTTCTGTTGCCGCTACAACAACAAATACTAAAAAACAGAATAAAATAAATATTTAACGGGGCTCCCATACAACAAACATGATTTTTTTGTCGTTTTTATAGATAATGGTACAGAACCATTCATGCGCGAGTCCTACTCGCACTTGGCAGGTTTTTTATTATATTAGTATAGATAATGGGTAACGGTAATAAAGATGGCGGATGACTCTGATGATATTTTATAGCCGACTCATATATGATGATTTATAGATCTGCCGATAAAAACTGGTACCGTACAGCATACTTCGATCAAATGATCGCACGTCCTCAAGTATTTCACACCTCAATCCTTTCAAGTGCCGATGTGACGGGTGCCTTGCAGCTTTATAAAACCTCCTTTCACGGCAGCCAGCCACTCACACCTCGCGACGTACGCCAACGTGTTTGTTTATACGTTTCACGGTAGACTACGTGTCGGGCCGAGTGTTCGCTCTTTCAAGTGCTAAAGGAGCGCTTTTTAGTTCGCAACTCGTACATTTGGCTATTGGCTGCAACGGAGTTTACGTTTATCAAGTTACATTTAGAACTTGGGTTTATAATCTTCGCTATTCTAATGAGAGGTATTGATTGGTTAAATACGTTTTGTTAGAACGTGAGTCGATTGTGGTTTTATTGTGCTTCGATAATACATATAATCATATACGTACGTTTCATATACCGGGATAAAAATTGTCCCAATGCTCATATTTTAGAATATTTTGTTTTGTTGCCATATTTTAAATTTTACAAGAATTGTAAGTAGGCTGAACGGAGCGTTAGGGCTGTCAGATATTTTATTATGTAGATGTCTGTTTTTATTTCACGACAAAGAACCCTGGCTTCAACAATGTGCACGCTATATTGATGTTCACATATATTTACTAAAGGATTAACTCTTAAACTACATTAATTTAGGTACAGTTATAAAGAAGTTAGTGTGTGAAATTAACTCTATAAAAGCACTGTGCTGGTACACAAAAATAATGCCATTTCATCATGAACATAGTTACAGCCATTATTAAGGCGAGTTACTGACAAATTCGATCAGCGTGAACGCGCTCGGTTTATGACCGCGAGCGTTATCATAAGCGGAGCGAGCTCGTTCTGCTTCCGAGCGAAAAGTACACAAATCTCGTCCACGCCAAAGCATCCTATAACATACTTCCACTGAACCAAAAACTCACTAAATTGAAAGCTCTCACGTTTAGCATTGAGCTTTTAGTTGGAAGCATTACGCACGCCCTGCGCCCACTGAATGCAGCGAACAAACTAGTTTTTTTTTTTTAAATGTACTCTGTCCTAATATACATAAAGATTAAATTTCTGTAGAAAGAGTCACGCAACCATTCGTCAAAATTGTCCAAGGTCATTGATGACATTTTTTTTAAAAATGTACTTCTTCAATGAGTTTATACAGTTCGTTTTATATTGGCAAAAAAATGGTCACGCGAGTTTTGACGCGTCTATGGGCGCAGGGCTATCGAAATTGTTATTTCGTATTCCGTTACGGGTATTTTTCAATTAAAAACGTCGAATGTTTGAACTGGCGTTATACTATTTCAATTGTTTGAAAGCTGCAATCAGAGACACTAATATGCTAGATTACACAGGGTGTATCACGCGTCTGAAATAAAGTATGTATATATACGGTAACTGACATCAGTGTAACTATCATAACTTCTGAGTAACAAGCCATTTAAAATTTTCACGATTAATATTGGGGCCTTAGGGCACATGCAGTAGGCCCAAGAAATTGAGTAATATATATTTTTGAGGTTTTCACTTATAATTTTTTTTTATGCACTTGATTAATCCATACATCGATAAAAAACCATATTATTCGACCATATATTGACCATTATATATTCCATAGGTATTCGATATGTACCTGCCCGTGCACGCAAAATCATGCATACGTGGGACTTGAGAGTGTTTATTTGGACTTAGCAACTTTACATTTTAAGTTCAATTACATAGAAAAAATGTTGCACTCAACAAATGTACCAGCTTAAGTAAATAAAATTCATAGCATCCCTGTGAAAGTCATAATCGCGTCTGGCATACACTCCCAGCGCTCGTACGTACGCCTGGGAACGAGGTTAGCAATATTCTCTCATTCGACATTATTGCAACACCTGGAACGTGGAACACGTGTAGCGCTCACGTCTCTCAGCTGCGCGGTGACCATGAAATTACTCGTTGAACATAATACCTACTACTCCTGAGCCTTAATTTAAATTAACTATAATTACTTAAGAACCAAATAACTACACCTGCGTGGAATTTAGCTATTATTTTTTGTATACTACTTATAACAAAAGCTATTTGCCATTGAAACTCCCCTCAAAATCAGTTCAGCCATTTGGGAGTTCGCTCGAAACAAACAGATGGACAGAATTAGTATAGTTTCGTATTCATTTAGAAAAGACTATTATTTTTACATTACAAACAGGAACTGCAATTTTATTTGTGTGAATATTTTTTTATGTTACTAAGCCCGCAAGATATTTCCACCACTGTTACTCCAAGCAGTGTAAGCTAGGATCGACAGCGAGGATTGACCCTCGTCGATTCCGGGAGACAAAGCTAAATGTAATCAAAAAAACGTGTAGGAGGAGTTGGACGAGTGTTTTCTTCGTTATTTGTTAAACTTCAAAAATAAAACTAAGATCGTCCAGTCCGCCCAAACGATACGGGATTGCGTCTCTAGGCGGCGCCCTAGCCGTGCGCCCAAGCGTACCGCGACCCACTAATTACTGCGCGCCACGGGGCTTGTTCCGCATTTTTCATACAGATCACGGACCCGCTCGACCCGATATTGATTGGGAACTTTCCACGGGCAATCGCTTGAGGTCCCGCAAAGGAATCGCTGGCATGCAATCCCAGGAATACCACCTTTGTCCTCCACAAAAAAGGTTCTAAGTTACGCAACTAAATGTATTGGATACGAGAAAAGGAATATTTCGACGGCTTTAATATTTTCAACATCTTGTAATGCAGTAATGTCATCGAAATTGTATTATATTTCGTTCTACAAGATTAACAACGTTGATATTGTTTCAGGGTTCAATAACTCAAATGATAGCCGATTCTGCTGGGGTCCACATAAAGACCATGTATGTAATAAATTAAGATCCATCATCAGTAAAGTTAGCGTACTAAGATATCAATTACCATATAAAACACTGAGGATGATATACATGGCCTTAGCAGACTCGATTATCGGATACGGACTAAGGAGCTATGGTAGAACATATAAGAGCTACTTGGACGATATATACAATCTGCAACTACGATTGTTAAAAATTATGGTACCGAAACATATAAAACGGAAACTTGAAGACAACGACAAGAAATTATATAACCATTGTAACATAATGAACATATTTGATAGGATTACATCCAGTATTTTAACAGAAACTTGTAAGCCTGAAGTATTGTCGGAAAACACGAGACCAAGTTACATGAGGGAAAATTTACATAGAAATAAATATACATTACCTAAAACTAACAATTCGTACGGGGAACGAACCGATGCATATTTGATTCCATTGTTTTTAAACAAACTTCCGGAGAATCTCCAAATGCTATATTTAACAGATGTTAAAAAACTTAAACCAAATTTAAAAAGACACTATGTACCGATGCTGGGCAAGTAACAATGTTATATGTGTATTATTAACGGCTCGCTGATACCCAGATAGACCCTACGAGGTCTGCGTGGTACAGCCTTTGTAAATTGCAGATGTAAACTTTGTATATTGTAAATAAATTAAAAAAAAAAAAATTAAAGCTCGTAAAAATGGAACCCTTTTAGAATCACTTCGTTGTCTGTCTGTCTGTGTATAAATTATACTAACGCTAAAAAATAAGAACATAACTACTTAACAAGACCTGAACCCTATTATTTGATATACTATAACAAGTAAACCAATGCTGCAATAAAAGATATTTGACACATAAACTGAAAACTAATAACAGAATTTTTATCGTAAAACTAATTTCAATTTTCAGTCGAAAACTTTTTAGGGCGTTACTGCTACCAATTTTAGAGAGTTTAAATGTTATCGAGTACTAAGTTTGCTATCTTTTTAAGATTTGTAGCCGCTCCTTGTAAATGCAGCTCTACCTAATCTTTAAGCCTTTAAATGTGTGATATGACCAAATGTTGCAGCCATAAATATAATTATACTACGTCGTGAACAATAGTCAAGTCGACACAAACTATGATTTAGGCATAGTTTGCCTTCCAAATCAATCTTTATATCAGCTACTGTATATACATACAATTGTTGTTCGGAATTCTGATACACCCTGTATATTTTTTACACACATGCGTTGAGTTAACTCGATAAAAACAAATGGAATTAATAGATATCCACTCCAGTAAAACCGTTCGTACAAAAAGCCAATTTATTTTCATGTAATTGTTTGGCGATTACAAAGACCGTCGCAGCCTAGATTTAAATACATGCCGATTGAAATTGAATCGGAATAAATAAAATACTTACACACATACAAACTTTGCTTCATGAAAAATCGTTAAATGTATTGGAAAATTTCCACATTCTTTTGTTAGGCTTGTTTGAATCTATTGTCAGATTTTTTTGACGAAATTAGTGAAATGATGAAATTTAATGGAATAAGATGAGGAAAGGCTTCACCTGCGACTAGCGCGGGTATTTCGCCAATGTCAAGTAATTAATAGCAAGGACATATTCAATAAATACACATTATAAATAAAAATTGGTGATGGCAGTGAAAAAGATGGCAGATGAATTCATACTAGATTTTATTTCCATTGTCAGATTTTGTCTTCATAAGTCGTAGATTTTGGGATGTAGCGAGCTAATTTTAGGTCTGTGATCAATATCACAGACCTAAAATTAGCTCGCTGCATCCACTTCATCATCAACATCCCTTTGCTCTATGGAGTGTAGCCTACATACTTTGCTCAATAGCAAAGGCAATAGTTAGATTATCTGTGACTTAGGATGATATGATTTTTTTTTGTATTTCTAACACTTTTGTATTTTCTAACACTAAAAATTGTAATTGCTCTTAAATCTTCACCTTCATCTCCAAAAGACATAAACAGCCAACACTTTCGTTAAGCCCGTCAATAGTCGCGCGTTAAAATGTTTACCAATACCATAACGAACTCTTTGTAAATATGCATAAAAGTTGAATTTCTCTGGTAAAACCACGTCCCTACGCATATTAGCTTTGTATGTTAGTGTCATTTGGGAGAGAATTACCTTTTTCTGGATTCATCTTCCATCTTTATCACTGTCATCGTCCATTTTAATTTATAATGTGTATTTATTGAATTTGTCCTTGCTATTCATTACTCGACATTGCCATAAATACCGCTAATCGCAGTTGCAGGCATTCCTCATCTTATTCCATTAAAATGTCATCATTTCGTAAAAGAAAAAACTTTTCTGTGCCAATACGAGCACGAGCGTCGACGCCCCAGTCCTCAAACTTAAATAAAGCAACAACATGGTAAACAACACGGTAAACAACATTGTTAATTATGATTTACACGTGCCAGACGTGTAACAAAACAGTGTGATTCAATAATGTACTCGAGGCTTGAAAGCAGCTAGTTCATTTCGTGTAAGCTCCGTTCAACCCGTCTATTCCCGGCGCGTGCCTCCAGTCGCTATTTTCTTTTTTGCTCTTCAACTACTCCGGTGCGTACCCACAGCGCGGAGTGTCGACGGGTGTAAATTGAAACACTTGCAAATTTACCCCATACATTATTCATGGCCCAAACACCCTTAGAGCGAGCGGCTGACAGTCAACACAAACTTCACAAAACTGCGCACCGAAATTGCCTTGACCTTGAATTTCCAAGAACAACCAACTACGGATATTGAATTTTGGGGGCTCCTTAATAGAGTCTATTGTTAAATAAACGATGACTGCCTAATTGTCCGTGGCACGGGACACAAATCACACTCTATTCTAGCAGCTTCGTGGCACATAACTAAAGTGGGTCAACCATTATACGTATAACGAATGGGTACCCGCCTTAAGTCGGGCCGTGCAATAAGGAGTCGGTTCCAGAAACCCACAACCTGCATTATTCTGACCCTAATAAATTTGCCAAGTCAAACCGGCATTGTCAGACAAATGAGTTTGAAGACGTACAGTGGAGATGCTGCGACGATAATAGACTGAAACGCTAACATAGAGGCTTACACAACTGCCATGAATGTTTTTGTTTTGAGGCTACCAACGTAAATGGGTGAACATAGATTTCTATAATTTTATAGAAAACATATACGGTAGCCAATATGTAGATGCTTAGTGAAGGCAGACTATCATACTATTCATAACTATCATAGTTTCTGAGTTACAGGCCGTTGGATAATTGTCACAAGTATCGTGTTGTGGTCTTAGGGCATACCTACCCATATTTAACAGTGTAAACTGTATGTACTAGGCGTGGCTACTAATGTTCACAAAATAGAACTTGAACATTATGCATAGAACTCAGAATATTACCAGTTTTCAAAGTTAAGTATTTTTTTTTTATAAAAAATGTTCGAATTTCGATCAAAGTTTTATATCATTGAGTTGTATACACGATACTAATGTAAACGTTAAAATATTATTTCAGACTTCTGATACACACTTCCTATACGTAATAATAAATGTCAATGAAAGTGTTTACATAAAACCTACAAATGTTCAAACATTATTTATTACTGCAAATAAAAATGTCCGGCCTCAAAACCTACACAAGCGTAATGTTAATTTACAAACACATTTTCCTTGGAGAGTGAAACGTAATTTCTTTCTCACCAAGGCGTTTCCTGAAATAAATTACGAGTGTAAAATTCACAACAACAAAAGCGTTACAACAAAAGGCTCGCGGCTCGCAACATCCGGACGACCCTTCCAAACTTAGCAGCCTGATTACGGATTTCCGAGCAAGAAAAATAAAGGGAGAAATAATACGCAACCTCGTAAAAAAACCCAAGTGTTTTCAAACAAACCACTCTAGTGTTGTTAACGTGGAAAATTGCATCCGATTCGATTAAATATTCAAACTATTATTCTCTATCGATGTTTTGTATGGAACACTTTCGTTTGAGCAGCACGTTTATTTGGAAGTTGACGTAATCGAACAATGCTGGTTCCGGGGTATAGTGTCTCATGTAGAGATGGAACCGAGGATCCTTTTGGGGCAACGAGTCACCACCAGGGGTCGGTGTAGGCGCTGGTGCGGGCGGCGACACAGGTGGGCTCGACGGTGACGGTGATTTGGTCGGCGTAAACGGGCCTCTACGCTCGTGGGGCCCCGGCGGTCTAAACTTCCTCCACAGAAATGGTTGCTTATGTATCTTCCCGTGATGCGTGTCTATATGCCTGTTATCCATTTTTGCCGGATCCGGTGCCGTCAATTCATACATTTCGGCCAACGATAAGTACCAATATTCGGCCCCGTCCCCTATTATCGGAAACAACCTCTTATTCGAGAAACCGGGTCGATGTTTTCTTACGAACTCATCATATTTCCGCTTCAATCTCCTCATGTATTCGGTGTAGTGGATGGATTTGAGTAGTTTTTCGAATTCGGATAACTCTGTTATGACTGGTTTTGAATAAACTCCTGGACACACGAAGGTGCGCAATAAGTGATGTAGCTTGAAGACTACGAACGCTAGCCACTGTCTCGCTTCTTCTTCTAGGATTCTCAGGTCATCGGCTCTGCTTCTGATGCCGAATTCGGCCGCTTCTGCCGCTCTCCTTTCACCGCGTTCTTTGACAGTGGCCAACCAGCGCCGGTACGTATAATAACAGAATTTGGTTCGCCTCGAGTAATGTCCACGCCGAAGAGCCTGAAGCAAACATTTCAGAGCATACAAAAATACCTACACGTTCTCACGTACTAACATACACCAAAAGACGGCCGGACAGCCATTCTAAAAGGTCGGAAACTCATTCCAACATCCAATTACCCCTCATCTCCTTAATATGGTCGACAGCCGAAAATATCTCAACAAAGGGAATATCTATAGTCAAATAAGGTAATAGGAGATATTTCGTAGCTAAATAACTTTCTAGTGCCTAGACAGTTGATGAAGAATTATTGTATAAGTTTGTTGGGTAGCAATAATGTTCCAAGCTGATTAATAATTCTGTGAACGGGATCATAATAAATTTGACGACATATTAGTTGACTTTCAACGTAACTTTCCAGACACAGTTACTTATCAACTTATTATCAGTTATTACTAAACTTGAAACCCCAAATTCATAGAACTTGCGTCCATTTATAAAGCCAAAACGTATTTGTAGATACAATAGTATTTCCATATATGTAAGGGTACTCTGAAAGTACCTTTACCATGTGTTTATACGTTTCTAATGTATTGTAACAAAAAATCCTATTGGCATTGCTTTGTACATCCTGAGAATTGACTAAGTACTCTGAGTTTGGTTACAAAAATATTAACCATTCACGCTGCTCTGACACTAGAATACGCCTTAACTTGATACCTAAACATTAATACACTACAACTGGCAACTGTTTATTGTTTCAGCACCATGTTAAGGGCTCCCCTATGTGTATGATTTAAAAATTATCTCAAAATACACGTAAAGTTACACTTGATTTTATACCTGTATGATTGTAGCAGCTCGAGCATAGTGTCGGAAATGTTTAAGCCGTACTGCTCTTCTAAGAGCCGCCCGATAAGCTTTTCTAGCTTGATGCACTCGGAAAGCGCACTGTATTATTGTCGCGTTGTAAGACAACCACGCTATATGCTTCCTGATCAAGTGGCCTCGTGTGAAACGCTGTAGTAATAGCACAGCGAGGAATCTCTCGTGTCTCCGGGCCTCGGCGATGTCGGTACGATTTTGTAATTCCGCGTAGAATACATGGGTGGTCGGCAAGAGGCGGTTCACTGTAGCCATTTAGGTTTGTTAATTAATTTAATTTCTTATCGGCGTACGGCGCTGCCTTGTATTTGGCATTTGCTGTCAAATCGATGGGTCGTCATTGATTTTTTGTTTAGGTGATTATAATTTAGCGGCCAGCCATTACAAACTCGATTCAGGACAAATTTTATATTCTCGATTAAATTGACATTTGAGTCAATCAATCAATATATATAAAAATCAATGCCACTTTTCGTTGTAAGCTCATTCCTCCTAAATGGCGGGACCAATTTGAATGTTTTTTTTTGTATGCGTTTGGGTGGCACCCTGGATGGTTTAGATTCACAATTGGACCCAGTAGATGGCGCTGCTTTCGTATGTCACTCATTCTATGAAGGTACGAAGTTCGCCCGGTTAGCTAGTTACTTATAATAATAACTTAATTTAGTTATTGATACGATACAAATATACTTTGAAGTCCATATACTGTTTCTTTTTGTACGATAGGATACGAATTATACTACAATCAGTATTTTGGGAATGTATTTATAGCCTAAAACTTTATGTTTGGGCTGTAACAACAACGCTACTTAAAATGGTATTTTAGTGGGGTAATGTAAGTTGCCTGCATTGCATAGAGATGCATGCTTATAAATAGGCAAAGAAAATATTATATTAGGTATATATGCACTACACCATTTATATTCACAACCCAACTTGGGTTCTCACACTCACAGACACAATACTTTAAAAAGCGCCCTAATAAAGATTGGTATAGATTTGCGAATGCAGTGTGTCTAGTTCAGATACTTACATTAAAGTTTAATATAACTTTTTTGGACAAGACCTGTATACTTATTCATACCTAGTCCTACCGCCTCCCTTATTTCCCGTGCTCACTTAATCACGATGCTACTTCAGGTGGATTTTAAGCCACCGTAATAAGTTCAGATATTTTTTTTATTTGGGCCCTCAAATGAGTCGGTGTCTCGGTTGCCCATTTCATTCTGTCTCCCCCTGAGCCACGATACGAGTTGTATTCGGAGAGGCCTCTCGCTCCCCTCTCTCCCCCAGGTGTGGGCTCGTGTGAGACATCATGAATAATTCAACAATCAAATTGGCAAGGTGTGTACGTTTGTTTATTTATTTTCACCTGGAATTTAGTAGTAATTTTCATACGTACATTCTCTTGCGAGTTGAGTTAGTACACGATCTCTTAATTAAATTTGCCAGTAAGAATTCTCTGTGTACATTATTCTTTCGTGACAATTTTAATAATGGAACGCAACTTGGAGGTAATATTTTTACTTCGTCGGTCGTTTCGCGAAAGTAAACAAGGTCGGTTTGCGTTTAAGTCCTTAACGGCTCTTTTAAAATCAAGACTCGGGGGAGAGTGGACTTTAATAATTAATAATATACCCGCAGTGGGCTCCACAACCGAGAAAGTAATGACGCCGGTGAATTTTTAAACAATTTAACATTTTGCGGTGAGATAGCAATGAAGGAGGTCGAGTATAAAATGCATAAAATATGGAGTCGACACAGATAAAACATATTTATAAGGTTTTTTAAACTGTTTGAAATAATAATTTTATATTTAACGTATAAAAAATGTTTACGATTTATCATTAATTTGATTTTTAAAACTCAGATACACTAATTATCGAGAAAATTTAAATCTTATAATGTAAAAATAATTAAGTCAATAAAAAATAAATATCCGAATTCATAAAAGTTTACAATTTGCGAACGTGAGTCTTATCCGGGAAAATACATCCACGCAATAGTATGTAATGCTTTTAAAATACACATTCAATATTCATATCATAAATAACAAAATCTGGGTCAATACGATTTAACATAAATATTTAACAGGTATTCCTGCTTACAAAGATTACGAAAATTGTAGGTAACGAGCGCAACATTTATAATTATATCTAGTAAAGTGGGTATTAGTACACGATTAGTTTCTTAAATTTAAATAAGTTGTAGTAAAATTTCAAACCACGGACCAATTTTTTGTCCATACCAAAACAAACTGTATTAATTTATAGCAAAAGCTCAGTTTTCAACGAAATGTCATCGATAACGTGCGTGAATTTAGACGCGTCACGCTTTTACCACTGCAGTACACTGAAATTAAATCTTTATGTATCTTGTTCGTGGTGGTATTTGCAAAAGATTGAACAAAATGTGAGAATTGTCATAGTTTTTTTTATCAGGCTATTAATTTTAGTTTCAAACTCTACGCCCGCTAAAAAGAGCAAATTGCTAGAATATTATATTTGAGTCACGTACGAACAGTAAAAATATTAAATGATATGTGGGCGCCATGTTTCTTGAGGATAGAGTCGTTGGTGGAAGGCCAATAGCTCAACATAGAGTTAATATTAGGTGCTGAACGATCAAATGTGCAGGCATCACCTCAATTATAATCAAGGTATCACCTTAATTAATGTGTAAAAAAACTGACATGAAACGGAATAGCGTGAAGAAGAACTTACAAGTTGAATTGAGCACCTCCGAATCGCAGGTGGAGCCATTCCTCATCTTATTCCATTAAATTTCATCATTTCATTTATTTCGCCAAAAAGAAAGAAATAAGAGAACTTCCGCCTTTTGGAAGTCGATTAAAAACGAGATACAAGCGGTACAAAATACTTTGTTGGAACTCAGAAAACTAAATAACAAGTACATTTGGTTCTCTCATTCATGCTAAATAAATACTATTAGAAGTTACACAATAATTAGAATTCTATATGCGAGTGCATGATAACTAAGAATGTTATTAGCGACTGTGCACGCTGGTCCTGTTTAAATGAAACGCACACATTTAAGTTTGAGTGGACTGTATTAGGATAAATGAATATAAACTACAATGTTAAACGTGGTGAAGCTGCTACGATGTAAAGGTGACTGACAATAGAGCCTTAAACTAGTGATGAGCTATAAAAACATAGATTAAAAAACAAACTATTTGTTTGGCATCAAACATACTGGGGAGACAAAAAAAAGTTTAACAAAGTTAACATCATTGTCTTTTCAATTATAAATTATACAACTCAATTTTCTGACTCTAATACTGAACTACAACATCATTGAAAGAAAGATAAGTTACCTACTTATCTAGTACGACTCATAAGAGAAAATAAAAAACAAAACATTACTATCTTATCCAATAAGATTCCAAAGAGATAACATATATCTAACTTACAATTTCAAATCGCAGAAACATATTTCTAAAAAATAAAAATTAAACTTCAATAGAAAATAAACAAAACCGTTAATACAGTATTAATTAACATTTGAACTTAAATAGCAACAACCTCTAAGTATTGTTCTAGGCATTGAAATCATACCATTAGTGTACCTATGAACGACTTAATTCGCTATAGGTGTAGTAAAAAATAAAAATTAATCAAAGTAGGTACCTATCTGTGCCTATCTATCTGCACAACTCATCCTGGCCACTTGTAATTGTGCAATGGATACATAAAGTTATGTTTAGTACAAATAGTGCTTGGTAGGTAATCTACTCTACAGGAAGTAAACAAATTTTACCAATGCTAGTTCTCATAATAAACCCGTTGTTAGTTTTAATGTCTAACGCTCTGACTTTACCATCTTTACCTGGATACACTTTTATTACTCGAGCCATCGGCCAGCGAAGAGAAGGTAAGTTCTGATCACGTACTAATACAAGAGCACCTTCTTTTACATTTAAACACTGTGTATGCCACTTGGGCCTATTTTGCAATGAGACTAGGTACTGTTTATGCCACTGTTTCCAGAAGCATTGTACTAATTTAGTACATTTTTTCCAAAAGGATAGCCTATTAATAGGTATTTCTGTAAAGTCAGGTTCAGGAAATGATGACAATGATTTGCCTGTTAAAAAATGACCTGGTGTTAAATAAGAATAATCTGTTGTATCAGAGGTTGACAAGGCAGTAAGAGGCCGTGAATTTAATATCCCTTCTATCTGAATCAACACAGTATTAAACTCCTCATAAGTCATAACAGTATCACCTACAACCCTTTTTATGTGGTACTTAACACTTTTTATACCTGCCTCCCAGAGGCCGCCAAATACTGGTGAATAACTAGGTATAAAATTAAATCTAATACCTAATTCAGCTGCAAATTTATGTACCTGAGTTTTATGATCTTTTTTAGACTGCAATAGGTATAGGTCTTTCAAAACATTGCTCGCTCCTCTAAAGTTACTAGCATTATCACAATGTATCTCACTAGGCCTATTGCGACGTGAAATAAATCTTTTTAAACAGTTCAAGAAACTTTCTGTAGTTAAATCTGTGACTAATTCAATATGTACTGCTTTAGTAAGGAAACAGACAAATAAAACTATATATGATTTTAATATGATAGGTTTTCTGACACGGTGCATTTTTATAGAAAATGGACCACCATAGTCTATTCCTATTCTTTCAAATGCTCTGGCTGGAGTCACTCTCCCGGCAGGTAGAGAACCCATTAATTGCTCAGAAACCTTTGCTTTAAGCTTGAAACAAACAATACATTTGTGAAGTACATTAGTGACTTCTCTTCTACCATTAATAATATGAAACCTTTGATTTAAATTTGACAAGACTAACTTTTGCCCCGCATGTAGCAAGAGTTTATGTTCCCTTTCAATGATTGCATTAGTTATAAAAGAATGCTTTGGCAATATGATAGGGTGCATCTGTTCATAAGACAGGTTGGAATTCTGCAATCTACCACCAACGCGTAGCAATCCTAAGCCATCTAAAAAAGGATTTAAATGAATTAAATTTGACTTAATAGGTTTCTCGTTCTTTAAACAATTAATCTCTTGTGATAGGTGCTGACACTGCTCATTTTTAATAATAATTTTTAAAGCATGATCTAACTCCTTAGCACTCAAATATATATTTTTAATTCTCTCATGAGACGGTACTTTACAATTATTTATAAATCTATATATATAAGCTATTACTCTTTGAAGACTGCTTATATTAGAAAACTTTTGAAAAATATTTAATTCTTGTTTGTACTGACAAACATTTGCAACGAGTTTGGTTTCAGGAATGGTATCCAATAAATTAAAATCAGAAGTATGTTTATAATCTTTAGACTGCATACTCTGTGGACCATGCCACCACAACTCCTTACTTTGTAATAGGTGAGGATCTACACCTCTAGACAAACAATCAGCAGGATTGTCACTAGAGCCGACATAATGCCATGAAAATGTCTCACTAAATTCTAAAATCTTGGTCACCCTATTCGCTACATACCTATTTAATTTTATAGGAGCAGTTTTTAACCAAGAAAGTACTATCATGGAATCTACATATAGGTGGGTATTAATATTAAATTTATCTTTAAAATTTTCTACAACCTTGCTTGCCAAAGTAGCCAACAATAAGGCCCCATTAAGTTCAAGTCTAGGTATAGTTAACTTTTTAATAGGATTAATTCTCGACTTAGAACATAACAGGTCAATATTAACATTTCCCTGATTGTCTATAGTTCTTATGTATAAACAACATCCATAAGCATAATTGGAAGCATCAGAGAATCCAACTAATTCAATTGATTGAACAAGATGTGTTTTAATATTTCTATTTATTTTAATTTCCGCCATATTTTTTAAATTAATGACAAATTGCCTGAACTTCTCATTTAACTCTAATGGTAATGGTGCATCCCAGCTGGCATGTGATAACCAAGCTAATTGCATTAAAATTTTAGCATTAACTAAAATAGGTCCTACTAGTCCGAGTGGATCAAAGATCTTACTTATAAAGCTTAATAACTCTCTTTTAGTGTAGGACTCAGATACTTGATGCTCAGGACATTTAATTATAAAAATATCTTTTTTGACATTATAAGAAGTACCCAAGGTTTTAACTATAACTTTATTTTTACTGATATCAATCTCATTTAAATTTTGTTGTTCTGTGGGAATATCTTCTAATAAGGTGGGCTCATTGGAACACCATTTATGAAGTTTAAAATTTGCTAAACTTAAAAGTTTGATTAGTTCAGACTTAATTAACATTAGTTCAGAAGTATCATTGGCTCCTACGCTTACATCATCCACATATGTATTCCTAAGCAATGCTTGAGAAGCATGTGGATACTGCTCTCTGTACCTGTGAGCAAGCTCATGCAGACATCTAGTAGCTAGGTAGGTGGAACTTTTTAAACCATAAGTTACCGTTTGAAGTTGTACACATTGTATACTATCCTCTGGATTGTCTCTCCATAAAATATTCTGGAACTTACAGTGCGAAGGATTTAGCATAATAGCTCGAAACATTTTTTGAATATCAGCAATAAGCACAAACTTAAAGAGTCTGAATAAAAGTAGTATACTGAATAAATCATTTTGCATAACATTCCCATTAAGCAACACATCATTGAGTGAGATACCATTCTTGGTCTTCATTGAACCATCAAATACAACTCTCAACCGAGTTGTCTTACTAGCATCATTAATCACACAGTGGTGTGGTAAAAAATAATTTAAATCTTTGGACAAATCTAAACTTGAAATATCTATGTATTTTGCGTGCCCTAAAGAAATATATTCTAAAATGAATTTTTTATAGGCATCATATAAAATTGAATCTTTTTTAAGCCTTTTTTCTAAATTTAAGAATCGCTGAAGTGCACATGAAAATGAGTCACCTAGCTTTAGATTTAATAAGTCCTGTTTAAAAGGCAAGTCAACTTGAAACTTATTATCCTGAAGTGTAATAGTAGTTTTAAAAATCTCTTCAGCCAGTTCTTGTTCAGAGCTAGCTTCAGAGTACACCTCGGGCACCTTTTCACATTCCCAAAACTTTTCAATATTATTATTTAATATTTCTAAATTATTAGAATTAAAATTATTATTCTCAAGGCTTGCATGACCTGAAAAACCAGTAATCTCTCTCTTGGAAGCTGCTGAGCCATGAGCGACTCCAGCCACAACATAACCAAAGCGAGTGTTTTGTAAGCATAAACCTGGCATTGAAAGTGGAATTTGTTCACGCAATAACAGCTGGAAGAATATATTACAGCCTATAAGCAAGCAAATTTTTTGTGATTTATAAAAATCCTCATCTGCTAACCTTACATAAGAAGGTAAATTTAAATTTTGTAAATCCACATTAAATTGTGGTAAATTGCAAGTAATATTATTAACTACACAACATGTGATAGTAGTTTTAAAACTGTCATTCAATGAAGACATATTAAATTCGGCATTGTAAGAAACCTTCTGCCTGCCATCGCCTACTCCCTGAATAATACTGTTAACAGGTCGTAGGTTGCAATTAATTGTGTCAATAACCTCTGACAAAACAAATGATACTTGACTACCAGAATCAAGTAACGCGCGGACAATCATAGTTGAACCGTCTTTTTTAAATAATTTTACCTTAACAGTAGGCAATAAAACATTGTCAGCATGTCTGGCTAATAAAACGATAGAATCATTTACTTGCTCAGAAACTGCATTTGATACATAAGTATCTGATGATATAGCATCATGCAGTAGGCTATTGTGCCTAGATTTACATGTTGAACATTTAAATTGAAATTTGCAGGTACCTTTATGACCATTTAAGCATAATATGCATAGATTGTTCTGTCTGACAAACTTGAGCCGATCAGAAACATTTGTTAGTTTGAACTGCGGGCATAGGTATAATTTGTTAGAACATTTTGTGCAGAACTTACATGTGGCCGAGGATGAATTAGTTACAGCTAAACACCTCACATTACTCTTTCCACTCCGCACCTGTAGATCTGTACTCGCCGCATCAAGTGCAGCTGCCCGTTGATCTATAAATGTCAAGAGTGCATTTAGCGTTGGAGTTTGACCTTGAGTTTCTACAAAATAACCTTTGAGTGTATAGGTATCTAACTTTCTTTGTAATATTGTCATAATAATATGATCCCAATGCCCAACAGGTACTTCTAAATTTTTTAAAGCACCCATATGTTGCCTTAACTGAGATACCAAAAGTCTGAGAGATGCCGCTGTACATTTTGTAATGGGATTCAAATCCAGTAGTGCGGACACATGAAAATTAATTATTTTAGGTTTGTCATCGTACCGCTCTTTTAAAAGTTTTAACGCCTCTTTATAATTTTCAGCGGTGAGGCTTAAGTGCAAAATTATTGAACGTGCCTCATCTTCAAGCAATGACTTTAAGTAATAAAATTTCTCACAATCGTTTAAAGTTACATTATTGTTAACCACACTTGTAAATATCTCTATAAAATTGTAGTATTGACCTACCTCGCCATTAAATTTAGGTATTTGAAGCTTGGGTAGCCCCTTAAAACCTTTGCAGACACTTTCACCTTCGTTTTGAGGCAAGGAATGTGCTGCTGCAACGTTGGCCGACCTCCCACGGATGTGCCGGCGCAACTCACTTGAACATAACAAAAATTTTTCTTCGATTACATCAAAATTTTCTACATCGGACGGGTCAATAACAACTATCTCTAGGTTTAAATCAGAATAATTATTAAAACACTCTACTAACCTCTCCTTTTTGACAATTAGCGTATCAATAGTGGCACTCTCCAGACTTTTATCATCTTGCAAAAATAAATGAATTTTCGTTATGGAAGCTTTCGCTTGGCCACGGGCCGCGACAAGCTTTGACAATTCTTTGCTGCTCATTGTAATAGATGCAAGGCACCATATGTCGTGAAAATAACGATCTTAATATTAACAGCGTTTAAAAACAATAATAGCACTGATGAATTAAAATATTTAAGCGTCGCCGACGCACACAACAACATTTGACAAGACGCACAAAATGGCGAATTTTAAATAAATGAACGAACGAAGAGAACGAATGTCTGTCACCGCCGCCGGTGGAAGTCGCGTTCCGTAGACAACGTTAGTCCTACTTTTGGCATGTGTCGACCGCTACCCGTCAGGACTTGACTCGAACGCAGTCTGCCGTCTCGCTCCCCCTCACGCACCCTGCGCCAACGACGATGTTTCTTTCTCCTTTCCGCACGCCAATAGCCACCAATGCGGCAATTTTAAATTTGTTGAAATTTGTTTTATCACAAAGTGATAATAAAATGAGTAAATGTAAATTATGAAAAGGATTCAAATCTTCTTAGCTGAAGTGGACTGGCACAGCAAGGCAAATGCAACGACGATAAAGTACGTCGCCGACCGCCACGCCATAAGACGCGACCGCCGCCGCCATCTTCTTGAAAAATAGCTTGATAACTCAGCAAAGCTGATGAAAAATAGCTTGAAAACTCAGCAAAGCTGATGATAACTCTTGAGAACAGCAACGATAAAATACACTGCGTCCATCCACGACGATCATAGAACGCCGCGTTTATAAAAAGTTTGAGTCACACGCGCAACAGTTCACACACCGGCAAAGCCGTATATCACTGTAAGTTCACTATAAACCGCGAAAAAGGACCAAAAATATTTATACATTAGTATAAATTAATATAAACTACAATGTTAAACGTGGTGAAGCTGCTACGATGTAAAGGTGACTGACAATAGAGCCTTAAACTAGTGATGAGCTATAAAAACATAGATTAAAAAACAAACTATTTGTTTGGCATCAAACAGCGACTACGCAATGCACTGAAACGTTTGGTAATTACAGTAAGACCGCTCTAAAGACTGCATTGCAGTGTTTCAAGTAATTTGCAGTAATATCTTTAAGACAATAGTTTGCGCTATTCAGCGAACTAGAAGTTGTACGAACGTGTGCATAATTATAAGACACCCTCTGTTTCTACGAATGGATTTAGTGAGGTTTGTACCTAACACTTTTTGGAAACTACTTTTTTGGAGCATTAATCAGTAGGAGATGGCGGGATGAACTAGACTCTCATCGAAAAGAGTGGCCCATCTTAGCTCAAAATAGATAAGAATGGAGGAAGTGGAGGAAGGTCATTGCCCAGGATTGGGACGTCAGACTTATAATAAAAACACTATTTCACATAGCACGCGTACGGGCATACTCAGGAATTAATAAAATATCTTCAGACAACACATAGGTATTCATCGTATGATCCCAAACTTAGTAAAGCTTGTACTATGGGTACCATACAATGGACTGGTCGCGATTCCAGTTATACCCAGACCAGGTCAAATTTCGAAAAGTCCATTTGCAGCAAGCGGGAATCGAATTAGCAACTACCCGCGTCGTCGTCGTATTAGATGTGTTTATAAGCAGTAGAAATTGAATTATGAAATTGTCAATCTAATTGATACACTTATCGGAAAACTACTCTATGTAGAAGCATATTTATCTCAAATTACGGATTTTTAAATGCTAATGCGAATTGCGAAGCAGTAAAAAATGGTCACACATTAAATGCAGACTTACACGCGTGCAGCACGGGCTACACGTGTATGGGAATAATCCAATTTCCGCGGGGTTCCGCTCTAATACCGCTGAGCAATCATACTAAACTGTTACGCGAACGTACGATGTTATGCGAAAGTGTAACAAGTTATTAAAATGGGATCTATGAACTAGGTAATAAGGTAAACATTATAAAAGCACGAAAGTTCTATTTAGCCCTTCATTAATACCGTTAGCTACAGGCTTCGGCAAAGATGAAAGCAAATTAGGCAGATAATTAAACATTTAATAAATATGTTTTTTTAAGAGCAAGAGTTCTTTCTTTGTATACCTGACGCAACACAAAGTTGTCATCTTTAAAGCCAGATTATGCCATAAATAGAAATCATTTACCATCTTTTGTTATGTGTATTTATCGCATTTGAATTACTTGCCATTGGTAAAATACGCGCTAAGTTAGGGGGTGAGTCCATGCGTCATAATATTCCATTATTTGGTGTTTGCAATAAAGAGTACTCTAGCTATCTATCTATCTATATTTCATTTCGTAGAGCGTTTATATCACGATAGCTATAGAATGTAAATTGATTGAGCGAATGCAAACATTAAATTGTTATTAAGATTTTATCATTTACATAATTGATCTGAATCTTCTTTATAGCAAAATTGATGAATGTTTAAAGTACCAAAATGGTATTTCTACTAAATGTACATCCCTTCATCGTTTCAGATTAACAAGCCATGTCCACCACCGTAGACGCAGGCTCACCATGACCGCAAGTTGTGGTAATCCATGGCAACACCACGGTAATCGGATTAAGGGAAACACGAAGGTCAGCGAAGCAGATGGTATTAAATCAGTATCTAGTTATCTTGTGGTTAATTCTGTTACTGGCTTAGCTACATATGGCCTAATAGTGTAAGGGTTACAAAGGATTAAGGATTACATAATGTACACTTGGCAGTCATGAATGGCAGGTGCTCATTTCGTTGGCATCAAAACTAAACTACACGTAAGTATATTTCCATCCCTATCATAGTTGTTAGTTATAGGTACACGAAAAAAATGTTTGTTTGTTATATTAAAATAACACCTTTTTACTACATGCATGACGAGGGGTGAAAGGCTGTTTCACTTGAGCGTCATTTTTCTAACTTTACAAGAGTATGCTTCATTCGACGCAGAAAAAATCGCTGATTCCAAATAGGTATATAAGTTAATATCGCCTGAAAGTGTCGCTTCAGTCAAATAGCCTTTCACCCCTCGATATATATGAAAGTAAATACGATACCTATAACGAAAACGCAAGTTTTAAAATTTTAGTACCTCTGTCTGTTTATTCCGGGTAAACTTCCAAACGACTAAATCAATTTAGACGGGACTTTCACTGGCAAATAGCTGATGTTTCAAGAAGTAACTTAAGTTACTTTTATTCTTGAAAAAGAATGAGAGTTTCGCGGGTTAAATATAAAACCCACATTTTCCGGGTAATCTCCCTCAATTCCACGCTGGCAAAAACGCGGGCATAAATACAGCAATACTTTTAAAGCTCTAGAATTTAGTAAAATGTGATTATTAAGTAAACATTATCTCGGATTACACTTATTTATTTTATTTTAATAAATCTTCATACTTAATTTCCGATATATTCAAGTTTATATTGGTGACCCGGATTCACTGTATCCGAGTGTATAATATATTATTTAGTTCCTTTTAAAGATCAGAAGAGTTTGAAAAAATTGAAATGTGAATATTTTAATGATGATAAAAAGTCTCAATAAACGAGCTATAAAATGTTTATATTTGTTTTATTACGATTGTGAGAACTGGATCCGCACATCAAAAGTTTTCAATATCAATTCATCAACGCGAGTAAGTCGATGAAGTAAATTAAAATTGTTATTGCATCGTTCAAAAAGCGTTCATTTAGTGCACGTTGTCAGAAATAACTTGATTTTTAATACCATCAAAATATTCAATTTACTGTGGAATATAACGATAAATCGACGTTTTCTTGTGAAACACATGAGAAAGCTATGAGGGTTGGATAGGAAACTTCCACATTCTTCTATATCCTTTGACCGAGTCACCCCCGAAGTTTGCGGACGTGAGCCATATTGCACAATGTCCCCATGAAAAAAGACCTGAAACTTTCCCCTCGGTAAACTTAATACACGCTTCGGATGTTTTTTTTTAGTCGATTAAAATGTTAAGTTATAACTGTAATTCTGATGTCAAGTTCGTCGTGCTTAAAATCAAATTGTAAAGTTCATGAAGAACTTTGCAATTATCTTTTCTCATAACATGAATACTTTTAAAGTTACTTACAAACTTTGGGTGAAGTTACTTTATATGCGCATTTTAGATGTAATGATTAATCTTGTGAGTTAGGAATATGAAGCTTAATTACGTTTGATTGTATGAAATATGAACTTAATATTATATTTTTTTGTAGATAGCATTAAAAGCATTTCACAATATTATTAACGTATGACGGCGTAAATTATAAAGTAAACATAAAAGAGCGTGTATAAACCTCACATTTCAGTAAAATATACCATAATAATATCACAAATATTTATAGTATCCTATATTGTGTTTTTCATTACACCAAATAAAAGGTTATTCTTATGACCCACAGGGAACTTAGCCCGTAATAAAACGGCCATGTACGGCAGGACTCGATAGCTCCATTTACCGTTATAAGTAACTGAAGCGAGCCTCGGTAACAAGGTCCATAAACCGTGACATTGGGAATAGAGAAAGTATTTAACACAGAACATACAATTAAAAACCATTGCTTACAATTTATTATCAAGTCCTTGTATCTTATTTCAAAGCGGCTTTGACATTTTTTAATTCAATAATAGCTAAACGTAATTCTCACATTAATAGGTATTTAAATGCATCAAAAATCCACTTACAAAAACATTTTTCAGTACAAAAATGTTCTGCAAAACCACTGTAAATTGCATACTGGTATTTTTAGGGTTCCGTACTCAACGGGTAGACCGGGAACCCTATTACTGAGACTTTGCTGTCCGTCCATCCGTCCGTCCGTCCGTCCATCCGTCTGTCCGTACGTCCATCTGTCACCAGGCTGTATCTCATGAACCGTGATAGTTAGAGAGTTGAAATTTTCACAGATTATGTATTTATGTTGCCGCTATATTAACAAATACTAAAAGACAGAATAAAATAAATATTTAACGGGGCTCCCATACAACAAACGTGATTTTTTTGCCGTTTTTATAGTTAATGGTGCAGAATTCTTCGTGCGCGAGTTCAACTCGCACTTGGCCGGTTTTTTCAGTTATGTAATAACGCAACACTGCTTGATATTTTTCTCTATCAATTTCCGTTGACGCAGTACCCTATTAACATACCCTTACCAGCAAAGTATCCTTTATTCCGTGGCTATAAAGTAACTGAGGCACACCTCGGTAATAGGAACATTTATGGACAGTGACGTAATAAAGCGTATCCAGTATATTGAATTGAATTTGCCAGCGAGGGTTTATGAGGTGAGGCCCGTTGCAGAGAGGATGCCGACGCATAAAAATGCCATCATTTTGTATGCAACAGATATGAAGCTGGCTTTACGACTCGAACAGCAGTGACTTGATGTACCCCGGGTACTCTGAATGTGAGAAGTGCATTAGTGCCAACTAGTGTAAAATGTTTAATAACACTCGTGTGTCATCACACGTGTACATGTACCGTGTACCTAATAGAATGTATAGCCTCATTAACTTTATATTGTATAATTGTTAATTAAGAAAAACACAAAAATGTAAATCCTTATTTGAAAAAAGCAACCATGGAGTTTCTTGCCCATTCTTCTCCATAGGAAATGCATTCCGAATGGGTGGTAGAGCTACTATTACTACTATTTATTGACGATTCACAAGTGCCTGTATTGGTTTATATGAATAAAAAATATTCTGATTCTGATTCTGATTCTAGTCATTTTTAAAGAAAATGGGAACAGGTAATGATACTTTAGAGTGGTGAAGTATATTTTTGCTACTTAGATACATATGGATATGGACACACATTGACAATACAACGCGCGATTTTATGCACTTTCAATATTTATAAAGACAAACCCACATTGATATTACAAAACACATTAATACTGAAATATGTATTTTAACTAAAGGAGGATTAAAATTTATATTCATTTAGGGGAGATCTTGTTTGACATCGATAGCTTTTAAAAATTGTAATTAAAAACATGATAGTATTTGAAATCGAGTAGATTTGCTCATTAGATGAAATGCGTTTCCTCGCCATAAGAGGTACATAAGGTGAGACAAAAACATTAATAGTGTGGACCTGTACAAAATAATCCCTTTTTTAAATACACTTTACAATAGATAAGCAATCCGAGTGACATCTAGGTGAAGATAAGTTATATAGTCCTATTACACCAAGAAAAAAGTTACCCAACACTTGAAGTCCACGGTAATATGAAACTGCCATCTCAAAAACCTTAAATAATGGCCAGGTATAAAAAAATATCCTGTAATTTATACGGATAATCTAATTTGGATACTTTTTTCATTATATAAATTCAAATTTCGAAAGTTTTAAAGGTGATAATAAAATTCCATAGCGTTTCGAAGTTGACACTGGCGCGGCCGGAACTCCTGACATCATAACTGGGTTAGGGAAAAATGAAAACTTTCGCAATATGCTCCTCGACGAAGTTCCCTATGCACGAGAGTTGAGTAATAACCGTTCCTGGTTAATATATTTGCAAATTTTCTAGTGGAAATATACTATTTAACTACATTTTGTTAGTACTTAAAACTGAAGCGTGAAAGCAGTTTTAACAGACATATATAAATGCCAACTCATCTATTTTGTCTGCATACTGCCTACTCTACCCACTTGGTATGTAGTTCCAATAAAGAAGAATGGGCAAGAAACTCCTGTGTATGTCATACTCAAAAATAGTTCCATTTGTCCTTTCTGGTATCCGTGTGGTCAAACGCACGCCTTGCAAATCAAAGTGTGCAGGTTCAAACCCCGGCTCGCACCTCTGGGATTTATGTGCGAATCTCATTTTCATCCGAGATTATCACTTGCTGTGAAACGGTGAAGGAAAACATCGTGAGGAAACCTGCACGTCTGAGGGAACTTGTCTAGTTCTCGATAGATGTGCGAAGTCTGCCAACCCGCACTGGGCCAGCGTGGTGGACTATGGCCTGAATCCCCCTCGCATAGAGGGGAGGCCCGTGCCAGTGGGACGTTAAAAGGGCTGTAGTAGTAGTAGTAGTGTCCTTTCTATTAATAATTATCACGCCATGATTTTATACAGGGATAGGCAGTGGGGTACTGTTGTGCACCCTGATGCCGATGTTCTTTACTCAAAAAATGATAGTCATCTATCATTTTGTAGGCCAGTTAGTAGGCTAATGCCTATTGCCATTCTAGATTAGACTTACGCTATTTTGTGAAAACATAAGTCTGCAACTTCTATTTCGTTTATCATTTATGAATCTTAGATAAAAACATGTTGTAATCCAAAAAAGGAGTGGTAGCCGAGTGGTCGAACGCACGCCTTGCAAATCAAAGTGTGCAGGTTCAAACCCCGGCTCGCACCTCTGGGTTTTTGTGCGAATCTCATTTTCATCCGAGATTACCACGTGCTATGAAACGGTGAAGGAAAACATCGTGTGGAAACCTGGACGTCTATAGAAAGGCGTGTGAAGTTCACCAACCCGCACTGGGCCAGCGTGGTGAACTATAGCCCAAAAATCTCCCTCGTATTGAGGGAGAATGTGCCCGGTATAATGGCAATAGGCCCGCCCCCTATTACATTGGCACCAAAAATACATCGGCGAAGTGTGGGCGCACTACGGTGCACCTCTGCCTACCCCTTCGGAGAATACAGGCGTGATAATGACGATGATGATGATGTAATCCAAATAAAGTCAAGATTACAATGAATTCGTAAAACCAGCCACTAAAATTAAGTTACCACTTTGTCCCGATATCAGCTATTGTAAGTACAATAAGTATCAGTAGTCACGCAATACACGGACTTAATACAATTTAACATGAGAGTGTAAACCACGGGAACTGCCTCGATAGACCCGCCCGGGTAACTAAAGCACTAAAACCGAATTTACAACATAAGTTTTGCTTATGCTTATTTAATGTTGAAACCGCAATGAACTAACTGCTTCGTATCCAAGAGTTGTTCAATAAACTATTTATTATGAAAACTAAGTAAATGATGATATTTTATGAGATTTTAAGTTATGCAATTTGATGTTATAATTTGAATGATATCTTTAAATAATCTTGGACGAGATAAAAAAGATTTGGTACCGCGTATAATACATCTTTTTATACAGGGTGTATCAGAAGTCCGAAGTAATATTTTAGATACATATACGGTAGCTCATTTGTGGATGCTTAGTAAAGACAGATTATAGCCTAACTATCATAGTTTTCGAGTTATGAACCATTGAATATTTGTCACAGGTTATATACCCGATACTCTTGCAAACGATCAAATATTATTACAGACTTTGGAAACAACCTGTATACCCTCAATAATATTTCTTATTTCTGACATCTATTGTACAAATACATTCTTATTCTACTCTACAATACATTTGCGACATAAAAACTGACCTCTGAGCCCTATATAATTGAAACCATTCAACTCTGTTGTTATGAGACATATTATTCCCCTTGAGGGCTCAACCTATTATTAGAAATTTAAATCCTTTTGCAAAGCACTTACAATGACACTTTTGTACAGAAGTATCTGCAATAACACTTGGGGTACAATAGATCATAGCTTTCTGAAATAAATGAGAGGAATGCTTAGACCGTGTTGCGCGACAATGGTAGAATTTTTAATTTATTTCACACAACACAACGCGCGTCGCAATTCGCACGTTTCCCAATAAACGGAAAGCTTATTTCACTCACGCCTGACTTAGAAGCATCAAACGATTGGAAACTGAAAAATATTTCCTATATTTTTCCACTGAACAATTTTGCGTTTCCACTCAAAAGTATGCGCGAATCGAACGGTCGTACCAAAACAGAAGAAAATAAAACTACCATATTCAAACTGCGTATCGTGTCGCACTAAACTTACAGGAAAATGTATAATTCTATCCAATCATAGACTTGAACTTGTATTTCGTAAAGGATAATATCGTTATACATCCCAGTGACATGCAGGGACCCAATTCTCGCATGATCGACATCATCTCTAATTCGAAATATGTCGAAACAAACCGAAAAAATCGACCAATTTGGCGTTTGGTTTTGACATAATATGTCGAATTAGAGATAATGTCGATCATGCGAGAATTGCCCCGCAGAGAAAATTCCGAAAATTCCATTTCCGAAATTTGCACCCAGTAGTGCGGTGAGCCGACCCTCGAACCTCTAGACCAAGCCATCGTATATCCACTGATTTGATTTTGAAATTACCTATTTCACAAATTTAAAATAAATCCTAAGTATGATAAGCTTTGAATATCCATGAAGTCCCTCTAATGAACAAAAATAAATTTGTCTTTGATTGCAAGTAATAAATTACGGCTGGTATCAAAGAAGGAGCTTCTTTGATTAGTATATTATTTACCGACTTCTCAAATAACATCTCGAGTCCTGTACGGTTTATTTGGTGTTATTTAATATATAATATTTAACCGTTATGTTATTAAATCATATTGAGGTATTTTGCAAACTGTGTATGTTATTTGTAACCCAGAATTTACAAGATGGCTTCAAAATTTAAATTAATAACACGTTTGCGTAGTACCAATATACTAAATTAAAGCGTCTATTGTGAAATTTTACAGAATAATGAACTCAAAAATATACTAAGATATGTTATTAAAAGTAGTAATCGAGTAGAATCGTAACATTTGAAGTTCTGTAACGTAACACAGGTAAACGAGCGTACGAATCGCCCGCCTTTTTGATGCAAATTTAATGAGGCAGCCAGGGAAGGCCTTTTAAAACGACTGACCATTACTGGAGACAAGGGGCCGACAGTCTGAATACACTGTCCACAGCGGTGGTACCTTCGCTTTTATCTTTATGATCCTAAAATATTTTTAGAATTCTCAAATATAAATAAAATGAGCATTGGCTAATGGTATCTATTTTGAGACGCATTATTGGTTTGCTTTATAAATAGAAAGGACCTCGAAAGGAAAATCGTTCTATTTTTGAAATATAATTATAATATTTTATGTATGGTATTAGATATTCGTTTTTTATGCTAGTATTGGTACTAACATATCCGAATATTTGTATCTACGCTGTATAGTTTTGTGAGTGACTGTACCACCCATACTTTTTTATGCACAAAATTCACTATCTTCTTTGTAAAACATTTGTAAAGAAATATAATTAGAGTTAATAAGACTACGGGTTGACGAAGAATAATTGCTTTCAACATTTCAATCATGTATTGCGTAATGTTACTTAGGGCTTAGTGGTGCATGTATTTTGTGTTTGTCTTCATGTGTGTATCATTGCGTAGTGAAGTGTTTAATCAATCGTATTGTGAATATTAGCGATATGGATCTAGTACCAATATTTACTTGATTTCGGTATTTCACATTACATATAAGAAGTACATATTTATGTAATGAGATGATAAATGTAACTGATAAGGCTATCACATGTAAAAGCCGGCTGATGTCAGATTGTAGGACTCGTATAAACCACCAAATTGTATGATACTACTAAACCCTACTAAATGTTTTGCTACTGCACAATCCTTCCGTTTGAGCCCGTAATTAGGTGGTGGTTCGGATTACTATATCAACAAAGCCGGTTATAATAACATCTTTATAGGGGTTGTTGTACATTCGTCACATTTTTTAAACTCCATACATTGAAAGTAAATTCGCCACACCCATAAAAATATATGTTATTTCGTCACAAGTATCTACGCTTATCTAAGCGTTATTGTAAATTCGTCACAGGTCTTCTTTTTACATTATTTTTGCATAAAGTACCGGTAGCATACAAAGCTAATAGTTTCTAGCGCTCGAAAATTTATTGCAAGCCGTATCGGATAACAACACAGTACAGTGACTGATTTTTCTGCTGTCTGTACGAACAAAAATAATGTGACGAATTTACAATAATCAAAATTGGTATATTAGTAATTTTCTTAAAATTAAAGAATAGTGGCGAATTTACACATACTTTTTTCTGTGGCAAAGGAGACGGATACGCTTTCATACATTCTTGGGCCCAGTTGTACAAATATGAGAGTGGTGTCAATTAAGAGCTATATATATTATCAAACCATCTCCGAAAATTTTGCTGATCTTGGCTATCTGTGAGCAGAATTATTAGAGATTTAGTAAAAGTGTGGTTATTCAACAAAGTGACAACAACCTAGATACTAAACAGCTGATTTTTTAACTGTGATTGTTATTTTGTTTTAATATATAGTTTTGGTGTTAATTCAACCACTTTAGTGTATTTTAATATATTAAAATGAATACAATTATGTGCTTAATCATTAATAACACAATTTGTTTTTGAGCTACCGAACGTGCTCACTCTGTCTGGGGCGCGCGGCCGTTCGGAAACTCGTCCGTCGACATTTTGTGGAGCGTTCGGAAACGCGGACGCCACACAGTTATTTACTATATTAATTGTAGTTTTTTTTTTATTGTTAATTATTACAATGTATTTATTCATTTTGATTGAATCAATCAAGTATTTTATGTTCAATTGTTTAAATCATTCACAGTAATCGATTATTGTAATCGATACTCTATTTCTTCAGTGAAATAAACTTATTTTTATGATTTCTCGTCTCCCGGATAGTGAATTGAGCTGATTTTTTTATATTTTGTATCAGAAAAAAATACCGCTTTTTTTAAACCATATCTCAACTTATTACAATTGGGCCCAGAGATCCCCGTCTCCTTTACTTTGTGACAAATTTACAAAACCCCCTTTATAGTGATATTTGTTGTCGCAAGTAATCGAACTGTCCGGTGCAGGTGACCGCCAAGTTCTTCTAATTTTAAAAATTACTAGTCGGAAAATCTATCTACGTTCAACCGTACAAACCCTATGTTACAAACTTCTAACGTAATAATTTTAATGAGCAAAGTCCGACCGTCTCTAATTATTAACTCCGCTCGTACAAACGCAATTACGCCCACTAATCTTGTTAATTCTAAGTCACTGTGTCAACTATAAAAAAAAATTTTAATACCTACAAAATATAAATCAAACGGCTGTATTCGCATTCAGAGGCGGGCATTTAAGACATCTGGAGCGGCCCTAACAAGGTGCTTACCATTCACGGATGAATGTTAAGGCCCTTTCAGACTTTAACTTGTTCGTTAAAACACGCAAATGTTCTTTTAAGCCGCGCGCGGTGTAAATGGACGCTATTTTGTGCGATCAAAAGCGACGTTCCAGTAATAAGGTAGTTACTAAATACGATTAGTTGGACGTATAACGAAACGGTTAATTGGAGTGGGAAACAAGAAAGCACAGATGTATTTCCGCTTATAAGGAATTAAATCTTAGTAAATATGATTGCTCCCCGGCCACACTGGAGCGAGCGAATAGACTTGACTTTATTTTGAAAATGTACTGTATACAAATATATTTTAAGTCTGAACTTCTGTGGTAAAAGTCACGCGACCACGCGATAAAATTGTTGGATAAAATTGAACTTTTTCCATGTGTTAATACAGTTCGTTTTGGTATGGCAACAAAAATAGTCGCGCGAATTTTGACGCGCCTGTGGGCTTGAGCATAATGCGGAACATTTCCAATTACTGCGTATTTTATTACAGACTGGAACATTGAGTAAAAGTACTAGGTTTGAAAAACTCAGTACTCGACGCTCGAGAAAAGCAGCTAAGGAAAATTAGTTTGAATGTGCAGCACATAAATGCCTTTGAGTAAATTAAATTATAATGAGAAAATGCGTGCTTAGTAAATCACCGAAACTATTTTTCAATGCGATATCATTTACGTTATTGTAAGGTGCGCTTGTAACCTGCAGGCTTCGATCTAGTCAATTTCAGAATTCATAGTTTGGTTTTAGAACTCATTTGATTTCGAGGATACTACCCGTATGTCCAATATCCTCGTAATCAAATGAGTTTTTGATACGTACTACTACTTTGATACTACCCATATTTTGGGTACGTTACGTACTCTCGACAAAAACCTGTTTTCAAAACTCATGTTTGGTCCGGTCTACTATGGGATGGTTTTTACTCATGTTCTGCTCTCGTTCTGTTGTTGACCAAATGAAACGTACCTATGAACACTATTTAAAAAAAACTCAATTTATTCTTTCTTTTATGTATAGAATAGATATATTTATGTATAGAAGTCCAATTAATACTTAAGTTACATATAAAATAACTACTATGTCGAGGTTTTAGTGTAGGACAGACTGTACCTAGCTACTATACATCCGGAATTACAGATCTGATTTGGCAAACGTTAATTTGGCGTTCTGAAACAATCAGTATTTTAGTGAAAAGGACATCACATTACATTTGAATTGAAACGCGCTCCACCACTACTCTTAACATAGATAGAGTATCATGCGTGCCTTTTCTGTCTGCACTTTTTACTCGTACCGTATTCATACTACAAGTGGTATGTCGGGGCAAGGTTTTGCTGAGTCCGTGTTGCGTAAACGCTCGACGTCGCGTCGAGAAGACGGCACGGCAACCGAACCGAACTTAACAAGCCACACTTCCAAAGCAAGCTATACAAAGACTAGTTTTACAGAATAATCCTGCTTGCCATATCACTAGGGTTGTAAATAAAAACGTTTTCGTTACTTTATGACTTGCGTTCAGTTTCTAAAATATCGAGTATCCACTTGCACTAAATTGCACTTACCATACCTATCCTGACGCATTTTTTTTTAAGTTCTATGTAGAAATCGGAACCATTATTGTTTTCTCACGCTAGTTCTCATCTTTGTTCACCTATATATCAAAAGCAATTTATTTAGAGACTTGACACTATATTGATAAAAGTTTGAAGGTAGAATATTGTAGGTAGAACCCCCACCATGTACGCAAGGGGTGCTGGTTCAAATCCCAGGCTCGCACCTCTGGAATTTTCTGATTTGCGAATGTCATTTTCAAAAATGATTACCACTTACCGAACGGTGAAGGCATACACTGTATGAACACATGTCTATAGAAAGACGTGTAAAGTTCACCAACTCGCACTGAACCAAAATAAATCAGCAAATTGTTGTTTCTCCTCTATCTACCCCAACAGAAATATAGCCGTGATGATGTATTTTTTATAATATTCAGAGAACCGTCACCTAATAGTGAGAAGAAATAAGGATGGCGCTCTGTACATGTTAGAGAGGTTTAAAAAAATATTTGTCAGCCTTAACATTAATTTAGTAGTAGAGTTCCAAAGTTCCGAGTATCCAATTCATAATATCTTTTAATTTCACACCCCTGTTGTTCAGTGTTGTGGTAGTTTAGTAACTAAGAGCGGGATTGGTATGAAAGGAAGCTGAGATTTGCAAGCTTTGCGAAATGAACTTCTGATACTGCCTTAGCTCGTTGTTTACTCAGGTGGTAATTTCATCTTAAGACTGCCCATTTCAATTAGCGTCTACTTGTTGGAAGTTGTTACTTTTTATTACTCGAGCATATAAGAAATCCTTCAGATACTTATCCAAGAGAAAACATTTACGTTAAAAGCTTGTAGTAGATACCTACGTAATAATTAGGTACGTTATTATCATCATCATCATTAACACGCCTGCATTCCCCGGAGGGGTAGGCAGAGGTGCGCTGCAGTGCGCCCACGCGTCGCCGATGTATTTTGGTCCCAATGTAATAGGGGGCGAGCCTATTGCCATTATACCGGGCACGATGTCCCTCAATACGAGGGAGATTTTTTGGGCCATAGGACCCCGCTGGCCCAGTGCGGGTTAGTGAACGTCACACGCCTTTCTATAGATGTGCAGGTTTCCTCACGATTTTTTCCCTCACCTTTCAGCAAGTGGTAATCATGATTGAAAATGACATTCGCACATGAAAATTATCTTAAAGGTGCGGTCCCGGGATTTGAACTTGCACCTCTTACATTCATAGCGGGCGTTCTGCCGACGAGGCTACCGTTGCTTACGTAGAACGCCATATTTTGAGAATAAGTAAACTGGAGAAATAAGATCAAATATTCTCCTTACACGAGCACAATTCTTGTACATAACTGATAAGGATTTATTTACACGACAAAGCCCGCTACACAACAGTTAGGGGGTAAGGCCTCCCACACACGGAGTCGTCAACGCTCGTACGTCAACTTTTTGCCACTACTAAAAGTCAAGTTCATTCTACAACGAAATGTCACTTACATTGGTGGGGGCGTGGCTTTTACGGCAGAAATTCAATCTTTATGCACATTGACGCCCCAGTGTGCGAGGAGCTTTATACGAATGTATAGTATCAGAGCATTATCTATGAAAGCATTAACACAAGCTGCCAGTTTACATAAGTCCTGAAACCCAACAGAATGTGTGAACACTTCCATGGCAAAATGTTCTCTAAATGGACATCCGTTTCCCTTAAGCCCGTAATTATCGGGCAGCCGGCTTTATCGTGTGAAGGTATCCTAAAGAATAAGGTAATGAGTAGATACGTCGTAAAGAAAAATAAATGTAATTGGACTGTTACTTGGCAAGGAATAATTTTGGCAAATGTTCAAACCCCCCTTTCAATTAGCATCTTTGAAGCTATTAACGAAATAACGACACTCGACGTTTCATTACGACATTGGGCCCGTTCGTCGTTTAAAAGAGACTAAAAGGCCATACAGACTATCCTTCACATTTCTTTTCGCAGGACTATGGGTATAAATACATATTCATTGTATTCATCCACTATAGGTACGCCTCCAGACGATGGGTGGCTGTAAAACAACGGGAGCGAATTCCCTTTTAATTACGAGGCTCGGACGGTGCATGGAACGATGCTTAGAATACTCTTTTGATAACCACCGGCCCCTACGGACCGATCGATTATGAATCTTCCATGTAAAACAATAAAGTCCAATTTGTGTGGATAGAACGTTGATAAGCAATGAAAGCAGAATTGCATACGTTTTTTCTATTTCTTTTTTAGAATATTTCGCGGATGACGGGGATGTGAAATAACTGGATTTTTACAAGCCTTGCTATTCTCCTTTGTGAGTTCTGGAGGTTTTACCTGGAACAAAAAAAAAGTATTTAAAAACTAGAACCATATTTATTGTATTTGATGACAGCTGGTTTACGATTATAGGCCGTTCGGGTCTCTGAAACGAATGGTTGCGGGGTTCGTTTCCAAATAGTTGACACTATAGTGAAATTGTTTTTTTGGTATTTTTCCTGAGTGTAACTGTGATCGCTTAAGTACCTACTTACAGTTTATTACTGACTTTTTTACGTAAAATACTAGCTATTATCGAACTAAATATATAAAATATTGAATGAAAAACATGTTGGCGCAGCAGATTGAAATTCTGTTAAACTAAGACAGATCCAGTGTCTGAAGCGGGCACAAATTTAATTACGGACTAACCGGGTTCCATCCGGGATCGAGACACAGCGGACGTGTTGTGTTTGTTACTTTAATGTACCTATATTAAAGTACGTTTTCAAATAAATTATATGTATATATATATAGACAAAGAAATAAGGCGTGATACTTCAATGGCTATAGTTTGAAGATTGATTAGAAGCGACAAGAACTTAGTGGTTATATAGGTTTATCTTACAATAGAGGAGATTTGGGTACGGTAACTCTATTAAAAGGAATTTCCGTACATATATTATAATTTTTATATTTGAGGGTTACCAATAGTAATGTGAGACAACTTAAATCTTGAATAAATCTTTGTCAATTTGCTTACAAAGAAATTCCGTTCTATTTTAGTTAAAACATACTCTAATTGTATCCGTCTTATTCATAAAAAAAGCTTATGGAACGTTTATAACGTTCATTAGTTAAAACGCTCGATAGGCTTATGAAACGTTCGATAAATTTGTCTATTCATAACATTTCTTTAAACCTTCTATAACTAATAATCGTCTATAAGCAAAAATGTTGCCATTATTATGAAGTTCGCCAACAAGTTTGACAAAAATACCGAATCGACCACAGATAATACGTATCGTTTGTCCAAAAACGTCTAATCATAGACAATATTACGGCTTAAAATCATATTTTGTTGTCTACGGAACGTCCAGTCGTTTCAACTTTTCAAGTGGTCAAATACAACAAATCATTATTTGTTTGATTCGATTTTTTTAACTTAATTAAGGAATCTCAAAAGAATGTTAAAAGGCGTAACGCTTGCATTATTTTACAAATAAAATCAGCAATATTGAGAAATTCTAAACAAACTACAAATTTTCAATGACTGACCTACTTCAATTTTGTAACATTGTCAAATAAATGTCAGTTCCTAGAGAGATAGATATCAGCTGTTGTGAGCTCGGCCATCTTGTATCATAAAATACTGTTAAAGTAGGGTCCAGGCCCCTATAACTTTATGATAGGTTTATAGAACTGTTTAGCGTTAAAATGCTGTTATGAATACGATTTTTTGCCAATCTTTCTATAGCGAGCTTATAGAACACTATAAGTGTTCCATAACTTTTTATGAATAAGACCGTATGTACTTAGTCAGAACGATTAGGATTATAGCAATTGTGTTTACGAATTCTGGACAGTGACGGAACCTCGCGCTCCGCAGTAGTGTCGAGGATAAAATAATTATTTTCGGGTCACTCCCTAACTTGAATTAAGTGTTCCGCCGCTTGACCGCTATCGTCCGCTAGGCAATATTGCAGCTTAGATGTCCTGCGCCATCGATTGGTTACTAATACCAAAACAAGCTGTATAATGCTAATAAAATAACCAAATTTTTCAAAGCATAGCATTAGCATAGCATTCAAAGATACACAACATAGACTTATCCGTCACTACTATTGGTTTATAGAAAGTCTTTGGTGTATAGACAAACATCAATTATTATAGGGGAAACTTATAACACATTCCTATGACAAGCTAAGTATTAACACCTCAGTTAACGTGTTGAGTGTACTGAGATGTTATACATATACTGTGTGACCTATACTGTTCTGTGACCTATACTGCAATACATTAGGCGTACACGAACTAATGACTTCATTTCTATACTCTTGTCAGCCATGAACGCCTGGTACTTTTCTACCGGTTTGCCGGTGTCCTTAGTACAATTTGGCATAGATTTTCAAATATTATTTTTAGTTTATTTTTTACCATTCCCAATAAGAGAGAATGTGTTCAATATAATGGTACTATAATTCGTAATAAATTAGGAATAAAATATGTGGGTTCATTACAGTACACCTCGTATTCGAGGACAGACGTGATGACGTATTAGCTTGTGTTTTTTGTAATAAGTGAAAGTTTTAATAAATTATACCTTATTTAAAAGCTCGGAAAAACTGTACCCTAAAACAAAAGGACTTGGTGGGTTATTACGTCCGTTGTATGGTCTGCGGAATCCAAGCAAATAGAGGATTTAGTTATAGTATAGATACATCTCGAATACGAGTAACAGCGTCGAACACATATTCGATTTTAAATAGCATCTGTGCCTGAGTTTCCTGCCACGTTGCATCGGAATGGCCGAGCGGTACCATGGAGTCCCCGATCTCGTTTCAGATAGCGCCATCAATCTTCTGCAACAGTGTATCGACTTCCTATTTTAAAAACGAAACGCGAACGAGTTTTGTTCAACCTTTATCGTTTGTGGAAAACGTTTACGTATCGCATCGCTTTTGCCTATTGTAATATCCGATTCGATTCAAAAACGTATAAAGACCTGCGCAAATAGTCACGCGCAACCTATTTTTGCCAATACCGAACTGTATTACCTCATAGAAGAAGTATATTTTTACCGAATTTATTCAGATGCATTTTATCACAGATTCTCACGCCTTATTCCCCGAAGGGGTAGGCAGAGGTGCACTGCAGTTCGCCCACACTTCGCTGATGTATTTTGGTCCCAATAGGGGGCGAGCCTATTGCCATTATACCGGGCACATTCTCCCTCAATACGAGGGAGATTTTTTAGTCATAGCCCTCCACACTGGTCCAATGCAGGTTGGTGAACTTCACACGCCTTTCTATAGAAGTGCAAGTTTCCTCACGATGTTTTCCATCACCGTTTCTTAGCAAGTGATAATCTCGGATGAAAATGAGATTCGCACATGAAACCCAGAGGTGCGAGCCGAGGTTTGAACCTGCGCACTTTGATTGCAAAGCGTGCGTTCCACCACTCGGCTACCACTGCTTTTAACAGAAATTTAACCCTCATATAGAGCACGGTTTCAATTAAAAAGTAAAAGTTCTCTTTGAATCGGCTCATTCACTTTACCGCTCAATTAGCTATGAAAATTAACTTCTCTGTATTTTATTTTTCTTTTTTTTTTTTTTTATGAGATAGGGAGACAAACAAGCAGACGTTTCACCTGATAGTAAGTGATCAACGCCGCCCATGGACACCTGCAACACCAGGGGCATCGCAAGTGCGTTGCCGGCCTTTAAGGAATGAGTATGCTCGTTTCTTGAAGATACCTTTGTCGCATCGGTCCGGGAACACCGCTGCAGGAAGTTCATTCCACAATTTGGTGGTGCGAGGGAGAAAATTCCTGGTAAATCGCACTGTACTGGAACGCCATTCATCCAGATGGTGAGGATGGTAATGCAGTCTGTGGCGAGCCGTGCGATGGTGGAATTCAGCGGCAGGTATAATACCGAACAATTCCTCGGAACACTCTCCATGATAGAAGCGGTAGAAAATGCAGAGGGAGCCTACATCTCTACGCAACGCCAGAGGGTCTAGCCGATCGGTAAGCTTTTGTCATCGACAATTCGAACTGCCCTTCGTTGCAGGCGGTCAAAAGGAAGAAGTTGGTACTGTGGTGCACCGGCCCAAAGGTGAGAGCAGTATTCCATGTGCGGACGGACTTGCGCCTTGTAAAGTTGCAGGCGATGAGCCGCAGTGAAATACCGCCTCGCCCTACCGAGCACACCCAGCTTTAATAGCTTTTCTAATAGCTTTTTGCAAAACTGAACTTAATTTCAAAGCCACTAAAGTTTATTGACACTAGAATTAGTGTTGGAACTGGAAGATTTGCTAATTTGCAACTTACATCGAATTACATCTGATAATTGGTAACTTTACATGTTTCCTTGTATAACAAAAAGAAGTTGGAGTCTCTTCCAATTCCATTAGCTATTGTTGAGAGAAGTCTATCCAGATTTACATTCATTTCAAGTTGCTCCTTATTTGTCCGTAGAGTTTTAAAAGCGTGAATTCGTTTCGGAGAATATACAAAAGGTCTATACGAAAACGTTTCTAATGCCGTATTACTCAATCGGTGTTCTGCTTGTGCCGTTGAGTCACTCAACTGGATAACGACCTGCGGGGCAATTCTCACTTAATCGACTTCATTTCTAATTCGGCACATGTCGAAAGAAAACGAAAAACTACAACCGATTTGGCGTTGTGTTTCGACATAATTTCGAATTAAAAATGATGTCAATCATGTGACAAGTTGGCCCCTACAACCACAGAAGCGAGTGAATAAACTTGACGTTTTTCAAAAATATACTCTGTGAATACATAAAGATTTAATTTCTCTGGCAAAAGGCATGCAGCTGAACATCAAAGTTCGCGAGTGTCATCGACGACATTTCGTTCTAAAATGTGCTTCTTATGCGAGACAATACAGCCCATTTTTGGTATTGACAAACAGCAAAGCGACACCTAATTAAGTAACGTGTTATCTAGAGCAATGCCTAAGCAACAGCTTACGTGTCTTCCTTTTTCACTAAGCGACTCTTATTGAGATATTTTTCTAAATTCAATTGTTGACTTTCATCACTGTGAATATTTTCGCGATGCTCGGCATCGGCGAGGACTGATAAAAGGGTTCAAATTAATTGCCTAAGCTTACGCATCGCCGAATCAGTGTTGTAACTTTAGGCGGTTCCTAGGATCTATAGTTGTGGCCAAAAATCTTATTGGGCTAGGAAACTGCTTAATATTGACGCATCTCATTCAAGAGTTTCCTACTGTTCATGAAAACGGTAATTAGTGTTAAAAAGAACATGTGAAGGCTTTGCTTCTCCGGTGTACCGAAGGAATTGCCGTAATGAACGAGCAATACGGTTCTAATAGCAAAAAGCCCTTTTTCTTTCGTTTCAACCACGATGTGAGCGCTTTTATAAGAAAATCGGAACGGTCGGTAGGAAATCGATGTATGATGAAATATATTTTAATTAATGTTATGATTTCCGCAGCGTGTTTTATGGGCGCAATTTTATGGTGATATGAAAATTTTATCGTAATGAGATGCCGTGAATTTTATAGTATTGGATAAATAATTAAAAATATACGTCGCATTTATTTATTACTAGCGGCTCGTCCCGGCTTCGCACGGGTGGAGCTTTTTTTAACATTTTGGGATAAATTAATATAGCTTATGTTACTTAGTGATAATGTAGCTTTCTAAGGACAAAATAATTTTTGAAATCCAGTAGTTTTATGTTTAAAAACGGAACCCATAAAGCAGTGTTAACGTGTGGTCGCGACCACCTGGGGGATTATTAATAAAATATCATAATTTCATGCATTTCGTAAAAAAGAAGGTATAATAAACTCGTCGCCAATACCTATTGACGTACAGTTAGATAGATTACCGTGAATGTATGAGCCCACACACATGTATTATGTTCACATGTTTAATCCGATTGTCTGCCTCTACGCTATCCAATCAAGGTTTTTATTAACCCTCATTATGATTGATCGTTGAACACTGATTGCAATCGCTAATGAAATAATTGGACGCCGCCGTTCAAATAATATGTAAGTTAAAGCTTCCGTGGTATTAGATATATAACCGTATATATCAGTGCGTAGCCGAGTGGCCGAACGCACGCCTTGCAATCAAAGTGTGCGCAAAGTGAGCCGGGGTTTGAACCTCAAACCCCGGCTTGCACTTCTGGGTTTATGTGCGAATCTCATTTTCATCCGATATTATCACTTGCTATGAAACGGTGAAGGAAAACCCTGTGGGGAAACATGCACGTCTGAGGGAACTTGACTAGTTCTCGATAGATGTGTGAAGTCTGCCAACCCGCACTGGGCCAGCGTGGTGGACTATGTGGTGCCAAGCAGTGGGATGTTAAAAGGGCTGTAGTAGTAGATAGATAACTCTTTATTGGTCTATCTCTTAATGCTATACAAACTATACATATACGATGAAAAAATTAAGTGTCACAATAGGCGGCCTAATCACTAAATTGATCTCTACCAGACAGCCTTTGGATTAAGTGGAATTAAAGTACTCATAAGGGTGAGGTGTACTGAACAAATAGGTACATTAACATAGACTAATATATACGATAACATAATTACTATGACTTAGTATCTATTCATACAGTAAAGCCGACCTTATATGATCATTTGTACGACTTAAGGCCAGCTTGGTGTGGTGGTTTAAACGTAGGCCAATCGGCTCACTGAACCAGGTGGTTACGGATTCGATTCCTGTCAGTGGATAATTTCGGAAAATTCCTTTGCGGAACGATCTGGGTGTAAAAGTGTAAAACAACAAGTGGGTGTAAAACAACAACTAAATATGAGTGTCTTCTTCTTTGTCGGTATCACTCTTGTCAGAGCGGTCGTGGTCATCACTTCAGGTGTTGGTGGCAAGCTTTACAACACGCCGCCACTCCTCTCTGATGACCGCCTTCCTCGTGCATTGGTGTAGTGATGATGAGTCATTTACTGCCGCTTTTATTTGGTCAGTCCACCTCATAGGCGATCTTCCTCGTGGCCTGGTACCCTCAACCTTCCCCTGGACCACAAGTCGCTCAATAGCCACCTCCCCTCAGCGGCATATGTGACCAAATAAGGTGAGGATACGGGACTGTACCAAAGATGATAAACGCTGCTTAATGCCGAGTTCTCGAAGTATAGACTCGTTGGTACGGAATTCAGTCCACGATACTCCGAGCATTCTCCTCCAGCACCACATCTCTAGGGCGTCTATCTTCTTCTTCTCTATTTCCCGCAGGGTCCACGTTTCTGCTGCGTACAAGAATATGGGGAATACAAGTGCCCGAACTAGCCGGATTTTTGTGGCTCTATATATGTTGCGATTCCTCCATATTTTCTATAACTATGACATCAGGACGTCTAACACCTCAGTCCCCCGTGACCATGGTTGCTGTAAAGCAGCCGAAACGTCGGGAAAATAAAAAAGTAAATAAACGCGATAAAATCCGTAAAATAGTTTTATTTCAATAAACAAATCAATTAAATTTGCGGCTAAGGAGATTTGCTAGTAGCCATAAGAATCTCCAAACTAAATTTAAATTAACGAGTATATTTATCGAAAAAAATTCTTCATCTCAATTTTTTCTTTGCCATCTTAAATTTCAAATTAATAAGGTGCTCTCAACATTTTATTAGATATTATAATAGTAATTAACTTAAATTCTCTATCAAATTAAGGCCACTGAAGCAAATTCGAATTCAACAAGCCACTTATTTTATTTTACGTTAAACTTCTCAATAGATAGACTTTTTTCACAACTTAGCACTTCGTGATAAATTAAAATATTCGCTTTAGTAAGTAAAATGGATAAAATAAGGTGTACTGAGAATCTTCTTATTAATTCTAATTACTAGGTAGGTAATTAAAAAACTGTCAACTTTAGTTATAAAAAAAAATCAAACCGCCTCTTAAGCTTGCAAATTTTATTAAAAGAGAGAAGTGTGATGTATTGAAATAAACCTGTTATTTGAGGTGGGTATCAATTTACCAATAGGCACACTAAGTTATTTGGACTACACTTAAATTAAAATTGATTGGAAATTAGCACTAGCCTCGTTTTTGATGTCGTTTAAGGACCCGTCATAAATAATACTATATTTTTAGTTTTAGCTGAAATAACTTCAAGTTAAGTTAGGTATAACTCTCAAATTATACAAATTTAGTGTTTTTATATTAAATTTGCTACGAATTAATATTAAATATATCGTGTTTGCTCTATAATCCTATAAATTGTCCACAATTGTAGCCACCTGACAATTAAGAGACGAGAGATGTGACGCCCAAACCTATGGAGCGTCAATTACTCAAATGGATGCCCATTTAAGCAATGTATGATTACTCAAACATGAAGGCCTGGCGATCATGTTAAGCCAACCGTATCCACTAATATTACCTAAATTAGGACCCACATACTATTGTCTATCTAGGTGACTAATGACAGTGAGAACCCAACTCACCCCCACCTTCCTACCGAATATCTATGTGACCTCAACCTTATTCGGATGAGTCTAAACTCATACTTGAATTTCGGCTTAAACCGGCTAAGTCCTCTGCTTCGCGTCTCCATCATTTATCATTAAAGTTAATTACGTTGAACGGCTCAGTCCATTCAACTAATTAGTCCCCTCCAAAAAATATCGTGGATAATTGCGAAGAGTGATTGCCAGGATTTTCTTTCTTAGGAGGACACTCTCTGATAAATTACGTACCTTTGCGAGTCGGCCTGGTTTTCTTAGTTCTTTGTTGTCAATGGCTATCTGAGTATCATGGGATGAATAAAACCTGTATTGAATTATTTTTTCTAAAATAGGCCATTAATTGGCTAGAAAACTTTAATTGTCTTCGTTATTAACAAAAAAAAATCATTTTCGTCCTTATAAATAAATAATATTGGAAATAATAAAACTAGGGAACGCGTAATAAACCCAATAGCAGTTTTTAGGGTTCCGTACCCAAAGGGTAAAACGGGAACCCTATTACTAAGACTTCGCTGTCCGTCCGTCCGTCCGTCTGTCACCAGGCTGTATTTCATGAACCGTGATAGTTAGAAAGTTGAAATTGTCACATATGATGTATTTCTGTTGCCGCTATAACAACAAATATCAAAAAACAGAATAAAAAAAATATTTAACGGGGCTCCCATACAACATACGTGATTTTTTTGCCGTTTCTATAGATAATGGTACGGAACCCTTCGTGCGCGAGTCCGACTCGCACTTGGCCGGTTTTCATTTATTTTAGTTCGAACGTAATACGAAACCTAAAATGTTGAAGAAATAAAAATGACCGTTATTCCGATACTTTAGCAATAAATTCGAGCTTTTACGTCTGTAGAAAATTTTCACGAATGACATCGATATAAAATTAATACTTACTTGAATTTTATTTCAGAATACGTCGCCATTTTTATGATGCTGCCATAACTTGGGTTGTTAATTTTATCGTCAGTGACAGCCGTGACTGTTAACAGTAGATAGATAGTGCCGATTTTGTTGGCACCAAACTAAGCGTATCGCCGTCCCTCTTATAGCCGGAATGTACAAGCAAGATGTCAATATTTCACCTGATTTCATGTGCAGATAATCGACATTATTGTTAAATTACAATACATCATCACGCCTGTATTCCCCGAAGGGGTAGGCAGAAGTGCACTGCAGTGCGCCCACACTTCGCCGATGTATTTTTGGTCCCAATGTAATAGGGGGCGAGCCTATTGCCATTATACCGGGCACATTCCCCCTCAATACGAGGGAGATTTGGGCCATATGATTTGGGCCCAGTGCGGGTTTGTGAAATTCACACGCCTAGACGTGCAAGGTTTCTTCACGATGTTTTCCTTCACCGTTCAGCAAATGGTAATCACATGAAAATTATCTCAGAGGTGCGGGCCTGGGTTTTGAACTTGCACACCTTACCTTACCTTCTTGCCCATGAGGCTACCACTGCAATTGTTATATTAAGAAAAAATAATCCACCTCATGCCCCTGCTCACTGGGTAGTCAACGTTGTTGCGTCAAAATGTTTGCTAATACCAAAATGAACTCTGTGTCAACGCACGTATAGATTAAATCTCTGTCGTAAATGCCACGTCAACAAGCGTCATAATTCGCTCGCGCTGTCAGTGTCATTTCGTTGTAGAATGAACTTTTTCTATGTGTCAATACACTTCATTTTACTATGGAAAAAAATACGCGTTGTGCGGAAGGCATATGCTTCAACATGATCTATATAAATTGACCTGAAAATTTCTAGGAACTAAAGCTTTATTTTCAACAACATCGTAGAACATTTTTGGAATCATAAATGTAACTGTAGGTGGTTTGTAGATGGATTTTAATTTCTACAAAGTGGATAGATGTCTTCGTTATATAATTAATCAAGTATTGTAATATTAACCGAATTGGCAAACACACATACCTGACTATCTAATAACAAGCGGGCAGTACGCCTCAGGGGTGTGCAAATACTATCTCAGTTTGCATTCCAAATACTACGTAATTATTCAATTGTACAGGTAACGGATATGTAATCTACACACAATTATACGAAGACGAGTTTCTGATTAGGTAATCAGGGAATATATGTGCCGAAGATAGATGTGACGGAGGCTTGGTTAGCTATAAAAAAAGTCTAAACAAATACGTGTTATAAGATAGAAGTAATGAACATCATCGGAATTCATTATAAATTTTAGCGAAATACAACAGCATTCTGTGACGCTACCATTACTTGTTCAATATCATCATGTCTCTAGGCATTCTTCACATGTTTCTATTTCATAATGAAACCAAAAAGGTCGGTGCACAATTTGGCATATAAATATTTTAAATTAATACTAGCGGCTCTGGAAAATGGTAAAAAATAATCTCAAACAATATTAAATGTCCTTCCATATATCATAGTTATTAGTAGCCGTAGAAAACAACTGGCGAAGCTGGTTGTCATACAAAACCATCGCCAATCCCATTCTAACATTGTTCTTCTTTTCTATGAATACAAGCCTAAAAAAATATAATATCCAATTTATTAAAGTAGATAAAGTAAACCTATGGAATAGTAATGAAAAAATCTTGGCACCTATTCAATCAAATAAAACTCGAGCAGGTGAATCTTTTGCAAAAGAAACTATTTCCCGCTGGGAAAATGACTTCGTCTCCTGTGTCGTGTCTCGCACTTACTTTCCTTAAGATACCAATCCTCGGTCATAGAGTGAAATGAAAATTAATGGTGGCCGTGAGTATTTTTTCGTGTCGGTTTGAGTACACACCATTACTTCCTTTTTGGCGCTGAACCCTCATTTATTATGTAAGTTGGTCGGTGAAATGTTGTACGCAAAAATGCAGATGGTACGGAACGACCTTTCACACAAAGTAAATTAAATATGTCTACACAGATCTCCGTCATAAGGTGCTTTGATGTCCCGATGTCTCGATTATTTTTTGAAACGATTCAGGGAAATGTAGGATTCTTTTTTGTGTCCATATTTTGAAACGCCAGTCTATTCTCATTAATTTTAGGTCATTTTCGTATTTATCACATAGATAATTGAAAACTGTTAAATTATTAACTACAATCTCTCCAACCGAATATCTATCAGATCTTGCTAAAATTGTAACAAAATGTCTACACTGATGATCGGAATTATTCGTGATTTTTCACAATCTCACCTGATTGGATTGATCGAGCGGCACTTACAAATCTGTCCCCGAAAGATAATGAACGACAGGCGACGGAAGAGAGCTTTGTCAAGTTAGAAAACTATTCTTCATAAGGAGCGATAGCCTACATTTTCGGCGTCATAAAACGAGTTATAAATGAGTTATAGCTACAAAAGTTGGCAGTACAAAGAAGTTCCCATGATTTCTTGCTTACAATATAATGTTGTAGCTCAAATAAATAAACTTCGAGAGCTCTTTAGTGAAACAACAATGAAAGGTCACGTGCTTCTAACTATCGAATGAGCCGTCTTCGTAGGTAAATAAGCTGCTAGTTGGTTGACACAGAGCTGGGTATCTTGACGGTGATTGGATGAAATTAGAGGATCGTAAACACACGTGATCTGCAGCGTTGTTTGCTCGTCCCCTCCCTTGAATAGGCCAGCCGGAGCCCTTTCAAGGGTTGATGAAACACAAACTGTGTCACTGGTACTGCCGAAATTTCGGATGGTGTTTGTAGTTGCGAACGAACTGCCTTGTGCTGGGCTAATGGGGTTTCCGAACATGCCCAAGTTATTTCGTGTCAGTCCGGTGAAGTGCACCTAGCTCGGGGATTAAGTTCAGGATGAAATTACGAAAGTGGGTTGTTTATCTGTTTACAGTGTGAAGCCGAATTATTACAGGTTCACACAAAGTTTATTTTATGATGGTTTCGTCTAGTGGTTTGAGCGTAGGCCGCTCGGCTCACTGAACCAGGTTGTTGCGAGTTCGATTCCCGCCAGTAGCAAATTTCGGAAATGGACTTTTCAGAATTTTCCCTCGTGTGGATGTAACTGGGATCGACCCCAGTCCATTGAACGATATCCATAGTACAAGCTTTGATTAGTTTGGGATCAACACTGACTGTGTTTTATCTGGTGATATTTTTTTTTTTTTAAATACCAAATTTGATTCAACTCTTCCTACAAACACAAGTACCTATCTCAATCAGATAATCATAGGGTTGCTTATGATCACGACACATCATTTCATGTTCGCAGACAAGGCACCCAAGTACTACGGAATTCCATTTATCATAATTCACCTCTCCAGGAAAGGAACTAGGTAACGTTGGGGCACTTCCGAGGCACATGATTTGCATAATAACCCTACTAGGTGTTCCATAGTCGAATTTAAATCATAAATTTGGTATAATAAGGTCTATTTTGCATACGATGAGCGGGTCGAACTACTCTACGTCCGATCAATTCTCACATACAGTTTCGAAGACATTTGAACGTATTAGGAGAATGTTAATAGAGGGTAGAGGGTAGTTTATTAGAACTCGTGCTTAAACTAGAATCTCGAAGTACCACTATACCTAACCACAATGTAATCGAATGCGGATTTTGACCTCTCTACAAAGTCCCAACTCTGATTGGATGAAATAGTTAGTTTTAACAATGTAACAAGTATTGTAGTTTCTTCCTTAATTATTTCTTCTTATCAGCGTGAATTGGCGCTTAAATTTAAACGATAGAAATTAAGACAATTGCTAAAGTAATGGGAGTATAAATTCGCTTGTCTGGATGAAATTGCTTTTAGCGATAAGGCATCCGAGAATTATTGTACCTTCCTAGATTTCTATTGTGTTATAGGATACGAGTATAGTTTAATTTAAGAATCACTCTAACCGCAAAAAAAGACATTCTGCCGTGACGGCCCGCTAGTTCCATCTACTTCTGACCCGAGTTCAAAAACATTTAACACGTTACTTGTCAAAAAGTAGCAAATCTCATTTCATATTCACTTTCCATCGGGGTGCCCCACAAAAAATGCACGGCCGATAGTGAAGCCGATAGGCAAATACCCACCCCAAATCATGACCTAATATTGGGCAATTTATCACCGACAGACCTTTGTGCCTGCGCCATCAATCTTGGGTTCCTCCGCTCAACACTCCAACTAATTATTGTCGATCGTGTCTTGACAGTTTGCTTGCGGACTCCGACATTTTTTTTACACTGAGCTGATGTTTGACGTTCGAGTGTTGGTGGTCTCCCCTTGACGTGTAATCGTAATAAAGAATAGTCACAACGGTATTAGATATGGTATTATTTTTATTTCGTCGGTAAGTATGTTTACGACACTGACAGGTGCATATAAAACAATGATCCCATTACATATCACTGTTACGCCGCGAGTTTAATCAGTATTTACATGATTTGGTCTTGTTATAAGTTTGTAAAGGAGATTTATTGAAATAGTATAATTAATATGAATTATAAATTAAATCATTGGATTGGATTATAAATATGAAGGAAACATTAAAATACCACTTAGATTATAAAAAAAACTAACTATATTACAGACTAAAATATAAGTCATAGTATTTTTTATCAGGTATAAACTATTGCAAGAGTAATCAATGAGGTAAATACCATTAAAATTTGAGAATAGCACAAATAAAAGTTACCTTAAAAAATGAAACAAAATTTAAAACAGCTATTATGTAAATCTTATCTCTAAAAATTTTCGTTAGAAACAACATGACGGATTTACAATACATTTTGGCAGCAGTTTTGACAGAAGGTGATTGAAACTTGTTCACAATTTAACTACGTAATCTCTCTGCAGGTCTCCCTAACTTGACTTCTAACATCTCAAAGTAGGTTTCCTTCTAAATGACTACTAATGTTTGTTCATGTGAAAAATTAAGTGTACGTCATACCCCTACAAGAACAGGGGTAGAACGCGATAGAATATGTACCCCAGCAAATACTATCTGTCACGGAAGTGATGACTGTTAATAGATGAGCTCTGGAGATCACTTGTGGGGAGGGGTGGGGAAATGAGGGCATCCATTATGACGGCGTCGTGTAAATGCGGGGAGACTTGACGCTAGTGTTTAAGCAACATCGAAGATTAGCAACCATCTTTTAATTTTGTTATAAATGTGAACTCCAATGAATTGATCAGGGGCCCAATTCTCACATGACCTACATTATCTCTAACGTGACATATGTCGAAACAAAACGAGTACGACTAATTCGGCGTTTTGTTTCGACACTCGCATCTTTAAAAGTATAGAGACCCATTTTGAAATTTTAGGTTTTCGAATATAAATCTTAAATTATCGTTCTAACGACCCTTTTTCAACAACAATATTTTCGAGTTAGGTCTCTATACTTTTAAAGATGCGACATATGTCGAATTAGAGATGATGTCAACCATGCGAGAATTGCCCCGCAGGTTAGTATCGATCATTTCTCACTCTATTGTGAGATCTAGAAATTTACTAGATTTCCGTTCCCGTTTATTCAGCTTGAACCTAAATAAACGGGGACTCCAGTAATTAGACAAGTTCTGACAATGTTAGCTTCAAACTGAATAAACAAGAACTTAAATAGTTTATTGACATAAGTATTAACCTAATTCCACATCTAATTAAACCAACGACGGTTGTATAAGCGATTTAAAACTGAAACTATACGACTACATATATTTATAACATGATATTCATCCATAAACACAGGAGGCACACACATTTGTGTTTGTTTCCTGCTTTGCCGAGTCTATATAACGTTAATGACACAATATTTCACTGAGACACCGACTGATAACATAGTAATTTTCACGGGTAATATTCGCTCTTATAAAACATCGCGCACGTCCCGCCTAAAGGGGAAATATTACGGCAGGTAGAGTTATTTGTTTGCCTACAAAAAGTTAGGTGGAGACATTTTACCTTAGACACAAAAATATAAGCGGTTGGAAAGCCGTTTTCAGGAGAGTATTGTTGAATTAAATAACAACCCATTTGTTTTCTTTTTATTATTCCATGTAAGAAAAAAATGTAAATAACAATTTTTATAAAGTTTCATGCACATTTGCTGCTGATCAGTAGTGACGTGAGCCTATCGTATCTCCTAGTATTCTAGTTTAAGCTAAATAATTTTTAAGGGTAGACTCACGTCAATAGTTTAACGGATAGGATGGGAATCGAACCTAGAATGTCTTGGTTACGAGGTGACTGATCCAATCAGTAGGCTATCGCGATATGCTTTTTAGCAAAGTACTCCTATATCGGCCTAGTCTAGTTAATTGGGCCGTTAAATTTATGGGGTCGTTCCGGATCCGATGCTCGTCCGAAATTTCAAAAATGTTTTTTTCACGAATGTTCCCTAGTCTGGATATATACAGGAACTTCCCCCAGTCTATTGTTATATACCCATAGTACACGCGTGGCTTAGCTTGGGCCCATGCGATGAGTATGTTGTCTGCTGATGCAATTTGCGTTTTAATGCCGTTGTTTTAGGGTACCGCAGACCCTTAAAGTAATAAAGCATAAAAATATTTTACAGCGCTGCCGCCGGTGAAGTGGCATCCACACACGCGGGTGGCGAAGAAGGGCCATTTGCTTTATTACATTTACATCATACGCCCGTTAAAGCAGCCAACTGTACAAAATGTTGCATGAAATTTCCTTTTTCGTGTCGCGATTGATCTTTTCCACATCCTTTCAAATAACGTTCCGCTAGGGATTCTCGAATGCGGTGGTAAATATTTTTATGGTCCTTATGATTTTGGGTCAGTGAAATGGAATGACCTCCAACCACCCCAACGCTAACTCTTCAGCAGTATTTATCGTATACATACCTTTTTATATATGATTTATGTATCGCCAGTTATTATATGCTCATCGTATAATCACAAACTAAACAATGCTTGTACCTATTATGTCCGTTTGTATTCGATTTAATTTTTAGCAGTTTTTTACATAACTATAAAAAACAAGTAGAGGTGTTTATGTCAACAGCTATAAGTAAGCTAGCAGTAAGTTATAATTCGTCAGTATTTTTTCGAAATTACGATCATTGACAAATATAGTACTAACTAAAAATATAGAACTAAAATAAATCTTTGAATAAGTTAACGTTCGGCAAAAACATAATAATAATTCACCTTGCAAATACACACGCAATAAATTCTAAACGCAGAACCCAACACCGTATAAACAGATCTCGCATGGCCCGCAAAAAAGTTACAAATATTATTATGTACATAGTCACCGCGTAATGGTTTTGCTTTATTTTGTTCTTGATAATATTTTTTTAGGTATGACTTATTGTTATTCTTACTTTTGAATTTCTACAAAATATTAGGCCCTTCGCACACTGGGGCGTCAAAAGCGGCGCGTCAGAGTATTCGCCAATACCAAAACTCTACGTCAATACACATAAAGATTTAATTTCTGTGGTAAAAGCGCCCGCTCGCGTCCAAATTCGATCGCACTTTCAGTATCATATAGTTAAAGGATGAACTTTTTGGATGAGTGAATACAGTGCGAGCGTTGAAGCCCATGTGCTGAAAAGCCTATTTTGGGTGCAAAAAAAAAGAAAAAAAAACAGAATATGGTAAGTTTAAGTCAGTAACAAACTTGTTACAACCATCAACGTGTTAGCACTAGCGTAAGTACGTGTATTAATGTCTTTGACGATGAAGCTTGTCCTAGCGGTTTCGACGTAGGCTGCTCGGCTAACTGCACCGGGTTATTGCGGGTTCGATTCCCGTCAGCAAAGAATAGATGCTTTTCAATTTTTATTTATTAAAATCAGTATTTTCAAATTTATATTATTATTTTCGATCATCATAGAAAAAAAAACTATTTTTGAACAATAGTCTACTTGTTAAAACGCGTATCTTGTAAGGAGTGCAGATTGATTTACTCGGGATACGAACATCTTAGACATTCAGATTTCATGTACGAATATTTTTTTTGCACTAAAATACTTACATTCACATTTCAATAATACCTTTTTTTTAAACGTCGGAAAATCCTTGATGGATAGCAGATGGAAAGCAGCAGGGTTATTTGGGAGACCCGGCAGAAGGCCGTATATCCATTAAATTTCACCAATACCTTATTGAACCTACTGTAATCGTAGGTATACCCTTGTTCCCTATTATCAAAGAACTCCGGTTTTGACACATAGAGCAACTATAGAAAGGGGTCCAATATCGTGTTTGAAGCCGTACAATTCGCCGCAGGACTAGTCGGAACAAAAGAATGACCACACGACTAGCAGATTTTTGGGGACCGTGATCAAATAGCCATCTGACGCTGGCTTTGCGTGAAATTGTTTACAGAAAACCAAAGAGAATATAACCACTGCGTCGAAAACTAGTGAATGTGGCAACTGAAAATTGTATGAATTTGAGAGTCTAGTCAAGTTGTTGAAGTGGTCGATTCTTAACCGAGAGATATAAATTCGAGCCCTAACATCGCTTTTATATAACTAGCATCTACCCCCGACTTCGTCCACGCAGTCTTCAATTGTTCAACATTGTTATAAATTATAACCTATATGTTATTCTGATGTAATAACAATAATATCTACTGTAAAGTTTCATGAAAATCCGTTACGTGTTTTTTTCGTGAAAGAGTAACAAACATCCATCCACTCAACCTCAAAATCTTTCACATTTATAATACAGGATCATCATTAAAACACTAGTAGTGATTAGTAGAAGTTAGATAAAAATAAGTTTGATTCAATGGTACATCCATTGAATTACCAATATCTTTGTGCAAGTTTTCTCCTGATCAAAATATTGGAATTTCCACCTGAACGATTCAATTGTAAACCGCGGCCTTTGCTTTGCTTGAATGGTCCTTTGTTTCAGTAACTGAATGTGAATTAACCTGGAACCTTGTCATATTTCAAAAACATCGCAAATTCCAGTAAAAACCGTAACTACAGGGTGCCTGTCAACGCAACTGCTTCAGTTAGATTTTTCAGTGCGTGCAACACAGTTTTCAAACACGCAATCATCACTATAGCTTTTTGTACAGGTATTCACTGAACAACTGGATGCATTCATCGTTCCGACCATCTCGCCAATACAGTGTCAGCACTTACAGGCGCAAATAAAAATTGTAAAAACCCCCGTTTCAAATCCCCCGGGCTGCGGGATTCGCACGTTCCACACGCACGAACTACCCCCTCACAGAGAAAGACTACGACATTATTTATAAAATTATTTATTAATATAAGCTCACTCTATAGTTCTTTCTTATTTGCAGTGAAATCGTTAAACTACCTATTTCTATGGTAAGAATGTTTTCATTTAATTATCTAATTGCAGTAAATCTAAATATACTTATCCTTATCAGAACAACAAATAAGTCATTAAATTAATTGTGAACGTCATTTCACTTTTAATTACAATAATTATCTGCTTAATTATGATTATTGTATGAAGTAAGTAGTCATAACAACATTAATTATAGTTTAAACTTATACCAAAGAGCGTGTAACTTATCATGCAAACTGTTCAGGAAATCCATTCGTCTAACTTGGCCCGTTCATCAGTTTTATGTGCCCACATCCTCCATGTATCAATTCCAAACTTCTCATTTGTGTCCACCATAAGTTTTCCTTTCCGTAGAACACAATCTAGCTCCGTGCATGCGAAATTAAGACCAATGGTGTCAGTAACACGTTCTATATTAGCCAAGCTTATAGTCTCACATAGTGACCTGTTTATGTTCGTCTCTATATCCTTTCTTACACGTACTACGTTCTTGTTCCGCGTTGTATATGACCAGCTTACGAAGGCTTGTATATTTGCTTATTCCAGTCTAGTGTTAAATAAAAGAAAATCAGGAAATAGTTGGTCGTGCCAAAACAATATCGTAAATACGGAGGATGCGAGATTGTGCGATTTAGATCTAGAATAACGTTCTTACGTTCAAGCAAAACAGACCTCAATTTTGCTTATCACAAGATCGACATACAATAATCTAGTTATACATTACAGAATATAATACTGTATTCTCTGCAAAATCTTTAATCCTTATTATAATTCAGACGGGCTGCCTTCGTAGCTGAGAGGTACGCAGTTCTATCCCAATCAGTGCATTCCAAGCATCCAAGAATAAACATTTGCAATAGTTGGTGAAGCTAGCAAGCCGCAGGACCATCTAGGAATGTTATAACCTCACATTGTTAGAAATCTTAATAATAATAATCCATTACCTAAAATAACTATGACAGTATATTAAATGGTTAAATAACATCACACCAATATTTCGCCGTTATCTATAATGTAAATGCTTCCCGTGATACTGCGCGCGCGATCGCTCGATAGATAAAGAATCAGGTCGGCGACCTCCTCGCTCTGCGCCATTTTACCCAACGGGTAGAATTCTGTGCGCTTTCTGTACAGCTCATCAACTTCTTCCTTACTTAAACCAGCTGTCTCTGCGAACGTTGTGTTCGTACCACCCGGATTGACGGAATTAACTCGCACGCCCCGACGACCCAATTCTACAGCGGTGCATTTGGTGAATTGGTCGAGAGCGGCCTTAGATACACAGTACGGCAGGTATTCCACGTCTTTGATGGGTCGCAAAGCCGCCACGCTGGACACGTTGACGATGTTCCCTTTAGTTTTGATGAGATGCGGGACGGCCAAACTTGTGAGGAGATACGGCGCTCGCATGTTAGTCGCCATCGCCTCGTCGTAAAGTTCGACGCCTTCTAATATGCCGCCTCGTACGCCCACGCCGGCGTTATTCACCAGCACGTCTATGCGGTCGAAAGTTTCGATTGTTTTTGTGACGATATTTTTCACATCACCGTCGACCGATAGCTCGGCTTTAACGATCAGAGGCTTTATACCTTTCGCATCTTCACATTGTTTCGCAACTTTGTTGAGGGATTCTTCGTTTCTGCCGACTAGGACGAGTTTGGCTGATTGTTTGGCGTACAATAGAGCGGCAGCTGCGCCGATGCCGGAACTCGCGCCCGTGATCACAACAACTTTGTCGGTGAAGTCCATCGTCGGTCGCGTCGCGATTACAACTAACCAGTTTACTTATTTATATATCAACCTTCAAGACCGTAGATAAGGAAACCGATCGCCATTCAAGTAATTATCGCGCTGGCAAATATTTCCGGAGGGCATTTAATTATTTTTTTACAAAGATCTATGTTTTTGCGCTTAGATCAGAAGCATATAGCATTATTAGTTTATTATTTTCTGAGATTGTTTACAGTAGCTATATTAATTCTGTGAAAATCAAAGTAATATTTAAACATTACTGCTTAAGTGGTAGTGGTAGGAGGGCTAAGCTTACATGGTCAAAGAGTACTATTGCCGTACAAGATCGTAATATTTACACATTTTGTTCCTACATTGAAGTCCATAGTTGAGGTATTGACAAAGCGACATCGCTACGCAGAATCTCATTGTTCTATTTCGACCTCGAGGAAAAGTTCAATGTTTAAAGTATAAACAAAATATTAGAACAATGAAAAAGGCGGCAGCGAACGTCACGCATCACGTGTAGCAGCGCAGCCCTCAACGCGTACCACGAATATTTCCGTACATAGCCTGTCATTTCATTATTGTCGGCTCCCGGTACTCTCGGGAAATTGTGTTAGCAGAAATTATTCGCGTCGTACCATTAATTTTTTATCAAAAAAATATACTTTACATTTTACATACAAATAATATTATAATTACATTAAAATATTCTGCAGACCAAAATAAATTAAAATTAATTACTTATTTTTATTGCATAATGTACCTACGGTATTACATTTTTGACGTAAAACGTGGCAAGAGAGGCGGCACGGGTTAAAATTATGTATTTTAAAACTCATTATCAATGCAGGATTTGGTTAATCCATTCATCCCGACTTGCCTCTGGTTATCGAGGGCAAACTACGTAATGTCGGTTCGGAGGCATGCCATTTACATGAATGATTATTCAGGCGTAGCTGCCGTCACGAACGACTTTCGGCTATAACCCTATGAGGTATAAGGTCGTCTTTGGAAAATTGGTGTGTGCGAACATTCCGAAGTTTATCTGTGCAGCCCACATGGAAAGCATTGTCCAAATCCGTTGGCCTATGTTAACAGAGTACATCCCTAGTTTGGTAACGGACGGTAAACATCGAATTCCAATATAATATTTTAGGAACCACTTATTCATATTTCTTACCGTCGTCTAGGTTTTTTTGTTCCAGAATTAATGGACATATTGTGTATTCTAATGTTAGACAGTGGGATATATTTCTCGGAATATTGTCATTTATAAGGAGACATATTAATTGGGTTTTCCCGATAGGTAAGTAAGTATAATATTATGATATGGCAGAATAAAGATAAAGGTATCTAGTACAGAATGCCTCATTAGATACCGTAATATAAATGATGATTTTCTTGTATTTTCCTTTTTATATCAATATAAAAGTTCGATATATTAAGACCTGCGTCAAAATACGTGACCCCTTCTTTTGCAAATACCCAAATTACGCGATTTATATGGTCTAACTATAGTCAATGGTTACTAGTGGCTAATCATTTCATTTAACAGCATTTTTTTTCTTTTATGTATGTGACCTCTTGATGTCCAAGAAGTCACTCAATAATGCAATACGAGTAAATACAAATTAAATAGCCAAAACAAAACAAAGTTAGATAAATATAGACAAAATGATTCGTTTCATAAGATTGTTTCATATTGTATTATATTTTATATTGGATAAAAGACGTAAGGAATAACCCTTTCTTGGCGTGGGCAACGGAGCCAAGACTCTGCTCAGTGGGTGGCGACATCCGTAAGTTGGGGTCTTATCATAAATCTTCGTGGGCCCGCGATGGATCACTCCGCGCGGACCCTCGCCCTCTCCGTTCAACCCATAGGGGCGTCAAGAGGCCCACTGCAAAATTTTGTCAGAACTAAAATGAACTGTATTAACTTATCGAAAAAGCACATTCTTCAACGAAATTTCTTCGATGAGGCGAGTTAATTTTGCAGTGCAGTTTTACCACAGAACTTCAATCTTTACGTCTATTGACACAGAGGTCGTTTTAGTATTATTAAATATTTTGCTGCGCGCGACTTGACGCATCAGTGTACCCGGGACTTTATACTTTATTATTGGGGGCTTATGTATTCGCAACCCTTACAAAATATTCAAATTGCAGGACCGTTGAAGGACTAGGAGAGTAAATTAGAATAATTGCTGGAAGAACTCTTTGTTTTTGGAATTTTAAATGTTTATTAAACGAGTCTAAACATAAAACACTCAATTTAGTTCTGTGTCATTGTCTACATAATCGTTAGGCACAGCTTGAGGATTAGGCGATTGAATCAGGACCTAACATATAAGGCTTATATTAATTTCGAATAGAAATTTGTGAAGAAATATATAAATATAAACGGCAATGTATGAAACAACGAAATAAACGCTTTACTCAGCATTGAGATATAATAATGCTCACCCATAAAATTACCTTTTACTAATTTCACATCATGTTAACCCCGCACTTACGACAAAAGTGAAGCAACGAGCCTGAATTGAGGCATATCAACTTAATGTGAGTTAAGTTACGGCCGCGATCGACTTACTATGGGTGTTTCACTTATTTTTAGGAATATTCCGTGGCACCTTGATTAAACGTGCATTTTTCATATGAAGAATAAATGACATGAACAGTAACACCAATGAATATAAACATTTCCATTTATAATCTATTTCGAAATTAAACATGACCATATAAATATTTGAAATCAATAGCGTCGACGGCGCTAATAAAAAAAAATGTCTTCTTTTTTTACAAAATGAGTGAAATGATGATATTTTGATGGAATAAGATGAGGAATGCCTGCACCTGCGATTAAAGGTATTTATGGCAATGTCGAGTAATTATAGCAAGGACAAATTCAATAAATACACATTATAAATAAAAATTTATGATGACAGTGATAAAGATGGCGGATGAAATCATCAAAAAAAAATGTCATTTTAAATGGTAAGCAATGTTGACAACAGGAAATGGTCCGCGCTCTACCAAATGAACCAACCGAGGTTTAACGAATTCATAAAGTAATTGAATGTCAATAACTAAACTGTCGATATTCAAATTGCAATCCGGAAATGCTTTGCACATCCCATGTTGTAGAAATAGTACTTAATTGCATACAATCAATTTTTAATATTATTAGTGGTAATAGTGGCGTTTTAGAAAAGTTTTGTACTGAACAATTGTAGATGGATCACAAATTAAAAAGCAATCGAAGCCGCAAGCAAAAGCGTTTTTATAGATGTAAAAAAAAAACCTACTATGAACGAAAATGTTCTGTGTATGTACAAAAGTTTTTTTATACGGAAATCGCGGTTCGACGATTCGAGGAAATCAATCAGCGTTCCATTGGCCGCGGATCAAAACGGATGCGGTTGATGGTAGAGCGTTTAACTCTGATTATTTGGCGGCACGACAACAAGATAAATGTGCCAAAATACTTATTGCGTCCTCGGTTTCCGGTTTCGGGTTTCCTGAACGAGAAATAAGGAACTGTATCTCTAGTTAACATTTGAAAATGTGTTCAGTTTTCTATCAGATTATAATGATTTAGTCGCGTGCTCGTGTAGGTTTTGACACAGAAATTCGGCCTACAAATATTAAATAAAAAGTGGAGTTAGTGGGCGTAAATGATTTTTGTTTACCCTACTACGGCGAAGCCAAATGGAAGAGTTATGATTGAAATATCGAATCACAGTTTAGCGCTGCAGTTTCAAATAGAAAGACATTTTTATGTTTGCGTTATTTACAAATTATGAATTCAAAATAATGTCGTTATCAAAGAATTAAAAACACTGAAATAACGACATCATGCGTCATAAAAAGTAAGATTCAGAAGAAAGAGAAAAATAAAAAGTTGTAATTAGTTTGAGTACGTCGAAGGTTCAACCATAAAGGTTTAATTTTAATCAAATATTGAACAACGCTGGAGTAAGTAAGCCTCGTGTTTCATCCCTAGGAATAGGTATAATAATGTAGGTGTTTCCGTACACGCCACGTTCGTGGTACGCAGGAAATCCTCTCGGAAATCTCTTCAAGTTGTACACTCACAATGCCAGTGTTGTACTTCGTGAAAACGTAATACAAACTTTTTGGATATTACACCCCGAACACACTAGGGCAAACTAATTCACTTGACTTATAAAAAAACTTTATTCTGCGTCAATATACATAAAGATTTAATATCCATGGCAAAAGCAACGGGACCATGCGACTAAATATACGCTTGCATCATTGATTATAATTTCGTAGAAAAATGTGCTTTTTCTATGTGTACTTTACTGTTGTTATGGTCAAAAAATGTTCACGCACTTTTTGACGCTTTTATTTGCGCAGAGCTTGAGATAAACTTAAAATGTTTCGTTATTTTTGTCTTTCGATTTACAATTGAGGTAAATAGATAATTTTCTTTTAACTTCTCCAAACCTTTCTTTTGATTATATTCGTGCGAGTTCTAAGACAATTCAGGTTTTCCCCGATACTCGTCGTGGGTCAAACCTCGATGTCTTCATTGGATACCGCTGTAGATACTGGCTTCCTGGAGTAACAGTGGTGATAATGAGTGAGTGTTATGGCATTGTAAAAGTAAGTAATACCTAGTGGTTTATAATTTCAAATTCATTAGGGTTCCGTACCCAAAGGTTAAAACAGGAACCCTATTATGTTCGTGCGACCTAAGACCTAAGACTTCGCTGTCCGTACGTCCGTCTGTCACCAGGCTGTATCTCATGTAGTTAGAGAGTTGCCGCTAAAACAGGAAATACTAAAAAACAGATAAAATAAATATTTAAGTGAGCTCCCATACAACGAACGTGATTTTTTTGCCATTTTTATAGATAATGGTACGGAACCCTTCGTCTTCGTGCGCGAGTCCGACTCGCACATGGCCAGTTTTTTTTTATTCTGAGGACCTATTCTTCACACTTCGGACAGGATGCCAAATAACTATCAAATGAATAAAGTTATTCGGTTGTTAATTTATCCGTCAAATAGTATTTTTTTCTCTCGAGTCGAGTTTTTCAACGTAACTTATGATTTAAAAAATCCGTTGTTTAAATTAAATTATAAATACAATTACATTTAATATGCGTTCTCAGTATTTACCACGACAGCAATTAGTCTGTTAACTCAGTTAACTGATTCTCAATGCTTACTGAAAATTTTATTTAAGTCAATACTTGCCGAGATTCATGGATTAGCATTTTAGACGGAGTTTTGCTAAGTCAATAAATTAGGCTTCTATTTAAATAACTGATATAAAATTTTAAAATATCCTATATATAACTAATAAATTTACGAAACTGGGTGGTTAACTATATAGTTAGAAATAGAATGTACACAATTATTATTTTGATTATCATTATAAAAAAGGTATTTTAACAAGTTAAACGTATGTAAAGTACTTATGGTTCTTAAAAAGGTCAGCTAAAGCACGCTGCGCCATCCATCAGGCTCTCAAGGCGTATGACAAGAAGGCTTACTTCCCTTATGAATATTTATCGCCCTGTTTATTCCCAAACCAAGTGGCTTCACAAAAAAACATATTATGTTTTCACTCGGTTCGCTCAAGAATTTAACCTGTACTTAATATTGCTTTGATCGTGGAAAAGTGCGTGCTTTTAAAGGCAATTTCGGGCTAACGATCAAAGGCAAAAGGTAGGCAGGTATTTGAGAATATTTCAGATGCTATTTGAGTTCAAATAACATTGAGAAGGTAGGTATGGAATTTTTTGCGTACCTACTCGTATTTGTTCAAAGTAGTAATGAAATCAATATTTACGGTAATACAAAGTCATGTTTAATGTAATGGGGTGAACAATTATTGTTATTGGAAATATATTACGTATAAAATAACAAAATATTCTGAGTAATTCCATATTTTTATGCAAAATAGTGAACTTTTAATAATCCTTTGCGATCCATACAGACAGTGAGCTACAAATTTCTAGGTCTATCCTATTAACTTCATATGATCGTTGTTATACATTATTTATAGATGGTCCGTAAGAGCTACTCCATACTTACTTGATCTAGATACCTGCGAGGGTTCCTGAGAAAAAAAATGAATAAAGGATGGGCCCTACCTCGAATGAAAATCTAGGTTAGATACTGTAGATTATTAATTACAAGTAGAAAATGTAAATGTAGAAGATTGAAATAAAACTATTTTCCGTAAAATAGTTTTATTTCAATGTATAGTATTCGCGTAAATATAAGAAAACAATATGAAGAAGATTTCTATATAACGTATGAATTGAATTTTGTACCGCTTTTTGAACTTACATTTATCTCCTCAAAACTTTAACTTACTGCGTCAAGTTATACTTGGTAAACGAAAGTGTCCACCAACAATCGGTAATTGTTATAAAAGTTTGAACTAAGTTCAAGACAACGGGACCGCTCCGACTTCTTAAAAGCCTTCAATATTGGAGCCAAAAAATTCTTTGACAAAAGACGGAGCTTTGTTACACGAGCTGTCTTTGTTTTGGCCAACTTCTTTGATCAATCATGACAAATTGTATTTTGTTATAAGGGCACACCGTGACGGAGTTTGACAGTTCTTGCCTAAAAGTTTCCTTTTGTGAAAACAAACGGCTAAGTTCGAATTAGTTCTTGATATTAAATGCATCAAATTAATAGAAAAAAAAACCTGGAACTAATATCTATGTAAAGTATTGATAACTTATTATTGTTAAGATTTGCACATCTGCTTCATATACGAAATATGATAACATATAAAATAAAGTAACATACATATGTTTTTACAGACAATTGGTACCTACCTTATGTCACTGTCTTTAAATAGTAATAATAAATGTAGTAATTACAAGGGGAATGTTATGAAATTGAAATGGAAGATGGAATCTAATTCCGTTTGATTCATGCAATTCCATTCATTCATTCGGTTGCAAAAATCCATCCGAGAGACATACATAATAATAGCCTTCAAATATATCAAAAATATACTAAATAAAATTTTCAGTTGAGAAACGTGATCCATTATATTAGAAATACTAAATGGATCACGTTTCTTAACTAATTTTTTTTGTTAGGATGTAGTTTTTGAGAAATTAAAAGTATTTCATTTACTTTATAACATGTATTATAACATTTACTTCAATAATACGTACAAAACAATATATCTTATGACACAAAACAAAATTTTGAGACAGGCGAAATATAAAACTGAATAATTTTGACGCAATAACTTTGCGAACTGCTACGATAAAAGAAGTGCGATAAAAAAGCAAAAGGCCAGTGCTACGACCGTCCCATCGACGTCAAAAGTTCCTCAATATATCGTGTCAGTAATATCATAATATCTGTTCTGTCTACTTCAAGTTTCACAATATTTCACGCCGGCTTCCATAAACGGCGAATGCCTCGGAGGCCGCGCAAAAATATGGAGAGCAATAAAAATGTCAAGTCAGGTCATCAGAATGGAAAGCCGGAGGCGTTTTGTCGCCAGATGTGGCACTGAATCAATGAAAAACTGTTTCCTTACGTGGCTCACATCGAAGATGTATCAAGATGCGCCGAATTGCCGGGCGATCACGCGATTTAGTTGCAAACCTGTTTCAATCGCCGTCCATGAAAAACAACTGTCAAAATATATTGACAAACAGCCATGTTCGTTTTTTGTTTCTATCGCAAAAAAAAAGATAACAATATAAGTTACATAATCGCCCACGCTGCGAGGTTAGGGAGCCGCACTGTAGTAATAATGGCCGCTGTTATGTTAGCTGACGGGTCAAATTCTGATCAGAGCACCTGCTTGCGCTGACACGCAAAATATGTGTATTCAGAATAAATATACACCGGGCTTTTATTCCTGTACTGATTTAATAAAAGCGTCACATTTTTGACGTTGATATTACAGTGGAGAATATAGTAAGTAAATATTAATATTTCTGACACCAAACCGGTAGCACAGCCTGTTGGGACAAGACAAAATGTGAGATATCTATTTTATCTCTTTCTTTCTTATAAGGTGAACGTCTCGCTGTGACAAAATCCGTGATATAGTGCTATCTTGCAAGAATGTAAGAAAATCACGTCACAAAGCCGCTATTTTGATCACGGTAACGTGTTACTTCCTATCGTGTCTGTTTGCCCGTACACAGTGTTTTAAAGAGGCCTACCAATGGTTCGAATAATGAGTTCGGAACAGTTTTCATGTCGGAAGCGGCATTACACTGAACATTAGCCAGGCGATAAGGCGCCGGCACAAATTGGCGGGGGCACGCGACTCGGCGATCGCGTTAGTAAAGACCGGTTTTAAGTTCTCTACCGTAAGTTTTTATATTTGCTATGATTCGATAGCCCGTCTACGTTAAAATATTTAATATGAGCAGAAAATCTCATGAAAAATAATTACGACCCTCACCTTTGTCTACGACATAATTTTATTATATATTTAATATGTATGTGCGTGGCCGGCCGTACTGTGGGTGAATGGTGGATTTACATCATTGGGAGAACGCTATATTTTGTCTATGCCTTCATCTTTTATCTATGTATTTTTTCTCATTACTTTTCATTACAATTAAAACTTACAGAATTATTATATGATGTGATTTTATTATAAACTCTTGTCTACAACAAGAATTGGTGCCGAAACCCGTTTTACAATTACAATACATGATTATACATCATGGAGGACAAGGAGAAAAAAAGTTTAATGGTATTAAGAGGTCAATGCAAGGGGACCGTTACACGGCAAGAAAAGTATTTGGCAGAAAATGCTTCTGTAACTTTAGAAGATTTAGAAGTGCGGCTCCAGGTGGTAACCGACGTGATGAGTAAATTTCAAGGCTACCAAGCGCAACATAACATGATTGATGAAACTATATCTGATGATGACATCGAGGAGCGCATTTTGTTATTACAGGCCAATATTCGCCGACTTATGAAGAACTTAAACCAACATACTAAGCCGAAGCCCTCAGAAAACTACAGCGCAAAATTACCTACATTGGAAATACCCGTGTTTGATGGCAAAGATATCACAACATACAAACCGTTTATAGAGATGTTCGAGGCAGTAGTTGACAAGGATGAAAGGATTCCAAGTATACAAAAACTATGCTTTTTGAAGAAATATCTACGTGGTGAACCATTACAATTGATAGACAACTTACCCATCGTGGGCGAGTCTTACAGTGCAGCTTTAAAGTTATTGAAAACACGGTATGATAACCCAGCGTTGCTAGTGAGTAATCATGTTTCATATCTTCTAGATTTGCCAGCAATTAAAGGTACTGCTGCTCAGTTAAGAGAACTAGTTGCAAACATTAGGCAGCATTTGACAGCTTTAAAGAACCTTGATCAGCCTGTTGATCACTGGGATGCCATTTTAATTACAGTTTTGCTACGTAAGCTGGACCCCTATACTGCCAGGCTGTACCATACCGATAGGGATATCACAGAGTTGCCTAAGATTAATAGCATATTAAGTTTTCTAGATAAGCGGGCTGCTGCATTAGAAGCTAGTCCGGCTCAAAATGATAAATTTGATAATAAATATAAAAATAAAAGCAGTGTAACCTTAGTATCCTCCTCCAATAACAATAAAGTAAGTTCAGTTCAAAATAATAATGTAGAGAAGCAAAAGCAATGTATTATGTGTTCACAGTCTCACAAATTGCATACATGCTCACAATTTATATCCATGTTATCCAAAGATAGATTAAAATTCATTATTGACAATAGCTTGTGTAAGATTTGTTTAGGCCGCCATATGAAGAAGTGTAGGTACACCTTCAAGTGTGGAGAGTGCCATGCTAGTCACAACACACTGATTCATACAGAGGGAAAGCCACCAGAGACTGAGCAAGCTAATGAAAATACATTTCCAATAAGTTTACTTACATTTCAACCCACACATACAAATACATTACTGCCAACGGCCAAGGTATTAGTAAAAGATATTGAAGGTAATCAATATATGGCAAGGGCTCTCTTGGACAGTGGCAGCCAAATCTCTTTTTGTACTGCTGAACTAGCTAATAAGTTAAGATTGCCTCTTTTTGGTTTAAATAAAAATATTATTACCTTAGGTGGCAATAGGGATGTATGTAATAAGGGAATAAAATTAAATATTTCTTCCAGAGTACAAAATTTCAATATGAATATTACATGTTCTGTAATTGAAAAAATTACAGCAAAACTACCTCAAAGATCAATTAATTTGAGTAGATTTTCCATTCCAAAATGTGTTGCTTTAGCTGATGATGACTTTAATGTTCCAGGCGAAGTATCACTACTGCTGGCAGCAGACATTTTCTTTAGAATATTGCAAGACGGCAAGGTTGAAGGAGACCCAGGGGATCCTATTTTAATCAACACCCGCTTTGGATACGTCGTATCAGTCTGCGATTATACAAGTTCCAATGTTAGTACAGCCTTAACTATGCATACAGTAGATATTGATTCCGATATTGATCTTCATAATCAAGTAAAGCAGTTTTGGGAAACTGAAAAAGTACCTGAAGTGTATCATGAAGCCTTACCGGAGCACGAGTATAGTTTAAAGGTATTCCAAGAGTCTGTGTCACTCAAAAATAATAAGTTTGAAGTCAAACTTCCATTAAAAATTGCATTACAGGATGTCGATCCATCTAATTCATATTTTATTGCATTACAGAGATTAATTTATTTACAAAAACGTTTTAAAAGAGACCAAGCATATTACACTTTATACAAAGATACTATACAAGAATACCTAGATTTAGATCATGCTCAAATTATAGATACTGAAAACTGTGATTCTCAAGATCAGCCTTTATTCTTTTTACCTCACCATGCAGTATTAAGGCCTGAAAAGCAAACAAACAAGCTGCGTGTAGTTTTTGATGGTAGTGCAAAAACAAAGAGTGGTCACAGTCTCAACAATATACTATGCAATGGTCCCGTATTACAAAAGTCTTTATTCGAAATATTATTATTATTTCGCACTTACAAATATACATTTCAATGCGATATACGTCACATGTACAGAAATATATTAATACATTCTGACCATCGTTGTCTTCAGAACATTCTATGGCGTGACAATGATGTTATACAATGTTTACAGTTAAAGACTGTAACTTATGGTTTGACTAGTTCTGCATTTTTAGCCACTGCATGTCTTATAGAGCTAGCCAAACGCTATCAGTCTCAATATCCTTTAGCGAGTGAAGCCATTTTGCAATGTTCATATATTGATGATATCCAATCGGGTAGTGATACACTTCAGGGTGCTATATTATTAAAAAATCAATTACAAGAGCTCATGTACAAGGGAGGTTTTCAGTTACACAAATTTGCATCTAATGAATCCGAATTGCTACAAGATTTGCCAAAAGATAAAGTCAGTCATGGTTATAAAGAGATTGATCAAGACAAATCAATACATAAAATATTGGGACTTGCATATGACCCGCAGGCCGATGTATTTAAGGTAAGTGGTAGAGTAATGTTAGCTTCTGATAACAAACCACCTACTAAAAGAAGCGTTTTAAGCATCATAAGTCGTCTATTTGATCCCATGGGTCTTGTTGGACCTATAACTGTCAAGGCAAAATTATTTTTACAGCAAATATGGCAATACAATTTGGATTGGGACGTTCCATTACCCAGTGAATTAGTAAAAATATGGAATGATTTTTATTCAAACCTTATAAACATGTCAGAAATAAATATAGGTAGGTACTTACAAACAGCTGACTCTGAAGAATCCGAGTTAGTAGGGTACTGTGACGCTTCTGCTAGTGCCTATGGCTGTTGCATTTTTATAAAAGTCAAGGTGCGTGATATTTATAATGTACATTTAATATGCTCAAAGTCAAAGGTGGCTCCCTTGAATTCCAAACTAACCATACCTAAACTAGAACTCAATGGTGCATTGTTGTTGGCCAAACTCATTAATCATGTAAGCTCCATTTTTAACATTAAAAGAATTTCTTTATTCTGTGATTCAAAAATTGTTCTGGGTTGGCTTGGTCTTCCCTCTGTAAAACTCCCTGCATATGTAGCTAACAGAGTAAAGGAAATAATTAAGCTTACTTCCAATATGAAATGGTTTTACACTCCAAGTTTGCTTAACCCCGCTGATATTTTATCCCGTGGTTGTGATATGCAGGAATTGATAGGAAATAAGTTGTGGGCAAATGGTCCTGATTACATTAGAGAGGCTAGTGATTATTCCTTATACTTGTCTGAGATAGAGTTACCATTTCAATATAAAGAAATTCCAAAAATTGAATATTTAGTTCATGTCAATTCAACTGAAAATCCAAAAAATAAAAACCTAATTTTACCACTTTTAGAAAAATATTCTACTCTATTTAAAACTATTCGAATCATGGCATTAGTGTTAAGAATTGTAAAAAGGTGTCAAAAGCAGGCAATTACAGGTTATTTTACTGTGCAGGAGTTTAGATTGGCGTTAACTTACATTATAAAGGGTGTTCAATTATTTTATTTTAAGGTAGAAATAAAATGCATTCAAGAAAATACCACTTTGAAATCATTAAATTCATTAACTCCATTTATAGATTCCGATGGAATCCTTCGAGTAGGGGGTAGATTACAAAATGCCAATCTAGATTACTCACAGAAATTTCCAATTATTTTACCAAAACATTGTCATATTACTACGTTAATAATAAGGCAAGAACATTTAAAGTTAATGCATGGAGGCCTAAAGGTTGTTTTAAGTAGTTTAAATTTGAACTACCACATTATAAATTCTATAAGAGAAATTAAAAGTGTCATCCATAAATGTATAACATGGTGTAGATATAGAGCCAATACTGCTCAGCAACTTATGGGATCTCTACCGAGCGATCGTGTTAATCCTGCTCGAGTATTTCAAAAGGTCGGCTTAGATTACTGTGGACCTTTCGATATCAAACAATCTTCTAAAAGAAATAGTATTGTTACCAAAGGCTATGTAGCAGTTTTTGTCTGTTTCACAACAAAAGCAGTGCACTTGGAGGTAGTGTCAGATATGTCAACTGACACTTTTTTAGCTGCATTTAAGAGATTTATTGCGCGAAGGGGTTATCCATCAGATGTTTACTGTGATAATGCCACTACCTTCAAGGGGGCTCAAAATAAATTGAAATAATTATACATATTACATAATACGGAAAATTTTAAAAATTGTATCAATAACTTTGCAATTGAAAAAGGGATTCAATTTCATTTTATTCCCAAATACAGTCCAAACCATGGCGGTTTATGGGAGGCAGCTGTAAAGTCGGCAAAAAACCATCTTAAAAGAGTCTCGTCCTTCAAAGTATTTACATATGAGCAATTTAACACAATTATTATAGAAATAGAAAGTATTTTAAATTCTAGGCCTATCACTCCCATGTCACAAGACATATCTGATTATTCATATCTTACTCCAGGACATTTTTTGATTGGGTCTGTACTTACTAGTATTCCACAGCCCAATATTACTGACATTCCCTCTAATAGATTGCGATTTTGGAGATCTTGTGAGCAAATTAAACAAATATTTTGGAAAGTATGGTCTAATGACTATCTGACATCTTTGAACAAAAGGACAAAATGGCAAAAAGAATTTCCAAATTTAAAAGTAGGAATGTTGGTGTTGTTAAAAAATCTCAACACGCCTCCACTTCGTTGGCCTACTGGTAAAATAGTCAGAATTTTCCCAGGTAAAGATAACAAGGTACGGGTAATTGAAGTACAAACGTCTGATAAGAAGGTTCATTGCCGGGCGGTATCAAAGTTCGTTATTTTACCTATTGAAATTTAAATTTTATTAATTATAACTTTAAGACCGATTTGTTGTTAAAGACTAAATTCGTTAATTAAGTCGCCCCACTTTATGTCTACGACATAATTTTATTATATATTTAATATGTATGTGCGTGGCCGGCCGTACTGTGGGTGAATGGTGGATTTACATCATTGGGAGAACGCTATATTTTGTCTATGCCTTCATCTTTTATCTATGTATTTTTTCTCATTACTTTTCATTACAATTAAAACTTACAGAATTATTATATGATGTGATTTTATTATAAACTCTTGTCTACAACAACCTTTCATTCGGTCTACTATATAATTCTCGTAAATTATACAGTGTATTTAGTTACCCGCTTATTTATATATTTATTATAACAAATGTAACAGCTTTGTAGGTAACTTGACATTTTAAAATAATTATGACATACTCTAGGGAGCTTTTTACTAAAGTGTAAATACAACAGAAAACGCAAGTTTCCCAAAAAACATTGTAAAAACGTGAATTATATAGTAAACGGTTATCACGTTTCTACGAATACATTTTTTTAAACCCATAGTAGAGGCGCTGAGATTAGAACGTGTTGATTGTGACAGCCTGTGCGAGTTACTGGGTCTAAGTTGATGTTCATTGTTATTGCTCTTAACTGAACGTAGGAACGTATAAAAAACACTGGTAGTTGGAGAGCTTCCATAAGAATTGATGACATTTTTTTGGGACACCAGATTGCTTTCAGAGCTATTCGACTTGGCCTAATAGCTGGGGCAACAGACCTAGAATATAAGCACGTCAAAAAGCACGCGAGTATTTTTTTGTCATACCAAAATGAGCTGTATTTACTCAAACTGGAAGTACATATTTCAACGACATATCTTAGATATCGTGACATGTCACGTGTTTGCGTGGATTTTTTCTTCAGAAATTTGAAATGTATGCATACAGGTACAGAGTTATTTACGGATTGTACGACAAACATTACGCCAAATAAATAGACTATTAGTAGACTGTACGCTAGAGCATGTAGTACTAGCGTCTGTAATGTAAACACGACGGATTGTTCTAGTGGTTTAAGTGTAGACCGCTGAACCGTTTGGTTGAGGGTTTGATCCACGCCAGTGAGAAATTTCGGAAATAGCTTTTTAAATCTTACTATGGTCTGGGTGTATCTGGGATCGCCCCTAGTCCATAGCATAAGCTTTGATTAGTGTGAGATCGTATGATAAGGACGTGTCTGGCGATTTATTTAGAATAAGAAGTAAAAAGTAATTGATCTCTCGTTAAATGGTAATTCTCCATGGTACAGGAAGCTGTTATTCAACGCCCTCTCTCGGTGGACGGCAATAAATTAACAACGGGGTGGATAAATCCATTGAGCAGTTCGATCTACGATCGCGACTGCACGCGGAGACTGCATTTGAATAATGTACCGGAAAATGTATTACGCCATAATTCACCGTCTCTGTAGAGTTTTACTTTGAGTTTTATCAGATGTCATGTATAAATTATTTCGTGACAAATCCACGTGGATACCGGAAGCGAAGACATCGAACTAAATTGAGTTTGGAACTGCCTCTATTTTTGAAATTTTCATTAAAAAAATTATGTTTTATTTTTTTCGTGGAATGGGACGTTATCTAAAACTTATATGTCCTGTCAGCCCTCCAAATGCTGCGTTGTTTACCGGGGCGTCAAAAAGCGCGCGTCGAATAGGTTACCAATACCAAAACGAAATGAATTAAAGAAAATGTTTTTTAAGAAGAAGTTGACAACGCGAGCGATTTTAACGCGTGGTAGCGTTGCTTTTACCACAGAAATTCAATATTTATGTTTATCTACATAGAGCCCGTTTTGTTATTGGCAAAAATATTCACGAGCAACTTTTGACATCCCAGTTTTCGCGGGGCTTTAAGCCAAAAGGTGTTAAAACGTTACTGCAGACTTTAAGGTTATGCAGCAGACTCTATTAAGGGAAAAGCATACATGGATCCTAAATTAGTGATCGCAGATTTACGAATGTCTACAATTATAGATAACATCACATACAATATCTCACGCTGTAACGATTGTCATTATTTAGGTCACAAAAAATATTATTATAACGATGATTATTTCCCGGAACAAAAGCCTCGTTCCCCTCATCGGTTGTGACGTAATATTGATGTCAGCAGACGTAAGGGAATGTTCGGCGTAACGTCATTACCGTACCGTTTGTTTGATTGCTTACAGATAGAAGGATAGGGATGCGCCTCAAGCGCTTTGGACTCGTATCACTCAAGGGAACGTTCATAAATGTTAACGGCTTTCGTCGCGTTCCTTGTTATCAGCCTTATATTGTGTTTTTATGGAGTAGTGGCATCATGGTATTCCACCTTAGGGAGCTATGAGATATTTGGATGTAATGAACACACTTCGTACGGTCAACAAATTGGAATCTTGTTGCGCCGTAGAGCTAATATGGAGTAGTTCAATTCTGATAACATGTCAAATCTCTAAACATTTTTAATTGCTAAAAATAAAACTTACAGTGTAACAAAAAACCGGCAAGTGCGAGTCGGACTCGCGCACGAAGGGTTCCGTACCATTATCTATAAAAACAGCAAAAAAATCACGTTTATTGTATGGGAGCCCCCTTAAATATTTATTTTATTCTGTTTTTTAGTATTTGTTGTTATAGCGGCAACAGAAATACATCATCTGTGAAAATTTCAAGTCTCTTGCTATCACGGTTCATGAGATAAAGCCTGGTGACAGACGGACGGACGGACGGACGGACAGCGAAGTCTCAGTAATAGGATTCCCGTTTTACCCTTTGGGTACGGAACCCTAAAAAATGTCACAGGGTTTTTACTATAATATTCTGCATTTTTGTTACTATAACATTTGGCAGTAGAAAATTGTTATGCGTTAACAATTAACAATTTTGTATCACCTATTTGTAGTATTATTTAAGTCTGTCAGCAATTTTAACGCTTTTACTGGATTGTAATAAATAACACCAGGGGTGGAAGTCTGTAGACACTATCGTTGTGGTTTTTTTTATGACTTCATATTTTAAGCCACGAAAACAACATGTTTTATCAATGGTAGATAAAATACTACCGATGGAGACATTAGACATTGTCTCCTTGAAGCCATTGGACTTGTTATATTCTAAATACCCTTGATAAAAGATGTTGTTTTCGTGCCTTAAAATATGAAGTCATAGCAAAACCACAACGATAGTGTTTACAGACTTCGGCCCCTGTTCTATTTATGTATTTATGGCGAAAAGGTACAACCAAGAAAATCAGTATTTTTAGTAATTAATTTACTTTCAGAATCTGAAGTTAGTGGATAAATAGGTACGGATAATTTCGCCGTTAATCAGACTGCCAATTAGATGAATTACCGATTCATGCCGGCTGACCTCCCCCTCACTACGAATAGGGGAAGTAGAATAAGCGTTTGACTTTATCCTTTTTCGTCTGGCCCATGTCTGTCAATGCACGTGGAACGAGACCCATAAAATAAAAAAAATAAGAACACAGTTTTAATTACATTTTATAGTGTTTTTTTTTTTGGAAAATCCCCACAATCTCAAAAAAACTAACTACTACACGTATCATAGCTATCTTGGCAATGTTGGTGCACGATAGTAATTTGTTCACCATTTCGGGGAATTCAGACGTGATAGTGTATTTATCTCATAAAGCGATCACCAGACACTTGTATTGTGTATTTATTTTTAATTGGAAAAGATGGAATGGCTTCAAATTCATATTAGTGTCTAAAGAATACTTAAAAAATCCAGGAACAAATATTTCTCAAAGCAAATTATTTCTGACCGTGTTTTCTTTAATTAATTACTGATTATTCTTTAGTGGAAAACAGATTATTGCTTTTTGCCAAAGCGTTCTATGATAAAGTATGTATATTATCAGTGCCGCAGCAGACATCTTTGCGCATTGCAGGCTTCGTAATCGGGACTCATCCTAACTCTCCACTACAGAAGTATCCGCTCCTACTAAGTTGGAATAGTCTTCCGGTGTACGTGAAACCCCGAAATGACGTAAAATATTACGTACAACTTAAGCCATAAGGACCGTGAGAGTTCCAAAGTAATCTAAAGTACTAAGTACTTTTGTTCCCACTTCGATAGATAAAACAACCTAACTAATACTCACTGAAATTCAATAGGGGTACGTGCACGGAATTTTTACGTACCCAACTTACGGATAAAATATTTAAATGCGGCATAGAAAGGGTCGCAGATATTATTTCGGTGGCCTCGCACGGTTATGTCCGTTATCTCAAAGTTAAAACGGTGAAATATGTAGCATTATTAAATAAGCTTTTACAAAGGATACTTAAGTATTTCACAATTCAGAGTTTTGAGGTTTGGTTGGCATTTGGCATAAACTGGTATCATTGAAATAACTTTGTAACTGTTTTATTACTCTTTATGGACTTAGTTTTCAGTCATGATACCTTATTTATTGATACCAAATCCTTTTCAATATATATATCATACTTAGGTCTAGTTGGAACTTATTCTTAGGTAGATCGTTTTAAAGGTTACGAGTTCAGGGTGTGATGGCAGGCCCTTTAACAACAACTCTAATGCAGTATTATTTCAATATTATTCTGAGATACAGCCAACTTGTCAATATTTTACAAGTATTACTTGGTAAGAGCTCCATGGGTAAGCCCCTATGTCCTCCGCCATCTTTATATCCATCGCCATCGCCGCTAAACGCAGGTGGAGCCATTCCTCATCTTCTTCCATTAAATATCATCATTTCATTCATTTCCTAAAAAAAAGACTCATAGTACCATCCGCACAGGCCTTTTGCACGAAGTCGCAAAAATATTTTCATTAACTCGAACAATTCCATTTAGCAATAAAAAATCTCATTAACGGAACACAAGCTCAAAACGGTTGGAATTACGTCATAAACGGATATGACGCGGTGATATGTGAGCGGGACAATCAAACGTCATTAGGGCAATAGGTCGTTCGATGTGATGTCACGTCCGCTATACCGCGTCGATCAATGGATAAATATTTTCGTTATTGAACGGCGTGGTATAAATGCCATTGTCACTTATACGAACGTCTTTTGTTTTATGTGCAGATTGAATGAGGTGCTTCCATAGTAATTCAAGACCGGACGTATAATAATACGGGCAAAATGTGGAACTAACTTTATTGGCCAATAAAAAGTACCTGTAGAGTACCGCTTTGTGTGCCTGATGACGTTTGTGACTTTCATTTTTCCCACTCATACAGATAATAAAGTCAGTTTATCCTAACTTATGGCTAACACTCTTTCCTATTTTCATATGTTTCTTGCTTAGTCCTACAAGCAAGACAGGTAATAGGGATATTCTATATTAAACTTCAAATTTTACAAGTACGGTATCTGCTGTGTAGACTACCTACTATATTTATAAAAAATATTTATGAAGTAAAGTAAGTCAATACATTGCGGCGATACAAATCATGCTCGTTCAGAAAAGGCCACAGTAATTAGTTTGTAGGTGGATTGAAATTTCCATAGTGGAAGCAATGAATTATATTTCACCATTACTAGACCGTTATATAGCCACGTAAGTAAACAGATGTAGCGATCCGTCCGACCGGGGCTGGGTAAAATATAAACATCAGTGACACAGATACACGGACCCTTCATATCTCCGAGCGGTCACATTGACCGGCCCATCCGCACATCTATATATCATCCTTTCACAGTTTTATCGCACTCTCGCGCGAAGAAACGCGGACAATTGAGTAAACTCTTGTAAATATACAAATAAAATGCCTTTAAAAGGGTGCGGGCGCGATAGCGTTGACAAGTTGGGTTGCGGTGGAATATTTTTCAAATATTTGAGGAAATGCAGATAAATATAGGCCTACGACGACGAGGCGTAGCTGCTACGCCGGGCGCCAGTGCTACGATCGATTTATCGCCTAGCTACGTTATTCGTGAAAAAATAACATGCCTATTGCTTATTATTTCTACACATAGAGTCATGAGTGAGGCGCAAAATAAAAAGTGTTTGTCTCTACATCAAAATATTTAAAAAAATCTGTGCTACAATAATTATGATTCGTATTTTTATTTCTAAAGTAAACCATTCAATACTTTGCTTTTAAATCATTACATTAAGTTACCAACGTATCAGATTTTTTAAACGCAACGAAATATATAAAGGACACTTTTTTACACCGTAAATTGTATATGGTAAGTCTCTCGGCATTTCGCTTGCAAATTGCTCGTTGCAGGTAGAACGAGTGCCGCGTGACGTCACGCCGCCGTACCCCGCCATTAGCATATCGATGCGATTGAGGATGGCACCTAGTAAAAATGCACTTAAGTGCTGTTAAACGACATTGGTCACTAGCGTAGTTATGGACTTATTTTGCGGCGGTTATGTACATTGGAAATATTGAATGTACGCCGTGTTTGAATGAAATGTTCACTCAGACTTAGGTAAGATATTCATTTATTTGTCACCCCGACTTCATTTGTATCTTTACAAATAATTTATTCGACGAGACCATACTAATATTTTGCACCTCGGTGTGAGATGCCCACATATTTTGAGTCAACTCGTACCGAAGTGCGACCACTCTACAATTAGTTTCTTCCGATTGATATTCTCTGATCTAGTAATTTAGAAAATGATCTTCGTAAAATCGAAAATAAGCTTTCATGTCTTTCTCGAGAGTCTAAATATCCTTGAACCGAGCACGTACCACGAGTATTATATTGTACGTTTATCTCAGTATTCGCTTTGTGTTGTTAAGACGCAATGACCTACGTCCGACTAACATGATTGATGTTCTCTTGTGTAATATTTCTTTTCTATCTAGAATAATCCCATTTCCCGGGATGACGACCTAAATGAATTATTTACAGATATATGCCGTAATTCTTTCGGTACTCTATGGTCTGTTGTCTTATGGTCTGTACTTTTGGTCTGTTGTGATATTCGTTTATTTCTTTTTTCCTTGTAAATAACATAAAATATATGATAAATATGTGATTTTATTATTAGTTTCAAACAAGTACACGAAGGTGACGGCTTGTTCGTAGTATGGGCATAGATCGCTCGGTTCACTGCACCGAGTGGTTGCGGGTTCGATTCCCGTCAGAGGCAAATTTTGGAAATGATTCACTGGACCTGTGCTCATCCAAGGTATTATAATATAATCACTTTTTAGTTTGAGATTAATGAACACGATGAATGTATATTTCTTTAAATAAAACGCAAAGTCAAAATGCGTCTTGTCTACAGTTCGGAACGGCTTGTGGGGTGAAACGACCCAGTACCCTATTAAACAATGTCCTATCTAGGCAAAATGCTGCTGACCCAGTCAAAATTGGTCCACTGCCTCGTACCAAATACAAGCCTATCTATAATAATTATCTTCACAGCACATCGTGTTCAATCTTGGATGAAATCGAGATCGAAAATTTCAATTTAGTTCTATCTGCTATTCAGCCTATGATAAGGTTTAATATATTCAAGGATATTTAGATACCAGTTGAGATAAAGAATTTAGCTCCCGATCGTATTTGCAGAAGGTTGGAGTTTACCTGCGCGATGTATTCAGGCCCCCACGATTGTGTGCGCTCCCTCAGCCGTGCTACACGATAAGCGATGAAAAGACCTACCGCCGGACACTCTATTCATGTATATCATTGAGTGTGCCCGAGTACGGAAGGTAACTATGTAGAAAATCCTACTGCAATGCTGCCTACTGTCATGTAAGACTGCTTACATATCGTAGGTTTCATTTTAAAAACATCTTTATTTCAAAATGAAATCGCTTCGCTTTCGACTTGTATTTTCTCTCGACTCCTCTCTCTCTCTCGACTCCTTTTCACCATTGAAATCAATGGAAAGCTCATTAACAGATTAGTAGTGTGTTTTATCACGTTTGATACTTCGATAATTCTTAAGAAAACATTTATTGGGAAATTTATCCAATAAAACAACTTACAATGACTGAACAAATTATTTTTCAGTACAAGAGAGTTTCTTGTAAATATTGTGTGTAAATTTTGTTCCTTAAGCAAATTGTTCAGCTGAATAACCTAGTTAACAACGTGTACTTACTAATTCAAGGATCCAACATACGTTTCCCAAGATTCCGCAAAAAAAATCAAAAGGAAACCCTCCTCACAATAACACCGTGACTTGAATGTTAATTATTTAACTCGCCCAGAAAAAGGAGGAGAATCACCACTTTTTGCCTCATTCTTGAAAAAATCCTCGGCACATACAGAACCGCTCCGTTTATACTACGAGCCGGGGAGTAGTAAATCATTTTAATAATTGATCCCGGGTTGAAATATTCATGAAGTTCCAGAAGGTACACCGGGAGAAAAACGGATGAAAAATGCCCCGGCCGCCGCTAATATTACTACAGCTGACCGTTTTTCTGGCGATAGGCTTAAAGCAATGTTTGATGTTGTTTTGCTAACACATTTGAAATATTTTTAAAAATACGAAAAAAAATTATTGAAGCAGTTTAAATTGAGTTCTTAAATTAATTTAGTTTTATTTACCTTAACACTGCAGTTTAATCAAATAATAATAATATGTATGTTTCTATATGGTTTTTTAAAAGTTGCGTTTGTTTCGAGGCTAAGACTGCCAAATATTTCCACTACTGTTACTACTGTAAGCCAGAATCTACAGCGGTATCTGACGAAGGCACCTTGGTGTGACGCCTTTTTTCAAAGGATATTTGTCTTGGGATCCGTGAATTAAATCCCGAGCAAAGAGTTTAACCAAAAGTAATAGTAGAAGGAGTTTTAAGAAAAGTATCCACTTCCCTGCATTGCAAAGTAAGAAACGAAAAGGAGTACTTCGAAGGTTGCCATAAATACATTTTTCAATGAACCAAAAATAAATTGTGATATGGACTTTATCCCTTGCATTTTTTAAAAAGCCCCTATATAATTGCTGGTGCTTGGAGTAGAGTTAAGTCAACAGTTGGAGATCGTACCTGGATCCGCCCGGGTATGAGGGTGGTCCCTCTAATAACGAGGCTATTGGCGTTTCATAAGATTGCAGGTTATCCTACGATTATCACTATATACGTAAACTAAGTCCCCAATGGTTTGTTTTTTCGTAAATTTCCTTCCTCATCATAGACTAGTTCTATGTACCAACAAAAAACAAAAAAATTAACTTTCAGAGGTAGGTAATTCAAACTGAAGCCGACATAGATACCCTTCCATTTTCAAATTCTCAAGTTACAATAAAACAGCAAGTGGTTTCAAAAACAACGTCTCCGTTTCGGTCTCCGAGGAAATTCAGTAAGGAAATTCTGATGGAGGCTACGGTCGCCCACGTACGTGTCACGGAATAAAATGCTGAACATTAAGCCAGGTCACTGGGGCATATACTAGCATCTAGAATTGAGAATTCTTAGGTTTTTAAATAAAGCGGTTTTTTATTTGTCCTCCACGCCTACGCTTCATATTCCAACAGCTCTCAGTTGCATTTTTATGCACAAACTTTCTCTAAACTAAGTGTATAACTGTCTTCTTCATAACCTTAATATGAGCAAGTCAGCATAATTTTAGTTCTGTGAAATAAGTTATAGTTTGTGTGCAACAAAATTGGTATTACACTAGAAATAAGGTCTTACTGGTTTTTACTATTGCCATATTAACCGCTATCATTCGTCTAAAACAATTTTTAGTCATTGTTAAATGTTCGATACATAACTAAATCTAAATAAATCATGTTTAATTTCCGAAGCATCATAAACAGGAAATAAATCCACGTCTGGAAATGACGTGAATAAATAATTAATTTGCGATTTGAATAACAATAGGCAAATTGCTCTGGTGTGAGTGCGAGGGAGAGAGCACTGTTCAGAGATCGTCCAACAAGAGCCATTGTAGGTAGGTATCTCGAGAAATCGTTACAATCTATAAGTATACCTATGTATCGTTAGACTGCACAGTATGTACATATCAGAACTCCAAGTCTCCTAACACTATCGTTGGGCACTTGCTACTACTACTACTACTACTACATCCCTTTTAAGGTCCCACGGGCCTCCCATCAATGCGAGGGGGATTCAGGCCATATTCCACCACGCTGACCTGGTGCGCCTTGGCAAACTTCACACATCTATCGAGAACTAGACAAGCTCCCTCAGACGTGCAGGTTTCCTCACAATGTTTTCCTTCACCGCTTCAAAGCAAGTGATAATCTCGGATTGAGATTGATGAGATTCGCACATAAATCACAAAGGTGCGAGCCGGGGTTTGAACCTGCACACTTTACTTCGCATTATTGCATTTCTAATGAAATCGGTTTGGGGTACATCGGATAGATGGTTTCAAACTCTTATAACGGAAATAGGTAGAAACCATTTTTATGCTTTATATATAAAGATTGTCTGTATACTTTCGAATAATGTTAGCACTAACATCACAGGTCCGTGGAGTGTCGGATAATGTGTGTTATTGTTGTAACAAGATACGTGACATTAAATAGTGAAAGCACACGCAATATGTTAAGGCGCAGGTGTCGCCGAAATACGTGTTGTGTTTGTATTGCTAATGGCGACCCCTTGGAAGGAAATGAGCGATCCGAACGTGATGCCGTGTTTACATCGAAAAAGCCATGTTAAGTGTTTAGTGTGGCTTAGTACTAAACGTTAATGCTTAACATGTAGTAACAATATCAAACTTGTAACTGTTGGTCGTAATGCGAGTTAAGTCTGTATAAATGAGTCTGGATATGTACAATACGCAAATCGTATGCACGTAATTATTTTATGTAGCGATACTATATTTAGACTATGTTTGAGCATTAGCTATTAATGAATTGTGACTACTTCTAAACTTATACATGATATTAGCTTGGATATATGATTAGTAACCATTGTCTTCGAGATCCATATAAGTAACCTTTTTTGATAGGTAGTTAAATAAATACATCATTACGCCTGTATTCACCGAAGGGGTAGGCAGAGGCGCACTAGAGTGCACCCACACTTCTCCAATGTATTTGGTTCCAATGTAAATGAGGGCGAGCGTATTGTCATTATACCGGGCACATTCCCCCTCAAAATGAGGCAGATTTGGGCCATAGTCAACCACGCTGGCCCAGTGCGGGTTGGTGAACTTTATACGCCCTTCTATATACGTGCAGGTTTCCTCACGATGTTTTCCTTCACCGTTCAGCAAGTGGTAATCATTATTGAAAATGAAATTCGCACATGAAAATCATCTCAGAGGTGCGCGGGCGTTCTACCGACGAGGCTATCACTACTAGCTAGTATGACAATATAATATAACTTAGCATGAAATAACAAAAATAGTAATTACTTTTTGATTTAAGATGATTTGATTAATAATATTAAGATGGGATGGTACACGCTATGAAATTAACTCTTGTGGTCATTTATTAAATTGTAGCTGTCATTGTACTACTAACATCCTATTAATAATCTATGTCAAGTGTCAAGCTTGCCATCGAACTTGTCGAATGCAAACGAGGCATAAACGTGACAATGGATCTAGCGGTTTCGTTGACAAAGTTTACAAAGCTTGCTCGACGTAATAAGTAGGTAGGTGTATAGATTATATTTGACGTGTCACCTCTAATGGAAGAAAGTATATTTAGGCTTATTTGACACCGTGACCCAGTTCCCTTTTTGATAACAAACAACATGTAATCACTATGTCGGTAGAGATTGATGACTAACGGGTGCAACTAATTTTAATACTACCTTCGGTGTTTGTCAAGCAACTTACGTCGAGTATTCTATTTTTTTTTTTTTTTTATGTGATAGGGAGGCAAACGAGCAGACGTTTCACCTGATGATCACTGATCACTTACATCAACGCCGCCCATGGACACGTGCAACACCAGGGGCATCGCAAGTGCGTTGCCGGCCTTTTAGGAATGAGTATGCTCGTTTCTTGAAGGTACCTTTGTCGTATCGGTCCGGGAACACCGCTGCAGGAAGTTCATTCCACAGTTTGGTGGTGCGAGGAAGAAAATTCCTGGTAAATCGCACTGTACTGGAACGCCATTCATCCAGATGGTGAGGATGGTAATGCAGTCTGTGGCGAGCCGTGCGATGGTGCAATTCAGCGGCAGATATATTAAATTACCTTATGTGTACTACCTGAACTATCGATTTCACTCTTTATCTCAATACTACGAGCACGTGGTAAGTAGGTAATTACGTTATCTAAGAATATATCTCGCACTTACGTATGTATCTACATTTAGTATCATAAAAAATATAATATTATAAAACATCGGAAGCTTAATATTAGGATCCAAAAATAAATAAACAAATAAGCCAGGTAAGTTTCTTCCGGACCTTCTCAGTCATAGTTGTGGTTGTAGAGTGTAAGAAACATAAAATTATATTTTTTAACTGCACCTACACCTACAACAACTTGGAGTCCGCAAGTAATTTCCCGTCTTCCCTGTCACGCCCCAAACATCGTTCTACAAAATACACATAAACTTCAACGCCCCTTAATTCTATGCGCAAAAAAGTCCCAAACTCTATAAACTTGAATTATAGGAGCTTCGCGGATTTACGCCGAAGAGATTGACTTTATTCGTTAGCCCATTTCCAGTAAGGGTGGCTATTAAAGGGGTATTGTACACAAAACGATGGTATCTGAAAGGACGAGGAAATAGGCTTGTCCACTTACACGTAACGTACAGTATTTACAGTATTTATAACGTAATAATGCAGTAATTAATATCAATAGATTAAATAAAGATACGTAACCAAATTGTTCTAATCATATTACTTTCTTATTCGACTATTTCTTAGATAGCATATAATTAAATTGTATATTATAACACTTCCAAATTGAGACCCATCTTACAAAATTGTCGGAGGTATTCACTTTTGACAGAAACCCACGGATTCGGGAAGTGTCGATGAAACCCATTTGCTATATTATCAAACTCCGTTTCCGAAGACTTTTCACGCATATCTTTTCGTATAAAAGAGAAAATAAAAAAAATGGGAAATAGCTACAGAGAGAAAATATTAATAATAATATTTTATTTATAAAAAAAAATATTTACATTTTCTGACTTGTCTATGTTTTGACTTTTAATATTCATACTGTTTTAGCCCACTTGATTGCACTATTTTTAAATGATCTGACTCGTTGATAAAAAAAAATTAAACTCAGTTAAAACCCAGCGCGTCGAAGAGCAATCATAGGCCCTCCAGCAGTAAATCATGCAATAAATTATAGGCCATGAAATATTCAGAAGGCCTCAACATACGGCAGGGCGTGGAACAATGGGCTTGGTACCCATAAGGATGGGACCTGTGACTATGGTGCTTAATGCAAATTTATGGTATAAGCCTTTCGGAAACTATTTGCATAAGCCTTTTTTTACGCGAGAAAGGAAAAAGCTAAGGGTATATTTCATACTTTATGAAGTACATACGTGTAAGCGTAGTAGGTTTTATAAATATGGGTGTGTAGGTTTTCTTTTGCTTGTGTGAGATAGTGGCCAATTTTGTAATGTGCGCCAAGACTAGACTTATGTCACGGAATATGTTGATTTTATCTCATTCTCTCATTTGACATAAGACGGAGAGTCTTGTCTGTCTAGTCTTGATATGCGTGCTGACCCCACTAGTATCGGAGTTCACAGACAGCCCAAAGGCCTAATAGTGACCAAATAGGCCTGCAATTGTCGGGATCAACTGCTTAACTTGCCATTCGAAGCAAGAACATGACCGCTCAGTTCTATATGCCACTAGCAGTAACCCATCCAGGCATTGACCGCAACGAGCGCATTTATGAGCGCGTGGAAGACGCACATTGATACTTATAATTAAACTTATGTGTTTTGGTATGTGTACAGAATACAATGGGTACCTAAAAACCACCTATAGCAGTAATCAAATATAAATTTTTTAAATGTACTGCTCTCATGAATACTGGTCGGAATTCATTGTATTATATTTCAAAGTAACAGTTATTAGACATTCTCTATTCCTAATTTCCTATTCTATTGACTAATTAAAATGTTCAATTTTCATACAGAAACTAATATTTGGTGCGGTAAGTTTAATTTCATATAAACTACCGAGCATTTCAGGCGGGCACATTCGCAGTTCGCTAATGAAATTTAGCGCACCATGTATCACCGACCGCAGGAGCTTTGAAACAGTGCAGTTTCTATACCGTTAACAGCGTGCATTATATACCACTTTAAATTCAACTTTAATAATACGTGCGTAAGAATTAAAATTTCATAACAAAAATTGACTACTCCAGATATAGTGGGAGATCAACATTAACTAAAGTTGAGTGCATAGTGTGCTTTAGAATTTTAGTACCTATTCAATAAAGTGTACATATTATATTATTCTTTTTTTTATCAAAGCGTAACCCTGTTAAAGTCCATTGCGCATCAAATCGAAGCTCTCGAGGTGCGTTAAATTCAAAGTTGTTAGATAATCACGTATCATAATCAGTCCTGGATTAGCCTAAGGGCTATTTAATTGCTTAGGGCATCCCGTCTAGGGGGCACCAGAGACGACCGAGAAAAAAAACGGGCACACGAATGTTAAAGCAATTTCAAAATCTTACGACAACATGTGAAATCATGTTGTGCCGACCCCGCCTAGCATGGTATATGGGCAGAAGGAACAACACATACATATTGTACCTATGATACGTGTTCACATTTTTTTTCAATTAATACTTTATAGGAGTCACAGGGAAAGATTGCTTAGAGCACCAAATTGCCTTAATCCGGCACTGGTCATAATAAAGATAAAAAATTCAATCCACAATCTGATAACAAAACCGATGTCTAATTGAGCTATCAATCTTCCTACTGAAATGTGCAAAACAGATTCAATAATAATTTGAACAAGTTCTCGACTAAACCTTGGTGAGTCGATCATTCGTGCCGCGCCGGTGCCGGTGGTACTACGAATAAATTGAATTCTAATTTTTCAATTACAATAACAATGGGCTAAAGATTCAAGCGTTAACATGAGCGTGGTCCCCGACGGGTTTCCTTAAACATATCGTGGAATGTGAGAGAAATTATCGTCGGCTTATTCTATCGTAATTTCATATATATGATAAAGATGTTTTCCTGTGCGGTAATAGGAGGGGAAATACGGAAAATTCCTTTAAGGAAATGTTATGAAAATGGACAATATAATACTTTATTGGTGTATTCTTATTGTTAAGTCCATTACCCTTAAAGATTCAATTAGATATTGTCGAAATATGGAAAGTGTAACATAACGTAGGTGTATTTTATACTGATTAAATCAGTCAATGACATTTCGATGAACAATTAGCTTTTTCTTTAATTTTCATTTCAGTATAGGCAAAAACATTGCCCCGGACGTCTTAGTCAAACAAACGATGTTCACAAATAAGTATTTACTGAATAAGGAAACTTATCATTAAGAAGCACGAACCATTGTGAACAATTACAAAAAGTATTGTACTTAACTAAATAGTTTATTTGAATCTCCGAAACCTCAACATTAAGTGATTCCCTGACTTAGGTACCTTTGAAACGGAAAAACAATTTCGCTGGATTAAAATTAAATGTAAAACTGACAGTCTTCAAAATACAATCATTATTCAAACCTTCCAAGTAAATTTGACCAGACAACAACTCTCAAACAGCCCTTCGAAACAAGCAAATAGCTCAACCCAACCGAAATCTTACCATTAAAGTTCTTTTAATTTCATAAGTTTGTCATTCTCGAGTTTTGGGCGCTCCATTTACCCCTCAGGCGTCTATTCCGGGGGTAGTGGGGTAGTGGGGGGCGTAGGGGGGTGTTTCAGAAGCAATAAGTGCCCCCATCTATTTCACCGGCACTTTAACTCGGGTGCACTGATTTGATAACGCCGTTTGTTTCAAGTGCTACTCGCGACGGCCATCATTTTAGCACCTTTTTTTTAAAAAGCCCAGACAATGATTTTTTAGAGGGGGATTTTAATTGGCAGCATTGAAAGTGCGTGCAATTTCATTAATTTCTTTGTGCTTTTTCGTCTTAATTTTTTCCGTTAAACTTATATTGTTAAATCAAAGTTTCAACTCCAGAAGGAAAAAATACGTATTGCTTGGATCCCAGATGACGGTCACCACCGCCGTGGTCGACCTAGGAAAAGGTGCTGCGATGACTTGGACCGTTATCTGGAGAGATGGACAGATCTGGCAGGAGATAGAGATGTATGGAGGAGAATGGGGGAGACCTTTACCCAACAGCGAGACAATATGGGTGAAATAAAAAAAGTAAAAAAACAGAAAAACGTCTATGAATTGCGGTACTAAATCTGACTTCATGCTCAAATCTTTCATAAATCTGGGTCTTACGTAATAATACTTTGTACCTCCTCAACAGGCTTTTCGGGTAGATTAGTAGTTAGACCTCTAAAAGCGTGGAATCTCAGCTAAATTAATCCTCGAAAGGATCTTAAGGCATCAAATATAAGGAGCACGTGTAAATAAATCTGAGCCTTGAATGTAATATGAATACAGGATCTTAACAACTAAGGCCGCGGACACGATAGCGTAAAGCGCAGCATTACTCGAAAATCATAAGTTAATTTTTGAACGTAATTTCAGAATCCTACTAATATTATAAATGGTAAAGTTTGAGAGATGGATGGATGAATGGATGGATGGCTGGCTGTTTGTTACTCTTTCACGCATAAACAACTGAACGGATTTTGATGAAACTTTACAGTTTTACTGTTTATACATCAGAATAATATATAGGCTATAATTTATATCGATATTGAATAATCGAATTTTAGGCGGACGAAGTCGCAGGTAGAAGATCGTATTCTATATTGGCGGGCAACAGTAATATTTTTGGAACTATATTAAACGTCCTGTTTGTAAGAGTTGGCAAATTTAGTAAAATTGTATTTTATAGTCTACAAGATTTAGTACATAGGTTTGTACATAATTTTAAAAAATATTATCTCATTCTCATTATACAAATTATCCAAGCTTTCATCCATTTACAAGCCGAAATGGTCGCTTACTGCATCCCAAAGGGTGTGTATAAGCCGTAACTGTAATTTAACCTCGGCCTAAGTGAACACTTTGTACATCGACCTGAAAACAAAATAGTAGAAAACAAGATAATCACGGCGACATCAAAGGAAAGTAAAAAGTTTGAATTAGTTCGTAATTTTATTCATCAAACTTTCATCAAAGATCCATTACGGACTACCTGATGGATTGTTTTTTTTTCTACTGAAATTTGTGAGAAGCAAAAGAGTGTCATTGAGTTTTAAAGCCTTGCACAAATAGATGCGTCAAAACGCATACAAACAAATTTTTGTCAAAACCAAAATAAACTGTATTAACTATTAGAAGAAGCATATTTTGCAACGAAATGTCATCGATGGCGAGAGAAAAATTAGTTGCATGGTCGTATAACTTTTGCCACAGAAATTAAAACTTTACCTGTATTGCCACAGAGTACATTTTCAATTTGCTCGCCCCAGTGGGTGCAGATCGTAATTCCCCCCAACACGAGAACTATAGCAAAGTCCACTGTAGGTACTAGCTTAAAGCAAGTATGCGAACTTCACACTTCTCCTAATGTATTAAGGTTTCCTCACATTGGGTACTTTCACCGTTTAAGAAGTGATAATTAATCAAGATGGAAAATGCCATAGGCACATGAAAATCCCATAGGTGTAAGCTTGGCGTTTAAGCAGACACCCCTAATTTATTTGGCTGGCGTTCTATCAACTGTATTACTTATAGCGATTTCCTAAAAAATATATTGCATAGACTCTATCGCCTAAGAGTGAAAGTCATGGAAACGATACAAGAGTTTGCGATCATTGTAAACGGCCTCGACAAATTGAAACGTACAGCGTTGGGCGACCCGCCACACCCGACTCTTCAATTTTATAGACCTGCATTTTATTTGAACACCCCGCGATTGTACTGCTGACCTATTTTTCCTGATATCCAATATACCCTAATACAGATGTATTTAATCAACTATTTAGTAACTTGAAAAAATGTTATCGATAACGATAAACTATTTTTCATTCCAGACTCAAAATAGAAGCACTGCAATGTATGTCTGTTTGTTTGTGTGTCCATTGACCCCGTAACCCCCGAACAGATGAAACGATTTTAGTGATGCAGGATGATACTATAGAAAAACCGGCCAAGTGCGGGCTGGACTCGCGCACTGAGGCTTCCGTACCTAAACTGTGAAAGCAGCGATCATACTCTCAAGAAAAGATATACTGGACAGGGAGATAAACTTAACTTTGCCGTTGATATGCTGGGGTCCCCATACAAATTACTACTAATACACAACTAACTACAACACCTAACCTAACTTTACAACTAACTAACTACACAATAAGTTTGTAATCGCAAAAAAAAATAACAATAAATTTACAGTTTTCGGATTTTTCCCTTTACTTGTGCTATAAGACCTTGCTTCTTGCCAAATTTAATTATTCTAGGTCAACGGGAAGAACCCTATAGGTTTTTATTTCCCGTGCAAATGTACTGAAAATGCAACATAAACCGCTGTATCTTTTGATTGCGTTAACCTAGAAGTTTGATATTTTTTGGACACTAAGTGAGCGCAGACATAAGTCACTGTTATAAATTTCAACTCGATACCTTCACGCGTTTCTGAGAAAAAGGGTCTTGACAGACAGACAAACAGACGGACAACAAAGTGATCCTATAAGGGTTTCGTATTTTCTTTTCTAGGTACGGAATCCTAAAAACCTAGTGAACGTATGATCCCAAACTAAGCAACGCTTCTACTACACTATGGACTGCGATCCCAGTTACACCCAGACCAGAGGAAAGTCCCAAAATTTCATTTTCGAAATTGTCATCAGCTATGTCAAAGATCAAACCCGCAACTGCCCGGTGCAGTGAGCTGAGGGGCCTGAGCTCAAATCAGTACGCCAAACTGTTGTTATATTACAAGCTTTTTACAAGTTTTACAGAATCTTGCGACTGAATTTCAGATCAATTATCTTTAACCAATTGAGCTGAAATTTGGTATACACGCTTATTTTGGATGACAATGCATGCTAAGCTATGTGACGTCATTATAATTCCAATATGGCGAAATAGTTATTTTTTTCTGCACTACCACGATATGGGTATTAAATGAAAGGGCTTGCTGAGGAGAACACGAAAACTAATACAACATCACATTAAATCCAAATACCTAAAACATAAATTAATGGTAATTAAATAAACGCTTGTGTTTAAAAAGGTTTTTACCCATAGGTTTTATCTATAACTACTAACTTTATCTAACACTTTACTCGTACAAAAAGTGTATCATGCCATCATAATGCGTGTTTATACAATAAACAATATCCTTTGTATAACAAGTTTATGCTGTCAATAGGTTCAGTCGCGTGCTGCTAATTGTCAGACAGTTTTCCCGCCCTCACTCTCACCGCCCGCCCAGCCGGTCAACTATCGGCCATTTTTATAATATTTTCCTCGTGCACTAGGTATGTCCCAGTTTCATTTAGAAGATTTTATTTTAGACTACGTCAAACTTTATTAGATAGCTAGGTTCGAGATTTTCTGGTGAATACTGTAATAATCCATTTTGGCTTCTTATTAGTTTGATTTCTTTATAAAGTAAATTCCGATAATACGCTCCTTGAAATGCAAGCCAAGTTCTACTTGAACCTAATTCATTATTTTTATGAACGAATATAAAAAAATATAAAAAATGCTGTACTAATTTGGCACCTCCTTCTTTTGTGAAGTACGATAAAAAAGTTAATTAATTTCTTCGTCTGCTCATAAACAAAATAAAATCTTCATTTCCAAGTGAGCGTGTTCATTAAACATCACATTTTATGCTTTAATAAAACCGAGGCGAATATAATATAGTACCGGTATCGTTGCTATACACGACAGTTGAAATAAAATTTTAAGCAAAATTTAATCAGGCCCGGTCACTAAATTACCCAACACCTAAACGCCGTAAGTGGGTCAACCCAGTGAGGTCTACGTGGAAATATTTATAAGGATCAACAAAAAGTGGTCTTCGGAATACTTACACGATGTTAGCAGGCGGTCCGTCTCTTTCGCAACGCGTACAAAAGAAAGTGACAGCAACAGCTTTGGCATGTAAATATGCGTAATTAAAAGGGATAAACCTTGTTTACCGGAAAGTTTTAAAGCCTTCGCCTCCGAATGAAGTTTTAATCCTTATTGAGTTGGTAATATGGTAATACGTGTGTGGAGTGAGAGAATCCTTTTTGAATGTATCCAACGTGAAGACTCGATGGCCTACATCCTGCGGCGGGGTGTTTTCATTTCGGATTTACTCCAACTTGGCGCCAAATCCGAGCAGCTGCGCTATTTCTACGGGATATTTTCTTTTCCTCCTCCGACATGCGATCTTGACGACTGGCTTTTGTGATTTAAAAAGATTTTCGTAGCAAACCCGCTTAAAGCCCTGGGCAGACTGGGACGTCAAGACGCGCGATGTAATTTTTGTTCAGTACCAAAATGAACTCTGTATCCATAAAGATTGAATTTCTGTGGTGCAAACCACACGCAAATGCTACAAAATTCGCTCGCGCTGTCAATGGCATTTCATTGAAGAATGAGCTTTTTCTACGAGTAACTACAGTTCGTTTTGGAATTGGCATAAATTTTTCACCGCGCGTCTAAACGCGCCCGTCTGCCCAGGGCTTAGCGTTTCCTATGTGCACTGTGGCCCGACGATAAGCGATAACTTACGGTATTTACAGAGTATCCGTGACGGTCGTGATGTGCATGTTCGTATCTACTTCACATAAACTGCTTTTAAAAGGGGTTTGTAAGAAGCACTGTCCCTACATGAGGTGAGTGCGAAAATATTAAGTTTAATGTCCCATTCCTACATCCAAGTAACATTTCATTTCGGAAACTAAAGTTATGTTGGTCAAAACTGTTTCTATAAAAAAATCTTAAGTACCCAATGACTGTTACGGGTCGGTCCTGGTTACTCAAAAATCAATTCCTTAAATTATAAAGCCCCGCATACTGGGGCGTCAAAACGCGCGCGTCAAAGCTTTTTCACATACTAATATGACCTCTAAGATAAATTAATATGACCTCTAAGACTAAGATTAATTTTCTGTCGTAGAAGCCACGCGACCACGCATCAAAATTCACTCGTGCTGTTAATGATATCTTGTTGAAGAATTAACTTTTTCATGAGCAGATGATACTTCGCTAATATTTAAAATTAAACGAAAGCTTTTGCTTTATGACGATGTCAACAACGCTCTTGCTAAAGTTGTTGATTGGTTCAATAAGAACAACCTGCTTTTGAACGAGCAAAAAACTAAATGCATAAAGTTCTCGACACCAAACGTGCGAGAAATAGGGACCAGTCTTCAACTAAATGGAACGGGGTTGGACCCTGTGGAGTCAACTGTCTTTTTAGGTATCACAATAGATTCCAAATTACAATTACATTAAAAAATTGTCGGGTAGGCTCAGTTCGGCGGCTTTTGCTGTTAAAAGAATTAGATTCTTAACTGATGTGGAAACAGCTAGAATAGTTTATTTCAGTTATTTCCATAGTGTTATGTCTTATGGCATATTGCTCTGGGGATGCTCTGTCGACCTTAATTCTATTTTCGTACTACAGAAGAGGGCCATACGAGCCATTTACAACCTGGCTCCGAGAGATTCACTTAGAGAAAAGTTTAAGGAGATAAATATTCTAACTGTTATATCCCAATTCATATTTGAAAATTTAATGTATGTTAAGAAAAATATAAGCAATTTTGAAAAAAGAAGCGATGTTCACTCGTTAAATACACGGAATAAGCATATGCTATCCGTACACGTTACTCGTCTCCACAGAATAAATAACTCTTTCATGGGGCAAAGTATACGCTTTTTCAATAAACTTCCAAAAGAAATCAGAGATTTGCCCATTAATAATTTTAAAACTGCAATAAAATGGAAATTGTATCGAAAGGGCTATTACAAAATCTCGGATTATTTGGAAGATAAATCATTTTGGGATTGTACAGCTCAGGTTCAAATAAAAAATAAAAATATTGCCCGTCATGTTAAAGTGTAGCGTGTGTTGCCTTACTAACGTATTATTATCTTATCTTTATTATTAAAAACAGCTCTAAGGCAACACACTGGAGCTATATGTACCTATGTATTTGTAATAAGTTTTGGCGATTTAAAAAATGATCAGCAACTGAGTTTCTTGCCGGATCTTCTCAGTTGAGGTCGCGTTTCGATCCGGTGGTAGCATAGTAGAATATAAGAAAAAAAATGTAAACTTGACAATTTGTAAGTGCCCCCATGGGCCTATACAGAATAAATGATTTGACTTTGACTTTGAGCCGTTTTGGTATTGTCAAATATTACAACGCGCGCGTTTTGATGCCTCTGTGTGTCCAGGGTTTTATATAAAAACCCGCATGAATGGACTAAGGTTGCGGTAGAGCAGTAATAAGTATAAAATTGCTTGCTTCCGAACGCCCAAACAAATTAAAACAAATGCAACAACAATCAGTATTGTTTGAAATACATAAATGCCCTGCAATTACCACCACCTCTCTTGCAATAACGTTTTAATATTAATTTCAGTATTAACAGTTACCTTAGTCCTAAATTTGACCAAAATGATATTTAATGTAAGAGCAATAACTCTTAAAAAGTGGTATTGATGCTCTGAATAGTGAAAATGACATTGGGGTAGCCGCGACAAATACAAGAGCTGCTCAAAGCACTGTGTTTGCGAGGCTTAAAACATGTCCTGCTAATTGTAGCATCCTATTGATTGTTAATCAATACGTGATACTGACGCAGCATTTGATATTACAGACGGTTGAAGGGAAGGTTATGATACTACGAGTATAGTCTGAAATCATCGGTAAACGATGGAGCCATTAACTCAAAACTCAGAACTCTGCGAAAAGTACCCTGTATTTATGCCAAGATAGTTCGATAGCATTCAGGATATACTTCATTTTTCATTCATTAATTCATTCAGAGCAGTTACTTTTAAATTATACTGATTATTTATTTTCTTCAGAACGTTTCCGCGTTCCTTTTTCCATTAGTGATCTCCGCTGTAAATCTTTCCAGCCTACTGACGGTATCCTGAACTGAAATCTTATATCAGGATTACCTTTGCGTATTGGGTTTTGCGTAATGGAACCCAACCTATTCCATTCGATGGGTAGTATAAGATACCATTGTTAGATACAGATTATTTCTTGAAGATTATTCTCAAGAGACGACACATACTCGTAGGTATGGGAAATAAGCGTGGGCTTACCACTGCAGCATATAAAGAAATATGTACTTATGTGCTTAGACATATGTGCATAAACGTAAGAACAGACAATCAACAGTGTTTTGAAATTTTTAATCTACCCACACTAATACCTCTTTATCAGATGGGTAGATCGCTGGTCAATAATAAAGCAATAGAACAACAAAACGTAAGTAAGCATAACATAACGATCATCAAAAGCTTCTGTACACGACAAACACACTACTAAACGGAAAATTACAGAACAATTGAAGCTAATTATCTAATAACAGGTACAAGCATACCTTCAAAGTGGCTCATTACGTTGACGGAGGGTTTCAGGGAATCCACGGCCCAATTCACTCTACAATTATACAAACGTAGCACTGGGGCATATCACATTGTATATCAAAAATATCACCGTTTGTATTTACCGAATATCTTCGATGTATTTACATTAGTAAAGCGCGCACGTGAACTACCGAGGGTCACTTTGTGATCGCGCGCGAGTTAACACGCGGTGTTAGACCGGAGTGTTATTGAGATGGTCGTATTGTGACGCGTTTTTAATGAAGGTAGGTGTTATGTGTGTGAGGGTATGAGTCCGGAGCGACGTGACGCGGCGTCGGCGGCGCGACAGCGACTGACCGGGGCGGGGGAGCGCGCGTGCCGCCGTAGCAACCGGCAGACTGCGCGCCGCCCGCCCAGCACCGGGACGCCGATACAAAATTAATACTTGTTTTGCTAAAAGCGATTTCGATTTGTCGACCGCCGAATTGCTAAAGTTAGACGGATCTTGTTAGCGATAAAGGGTTGGCTAATCAACACAACGTTTTCACATCAACGTTTGTACTTTAATGGAGTCGTTGGAACTCGATGAGTTTTCCTCCAGTTGCCGAGTTGCGATATCTCGAAGAGTAAACAAGTAACAAAATTAATAAAAGTTAAGCGTGTAATAAGAGATATTCACGGAAGGCTTAAATCTACTAATACACGGATTTTTGGTAGGATTTAAATAAAATATTTGTCGTGGTTAATCTACTTAAACCAAGTTTGCCTTAGACACCTAATTATTTAAATACTCTGCTACAAGAAGAATATGGTCAGCCTCCTTATTCAACATTTATTTACTACATAAATTGTTCTCTATTAAAAGCCATCAATACTGACGCAGAATATTTTAAAGAAACCCAAACCCAAACTTGCTTACAAACCGTCGTAGCCAAGAGGCTACGAGGGTTTGTAAGCAATAGATTCCAGGTTCAATCTCTATCGTGGCCATATATATATATTCACATACACCCTCTCCGGGCAACCATTATTTTAGAGAGCTAATGGAAGTTCTAGTAATGTGATGACCTGCCCCTAACCACCACTTGTCATACAGCAATATGTTTATTATTACTTAGATTTTTTAACAGTTAACTAAGTACAAAATCTGTTAAAAATTGACAGTTAATATGAAACACCAATACTTTAAGAGGATTCATCCGCCATCTTTATTAGGTTCATCACCCATTTTTAGGGTTCCGTACCCCAAGGGTAACCCTATTACTAAGACTTCGCTGTCCGTCCGTCTGTCCGTCCGTCTGTCACCAGGCTGTATCTCATGAACCGTGACAGTTAGCGAGTTGAAATTTTCACACATAATGTATTTCTGTTGCCGCTATAACAACAAAACTAAAAAACAGAATAAAATAAATATTTAAGGGGGCTCCCATACAACAAACCTGATTTTTTGCTGTTTTTATAGATAATGGTACGGAACCCTTCGTGCGCGAGTCCGACTCGCACTTGGTTTTTTTTTTAATTTATAATGTGTATTTATTGAATTTAAAATACATCATCATGAATTTGTACTTGGCATTGGAGAAATACCCGTTATAGTCGCAGATGAAGCTATTCCTCATCTTATTCCAAATTTTTATCATTACACTCATTTCCAAAAAAAAAGAAGAATACTTTAAGAGATTACTAGTAATCTTGGCAAAGAATGTAACAAAAATAAGCTATACGAAAAGAAATTTAATCAATTTTCAACACTGTAAAGAGGATTACGAAGAAGATAAGGGCACGGTTAAACTGTTGTGTTGCGCGGAAGTCCCGGCACTGAGTTCAGGAAAGACAAATATTGTGACAAAGGCCTAACATACACGAGCAAGTTTTTAAGGCAGGACAGGACATAGCAAACACAGTGAAAGGGATTCGCCCCTACGTAGGTGAGTGGATCCCCGGCGGTGGACCGTCCGACGATATTTTGCCTCTAACTTTATTCAACGTAGTTTTGAAGTGCGAGCTTATTTCTCTTTGTGAAGGACGTGGTAGTAACTTGCAGGACATATTCGTGTTTCGTTCACATTAAAATGTATGAATAAGCTTATTCGAAATAACATTGTTATGAATTTTTCGCTACATTATGTATTTGCATTACCATATTATTTGTGCATTCAAATATTGTGTTTAAAAACTTTGATTTAGAAATTTTAACACAACAGTGCTAAACATTACTAGTGTCAACCGCCTCATGCCCCTCTGAATTCAAAATGTTAATTTTAAGTAAGTTTGTATACTTGCGAAATTTTAATATCACTTCAAACTAACAATAGTAAAGCAACAGTAATTTTCGTCAAAAAAACCATTTCTTTCTAACATAAAAAGTGTATTGCTCTCAATTTGAGAATATTATGTTCCTGAAATTCGAGCAGGAGTCAATCGACACAAATAAGATGTTAACAACATAGCGCCCGTGGCATTTTCCGACGGCTCTCTTTAAACGGTGAAATTACGGATATAACTCTTTATTGTTACTGAGGAGGAAAATAAATAAATAGCGCCTATTTCGTTCTCATTTTAATTTTCTAAAGTATGACATGCTATGGAAGTTAATGAAGGTTTTGGGGTGCTACTAGATAATTAATTCAGACGCTCCATCCATCTATTCTACATTTCATAATTCACTAGCGGCACAGTGAAGCTAAGTCAAACTAAATAAATAACGTATGCCTTTTGGTGAAAGCGTGCTTATTAGCAACCCGCAAAGCTCAGTAGGAGTTGTCTATCTAACACTTCTATAACTCAACGTACCCAATAAAATGAATACCTATGCGGACGGGTGAATACAATATAATGAAGTTGCTGTACTTTATTGAAATGTATTGCTGTATTGAACTAATACGCTTCGGGGACATAGCATGAGCTAGGCAGACCACCAGCCAGATGGTCTTATGATATAAGGATGGTGGCCGAGACATATTGGACCAGATTAGCACAGGACCGGAACGGATGGCGTAAACAAAGGAAAGGCCTTCACTCAGCAGTCGGGTGACACAGACTGGAAAATTAAGAAAGAATACACGCTTCTAAAACCATCAAGAAGATTACTACCTCTCATAATCTTTCTTTTTTTTTCTTTTTATTTTAGTTTTTATTTTATTTTATTCTTCATATTTTAGTACTAAGACTTACTAGGATACATCTAGATGATTTCCACAATTGTTATTGAAAATGAGGTTGGACCAGATTGGTGGCATTTCATCAAACCGGGTCCAGTTGACCCCATTCGTCCGACTCATGCGACCGCTTCGATATAACGCGGTCACAGCTGCCGTGCCGCCCGACCCAGCACAATTGGATTTTTAAGTGTGGACTTCATTGTACAGTGTGGAATTGTCCTTATTGATTTAGATACGCTTGTTAGGTATTTTATTTTGTGATTTAATTAAATAGTTCACACTTTTTTTAATTACTTTGTTCCTATGGAGTTTTTAGGCCCACTTCGTGGTTATTTTTTTCGCGATTCTTTCAAAACTAAATCCATGTTAAGTGAATAAAAACACGAAAATATCTTAGAATACTGGGAACTGTTAGACATGAGGAAGAATTTTTACAAACGTTTTTAGTTTAAAAACATTTGAAAATCAAAGTGCGCAGGTTCTATCCCCGGCTCGCACCTCTGGGTTCCATGTGCGAATCTCATTTTCATCTGAGATTATCACTTGCTAAGAAACGGTGACGGAAAATATCGTGAGGAAACCTGTGTGCCCGGTATAATGGCAATAGGCTCGCCCCCTATTACATTGGGACCAAAATACATCGGCGAAGTGTGGGCGCACTGCAGTGCACCTCTGCCTACCCCTTCGGGGAATACAGGCGTGATGATGTATATGAAAATCAGAAAAATATTAAAACATTTTCTTAGCCCCACTACTTATATTGCTTCAATGTATCTGCGCCGTAACAAGTTTAACCAACCAAAACACAGTTACACACACAAAAAAAAGCAACACACAAAATATAAAACAGAGCTTTTGATAATGATCAAACTTTGTTGTACTAAAACTACATTTTTTTTGCCACTGCTGTGCAAAGGTCTTCACCTCCTTCCCTTCATTGTCTTGTCACAGATGGTGTGAGAGAGCAAAACTGAGATGTATGGAAAGACTAAACTTTAATAAAACTAAAAATATTACTATCTTACTCGGCGGTGGTGGACGGCAATAGTTCAAATTTAGTTCGTCTGCAAACAGATTCGGCACTATTATACGTACATAACAGTTCTGACTATGTTAGCGGTCAAACTTCGACTTCAATATTCAAAGTCACCCGAAGACCCATCAGCGCGGTGTGAAGACGGCGCACAATTGGCGGCGCATTACCATAACGAGCCCCATCCCCGGCCGGCTAATGAATGGTCTTGCAATTGAAACAATAGTGGATTAGCGCCAACTCGATCATCTACTTATGCATATCAAGCCGCTAGTGAATCGCTTTGAAAGCGAATAACTAATAGACACACTAAATTACACAGTAACTATATCATCATTTATACAATTTAAATATAATATATTCACAGAACGACAGTGGTTATGAAGGCCTCCGGATATTGGGGCGTCAAAGATCGCGCGTCAACATTGTTGGCAATACGAAAACGATCTCTGAGTCAATATGAATAAAGATTGAATTTCTGTCGTAAAAGCCACGCCGCCATGCGTGAAATTCGCTCGCGCTATGTCGTTTTGTTGAAGAATTAACTTTTTCTACATGTCAATACGGTTCGTTTTAATATTCGTAAACATTTTGACATGCGAACGATAACGCCCCAGTGTGGGGGGCTTAATTCTGTTGGCAACAAACAACGAATAAACTATATTTGTTCATACATCATACATCATCACGCATGTATTCCCCGAAGGGGTAGGCAGAGGTGCACTGTAGTGCACCCACACTTCGCCGATGTATTTTGATTCCAATGTAATAGGGGGCGAGCCTATTGCCTATTACCATAGTCCACCACGCTGGCCCAGTGCGGGTTGGTGAACTTCACACGCCTTTCTACAGACGTGCAGGTTTCCTTACGATGTTTTCCTTCACCGTTCAGCAAGTGGTAATCATTGTTGAAAATGACATTCGCACATGAAAATTATCTCAGAGGTGCGGGCCTGGGATTTGAACTTGCACCCCTTACGTTCAAGGCGGTCGTTCTTGCCCACGAGGCTACCACTGACCATTTGATTAACGTTCATTTTCACATAGCAAGTTAGCATAAAAACTAAATAAATTTTGATTTCAATATTTGATAGTACCTACTAACAATATTGACAATACACAAAGACGTAAATACGACAATACACTTAATTTAGAGCTGATATGTTTTGTGCCAACAGATTCAGCATCATTATATCATTAAATGCACTACACCACTGAAATACAGGTAATATTTAAATTAGCACACTATCCAATCAGTAACTAGTATCAGTATTTAATCACTGGAACCCTGCATTACAAATCAAAGATGGGCAAACATCATTACAAATTGGAAACCGAGCAACGGCCACCGTGTCGGGGCAGACCAAAACAACGATGGCAAAACGATCTAGTCACCTTTGCGGGTAATACTTGGTCACAAACACCACGAAACGCAGTGTGTGGAGGATTATAGGAGAGGCCTTTGCTTAGGAGTGAGTTCTAAGCGTAACATATTAATACTAACTCTACCACGGCGGGTAGGTACTTAATTAGCATTGCTCAAGTCGGTCGCTCCGCCAAAGCATCTTTTAGGTCTGTTATCAAATCATGGCGACTTAAATCAATGCAAGTTACCGTTAAGACAAGTATTGACTTTATTCAAAACAGTTTCTCCATAAGATGTTTCAACAAAGGGAATTCTTGAAAAAATCTAGCACGGTAAACTAACAGTGATTAAGAACCTCCCAGCAGTTTAACAATGCTTGAACTCTCTTCAAGTTTTAAACGAATCGCGAGGAATAAGGCATACACTTGAAGTGCTACATTTCTGACATCACGACACCTGATAATACTCCCCATATTTTACTCTGCAAATATTTTACTGTTTGGGATGCTCGCGCGAAAATTTATGACGAGTTTACGCTACGAAGGCAGACACGTAGGTATAATCTTTTTGTTGTTCTATGCGTTATGAATACAAAGTGTATTATCTACGAAAGGTGCGAAGGTAGTAAATCAGTGAATTTATTTATATCATAAGTATGACAGGTGTTTTTTTATAAATACTTGCAAGTTGTATCGTTACGTGAAGGCTGGCCTTGTTGCGAGCGAATTAACTTGACCTATTTTCAAAATATATAAATAATCAACTTCTGTTATCAAAGCCACGCAACTACGCGTCAAAATTCGCGCTCGTCATCGAAGACAATTCCGATGTTCCTCCTATGTGCAAATACAGTGCGTTTTTGTATTGGAGAAAATCTCGCTTGGGGTCACAGGGCTAAAATCAAAAAATATTTGTACAACTCATGATAAAGTCACAAGTATGCTAAGTGACGAAGAAAGACAGGAAAATGAACTTAGGTTGCAAGTGTTATAAATCCTAGGTGAACAAAGTTGACTTTAGTCCACTTTTTTCGCCCAAGGAATCAGTCAACTAGTTTGCTAATTGACTAATTATTCCACATTGTTCACTTTGGTGAGCAAAAAGACACCGTTGTTCACCTAGGATTTACTTGTACATCATGCGCAATGTACTCTAAAGTCCAAGTGCTCTAAATATAACCTGACATCACATTTTATGTACTATGTCGTTATATTGTGTTCGGCTGCGAGGTGGGTCGCTGGCATCCCGATGTCGATGGATATAAGCAATTTGCAAGTTAAATGCGGATGTCGGACGCAAAGCCGCGCGTCTCTATTTTTTTATTATTTTCATGGAATTTCATATGTGAATATCGTAAAACGTTTTGTCACAAATTTACGAATAACAGCTTAAAAAGCATTTTTTTTAACACTTTATTACGCTAACGTGAATGTGATTCAACGCGGGATAGAGTTTTAGGGGTAGCGTGCTTTGTTGTAATCCGAAATATCGTGAAAATTCTGAATATAAACATGTATTTAACCGACTTCCAAAAAGGAGGAGGTTCTCAATTCGGCCGGTATAAATATATATTTTTTTAGCTGTGAAAATTTACTTTTTTACGGTTGTTATGAGGTGGTAATAATTCCATATTTTCAACGATTATAGACACTGAAAACCGTGAAAAAAAAAATTTTAACAGAAAAAAAATAACCGACTTCAAAAACCTAGGTGCCAATTCATGTGTGTATTTGCCTAGTCTGACGTAGATTGGCACCTACTCCAAATGTCTTCAAATTATAAGGTTATTTCTAGCTTTATAGTGCACCTAGGTTTTTGAAGTCGGTTTTTGTTTTTTGTTAAAAAAATATATTTTTGACTACTACTAATTGATAGAATTGATCCGAGCCTGATGGAGGGTGATAGATCCTTAAAAATATTATCTTAATATATGTATTACCTACTAATGTGTAGGTTTCAATTTTACCTACTAGTCTGTCGTTCTGTTAGCCCTTGCGTCAATATTTATTTAAATACAATCATTTTGGCACCATGACGTAAAGATAAATATTGTATTGAAAAAACCTTTATAAGATCAGAAAAGGACTACCACCATTCCAAATGCAATTCCTATGAAACACATCAATGAATATAAAAAACAGTTGAGTATATGCCAACAGTAAGTAACCCATCGTAACGCTTTAAATTTATATAGTAGTTTATAATACTTTAAGAGGTAGAACAATGAAGAGTTATCTGACAATCTAATGAATAGTAAAGTTTCATGATTTGCCCTTGCAAATGATTAGTTGGGGCGTGTGCGAGCGAGCGGAACCCTGACCCATCGTTCCGCGTCAGCTCAATATGCCGCCACCAATAATGCGGGCGGGCAGCCTTCCCACACGATTAAATTTTCAACATTTCCCCACGCAACATCATGAAAAACTTACAGCGTTGTGCGGCGAACATTTCACGTAGGTACCTATTGATCACGATATCTCTATCTCTCCTAGACATAGTAACAAATAATAATACATTAAATGCTTGTTTTAAATATAAATAAATATCGCTAGACAACACATACTCATCGTATGGTCCCAAACTAAACAATGCTTGTAATAGTAGACCAGGGCATATTCAGAAAAGGCCATTTCCGAAATTGGCCGCAGGCGGGAATCGAACCAGAAAATACCTGCACCCTTAGCATGACTGTATAGATATAAGTTTTATCTCTTTCAACAGTCCAACTGTCGAGAAAATGATGTCACACCTAGCTTTTTGTGATGCACATGGCATAACATATATTTTTAAAAAATGTACTAATATAGTTGATACATATCAAGCGGGACCTTCGTATCTACCTAAATGCTGTGGCTATGGCATCAATGTGACCCATTTTGGAACATTTTCGCGCACTTTCAGATGTCTGTAGTCTTTGAATCATTCTGTACATACCAACTCAATAATTTCGAAACCATATGCTGTTAAACTATAAAACGGCATCATTAAAACATAGCAGCGCCTTTCTCGTTTGTTTATGGTAATCGAGTGGACAAGTTGGGAAGCTTTGATTCCGAAGCTGACCCGTGCTCGACACGCCCTAGTTTACTTTGGGACATTAACGATGCGACCTCTCACAAAATCCGACGGTTCCTTAGTTTTAACGAACTCCAGTTTTGCCTTTCAAAGCGGCCTTGGTACACACGCCGCCCCAATTTGAGAGCTCCAGGAAAATTGCCTGCACCTCAAAGCATCGGTGGAGTTATCGCATCACTTGATCTCGTTAATATACGGATGCTCTTCTTTGGAATTTTGTGCTCCAATACTTAGGAATGTGAAAGGTAAAGGAATAAATGTGTGATCTACCTACGGCTGGTAGATAAGAGTTTCTTGCAGCTTTAGTTCTATATTCTATAGAAGTGGATAGTTTAAGAAAACTGTAAAAATGTTAAATAACTAAAATAAGATTGATCAGAAAATAAACGCAGCATTTTAGTTAATACATTTATGTATGCGGTTATTTTCTTAAACGTTCGTCTGTTACGTCGTATATCCTCAAACATGGCATTTCACTTTTCATACATCTCAAGCATTATGCGGTTCATCATCCAGCTTAATTCCAAATGAATATCAAATCGCGGTTATAGATAGAAATTAAGGACGATTTGGTGGATGCAAAAACAAATTACATACCAAGGTCCAAAAAAAATAAAAAAAAATTGAGGTACAAAATAAATTTAAATACAACAGCTCTTGCGTGCGCAATAATGCTAACAATTACTAAGTCTTCGCTGGCACCCCCGACGGTACAACTTGAACCCTTTCCAAGTTTTAAACGAATTTCATTGCGAGAATAAACGTGAACATCGTTCAGAATATGCCACATCTTGGACGTCACGACATCCGCATATTTCATTCAACTAGTATCTCTCTGTTTAAATATTCATGAAATACTGCAGCATAATATTTGTAACTTGCAACTTTTACTACAATTGTATTCTACTCAAGGGTCTGTTTACTCGATAAAGCTGGTTGCCTGATAAGAACAGGTTTAATAGACAGATTTCCAACGGCAAAGATAAGTTTGTCCCTCAACCCAGTTTATCTTTTCGTTTAGCAATGTTCGGAGCTTTCATAGTTTACGAACGAAACCCTTGTGGTGCGAGTCCGTCTCGCACTAGGCCAGCTTTTATTTAGCGGGTCAACCGCACATAAATCTTATAATAACACTTATGAAAAGACTACGCCAGAAAACGGAGTTCCACATCACTGATACGCAAAATTAAGTTTTCGTATGAACTTTTCCAATATATAACTAGGCTCTCCTTTCGAGCGGTAGGTCAATCCCCGATGGATACTTACGGGAAACGTTATTTGCCCGGTAATATACATCTTATCAAGGGGAGGCTCACCCGCTGTGCCCGTAGGCGTAAATCTTGCCTTTACGGCCTCACCTGTCGATAGAATAATTTACTGCCGGCTTAAAACTTCCACCCGAAAGGAAATCCCAAACACTTCTCAAGAAATAACTGAATAAGAAATCCCCGATTGTACGCAAAGCGCGGCGCGACGCACCCGTCCCCGCGTCACACCAAAGAAATTCAAACTTAAACCGACTCTAATAGAATAAATAAAACTTTACCTACAATAAGAGATTTGCCGCCGAGATTTATGTAGAGAAGGTACTTGTTGATTTATCCCTAAAATATCACGCTCAGACGCCGAAAATACAATCTGTCGGTAATATATTCATGACACTAATTTTAACGCCGGGACAGCCTACCTCAGTAAATCTTAATCATTATTAAATACAATGTGACTCAAGAATAAATTATCTTTTTTTTTTCAAATCCAAATCCGTTTTATTTGTACAAGGAACAGGTTTCTGAAAGTATATTACAGTATATTATGTACATTGACGCTTGAAAGGCAATCCTTACTAAGCGACAAAAAATCGTAAAATGTGGTATACCATTCGAACGGCCAGATTTTTCTGCGACGATAAGTAAAATAGCACGATGGAAATAAATCATACGCGTGCCGAAATATTCCACCAACTTGTATAACCAATTGCGTTGGCGATTGTACAACACAGATAATTCAATAGTCGTGGTTACGGTCAAGTATAAGAGGCGTGGGTGTTCAGCTCAGTAGATTATCTTGGCTTGAGACCCGCCAGTGTGTGTAGGCACCAGTCCAACTGGCACACACCACACTTAGCTGGCGAACAATCCATTAGTATGTCGGATTTGCTGCCGAGATTTATATCCTAAGTTACGGCACAAAACTTTTTTGTACGAACAATGTTTAGAGTTTTCGCTATTACTTGGTGAGAGCGTAGTAATAATTCTGTTCTTGCTCTTCGCCTGGATTATCATAAAACCTCTCTTAAAGCAAAGTAACTTGACGTCATTCAGTTTTCTTAGAGCTTTTTATTAGATATTACAGACAGAGTGTTAGTATTGAAGATAATTCGTGTTTGTGTGCCAATGGAGACACTATATACTAACCACCAACAAAAAAAGATAACACTAATACAGCTACATGGATTGAAATAAATGGACCATCTGAACCTACGTTATAATAATAAATAAATCGGAACCGGGGTGCGTCTGCCGAAGACATCTGGCGCACTTTAATTTGTTTGGTGCCATTGTTATGCGGAATTAATATTCCAATTTATTCAATTTCTGTATCGAGGAGTGTAAATCAATATTTGGTGGCACCGTGTCGCGACGCGACTCGTCTTGAGCGCCGCCCGCCTATCTGTCGGGATAATTGGAATGTTACGCCCCAGTAATCGGATGAATTGTGTCTCGACTTATTTGCTTTAAGAAATTACAGTTAATTATTCAAATCAATTATACCGGGAGTTAATACCTGGCTCTTACCGGCAGATTATACTTCATACCTCTTTACGTTATTGTCTTTTTTCTCTAATAAATTAAAAAAATATCAAAGTCTTCTAATTATCCAACCTGCGTAAATATAATGATGTTTACCTAACCATCTAAAAATAGAATAACGACATTTTTATATCAAGGAAACAAAATCTCGAAGAACATTAGGTATGCCATTTATTAGGGAAAATACTATATTTAATTTTCCATGAGGATCGAGTTCAGATTCCCAGTAATTTAATCTACAAACGAACCGCGAAAAGTTGTCGAAACTTTTTACTAGGTACACGTTTTAAACAAATTGTCGAAATTAGTCTGACAAATAAACTAAGTATAACTAGACAGGTAATATTAAACTTTCGGGTCGATTACTAAGTTTTAAGCGCGCAGCACGCATAAGTTGGGTGGAATTATTTATTACACGAGTACGCTTATCACGTTACATTGTGTTTAACTAGAACAAATTATAAAAGGCGAGATCGCGTGTTATCCTCTCTTTAAACACGGCCTTATCATAATATTAGTGTTGGATTTTATTTTTTTTATCATGAGCATGTTACATTATTCGTGTTTCGTTTCGTTATTTTTACTACACACGAAGACATACAAGATTTTTACTATTTTCTTCCATATCCATTTGATATCATCTATACAAATAAATCTATACAAGCAGTGGTAGCCGAGTGGTCGAACGCACGCCTTGCAAATCAAAGTGTGCAGGTTCAAACCCCGGCTCGCACCTCTGGGTTTATGTGCGAATCTCATTTTCATCCGAGATTACCACTTGCTATGAAACGGTGAAGGAAAACATCGTGAGGAAACCTGCACGTCTATAGAAAGGCGTGTGAAGTTCACCAACCCGCACTGGGCCAGCGTGGTGAACTATAGCCCAAAAATCTCCCTCGTATTGAGGGAGAATGTGCCCGGTATAATGGCAATAGGCTCGCCCCCTATTACATTGGGACCAAAAATACATCGGCGAAGTGTGGGCGCACTACAGTGCACCTCTGCCTACCCCTTCGGGGAATACAGGCGTGATGATGTATTTTAAATAAATAAAATTGTATTCTCTTTCTAATGTCAAAATAAGAGCTTTGTGCTATAATCATAGACGCTTACCTATAACGAAACGGCAATTTAAAAGTTTGTCTGTCTACCTGTATCTTTTAGGTAAAGACCCCAACGGCTTGACCGATTTTGGGGTATTTCACTAACAGACAGCTGTTGTTATAAGTAGTAATTTATATATATTTAAGAATAACAATGAGGGTTCAATGGGAACAAAATAAAATATCCCAAAATTCCTTGCGTATGAAGTCGCAGGCTCAGAATTATTTTTATATAAACCGAACAGAATCTCATGCACAACAATTAAATCAGTTCGTATACATCCGTATGCGTCGTATCGATACAAATAAAATTGTAGTGTCTGTTTGTAATATCAAAATATCATTATTTTAACAAATGCATATGAAGAAAGTATACACGATACCTATAACGAAAATGCAATTTTTAAAATTTATGTCTGTCTGTTTGTTCCGTGTAAACTTCCAAACGGCTGCACACATTTCGACGGGACTTTCACTGGCAGATAGCTGATGTTCCAAGGCGTAATTTAGGCTAATTTTATTTTAGAAAAAGCATTAGGGATGAACATAAAACCAATATTTCCGGTTAATCTCCCTAAAGTCCACGCGGGCGAAGTCGTGGGCACAGCTAGTAATAAAATCTATGTATTAAAACTATTTCACGGATTCTATCGCTTTTATTTACTTTTTTATGTTCTCCGTAAAATAGTTTTGTTACAATGTGTAGTATTCGCGTAAATATAAGAAAACAATATAAAATCTATTGTTTTAATTTATGTGCGAGACGAACCACTGCAATAAATTCACATAGCATGGGTCACATTTTTCAACTAATACAATAAAATCTTATTCTTGTGTCAACAAGTGAAAATAAAATTAATTATCCTTTCATAAAATTTAAATTAAAGAGACAAAAATGAACAAAAAAGAAATCCTTTTATTCTTTTGTGAGTTCTAGAACACGCATTTATAACTTTTAGCAGACAATTCCAGCCATTTGTACTTACCGCTAACAAAAGAGCTTCTAGTTCAATACTTGGTTGGAAAAAGTAAGCGATATCTGTTACGGAGGAACTTTTTATTTATTGCCTAAATCTACAATTTTATTATTCTCGTTACATCAAAGTTAGTTTTCAAAAGGTATGCTTTTATTATTTGTAGGGTAAGTAAGCTCTGACCTCAATCCTACTTAATAAATCGCTTCAAGATTACAATGACTACACGTTCATAATCAGTGTAGAAACTGTCTTCAAACCATTTCAATCATTCGAGGGGTTCTATTTGACTTAAGCGTCACTTTTGGGCGATATTTACTTACATACCTACATATTAGGAATTCGCTAATATTTCTGCATGGAATGAGTATGCTCTCCTGTAAAGTTTTTTTTTTTTTTTTTTTTATGTGATAGGGAGGCAAACGAACAGACGTTTCACCTGATGGTAAGTGATCAACGCCGCCCATGGACACAAGTTAAAAAAATGTCGCTTGAGTCAAATAGCCTTTCACCCCTCGATATCATAGTACTTATTCTTCTAAACGCCCACCTTGATATAGGAAACATTATAACCTGATATATTCAAAGCAGTATAAGCAGTGGTAGCCGAGTGGTCGAACGCACGCCTTGCAATCGAAGTGTGCAGGTAAAAAACCCCGACTCGTACCTCTGGGATTTATGTGCGAATCTCATTTTCATCCGAGATTATCACTTGCCACGAAACGGTGAAGGAAAACATCGTTAGGAAACCTGCACGTCTGAGGGAACTTGTCTAGTTCTCGATAGATGTGTGAAGTCTGCCAACCCGCACTAGGCCAGCGTGGTGGACTATGGCCTGAAATCCTCCTCACATTGAGGGGAGGCCCGTGCCCAGCAGTGGGACGTTAAAAGTAAAGTACCTATATTCAAATACATATTTATTTAAATAAATAACTGTAACCTCTTTAGCGTATAAATTATTCATTTTAAAGATGTTCCTTCACGTTTTTCTTATACAAAATTGTAAATAGCATATCAAATAAATGTCGAATACATTTTCAAGGTTAGGGTTTCAGTATGTCTCCGAGGCTTTCTCGTAACTAAATGTACATCATAAATGTTTCTATTACAAACGGCTTCCGACTAACATTCCCCGAGCAACTTTCCGCCTCATTTTAATATTCAATGAGGTACGCAACTCTCACAGATAAAAGAAGTCAGTAGGACCTTTCCTAAGGACATTCTTGAGGGAGCTAGTTAATTAAATAAATGGCCTGAGAGGATACCCCTCATCACTGCCGCCGCGTCCTACATACCGCGACAGCGCTGTTCCACTTTGAAGTTTTATTTCCCTTATTTACACTAAGTACAACATTTTAAAGAGCCTTAAATACGAAGAGGTCACTTAGCTCGTTCCACGCACAAATGAACACAGTTAGGCCATACATCTCGAGGTCTATCCTGATACATACAATACAATTAAATAATGTTCGTTAAAACAATTTGAATGACGTCAACGTTTGTAAAGCTCATTAATTATACAGATTACTACTACTACTACAGCCCTTTTAACGTCCCACTGCTGGGCACGGGCCTCCCCTCAGTACGACGGGGATTCAGGCAATAGTCCACCACGCTGGCCCAGTGCGGGTTGGCAGACTTCACACAACTATCGAAAACTAGTCAAGTTCCCTCAGACGTTCAGGTTACCTCACAATGTTTTCCTTCACCGTTTCTTAGCAAGTGGTAAGCTCGGATGAAAATGAGAATCGCACATAAATCCCAGAGTTGCGAGCCGGGGTTTGAACCTGCACACGTTAATTGCAAGGCGTGCGTTTGACCACTCGGCTACCACTACTTGTTAAAATTGTTAATGCCTTTAATTTGCGCAATTAATAAACCCAAATAATTTTGAAGTAAATTAAAATAAACGCCGCGATCATTAGAATTTAATGGAAATATAAATAATTGACCGAATTATTGTTACGTTAAGCAATGTTTTAATGATAATTAAATGTAATAAAATACCGGTGTTCATTATTATCGTCACTATCTACGGTTCCCTATAAATTTGGGGAACTCCCAGCAGAGCGCCATTTACCAGAGAAAAATGGCTTCGCAATAAAACTCGATAGAATGAGCAGTTATTTCACCAGATTATCTACTACGATTTCGTTATTCTGATAATACTTACTACTTTAGTGAACATAGTTAGTGTAATGTAGTAGTAATTACATAATATGAAGGATGATACAATAAAACAATCCATAGGTCATATGGTCCTAAGGACTATTTTATTATAAAGAGCCAAGTATTTTTCGGATTACGTACAAAGATTGGTACCGGAGTAATTTTGTTGATAAAAAATAAAGTTATTAAAAAAGTGATTTCTGTTTCTGTGATTTCAGAAAAGTATTTTTTTCTTCCTCAGAAAATTTTTATTCGACAAATAGCAAAGGTTATAATTTTTCAAACGTCTGATAAGTTTTAAGCACCCCGCACACTGCCGTGTCAATCCTTGCGCGGCGATGTTTTTGCCAAAACCAAATTGAACTGTATTGACTCTTAGTAAAAGTTCATTCTTCAATGAAAATTCCTTGCCGCCTGGATTTTGCTACAGAAATTCAAACTTTATTTGTATATAGTTATTTTATTTGAACGAATAGCTGTCATAACTTATGTATATAAATAGATAGAAAAATTGCCAATTAATCAATAGGTAGGTAGTAATAAATCAATATTAGATATCCAGTCTAAACTTAAAAATTATTGATATAACTTTGCAAAGCCCACTTTTTTACATATTTTTTTTTCTGATGAAGTCGCACTGGTAATGAATTTAAATATACGTGAAACGTACCTAAAAGCCTTAATAGATATTAATTGAGCTCTCAAATCAGCGAGCACACTGAATAGAGAGGCAATTAAGTGGCATTAATCTTGAGCGTCGCGGTACAGAAAAGTAATTATAAGAAATGACGACGACGTCTTGCGGACATCTCTAGATATATTAGTGCGAAATGGGTGTTGCCAGGGAAATTGCCAGTCAACAGCCAGTAGACAAAAATGGGGTCAGAAGTCCAATTACGCAATGCAGGCAGTTTTTTCAGTTGTCCAATAAACTGATAGAGTTTATTCGACATAGCAAACAATAGAATCTTGCAATTGTCAGATGTCAGCGTTGATTGGAGGAATAACTGTACCACCTAAGAAATCAAATGCATTTGTTGACAGGTAAATAAATAGAGAAATAACTTTATTCACTAAATATTTTTTTTACCTAATGTCTAGATTTGAGAAAAATTATTTTAAATACATAGTTAACGCTATGAAAAAGAAAACATAAGTTATTCTTGATTTAAATATTCCATTAGGTTTTGTTTTCTAATGTCTAATTTATTTTATTTTGGTTTATTTGGAAATACCCGGTTCATATATTTCCTGATATCAAATTACATACCTATTATATATTACCATATTGCATTTAACTCCAAATGAGCATTCCGAAAGCTACAATACACATAAATAACTATTATTTAAGTACTAACTTAACTAGTTCCAATAAGCTAATATTTAGTACTATGAACTATTCATCACACCTAATATGCCTAGCTCAGATTTCAATGACCTATTGCATTAAAAGATCCACATACAAATCATGTATACCTACACAGTATAGAGTATATACTTAACTTGTCCAAGGAGAATTGAAGTTACTTTTAAAGGTCAATGCTCATACTGCCTATCTAATTAGGAATCTGGTTAGGAATGCTGCATAATTAAATTTATAAAGTTAAACGACGCAAGGTTGCTAAAAATACTAAGAGTTTGTATATACAAGAAAGTATGTAATAACATAGTAAATAAGTGTGTATAGATATTATCGGTGAAGGATAACACCGTGAGGAAACCTGCAAGTCTGAGGGAACTTGACTAGTTCTTGATGGACGCATGAAGTCTGCTTACCCGCACTGGTCCAGCGTGATGGAGTGTGGCCTGAATCCCCCTCGCATTGAAGGGGGCCCGTGCCCAGCATTGGGAAGCTAAAAGGACCATATTAAGGTAAGGTAAGGTATTATAGTATATGTACAAGAATTTAATCACATATTTTGCTATTAATTTCACGAGTGCCTACTAACAGTTAAACATAATAAACTCTTTTGAAACATTATTCCAATAACAATATTGGTATACTACAGTCAAACTAAAAGCCCATATATTTTACCTATGGCGAAGGAAAATCCGAAAAATATATTTTCTATTCATGGATGCCATAAAGTACTTTTGGAATTTCTTTCTCTCTCCTTAAATTCTCATTCGAAATGCAGTTCGAAACTCTATTTTAAGTAAGTTTACTATACAACTCAAGACTATCATTATGTAATAGACGAAGATATATTTTTTATTTCTCATGAAAATACTACGCCGTCCTCGGTGGGACCACCGAGGATGGCTGGCCACGTCCGGCGGCGTTAAAAGAAATCATAATTAATCGCCCTATTCCCCGCCCGCTCGTCTTAATAGAGAGCTTTCACCGCTTTCCATGTTTTCTCAGGGACGTAATAAATTAATCTCCATCCACAGTTGCCGGCGCTTCTAAGAATGGCAAGAAACAAAACAAACCAACTAAGGCCAGTAACTTTACGGCTCTACTTGCAGCTTGTGCGTGTGACACGGCACAGCTTTTCCCGTTGCATAGAAAGATAGAGAAGGTAGAGTTTGTTTACACGAGTGCACGAGCGGACCAAAAGTGTGTTGTTCATTTTGGATTTATACCACTTGTGAGTGTAACCAAACCACTTTGATAATGTTGTTTTAATGTTACTTTGATGTTTAACAGTTATCGTACTAGTAAAACTGGCAATAAAAAAATATAGTATGAGAAGGTGATCATACAGTATCGTATTCTTGCCCATTCTTCTCCATAGAAAATGCATTCCGAATGGGTGGTAGAGATACTATTATTATTATTTATGGATGATTCATAAGTGTCTGTATTAGTTTACATGAATAAAAAATATTCTGATTCTGAATCTGATTCTAGATAAAAGTTAGCTAACATAAAGAAAAGTCTAGATGATTTTTGACTGTTGGGTGAATTTTAACTCATATATTTATTTGTTCGAAATTAAAGACACATCTAGTGATTTGAGACATAAACATTTGGATCGTATTGAGAACGTTCTTATATTTGAATTCGGTTAAAAAGTTGATTGAAATGCGTCTGTTAAAGCACCATGCTGTTATTTACGTCAACTTTTGAACACCCAGACGAACAAAACGTTCTTCGTACAATCAGCTAAAGAGTATTTGTGACTCTGACCTATAATATAAAGGTGGGAAAAATACACAAATCCCTTCGTGTACAGGACATATCTCCCTATATAGGACGACAAAATAAGGAAACACACCAAATTAGATGGTGGACCACGCGGAAGTAATTAATCAAAGGAAACATTCGTCAAACAACTGTGTAGCGGCAACACAGCGCCCGGCAAAAACTTGTTTGCGGAGAAAAGTAAAAGGTACAATCGCGTTTATTGCGGACACCAATTTGGATGGAGGAAAAACCTCTGTTAGTCCCACTACTGTTATACCTCTGTGAGATCTCATGCACACCGCTAACTTTTAATACAATGTAAAACAAGCCTGCAAGTCCTGCGAGCTTTCGTCATGTACAGTATGTGCAATCATTTTACAAAGACAGAATATCGACAAGAAAATGTTCTTTTCTGCGACAAAATTCAAACAGTTCATGTCTATGCTGGATAAGCATGGCCAGTTTGGTCGCTTGTGCCTTTTGTAGTGGTTTTCTTAGATTATAGGGAGTTTAAAAGTTATCGTTGATTTTAGAGCTGTGTTGCGCCATATTTTAAGGACAACATAACATGTCAGAAAAATATGTCCGATTTTTTACATTTATTTATAATAAGCTGATATGATATGATGATAGATGCAGTGGTAGCCTAATGGGCAAGAACGCCCGCCTTGAACGTAAGGGGGCGCAAGTTCAAATCCCAGGCCCGCACCTCTGAGATAATTTTCATGTGCGAATGTCATTTTCAACAATGATTACCACTTGCTGAACAGTGAAGGAAAACATCGTGAGGAAACCTGCACGCCTGTAGAAAGGCGTGTGAAGTTCACCAACCCGCACTGGGCCAGCGTGGTGGACTATGGCCCAAATCTCCTTCGTATTGAGGGGGAATTTGCCCGGTATAATGGCAATAGGCTCGCCCCCTATTACATTGGGACCAAAATACATCGGCGAAGTGTGGGTGCACTACAGTGCACCTCTGCCTACCTCTTCGGGGAATACAGGCGTGATGATGATGATGATGTATTATAATAAGCTTGAATCATATTGCTTTTTATTTTTTTTCACGTGTTGTCTACACTTAGTCATCGTAGGATCCTAAGCTAAGGAATAATTCTACTATAGGTACCATACCATATAATAAACTAGGGGTGATCAAGTATACCCAGACTGGAGCAAATACCGCAAGCAAGGCCATTTCCGAAATTAGGCGCTGGCGGGAATCGAACCTACAACCACCCGATACAGTGAGCTAATCGACCTACGCTCAAACCTATAGACCAAGCCGTCATCAATATAGCAGTGGTCGCCGAGTGGTCGAACGCACGCCTTGCAATCAAAGTGTGCAAGTTCAAACCCCGGCTCGCACTTCTGGGTTTATGTGCGAATCTCATTTTCATCCGAGATTATCACTTGCTATGAAACGGTGAAGGAAAACATCGTGAGGAAACCTGCACGTCTGGGGGAACTTGACTAGTTTTCGATAGATGTGTGAAGTCTGCCAACCCGCACTGGGCCAGCGTGGTGGTCTATGGCCTGAATCCCCCTCGCATTGATAGGAGGCCGGTGCCCAGCAGTGGGACGTTATAAGGGCTGTAGTTAGTAGTTAGTTAGTCGTCAAACTATATAAATGATTTACCCCATATTGTAATAATAGCCATACAATACATAAACACTCATATATCCGCCTGCAATGTATTTACGTAAGTACATGTCGTTTTTGTCTACGTCTCAAACCCAGAGCGGCGTTCAATGACCGCGTTACGAAACCTCCATAACAAATACCGGGCCGATAGACATGCCTATTTATGATATCGAACTGCCTACTATTGGCCAACACATGTTAAACCTTTGGCAAGGAAAACTATTGGTGATAGGTTTTTGAAACGATAATAATTCAGACCTTTAATTCTGCTGCGTGATAGTTACGGGCTTAATGGGAGCTGCTTAGTGTGCAGTGATAGGACACCACAGATACTGCCAGTTTGCGGGAGCCCTGCGAGCTTGTGAGATCGCTTCCTTTAAAAAAAAAATACGCGTCGAATTGAGAACCTCTTCCTTTTTTTCCGTTTGTTAAAAATGTTCTGCCACTGTGCATACGTTCCCATCAAGCCTGTAGCTATCGGGCAGTCGTTTTTACCTTGTGAGAAGACTAACGGAAAATAATTTATAAATGTGATTTTTTTTAATTCAATGATATTATTACTTTATTGTTAATACTTTAAGGCTGTATTCTTTAGAGAGGCCTTTACCGATATTGAACAGATTTTGAAAATTTCAGAAACGGTCTTTGCAGAATTTTCCCTGGTCTAGGTGCAACTGAAAACAACCTCAGTCGATTACATGATACCCATAGAACAAGAGTCGCTTAGTTTGGGAGCAAACGATGAGTATGTGTTGTCTGGCGATATGTTTTTTAAGAACGTAACTTAAGCAATGAAAGTAGACAATTTATGTTACAATGCCCTTTTAAATTAAAATAACTGACATACCAACAATTCAAATTACCACACATGCAATGGCTATAAAAAGCATATTAAAAGGTATGACGTATCAACATCCGCAATATTTATATCAGCTTTTCACATAGCTCCGAATGTAACTATTGTTTATGACACTGTACAATCAATAACAAAACTTTTCATTTATTTTTTATGACACATGTTTACAGAACCCGCCAAATGTTATGTACAAATTGTTTTTGTTCGTTTATTTAAAAATACATCAAAATACATCATCACGCCTGTATTCGCCTAAGGGGTAGGCAGAGGTGCACTGTAGTGCGCCCACACTTCGCCGATGTATTTTGGTCCCAATGTAATAGGGGGCGAGCCTATTGCCATTATACCGGGCACATTCCCCCTCAATACGAGGGAGATTTGGGCCATAGTCAACCATGCTGGCCCAGTGCGGGTTGGTGAACTTCACACGCCTTTCTATAGACGTGCAGGTTTCCTCACGATGTTTTCCTTCACCGTTCAGCAAGTGGTAATCATTGTTATTTAAAAATGTATGTGATAAATCCGGTGTTTGAATCTATATTACGCATAAGTTAAGTTATAACTCGTCAAAATCACATTCGATACAGTAGGTACTTGAATCGTCAAACAAAAACTATTTTAGGACTCATTTGGAATGAATTTCGTCGAAAAAGCAATGGGCAAGAAACTCCATGGTTACTCTTTTCCATAAGAATCATATTAACATTTTTGTAGTTGGTCTTCTACTATGGTACTGGCGTGGTGTCGTCACCTTTTATCCTTGGATATTGGAAAGTGAGTATTTATCCTATATTCTAATGTTATAAATTACATTGTGGGTAAACCGTCACCGTCTGTACTCTGTGAATAATTCCGTAAGAAATGAGTGCGTCAGAATTGAATAGGCGGAATTCTCAGCCGAGCCGCGTGCCAACATCGAATCGGCGGGACCTTGGTTGCGGGCAACCGGTGACCTTTGAGGTACACTCGCCTGTGCCTGGTAATTATTAGTCAGAAATGAATCCATTAAAATGTTGAAGCAGCCGAGAGCCTTGCGCTAATAGGCGCGTCAGAACACGGGAGACAAAATGAACTTTATTAACTCAAACAAGGAGCACATTTTTCTGACGCGAGCAATATTTAGTCGCGTGATCGCATAGTTTTTGCCATAGACATTCAATCTTTATGAATATTGAGACAAAGTACATTTTTAGAAAACCTCCAGTAAATTCAAGGCTTAGGCATGTAGCCTTTATCGGGTCCTGATATGGGGTCTGCTGTTAATCACCAAGATAGATGTAAGTCATTCGCTTTCAGAGAGGAGATGACAAACTTTTTATCGTAAACGTTACGTTAGCGTGTCCCATCCTGCTCATACTACTGATTTCATAAGTAAGAATGACAGGGCCAGCACTATGTCTAGAAAACTATACAAAATTGTCAGGAGTGAGTTACAGCATTATATTTTTCCCAACAACGACAACGACATCTAAACAACGTCCTACAAAAGATTGGTCCTACCTCGTTTTGGTAACGATTTTCGCTAGGTGGTTGGCAGAGTCTGGATGTGGAGTGCTGAAGGTCGGGCACAGTGGCGTTCTCTGGGAGAGGCGTACGTCCAGCGTTTGATGAGCATAGACTGATGATGATAAAAAGGATGATCTTGTTTCACTTTAGGTGAATGAATTCTTACAACCATTGGTGATGTATGTTGACTATTTATTAATCAGTTATAGAGGTTCTACTGCTTTCTTTAAGGAGGCCGAAAACTCGTATTAATAAAATACTCAACCAAAAATTTGGTAGAGTGCCATAGCTCTGTTTGCGTCCTGTAAAGTACAAATAATGGCTTGTTTCAATATAAACCAGTAGCGTCACTATCCCTGGCAACAGACTAGAATACATAAAGTCTCGCATTGGACCAGTTACATAAGTAATAACTTATAAGTACGGCAAGCAAGGTCGAAAACCACGTGTCAAAAGAGGAAATATCAGTAATACCAGAATTAATAGTCTAGATTGGGGTCCTCGAGAGGTATCATCTCTCACAGAAGCCTCCATCTTGACTATGAATGTCAGTTTTAATGTTAATAGTTCGAAAGCTTTAGTTGATATCATACATTTCGGAGGATTTTTTTTTAAATTGAATCACATACATGCCAGTAAATTCCACAGATAAAAAATCTATCGTAGACATTATCATTGATCACAAGCATTGCGAGAACGACACAAATATAGTTGCTGCTCAGTTATAAATTACACTCAAATACCTAGTCAATGTGATGTAGGTATTAACTTTAGCATTTGCGCAATTGATTTCCATCTAAGCAATACTTTGACACCATCTAAGCTTGCCTGCTGTAAATATATTATGTAGGCGTTTTGGTTAATAAATTTCTGTTTTTAATCTTAAATGTACTACAAGTAGGTACTTATACAATTTAAAATGAGTACGCCCAAGAATAAAAAAAAAAAAAAAACATCATCACGTCTGTATTCCCCGAAGGGGTAGGCAGAGGTGCACTGCAGTGCGCCCATACTTCGCCGATGTATTTTGGTCCCAATGTAATAGGGGCCGAGCCTATTGCCATTATACCGGGCACACAGGTTTCCTCACGATGTTTTCCGTCACCGTTTCTTAGCAAGTGATAATCTCAGATGAAAATGAGATTCGCACATGGAACCCAGAGGTGCGAGCCGGGGATAGAACCTGCGCACTTTGATTGCAAAGCGTGCGTTCGACCACTCGGCTACCACTACTTAAAAATATAATACTTAAGAATAAAATATGAGTCAATAATATTTTATTAGTGTTAAGTTTATCTTAAAATTCGCCTCAACACAACTCTAAAATACATATATTGGAACTCTCTGTGATCTAATAATTAACACAGCAGAAAGTACAAGCGATGCCGTACATGCCCAAGCTCGTCAGAGCATGAAAATAAATTTATGTTTTAATTTTGTGGGAGACAAGAAAAATGTGTATTCGATATTCCGTCTATAAAAAAAGAATTCATATACTGTACCACATGAAGGGTTGCAGGTTATACCAATGAATATTCGTCATTATATCAATTACATTATGATTCAGAATGCTGAATCATAAACTGAAACCGAAAAACCACGTGAAAAAATACCTAGAAATATTTTTCCAAGCTTATTCTTATTGTAACATTATAAAATAATACATCAAAGAAATGGAGCTCTATTTCCGCTTGCGATAGTCGTCCTTGAGAGGTCACCGACCGTTACGTGAAGAAATGTTAGTATTTAGGTTGAAATACAGGGCGTGTCATACTTCCATATTCGCATGAGTATCGGTTAAACAGTTGAATAGAATATTTTTTTTCGAAATTCGCACGTTCATATTCATCATCTTTTAGGCGTCTTCTTAAAAATCTTCTAACATCTCGAGCCCTATGCTAAATTTTCATGATCTTTTATATGAATATTAGACTTGTAAAAGATTTAAATATGGGCATTAACTGGTTTGCGGTCGCAACACTATACTTATGACAAATATTCAAAGATCTGGAACTTAGAAACTCTAATAGTTGGATATAGTCTGTATTTGCTAAGGATTTACACAACAGCAACCGTATACGCACCTAAAATATTATTCCGCAATTATGATACATCCTGTATAAATAAAATATAAATCTCATTACATAAATTATGTTAGCTACGTTCTAAAAAATCCAAAGCAGCACATAGATAAATACATTTGCCAACATGACACAGAGCACTTTGACTTACGTAAACTGGCAATAGGTAAGTAGGTAGGTACGGTGAGAATTGTGATACTTAGATTATAACACGGATTTGTGTACAGCAGAACAAAAGAATTAACGGTCTCGATACTCGTAATGTTATGAAGCTAATTACAAAATGTTTTAACCTTATAATTACGCAACTTGCATTTGATGTCTCTCTGTGTACCTGCGTTATCTCTAATCAGCATTTGTGCTAAGTGCCACAGATAATCCAAGAGCAAATGGGCTTAAGATTAACTTAATAGCAAAACGATATTATCTTAATAGTTTGAAGGTAACCATTTTTTAGGGTTCCGTACTTCATGGGAAAAATAGGATGAATTTCTAGTCCATCTGTTTGTCTGTCTATTTGCTGGTATAATTTATACTGTCATAAACGGCTATATAGTAGAAATAATATCAATTACGCATTGAGGTGTTTTAAAGGTTTAAAATATATTTACCTTTAAATTAACATAATCAAAAATGTAATGCATAATTAAGTTTATTTTTCAACCCGTTTTACATTTTCATTGGTGTTATGTTTCGCATATTTGAGCATAGTTATAAAAAAAATAGGGAACCCTCAGCGTACGATTACTTCTCGCACTTGTCAGGATTTGATTAACTAGTACAAAATAAATCACCATAGATATTCTCACCTTTTTATTTAATTCCATTTGTTATACATATGTCAAGTTGGAAGACATGTGCACTGCCTTGAAAGTGAGAAAACTTTCTCACGTTCTTGTAAGTTAATTAATGATGTAATGAACCATTAACAAGAATAGCAAAAAACCTACATTACATTTATCCATCAACTGTGCCTAATTCAAGAATTTAATCGCTGAATAACTAACACTTGTTACGAACTCCGTATAAAACAACCTATTTCCAGCGCGAGCTACACAAATTACATACATACATACATATACTCACGCCTGTATCCCATGGGGGTAGGCAGAGACTACCGTTTGCCATACGCTCGCTATGATCCCGACATACCTCTTTCGCTTCATCCACAGTCATACATCTTTTCATGCACTTCCGTTGGTTTAGGGTGCTACGGACACATAGCAACATTATAATTAACAAATATAAATTAATAATAACATTTACACAAATTACTCTTCAATATTAAACGAACGTTGGAAAAGTCATTTCCTAAACGCAAAAGCTTTCATCGAAATATGCAAATATTCACAAAACCCTATTTACGTTCTACGCTGCCCACTCGTTGACATTTACACAGGGCCGTAAACTTCGTACAGTGGACGACACCTGTTCTCTTCACTACACTACTTCCCTGATATATGCACGCATCCGATGCGAGCGTGCTAGTGCGAGATTTTCGCGGTCGGACCCGCGAGCCCTTCCAATGCACGCCAAGGCCTCAACTAGCCGTATATAATAAGTTCACCCGCCCGCAACGACACACTTTGTTACTTTCACGCGAGCAGTGCACATTTTGGCCGCCAAAATGTACAGGCTCTTTATATTCGCCTTTGTGATCGCAGCCGCGTCGTGTCAGCAACAAGAGGGAGGGCGCCGCGTGCCCAAATACGCTGGAGACCCCAAAACGGCGGCCATAGTGCAGGAAGCGAGGTACCTCAGTGGGGACGGAGCCTTCGGCGCCGCGTACCAACAGGAGGATGGAATCAACTTCAAGGAGGAAACAGACGCCGACGGCAACAGAAGAGGCAGCTATTCCTACATTGACCCTAGCGGACAGAGGAAAACGGTGAACTACGTCGCCGGCAAGAACGGATTCCAAGCTAGCGGTGATCACATTCCGACCGCGCCTCAGCCCGTGGCGCCCACTCCTGGCTACACGCCCGACCCGCGATACAACTCACCGGATTACAAGACTCAACAGTACAACGCTCCTCAGCAGTACACCGCGCCCGCCCCCGCCCGCAACTACGCTGGAAAATCCAACGAGGATGATGGCCAATACCACCCTGAGTTGTACGAGCAGCAGAACTTTGCAGCGCCTAAACAGCAGTACCAATATCAGCCTCGGTATCAACCTCAACAGCAGTACCAGGCTCAGCCTCAGTATCAGGCTCAGCCTCAGCCGCAATACGAACCCGAGCCGCAGTACCAATCGAACAACATCTACCCTGGAACGCAGCAGGCCCAATACAGTGGACTGCAATCCTCGCAATACTCGCAACAGGACGCCCGCGACCAGTATTACGAGCCGACCACGCCGCCCCCGAGGAACTTCTTCCCCCCCGGCAAGTTCAGCCTCAACAGGGCACCCGACGGTTACTCCTACTCCTTCCACAAAGTATAAATCTAATTTATAAGGAGGGCTCCGGCGATTTGTAAAGCCCGAAACACGTAAAAAGCACGCATCAATTAGCAACTCGCCGAGTCATCGAGAGGGCTGCGGTGTGCGTACTCGGCCGCTTCAAAAGCATTTCTTAATTGTTGTTTGCTGTGATATTGTGTGTTAATGGACAGGTATACATATGTTGCTCGTTTTTGTTACTAGGAGGGTTTGTGGGACGGACGCGCGTCAGCGGACGGAAACTGAACTTTGTAAATAAACTTAGAATTACATGTGAATGTTGCTTTTCATTTCTCATCAACTTAAAGCCCCGCGCACACTGTGGCGTCATACGTCGTGCGTCAAAACGAACTCTTGAGTCCGAACGAACTCTGATACATCAATGTTGAATTTCTGTGGTAATAGCAGTCAGCACATCGCGTCAGTCTCTTACACTATTTCATTTCGCTGAAGAATGAACTTTTTCGATAAGTTAATAGGTATAGTTCGTTTTGGTTATAGTAAACATATTGTCGCGCACTTTTAGACGCCCCTGTGTGCGGAGAGCTCAATGCGGTAAGATCTCCCTAATTGTCAATTAATCCAAACTTATGTTAATGATAATGATATTTCGAGTTCTGTGCGTATTGCAAATGTATGCAAATGATAACAAGTTTTATTACTTTATAAGTGTTGATTCTATAAAAAATATAAGTGCCCGCCCCACTCTACTTCCTTGTCCGCAAGGCATAAAGGCAGGGTGTGGGCCGCGTCCGCATTCTGCCTTACCTGCTCGAACTACCTCCAGCCTCGAGTAACTAGATCACCTTACCGCTAACACAAGGATACTTCGCTAACAACCGGTCTGATACCACGCCTTCCTTTCCATTTACCGACTTTATTATTACTTCAAATACCAACACTTGAATAAAATACAATCACAATTATCAGCAGTTGCGATCAATTTATTTGTAGCGGTGAAATAAATTCGACAGGTATATGTAACCTCTGAGAAATCAAACATTTGAACGGAAATTACCCAATTTAGTATGTGAATGCGTTTGATATGGATTGGAAAAGGATATCTTAATGTTGCAATTGACGCTAATCAAATAAATAGAAATGACATTGGCCCTAATTTAGTTTTACACTAGCTACGACTAAACTAATTTTGAGGGTACTAAAAATTAGTTCTGCTCTTACGTTACGTCCGCTAGAAGGACAGCAATTTTTTTTCATATTTTTTTTTTTTACTTTAGTTTATTGTCATCAAAATCAACACTAATGTTAAAGCAAATTAAGGTACCTTTATACCCTTGGTATTCATTCAGATAGACACAAGTTCGACAGATTACATCAGTATCTACCGATCAAAAGATTTGCAAACTTTATAGTAAATAACTTGAACAAAGTCACGCTATAAATGCTATCGATCACGCGTTAATATCAGTTATTGTATCTACACCGTACAATTTGAATTGCTGTAATATTGGCTGGATAATTGCATTGTTTAATATCGAATACCGCCACAATAGTTTTGCAATCTCATGTTATTTGAAACAATTCCGACGGCATTTGGCCGTCGAAAACGCGATTGACGATCAATTTGTAAAATTGACCGAGTCGAATGCGTTGTCCTTAATTCACCGTACAATTTAAACTACCTATTTGATTGTATTTACACGTAACCATAGACTTTTTAACAATTGCAGCTTTTGATTAATTTAATTGGAAGACAATAATTTATTTACATTTAAAACAACAACAATTCACAGTCAACAATTTACTAATTATAATAAAAAATAAAAGTAAATAATTATATACCCCACAGTCCCCCATCACTGTCGGGCGGTAGGGTGCCCAGAACGCTGGCAGCATTGCCACGTTGAATGGCAATGCTGATGTGCTGTGCGAAATAGTTTCCAGCGTTCTGATCACCGGATGTTGCGATCAGACGTTTCGCAATGTCTTGAAACATCCGGTGGGCACCCGGCCCCCATGGACCTAAGGTTTCTACCCCAAACGCCTCAAATATATACCCTACACCCAGGGAACTATATTTGCGGCGTTTGAGGCATTCTGCGGATTGAGCAGCGCCACCCGCCTCAACGGATGTTTTTGGAAGATGAGACAGGGCAAGAGTATCGACGCAAGTAGCGTCCCATACAAGCGGCCGTCCCATCCTCCACGGAACGAGGGTCATCCCATCAGGCCTCTTGCCATCATCACGGAGGAGGCCATTCGGTTCAAGAACAGCCGCCATGTTGACGGTGACAAGGGCCCGACGGATGATATCGTTGAGACTGGCGTGAAGTGCTATCCTGCCGGCGCTTCTATTGCAGGAGAGTCCATGGTGGCCTAGCTGATCTACGTTAGTTGGATACTAAATTAGAAGCAATTAGGGAATGTGCCAGGTATAATGGCAATAGGCTCGCGCCCTGTGACATTGGAACCAAAAGACATCGGCGAAGACTGGGTGTACTGCAGTGCGCGTCAGCCTATTTCTTCGGGAATACAGGCTTGATGATGGTATTTAAATTAGAAGGCGATACGAACACGTTATATATGTAATTGGTTATCGAGGGCCAGCTTTTAATAGAATCACGCTGTAAGTTACGTGACACGCAATGAAATGCAATGTTTTTATTCACACCGCAATACATCAACTTGATTGCTTACGAATTAATTTATTGGCGAAACAAGGAGTGATTTGGCCACTTTAAACGTTGTACTAATAAAATAGGTAGTCAATAATATAATGCTTGTTTATTATAGCGGTAGTTAAAAAAAAACTCACACATAACTTATTACAAGCATGATAAATTTGTTAGTACTAAGTAGAGTATAGCGTCAAAATTTATTGAAAGTTATGAACAGTGGACAGTGGAGAACAATGGCATTTTGAAGTATATTTGTATATGCATAAAAGTTATAAACACTATACGATGACGAAATCATTTGAGTAACTTCCCTAAAATCTTCATTATAGTTATAGACAATAAATAAAATACAAAATCTATTAAACGAAAGTGAAAGGCGAAAATTGTGGAATCTAAACAAAACCCCGCAGATTAAGTCGGGGTTTCGATTTCATTATTTAAGTTACTAATTGCTTTTGGTAGATGAAACTAATTGCAAAACAAATACGAACTCACATGAATATTTTACAATTAACCAAATCAGCCAGCGTGAATATGATAGTGTTGGGCAACTTACGAGTACGTAGGGGAATTGATAGAATAAGAATATTCTATGAAATGCTTATTATGAATCACTTTGTTTTTGAGAGCATAAACTTGAAGCTTAATCTTAGTCTCGTATTTAAATTCCAATTCATATTGCTATAGATTTTAAAAGAACAATCCGTTTTACATCAAATTGCCACAGGTCATAATACTGTCTCCAGTAATTCCTTAACCACCGTCTCATTGCCACTTTAGCCTTTTATTGCTTTCATATTTTCCACAGCATTTGTCCTTACCTTGCTAAAAGCAGCATTTCATCTTGGAAATGATTTATTTGTGGAATAATGTCAAGAAAGTCACGATAGGACCATTATAAACATTAGGATTTGAGTCAATTATCTAAAATTGATGTGTATTTAACTATTAAAGATATTCATGTCATTTATAATAGTCTAATTAGTATATTTTAATACATCAAAATAAAGTTACAATGTGAAAATTAAACAAAATAACTAATTAGATATTATTATTTCACTGGAAACCTCAAAACACTCTCAAAGCCTTAGCCTTGAAATTGTATTCCAAGAATATTCCAATTAATTGCGACCACCTCACTATTTATTCCAAGATTATATGATATAGAAAAATATTGCAAACTTGGTTATAAAAAATACGTAGAAAAGCGTCGCTCTTGCTCCGGCAACTTCTGCTATTTAATTACAATGGGAAATGGAAATCTAAATGCACCTGGTAAGGAATAAAATGCAAAAGTCAATTTGGTCCCGACGGCAAAAAGCGGAAAGTGGGCCAATCTATAAACTAATTTACTTCAACGGTAACTGGCATAAACGGAATATCAAATGCAGTCGCTCTTAAACTTTAACTTGAAAATAGGGGAATACGTTCGTGCTTTTTAGTTTTACATATATACGAACTTTGTAGTTTCTTCTATGCAAATTAAGTATTGCTTCAAATCTTCGACAGTTTTGTCTTCTATTCGAAGAATTGTCTCTTAAAGATTGGATATTAAAAGCAATCTAGCCCATGCCTATACGAAGACCCGTCGATAGTACCTTCCCCTTTTTTAGATTTAACTTCATTGTAATGTAAAAATGCGATAAAAAAAGTTCATATTACCGGAATATTTTTATCCAACCAGTTAAACGGGCAAAGTTTTGAATGAAACTAAATGAAGTACTGTGCGTTCTTTTTTCGCTCCGAACTTGGTGAAAACATTTTAACTGAAACTAGTTTCATCCGTGCTAAGTGAGCTGTCGAAGAAAAGTTTAATCTATGCGCCCGATAGTGCGCAGGCCAAGTTCTCGTGAGATGCAGCAAATTATTTTTTTTGACTGTTATGAAACTTTTATTAGTAGATAAATGCCATAATTGAAATAGTCATCAAACTAACGTAGATGCTATGTTTCTAGGCAATCATATACGAAGTACCCACCTTTTAAATAAGGACCCCTTTTTATTTTTTGATTAGAATTATATACTAATACTAATATATTACGGAAAATTTTAGTTCTCTATGTTACGAATATGACCGCTGTGAACTTGGTTACAATATTTATACTTACACAGATTTCAATACAAATGGATTCGCGTAAAAACAAATACACAATTCTTTGAATGCATCAGTCTTTGTCACATCCTACGTAAGAATCTGGAGGCTGGATATACTAAAGGAAGGAAAAATCACGACTGACTGGATCCGCATTTCACTTTGTATGCATTGTGCATCTGTTTGGGACACCAGGTGTGTAATGTGAAAAAACGGGATAGCCAAATTACGACAAAAAAAAATGCATAGAGCTTTTTTATAGCTCTTTACTTCTCTACTTCTTGTCTTTACTTCTCCACTTCTTGTTTTTACTTCTCCACTTTTTGTCTTTACTTCTCCACACACCTCGATCCTGAGCTATTTCTTGCCATGATGTCCCCGCAAAGGTGTTCATATCATCTCGCCACCTCTTCCTCGGTCGACCTCTTCGTCGGCGACTATCGTCAGGTTTCCAATTGGTAGAGATGTTTGCCCAACTTTGCGGGCTCACGCGGGCCACATGGCCGGCCCACTCCCACCTCAGCCTTGCTGTCTTTTTTCCATCTGCTATTTAAGTAATGGAGTGCAAGATGGTACTTTTAACTCTGTCGGTTTGCTTGACATTGAGAATGCAGAGCTCCATTGCTCCTTGGCTAACCTTGAGCTTGAACCTCTGTTTGCTCAGACAATGACCATGTTTGTGAACAGTAGGCAAGGACGGGCAAAATACACATGTCATAGAACATAGAGCTACCAGATTTAATTTCGGTGTGTTTCAGAATTTTGAAAAATACTATTTATTATGTGATCCTTATTGCTATCAATTGTCGTTAGAAACCAAACAATATAGCAGATTTTTAATACATATTGACAGTTGTTTTGACAGAAGGGGATTAAAACTTGTTTGCAATTAAATGACATAATCACCTCGGTCGAATTGAGAACCTCCTAATGAAGTCGATGAAAAGGAAGCTAATGGAGATGTCTCTTCAGTATCAAAGGAACTTGTAACCCTAATGGTGGCCGCCGTTGCATTCGCGTGCCGATCACGGGCCCGCGCCGCACTCCGCATCAATACGACAAACACCCACCAATTGCCAACTCTCTACTGATTTTGTTTCACACCCTTTATGTCGAATATGTATATATGTCGCAGGTTTTTCATAAAATTAGGTTTTTTTATGAAAAACCGGAAGATGACAAATTTTAAACTCAATTTCATCATAAACCTGAAACAATCCAGATTTTTGATCAAAAACCAGAACTAGTTTGGGTTTATGATAAAAAATCATAACCTAACCTAACCTAACCATCAAACTTTATCATAAACCCAAACAAGTTCAGGTTTATGATGAAATTGAGTTTAAAATGTGTCATCTTCCGGTTTTTCATCAAACACCTAGGTTTTTGATCGTAGGTTATAATTTTTTTCAAAATTAATACGTTTCAAATTAATTCTAAAATCTAATTAATTTATACGTTTCTATTTGATTTTGAACGGTAAAATTTGTTAGGAACTTTTTGTTCAGTCGTTACTTGTTTTTTGTAGAATAAACTTGAATTTGAGTAAAATTAATAAAAAAGGTTGTTAATCATTTGTACTTACCTACTACATTAAGACGATATTCATTCATGCCAAACTGAATCATAAAGTTAAAATTTGTCATAGCACTTTTTTGTGCAAGTTATAAAAAGCGAATGTATTGTTAACACCGAAACTCACGCTTTATTTATAACTTAGTATAGTAACGTAACAATAGCATAAATAACAAATCCTTCAATGCGTCATGAAATTGAATACTTACGCCCGGCACCACTGGGGCGAGCGAAGTAACTTGAATTTTTTTGAAAATGTACTCAATAGCAAAACATATAAAGATTAAATTTATGTGGTAGAAGTCACACGACCACGTGTCGAAAATCACTCGAGCTATCGATGACATTTCGTTGAAAAATGTGCTTTTTCTTTGATTTGATAAAGTTATATTTGGTATATGATTGACAGAAGTGCTACTATTATTTTCCGTATTAAATTTTATAGATTTTATTTAAAAATTCTATTCACCATTTATCGTCGTTCATCATAATCGTTCATCATAATCGTCTACCTTTAGTACCAACAAAATCAGCAATGGAGTTCATCAGTAATCGTTTCTAGGCGTAGTAATTTTTTTTTATTCTAATATGCATTATGCGAGAAATACATGCATGCTACGCTATCGTGTAGCCGGGTTCCGCATACGTGGACCCCGGTCTCAGGCACCAAATCCCCGGAGACCAGAGAGTAAGGAGCAATTTTCCACGGTAATAATAATGCACTACCATCTACCAGACACTAGATCGATGTTACATCCCCTTAGGTATGCGTAAGATGTTTATAATACTCCGTTGTCTGTGGGAATCGCGAACAATTATGTCACTTGTCCTTATGATATCCTGATAGTCCCACTTGTTATTAGAAGAAAATATACCCTATATAGTTTCGGCAAAAAATACACACGCATCTGCTGGTCCTAAATTAAGTATCGCTTGTGCTATAGGTACCATACACTGGATTGAGCCGGTCCCGGTTACACCCAGAGTGGCTATTTCAAGTTCAAATAATGTATGTTTCTTAAAGATATTAACAACTTAGGTTGCTGCGTGAATATCGGCAGTCTTGGAAACATTGGAAAATAAATCGTATACAGAGTGTACCGGAAGTCCGAAATAATACTTTGGGTACATATACGGTAGGTCATATGTGGATGCTTAGTGAAGACAGATTATACCTAACTATCATATTTTCTGAGTTATAGACCTATGAAAATTTGTCACAGGTATCATTTTCTTACCTTTGGGTATATCCATAATCCTACTCAGCTGTGTAAACTACACTTATGAGGGGCGACTACCAATATACACAAAATAGAGCATGCAAATTTTACATACGGCTCCAGATATTACGAGGTAAAGAAAATAAGGACAAAAAAAGTTGGAAAAACATGGTCGAATTTCCATCAAATTTGTATACCACCCAGTTGTATACCCGATACTGATGCAAACGTCAAAGTATTATTTCGGACTTCTGAAACACTCTGTATATATGGGAGTAAATCAGACCTGGAATATCGGCTCCAGATCGTAATTCAAAGTGATTCCTAGCTTTATCACTATAACAAACGCTAATTTCTGTACAAACCCATTGTGCCTTTGTAAATAGACCCAACCGACTAGTGCTAACTAGTCTCGTCATTACAAATGAGTTTATTCCCAATGCCTACTCATTATGGTCCTGTCATTCAACCGAAATGATAGATCGCAATCGCGCTAACTAGCCCGACGCAGGCCCGTTCTGTTAAAACAAAACAAACTATGTATATTGGGAATAGTGTACATTTTAGCATGACGCAAAACACCTTCCCTATCTCCTACGCTATATTTTTTTAATACAGCAGCTACTAGATGATTTCAAACGAAGTTAGTATTCTCAATAACTATCATCCTGTACTTATACTAAATAAAACCCGCGTAAAAAGGAAGTGCCTTTTCAAATTGCCTTCTCAAATAATTCACTCTCTAGTAAGTCCCACCAGTAAAGGTTTCCAATCGGCATCGCCCTGTATAGTATTTGGCATTTCACGTAAAATACAAGTGTACCTCGTCCCAACTCAATTGAACGTAGTGTGGCCGTAAAATACAATTGTCTACACATAACTGAAGTAAATACAGTTCGAAATCGTTTAGCAACCGTTAAGTGGAAGTCAAGTTTAGTAGCCATAAACGCTTGCGCGATAAAAACGGGCTCAGCCTCCTTCAAGACATAACTGTCTCACTTCATTACCGGCTACGGTTCAAATAGGTGTACAATGTTTGCGAAATTCACTATGAAGGTAAAAAAAGTGTTTATGATCAAAAAATCCAAAAAAAAAACCCCTTTGGTTTGCTTACAGAATTCAATTGAATCTAGATAATTCGTTCAGATCATTGAATCTTTGTTTTCCATTAAAACCTCCTCAAAATTTTAATCCATTTGCAGTATTATTATAGTGCACTTGTACTGAAAAATACCATTGTATGTGTTTAATGTGCAACTATACTTTATAAATACGCAAACTCTTCACGTTAACGCCCTTAAGTCCCCCAAACCATTAGGTACGACGAGTCACCAAATTGTTTAGAAGACATCAAAAGATCCCCAACATTATTTGTATTCATGATCCAAAAGGAATTGTTGATACGGTACCTACAGGAAACTGAATCACACTGAACGAAATGCACTGACCTGACAACTGACTTCAAAAAGGCTCTTTATATTTTCCTTGGTGTGTTTAAAATTTTTACAGGTGACCGTTTTAGATGGTTTGTTAAAAAACCCGGAACAAACATTATCATGCACACAATGAATCGAGAACAAGAAGAGACATAAAAATCTAAAATGAGATTCGCTTACCTTGATTTTTCAGCAAGTACACTTCCCTTTAGCCATCGCCAATGTTAATACACATAACACAATAGTAATTACATAAGTTCATATACATACTACTTAACCAACTCATAACACAATAGCCTTGTTTAATTTAGTTTGTAAAGCAACTTAAAACTAATTTTAAGAACAAATTACGCGCGAACCTTCACTTTTCCAACGCACTACCCGCGGTCAGTACTTTTTATTGTAGGGTATTTGTGCGCCCCGTCACGAGCCGGATATAAATCCGCGCGCGTGCCTTACCACACGAAAAATTAACTCCCGGCAATGTCTCCCGTTTTTACGGGCTGGCAATAATGCAGTTCAGCGTTCATTCCTTTCGGTACGTGCCGACACTTGTTCTATTCAAACGACGAAGCGGTCAAATAAATCTGAAAGGTTTTATTGCTAAGGACGTTATGGGAGCTACTTGGGCGGTTTACGCGCCTTACCTTTCACGCGTTTTTACCACGAAGTACGGTAAAATCGTAATTTTGACGGCTATTGGATTTAATCAGCTATTTTCCTTGATTGGTAACTATGTCATACATGCTGTCTATCTATATATCTACATAGTAACAAAAAATATGTTTCTTGATACAGAGGCTTATTTTTTTACAAGCTTTATATTAACTTGCAATGTATGTGCGGGTGGAATCTTGCTACTGAATTTTAAATCAGAAATCTTTAACCGATTGAGCTGAAATTTGGTATACACGCTTATTTTAGATGACCATGCATGCTTAGCAATGTGACGTCATTCTAATTCCAATATGGCGGATCACCCAAGGTGGCGGAATAGTATTTTTTTCTGCACTACCACAGTATGGGTATCAAATGAAAGGGCTTGCTGCGGAGAGCACGAAAACTTAGGGCAATACAATTACATAAAAGCTTGTTTTTAAAAGGTTATTTTACAATTTATTTTAAATTAAGTTTATTTTTCGTCGTATATTGGTGACGTAAATTTCAATATTTTGGACTACTTGGTACGTATGTATCATTCAAAGGCATAGCTAGAAGTACGCCGTTGTCTACAAACATTTCAGACTATAACATAATTGTAGAAAACCAAAATGAATACGTAAAATAATAATTTTAAAGTGGTGACATATAGCCATTTAAATTACGCGTTTTACCGCCATGATACGATTAGCTTAAACTAAATTGACCAAAAAAAATGCGACCGTTGGGGTTGTACAAGATTAAGCAGAGTGGAAGAGATTAAGCAGTAAAGTGGAGTCTGGTAATAGGTACGGGCAAGCGAGAAGATAAGGAAAGTGAGAATAAAAAATGTATGTATGTTGTTGTTTTCCGCACAATAACGATAGCAAAACTATTTAGTTGAACGTGGTTGTGGTGTAGTTTTAAAAATTAAACCTTATCTATAAAGGTATTATAATTGTATGCATAGATAGTATATTTATTCCCAGCTTTTATTATTCCACATTAAAAAAACATACATATCTCATCATATACAAATAAATAAAATTGGAGTGTCTGTTTGTAATAGCAAAATAACACTTTTTTACCAAATGCGTATGAAAGTATATACGATACCTATAACAAAAACGCAATTTTAATTTTTTTTGTCTGTTTGTCTGTCTGTTTGTTTGGGGTAAACTTCTAAACGGCGGAACCGATTTCAATGGGACTTTCACTGACAGATAGCTGACGTTCCAAGGCATAACTTAGGCTACTTTAATTTTAGAAAAAGCATTAGGGTTCCGCGGGAAAAACATAATACCCATATTTCCGGGTAATCTCCCTAAAGTCCACGCGGGCGAAGTCGCGGGCACAGCTAGTAATAACATAAACTTCTTATTTGACCTCGTCAAAATAATCTATGCACTTTATCTTATGCTTTTATAACATAACAATGCATATTCCCACAAGTCACCTTAAGTTATATTTTACTTTGTGACTTCAGTATTGATCCTTGCATACTAACCTTGCTTAATTATCATTTATAGAAAAATACGTAGATACCTACTAACGTAACTTGTGCGATTTGTCTTTATTAACTGCCTATACTCACTTAATTATAACGAATGGATTTTTACCGTACGATCTCTCCATACTTTATCCTACAATCTGGGCTAAGGGGACGTACTAATCTAAGTCAGGGCTTACTTAATTAAGTTAAATTTTATGTTGGATATACTCGTACTATATCACAATAGTATGGTGTATTTTCAATAAAAATAATCCAGGCTAGAGAAATTATTTTACACACATTAAACTTAAGGCTAATTTTAAGAACTCTGACCCCCACATCAGAGGTGAGCACGCGGGCCGGGCCGATAGAGGTCCGGATTAAAAAAAAAAAAAAAAAAAAATAGTATGGTGTATCATTTTTAGGGTTCCGTGACCAAAGGGTAAAACGGGAACCCTATTGCTGAGACTTCGCTGTCCGTCCGTCCCTCCGTCCGTCTGTCACCAGGCTGTATCTCATGAACCGTGATAGTTAGAGAGCTGCAATTTTCACAGATGATGTATTTCTGTTGCCGCTATAACAACAAATACTAAAAAACAGAATAAAATAATGATTTAAGGGGGCTCCCATACAACAAACGTGATTTTGTGCCGTTTTTATAGATAATGGTACGGAACCCTGCGTGCGCGAGTCCGACTCGCACTTGGCCGGTTTTTGTGTTTAAGGAAAAAATATTAACAATCTTAACTATTTTTGTTCTACTTTAGAAAGTATTTTTTTACGACCTGTCTTGCAGCAATGTCTTTAATATTACTTACTTTCAGTTTTTAACAGTTAACACAGTACAAAATCTGTCAAAGATTGACAATTCTATTAAAACAATAATACTTTAAGAGGTAGTAAGGACCCTATTGAGCACCAAATGCATATTTCTTAATTATATTAACGCCTTACTTACTTGCTTATTTCACAAGTTTATTTTGCCACTTATTCTTAATGGTTTCCTATAGACATAAAGACAAAGGTTTGCTCGCTTGCAAAACGTGTAGTCACATCTTATTACACATTTCATTTTTATTGTGACCCCAAAGACCGTAGCCTGCAGGTAGAGATCCGGGATCCGGGATGGTCACGATCCCTACAATATATCCGTAGCCCGGCGTAATTCCGGATAACACGGAAATTAGCACCCCACCCGGACATATTCTGTGCTCTCGAAACCGAAAACATATTTGCGTTATTTCCTTTCGTATAACAATTTTGTTATGTTATTTATTTATGAATAAAAGATTAAGCAGTGGTAGCCGAGTGGTCGAACGCACGCCTTGCAATCAAAGTGTGCAGGTTCAAACCCCGGCTCGCACCTCTGGGTTTATGTGCGAATCTCATTTTCTTCCGAGATTATCACTTGCTATGAAACGGTGAAGGAAAACATCGTGAGGAAACCTGCACGTCTGAGGGAACTTGACTAGTTCTCGATAGATGTGTGAAGTCTGCCAACCCGCACTGGGCCAGCGAGGTGGACTGTGGCCTGAATCCCCCTCGCATTGAGGGGAGGCCCGTGCCCAGCAGTGGGACGTTAAAAGGGCTGTAATAGTATAGTAGTAGTATAAAAGATTAATGACTCTATGATATACGTCTGTTGGTCTAATGACGGTTTGGTATATTGATTTGTGCATAGACCGCTCGCCTCACTGCACCATGTGGTTGTGAGTTCGATTCCCGCCAGTGGAAAATGGCTTTTTCTGAATTTGCTCTGGGTGTAAGTTTAGGATCATACAATTCGTAACGGTTGTCTGACGATTTTTATTATTTACTAGCTGTGCCCGCGACTTCGCCCGCGTGGACTTTTGGGAGATTACCCGGAAATATGGGTATTATGTTTTTCCCGCGGAACCCTAATGCTTTTTCTAAAATTAAAGTAGCCTAAGTTACGCCTTGGAACGTCAGCTATCTGTCAGTGAAAGTCCCATTGAAATCGGTTCAGCCGTTTAGAAGTTTACCTCAAACAAACAGACAGACAGACAGACAAAAAAATTTTAAAATTGCGTTTTCGTTATAGGTATCGTATATACTTTCATACGCATTTGGTAAAAAAGTGTTATTTTGATATTACAAACAGACACTCCAATTTTATTTATTTGTATGTATAGATTTATATAGCTCTGTAGAGAATAGGCATGTCCTGACCTAGTGAGAAGCCTCACGCTTGAAGCTGCTTAGTGACCAGCGTGCAAATGTATACACTGCCTCGCGCAAGTGCCGTCATTTTTCACACTATCATTATTTCCAATTGCTCTGTGAATGTTCCTTCTGTGTGGTGTTGGCGCGAGGCTTGCTACTAAGTTAGGACGCGCCTAATTAATACTCACTAACATACATAGATACCTATAGGATACACTCATCGTCAATAATTGACGTGATAACACTACTTAGTTTATTATATTACGAATTGTCCAAGTTAAAAGGAGTTTGCACAAACTTAAATCCTCATTTATAATCCCACAAGAGAAGATCAGAATTTCTAGTGTATTTGTTTCTGAAAGTGCTCTGAAAAGTAGTTGCCTTATACTTTATTATAATTCATGTTTGTCTACAGTCAGTGACTGGGCTCTAAGCTCATAATACTGCTGTCTTTATTAGTCACTGCTCCGTATAGTAACACGCGAACCTCTGTAGATTTGTTCCCGGTACGTTCAGTACAAATAAAGTTCAATGTTTGTTCACTGAAAGAGATTATTTCCTTGCGCAAATAGCATCGCTTCACTGTTTGCGCACGCGAATCAGCAGCGGCGTACTGCAACCGGTTGCTATCTTTAAAATAAAAAAGTAAAATGTTAAAAATACACACGTGGAGTCGAGAATAAGTTACTACTGAGTAATATTCTACTGAGCACTTCTACTGAGAAGAATAACAACTTTATCTTTTTAGTATTTAATTAAAAAAAGTATGTTTACAAGTACTTAAACTTCATTAGCCCTCAACGCATCGGAAAATAAACGTTTATGTTTTAATAAGATGAATAGTATAAATTTATAATACTTATGAATGGGTGATTTAAAAACGATCTTAAAGAAGACAATGTTTATGTTTTGCCGGATCTCCGAGGTTTATGTTTATATGTATTTCTAGAATTATAAGAAAAACTCAATATGTCAATTTGTAAACGTCCCCGAAGGCTTAAATAAACGATATTTGTCTGTGACACCATTACTCCATGACACCATGACCATCGGATGAATAACTATTCGGTTTTTGATATGGTAACGTCAAGTTAATTTTTAGCTACGTTCAAGGGAAAATCTTATTGACATTTTTATAATACTTTTTTGCCTCGATAAAAATGTTGTTTCTCATAAAATATAATATGATTGTCTACAACATGCTTAACTATAGTAGCTACACATAGTTTGATGTCATTCAGCGACGCACTGTCTCTAAGGATGTCGAACAAAGGAGTCTAGTTCCTTCTTCTAATCAAGTAGGTATCTTACGCAAAAAGTGTTAAAATAATAATGTTGTACAAATTAATCTAAATAACCCAGTCAAGTAGCCATTTTTTTTTGAATAGCCTATTCATTTGGGCTTACATTTATAACCAAGTAAACTGCCATACAGACACGACTCTAATATGATGTATCGATACTCGTATTAATTTTTTACGAAGTTCTAAAGTCTTTTATAACGTTACATAGAACACACTTTCTTGGATATAGATAACAGAGGTTCGTCTTAAGTCAAACTGGCATCTTGCCAGTACCGCCCGCAGCATCGGAAGCTAACTCACCAGTGCCATATGTGATATTGTCATTTAGTTGGAGGCTGTGTTGCCAGGTGTTCCAATCCCGTGCGGACTATTTCAAGATATCCTTCGTCGAACACAAGACTAAAAACTGAGTTAGTCGCGAAGCTAAGTTTCACCAGTATCTTGGCTATACATAATACTTTTATACAGATACCTAGATGCTTTCGTAAATATAGTCGAAGTCCAAAATCAACGTTAAGGTCAAAGTCTAAAGTTAAAGTTTGGATAAAATTGCGCATTTCAACATAAAGATCTAAGTATCAGAATATACTATCTTGATTATCATTACGATACAATAAAATGATGACGGATTTCACTATGAAGAGATGTGCCATGGTATATTATTAAGTTTTCAGAAGTGATTGGACTAGCCTTTTCCCAACTATGCTACATTGATGAGCACTAATAAAATGTATGTCACAAAGAATAATCGAGGACTACAGAGACATTTTGGACAGTTAGTTGGCAAACATAATAGGCATTGAGAAGTTCTACCACAAGTTCTACTCTCGCTAATCGCAAGCGTTTTCAGACGTACACGAATTTCTATCGGCCTAGAGAAAGGCTAATCGTGCGCCATAGGTATATGTAGTTTATGGCGAACCAAAAACTCAAGGTACAGCTATAGGAATGACAAACGTATGGCGTTTTCCAATGGTTTCCCACATTTTCCGCGGCAGGGGTGTAGGGATAGTCTCACTGCACCTGCTGTTTACTACTTTAATTGCTCCGGCCATTAATCCCCGTCGGCCGGGCACGCTCAGACACGGAATGTGGGTAATAAGCGATAACATGGAAAATATAACGGACATAAATCATTGCGCGGGCGTTACTGTTTGCTTTTAAAGTTACATAGACAAGTCGCCTGTGATTTATTAAAAGAAAAACAAGTATACATTTGTTCAGTGGAAAAGGTAATAAGTGTGTAACATTTTTGTATGTTTTCAATTGTGTTTTGCATAGAAAGTCTAACCACAGAAGACAAATTAAACTTCTATCATACTAACATCAAAAATAACCAAACCAACATCACCTGCTTGCGGAGAACCCTGCTGATCAATGAACGTGACTGGCGAACCGTCCACCAACCCGCATTGGACCAGCGTGGTGGACTATGGTCCAAACCCCCCTACAAACGTGAGACTGAAGAGAGAGGCCTTTGCCCAAGAGTGGGACATACAATATACATATTAACATGCATGAACATTGTTAGTTAATACAATATATAACTACTAAAAGAGCCGATATATCTCTGAAATTATGCTCTACTTAATCGAACGTGTCGGATCACCTGCACTAAGTATCTAAATATTGCCATCCAATTAAAGTCGAAGTGTTATGAAAATAAAACATTTTTTTAGGTACATTCAAGCTAAATTGTCTTGAATCCGCACGTATTACGGACGCATGAAATTTGTCACTAAATTCAACCATACGATACGATCGACCATATTTAATTTTGACAGCAAAATTAATTGGTTATGGTTCGATCGTAATTTGGTGTTCTCAAAACCAGCTTCAATGGTCGGCAACTATTTAAACCCTGATAAACGCACTCTCCGTGTCCAAGTCCATCTCTGTAGGTGCAGGGTCAGCTGTCGCATTCACAGGATGTTTTTGCACCTTCGGCCACTCGCCCCGTACACTGCACCCTCCCCGCGCGCGTCGCTAAATTGTTTTCTTGCGGTATTTCGGTATTGCACCATTTGCGCCCGCTAACGACTAATGGAACGCTGGAATTGGTACAGTTTATGTTATATATATGTTTCGGACTAAAATACATGTGGTCATGAAAAGGTACTTTGCGAGTTAGGTAATGAAGCTAGTTTAAATGAGCAGAATTGAAAAATTGTTTTCCAATTCTAAAAAAGAATAGAAGAAATCTTCTCCGATTCAGCTAGCTACAATAAGCTCAGTTAGACTCGCGAACTGGACTTCATAATTATACTTAACGTGAATTTTAACAATAACAACCCAAAAAGTAGGTAATGAAATAGTAAAATAAGTTTGTAAGTAGCATGTACGAGTCCAATTCATGCAGCATATTAACATTGTTGGAATAATGTATAATATCTTCAACCATGATTAGAAGGTATTTTGCCAATGTCAAGTATTTTAATAATTATACCAATCTCAATCAATTAAGCGGAATTACTAGTATTGTAATATCCTCAGACTGCTAGTAATCTCTAAGACATACACACTAATAAATACAAAAATGGCAGATACAATCGAAAACTCTACTAACAATAATAGAAAAACTCTAATAGTAGATACAATATATTGTATCTACTATTAGAGTGTCAAGTAATAACACATACGTTCCATAGTGAAAAATGAACTCAACATAAAGCTGCTTAATTCATATCACAATTTTCTGAGCGCAACATGGTGAAGTGGCGCCACCACGCGGTGCAATTAAACTTTTTGTCCTCAGCGGAGCGCCCGCACGTCTCGGAGTTATGAGCTGGTCGTGACTCCGGAAGACGGCCAAGATCTTTGCTATTTACTTCCTACACCACAACCGACTTGAGTTCTTAAATATTTCCTAAATAGCCTTTTCAATAAACACTACCGGCTCGCTTCCACAAATTATATATTTCGGTAACCTGAATACTAATCAAGGATAAAGTAATTAGTTTTTTTAATGAATTAAAAAAGGCGGAGGTTTAATTTCTAGTATTTTATTCACGCGGTGTAATCCTATTTGTCTACTTCAAGACTAGACAATAACTTAATTCATTTGGCATGCTAAACTAAACTATACCAGTGCAATACCAATTGTCCTTTTAAATGACTACTAAAACGTTTGAATAAGTTTAAAGAAAAGGTTATTGAAGGGTAAGAGGGACACCCGTCATCGGTCAAGTTTATTTGGCTATTTAAACGAGATGAAGGAATTTTTCATAAACGTCTAGCTAATTAGTGTTGGCACAAATCTTCAAACTTGAAACTTTTAATGACGCCGAATGAAAGTTTACACGCCCGTTAAGTCGCTACCACTCGCGCGCACAAATTCTCGTTGCCTCATTAAGAAGTTGACGTTCAATTTTAAGGTAAGTTGTAGCCATTATTGATAACGATATGTAAAATGTTTGTGTTCGTTAAAAATGACAACAGCCTGCGCCCCATTATAGGATAATAAAAACATACGCAAGGGTATTTTTTTTTCCTTTTACCCGGATATGAGTAGTTCTACCACGAGTTGATACGCTTGCTACGATTCGTTACTCTCTGTCGTACACGGTTCCTTTTTACAAGCTTTATAATAATATTAACTAGCAATGTATGTCCGGTTGGAATCATGCAACTGAATTTTAAATCAGTTATCTTTAACCGATTGAGCTGAAAATTGGTATACACGCTTATTTTGGATGACAATGCATGATTAGCTATGTGACCTCATTCTAATTCCAATATGGCGGATCACCCAAGATGGCGGAATAGTAATTTTTTCTTCACTACCACAGTATGGGTATCAAATGAAAGGGCTTGCTAAGGAGACCATGGCAATTATGGATAATGGCAATTAAGTAAAAGCTTGTTTTTAAAAAGTTCTTTTACCATTATGTTTTGATTACAAGTTCAAATCCTCGACTGGTCGATAGCGCCCGCTGTACGATATACCATACATACATTCAAAGTAGGGAGTGTAAAACACGTGTCAAACTTATGGTAGTGTTAGTGATTAGGTAGATCAATTTCAATGTATAATTACTTATTTAATATTTTAAAATAATTTAATTTTGAAATAAAATCCGTGAAAACCTGTACTTTTACCAAACCAATTTACAAAAGCCACAAGTCTCAATTTAGAAATGTCCAGTCTAGTGGTACTCAGTCTCGTGTTAGTCTACCATTGGTTTCAGATTTCAGCATGATCCAATGTCAATGATCCACTCGTGGGCAGACGAGGCAATAGCGTGTGAAAACATCTCGCGCCGCCTCGCGTCTATATCGAGGCGATCAAATTCCATTAGGACTCCACGCCTCGCCAAACAACTCTATAACACTCAGTGGAATAGCCTCATCTTAACTAACGGGGGGGTTATGTGAGAGCGAATAACCATAGCTTTTATGATGTCGATGTTTAAAAAAGAGTTTGCGTGTTATTTACTTGAATGTTGAGCTTTAAATAAATACCTCAAGATTTATGGACATAAAATATTTCTTACAATAATCAGTTTGGTATATGTCTGGCATCAAGTTCATGTTCGAAATTTGGTCAATATTTTTACCCGAATACGGCGCAGGGTTATAAAACAATCAATGGTATGCCAAGCTCTTCGCACACTGGGGCGTCAAACCGTCAAATTTTTACCAGCCCAGTGTGCCCGGGACTTAATAAAAATTTTGAATTATTATTTCGGATTTCTGTAAGATCGTTGTTTTTTTACAATCCACGCTCTCTCATTATGTACATAACTAGTACGTACATATATAAGCAAATACTAAAACTTAATTAATAATTATAATTATATTGTATATTGCGTAACATAAATAACAACAGTATCAGTGGTATAAGCTGCGCAAATAATGTGATTTCGTGTGAAATACATCCTCCGGTAGCAGTATATCAATCCATTAAGCTTAATTGAGCCGAAACCTGAATTACACGTAATTGATAATATTCCGCTATCAATACTTATTTATTACATTGTTCACTCATATATACGGTCCGTTGAGTCTTTCGAAATGATTTATCATTAGATATGGATAAATAATATCAGACAACACATACTCCTCGTATGATGCAAAACTCAAACAAATCTCCCTCGTATAGAGGGAGACTGTGCCCGGTATAATGGCAATAGGCTCGCCCCCGACCAAAATACACCGTAGAAGTATAGGCGCACTGCATTGCACCTCTGCTTACCCATTCGGGGAATACAGGTGTGATGATGCTATTGTGGACTGTTGGCAACGTTGTTGAACAAATACAAACAGTGGTCAAAAGTTTCCAACAATTTCCAACATTTATTATTAATCCTCTATCGTTGTTAATGAAAAGCCAAGAACTTTGGACTACTACATTCATGGTTAATACCTAATTCAAATGACTCAGTTTAGTCATTCAAGCAAATCGTGTAAATTTGTAAAATATTCGCAATAAAAACTTATTTGACTCGTAAAAAGTGCGTAAACGTTTCCACGTTTCGCGTCATATCTCACAAAGTAACGACAATGTGTTTACGAGCCATAAATTCTCTAATAAACCGTAAAATTTCATTTGTTTTTACTAGTCCCTTCTGATGGAATGTGGAATAAAATATGGGTCGGTAGCTACGGATGGGACACTTTGTATAAATCTTATTTCACGTTCCCGTCTCTTCATCTCTCAACGAATAGCGAAAACAAAAACAACATTTTGTAATTAGCTGATGGCTGTTTCTCACTTTTAGACTAAGAAAAAAAATATCGGAAGTAAACTACTTTGAAGTTGGTTTATTCATTCGCCTTGGTATATCTATTTCAGGGGTACATATCAGCCATAAACACAGACATAAATATATTTGGGATGAGTTTTATGCCTACATTATACCCAACAGCGTTTCGCATTTCTATGCCTATGATTAGGTACACTGAAAATTAAATAATATGTTGAAACTTTATATATGCCGACATGACATCAACTGAACAAAGTGTGCATTCAATACCCAAAAATATGATTCATAGACAGTCATCACTTGAATACCTATAACAAAGTCTTCGCAAGCCCAAGTGGCCGACACGACACGACGTAATAAGTTCCTGGATGACACGCAAATTGAACGTTAAAGTTTCTGCGGTGCGGCAATAGAAAGCGGCAGGCAACCCGTAGAAAGGCTATTAATTATGAGAAAGGAAATTGAAACCCCACTGGAAATGGAAAAGTAATAAAATGCAACAGCGATTGCGAGATGAGAGCCGCGCCGGGGCAGGCAATGCGAACTGGGGCAATCTACGCGACTGCCTTCACATTTTATAACTACTTTGTTAACTATTGTGCAACTGGACACCCCCTGTGGTTTGGCCTTACCTCTACAATAAGATTATGCAGTGCAACTTAACTTCATCCTTTGTAAAAGTTACTGTAGGTAACTTTACGTACTTACTAAGTATTTTTGTTAGTACGAGTAGCTGCAAAATTGTAATATGTCATCCTGTATCCATATGCAGTACCATGTGAGCACTATTGCTATTAATGAGATCCAAAAATGAAACAAATACCCAAAAAAATAAGTCTGTATTAACGATATGACAAATATTCGGATTCACAAAAGCTATGACAAGAATTTAGGGGTATCATTTAGGAGTTGAACGCTGAAGTTCACAACCTAATAATGTTGACATTAGATTTTTTTGTTAAAATGTTGAAATAAAGGAATGCAAAGCGCCATTAATATGCAAACCAATAAGAAAGGTAGTTTAAACACTAAAAAAAAACATAAGTCCAACTAGAATTGCTAACTTACTCCTTATCTGGGGTCGGTTGAAATTGGCAAAAAGTCGGCATTCGCATTAACACTCGCGAAAGTGTGAACAACATTCATTACATCACTAATCTGAAAGATAAAAGAAACAATTTTTAAGTTACCTTTGTTTTTACTTAGCTTTGTATACAGCGTAACTTTCCCGTACAACTGACACCACCGGCTTAGTAAAATAATGACTATCTTATTCGAACAAAGCCAACTTTGTAGTTGTAAATTAGGAATGTCCGCGTTTGAACTAAAAGTTGCGTGGCAGGTGCGAATAGTCGATCCAAAATGAAAACAAACGCGATTTATAGTCCGCCGTTGGTATCAGTAATTCGTTTAGAATTTTAGCAAACAATAGCTGTGCCGGTACAAATGAAGAGCAGAGGCAGCGCGTTGTCAAAACGTACCATTCTATTGAAAACATCTTTTCGAATCCCGAATATTATTTTAAGGCATTTGTAGTAGTATACTTATAAATAGGACGCTCGTCTTGAAATCAATAGGTCAAACCGTGGTATCGCAACTTTAGGTTTTTTGGAGTTTAATTGTGAATGCATTTTTTAATAGCACTTACTTTTTTAATATCCGATTTTAAATACTACTCTACCAGTACTCTTGCAGTCATGTCACGATATTTATAGACCAAATTACATCGACAAAATCTCAGCGCGCTTCAATGCCTATCTCAGGCGGGTTGATGTAATATTATCTAACGACCTATATACATACTTATATTTATTGTTTTATCTAAATACAGGAGTTTAAATTGGATAGATAAATCTCACCTAGATTGTATTGTTGACCTACGTCGAATGGTGTGTTAAATAAAAAAAAAATACGAGCGAAAATCCCTTGGCTGGTAAATTAACAAAGTAATACGCAACCAATTCGGATACTTTTTTCCTTCTTGACTGCAAATAACGATATTGCTTTACGTTGACCCAAAACACAAAAATCATATATCATGCGAGCTTATCCTGGTATTTGCCAGCAAACCTACGTCTGAACCTATGTAGATCCCTAATTTCCGCCGTGTCGGTGTTTGCGCTAAATTTCCCAGTTCATGCTCCATTTTGTCGTGTATTTCATTACCTAGCAAAAAATAGGGCCTAAACGGGATATTTGTAAAAATGTTTTTTTACGACGGGGCCCGACTCAGCCTAAAATATACATTATGAGCGATACAAGCAATCCGATGACGCAGCAGGCGCGAAATATGAGAAAGAATTCTGAATTTGTGTTATAGAAATTGCTCCAGTAATATCTTCTGCTTCCAAGTAATGTTTTTTTATTTTATTAATACCAATTGATAAATGATATCATCCCTATAAATGAGTTTATTACTACGCATGATGTTTCAGAAGTCCGAATTAATACTTTGACATATAACTGAAATAGTACACAATTTATATTAAAATATATCATGACGTTAGAGTATTTTTAATGTTTACACTCCTTCACAGTTAAGTTAAAAGTTATGACAAATATTCAGATTTCGGACTTATGATACAACCTGTATACCTTATATTATTATTAAGGACCGGCATAAACTTTATAATAAAATAACTACTTATATATAATGTTTGCCATTCCTTAATATTTGTTATTGCTTGAAATATGTGCTCGACCGAGTATTTTACTACGAATAATGTTCAATCTACACATAAGCAACAATAAATGTATCCACATAAGATACAATTTCGAATGAAATATGTCACAAGGGTACATTAACGGGTGGGACTTACAATTCAAATATGGGTAACAAACATCAATCAGACCTTATGCCCTATTCACAGTTATCGACGAAGCCCACGCGCTCTACGAAGCCACAATACAACTGTCTCCAATACTCTACCCACAATAATAGCGCGAAATGTTAAATAACACGCGGCAGTTTCTCAAACGGTAAAGCCTTCTTAGAATTACATAAAAGCGTCCTTAAAATTATGTCACGTTTCATATTAAATTAAAGGGAACTGTAGCTCTACCATCGGATTATACGTCCGCTGGATGACGCTAGTAGTTTAAGTTAGAAATTTGTATGGCAACTTATTAGTTTCTCAGGTGGAACATACGCTGTACTAGTTGTGATAAAACAAAATTACGCAAACGCAAACGGCTATCGAGCGTACAAAACACGGAAAACTCATGGTAGAGCTACAGAATTGTGTAACAATGCGACAAGGACTGTGCTCCCGGAGGATAGACCAAGGATACTTTCTGGTTCAACATTGCAGTTTATTTTCTTTGTTATTAATCTTTTTGAAATTCGTAGCACTTTCGGGCTTAATTAGCTAGGCTTTAAAGTCAGTTGTCTACTGAGTCTTGTTGAAATAGAGGGTCAGGGTCCACTTAAGGTAAAGCTTCACGCTTCTTCATTATTTCATTGATATTTTGAGAAATATTACGTGGAAAACATCGTGAGGAAACCTGCACGTCTATAGGAAGGCGTGTGAAGTTCACCAACCCACACTGGGCCAGCATGGTGGACTATGGCCCAAATCTCCCTCGTATGGAGGGGGAATGTGCCCGGTATAATGGCAATAGGCTCGCCCCCTATTACATTGGGACCAAAATACATCGGCGAAGTGTGGGCGCACTACAGTGCACCTCTGCCTACCCCATCGGGGAATACAAGCGTGATGATGTATGATGCTGATGTATTACGCAATATATTCGAACTAGGTTCTACCCGCAACTTTGTCCGCGCAGACTTCATTATGAATTATAGCCTTAATGTTAATCTGATGTATAAATAAAAATAAAGTTTCATCAAGATCCGTTCAGTCTTTTTTGCGTGAAAGAGTAACTAACATGTTTACTCAATTTTTTTCACATTTATTATATTAGTTATTAGTTAAAAATATTTTTAAATGTCACCAAAGCTATAGGTTTTTGTTACTATAATGTGTGATAATACATTCACATTCAACTTTTATTCAGCGTCGATTGGCTAACAATATAAGTATACATTTACAACATACATATAATATGTCGCTTAGATAGATGACTATTGAACACCCACGATGTTTTTGAAATTTATACCGACACTCCGCGCGATTCGGCGGCGGCGGTTCAATTAGCGCACAGAACCGCTTAATCCGGATTTGCTTGCGAGCCAAAGGGATCCTGCCAGCATTTTTTGAGGATTTACACTACATGAGTGTTGGTCATTTTATTAGCCTGCAACAGCTTTGACAGTGAGCTCGATATTTTCGTGAAGATTTAAACAAAAGGCACATAAAATCACCAGACAAACATACACATCGAATGATCCCAAACTAAGCAAGGCTTGTACTATGGGTATCGTACAATAGCCTGGGGCGATCCCAGTTACACCCAGATCAGGGTAAATTCCGAAAAGGCCTTTCCGATATTTATTCATTATGCATTCATTATTTTTTATAGAATAGCAACATCTCGCGAAAAAAATACTCATCCATATATTTATTTTTGCCTTGCATGGAGATTTGCGCGAAAGTATAGCGTGTATCGTAACGTAACGACAACTAAAGGAAACTGTCACTGTCAACTACTATCAAGTGAAAGATGTTTTCATACAAACAATAGTACCTACTGGTCTTTTTTACGTACCGCTGTACCGCTCATAAAGGTGCTGGATACAGTTTGATGTTATTAAATTTGTGTATGCATGGCATTGACAGGCTTTGAATAGTACAGTTTTTTTTTGACGGACTGACACGTTTTTGTAGGATTTTTGTGAATGTAATATATTTTTGAGCAATGTACTATATATTTTACGACCCTGGCTAGAAAATACTATATTTTTGAAAAAAATAGTTGGCAACCCTAGCTCAGACATCTAGACCAATCCGTTGTCCGTCCAAACTGTGTAGTTTAAAATGATTCTTTATTTGAAATTTCGCACTCTAATAACTTTTGGTTGCAAATAAATGTATTCTTACTCTCATTAATTAATCAACGGGGTTCAATGTAATCACGTTGGCATAATAACAATCTGCGTTTCAGTTGTAAAGTAAACAAGATATACCTCATAAATATATCCGAAATCCGAGATAATTGACTCGCTGCGTATTACATAAATTTATAACCCCTTAAAATAAGTTTTCTCCCCTCCGGAGGACGAGTTCGCCGCAGCCCAATTTGGAGCTTTAACTTTTAGTTAAACTTTGCCATATCTTCCGCGGCCCAGATTAAGATTATGGGGTAATTGAAGTGGTTTATGTCGTGCGCCCGGTGGAGTGCAGCTGTCTTCATTGTATATGAATTATTCTTAACGTTGGGCGAAATGAAAAGGAATAGTAGGTGGGTAATGGATCTAAGTACACACTTTCTGCAAAAGCATTCCAAAATACGTTTTTATACATAATCTTGTACCTACCTATCGACCTAAAAGAGGTAGCCTGAAAAACAATGTTCTAGCTAATATTCTAGAAATATAAATAAATACATCATCACGCCTGTTTTCCCCGAAGGGGTAGGCCGAGGTGCACTTCAGTGCGCCTACACTTCGCCGATGTATTTTGGTCCCAATGTAATAGGGGGCGAGCCTATTGCAATTATACCGGGCATATTCTCCCTCAATATGAGGGAGATTTTTGGGCTATAGTCCACCACGCTGGCCCAGTGCGTTTGGTGAACACGCCTTTCTATAGAAGTGCAGCTTTCCTCACAATGTTTTCCTTCACCGTTTCATAGCAAGTGGTATAACAAACATAATAACATACATAAAACAACGGTTCAAATTGAGACCCTCCTCCTTTTTGAAGTCGGTTAATAACAGAAAGATTTGTTTGTAAAACTACTATTGTTTTCCTAGAATTCACACTTTGTTTTCCAACTACAGTCGCAAGGTGGAAGCGACACTTGCATTGAGAGGGTCCTCCTGCGCTCGGCGACACGCATGGCCCAAATAAAACCGCAACTAGCCGAGCTGCGTCGACTCGTACATTCGTTAGCTGGGTAAAGAATTTTCTGCACACCCCTGTCCAATACCACGTCACTGAATAAATGTAGTGTTCGCGGGGGTAGGACTTGTTAATATAGGTTGTATCAAAAGTCCGACATAATACTTTGGGTACATATACCGTAGCTCATATGTGGATGCTTAGTGAAGACAGCTTATACCTAACTATCATAGTTACTGAGTTATAGACATTTGAATATTTTTCACAGGTATCGTTTTCGGGCCTTTGGGTGAATCCATAACCCTGTTCAGCAGTGTAAACTACACTTATGAGGGGCAATTACCAATGGACCAATGGACTCGATATATAACGAGTTACAGAAGTTGACGTCGAAAAAAAAAATGTAAAAACATGGTCGAATTTCGATCAAATTTTTATACCATTCAGTTGTATACCCGACACTGATGCAAACGGCCAAGTATTATTTCGGACTTCTGGAACATCCTGTATACGTATATGTGTATTTTAGAGGTAGACAGAGCAAACGCTGTCACTAAGGTCTATTTGATGGTCTACTTACTCACACCTACGTCATACATTATTATCTGCGGTTAAGTCTTTCATCTTTCCTCACTAACATTTATAATAAAAGAAAAATGCCAATGCTGCCAGCGTTCTGGGCGCCCTACCGCCCGACAATGATGGGGGACTGTGGGGTATATAATTTTTTACTTTTATTTTTGCTTATTATTTGTAAATTGTTGACTTTGTAAAATAAAAAAAAAATATAACTACATAAATCATAACAAAGTTGAAGTCAAAGTCCAATTATTTATTTCGTATAAACCTACAGGGGCACCTAAAAATTGCCAAGTTTATTTTTTTCTTCCTTATATGCCACGTATACTATCGGATCGAAGCGTGACCTCGACTTTGAAGATCCAGCAAGAAACTCTGAGCTTACCTTTAAAATACTGTTTTTTTAAAACGCCTTAACTTACTTCAAATACTTAGGGTAGATGAAGCCTATTATAATATTTACTAAAAATAATAAAATTGACAACCCTACACGTAATAGACATAAATCACTATATCAGAAATTTTCTACCTATGTAATTAGTTCGTCGAGTGTCATTATTTTATCTGTGACTAGATTGACAATATATTACATTGACTTACAACAATGATAAGAGTCAAGTGTGTTTCATTATCCGTACTTACTAGATTATTATGATTTATCATCAACTCGCCATCAAGCTCGTTATATAATAAGTGGAATAAAACACCCAACCTTGACGAAAATCCTGAAAACAAATATCAAACTGTCCTCCAAAGCTGTTCCGTCCACATTCTTAAACAAAAAAAGGCTCGGGCTCAGATTCCTGAAGCTTGTGCTATTCCAAACATGTCTGGATGTGTTTACAACGGCCGAGTGCGAACATTTAACGGCGACCACACAACGTGCGACAACATCACTTTTTGTCCACTTTTGTTGGTCGCACACCTGAAAATAGAAAAAAAAACAGCCAGGTGCGAGTTAGGCTCGCGCACCGATGCTTCCGTACCTAAACTACGAAAGCATCCTACATAGCTGTAACGAAAAGATGAACTGAATTGAAGGAGAAACCTAACTTTGCCGTTGGAAAACTATTGTCCCCATACATCGAGATAGGTCGCGGTCCGTTTATCAACTGCAAATAAGTTTGTAATCGCAAAAATATTGTTTTTATGCGTTCTAACTATAAATTTACTGATTTCGGATATTTTCCTTTAGGTACTTGTGCTACATTGCTTCTTGCCAAATTTCTAGGTCAACAGGAAGGACCCTATAGAGATTTGATTATCTTGCGAATGAACTAAACATGCAACATAAATCGCCGTATCTTTTGATTGCGTTGACTTAGAAATTTGATTTTTACAGCTTCAAGAGAATGCAGACTTGAGTCTCTGTTATTATTAGCAACTTGATACCTCCACGTGTTCCTGAGAAAAAGGGTCAGAAAGACAGACAGACGGACGGACAACAAGCAATCCTATAAGGGTTCCTTTTTCCCTTTTAGGTGCGGAACCCTAAAAAAGAGCGTATAACGTCCGCAGCCAGTAATTCAGTGGCGCCATGACATGCAAACCCGAGTACTAGTCGTCGCTGAGTAATCACATTTCGTGTTGTCCTTTTGTTGCGTCAGTTACACTCTCCACACACAGAAGCGAGCGAATCTCTTAATTTTTTTTAAAACGTACCCTGAATCAATACATCTAAAGATTGATTTTCAATGGTAGAAGCCACGCGAGCACTGGTCATTTTGCTCGGTCATTTGCTCGTGCCATCAATAACAATTTGATGAAAAATATGCTTCTTGTATGGGTTATTACGGTTGGCAAAAAAAATGGTGGGTGTTTTGACGCCCCTGCAAGTGCAGGGCTTGAGGCCCGTACAAAAACATAGTGATATAGGAGGCTTCATAGACGAAATAAAACACTGTTGTGCGGTGGATACTATGCCACGTAGAGGAATGAGACATATATACATCATCACGCCTGTATTCCCCGAAGGGATAGGCAGAGGTGCGGTGAGGAATGAGCTGATGTAATAAAAGTAAATTACCTCTTGTTAACGAGTTATGTGGCTATGAATTTCTATTGTACAATATACTAACAATAAGATATTTTTCTGGGAAAAAAATATTACTCCACGTATTCCCACGCTTTTTTGTTGTGAGCGCTTATTCTGTATGGGATTGTATTTTTACCCCCGAGACATAGTAATTTCGGTACTTGTGAAATAATATTTTCCGTTTAAGGCTGACGTATCAAGAAATACATATCTGATAAAGATTTTTTGTCGAAATATTTATAACGTCGACTGAAAATGATATCGTATTTATGAGTAATCTTAGTCAGGAAACAGATATAAATTAGGTAATAAACACTTTTTTTTAACGAATAATGTGGTTTTTAATATTTTATTCAATTTATTTCAATCAAACATGAATCAAATTTGAAAATAACACAATCGAATAAATAAAATATCCGAGTAACCTATGCTCGTCTTTTTTATGCTTCTGTAGTTTACTAAAGCCCCTCAATAAAGGAGAGATGCAATTTGTGCTGTAAGTACTCAGTGAACAGTCCGATAGGACACAAACTCTTGGATTATCGCCAGTGCCCTGACGTGGATTTGTTACAAGAGTAGAAAATTCAGTGTTCACCCGCCAAAGACTTGCCTTTTGGATGTACAAATTTGTGGAGTCGCATTACTTGTTCAAACTCGACTTTGGTTCTTTATTACTATATAACAATACAAACGAATAGTTATCGGTAACACCGAACTAGTAACGATCAGTAACTGTCCCTTTATTACAGGAATTTACATGTATGAATCGGAAATAAAAAACGGTCTGGTAGAACGAACTAATGAAGATATTTTTTGTAAATTAAAATATATATTGTGATTGTAATAAGGTTCTAGTTACAGTAAATAAGTGCACAGTTGTTTGTTTTATATTGTTTTTAATATTTTATTATTGCATATAAAAAAAAACATTTAGTATCGAATAAGAAAATCAATGCATTTTTTGTTTTATCATTTTCAACCTATATTGATGTTACACAATATACTGATGCTAGAGCATTCATCTTGCTTGCAGAACCTCATACACACCAAAAAATCTTCACCCACTCATCCGCAATCAAATCCACCCCAACCCAACATCTTGCATGCAACTGTTGCAGTTGCAGTAGTTAGTAAAAATATATTTGTAACCATAAGTATACACTCATGATTACAAATAAATTTTTACTTTACTTTATTTTGATATTCGTCAAATTTGTTCAATATAACATAAAAAATTAAAAAAAACCAATTGTATAAAGCCGAAAAATAGTATTTTGCAAATATACCTAGTTAGTAATATGTAACAATTCTTTTAATAAAGTGCAAATTAGCATCGACTCCATACTTTTCTAAATCTCACTATTCGGCATAGAGGGGCGCACCTACATCGGGAAACTGTCGGGATTACGCTTCGGCCTCAAACGGGAACTTTTATCCGTCACTGTTTTTATATTTGCCAGCAACTTGTGCCTACTTTACCTATCCACTTGAAAAATTAACGAAGTTTTCCTTTTATTTACGATCTCGCGTAAGTATACGTCTGTGACCCCGCATAAGACATAAGCCGGCTTTCGAAGACATTTAATGATGTATTTAACGACTCTCGACTCGGAGCTTCCGAGCGCAGTCATGAAAATTTGATCCCACCTAGAAATCGACTACTCAAAACCTTTATTTTTCTATGAAACATGTACATCTACATAATAAATACATATCGCCAGACAACCTACTCGTATGATTCTAAACTAAGCAACGCTTGTGCCAAGGGTATGTACAATGGACTGGATCTCAGTTACCCCCAGACCACGGTAGGTTCCGAAAAGGCCATCTCCAAAATTTGTTACTCACGGGAATCAAACCTGTAAAATGCATCAGGAACGTTAAGTACAAAACTTTTTTACTAGAACCGTTTTGTTCGACTAACGCCTCGTTAATATTTTACTGAACGAAGCGTTTCTCAAATATGGAATTCAGATACAAATATTATTTTGAATAATTAAAAATGAAATACTTACAAACTCAAAGGTACTTTTCTGCTCGACGTAAACGCAAAAGAACGTAATTTGTGCTGTAAAAGGGGTTAAAAATACTTTTATAATACATGGAAGGGTCATTACACGGCTGTTGAGTTCACAGCACACGTGCAAAAACATGCTTAAAGTGTAGATATGAGACGTACAAGCACCGGTGAGGGATACGAGTACGAAACGTACTTGTAGTTAGGGCTGTTTTCGGATCCACCTACCCATCTTGAGATACCTAGTTAATTTGTGTCACACGAGCGTAAATATTCGAGTTAAATCTCTTTGTGACTTTGTTACTGGAGACCCATTGAGTAGGGGTCCTATATATATATCTTTTATTAGGGTTCCGTACCCAAAGGGTAAAACAGGAACCCTATCACTAAGACTTCGCTGTCCGACCGTCCGTCCGTCTGTCACCAGGCTGTATCTCATGAACCGTGATAGCTAGACAGTTGAAATTTTCACAGATGATGTATTTCTGTTGGCGCTATAACAACAAATACTAAAAAACAGAATTAAAAAATATTTAAGGGGACCCCCATACAACAAACGTGATTTTTTGCCGTTTTTAGAGATAATGGTACGGAACCCTTCGCGCGGGAGTCCGACTCGCACTTGTATTAATATCATTTAAGCAGGAACTTCGATGATTGTCCACGACCCAGGGCTGGTCGAGTGGTTTAAACATGTGTTGCTCGGCTCACTGCATCTGATGGTTGCAGGTTTGACTCCCGTTAGCGGCAATTTCGGGAAATGGTCTTACGGAATCGGCCCTAGTCTGGGTGTACCTAACTGAGATAGTCCCCAGTCCATTGAATGGTACCCATAGTTGAAGCTGTTCAGTTTGGGATCATAAGATGAGTATTTATTATCTGGCGATATGATTTTAGATTGCATAGCCATTTTTTTTTTAGTTTCACTTTAGTCCTGTAATCTGACAGCCCCTGTAACGGTATACAAAATATAAAATAAAAACTTTTTAACAAAAAATTAAACCGCCGAAAATTTTAAAAAGCAAAAAATAATATAACTTTTTTATTTTACCTTAATAACAAAGTTCTTAAACTAATGTAAGTATACCTAAGTCATTTTGAGTCGGCGCCAAACAAGCAAATTAATTAATTTAGTAAAGTGTGATGTACGGCGGCGGCGGCGCGGCGCGACACGCCCCTTCGCCGGAAAATGCCGAGCGTTCACGAAGTTAATGTCAGCGAGACAGCAATACACAGCGAGATAGCGAGACACAATGTGTGCACTCACGTATGTGCCCATACGTGAGTGCACACATTGTGCGAGTGATCGTACGGAGAGCAATTTTTTTGGAATGTTAATGTTTGTCGCTGAAGATTTCACGTCGCATTGTTAATTTCATTTGGTTATTTCTTTAAATTTATTGTTCATTAATTGTTTGGCGCCGACTCAAAATGACTTAGGTATACTTACATTAGTTTAAGAACTTTGTTATTAAGGTAAAATAAAAAAGTTATATTATTTTTTGCTTTTTAAAATTTTCGGCGGTTTAATTTTTTGTTAAAAAGTTTTTATTTTATATTTTTTTGTGGCTAAAATCTACTACTTAATCTGAATCTACTGCTTATTTTTTTGTAATACACAACTCAGCATTAAAATTTGGGAATGAACAATAAATCTCTCCCTATTTTCCCACCTTTCGGGTAGGATTTTTGTTCCTAATTTATATAGGATCAACTTCGAAGTTATACCCTAACCAATACGTGTCGAATAGTGAACCTCTTCTGTTTTCTTCGTTGGTTAAAAGTGGGTATAATTCCAAGTAAAGTCCATGCGGGCGTATGTATATCATGGTGTAGGTGCCAATCTACATCAGACTAGGCAAATACACAAATGAATTGGCACCGACTACAAATGTAATGAATTATAAGCTTATTTGTAACTTTTTAGTGTACCTAGGTTTTTGAAGGCGAATTTAGTATCTATTTTGTGAAAAGATGCAAGTATTAGCACCTCATAACAGCCCAAAAAAGGAATTCACCCCTCACCACCCTTTCCATCCCATCGTTTCGATATTTGTTAACTATCCGTATTAAACAAAAAAAGATTTTTCCAAATCGGCTCACTAACGCCAAAGATATGCTATAGTCAAGAATGCAAACTTTATCACCCCATTTCACCCCCTACATATTTTTTTTTTCAAATTTCCTAAAACACGTGTTTCTTTATTTTGGATGTAAATTACATGTACAAAGTTTCAGGTTGATCAAAAAATATTTTTTAAATTGTGTGACCTTCAACCCCCCATTTCACCCCTAAGGGGGTTGATTTCTGATAATGTTTTGAAAATGGGACCACCCTCGAAGAATTCCCTAGCAAACGTCATCAAAAATTTGAAATCGGTTTAGTGACGCCGGAGATATGCGTGATCATACATAAAAAAGAATGCAAACTTTATCACCCCATTTCACCCCCTACATATTCTTTTTTTCAAATTTCCTAAAACACGTGTTTCTTTATTTTGGATGTAAATTACATATACAAAGTTTCAGGTTGATCAAAAAATATTTTTTAAATTGTGTATCCTTCAACCCCCCATTTCACCCCTAAGGGGGTTGATTTCTGATAATATTTTGAAAATGGGACCACTCTCGAAGAATTCCTTAGCAAACGTCATAAAAAAATTCGAAATCGGTTTAGTGACGCCGGAGATATGCGTGATCATACATAAAAAAAAATAAAAAAAATAAAATATACGCGTCGAATTGAGAACCTCCTCCTTTTTTTTTTTTCGTCGGTTAAAAATGCTCTGCCATTGTCCATTTCCTGTTAAACCCGTTATTATTGGGCAGCTGAATGCTGAATTCAAACTCTCTAATTGTCGCCAACGGCAATTATGAGCTAAACCCCGCGCACACAACAGCACAACGCCGCCGTCCGCGGCATGTGTTGATAGATCCTCCTGACACGATCACCGCCCTCCTCGACCCGGGCGTCGAGAGGGCCACCAACACACCTACACCAGCCTCAAATAGACACCGACCTCGCCGGCGAGGTCGAGGAACCCCCTCTTCTGCTCGTAGGTGCATCTTTGCACCTAGGAGCGCAGTTATTACCTCTCCCCTCACGGCAACTGCCCAAGCCGAGGTCGTGCCCCATGTGGCGCCCTTGAGCTAGTTGCCCTCCTCTTCCGCCCTTAAGGCTTTGGTTGGAGTCGCACTCTGCACTCGCCACTCCTCCGGTGAAGCTGTAAAGGCCAACTCACAGCCAACAGCGTAGTCCATTAAAAAAAAAAGGCAGCTGAATGCAGCCTTATTAAAAACTCAACCTTAATGTGAGTAACAAAAACATAATTGCCAATTATCACACTCTTATGTTAACATTTGAACGCGAAATTCGAGGTTGAGAATTCACACCCCTTTTTTTCACGGGCTTTCTCACAATATTAAGTGGCGAGTGTATTAAACCTACCAGTAGGTGGGTACTTATAAATAAATAAATACATCATCACCCTGTATTTCCCGAAGGGGTAGGCATAGGTGCACTGCAGTGCGCCCACATTTCACCGATGTATTTCGGTCCCAATGTAATAGGGGGCGAGCCTATTGCCATTATATAGGGCATATTTCCCTTCAATACGAGGGAGATTTTTGGGCCATAGTCCACCACGCTGGCCCAGTGGGGGTTGGTTAACTTCACACGCCTTCTATAGACGTGCAGGTTTTCTCACGATGTTTTCCTTCACCGTTTCTTAGCAAGTGATAATCTCGGATGAAAATGAGATTCGCACATAAAACCCAGAGATGCGAGCCGGGGTTTGAACTTGCGCACTTTGATGGCAAAGCGTGCGTTCGACCACTCGGCTACCACTGCGTACTTTCTTCAGAAATATATTTTCGTAGTAGTTCCGAAATACTACGGGTAATTAAACGGCGCAATAGCAAAACAACGCGAAATTAACGGATATCCAATTATTCACAGACGCATACCAACTACGCATACGTTAAAATATCGAAGGGCTGGCCCAATCTGTCTATGTCTACAACCCCTGCTCTCTGACTAGGATTAATGAGTGACGTAATTAAAGTAGTTAGTAGCAGGTGTGCCTCTATTGCGGCATTGGATTGAGCGAGGCTGAATTGCTCTGTGTAAATTGCTCTGCTTTACAAATAATATTTAATTTTTAAATAATATTTACAAAAATGTATGCATGAATGAGAAAAATACATTTTTAAAAGGATCGACGAGGATGGGATTCGAACCCACGCGTGCAGAGCACATTGGATTAGCAGTCCAACGCCTTAACCACTCGGCCACCTCGTCATGCAGTATTGATGATGTAATGGCCACACATGTTCACCGGGAATAATAGTAAATAATACTTGTATATACTATTTTATTTAAAATTTACTTCACAGTACCTTTCTAAAGTAAGTTAATCTTCTATAGTTATCTCACATTTTACCAGATTTTATTTAAGATTTTTTTATTAGGAACCGTCGCGTCGCCGTCGTAACGAAAGTCAAAGTACCGGTTTTATGTGGTTTTGTTGACTTGTCTGTGTATATTTCTGTAGTACAATAACTCAGTGACAAGTGAATTAATTTTAATTAACAACTTACTTTATTTACATAGCCAGAAGGATGCTTACGTAATTTTATTGCAAACGAATTTCAAACAGCATTTGTCAAAACAGCTGTCGAAAATCCGCCATGTTGTTTGGTTTCGAATGAAATTTAATAACAATAACAGTTACATACCTAAACTCCTAGCAGGTGGTCACAGAAACAATGTGTAGTTGGATTATAACCAAGATTAGCGCAGAGTTTAATGGGAGTCAACAGCTTTTTTTTATTTATATGTAAGTCGTCTAGTACCTTTTTCAAGTCGTTTGAAAACCAAATGATTTTAAAAGTAACATGGTTTGCCTACGTCAACTATAAAGTGTAGGCGCCCTATGACCACCACAAAAACATCAAAAAATTAACAAACTAATTAAATTTTCCGCAATACCGTTGATTAATCCTTTTAAATGTCCTTCGGATGGAAGTGAGGGTTGCGGAGGGTCTCGCCGAGATTCACTTTGATTACGAACAGGATTAGAGCCTAAGAACCGTGGGACGGGACACACGGTGACACGGCGACCCTGGTTAATCTACTCCGATTAGAACTGACCTCACTGGGAAGGATATTGATAGATTTTTGACTAGGGTATTGAGTGTAGGTATTGAAGAACTCGTAGGCAAGTCACCGCTATTTCACTTCACAGACGGGTATGCACTTTCATAAGGCGCTTTTGCCTTTGCATAGACGATAGGTATGATCAGCTCTGCAAGGTATGAATAGGTTTCAGCCTGATTATATAACATTTAAATTAAGAATGAAAAATTAAAACATTAAATACCTGTAATATCGACATTATTTAATCCAATTTATAAACTGTTTACAATGTTATAATTATAATATAACACTTTTATTTAAAAAAATACTTTATATAACATTCGTCTATGGAACTACATCTTACCACTACATCTAGAGCAGCATAGTTTTAATATTAGATACTTTAATTTTGTTGACAGATATTATAGTGAATCTTTTTCAAGACTTCTCGAGCTTTCAAAAGTCTGAAAATTGAATGTTCTTGCTGGGTGTCTGTAGATCCAACAAAAAGCTGATCTAGCAGTAAAGTGAACCTTTGTTTTACAACTCTTGAACTTTCCAGTTTACAACCGATACTTAAATAAGCAGTAAATTTAGTGTTAACCAATAAAACGTGGCTGCACAAGTGAAGACTGCCACATGGTGCCCATCCCAATGGACTCGTTTACTAGTGAGTTGTAAAAACAGCTGGGTTTGGCGACCGGTAGGTACTGCCCGTGAACCATTTCCACCATTCGGTAACTATAGTTAAAGTAGTAATACCCTGCATCCACTGGGACAGTGAATTATCTTATCTTTGCGTTTACTTAAAAATTGCCTATTCTGTGTCATGTCTGTTTACATCTGTTTTTATTACCATATGAATGAAATTATGAAATACAATTGAATAAGATGGGGAATGGCTGCAGTCTGCAACTGCGATTAGCGGGTATTTACAGTATCAATAAAAAATTGTTTAATCCTATGTACATAAATAAGTATATATTAATATAATCCTAGTAATCCTAAGTAAATATTAATATTCTGTAGTTGTAGCATGATGGCCAAGACTAGACTTATATCACAGAATTCATTATATCTCTTTCTCTCGTATGAAATAAGACAGACAGCGACCGAGCCAATCCGTGACAGAGGTCTTGCCCTGACATGCGTGCTAATACCACTGGGCTAAATGTCACGCTTCAAAATTCGCACGCGTCATCGATAGTGTTTCGTTGAAGAATGTACATAACTTGATCCAACAATTCATCCGCCATCCTCATCACATTCATCACGCATTATTTAATTGTAATGAGTATTTATTGAATTTGATCTTGCTATTAATTACTTGACACTGGCTGATATACCCGCTAATCGCAGTTGAGGCAATCCCTTATCTCATTTCATTAAATTTCTTCATTTCTAAAGGGAAACTATAGGTACCTAGTTATCAAACGAAAATAGCTCTTATAACTCTGATATCCTAAAATCTGATCGTTCTCTATTCTGAGTTTGTTCATGTTACGTATGACCGCTGATACTTGAAGGACGTGACCGAGATCTCACGGGACGTGTTGATGAATCTGAAATCTCTACTATACGTGACATGAATTAGGCGAGAATTTAAAAGCAACCTAAATGTGTAAGATGTTCTTAATTAACTTGATTTTATTTGGATTTAGAGTTGGCAACGTAATTGTGATGTGTTCGCCTATATGAATTTTGCGTCAAGTGTGTGCGAATCTTTATAAAATGCTGTTTTAGAAAGAGTAAGAGCTAACCTATGCCCAAAGACAAAAAGAGGAAACTACACCTGATAATAGCTATACCCCGCAAAAAAAGTATATTTACAACTACACTTATTTCATTTATTTTTGTCACGGAAAGCGAAGATTGATCAATCGAATTCTTAAACGAAAAAGCATTTAGAAGACTTCGGAACTCTATAAAAGAAAGTACACTTTAATACTTTTTATTTTTCCGTCGTAATGATATTACGGTTTGAAAGAGAATATTCTTTGTTCCGATACTTTCAGTGGAACACGGAACCAAGCCCCGCTTTTATAACAATACTAACAATAGTGGTCCAGTATTTCTCCGTAGATTTGTCGCTTGAGTCGAAAATTTAGTGCAACCTCTTTTAAACTTGACCTGTTACCAGAAACAGCGGAGACTATGGAGTGGAATTATAAAACATAAAATTATATCTTATATTTATAATAAGTATCCTTGTTGCTTGAATGATTCATGTGGATTAAAATGGATAAACGAGTGTTAATTTTTGACAGGTGTATCAATCATACAAAGATTATCAATCTATGTTTATTGATAAAAATCATTAGACAATGCGTCACGCTGCATATTGTAGATCATCACTTAAACTGGTGGCACTTTAATGACTAAATAATCGGCCACATTGGCAAAAAGTGTAACGTGCTAAATTCATGTTTATCATTTCTAATTTTATAGGTAGATAGGTTCATTAATAAATTTGTTTGATTTTTCTAATACATACAGGAAAAGTGAGCTTAGCATAGTGACAGTAGGCTCGCACCTGACTATATTTGCGTGTGTCTACCTGTTTCAGGAATACAGGCGCGGTGATGGATTATTATAAATTAATTAGAAATCATTAGTTCAATGTTTTATACGTTCACTGTTTTCATATAAAAAAAATGTACAAACAATGAGCTCTACGGCACTCGCAAGCTCGGCATGTTGGTCTCCACCGCGCGAGGGCGGATTACGTGTCGCCCGCCCGCCCCGCGCCGCCCGCCCTAGCGCCGTTTTGTATTATCTCTTCCTAGATTTTTCCTTTGTAAAAAACCGACCAGTGTTATTTTGCCTTTTTTAATTCCTGCACTTTCATGCACCCAGTAATTTTGCGCGCTGAAACTACATTAGCTGGTAAATAAAAATAGAGAAGCTGAATGAGGTTTTTAAACAGAATCTTTTTATATATGTTACTTACTTATCTAACTATGATTAGGTTTATTATCATTAAACAGTATATGATGTATTCTGGTATATTTATTTATTGTCTTATTATAATTTATGTAATATAAGCAGTGGTAGCCTCGCGGGCAAGAACGCCCGCCTTGAACGTAAGGGGTGCAAGATCAAATCCCAGGCCCGCCTGAGATAATTTTCATGAGCGAATGTCATTTTCAATAATGATTACCACTTGCTGAACGGTGAAGGAAAACATCGTAAGGAAACCTGCACGTCTATAAAAAGGCGTGTGAAGTTCGCCAACCCGCACTGGGCCAGCGTGGTGGACTATGGCCCAAATCTCCCTCGTATTGAGGGGGAATGTGCCCGGTATAATGGCAATAGGCTTGCCCTCTATTACATTGGGACCAAAATACATCGGCGAAGAGTGGGCGCACTACAGTGCACCTCTGCCTACCCCTCCGGGGAATACAGGCGTGATGATGTATTTATAATTTATGTCAGTGTAATTATAGAATTTATTCAACATATCTCGTCTATACTATATAAATTTAGAACATCAATCTAAAAGTTATTTGATTTATACGTATGTATAGAGTACAAGTAGAGTACGAGTAGAGTAACAAGCAGTGAACTGTTTAGCTAGTTCTAGTTTAAAATTGAAATGGCACCGCGACTGCGTTTAAAGAAACTAAAAGTAGGAATTGAGTTAGTAGTTCAGTAGGTGTTGTAGTTAGTGTAAGCGGGTCCCCGCATCGCAAGTTCCACCCTTCACGACACGGATGCCTTCGTGACCCATTTCTCAGTTCACACTTCATGTTACCATTCACGTGATTATTCGCGCGAGAAACTGCACTTTTGTGTCAACATTCTTGGCTACTCTGTTTGTTTTGATGTAGGTACCTACCTACTCACTTTGTTCGAGTTACCCTACATAGATTACATAAATATCGTCAGAATGTTACATACATTCTGACGATATTTATGTATTCTCTTAAGAACTCTAACGAATCAGAATGCATCCTGTAATCAGTTACCTAATCATTTTTTTTATAAACTTACTCTGTTTGTACGCGCCTTTAACCACCATCGGTATCAACAATATCGTTTTAATATTACATTATATAATCCAAGTAAAATGTGTTAAAAGAAAAAAAACTGCTAACAATAAAAAGCTAAAAAAAATATTAATTTGTTGGATTGAAGGAATAAAATATCCTCCAAAGCACCGTCAGCCTAACTGAAGTATGATAGAGTAATATCTGTTCGGATTTTTTTACAATACGTAAGTATTATAAAACACTTTGAAACAAACAACAGTGGTTTACGGTAGCTCGGTCCTACTCTTTGCATTGTGTCGGTAGCTCCTTGTTATAACAATAATAGCATTATGGAAGGATAATCAGTACTAGTGCCGCCTGCACCCTCTGCGGTGAAACTTTAATCCTAGCCGCGTCGCGCAGCGCGAACTGCGTCTAACCGCGACACTAATGAACCCTCTTTGATTTCAATCTCTTTGTTAACGAATCCAAACTGTATTATTCTCCATTTTAAATCATTCCAAATTTTAAATTTTCAAACATATTCCAGAGAGTATATAATAACTCTCAGATTCATAGATAGCTATGACTTTTGGAGTAGGTGCCAATCTTCATTAGACTAGGCAAATACACAGATGATTTGGCACCGACTCCAATTATTATGAATTATAAGGTTATTTTAAACTTTTTAGTGCAACTAGGTTTTTGAAGTCGATTTTTGTTTTTTGTTAAAAAATATTTTTTTTCACGATTTTTAGTGTGAATATTCGTTGAAAATGAGAACCCTAAAAAACTTAATATTTACAGCTACCCACCCCAAAGCGGTGGATAGGAGGTGTAGTAGAAATTAATTAAGCCCAAACACCAGATAATTGCTGTAAATCGTTGAGGAGTTCCCTCGACTGTCTTTCGGCTCCATCATCAGATCGACTCCAGGCCTTCATTAAATAGTAGTGCTTTAAAATACTTAATGAAAAAATTTACAAGCGCACTAGTCGCCTCTACGATTTTCGAAGGTTCTCCTCGATTTCTCTGGGATGCCATCATCAGATCCTAGTTTCCTTATCATGGTACCACCCTCGGGATATCTCCTTTCCAACAAAAAAAGAATCATCAAAATCGGTTCATAGACGACGAAGTTATCCGCGAACAAACATAAAAAAAAAATACGATCGAATTGAGAAACCTCCTCCGTTTTGTTCGTCAGTTAAAAATAAGCCTATATTTTGTCCTTTTTTCCTTCTTGGACTTTTACGTTCATCGCGATAGTAAAATTCTTTCAAATCTGCATTATGTCAATAATCGCTTTGTAAGCATAAATATGTTAGCATAAACTTAGTATCTAGCGATTGGCCTGAAGTTTGTTACCAACTTTTTGAAGGTAGATACTGATATCTATTACATAATGAAGTAAATAAATAGTAAGTAGGTGCCAATTTCACTAATTCAAATATTATCGTTTCAAACATCCTACTTAGAAATAAATATACCTACATGACGTGTTTTGAATACATTCGGATATCCATCAATCTTTTACAATCGGGATTTGGATTATAATTGAATATAAGTATCTTATAATTAACAAAGATAAGATTTGATGTTGTATAAATAGGTAAAAAAAACAATGAATAACATTTTTAATTTATTTGAAAATGAAACTGCTTGTGGGCGCTGTGTGTTTAGCGCTAGCCGTGTCATCGTACGCGGCTGATATTGGGAAAGAGGATATATCTGTGAAGGACTATCACAGACGGCACGGTATTCCACTGGCGGCCAAGATCAAGAGGTTAGAAGAAGAAGCTAACAATGGGAACGTGCAAAGGATCGTCGGTGGCTCCGTCTCTAACATTGAAGATACTCCTTACCAGGTATCCTACTGGGATCATTAAATAGATAGCTAGTGCGGGTTTGATGCCTGCCAGACAAATAACGGAAATGGCCTTTTCGTAATTTGCTCTAGGCTGGATGTAACTTGGTTCGCCCCCAGTCCATTGTACCCACAGAACAAGTTTTGCTTAGTTTGGGATCATATTATTCTGATGAGAATGTGTTGTATAGCAGTAGTGGCAATATTTATATTTTTCCAGGCTGGCCTTCAAATCCAAATCTTGATGATACTGACATCAGTGTGCGGCGCCTCTCTCCTGTCCGCGAACCGACTGGTCACCGCCGCCCATTGCCAAAGCGACGGGGTCGTCACAGCCCAGTCCTTCACCGTAGTCTTGGGTTCCAACACTTTGTTCAGTGGCGGCACACGCATCGTCACAAGAGACGTCGTGATGCACCCAGAATGGGACCCTACTACGGCTGCTAACGATATAGCTATTCTGAGGATTGCTACACCGGTGACATTTAGTAGTAAGATAATTTGCTTCTCGTAAAAATGTAGGCATTATTCACACGAAGGCGTCAGCTGCTCCCTTACTATATTTTTACAGTTAACTATATTTTTACAGTTTTTATGTTCTTCTTTATTCAAATGCTAAATTATAAAACAAAAAGTTACTTAAAAGAAAGTATTTTGTACCCTAACTAAATAAGAAAATTAACCTAATCAGATGAAAATAAAGAAGAACAGTAAAAGACTAGTAAAAATGCCGAAATTGTACTATGCAGCAGTGCTTATATTTACTATAAAAACTTTCTTCATCAGTGCAAAGCACCCAGCTTTTTTTGTGAACCCTGCTAATAGTTACAGGGAAATGAATCCCTTTTAACAGTTTTGTTAAAGGAAATTAGTTTTGAGATCAAAGTAACTAATATAATATAATACTTTGACTTTTAATGACGCGCCAATAGCCACTATACTATATAGTGGTGAGACGGGTCGCCCTTGTAACAAAGAGGTTCTGGGTCTAATCCCCACTCTAGCCATTAAACTATCCACGTGAGCCTACTCCTACCGGGACTAATAGTAATTTAAAAACGGAACTACTCATATTTATATCTCAAAATTTTTTTTTCTTTATTCTGGGTTTTCTTCATTTATAGAGATTTAACTACAATTTGTATTACAGACGTGATTCAGCCCATCACATTACCAAGCGGCGAGTATCTCTCAAACAGCTTTGCTGATTGGACTGCTCTCGCTTCTGGATTCGGCCTTACTTCTGATGGTAACTATATCTTAAAATTATACTTGTCCATCTGACATACTTCTAACTACGTCCGAAGCTTAGAGTAGATTTTTATTTACATGGTCTCAACAATGGATTGGTATTGTAGTATAGCCTAGTATCCAATCAACCGTCGTGTCATTCGATCTATGTAACTAGAAAACTGTAAGCCTATAAACATATTTTACTTAAATTACATGCTTATTCTTCTTATTATGTATTAGAAAACCCTACAATTATGCAACATTGTTTGGCAACGAGGATAAAAAATGGAAGAATTAAAAAAGAATGACTCTTCATATTATAAATTCGTTTTTGAACATTTCGACCAGAACATCGAAGATTGGGAATATAATTTCCAGAGGTTCGAGATTGCTTTGGAACTGCACGGACTCCAAGACAAGGATGAGCAAACATAACATAAACGTAAACAACTGCAAACAATGTTGAATAATTGTAGGGTTTTCTAATAATTAATAAGAAGAATAAGCACGTATTATTATGAGTCTAAAACGTCCCACTGCTGGGCAAAGACCTCCCTCCCCTTAAAGTAGGTAAGTTAAGCACGTAAATTAAGTTAAATATGTTTATAGGCTTACAGTTTTCTAGTTACATAGATCGAATGACATGACTGTTGATCGGTTGCTAGGCTATACTACAGATATCAATATTCACTCGGGAACCAACAAAATCATTCATAATATATCGGAAACTAAGAACGATAGCTGATTTAATTGACCCATAACCATTACTCCCAAGTGTATAATGTAGATAATCCTTAAAAACAAATTTGTCATTAATAGATAGATAGATAGATAACTCTTTATTGTTCCACCGCAAAAAGTATTAATATTACACACAGTTTACATACAGTGTCACAATGGGCGGCCTTATCACTAAAAGCGATCTCAACCAGGCAACCTTAGGATGGAGTGGATCTAGGGAATTGATTAAGGCGGGGGTACTCCCCCTTAATAATGGATTAACACTAAGTAGTTTAAAAAGTACACATACATATAAATACACACATACAATATAACATCCTACATACATACAATATAATATAATATCCTACATACATACATACATAAACAAAACAGCTCAAGTACTTACAGTTAAAGTAAACAAATATAAGGTTTTACAGATTTTTTAAATATATAATTGTTGTAACGTCTAGTGTAATAGCATTTTATGTATGTAACAGCTGACATGTATGTATATGTTGATACATCTAACTTCATTACAACTTTCAATTAACAAAAGTTACATTATCAGGTTCCTTATTTTGAATATCTGCAGAACCAGAATTTAATTGAATTTCCAGGTGGTAGCATAACGACCGCTCAACAACTCAGCTCAGTGAGCCTGTCAGTGATAACCAACGAAGAGTGCGCTTCATTCTTCGGGCCCTTTGTGCACTCCAGCAACATTTGCACCAGCGGCGTTGGTGGCATAGGGACCTGCAGAGGTGACTCTGGCGGCCCATTGGCTGTTACCAGTGCTGGCAACAAAATCTTGGTAAGAGCGATGATCGCAATTAGTCGAGCTTTAATATCATATTCATTCATCAAGACTACGTTGCCATATTGCTATTGTGATTTTAGGAATATTATTGGTTGTTCTTATTATAAAATGTTATTATGCTTATGTACTTATCAATTACAAATTTGTCATATGATTGAACCTCAAAAAGTTACTCGCAAATGTATAGTAAGCTCAAATCCATTGACAGAAATTTATCACACTTTTGTATTGGAGAATGCTCATTCATTGATCACCATGTCGTAAGTTATATAATTAATACATTTGTATAAATATTTATTTATATGTTCCTATTCCGTTTGTTCAGATCGGGGTGACGTCATACGGAGCAGACGCTGGCTGCTCGGCCGGTTTCCCAGCTGGGTACGCTCGAGTTACGTCCTTCATCGACTGGATCGAGACATTGCTTTAAAATAAATTATTTTAATAACTAAGCAATAAACTTATTGCAATATTTGCGTAACCTTTAAATTACAAGACTTATGAACTACATACATACAAACCATATACAATCCATTACAGAACTTGACATACAAACTACGACATGTCATGAACCTTATCTATAATGAATAATAGTTACTACACACTCGCTTGTGCAAACTCACTGCTCAATTCCAGTGCTCAGCTAAGCTAAGCTCAATTATAAAATATATTGCTGTTTCCAAAAGTCCTGACCTTCGCATAGACACTACCAACAACTAAAGAAAAGTTATTTCCTCGAAGCACATACAAACCTAGCCCCACTTACCTTAAATTCTAATGAGGCCCACTTACTTCTATAACCATGTTAGTGTTTGTATAGACTCTGCCTCAAGTCTGGCGTTCATTATACATGGCACTAAAAGCGGCCACCACGGCGCCGGCACTCAGTGGAACGAGGTACTATCGTACCATACGTGCCCCAATTAGCCAATATTCTGCTAATAGTTTCTATGAGGCATTAGGAATAATTTGGCGGACATTTAACAACAAACTGAAATCGACTTGTAAATTGGAAGTTCAATAATACGATATAATATTATATAAGATACACAAATTCTTTACCTGTCACGCGGCAAATAATAGGTACTTATTGTCTTAAAAAACATAAAATGGGCAATGAATTTTCTTTGGCGGTAATGAAAGCGCCAACCGCTTCAAAAGCCAAGCGGCCTAAACTTTAATCAGCTATGAGTTACTTGCTAAATCAAATGTTCATTTCCTTGTCTATTTCCTACAGAGCCTAAATAATGATAACTTTTTATAATCGATTATATTAAAATGCCTGTCTTGCCTCTACACAAGGCGATAACTGCTAGGCAACAGGGAAAATCCAGATTAATTATATCAATCACAGATAATATTATTAAGAAGTTTATCAGGAAACGAAACGCCCATGCAAAGGTTATTAAAACAAGGTGTCGATAATATCCTATCACTTTGAATGAGACCCTTGATAGTACAAATATGAAAATATTAGGTGTTTTCGTATTACTGCTAGCAGTTGCGACTGCTATAGAGAAAGAGAGCTCATTGCAAAGTGGTGTTTTTGACTACCACCGAAGAATTGGTATTCCCGAGGCGACGAGGATTAGGAAGCTGGAAGATGAAGTTGTTAAAGCTGAATCAAGAATTGTCGGAGGATCTTCCACAACCATCTTTTCGGTTCCATATCAGGTAAGTCATATTTTTATAATACCAAACAAACATTTTCACTTCTCACTTACAATAGCAAGCTTGATCTTTGCTAATAATTTTGTAGAAAAGTTTGATCCGGAATCTTGGGATAAAATTTGAGAAGGATTGATTTGATGATAAAATTTGATAAAATTTCTTGATAAAATATTAAGGTCACCCGTCTAACCACTGGGCTATTGTCGCTTAAATTAATCAACATTTTATCCCAGGTTGGATTGATAATGACAATCCTCGCCATCTTCAACTCCGTGTGTGGTGCTACACTTATCTCTGACACGAGAGTTCTCACAGCAGCTCACTGCCAAAACGACGGAATTAACATTGCACAGACCTTCACCGTGATCCTTGGCTCCAACTTACTGTTCACGGGCGGGACCAGGATCTCGAGTAATGACGTCGTCATCCATCCAGGATACAACCCTTGGATTGTCGCTAACGATCTGGCTATAATTCGTATTAACAGAGTGTCTTTTTCCTGTGAGTACCTGACACTATCTTTTTCGTGTTTATTTCCTAATTCGATAGTGGTAAAAATTTGGGTGCTGAGGGATACGATTTAAGCAGAATAATTGGCAGCTGGAGAAGTTACCAATAAGTGGAAGGATCAGATTTCAACTTTACAACTGTCTTATTGTGAGACGTACCTACTTAACCAAAGACCATAGTATCCAGCGTGTCAAAACCAAGTAAGCATTTCCGTACTACTGCTATTAAAGTTTTTTTACTTTAGATGATTAGCCAGATACTGCATATATAGACACTAGAAAATCTTGCACAAAATAAATTTAGAGCTATTGCCTATCGAAGAGTTGAAACAATGCAGGCTAAGTATCGCGTCGCAAGTACTAGTGGAATTCTCTTTTTCGTATAAAATCACAGTTACATACAATAGGTATCGGTACTTTGTTTTTTATTTTTCAGTGACGATCCAGCCAATTAACCTGCCATCGGGAAGTGAGGTGAACTCCAATTTCGTCGGCAGCACGGCCCTCGCCTCCGGCTATGGAATAACAAGAGACGGTTTGTATTCTATTAGTACTGTAACTATGCTCATTTTGCGTCCGTCAATCGGCGAAATGGTTTCCTTAAAATAACAGAAAACTATTTTACTTTGATATCATTACCAACCACATTCTCTTACTTACTTTTTATGCTAATATTTCTGTGCACTGTAAAGAAAATAGGAAAATCTTTTTGTTTATTTATGCGTGTCACCTGGAAAACAGGATAACTTTGTTAATTTTTTGCAGTGACTACACAAGAGTGATGTTTTTTTACAGGAGACAGCGTAAGCCTACTCCAAACTATAAGTTCAGTGAATCTGCAAGTGATAACGAATGCAGATTGCTCCAACCGGTTCGGTGGTAACTTCATACAGAACAGTCATCTTTGCACTAACGGAGCTGGTGGCGTGGGAGTCTGCGGTGGCGACACTGGAGGACCCCTTGTCACGACTATGAACAATAGGAGAATACTTGTGAGTTTCCATACTTAACCCAACACAAGTCCCTAATGACTTAATAACATTAGCGGCGATTTTGTGGTCACCTAACGAAACTAAGGGTATCGCCGTCCTTATTGCGGACATAACGTATGAGCAAGCCGGCAATATTTTTAGTGCTGCCAAATTAAGTATAGTCTTAAGTAACACAAGTCCCTAATGACTTAATAACATTAGCGGCGATTTTGTGGTCACCTACCGAAACTAAGGGTATCGCCGTCCTTATTGCGGACATAACGTATGAGCAAGCCGGCAATATTTTTAGTGCTGCCAAATTAAGTATAGTCTTAGTTTCCGTAAGTAAAGTACAACACCATAAGGATCATTATCGAATGAGTTGCACAGTGCACTGCCCCCTTTTTAGGGTTCCGTACCCAAAGGGTAAAACGGGGGTTCCCGTTTACTGAGACTTCGCTGTCCGTCCGTCCGTCCGTCTGTCACCAGACTGTATCTCATGAACCGTGATAGCTAGAGAGTTGAAATTTTCACCGATGATGTATTTCTGTTGCCGCTATAACAACAAATACTAAAATACAGAATAAAATAAATATTTAAGGGGGCTCCCATACAACAAACGTGATATTTTTTGCCTTTTTTTATAGATAATGGTACGGAACCCTTTGTGCGCGAGTCCGACTCGCACTTGGCCAGTTTTTTATTTACAGATCGGCGTCAGCTCCTTCACATCCTCAGATGGATGTCAGGTCGGACAACCTTCAGGATATTCGCGAGTCACCTCTTTCCTATCCTGGATCCATTCTGTGTAATTTTAAACATCCTTACATTTGCTTGAAATAAAATGAATTTGTATTTCAATAAATCCGTTCATTGTTTTATTTCTACGCTCTGGATTTTCTGTAATAAAACGAACAAATGCTACGCAAATTTAGATCGTTAAAATGTCTTACGGCTGATCCTTGTATGGTAACAATAATGTTTTATATCTGACTATTTTTTTTTTTTATGAGATAGGGAGGCAAACGAGCAGACGTTTCACCTGATGGAAAGTGATCAACGCCGCCCATGGACACCTGCAACACCAGGGGCATCGCAAGTGCGTTGCCGGCCTTTAAGGAATGAGTAGGCTAGTTTCTTGAAGATACCTGTGTCGCATCGGTCCGGGAACACCGCTGCAGGAAGTTCATTCCACAGTTTGGTGGTGCGAGGGAGAAAATTCCTGGTAAATCGCACTGTACTGGAACTAAGAAAACTGGAACTAGATGTCTGTTTGTCTGTTAGTAAACTCTTATTGAAATCTTATTTTGAAAACGGAACTTTTCTAAATGAGCAAGATTTTATTGGTCATAGTAATACCCTATTACATACTTAATACATTAGATAGTAGAAACAATAGGTATACTAATTATATTGCTATAGAGATTACTGCATTTTTAAGTACCTATGACAACAATATTTTATGTTGTAAATTACATTTTATTGTAAAGTATCAATAAGTAATACAACATCACCATTCGATTAGCGAACCACACCCGCCGTTTAGCGAAACACCAAAACCCCGAAACACGTCCGACCGACAAACCGTTTGAGAAATGAATCATGTTATCAATCCTGAGAAGGGAATAATTGAGGACGGAGCACAATCGAGATATGATGGATCTCACACCTCGTGGGCCCATCAAATCGCTCTTCAAAGGGTAAATCTATATATAAGTGGGCCGAACTTCCCACTTGTAATTACATTTTTATGTTGTCGAGGGCCGCGGCTGCTAATGCTCCATACAAATGCGAATATAATAGAGCGACTGGCTGAGGACGGACTGAGATCTCTCTCAAAGTCCTCTAGAGGGGTTGCTTTGTGCACCCTCGGCGCGAAATGTTGACGTAATTCGTATAAGCATCGATTACCTAGTCGATAGATGGCCCGCTCCTGCTAACCGAGAGGCTCTGGGTCCGATACTCACTCTAGCCATTTAACTATTGCCTATAGCCCAGCCAAATATTTAGTTTATTAGGGGTTAACGAAACGAAATGAAGAACGAAATCACATTGCTAGTTAGCATGTACAAACAACAGGGCATCGAAAAGATGCCGGATATGGATATATTTATAATAATAGGAATGGGCAGTATTTTTGTTTTAGTTTATTTTTCGGTTTAGAAGAATGAAGTGACATAAGAGCTTAAGGTAAAGGCGAGTTCAACTGTGGTATCCAAAGTATAGCATGTTTTTTTACAAATGTATCCAATGAATAGAGGGATTGGCTTATTTGTAAACACTGAACCGTGATCCATGGTAATCCAGTCTGCGAGAACTTTTTTTCTACCACTTTCTAGGGTTGATATTGAAATACTTGATCCTAACATTATTTCTCGAAGTCATGTACGGAAATAGATAAACAAATTTAAGGATATCAATTATAAGTACATAGTGCAGTTAACTATGATCCCTACGCTATATGTAGGACCTTGTTAATGGTATTTGAATACTGAGTCTGACTTAAGAAAAAAACCGGCCAATTGCGAGCTGGACTCACGCACCGTACCTAAATTATGAAAGCACCAAGCATTACTCAAACGAAAACATAGACTGCATAGAGCGACAAACTTAACTTTGCCGTTGGTATACAGGTGTCCCAATACAAAGTAACTACAAAATAAGTTTGTAATCGCAAAAAAAACGTTTTCTAACAATGTACAGTTTTTGGATTTTTTCCTTTACTTGTGTTATAAGACCTTGCTTCTTGCCAAATTTCATTATTCTAGGTTAACGGGAAGTACCGTACAGTAGTAGTTTTTTTATTTTTGAAAATGCAACATAAACCGCCGTATCTTTTGATTGCGTTAACCTAGAAGTTTGATTTTTAGGGCATCAAGGGACTGCAGACATAAGTCTCTGTTATAAATTTCAACTTGATACCTTCACGCGTTTCTGAGATAAAGAGTCTTGTCAGACAGACAGACAGACGATAACAAAGTGATCCTACATGGGTTCAGTTTTTGCTTTTTAGGTACGGATCCCTAAAAAGATGTGTCTGTGCTAACCCTGAAAGAAGCCCCACTACGGTGTCTCGCCTCGGCGGCGACAAAGGGAACTACTGTATTGACATTTGTGTCATTTGATTATTTCCACATACTACGGGTATTTTATTTTATTTGCCATCTTTTCGCTATCGACACCTATTGAAATTTATGGCTGCGTGATATTACTTGACATGGGAATAATTCCTGCAAATTGCAGATATTCCTCATCTTATTTCATCATATTTCGTAAAAAAAGAGAATGTGTATTTTTGTGGTCTTTTTTTCCCCCTGTCTGGGCGCTTTGATCGCCCGGCCCGCGAGCTAAACCTCAAACATAATTAGAATCCTTCGTAGACTTATTTCTGAGAGACCCCCTGTATACAGGACATTATCACGACCTAGACAAGGACGGCAGCGGCACTACCTGTTGTATTGAGGGATTCATATTAACACAATGGAATTCTTAGTCCTGCATAGCCGGACTTCAAAAATATTATAGACTCATTTGAGTGTTCCCCTCCACGGAAATCTTTAGTAAAAGGCGAAAGATTTATACGTGTTGAAGGGAAACCAGAGATAACCGAATAAGTCTTACCTAAGCATTTATAGCGCGTGCGTGAACCAAACGATACCACGTTCATTTTTGTACTAGCGACATCTAGTTAAGATTTTTGTACTAAATGTTCTACAATTATACTTGGTAGGTACTACTTATATGTATTACCCACTTATATGTTACACTTACATTTTTATCGTAGGTATATGTATAGTTTGTATTTAATTAAGAGGTGGAACAATAAAGAGTTATCTGTTTAAAGGTAATCTGTACGTTGATTAATGTAATAATATCCATAGCGCTTATTCATTGTTATCCGAGAGGTCGAACGCACGCCTTGCAATCAAAGTGTGCAGGTTCAAATACAGGGTGTTTCAGAAGTCCGAAATAATACTTTGACGTTTGCATCAGTATCGGGTATACAACTGAATGGTATAAAAATCTGATCGAAATTCGACCATGTTTTTCGAACTTTTTTTTCGTCGTCAATTTCTATAACTAGTAATATCTCTAGTCCTATGTAAAATCTGTGCGTTCTGTTTTGTGAATATTGGTAGTCGACCCTCAAAAGTGTAGTTTACACTGCTGAACAGCGTTGTGTGCCTATGGGTACAGGCCAGAACACGATACCTGTGATAAATATTGTAAGGTCAGAAACTATAATAGTCAGGTATAAATTGTCTTCACTAAGCACCCACGTATGAGCTACCGTATATGTACCTAAATATTATTTCGGACTTCTGATACACCCTGTATAAGAATGTACGGCTCGCACCTCTGGGTTTATGTGCGAATCTCATTTACATCCGAGATTACAACTTGCTATGAAACGGTGAAGATAAGCATCGTGAGGAAACCTGCACGTCTATAGAAAGGCGTGTGAAGTTCACCAACCCGCACTGGGCCAGCGTGGTGGACAGCCACAGCCCAAAAATCTCCCTCGTGTTGAGGGAGAATGTGCCCGGTATAATGGCAATAGGCTCGCCCCCTATTACATTGGGACCAAAAATACATCGGCGAAGTGAGGGTGCACTTCTGCGTACCCCTTCGGGGAATACAGGCGTGATGATGATGTATTTATTATTAGCGAACCAATAAAAAAGAAAGCAACTACTCAAAATCATGTACTAGACCTCATTCTTTCATGTCGTAACAAAAACAAATTTACCTCACTTAGAATTAAATAAATTAAAATCGATGTGGCAACACCATGCTAATAAGGAGTTCTGCAGTGTAATGTTGAGGAGCATGAATCAAAATTTACTATCATTTAACACATTAGACAAATGCATGCGACTTTGTAAAAGTAATGCATTTGAATAAGCAACTCCAAACAATGGTCAGTTAATTAGGTAGGTACTACTATTGTTTTATGAGGCAACATCGAAAGGTCACGCTTGGCTAACAGAATAGTCGGCGGCCGGCGCGCTAGCGTTTCTAAATAAATAAATAAACCTAATGTCAAATGTATACATTTTAAAGTCAAAGAAAGAAAGATACCGACTAGGTTAGGTAAAAGTAAAAGTAAATTGACATTATATAAAACATAACCTTAATAAAAAGTGATATGAACAAGTCACCTTAGCAGCAGTCACACTGATAATTTATCATTAAGTAAATAAGTTCCTCAGTAAGTATCGTGTTGATAGAGGGTTTATCAGTAAATAAATATAAACGGACATTAATAAAATAATATTGCAGTTTGCATTTGATTATCTACACAAAGCGCCTCAGTACACAGCACGCCGCCGGGGCCGCAGCACGCTTCTAATATGTAAATCGAGGTCACGATCAATGGCATATCGTGTAGTCACCGAATATTTCCGTACCTTACGAAACGACGGTGGCGTCAGCGGCATGGTTACCTCATAACAACTACCTAATATTAGATAGCTACGCAAACCGGTGTCCACTCACGCCCTAGTACCCAACAAACCGTGCGGCGACTCAAACGTGTCCATCGCCGAAATGGCAAAACAAACAGTTTTCTTTTTCTACATCCTCGCAAGTATATTCACTGCGGACAGTTACAAAATACTCGGAATATTCCCGTCCCTCGATCGCAATAACTATCTAACATACCGTGGACTGTTTCGGGAATTGGCGAATCGTAACCATGAAGTGACATTGATTAGCCATTTCCAAATGCCGGACGCGCCGGCGTCATACAAAGATGTAGCGTTAAGTGAACAGAAAGTGTACAAAGGATTGTCGTTTGAATCTGTGATCGTGAATGAAGTGTCGCGGGTGCCGTTCGAGACCCTGGTTGCGACCAAATCGGGTAACGACGACTGCAAGACTCTGATGAACAACCACCAAGTGTTGCACATGATAAGAACGCAACCTCGTTACGACGTAATTCTAGTGGAGTCATATAACAGTGACTGTGGACTGGCATTGGCCGCAAATTTCAGTGCACCGTACATAGCCTTCAACCCGCAACCTTTGCAATCCTGGCAGTATAATAGATTGGGTATCAATTACAATGCAGCGTATGTAAGTCAATCGGGTTTACCTTACGGCAAGGAGCCTTGGTACTTTGAGCGGTTAAAGAGCTATGTACTATATCATATTACCAACTGGGTGTACTACGTGGGCTCGCAAGTGACTGATCATGTGTATCTTTACAAGTATCTCGGCGACAATCTGGCTAATCTGGAGAGTATTGCGTCGAATGCCAGTTTATTATTTGTAAACACCCACCAATCTATATTTGGTGGCGTCGCTCGACCTGATAATGTCATTGACATTGGCGGTGTACATATCAGACCTCCGAAAATAATTCCAACAGTGAGTATTATCTTACTTTGCAGCAGGATGTACCTAATTACCTAATCTTATGGCAACAGACGAAATAAGTCCGTCTACGTTACGCCAAACAAATTATTTGTATTATACGCAATGTAACTTAACTTTGTTTTTATAAAAATGACTCCAAACCTATTTTGGGCTATCTATGCTCGTCGCTTACGTCATGTTTAGTGACCTTAAATGAGCAATAGTATACATAGCATTTAGAATATAATTATTTGTATTAACTCGTCTCATTGCTATTTCGTCCATTTCAGGAAATTGAGAGGTTTATCAACGAGGCTGAGTATGGCGTGATATACGTGAACCTGGGCTCAACAGTTAAGGACTCAACACTTCCTAGCGACAAGTTAAACGAGCTGTTAGCCACATTCAGTAAATTACCTCTAAGGGTACTATGGAAATGGGACGGAGCCAACCTGGAATTGCCGAGAAACGTTATGACCATGAAATGGCTGCCACAGTACGATATTTTAAGTAAGTATCCATAATCGCGATAAAATTCACGATATACCTAATCTAAAGGTAGTTGCAAATAGTGATGCTCTCTCGTTATTTAATTCTACTCGACCTAGTTGAATTAAATAACAAAAATCCTTTTAAGTACCTGGTTATTATACAAATTGCCTCTATTATCCCTCAGAAGCTGAATCAAGTTCTATAGTTTAGACCCCACGCGCAAATATCGCAAGACGAAAAACACTATTTCGGAATTTAAGCCATTATTTACACTACTCTAACCTTCCCACTAATGGCAAAATATCTCTCAACGTACGCTATGAAGTGAAAACCGGCTGTTACCTAACGGTTCATATTTGGTTAGTCAAATGCAAGAGATGGCTGGCTTCAATTTGAGGTCATTGCACTATAATAGCTAGCCACCGTTTCCATATAAAACATTGCTTAGCATCGTGCTTTTTGCTTTTATAAATATGAATTCATAAGTTTTTACTGCATAGTTACTTGAAAACCAATAAATTAAACATGACATCAACACTAAATATGACTGTTGTGACCTAAGACTTAACTTGAATATTTTATAATTACGATTTCAACATTATCGAATCGTATATATTTATAACCCCAAATATTGAGTTTAGTTCTTTCAAATTCCACCTCGAACAAATGAGTCTTTTATTGTATAGCTGTATAACTCACTATAAATTCAAAGACATTCTGTTATAGTCTTTTTGTAGTGCTTTTATAAATATGAATTCATAAGTTTTTACTGCATAGTTACTTGAAAACCAATAAATTAAACATGACATCAACACTAAATATGACTGTTGTGACCTAAGACTTAACTTGAATATTTTATAATTACGATTTCAACATTATCGAATCGTATATATTTATAACCCCAAATATTGAGTTTAGTTCTTTCAAATTCCACCTCGAACAAATGAGTCTTTTATTGTATAGCTGTATAACTCACTATAAATTCAAAGACATTCTGTTATAGTCTTTTTGTAGTAATTTAATCCATTATCGAAGTTTCAATAGCTTAATAGGTTCCAAGTACTACCGCAATGTAAAGTTTGTAGTACGGGAACCTAACATATATTTATGTTTTCATTTCCAGAACACGAAAATGTCAAGGCTTTCATCTCTCACGCTGGTATTCTAAGTACCATAGAAGCAGTTGATGCTGGTATACCAGTGATCGCCATCCCGTTGTTTGGGGACCAGTACGGGAATGCTGCGGCACTCCAAGACGCTGGCTTGGCCACTATCGTTTCCTATTCCTATGTAAAGAAGGAATACCTTTTGGATGCAATCAATGATGTTTTAGATCCGACGTAAGTACTACGAAATCATACAAGCTTATCGCAACCGACTTCTTCTTGCTATTATGGAAGTCACAAAGTAGATTTTATGACTGAATACATTATATTTATCATAGTAAAGAAAATTTACAATTTTCTATGACTTATGACTTGTTAGTCCTCATGTCTTAAGGTCAAACAAACGTAGAATAAATAGCTATGAAATACAAATATGAGCTCTCTTTATACATCTATAATGAGGGCTAGTCTGCTATTAATTTAACGTGCATTTTACTCAAAGGAGTACCTAGCGTCTGCGTTATATATTTGTAAAGCAAACTCTATAATGACAACTAAGGTCATTTTGCTATAAGTACTAATGCTCAACTTAAGTCAATTAATACCTAGCAAACCTTCATCTTCTTTCACGAAATGAATAAAATTATGGGGAATAATTTGAAGAACGTCTGCACCGGCGATGATCGTGTATTCTGCCAGTATCAAGTTATTAATCGTGTCAACAAATTAAGTTAAGGAGATAAAGATGGCGGTCACCCTCTTAGCAAAGCTTAAGAAAGCTCTAATAGTACCTAATGCCAATTTTCATGACCCATTTGTATGACTTGAAACCATTTTTTTTTCTTACAGTTGGCAACAACGCGCCAAATTAGTGTCACGATTGTGGCACGACCGTCCGATGTCACCATTAGAGACAGCCGTTTACTGGACCGAATACGTCGCAAGATACCAAGGGGCACCCAACCTCCAACCGACAGCTCCAAAAGTACCCCTCTACCAACAACTTCAGTTCGACGTTCTAGCATTCGTAGGACTGGTTCTGTACATCATGTGTTACGTGGTGTACAAGATTTTGTCCTTTATGTGTTGTTGTTGTTGTCAAAACGAAACACAAACTGAATTTGCTGAAGAAAGAAGAACGAAAAGAGTTAAATTTGAATAAGTCTGACTATAGAACTATATTTATATGTAATTTTATTGGATGGGATTACGCACAGTACTTACACGAGGGTAGATAAACAATAATGTACAGAAATGTATTTTTCTTATATGACTGGTTTTGTTTATACTTCTGTTGTTTATTTAGTAATATATTATATATAAGTAATAAGTTATTTTAATTTGTATTCGGAAAGTGTTACAAAGATATGAATAATTTAATTGAATACTCATTAACCGACTTCAAAAGGGAGGAGGTTCTCAATTCGACCCGATTTTTTTTTTATGTATGTTACCGCATATCTCCGGCGTCTGTCGACCGATTTCGAATTTTTTTTTAAGGTTTGCTAGGGAATTCTTCAAGGTTGGTCCCATTTCCAAAATATTGTCAGAAATCAAACCCCTTGTGGGTGAAATGGGGGGTTGAAGGTCACATAATTTCAAAAATATTTTTGGAACGTAGTTCCTTATGGCGCGTTGCGAAAGACGGAAAAAATTAAGACTAAAAGTGTCGACCGACACTTTTACATATGTGTGTGTGATTTTTATTGTATACATTTATGTATACAATAAAATTCAATTTCGATTGCGACTGTGACTGTGAAGTCAAAGTCGTCGAAGTCAAAGTCAAATGAATTGTAAGGTTATTTGTAGCTTTTTAGTGCATCTAGGTTTTTTGGATATAGTTTCAATTGTCAAGATTTCAATAACTATATACTTAATTTACCCCTTGTTATGTATTTTAAGTAGAAACGAGTAGGTACCTTATAGTATACTTATAGTATACATACCAAAAAGGTCATCATACGCGAGAAAAAGCACCGGCCAGTCCTGCAACGAAGACCTTAAAAGTTAAATCGCACTGAATACTCGTGCGCACAAATCAAACGGTACCTACCTACAACAAACTGGTAAAAAGACCTAGCTAAAATATTTGAATATTATAGGATCGCCCCGTACTGTATTGGTACCAACAATAGATTGATGAAGTATGGATGCACTGCAGTGCACATCTATCCCTTTGGGGAATACAGGCGTGATAATCTTGTAAGTATTACGCATTGAGTAGGTTAGGTCATCATCGTAATGATAATGACTATGTTTATAAAAGGGAAACGGTACGAGATAGTCAAATCATTTATTCTGTATAGGTAGTATAGGGGCACTTACGAATTGTCAAGTTTACATTTTTATTCTTATATACCTACTACTACCATATCGAAACACGACCTCAACTCACAAGATCCGGCAAATAGTTATCTTTGTATCAGATCTGATTCTGAGGACTACTTGATCTAGTCATTCAGGTGTTATTGACGAAGACGCGACGCGAATATAGTACGGTGAACTAGTACGGCGCCTCTAGCGGCGAGTTAATGAACTGTAAAGTCACTCCGGCCACGGCTCACTGCACTGGGTAGTATCGGATTTGATTCGTATTAGCGAAAAATGCTAAAATTTTTCGTTATATACCGTATTACAATGATGGCCGTTGTTAATCCATTGCGTTTAAGTATCTACTCATAATAAAAGCATTCCTACCTTCCGAGATGTGTTATGTCGGAATCAGTTGAACTAACGAATGAGTGATACAGTGACCGAATTATATCAAACATATTTTTACCACTCGTATCTATTTACACATGTGTTATCGCATCAATGTTAATCGTAACTAACGTTACTATATCTGTCTGATAGACGGCCATCCGAATTTGCGAAAGGCCACCGTTATCTCTATTTAAATATCAATAATTGAACCGTGCACGCATCAGTGAGTAGAGCACTGCAGGCCGCGGAACAAACACCGCTATCGATATGAACGTGAATCGAATATTAATATTAATTGGCGCTCTAATCAATGGGGCACTCTCGTTAAACATATTAGCAGTGTTCCCATATGAGGGCAAGAGCCACTTCTTCGTATTTCAACCGTATCTTCGCGAGTTAGCGAGAAGAGGACACATAACAACAGTAATATCGCACTTCCCACAAGAGAAGCCATTGAAAAACTATCACGATATAAGTTTAGCTGGAACAACTAAAATACTAGAAGACGCATTTCCACTGAAGCGGTCGTACTGGAGCATCATACAGGTAAGCTTATTTCTCACAGGAAGCGGCACTGAGAATTGCAGGACGTTACTGGCAGATGAGAATGTACAGAATCTATGGAAATCTGGAGCGAAATTCGATTTGGTACTTGTGGAGCAGTTCAACAGTGATTGTTCGCTAGGACTCGCACACAAGCTGGGAGCGCCTGTAGTCGGCTTGACATCCCATACGTTAATGCCCTGGAGCTATGAACGGTTCGGCATCCAATACAATCCTTCATATGTTACTTTCCAATTCCTTGAAGGCGGCACCAAGCCCACCTTATACCAACGGATCGAGAGAACAATATTTGACACTTACTTCACTACTTTATACAAATACGCGAGTCAACGCGTGGACCAAAACACGTTGGCGCAATATTTCGATGATGTGCCACCGCTGGAGGAATTGGGACGGAATATAAAATTCTTGCTATTGTACACACACTTCGTGCTCGGCGGGTCCCGTTTATTGCCAGCCAATGTTATAGAAGTTGGAGGTTACCATGTGGCTAAGCCAAAGGCAATACCTGAGGTGAGCATGATTTTCTATTATTTATACATTTATGCATCTTTGTTTTCCTATAGGCTTAATAATCGCTTTAAAAACTGGTAGAATTAAGTTGACGGGTATAAGGTGAAGTGACTCAAGCGACATGTAGGCCGATATTGAGTTATATTATATCGTTGGAATCAGCCATTTTTCTCCATCTTTTGAGCTGGGTTTCGTGCAAAGTTACCAAAATGGGGCTTGAGTCAATTTGCTTGAGGCATTTTAACCGTCGATTTAGGGTTTCAATGGTCCCCCATACTACCATTTATGATAATCTGTATAAATTGAGACGTGCTGCCAATGACCGCAATTATTAATGTCATTTTAAATCGATCGTGTTGAAATACTTGAGACCGAGAGTTTAATTACATGTCCTACTCATATATACAATGATATTTTAAAACGAATCTTAACTTTTTTGGAAATTGTATGAAAATTTAAATTTTAATAAATTCGGAAATATGTTTACCTAATCTACTAATACCGTGATCTTTGATACGTGTTCACTGTCACATTCAATTAAATTTTCAGTGTCCAATGAAATCGCAATTATTTTATTTAACCGACTTCAAAAAAAAATGTTCTAAATTACTTCCGTATTTTTTTGACAAAAAGTTTATGAAGGGCAAACTATAAAATAACACCAAGCTTAGTTATAGATAAGAAGTGGATAATTTTAACCCTAAAGTTATAGAAAGTTATTATTCATTGAAATTAAACTATTTTACGGATTTTATCGCGTTTATTTACTATTTTATTTTCCCGACGTTTCGGCTGCTTTACAGCAACCATGGTCACGGGGGGACTGAGGTGTTAGACGTCCTGATGTCATAGTTAATAACTGGGTACCCTCATATTTAGTTGTTGTTTGCGGTCCGATCCACGCAGAAAGTGCTTACGGTGTCCTGAGGTCTTGCAATGGTACACTTGGTTTTGGATTTAATCATATTGATTACTGGATCCCAAGTTGGTGGTAGCACCCAGCCATCTTCCCTATTGAAATTAGGATGTTTTTTTAATTTCAATGGCCTCACGTATCATCCTTGGTCGGAGACGGTGTTCTTTTGCGAGGATATGCGGTTTATCAAATCTGATATAATGGCGGGTGCGGTCCTGTACATGTTCACAGATTGCAGACTTCGTGGAGCGTCGGTGTTTCACGTCAGCTATATGTTCTTTTACGCTAGACCTCAAGGACACCGTAAGCACTTTCTGCGTGGATCGGACCGCAAACAACAACTAAATATGAGGGTACCCAGTTATTAACTATGACATCAGGACGTCTAACACCTCAGTCCCCCCGTGACCATGGTTGCTGTAAAGCAGCCGAAACGTCGGGAAAATAAAATAGTAAATAAACGCGATAAAATCCGTAATATAGTTTAATTTCAATGTATAGTATTCGCGTAAATATAAGAAAACAATAAGTTATTATTCACTTTTGTACAAAAAAATGCCATTACAAGTTTTATTTATTGAAATATACATACATAAATGGGTGTTAAAAGACAACACGCTGCAGTGCACCTCACCTTCAGGAGATGCAAGCGTGATGTTATATTTGAATAAGCGAAACAGCTGCACATTAGGTATCATTTGTTGTAACAAATATAATATATTATTCACAATACACAATCAAATTAAATTCTTAAACAGAATAAACTTTACAACGAGAGATAGGTAATATTATAATAAAATATGACTCAATGTCAATAAAAGTGGAACTCTAGTGATGGAGTACGGATTAAATAAAATATAAAAAGTAGATTTTATCGATTTCATACTAATGGTGTAACAAAGAATAGGGCGAAATCCGATAACAGAACGTGATAGATAAGATTTTGAATGCGGAAACTGTATAATATTCTGTTAAGTCATCATTATGTAGTCAAAACATGGTGGCAATATAGCATCTCTGACTGTCGTGTGAGTAGTAAACTTGATATTTTTAAGGCAAAAACTGTTCTCAACCTTGAAATACCGATAGTTGGGGTTGGACGGCAAATACGGAAAACGATGTGTAATTATCAGGTATCCGTAAAGGTTAAAAGTTAAAAATTAACAATAGCTGGGGAAAAGTCAAGGAAAGAAGAATAATTTGTAGTAGCTGGACATGGCCTTAAGGTGTCATTCGCATGTCACAAACGATAACTCTTCGTGCATATTGCCATATTCAGGATAAAACGAAAGACCTTAAATTCGCGCGCTACGCATCTTTACCTTGCGAATGTAGCTTAAATTGACTTACGTAATAGGTTATCAACTCACCTTTTCAGGACATAAAAAAATTCATCGATGAATCTGAACACGGTGTAATTTATATCAGCTTCGGATCGATGTTGCGGGCTACGTTGACGCCAAGAGACAAATTGGACGCCATCATCGGAGCTCTATCAGAGCTGCCGCAGCGAGTTATTTGGAAATGGGAGGAGAAAACCTTGCCCGGTGACCCGAAAAACATATACTTATCGAATTGGCTGCCCCAGAACGATATACTAGGTATTTTATTGGTGAACTTGATTGCATAATTAAAATGATACCAGTAAGTAGCCTTGTTCTACTGATTAATTATATCTAGACAGAACAATATTGAAGTATTTGTGTAATTTCGGAATTTAACCTAATCTGGGTGTAACTGGGATCGCCCCTAGTCCATTTTTATTCATTTATTTTACTATACAGTATCCCCACCTTAATGCTGTAGTATTTCAGGGTTCAATAATGGCCTTTACATCGAACGAAAGTTGTTCTCGATAAAATTAAATTGGGAGATTATAACTTGTTACCTGTCTGTAAATGTCAGCATACTTAGATAGTGATAGTCTATCGTAACACAAAATTTAAAATATATGAAGTTATAAGAAATTGATACCTACGAATAATCTTACCTGACAGCACACCCGAAGGTTCTCGCATTCTACTCCCACTGTGGCCTATTGGGTACCACTGAAGCCATGTACCATGGTATACCCATGATCGGCATGCCTATCTTCGGGGACCAGCCAGCCAATGCAGCTGCAGTGGAGGAGAGCGGCCTGGGAGTCCAGATACAATTCAACGAGCTAACTAAAGAAACACTTTTGGAGAAATTCAAGATCGTATTGAATCCCGAGTAAGTATCTTCTTCGAGTATTTCAAAGTATTATAAATCTGTATTCACTAAAAAGACAGATAGGCATGTATTTGGTATCTATAATTCCCTATTACATCGCATCGGGAAACTACATACTTATTAATTAGATAAAATTGTGACTTTGAACTAAGTCTTAATCGTCTAGATATGTCATAAACACAATCTCATCTCACGATATTATATTGGCTACAATTACGTGTTTTCGATTTATTACATCTGCATTCTCAACGCTTACGTTGAGAATGCAGATGTAAAAAGTACTCTAACTACTTATAGTTAGAGTCCTTTTTTCGGATAGGCTTAACTGCATGTCCTATTTCGCCACTTATAATGTCGTGTCTTGATTTGTTCAGTGCAAAAATAACCAGTTACAAGTAAGAGTCTCTAAATCGGTTTAGACACTTAAGACTTTATGTTCCAAATAATTTTACTTTTAGATTCAGAAACCATGTGAAGCAGATATCGAAAGCCTGGAACGATCGCCCTATCTCCGCAATGGACAGCGCTGTCTATTGGACAGAGTACGCAGCTCGCACCGCCAACTTCACGTTCCGCAGTGCGGCTGCCGACGTTCCCTGTTATCAGTACGCGGGCCTCGACGTATTAGTTATACTTGGAGCAGTAGCAATTGTACTCATACTTGTTTTAAAGTCCCTTCTCGTACTTTTGTTTAAAAAAGCACCGTCTGCGCTGGTACAGTCGAAGACAAAAGCGCAATCAAAGAAATTCAATTGACAATAGATTTTTATTTTGTTGTATTTTCTTTTCATTTTGGTTAGTTTCTCTCTGAGTAATATTTGAATGATAATCACGATATCATTACTGCCAATTTATGGATGTTCGATTACCGTGTAAGGATTTTAAGGTAGCCCCTAACAATTATTAGAAAATAAATATATTCGATAGTATTTTTAATACTACAAATTAACCCTAGCTTTACATTGACACAACAAATTGTCAAGTATAAAGTTAGATATCACAAAAGTTACTTAGTATACCGTTAAAGAAAGACCTTTCAAATAAAATGCATATTATTGCATAATTACTATAACTTTGTATGAAAATAAAAGTCTTGTTTCAGTTGAATTTAATTTAATAAAGATCCCATTTTTAACTTTAGTTACTCTTAGTGTATTGAATTTTATTTCCTACCGATGATGTGCGAAAATTCATATAGTTTTAACGTCGTTTACAAACTGTCTATGTAAATAGCTTGATGAAGGTCAACTCGCACTCGGCACACCTAAGTCTCGCCAGTCTGTTGCCTGAGGGCACGGTGCGCGAACTAGTAACGCTTGACGGAGTACAATCTCGTGCCGGTCACATCTCAAACGAGAACCGCGGCCTTGATCCACCATAATGAAGTTCAGTGCTCTAAATACCCTGTTATCGTTCCTCATGTTACTAAAATGCACAAACAGTCTCAACATTCTCGGAATATTCCCGTACCAAGGCAAAAGTCACTTTTTTGTGTTTCGCGTGTTTTTACAAGAACTAGCAAAAAGAGGTCACAATGTAACTGTGATTTCACACTTCCCTGAACAAGAACCGCCGGCGAATTACAACGACATCAGTTTGGCGGGAAGCATTAAAATTTTGGAGGATGAGGATATTCCCTTTGAGAGTTCGTACGGAACGGTATTCTTAACCAGCATCTTATTGGTCAACAGTGGGATTGAAAACTGTAAAGTAATGTTGGCTAATAAGCAAGTGCATGATCTGATCAAGCAAAAACCAAACTTTGATGTGATAGTTCTGGAACAGTTTAATAGTGACTGCGCTTTAGGGCTAGCGTACAAATTGAAGGCTCCAGTCATCGGTGTAACGTCACACGTGTTAATGCCATACCACTACGATCGATTAGGTATTCCATACAACCCTGCTTTCGTTCCTTTCCATTTTCTGGAAGGAGGCTCTAAACCATCCTTATATCAAAGACTAGAAAGGGTAATATTTAACGTTTACTTCAAGTATCTTTTTCACTTTGTTAGCCAAAGAACAGATCAAAACACTCTCGCTGAATATTTTAACGATATCCCTTCTTTAGAGGATTTAGCTCGCGAAATAAAGTTCCTGTTATTATACCATAACTTTGTCCTAACCGGATCAAGGCTGTTTCCTTCGAACGTAATCGAAGTCGGAGGATATCATGTTGCCCAATCGAAGACATTAACTGGAGTAAGTATTGTGAACATTATGTGGTCGGTAATTTTGCCTTCAACCTCTTATGAAGATTGTAACCGCTTGTTCGTAGGATCTGAAAAAGTTCATCGATGAAGCAGAACATGGCGTTATCTACATAAGTTTTGGCTCCGTGGTGAAGAGCTCCACGATGCCAACGGACAAAGTGCAGGCTGTGCTGGGAGCAATGAAGGAGCTACCACAACGGTTCATATGGAAATGGGAGGACAAGACTTTAATCGTAGATAAAAAGAAACTGTACACCTCTAGTTGGTTGCCCCAGGTTGATATTTTAGGTAAATATAGATTCATAAAATACTTCATGTACCTACTTTTTTTTTAAATCTTGCATCAATTTGCAAAATGAATCATCAGGGTTTAGTGGTAGACATTTAGAGTAATATTATTTGCTTATGACGATTTATAAGAATATTTATTGGTTTATAGAATAAAAAAATCTGATTCTGATTCTTGTCATACGTCTTTCTATAGACGTGCAAGTTTCCTCCCAATGTTTTCTTACATCATTCAGCACGTGGTAATCATTATTGAAAATTACATTCACACATGAAATCCAAAAATCTCAGGGATGCGAGCGCAGAGCACACCTGGTGTTCAAGTCGAGCGTTCTACCAACTAGGCTACCACTGCTTAAATTCACAGGTATTTGTGGTACAATTTCAGGGCACCCCAAAACTCTCGCATTCATATCCCACGCTGGGAACGGAGGTATGACGGAAGCCATACACTACGGAGTGCCCATGGTAGCCATGCCAGTGTTGGGAGACCAGCCTGCCAACGCTGCAGCCGTGGAGGAAAGTGGTCTCGGAGTCGTGCTGCAGATCAGGGATCTATCTAAGGAGAACTTGCTGAATGCACTTAAAAAAGTGTTAAAACCAGAGTAAGTATTAAGATGCTTACAGAAAGAAGTTAGAATAAGTCTGGTGTAATTATTTTTACAATTGCTATAAGGGCGTCATTTGCAAGATATTGCTGATTGATTGCTCTTATTGACTTCCGAAGAACTAATAATATTTCACACAAATATTTAATGTAGATGCTATTGACATCTAGCGTACCAGTAGTAGTGCATTACTAAAATAAGCAAAATATAAATTTTTCAGGTTTCGTGCGAGAGTGAAGCAAGTATCCAGCGCGTGGCATGATCGTCCGATGTCTCCATTAGACACCGCGGTGTACTGGACGGAATTTGTGGCCAGACATCCTAACTTTAAATTCAGAGCGGCAGCGGCAGATGTGCCGTTTTACCAATACAACAACTTAGATATCGCGGGAGTTTTTATAGTAGTACTCATCATAATATTTATGTTAATTAGAGCTATTATCATGAATTGTCGCACAAGTGACAAAAAAGTAAAGACTGAGAAGAAAAAATCTAAACGAGCTTAAAGTGTAGGTACTTACTGTACCTACGTATTATGTACAACTAGCATGTTAAGTTTTTATATAGTGTACCTATATTCAACTTTGTTTAAACTAAGTAATTTGAAAAAAAAATTGATAGTTTTTTAGAGTGCGGTAATTTTGTAAATAGTCTTAATCTCTCTTATTGTTGAATGAACAATGAAAAATTATAACAGTATATTTAATAGACAGGTTTGTTTGTATCGGTAATGTCACCACTAGCGTATTGTACCCATTTATTCTGTCCATGTCAGTTCCGGTCATTAGTGCGTATCTCCGTATTCTGGAGGATAGGGAATAGGTTATTTCCCAACCCATTTTATTGATACAATTTGCTGAGTCTTTCAATGAAATACCCTCTTGTATACCGCCAATCAATTTTACAAAAATAAGGCAACACTTGATGTTAAAAATCTAGGGAAGTCATCCAGTCCAGTGAACTAATTACATTAAAATCCTCGGCAGCTTTGTATTAAATTCTACTTCAATCGGGGAACAGGTATAAGACTTGTGAATAACCTCGAAAGCCATACAAATTCGGCAGATTGCACGTCATCACACTCAACATTAATCTGTACCTACCCAGCCGCCTCTGGCTTCGTAATGATACGGTAACAAAAACTACAAAGCAATACACATGCTGACAAGTACTTCCAAATATTGTTCGAATACAAACAGCGTAATCTATAAAATTAATGTCTAAGCTCCTATATCAGATAAGTATGTAACGTCGACACACAATTTTATTATCGGCTGATGATTTGCAATAATACCTACCTATTTTGATTATAGTTCCTAATCCACATATTGGGGGCCCACTCAGTTTGTAATTTAGTACTCATATTTTGCCTTCGTGACAGACGTCACTGAAGGTTACAATGCGCAAACTAGAGATGCTTGACGAGGAAATATAATCTTAATAGTCGTGCACACAGCTGGGCATTAACTCGTTAATCCGTTAATCGTTAATTAACGAAGTTAAGATTTTGATTAACGGATTAACTTTTAGGCTAACTTTTAAAAATGTTAACGGACACGTTAACTTCCGTTAATATGCAGAAGTCCGTTAACCGTTAATCCAATGCCTAATAGTTACCGCACCGCACCGCGGCGCGGCGCGAAGAACAGGTTCAGACAATGATATTCCAGTAAACAGATATGTTATGAGTGCGCACTTGTGAAGACTCGATACATACATCCTAATTAGGACGTATATTTGATACCAACATGCAGATTGGTTGACAGATGAATGTTACATCACAGAGAAGTGCAAGTGACAACACTAGCTATCCCTTTTTTTCTTGTTGGTTTTATCAAGCCATCTCTTTTGCACATATCTACGTGTTGTGAAATGTAAAATTAATGAAAAGTGTGTGTGTGCTGCCGCTGTTACGCAGAAAACTTTTTTCGGTTGTTTTGTGCGTGTATATATAACATATCTTTTTACTAGAATATCATTGATCGCAACGATATAAAGATGTAATTTTACACATATTAACGATTAAAGTTAACTTGCGTTAATTCGTCCGAAATGTAACGCTTTAACGTTTAACGAAGCTAACTTTATTTGTAGCGGAGTAACGATTAACGAAGTTAACTATTTGATGGCCCAGCTATGGTCGTGCAAGAACATAACTCGAGTGTGAACGGCGGCCTTGACTCCCATAATGAAGTTCATAATACCCCGTTGGCGTTATTCGTGTTACTAAAATGCACAAACAGTCTTAGTATTCTCGGAATATTCCCGCAACAAGGCTAAAGTAATTTCACACTTCCCTGAACTCGACTCACCGGCGAATTACAAGGACATCAGTTTAGCGGGCAGTTCCTATGGGCTGGTATTGTTTATAGGATTATTTCTAGTGCACAGTGGGATAGAAAACTGCAAAGCTATCTTGTCAAACAAACAAATGCAAGATCCTGATTGAACAGCAGCCGAAGTTCGACGTTATTGTTGTAGAACAATTTAAAAGTGACTGTGCTCTGGGGTTAGCATACAAATTAAAGGCTCCAGTCGTCGCTATAAAGTTTCACGTGTTAATGCCATACCACTGCAAAAGATTAGGTAATTCATTCAACCCTCCTTTCGTTCCATTCCATTTTCTCGAAGGAGACTCAATGCCATCTTTGTATTAAAGATTAGAAAGAGTGATATTCGACGATTACTTTAGATCTCTTGTTCATTTTTATGTTACCCAAAGGTTCAATCAATACACCTTGGCTAAATATTTCGATGATATCCCGCCTTTAGAGCATTCAGCTCGAGAAGTGAAGTTCCTCCTTTTTAACCGACTTCAAAAAGGAGGAGGTTCTCAATTCGACCCGTATGTTTTTTTTTTTTATTTTTTTTTATTTTTTTATGTATGTTACCGCATATATCCGGCGTCTGTCGACCGATTTCGAAATTTTTTTTTAGGTTTGCTAGGGAATTCTTCAAGGTTGGTCCCATTTCCAAAATATTATCAGAAATCTAACCCCTTGGGGGTGAAATGGGGGGTTGAAGGTCACATAATTTCAAAAATATTTTTTGAACGACTTGAAACTTTGTATATATATTTAACATACAAAATAAAAAAACACGTCTTTCAGGAATTTTGAAAGAAAAAATATGTAGGGGGTGAAATGGGGGTCCAATTCGGAATACAGCATATCTCCGGCGTTAGTGAACCGATTTCGAAAAATCTTTTTTTGTTTAATACGGATTGTTAACAAAGATCGAAACCCACCCCCAAAGGGGTGGAAAGGGGGGGTGAGGGGGGGGTGATTTTTTTTTGGCTGTAAATTTTTACTTTTTTAGGGCTGTTATAAGGTGATAATATTTGCAAATTTTCAACGATTATTGACACTAAAAATCGTGAAAAAAAAATATTTTTAACAAAAAACAAAAACCGACTTCAAAAACCTAGGTGCACTAAAAAGCTACAAATAACCTTACAATTCATTACATTTGGAGTCGGTGCCAATTCATGTGTGTATTTGCCTTGTCCGACGTTGATTGGCACCTACTCCAAATGTAATGAATTGTAAGGTTATTTGTAGCTTTTTAGTGCACCTAGGTTTTTGAAGTCGGTTTTTGTTTTTTGTTAATATATCACAACTTTGTCCTAACTGGATCAAGACTGTTTCCATCGAACGTTGTTCGGTGACATCACTATGAAACAAACGTAATCGAAGTTAGTGGGTATCATGCTGCTGAGTCGAAACCACTGACTGAAGTGAGTAGGTATGGTCAAAAATATGTTTTCAATAATAGCGTCACAACCACTTCTTATAAACTGGGACTGCTTGTCCGTAGGATTTGAAAAAGTTTATCGATGGTGCAAAACATGCATGCATTTGCGTAAGCTTTGGTTCAGTGGTAAAGAGCTCCACGATGCCAGCGGACAAAGTTTTTGATTCCCGTGCAAATGTACTGAAAATGCAACATAAACCGCTGTATCTTTTGATTGCGTGAACCTAGAAGTTAGATTTTTTAGGGCACCAAGAGACCGCAGACATAAATCTGTTATAAATTTCAACTTGATACCTTCGCGCGTTTCTGAGAAAAGTGGTCTTTACAGACAGACAGACAGGCATGCGGACAACAAAGTGATCCAGGGTTCCGTTCTCTCCCAGTAAGTAGTTTTATTAGGTATAGAATATAATGTTAGGAACCACATCTAATAATAAATTTACCAAGAATTTATTTAAATAAAATTATTAATTTGTCTTCTTTCTCTTTTCCTTTTTCGTAATCTTCTTCCTAGAGAAAAGTTGTACAAGAAGACGACCCACTTTCATTATTATTAAAATTGCAAACACCAAAATAGATCCTATGATAAGGTAAACATCGATCATCAAGTATTGGAAAATTGACATTTGTATAGTTGGTGGTTTCATGTTTACAGCCCCTTTGTGTCTGGCCACATACTCTAACCAGAAAACTGCTGTGTCCATCGGAGATACTGGTCTGTCTCTCCAGATTCGTGACAACTCTTTTGCTCTGCTATGATAACTGAAATACAAAAAAGCGTTAAAAATTAACTATCCTTCATATTCACCTTAGTTCTGAGAAAAAGGTGAATTAAAATTTCTTTACATGTTGAGATTCGTTGCTTTAAAGATCTTATCACCTACCATGTATGTATTGTAACAGGAAGAAGAGAACAGAACTAACAGATTCTTTATAAATTCCAACAAATGTAAACAGGTTTTATGCAATAACTTACTCATCCTGAAGAACCATCTTCAAAGCATTTTCTAAAACAAATTCATCGAGCGTTAGAATATCGACTGCAACACCCAAGCCATTATTAATAGCTGATTGAGCATTGGCAAACTGGTCCCCGAACAGTGGTACACCTATTATTGGTACCCCACAGTGCACGGCTTCCGATGTGCTGAGCATGCCGGAATGTGTTATAAATGCTCTTACTTTAGGATGGCCTGCAAAAGATCATACTGTGCTATGAGAGTTTGATTTTGATATTGAACTATTTATCTAGATGACTTTTTAGTTGATAAAATGAAATATCGTGCCATCTGAGGATATTTAAGTACTTACATAAGATTACCACTTGTGGCAACCATTTGCCTAGAAATACGTTTTTGGGGACCACCCAATCAGCGACATCGGCTTTCCAAACAAATTTTAAGCTGGTCCTTTCAAATAACTTTTTGATCTTGTCAAAAATGTGTGGAGGGAAATTAGAGGCAACAGTCCCGAAACTAATATATACCACTCCGTCTTCAGCGGTATCCAAGAACAATTTCAAATCCTGTAAAACAAATTAAGGTAATCGTAGCGTTTAAACGTCGTATTTTAATCTGGAATATGCTACACCCGCTTATGGATTCATGATTAAAAGTAGAATATTAGGATCATTATTAGGTAGGTACATTGTAACCTTTTACGTCATATTTACCATCGGTGAAATGCGAGCTTTCAATTACAACTTATTGGTTTACTAACCGGTGTCACACAGGTACTTAGTTTTTAAATTATACAAATTGCAAACAGTAGACACAAATAACAAGTGCAAAGTAATATTATCACTAATATAACAAACCTTATCCATATCAGCGTCTTGACTTATATGCATACCACCGACTTCAACAACATTTGCTCCGTACAAACGAGAACCGGTAAGCGGAAAATATTGATTCAGCATTATTAAAGACATATTCCTTCCAAGGCTTTCCAAATCAGGCACCTCGGGATATGCTTCATTTATAACAATCTGGTCATTCCTCTGAATGATATATCTATAGTAAATATTGGCCATAAAGTTTATAATAGCACTTTTTGTCCTGGTCAATAGATTTGGCGTCAGACCAGTAGCAAAGAAGTGATTTGGCACGAAAGAAGGATTGGATGGTACGCCCAACCTTAAATATGTCCACGGCATCAATACATGAGCGGTCATTCCCACTGTGGGTGCATTCAACTTGTGAGCGATGGCAAAACCACAGTCCGTCACGAATTGCTCAACTATTACTACATCGTAGTGCGTCGTCGATGTTATAAGCCCCCGCACGTCTTGATTCTCGATTAACCTCTTGCAGTTTCTGTTCGCATTATATTTAAATGACTCCAGCGTGTTATAAACCTTCATTAAATCAGCTGACCCAAATTCCTTGAGGTGTTCCTGCATATCAACATTGTCACAATCGTTTTCTTTAGTTTGAAGGGATATTTGGTAAATTAATGCAGATTTTTTCACTGGATGATCATCTATTACAGTCACATTGTGATTTCTTCTCGCAAGTTCTTCCACTAGTGAAGAGAAAAATATAGAATGGCTCCGTGCATTGTATGGAAAAATAGCCAGTATATTATAACTATTACAAGTTATTATACTGCAGCAAAGCAAGAAAATTCCCAAGGTTCTCATATTTGAGATAGATAAGCGCACAGCACTATTACCTCGCGACTTGTCTGTGAAGATGTTGAGATATAACTAACTGTTCATGCTGTTATTCACGGTAAGTTCAGTTCAGTCATTTCTAATGCATGATACCTATTTTCATCGACTAAACTGCAGTAGGTATCTTTGGGAGTGCCATATGTGACAAAATTACGTAGGTATTTAGTTACTCCTGTCTGTACGATATAATATCTCAACTGCTCAGTAAAACCAAAGTATTAACTTGATCTTAACTAACCTTGGTTTGACACCATAGTTAACAAAATATAAACACTATAATAGCTACGGATCAACTTACGCAGTTAATTGACGTGAGAACGGCAATAAATCCTTCTTTATTTCATAGGCCTGCAAGAAAATATAAAGTGACACGTTCCAATAACAAAAACAATGAAACAACCAATGTCTAAGCAGAGTCATGTAACTCAAATTAATATACCATGTTTCCAAAATAACAGTTGATTTACTAATGGTGGCTGTAAGGAAGATCACGACCATGGTCTTCTGACGGGTAATGTACCTACAGCCCTAAAAATGATATTCTCCCCGTAACGTTTCTCGAAGTAAGTATCTCCAACCTTATCCTACTCATCAACGTCTAGTTTCTACTAAAAAAAACCTACTTATCTATAGCCTTATTGAGGGTACATTACATATCTGCTAAAACTACGACTAGATGAGGGATGCAATCGTGTATCACGCATATATACCTACTCCAGTTTTCATACATCTTCATTAAGTTTTCAGTTGGTGTGAGCGGTGTACCTAAGCTAATTAGGCACTCGATCGCTCGCTCTTGGCGTATTAGGCAACCGTTAAATTATTTTAAATATTTACAGGTCATCTGAGTCCAAATATGGCATGTTGTTGTAAACCTGGCAAATGTAAGTACTAACTTCACTAACTTCTTGCGATTGTTGGAGAATATTAGTTAAGTAGAGCGGGGGTTCCCAAACTGGGTTCCGCTGAACCTAGAGGTTCCGTAGAATAGTCTACAGGTTTCCGCCAAAATTATATAAGTACGCATACAATTGTCGGACATAATACCGAACTATACAACAATTATTCTTAAAACAGTAAAACAACATTATTTTATGAATTTCAGTGTTGATTTGTAATCATTTGATATGGGGTTAATAAAAAGTATTTGGTTAGTGTTCCGTAATCTTTAAGGAACCCCTGAAGTAGAGGATTACATTAAGTGAATCCTGAGTTAATTATTTTATTTTTAGCGGAAAAGGCAGCGACAAGTTGCTTGGGGCGTTGCGATCTACCTAAACACAGGTGTTTGGACAGAGAAGACATAAAACCAGGGCCAATACCTAAACATATGGGATGGCTGTACACGGCCAGAGACTCGCCTGAACATCAAGTAACCTCCTCTTACTACCTTACTTTTGCTACATTAAGCTAACTCCTAGTTAATATTATCCCAAATATCTACATATATAGGTAGTGCCTACAATTGGGAGGCTACCTATGGTTTCCCCACTTTATTTCAGTTAAGATGCGGATGGCGTCCTGGCCACATTTCCTGTCCAGTACTTAAGAGGATCGAACAACATAATTGCATGAAATCCGGCGAATGCGCGCCATGCCCTTCAAACTGTTTCCGCAGCGTCTGCTCCAAGCCTTGTTGCATGCCACCGAAGTGTGTTCCAGTCTGTGCTCCGTCGCCCTCCTGCTGCAAAGGGCCGCCCTGTAACCAGCCTCTCATCAGAGTGATAAGGCACAACGGCCAATACAGTATAAGCACTGAGCCGTCCAACATCAGCAACGCCCCTTCAGGCCCATACCCACTTAAGTACGTTCTCAACACGGACCCAGACGATCAGAACAAAAGCGCGAAGTTTAGTGTCGAAGCAAAATTCAACGATTACCACTTTGATTACACGAGCTCACAATCATCGTTCGTCTTAGACTTCTCCCCCCCTGAACAGAGGTGTTATAAACCTTGCCCCAAGAAGAGTATAATATGCATGTTATGCCAGATGCCAAAGGCGAGGGTGTAAAGAGAATGAATCTAACTTGGCCTATGATCCAACTGAAGTATTACCACAAGAAGGAGGATGTATACCTGCATGTCTGGCTAATGTACACTAAATATAAAGTGAAGCAAGTGGTGATGCAATCATTTTACTCTATAACACAGCAGCATTAAGCATTTAAATTATTTAACTTATTAAAACATTTTCATCCTCAGTTTACGCTTTTATTTACAGAAAACACAGGAACAAATGGGTTTGTTTTCTTGAGACAGAGGAATACACAAGTAGGAAGCAATTTACAGATTTCTAATAAAATTAAGGACACAAAATCAAACTATGTAGGTCTATTCAACAATATTTTATTTTCTAACACTCAGAACAGATACCTATAATAGAATAAATACAGCATGTTTATGTCACAGCTAAACTTAACTAGAGTTACCAGTCTTCTGTGCTAGAGCCATCATATTTTCATTGGCAATCATCTGGAACTCGTGGAATCTCTGTGACACCCTCTGGTTTGTTCTTAAGTACTTCTCCATACAATTCAATGTGCATTTATCCTGCAATTTGAAAATAAACACCAAACAATTCTTAAAATTTAAAATATCTGTCAGGCAAAATTGTATTTTATTATAATGCTATTAAAAGGTGTAATCTTTTTACTTTAAAATGTTATAGAAATTATCTACAAACCCTCTAAAGTGAGTCCAGTAGTATTTAATACCAATGTAAGTTGGATGAATTTAAAATCTTTATATTTTTTAGGGGCAGGCTTTTAGATATAAAACATTAGTGTAAGATGCTGGAAAATAGTTACAAATTACTAGATGTTACATTACTACCAGCATTTAAGATGAATGCCTACATCCAGATCAGACAGCAATTGGCTAGGTTGGGGGATCAATTCTAGAACCTCTAAATTGTATCAGTACTCCCTGAAAAACCTACAACTATCTCCACATAATTGAAAATATTAATTTTCTGTTGTAATGAAGTCCAATCAGAGCCCAACGTATTACTAAATCATTAATCTTGTTTGTACAACTATAAAAATACTTATGTACTTAATGTATTTACATAAATACATAAAGCTACACATTGAAATAAAACTATTTTACGGATTCTATCTCGTTTATTTACTTTTTTATATGTTCCCGACATTTCCAATAAGAAGTTTTATCTTATATAGAAGTTTTTTAAAGAATCCGTAAAATAGTTTTATTTCAATGTGTAGTATTCGCGTAAATATAAGAAAACAATATACATAAAGCTACTTACTTCTGATGGTTTTATATTTCTGGAGGTAAAGTCATGCACACAGTCATTGAAACATAACTCTGACAGCTTATTGTACTGGACCAGAAAATCTTTAAACTGTAAAAAACATAGAGATACTTGTTACATAGAGAAAAACCGGCCAAGTGCGAGTCGGACTCGCGCACGAAGGGTTCTGTACCATTATCTATAAAAACTGCAAAAAAGTCACGTTTGTTGTATGGGAGCCCTCTTAAATATTCATTCTATTCGTTTTTTAGTATTTGTTGATCTAGCGGCAACAGAAATACATCATCTGTAAAAATTTCAACTGTCAAACTATCACGGTTCATGAGACAGACACAGCCTGGTGACAAACGGTTGGACGGACAGCGAAGTCTTAGTGATAGGGTTCCCGTTTTACCCTTTGCGTACGGAACCCTAAAAACAACTACTAAGTTTATAAAACATAATAGCAGTCATCTGGCATTATAATACATGTAATAGTTAATTACTTACAGTTTTAAATTGATCAGCCTCACTCATCTCGGGGGTAGCCATTTTCGGTATATAGACAGGGAAAAATGAAGTGAATTTAATATAGCGCGTGGATATATATCTATCCCAAGTAATTATTACTAATTAATTGATAATTATCTATTTAGATTGGTTATAAAGACAAATTTGAGGTTGTATTTGCAATTGAGTAAATGCGAATGACAGTATTGACAGTCTGTCTGTGACACTGACACTTGAGATTATATTCCTCTATGATCAATTTAAAAAAAACATTAAATAAAAACCACTTTTTCATTTTATTCATTCATTCCACAAAAGAAAAAGAAAAGGTGTATGTATTTTCAAAGTTGAATATTAGATGAATTTATTCATTTTGATTTTTAAAGGCAAAATAGTACAATTCAGTCATATGCGCAGAAATGCGTTTAAAGAAATGTAAGTGACGATGCGTTTTGACAATTTGACACATGAAGATTTATTCTGATATTGATCTATTCGTGTTACGTTGAGCATGAAATGAATTCGCTCTCTTTTCCTCCCGTATGCATCAAATATTAGTCTCTCTACTATTCTGCCAGATAGTTAATGCTTATCATTTCCATGTTTTTAATAAGCAAATCATCAAGCAAAAAGTTGTCAAAGAGCATTGTATTTTTGTGCTTGTAGGTTTTTTGTAATTTAGGAGTTTATTGTGTAAAATTAGTTTGAAAATAGACTAATTGTAAAATGGAAGAAATTGGCATCATACTGCCTGAAAAGGTAAAGGTACCTTTAGCCATACTATTACGTTTTACTGTAATATTTGGGTTAGACTGACACTTTTCGTTTTAGGATGACCAAGTCACCGATGCCAAGGGTTTGCCTTTTGCTGGGCCGCAATCTTTTGAAGAACTGGAATCCGAAGATATGTATACAAAATATAAGGTAAAGTTTCAATAAACACCATTCTGTCTGAGAATAATGACTATGCAAGATTGGTTATGTGTTTTATGTCATTGTCATCTTTTGTTGTAGAAACTCCAACGCATGTTAGAGTTCTTAGAGGTGCAGGAGGAGTACATTAAGGATGAGCAGAGGAACCTGAAGAAGGAATACCTTCATGCCCAGGAGGAGGTGAAACGCATACAGTCTGTGCCATTGGTGATTGGACAGTTTCTTGAAGCTGTTGATCAAAACACTGGAATAGGTAGAATTTCGACAAATTCTTACTGTGCTTGAAGTGGTAGATATTGGTAATTTTGTGGTTAAAAGCAATAATATGGAGATATTATCTTAACAGAAACCTATAATCTGTGTAGTCATAAAATTGCCTATCTTTTTTATTTATTTTCCCAACATAAATGTGAGTTTAACTTTGACTAAGGATAGGGCTGTCAGAGCAATTGTGCTAATATTATTTGATGACATTTTGGTTACCTATAAAAACTTCAAATTTATTTACTAGTTTGCCAACCATTGCTTCAAAAATTCTATTCGTCTATTTTCCAGTTGGCAGCACCACAGGTTCAAACTACTATGTTCGCATTTTATCAACTATTGACCGTGAGCTTTTGAAGCCATCTGCATCTGTGGCACTCCATAAGCATTCCAATGCTCTTGTGGACGTCCTGCCGCCGGAAGCCGACAGCTCTATATCAATGCTGCAAGCTGGTAAGAACTTGCTACTGGAGTAAGCTTTGAAAATTTTAACTCAAGTAGGAGATTTTGTTATAAAAATCTAGTTTATCCTGGCTTTATTGATTATTAAGTTGAGTAGGTATTATATTCTTCATTGTACTCTTGACAACATACTATTTTACACTTTATTCAAAGAAGTGTAGAAATAATAATAGCTAAGCATAAAACTTGGATGGTACAGTAAAATAGCAAGGCTTCAGCTAGGTACTAATACTTCAAATCAACTACTGAAACTTATTCACATTAAGTAACTTTGACTTACATTGACAGATGAAAAACCTGATGTCCAATACTCTGATATTGGTGGCATGGACACACAGAAGCAGGAGATAAGGGAGGCTGTGGAGTTGCCACTCACTCATGTCGAGCTATACAGACAGATTGGTATCGAGCCACCTAGGGGTGTGCTTATGTATGGCCCACCTGGTTGCGGCAAGACTATGTTGGCTAAAGCTGTCGCACATCATACTACTGGTAAAAAAATCATCCTCTTATTGACATATTGAGGCCATAAATATTATATTTATCGTTAAATTGAATTATGGTAAATAATATCATTCTCTATCATTCTCACTGTGAAATGTTTCATTCCGTTTTAGTTTTTTGGGTATTTTATATTAAAATGAAAGCTGGAATTACCTATTTAACATAGCCTTCATCACATACATTGAACCATTTCATTGGTCGTAATTTTCCGATTCAGAGGTGTAGGCACTATACCAATCTTATACTGGAATTCTTGGGTTCCTATAGTTGGGGACGATTTGTGAGCCCCTAACTTGATTATGAATTTCAGTGTTAATCATAGTTTAAAGAGTTTTGCCGCGATTTTAGCTTTGATATGTTAGAAAACCCACATGAATGAGCATGTGGGTTTATTTATGGTACTTTGTTGTTTATAGCATATAAAATAATTTGTATTCACATTTTTTTATTAAATTTCCACAGCGGCCTTCATCCGCGTAGTGGGCTCCGAGTTCGTGCAGAAGTATCTGGGTGAGGGGCCTCGCATGGTGCGCGACGTGTTCCGTCTAGCTAAAGAAAACAGCCCCGCCATCATTTTCATTGACGAAATTGACGCTATCGCCACTAAAAGGTACAAACGTAAATGCACTTTAACATAATCAATTTTCAGTATATTTATAAAGAAAAAGAATGAGTGTACAAACCCTACAAGGAACTAGCGCACATAGCAACTATTGAATCCCTACCAATACTAATAATTGTGAAAATGGTTTGTATATTTGAATGAGCATCGCACACAAACTGGTGAATGAATGCGTATTGATGCTAGGCTTGTAACTCTTAATTAACAATATAGGCTCCATCTTATCCTAAAAGTACAAGTGGATGGAGCTGTGCGCTAGTTACATGTATAGATTGACGTATTATGCTCACTCATATAACCATTAAATTCAGATTCGACGCCCAAACTGGTGCCGACCGAGAAGTGCAGAGAATCTTGCTGGAACTGCTCAACCAAATGGATGGTTTTGACCAAACCACAAACGTTAAGGTAATTTCCGCGTATTTATAAATATTCTACACATTATTATGCCATGCCAAAAATTCCATGCCCTTGCAATGTATTAGTGGCTCTCTAACAAGATAATTTTATCTTGAGAGCTGGATTATAAATACTTTTAAAGTGACAGTAAAATACATTTAAAGTCAATTATTAATTACAGGTGATAATGGCAACAAACCGCGCTGATACGTTAGATCCTGCCTTACTGAGGCCTGGTCGTCTGGACAGGAAGATTGAGTTTCCGCTGCCAGACAGGCGAGTACTATTGTTAACCTTACAGCTTATGTCAGAACACAACCTTATTTTGTAAACCACACCAGCCATGACTAAGATTATTTACCATTATTATGGAGCATATATCACCCGTCCACAGCTCTACCTATTAAGGCGTCAATTAAACTTTTGCTTAACTATTCTAATCTTGCATATGATTTTAACAGGCGTCAGAAGCGTCTAATCTTCTCAACCATCACGACTAAAATGAATTTATCCGATGAGGTGGACTTGGAAGAGTACGTGGCACGACCCGACCGCGTCTCCGGCGCTGATATCAATGCCATCTGCCAAGAAGCTGGCATGCACGCCGTGCGTGAAAACAGGTAGGATGACATTAGGATACATGACGTTGTTGCTTAAATCATTTCGTGTAATTTCTATATTACTAGTAGATCTAGTATTAGCTAAGGCGTGGTTTGTCTACTTTACGTTTCAAAATTAAAATGTCGGTCGGAATCTCTCTCAACATGAAGTGACCCAGTAACCCATAGTCATTTGGCTTGCTTGTTCGTATATTTTTTTCTCTTTTCTTCGGTGCTTGCGTAGCAAGACGCTAGTTCCCCATATGAATATATTACGGATGTTGCTACGGCGATTGAGGTCACTGATTATTACTCCCAAACTTTTGTTACTTTACTTCATAGAGTACATTGTATTTTTTTACAGGTATATTGTTCTACCTAAAGACTTCGAGAAAGGATACAAGAACAATATCAAAAAGGATGAAAGTGAATATGAATTCTACAAATAAGTTTATTCTAATATTGTTTTGAGATGTAATTATCTGAATAAATAAATTTAAAGTACTTCTATGATCTGTCATTTCCGAGTCCAATGTGGTTGTTTAAATTATATAATATTTGCTTGAGCTTGCAAATAAAACCGCAATTTATTTCAAAATCTATATTCTGTAACAGTTTTTTTTATTAACAATGTGATTTTACAAATAATACAATATATTTGGCTTAATAACCTTATACAAATTGATGTTGATGCGGAAACAATAAATTACAATGGCTTCACTCCAGCTCGCAACTGCCACGCAATAATGAACATTGTGATGATAGCATAACAGTCACCTCGTCTTAAACATTACAAAATAATATCTTGTTCAATAATAAGACATACAATAAAGGCTTTAATAAGGCACTAACTATTCTAGTAAGGCTTCGTCATTTCGATAAATTACATTTCTAATCATGATTTACGTCTAGCTGCCTAGTGTGTAAAGTTGAAACACTAATATGACATTCTAATAAGTTAGGTACTTATTGATAATAATGAGTAAAACCTCAATATACATACATCTTATATAGCTGCTCGGTAGTAACTGTGGTATTAGCATGCATGTCAAGACAAGACCTCTGTCACGGATTGGCTCATTCGCTCTCTGTCTTAGTACATACGATAGAAAGAGATATAATCAACATATTCTGTGACATAAGTCTAGTCTTGGCGCTCATGCTACAACTACTGGTCCATTAACGGCCGGTTTAAAAAAACTCGAGATAAATCAAGAATTGACCCCCAAATTAATTTCAATCCACATCTTTTACAGCGATTTTTACAGTTCATAGTAATATCAGTAATATAGTATTTGCTGTGGTAGCTGAGTGGTCGAACGCATGCTTTGCATTTAAAGTGTGCAGGTTCAAACACCAGCTCGCACCTCTGGGTTTCATGTGCGAATCTTATTTTCATCCGAGATTATCACTTGCTTGGAAACGGTGAAGGAAAACATCGTGAGGAAACCTGCACGTCTGAGAGAACTTAACTAGTTCTCGTTAGATGTGTGAAGTCTGCCAACCCGCACTAGGCCAGCATGGTGGACTATGGCCTGAATCCCCCTCGCATTGGCCCGTGCCCAGCAGTGGGACGTAAGATGGGCTATAGTAGATAGTAATATCATTTGTAATTCTTGAATAAATAATTATATTTAATATAATTTTCCCATATGTCTAGCACAGTAATAAAATTGTGATCTGTTAAGTGAATCAACAAAATGCATTGAATGAAACCGGCAGTTAAGTACCCTAGTAACTAAAAAGGCTAAAACACTAATTCAGAAAAATAATTAACATTATTCTCGTCTAATATCTATTAACAATATGTATAAGTTATGGATAACGATAAATTGTGACTGACCATTTAAAACTTGACATTGCATAATGAATCAAAGGGAAGTTTGTTTCGGAATGTTCTGCTATACTGATTAGAGGAATATATTAAATTATTGCTAAACTAAGTCTTATCCTAATTTCAAGTGTATACATTTAATAATAAGTACAAGGCAATCATAATACTGATTTAGAATCGATTTCATTTCTTTTTTCTGGCACTTCATAATAATTTGAAAAAGAAAATTTAACACTTCGATTTTATGAACACTAACCATAGGTATACATACATAAATAGAGATTATTTTATGATATCAGAAAAAAATCATAGTAATAAAATATATAATAATTAGGTACTAAATTTATGTATGGATATGTGACTAAATGGACGGGGTGTAATATCGTTAATTTCAGTTCCGCTTCCGATATTTTAATGGCAAAGGGAAAACCCTTTTCAACAATAACACATAAATGATACGTAAAAATACGAAGTTTATATAAAAATACAATGTATAAGGAATGTAATAAATACATTTAGAATGAAATTTGAGAATACATACTAAGAATAATGCGAAATTGGAATGTTATCACTGGGATTTTAAAATTGCGATGAATTGAACCACGCTAAATGTATAAGTTATATGAAACAAGTTGTCGCATTATAACAACTTTGGTATGTCATGGAAAATATTGATCCTCCTTCCAATGTTCAGAGCGTCCGCTCGAATCGTCGGGAACGGATTGCATTAACGAGGCGGTCCAGGTGGCATCGATTGATCTGCAAAATAAATACACGTTTAAGATTAATCTCCAATGAAACTGAAAAATAATGGCGGCGCAGGAAGGCGTGCTGCAGCGGGCGCGCGGCGGGCGGCGTGTCGCGGATACAACGTGAGTATATACTGACTAGTGGCGGGCGGCGGCTGGTGGTGGGCGGGCGGCATGAGCGGCACGAGCAGGGCGGGCGGGCCGGCGCGGCGCAGGAAGGCGTGCTGCAGCAGGCGCGCGGCGGGCGGCGTGTCGCGGATACAACGTGAGTATATACTGACTAGTGGCGGGCGGCGGCTGGTGGTGGGCGGGCGGCATGAGCGGCACGAGCAGGGCGGGCGGGCCGGCGCGGCGCAGGAAGGCGTGCTGCAGCAGGCGCGCGGCGGGCGGCGTGTCGCGGATACAACGTGAGTATATACTGACTAGTGGCGGGCGGCGGCTGGTGGTGGGCGGGCGGCATGAGCGGCACGAGCAGGGCGGGCGGGCCGGCGCGGCGCAGGAAGGCGTGCTGCAGCAGGCGCGCGGCGGGCTGGCGCTGGGCGGGGTCCCGCACGAGCGCGCACTCCAGGAAGGCGAGCAGGTCGGGCGGGCAGCGCGCGGCTCCGCGCGGCCGCGGCGGCGGCATGTCGCGGATGCGACGCATCGCCTGGACACATTATGATAAACCATCGCGCCTGAATTTCCGGAAACACGATATATGTGCCTCTAAAAGTAATCTCAACGACTCTTGTATTATGGATACAACCGCATCATAATATGGTTGTGATCGACTTCCATAACATGACTAAACATCGGATTATATGCACTATCAAAATGTCAAAGTATGCATGCAAATATGCACTAAAAAGGGGCAAAATATGCACAATCAAAACACAGAGTAGCTGCAAAGCGACACAAACGGGGTACTTGGTATTAATATTAATTCGTCGTGATGAACATAGAAGCATTTAAGGCTAACCCTCGTTTAAGTTCAGGCTTCTCTACTCTACATTTTGATAATATTCAATCAACTAACTATAAATAATTGTATGGTTTTGACCAAAACAGAAGAAAACAAAACCGGCCAAGTGCGAGTCGGACTCGCGCACTAAGGGTTCCGTACCATTTTCTATAAAAACGGCAAGAAAATCGCGTTTATTGTATGGGAACCCCTTTAAATATTTATTTTACTCTGTGTTTTAGTATTTGTTGTTATAGCGGCAACAGAAATACATCATCTGTGAAAAATTCAACTCTCCAACTATCACAGTTCATGAGATACAGCCTGGTGTCGGACAGACTGACGGACGGACAGCGAAATCTTAGTAATAGGGTTCCCGTTTTACCCTTTGGGTACGGAACCCTAATAATGTCGATTTTCTAGGGTGCAATATCGATTCACTGAAATGATTAGTTGCTACATATCGATTTAAAAAAATGATTTTTTTGGCGCGATAAATCGATTCTTTGATTAATCGATCTCAGATCGCCATCTCTAATTGAGTGCGCTCTCTGAGAGGGTGCGATACGGACGTGTCGACGACATAATACAACACGGATGACTACTGAAATAAGCACTGTCTATGAAAAAGTCCCAAATATGCAATAACGGATGTCTAAACATGACAAAGACTATTCCGATTTCTTCCAACGAGAATCGATTTTACATTGGGTGTAGTGAGACGAAGGAATGATCAGGATCTCAATGCTGACGTTTTATATCCACATCGTACATGAAGTCCTCACTCAAATTACTAATAATACAAATCGTACACCATCCTTGAATCCCTGAGCTCAGTTAGAAGTGGGGTTTACTCTACTAGAAATATAAAGCAACAAATATGTATTTGTACTTGGGTACTGTATTTTGTCATGTCTTCGTACTTTACAATAAAATCAACTATGTAAACCTTATGATTTTATTTGAGATACCGCTATTTGGGAAGAAAAACGATTGAATTCGTTACGAAATCGTAAGATTATACGACCTAAAAAAGATATTTCTTCAGATATGGTTGCCATCTTGACATCTGACCCTCTCGCTAACAATAAGATAACGCAAATTAAAATAATAAACGTACAAAATTTGTCACAAGGAATTTAAGAGCTATAGGTAAAAAACGGCCAACAATTTAATGAACTCATCAAATTATTTCCTTGAAGTAGAAATGAAGGTTATTTATGAGATACATACCTGTAGAGGTGGCTCATTGAAGAAAGGCGGTTCCCCATCTACCATTTCGACGAGCATAATGCCCAGCGACCAGACATCCACTTCAGGCCCGTATGGCAATCTTGATATCACCTCAGGCGACATCCAATATGGTGTTCCAACTAAGGATTTACGTTTTGGCAGTTCCTGAAAACAATTTGTTTCCCAATCATTTTAAAGCGTCCCAATCGGGTTATTTAGTATTAATTAAATCTCTATTAATACAAACAGATCATAGCTATTAATTATACGAACTCCTCGACACATGTAATAGATTAAAAACCCAGTGACACACAGGGGTCAATGGCCTCTCAAATACAAATGTATGAGGCGAAAGAGAAGTGGCTATATTGTATAGTTTGTGACCAACTATCATAGGTATGAAAACATTTGTGTATGTCTAAACATTCTTATTATAAACTCTATCTTTGCTCTGAATAATATGATTACCTGTGACACTTGAGCGCAAAACCCAAAATCGGATAGTTTAACTCTGCCATCTGCCGTCATCAGAATGGAGTCAGACTTTATATCTCTGTGGATAACGCCTTGACTATGCAGGAACGCTAGTGCCTGTAACAAAACATCTTGTTACATAATATATAACAAAAACATCCTTCTAATATCATAATGGTGAAAGTTTGTGAGGATGGAGGGGTGGATGGATGTTTGTTACTCTTTCACGCAAAAAAAAAAAGATTGTATCGAATATCAAACCATTGAAGTTTGAGTAGCGTTCCATCCCTTGTGCTCTGTTAGATGACTTTGAGCATGTATTTTTTTTTTTTTTTGTCTTTCATTTTTTATCGTGGTACTTTTATTATGGAATGTAGGATTATTGGTTAGCTCATTGTTAGCTCGGACGTTACATTCTAGATGTTTAGCTATATAGGTACATTTTTATTTTTATTAGTTCACATGTCTGTATGTATTTAGTTTTATAATGTAAGTAATTTGTTTGCACTACCTGGCGGGTGAACTCAAATAACGTTATTTATAGTATTATATTATTTATTATTAATTATATACTATTATTATATTATTTATTATTAATTATATACTATTATTATATTATATTTTATGTCTTCTGAGAGTGATAGTGAGGCAGATACGTTTTTCTCTATTGATAGTGATAATGACAGTTTCGTAAGTGTTCCATCGCTCGCAGATACACTCACGTCAACCTTTTCTGATGTCCCTAGGAACTTTAATGTGATACACATCAATGCCCAAAGTATTCCGGCTCACTTCCCCGATATGCTGGCCAGCTTTGACTGTAAAAATATCCACGCCATTCTTATCTCTGAATCTTGGTTGAAACCTTGCCTACCTTCATCTCTGTATTCTCTTCCTGGTTTCAATCTTATACGGAATGATCGATCAGTCGGTGGCGGTGGTGGTGTTGCCATCTATCTCCGAATGACTATTCCTTACTCTATAGTCGATTTATCAGCACAACCATCTCCGTCCAACTCTGGTGAACATCTTTTCCTTGAAATAGAACTTCACCATTCTAAACTTCTTCTTGGTGTATACTACTGTCCCTCTTCCCGCATTAGTTTTTTTTCTTCTTTAGAGCGTATGCTTGAAAACTTAACTCCACTTTACAGTCATAGCATAATCATGGGTGATTTTAACACATGTCTGCTTAAAAATGACTCGCGTTCCTCTACTCTTCGTTCTGTCCTAAATTCCTGCAACCTATCTATCCTTCCTCTCGATGCTACTCATCATTTTCCGAATTCGGTCCCATCGCTTCTCGATTTAATTTTTGTGTCTAATACTGCACATGTCGCTACACACGGCCAGTTATCTGCTGACGCCTTCTCCTATCATGATCTTGTATTTCTTTCCTATAAAGCCCGGCCTCCTAAGGCGAAATCCAAAATCCTTCTGCTGCGTAATTTTAGTGGCATGAATCTAGAAAAGTTAGAACAGGACGCTAGAGGTATTGACTGGGGTCCTCTATTTTTAACGAGTTCTTTGGATGAAAAAGTCAATTTATTTAATTATAACTTGAACCGCCTCTACGACACACATGCCCCTATAAGATCGATTAAAGTTAAGCATCTTCCGGCACCTTGGCTTACTGACGACATTAAGTTGTTGATGGCCAAGAAAGTGGCGAGGAAAAGCAAATTTAAAGCGCGGCCTACTGACACTAATCGAAATAATTATGTAGAAATTCGAAATCGCTGCAATAAGGTGTGTAGGAATGCTCAACGCCACTACATCTTTGACTCTGTCCAAAACGGAGATCCAGCAAAAGTCTGGAAATTTCTTAGATCAATGGGAATCGGCAAATCACGTCAAGCCACTATTTCAAAAGACCTAGACATTAACTCTCTTAACCAACACTTCTCTTCTTCGTCCAACATGGATAGGGTCACAAAATTGAAAACTCTAGGATTTCTTTCATCTATTCCGATACCCGATCATCCCTCATTCATCTTCAACCAATTCTCCGCTTGTGATGTTAAAAAGAGCATAGAATCAATCACATCGAATGCAGTCGGTAATGATTGCATCAGCCGTAATATGATCCTCCCTATCCTATCTGAAACCCTTCCTATAATTTGTCACATCCTCAATCACTCCATATCCAGTGGAAGCTTTCCGACAATTTGGAAGGAAGCCCAAATCACACCCATACCAAAGAAAACCAATCCTGCATCCTTCTCCGATTTTCGCCCTATATCCATACTACCCTTCTTATCTAAAGTTCTTGAACGCTTGGTTCATGAACAACTAAACACATTCCTTACTCAAAATTGTCTCCTTAATCCCTTTCAGTCCGGTTTTCGTTCTGGCCATAGTACCACCACAGCCTTGGTTCATATTACGGATGATATAAGGTTGGCAATGGAGAACGGTAATTTGACAATCCTTGCGCTGCTAGATTTCAGCAATGCATTCAATACCGTAGACTTTGAAATCTTAGTTGGTATTCTGTGCTCTCTTAACATATCTCCATCGGTAATTGAGTGGTTTCGTAGTTACCTGTCTGGTCGCCGGCAACGAATCCGTATCGAAGACACTTACTCCTCATGGTGTGATATTACTGCCGGTGTACCGCAGGGTGGCGTTCTATCTCCATTGCTCTTTGCAATTTTTATTAATTCAATTTCCGATCAACTTCGTTCTTCCTACCACCTTTATGCAGATGATCTACAGATTTATAGCCAAGCTCCAGTAGCCAAGATGTCGGAAGCTGTTGAGACTATTAATCTAGACCTAGCCTGGATATGCAAATGGAGTAAAACTTACGGTCTGCAAGTGAACCCGCTTAAGACCCAAGCTATTATTGTCGGTAGTTCTAGAATGACTTCTCGTCTTGACCTTGCACAGATCCCCAAAGTATGCTTTAATGGTAACACAATTCCTTTAAGTGACAATGTAAAAAACCTGGGCATACACATTGACAAGAATCTGTCCTGGGGTCCACAGCTGCAAGAGGTTAGTAAAAAGGTATTTGCTTCGGCTGGATCGTTGCGAAGGCTCCGTAATTTTCTTCCTACTGCCACTAAAATTGCACTCGCACAGTCTCTTCTCCTTCCCATCCTTGATTATGCCGATGTCAGCTATCTTAACATAACAGAAGATCAACTGAATAAGCTTGAGCGACTTCAAAACTTCTGCATAAGATTCATATTTGGCTTGCGCAAATATGATCACGTTTCTGAATTTCGTACTAAGCTCAAGTGGTTGCCTATACGCCTTCGCCGGAATGTCCATATTCTTTCACTTCTATACAGTATTCTCTATAATCCTAAGACTCCAATCTATCTTAAAAAGCGTTTCCAGTTCTTAAATGATACTCACTCAAGGTCCCTAAGGTCATCAGAAAGTCTAGAGCTGAACATACCAATGCATTCTACAATTTTCTATGATAAATCCTTTTGTGTACAGGGAGTTCGTCTGTGGAATGCATTGCCTGTTACAGTAAGACGTGCTGAGTCGTTATCAATTTTTAAGCGATTAGTTAAAGAGCACTACTTAACGCTGTGATCACCTATTTTCACTATTATCTTATTTCTTACTATATCCATGTATTATTACTATATCTATATTGTATTATCACCTATAAATTTGTATATATATAATATATATATATAAATTATGTATGTATGTATATGTGTATGTATTGCTATTTTATATATTGATTTATTATTTGAGTATACCACCAACAGCTGCCCATAATTAATTTAGTATAGTTTTCTCGTCCAAACTGGTTGTCTGGAAGAAATTGCTTTTAGCGATAAGACCGCCAAATTGTACATAGCTACTGTATTTAGAACTAAGAATGTTGTATTATTTTCTTTGTTTGGTGTGTGCAATAAAGAGTACTCTATCTATCTATCTAAACTACTGAACAGATTTTGATGAAACTTCACAGTATTATTGTTTATACATCAGAATAACGTATGGGCTATAATTTATAGCGATATTAAATAACCGATGTCTGCGCGGACAAGTCGCAGGTAGAAGCTAGTTATCAATAAATTTCAAAATACAATTACTCAAATGTCGTTTTAATTACAAAATCTTTTAATCTAATAGATAATTTTTACGTCATATGATTCGTTATAATTAAGAAAGAGCGCAAGTTAATGACTATTGTCGTATTAAGGGAACAAACCTTTAAACATTGTTTACAAACAGTAGCTATCTGTTCCGGGTCCATTCGTGCTCTCGTCACTATGTCGGTGAGCGCTCCGCCCGCCATGTACTCCATCACGACCCAGAGCTCGTCACCGACTAGGTACGAAGCGTGCATCTCCACTATGTTCGGATGGGGATAGTCACGCATTATAACCTGCACAAAAGAAGAGTTAAATATTAAGTTTGTAGCGTGGTACCAACAAAATCGCAGACTTAATATATAAAAACATTTTTATTAGTATTAAAATGACGGATATGGATCGACAGAGCCTACTGCAGACGTTGTAAAGCCTAAGTTCGCATGACCAATTTTTTACCAAAACCAAATGGTCTGTATTGACTCATGGAAAAAGCTGATTCTTCAACAATATGTCATCCAAGACGCAAACGAATTTTGACGGTGAGTTGCGACGCTTTGACTACAGAAATTTAAACTTTATGTATATTGGAGCAGAGTTCGTTTTGTTACTGGCAAAAAATTCGCTAAGCGCATATTGCCGCCCCAGTAACGGGAATGTTGAGCAATGTGGACGTTACAGAAATAATCTATCAAGTACGCAGTTATCTACACATTGACATAGGAGACAACATAACCTTTATTCTGACTAATTAAGATTGATGTACTCACAACTTCATTGAAGAGCAGCTCCCGCCTCTGTTGTTTCCTCAGGTTCATCATCTTGACGGCGACGCGGCGGCGCGTGCGCGTGTCGGTGGCCGCGCACACCACGCCCGTGCTGCCCTCGCCAATCTTGCTGAAGCCCGTCAAGGTGGCGCGCGGATCACCTTCGCTTACCACCAGACGCAGAGCCGCGCGGAACTGACATAAAAAAAATATTAAAATATAATAAATTATCGTCAGACATAACGTTCTTATAGTATGCTCCCAAACTAAGCAATGCTTGTACTATGGGTACCATACAATGGACTGGGGTCGATCCCAGTTTCACCTAGACTTTTTGGCAAATTCCGAAAAGGCCATTTCCGAAATTTGCCGCTGACGCGAGTCGAACCCGCAACCACTTGGTTCAGTGAGCCGAGCGGCCTACGCTCAAACCTCTAGACATCATCGGAAATGAATGCAAAACAAATGTTTTGTATTCTATTTTGGAGCACCAAACACGCTCAATTATTCGTTATTCGTCGTCTTTCAAACACAAGGATTCGAATAACAGAAACTTATCATAATTATACATGTCATACCACATTAAAATAAGGGGCGATCAGAATAATACTGTGCTTGACTCAAATCGAACCTGGAAACACGTTTGAAATCTTAGGAAACGACGATTTCAAAAGAGAGAAGATTTCAAAAGTTAATACCCTATCACATTTACGTTTATAACTTTAATTGCTTCTTACAATTTCCTCCGTGTGGTAGCCAGCTATAAAATAGTTCAAAACAGGATGTTGTTACTCGCTCGCGATCGCGTTCCTCAAACACGCGTGGGACGTAAATGCCCTATTGCGAATAATAATGCAGTTCGTATCAATTAACGGGTTAGAAATAGCGCAAGTGGTGTGCTAAGGGTGGCCAGAGCGCCGGGACCCACCAGGATTGTCCGAATATATCCCGTATATTACAAAAAAAAAACTTCCGCCTCGCAACAGTTAAGCTAAGAGACCCTAGTAAGTCAATCACATTAAAAATTCAACGACAATACGTCATTTATTTTTTTCGCTATCTAATTTTTAACGGTAAAGGGAAGATCTTCCTGCCAGGCGGGTGGTATGCCTGGCGGGGTCCGCTACGCCCCCGGTGATGTTGTCGGGGAATTTGTATATATAGTTCAGGTCGTCGAACACACCAGTACCGCGAGCCAGGATTTTCATAGTACTTTGTATGGCGGATAATTTCTTGAACGCGTAGAATTGCGATGTGTCTACAGTCGCGCCATCTAGTAGCGACTGGTGGAAGTGGCGAGTTATTGGGTTCGCCACAGGACTCCCTTCCGAGACCAGAGGTCGAATTTGCTGAAGCCGGATGCCAGGAATGATGCTTGTGTCTACGGTGAGTCGAGACTGAGCATGGTGCCGTGAAGTCTGCGCCAGTCTGCAGTGAGTCGAGACTGTGTGCGCAGTTGTGAGACGTGTATGGCAGGATCAGGAAGCGCGGTGAGTCGGCTTGTGATGATCCCTTCAGATACACGTGTCAGTGCTGCTCGGCTGGTTGGCTCTTGCTGGTGGCGACGCTCTGGTGCTGGTGACAGTGGAAGGGTGGAGGTGTTTGTTGCTGGTGGTCCTCGACGTTGTTGCTGCAGAAGGTGTTGTTGCTTCGGTGTTCAATGTAGGGGTCACCACTTTGACGGTAAAGGGAAGATCTTCCTGCCAGGCGGGTGGTATGCCTGGCGGGGTCCGCTACGCCCCCGGTGATGTTGTCGGGGAATTTGTATATATAGTTCAGGTCGTCGAACACACCAGTACCGCGAGCCAGGATTTTCATAGTACTTTGTATGGCGGATAATTTCTTGAACGCGTAGAATTGCGATGTGTCTACAGTCGCGCCATCTAGTAGCGACTGGTGGAAGTGGCGAGTTATTGGGTTCGCCACAAATTAAATTTCTAACTCTAAATTTAATTAAGTATGTAAATTTCTAAATATAATTAATTAAGGACATTTAAATATCAACGATAAGTAATCAATCATTATTATACAGAATCATAGAATATGTTACTCGGGATTATTTTTTGTCCTGGAATTTACGGCGGAAAATTTAGCATACATTGGTGTACGTGTAATTTGCAATAATCAAAACAAGTATTGTTGAGCGGATATAACTTGTAAAAATATGAGCATAAAGATCATTTTTACTGCTCCTTTTATAATATTACGGATACAATGTTATATTAATAGCAGTGGTAGCCGAGTGGTCGAACGCACGCTTTGCAATCAAAGTGCGCAGGTTCTATCCCCGGCTCGCACCTATGGGTTCCATGTGCGAATCTCATTTTCATCTGAGATTATCACTTGCTAAGAAACGGTGACGGAAAACATCGTGAGGAAACCTGTTTGCCCGGTATAATGGCAATAGGCTCGCCCCCTATTACATTGGGACCAAAAAATACATCGGCGAAGTGTGGGCGCACTGCAGTGCACCTCTGCCTACCCCTTCGGGGAATACAGGCGTGATGATGTACAATGTTATATTATTATCTAACTCAATGTATTAAAAGGCTAAAGATACAGATTGTATTCATAATAACATCAACTGCAATTTTAAAGGAGGCAGGTAGCTCAAGTGTAGGATTTAATCAGTTTGAAACCCAGTTTTAACTCAGAGATAAGATAGGTACACTTCACGTTTATAGTTTTATTGTTGATAAGGAGGTATGTGGTTTTTTTGGGTCATCTTATAATATTCGACCCATTATGTTATCGATACAGTATTTATCGTATATAAGCCCCCGTTAAAACCACATTCCGAAATTACAACTAACAGTTTCGGTGTTTGAAAATCTTTAAACAACTGACAAATTTGAGCATAAACACACGTATTTTCTAATATCCCAAGCTCGAATTCAAACAACTGGATTTTAATAAACAATCTACTGAAAATACTAAAACTACCGTGACTATGTCCCTGCTTGTAGGTCAATCGTCAAGCGATATTGTACCTTATATACACTGTGTAACGTGTGACGCTTGTATAAGCTGTTGTGTTATTTTAACTTTAGTAGGTAGGTATAATTACACCATTGCTTATCATCCTTGTGGTTGATCTATCTGACATGATGTTCAACTGTGAAAAACAACTCTATTGCTTATACCTTGCTGATGCTGGAATACTTTCATTTATCATTATACAAAATTTTATAACATACGTGTTCATTTATCATTATACTAAAATTATAATATAAGTGCGGGATCATCTATGTACATAATTATTGACTATATTACATTGGCATAGGTACCTGTTCGTGCGTCAAACGCAGCTCGTGCTTGGAGGCCGCGAGAGGGAGGTGCGGCGCGGCGGGCGGCGCGTGCGCATGCCGCGGGTAACCCTCGCCTGCCGAGACCAAGATAAACCATAAAGTACACTTGCCATTAAACATGGCATATTGATAAACATGTTTGCCTTATTTAGTTAATCATGAAACATAACAAAGACCTGTCAGGTATCTAATCCTGATCATAGGTCTAATCAAATAGTTTCACATATATACCTATAAACTATATATATATATATCACAATAAATAACAGGAAAATAGTTGTAATTCACTTGCGAGGATGGGCAAAATGCAAATAAGAGTTTTTATGTTAACGCAGTGGTAGCCTCGCGGGCAAGAACGCCCGCCTTGAACGTAAGGGGAGCAAGTTCAAATCCCAGGCCCGCACCTCTGAGATAATTTTCATGTGCGAATGTCATTTTCAACAATGATTACCACTTGCTGAACGGTGAAGGAAAACATCGTGAGGAAACCTGCACGTCTGTAGAAAGGCGTGTGAAGTTCACCAACACGCACTGGGCCAGCTTGGTGAACTATGGCCCAAATCTCCCTCGTATTGAGGGGGAATGTGCCCGGTATAATGGCAATAGGCTCGCCCCATATTACATTAGGACCAAAAAATACATCGGCTAAGTGTGGGTGCACTACAGTGCACCTCTGCCTACCCCTTCCCGGGAATACAGGCGTGATGATGTATTATGTTACAAAGAGTATATAAGTTGTTGGTTGACATTTATTTGAGGAACTATACATTTTTAGGCTTCCCTACTTAAAAGGAAGAAAGGAACCCTTATAGGATCACTTTGTTGTCCATCTATCTGTTTTTTTAAACAGGTACCTACCTACTAGCCAGGACAGACAATCTCTATCTTTAATTACTTACCTATATTAACATTATTTCCATTTAATCCATGGTGCCCTCCGTGATTCACTGGCTGTGGCGGGTGATTGTGTTGATAGGGTACATTCGCATTCTGTATGTTTTGGTATGTCATAGTTGCTTGATGGTTGTCATTTATCTCTGGTCCTGATCTCATTGATGGCTCATGTGTATGCCCCCATTCTACTGGTGATTCAGCTGTAGGTTTGTTCAAAGCATAATTGCTCTGTTCGCGTCTAAGACTCGGGTACTGCTGGGGGGCAGGCGGCACAGGCGGAGACTCCTCAGGCACAGATGGAGGTACATTAGGCTGACTTCTCAAGTCCCTTCTTATTCTCGGTGGGCTCGAACTCCTCAATGAGTTTGACCTTGCAACATTTGAAGTCTTTGGCAACACAACACCATTCTGAACAGGTTGCTGCGGTATATTTACCGGTATCGGACGTGCTATTGATGATACAGAGGTAATTCTATGGTCACCTCTGACTACAGTTTTCAGGTCCAGAATTTCAGTGGGTGTAATTTCTGATGGATCTACCAATGGTAGAGGTCTGTTTGTAGATTTTAATATCTGCAATTGGATTTCACAACAAGTAAACCCGATCCAAAGTATCATGCACCAAAATAAGTTCTCACACAAGTTGTGTAAGTCATCAAATAAACAAATGAGTCATGTTAATTTACAAACAAAACAAGCATTTGTGTGGGATGCAACAAGGTGTAAAATTGGAGAGCATTGATACCTGTGAACCATATAAGTACATACCTGGTTATTCCCAACAAGTGAGGCCCACTGCAAAGGAAGTCCAACAAACTTTCCCTCTCGTTTATCGAACCCAGTATGTACTCTGTGCTCAAAGTTACTCGGCGGCGAAATCAGTGGCTTTTTCTTTTTCTTAGAAAACATTGTGCCCTTACACTACAAACAAAACTAGGTTAATTCGATTTGTACATCAGAATTATCACCCAAACCATCATTAAGCGCGAATTATTAAAATAGAAATCTTACCAACACTTTCCTTTACGATAGGGTCTATCAACATCGAAAATCAATTATTCACGGCGGATTTACTACGCTTTGCAAAAGTGATAACAACTCACAGTTATTTTGAGGAGTGCATTCAAAGCTATCGATGTACTCAAGAGTCACGAACACATACTGAATACTAAATCAAGTACGTATTGAGACATTCCTCAGCAGCCACCATGCACCACACAACTTCGTAGTGGTTCAAATAATTAGATTAACGTAATGTTCACGTAAATAAAAGCCTTTATTGAAAGGGTTTACTGGTTGTAACGATAATGTCAATCGATAAAAAGTCATTGAAATTAATTAAATTTACTGGAATTAGGAATTCTGCAAGTACACACTACAACGCATCTACAACGACCACAAACCACAACGTTTGAATGACAGGCAAGACAAGTTTGATTGATTGATTTGATTAACCATAAACAAACAAACAAGTAAAATATTGTAAAAAACGAACGGAACGAAATTTTCACCACCGATTGAATTCACCGGTTATTTGGCAATCTCCGGTGATTCTCCGGTGAGAATTATTTTTTTGTTATAAATGAAGAGAAGACTGACTTTTGACAATTTATGATGGTTTTTGACCAGATAAAAGCAAATAAATATTATACCAAGGCCAATATACCAATCAAACACTTTTTTTAACCGACGTGTTTTAGGACTATTGAAAAAAAAAATATGGAGGGGGCGAAATGGGGGTCCAATCCGGACATATCTCCGGCATTAGTGAACCGATTTCGAAAAATCATTTTTTGTTTAATACGGATTGTTAACTAAAATCGAATCCCACCCCAAAGGTGTGGAAAGGGGGGATGGGGAGGGGATTTTTTTTTTGCTGTAAATTTATGATTTTTTAGGGCTGCTATAAGGTTAATATTTGCATATTTACAACGATTACTGACACTAAAAATCGTGAAATAAAAAATACTTTTAACAAAAAACTAAAACTGACTTTTTTTATTATTAATTTGTAAGAAAACACAGATAATAAATACGTTACAAAGATAATAAATACTGTTTTTGATTTAGAAAACACACCATATCAATAGCGTCATGTCGCAACATATTTTTAGGGTTCCGTACCCAAAGGGTAAAATGGGAACCCTATTACTGAGACTTCGCTGTCCATCCGTCCGTCTGTCACCAGGATGTATCTCATGAACCGTGATAGTTAGAGAGTTGAAATTTTCACAGATTATGTATTATATTGTTTTCTTATATTTACGCGAATACTATACATTGAAATTAAACTATTTTACGGATTTTATCGCGTTTATTTACTATTTTATTTTCCCGACGTTATAAAATATAAATATAAACACGATAAAATCCGTAAAATAGTTTAATTTCAGATTATGTATTACTGTGGCCGCTATGACAACAAATACTAAAAAACAGAATAAAATAAATATTTAAGGGTGCTCCCATGCAACAAACGTGATGTTTCTGCTCGTTTTTAGTTTTTGGGGTTCTAAATTTTTATAAAGTGTGTTTTTATTTTTAAATTCTAAATTGACCATTGATACAGTGCATAAATAATTTTCATAAATTGGGACTAAAATTTTGGTGTATATACAAATTAGAAGCTTTTAACTGTAACCGAAAATACACTCGTAACTTGAAAAGCGACTTTGACACCTTGGTTTTTTTATAGATAATGGTACGGAACCCTTCGTGTGCGAGTCCGACTCGCACTTGGCCAGTTTTTGTTGAGTATGTGACCTGTCGTGGAAAATACTCTCTTAGACCTAACAGATGTTGCTGGCACAGCTAGGTATTTGAAAGCTATTTCATCCAAAGGCTTCAAATTTTTATTAAATTTTCAAAAATTGCACCACATCATTCCAGTTATGACTATTTTCTGGGAATTGTGTTTCTGTATACATTTTAATTAAATTAATTGCCGTAACTGTGCTCTTAACAGCATTACTGGTGTTCTTTTTTAAAAACCCCAATAAATCTGGGCGACCTATTTCGCTTGTACTTGGCATATTTAACGTGTCTATTTCTTCAGTGGTTGGAGTTACATTTCTGACTCTGATAATGTTAGTAAATTTTATTTGTTATTTTATAGTTGTAGTAAATTTTGTTTAATAATAAAACGCATTGATAAATATCTCTTTTAGTAAAAAAAAATCACTGGAGTTTAACCGGATAATAACCGATTGATTCAATCGAGTACTTCTACCGGTAAATCACCGGCGATTCTTCGGTACTCACTGCTCCGGTGCAAACCTCTAAGCGACACCCAGTGATTATACCATAAATGCTTGGCAATGACTAAAATGTTTTATTTAGTGTAAATATATTATTCTAATCTGTGACATTACATATACAATCTGTGCTTTGTTTATTATTCAGATTTTTCAACTATATAATTGTTTTTTTGTCATTGGCAAGGTTCGCGCGCGGTTGTATTTTTCGTATCGTAAAAGATTTTGTTGTTTTCCGTGAGGTATTTCTTATGTATTATATTTGTGTTGTTGTAGTAGTGGTTTAAAAATAGTTAGTTATAATTTAGAGGTACGTAAATTGTTTATCAAGCACTCATTTCCCGCGGGAAATGAGTGCGGATGATCCCCCTGATGGGGGTGGAGGATTACCTCCAGATATCTCTTCTCAGCCACCTCGTTCTGTTTTAAAACGTCCCGCTGATAATGATCTTTCTAATAGTGGCAAGAAAAATAGGTCTCCATCTGAATCTATTCAATCCGTGTTTACGAAATCCGGGTTTGAAAATGGCTCCAAGTTCCAGTACAGTAACTGCGATAAGGCGCCATTTATTGTCTATGTATCACGTTCAGAAACAGATTCACTTAAAGTGCTAACATTTGCGCAACTCTTGCATAAAAACAAGGTTTCGGGAATTATCACGGGAGGTATTAAATCTGTGGGTAGGAATAGGGTTTCTATTGAATTTAAAAGTGCTGCGGAAGCAAATAAATTTGTGTCTGATGATGTTCTGCCAGGTGATTATTCTGTATATATTCCCAAATTTCTTATGTCCCGCATGGGTGTTGTTAGAGACATCCCTACTGAGTGGTCTCTGGAAGACCTGGTTCTAGGTATCGAAACTCCATCTAATTGTGGAGAGGTCATAAAGGCGAGACGTTTAAATGTAAAAACTCGTAAAGATGATGTTGTTACGTGGGTTCCGTCTCCATCCGTTATGTTGACGTTTGTCGGACAAACCCTTCCTGCCCCCTTAGCATGACCGCATCGATATAAGTTTTAAACTATCCAAATGTCAGTTATATCAGGAAAATGACGTCACGCCGAGCTCTATCAACCGACCTTAGCATGAGCGCCACGCGACAGAAGACGCGGCGCGGCTAAATGTCAGTTTAAGGTAATATCTCTATTGCCATAGCATCCCCCTTAGCATGACCGCATCGATATAAGTTTTAAACTATCCAAATGTCAGTTATATCAGGAAAATGACGTCACGCCGAGCTCTATCAACCGACCTTAGCATGAGCGCCACGCGACAGAAGACGCGGCGCGGCTAAATGTCAGTTTAAGGTAATATCTCTATTGCCATAGCATCCCCCTTAGCATGACCGCATCGATATAAGTTTTAAACTATCCAAATGTCAGTTATATCAGGAAAATGACGTCACGCCGAGCTCTATCAACCGACCTTAGCATGAGCGCCACGCGACAGAAGACGCGGCGCGGCTAAATGTCAGTTTAAGGTAATATCTCTATTGCCATAGCATGACCACCTTATTTTATCCGCGTTTATCAGTTTTTGACAAGTAAGATCGTGAATTTTTGTCTGCCACTGTTTGAGACGAAGATTAGCGTGCATAAGGTGCAGCGTTGCCAGTACGGGTCTTTTACCCGATTTATTCGCTCTGTCTGCATAATGCCGTCATTTTATTTAAGCTGTATAGATCGCATTTCTCAAAGACAATAACGTGCGGGCCACATATTATGGTGTTATAAGTTTGCGTGACCTTTTTTTTATTATATTACTTTTCCAAAACGGGTAATTTCGGGTAATTTTTAACTCCGTATCCGGCTATTTGTTGTAAGACTACTGGCAACACTGATAAGGTGTCGATCGAGTATCAAGATTGCATTAATTCCTCATTTATTTTCTTTTGAGGAAAATTAGTTAAATATCTGATCAAAATGTCCCGTGCATATCGGTACTATTTAATGATTTTTATGTGGAGAAGTAGGCCCGTAAAGTGCAAGAGACCATTGTTCGTGAGATTTGCGATCCTACCAAAAATCCCAAGATATTAGTTATCGGCCAGACAACTGTATCCAAATACTTTGGACGTTTTTTCGATGCAGTAACTACAAGGTAATAATAATATAACATATTATACCTACTAACCTCAAACGATTCGTTTTGACTTAGTCTAATAATGAGAACATTAACTCGACGTTGCCATAAATACCGTTAATCGCAAGCATTCCTCATCTTATTCCATTAAATTTTCATAATTTCGTAAAAAATTATGAAGTGGTAATTGATTGTTTGTTTTTAGGTTAAGCATCTACTTGGATAAATTTCCGGGTCGCGATGATGGCCGGAAACCGGTGGCTGCTGTGTTTTAGCAACAATTCGGGTACCTAACATCCTTGGGTGTGTTGACTGCACCCATATTGACCGTTTCCCGCCTCATCAACCAACACAAGCTCAATTCATCAATCAACATGAGAACCCATCTCTCAACATTGAATTGGTAATAATATATTGTATTACTTATTTAAACAGAATGAAACATATATCATAATTATACTTATAATACAAATTTCAGAAAGGTAATCACAATTAACCCCATTTATGTTCTAGATAGCAGAAGCATAATGTCACATTAGGTGATGCCAATTACCGAAGTTGCATCCACAACCAATTCATCTTAATTTGGTCATACATGTTCATACATGTGGAGTTACGCAGGCTGTATAACAATGGGCTTGGTTCATATTATCCGCTTGGTAAGTTGTGTTAGTTTTTTATTTAAGAAAATGAAAACAAATAAACTAAATTACATAATAATATTTATTTTGCATATACTAAATGATTAATAAAAAACAACTTATAATTATATTACACATCAAAATATTTTTTTTAGTATATAAGACATTCCTTTAAGTCTGAAATAATTAATTATTATTAACATATTGTAAGTGAATAGAGATCTATGCCCATTAACAAACTAAAACTTTCAAAACATATCTGCGGACTCGTATTCTGCAACAAAAGAAATAATACTTATGTTTGTTTATTGTATGTTAATGCCGCACTAACATTTAATGTTCCATTTTAACATAACTGCTTAATTAACATTTTTTTTTATTTCCAGAGTGCCCATGGAGCTGCACAAAGTCTCCCTACGTAAATCGCGCCAAATGTTCAATCAAATACCTACTTATTAAAAATGGAAAATAAACACAATCAAATAGTCAATGAATATTTCATTCACATAATAAAATGTTTTATCTCAAATGAACAAGGACCTTTCCCTGTTGGTCCTTTGGTTAGCTCAGGCGCAGAATGTGGCCAGTTCGTGACCGAGCGAATCTTACTTACACATTGCACCTTCCTTTCTTGCTCATTTTTGCAATTCATGCCGGATCTAGAACAATAATGTCACAATATAGCTATTTACTGCATTCGTGAATGGTGATGGATAGGTAGGTACATACACAGCGCCACTGTTAGGCAGTCCTGTCAGGTCCATATTCTTCTGTATTCTGATCCCATTCTTCATTGAGGCATCGCTGACCCATAGGAACTTTAAAGTCGCCACTTGCGAACCCAACATTAGTTTGCATGTAATTAATGAGGGTTCTTATTTGAGCCAGTGTGCTGCTCGCTCTCTCGCTGAAAATATACTGTATTAGATTTCTTACACATAAAGCACTAGGTTTCAATATTATAATAGTATGTATTATGTAAACACTCACGTTTTTTGTTTTTTATTATCCATTGTTGTCTTATATCACAGCAATCTTTATCCAATGAAACACGGAATTAACATGGATAACGAGTACGCACGTATAAATAACTACTTCTTTGTTTACGAAATTAGTGAAATGACGGACAGCTGCAACATTATTTATTATTTTTAAACAATATAACCTAAACCTCTGATATACAACGTCAAACCCTGTTGCTAGTTGTCACTGTCCTTCAAAATATATGTCATTTTTCATATTTTTTAATCTGTATTGACCGAATGTAGTGAACAAGTTAGTGATGTCTGCCTATCGGTAAAATACGATTCAATTACCGATTCGTTCTTGCCACATAAAAAAAAAAAAATTTTTCTATAATGGCAGCCTAGACTATATGTCATCGATAAAGCTTTGTCGGGGTCCTATAGGCTCTCTAAATGTCATCTCATGCTAAGGACATCGATATATTATGAAGGGTCGACAGCGTTTAAAATCGGAGAAGCTTATCGTCGGTAGAGTGTCATGCTACGGGGGCTGAAAGGATTTATTGTTACAATTCCTCTTTGCCAGTATCAGTTTATCATCTACCCACTATTCAATGTTACAATTGCTGCAGATTTGGGCATACTAAAACTCAATGCAGATCTAAGCCTCGATGTTTTCGCTGTGCCCAACAACATTCTGGGGAAACCTGCTCAGTTCCAGATCTGGAATCCACCTGCTTTCTTTGCCATGGAGGTCTCCACAAAGCGACTGACTCAAGATGTCCTGAACACTCGCGGCAAAAATCCATTAAAATTGTTATGTCTCAAGAAAATTTAAGCTATAGGGAGGCATCAGCTAGGTATCCCGCCTCCAAAAAAGTTTCTTATTCTGTTGCAGCATCCTCTCAGCATATTCCTGCATCCCAGCCATCCCTATCTTTTACTCCTACTACTTCTTCTGCTCCTCCTTCTTCCTCCCAACCCATTAAATCTTCATATAAAAAGACAGTATTTCTGCCTCAAAAACCTAGGACAGAGTTGGGTAAGTCCTATGACTTCCAGGCTCACCATAATATCGTTAGTTCTCCCAGGTCTTCCCAACATAATGGTTGTGCTTTTCCAGTTGACTCTGACTCCTCTCCTCTCTTAACTCCTAATGATAACCTTATTGAACTTTTGACTTGTTCCCTTATTAATATTCTCTCAAAGTTCAGTGACGCCTTACCGAACAATGTCCTTCTGCTAGTTCAAGAGCTCTTACAATCCCTTTTAAATAAAAATGCCTCACAAATTTCTCCAATGGAATTGTAGAAGTGTTATCCAGAAAAAACACGATCTCTTATATTTAATCAATTTTCATAAACCAGTTATATGTGCTATTTCAGAAACATGGCTCAGACCTTCCTCTCGTTTTCGAGTTCCGGGTTTCTCTTGTTTTCGAGATGATAGAGATGATGGCCGGGCGGGTTGCGCCCTATTAATTAGTAGATCTATAATTTTTTCACCAATCGTCCTTCCTGATCATAACTCTAGTTTTCATATAGTAGCTGTGAGAGCTCTTGATATTTCTTTCGTATCAATCTATATTCCCCATCCTAATCAGCATCTTCTTTCAGAACTCAATAATCTTTTGTCTTCCATCCCTAGTCCTTTAATTATATTAGGTGATTTTAATTGTCGACATACTTTGTGGGGCTCTTACGATGATGATCCACTATCCACACACCTATTAGATATTCTTGAAGACTTTAATCTTTGTGTATTGAATGATGGAGCACCTACTCGAAGGTCTCCACCTCAACAAAACATAAGCGTTCCTGACTTATCTCTCGCTTCTCCCCATTTAGTAACCCTCCTGTCTTGGTCTGTCCTTCCTAACTCTTTTGGTAGTGACCACTATCCTATCCTCATCCAGTTTAATAAAGCTTTCCCGCCTCCTGCTCCTCCTAACCCCCTATTAAAATATTGTGTCTCTCAGGCTAACTGGGATAAGTTTTCTAGGATTCTGGATGCTGAAATCAAATATCTTTCACCTTCTAACTCCTCAAACTTCCTTTTAGTTTATGACCAATTTGTTTCCAGTATACTTCGTGTAGCCGACCAATCTATTCCATTTAAAAACTCTGCAAAAAATCTAGTCGCTTCTCCCCCCTGGTGGGACACAGAATGTACCGAAAGCGTTCGCCTGCGTAAAGCAGTCGAACGCAGATACGCAGAGGATCTGAGTATGGACAACTATTTAATTTTAAAGAGTACCTGTGCTCGTACATCTCGATTATTGGCAAACAAGAAAATATTAGGTTGGCGTAATTTTTGCGAATCCCTATCTCCTCGCTCCCCTACTAAACTTGTTTGGAAAAAAATCAAGGCATTTCGCAGATCTTATATAGACTTAAATATCTCTTCAAATGACCCCAGCCCCTGGTTGAATGATTTTATGAATAAATTAGCTCCTCCTTTTGCTCCTCATATTAATTTTTTCCCTCCTTCGACTATTCCCCTTTCCTCGGTTCCTCCTAACAGTTTTAATGATCCTTTTTCATTTTCTGAGTTATATTGTGTTCTCGAGCATCTGAAGGATTCGTCCCCAGGCGAGGATGGAATCCCTTATTCCTTTATTAAAAATTCATCTAATGATAGCCAAAGGTTTCTACTTAGCATCTTAAACGATATTTTTTTATCAGCCAGCGTTCCTGAGTCTTGGAAAACGCAAATTGTTATTCCAATTTTGAAGCCAGGAAAGGATGCCAAAGATTCATCATCTTATAGGCCTATTGCTTTGTCCTCTGTCTTAGCCAAGATTTTAGAATCATTAGTTAAAAATCGTCTGGAATGGATAGTAGAGAACAAGAGTTTATTAGCTGGTAGCCAATTTGGGTTTAGAAAAGGTATGGGTACTCTTGATAGCCTTAGTATTCTTACATCTGAAATCCGTCTAGCCTTCTCTAAGAATGAAAGTGTCATCGGTGTATTTTTAGATATCGCATCAGCATATGATAACGTTCAGCTTCCTCTACTCAGGCAAAAATTGCAAAATCTGAATATTCCAGTGAGACTGATTAATATCATAAGCAATCTACTTATGGTGCGATCTATTAAAGTACGATATCAGAATCACACATTTCCCCCTCGCCTGGTGTGGAAAGGATTACCTCAAGGGTCTGTTTTGAGCCCTCTTTTATATAATATTTATACCTTAGATTTAGAAACGTCAGTCACCTCCTTTTGTAAAATCCTACAATATGCTGATGATATTGCTTTGTATGTTCCGTCTGCCTCTTTAATAGAAGCTTCTTCCCGTCTCAACTCTGCATTGTTTTATCTTAATCAATGGCTTTTGGATCACGGTCTTTCGCTTTCAGTTGACAAAAGTTGTGCCTTGGTATTTTCTCGCAAACGCAATATTCCACCTATTAGCTTATCTGTGAATGGTGATCAAATAGCAGTTAAAAATAAGGTTAAATTCCTGGGCATGTTTCTAGATCCAAAGCTCTCCGGAGTGCATCATCTAAATCACATAGTGAGAAAATGTGAAAACAGTGTTAATATCATGCGAGCTCTTTCTGGAATCCGATGGGGCTCTCACCCCATTTCTCAAAAAAATCTTTATAATGCTATAATCCGCAGCCATTTTGATTATGGTAGTTTCCTCCTCGAACCATGTAACAAAAATGCAATTGATAAATTAAATAAAATCCAATCTAAATGCCTGCGGATTATTACAGGAGCGATGAAGTGCTCCCCTATAAACGCCCTTCAAGTTGAATGTCTAGAGCCTCCTCTAAACCTTCGCAGGCAATTTTTGTCCGATAGATTCTATTTTAACTTGGCTCAGTTCAACTCCCATCCTCTCCCTCCTATCCTTTGTTCTCTCTCAGAATTGATATCAACTTCTCGATATTGGTTACATAAATCTTCTCCTCTACTCGTAAATAGCTTTTTGAAACTAAAAAATAATTCTCCCCTCCTAGTCCAGCATAATAAACATCCCATCTTTGAAACTTGTTTTGATGCCTTGGTTTTCCAGCCCAGGATTATTCTTGATCTTGGTATTTTTAAGCACTGCCCTGGTGCTAACCAGAGGTTTAATTGTGTTATTGAATCAGATTGGTCTCAATGGTTAACTGTGTTTACAGATGCTTCTAAGCTAGTGAAAGATTCTCATGTAGGAGCATCGGTCTGGATTCCGAAATTTAGGGTTATTTTAAACTTTAAGTGTCCCCCATCTTTTTCAACGTTTACTGGAGAAGCAATAGCCCTTCTAGAGGCTATTCTATATGTGGAATCTTACAAACTTAACAGAGTCCTGATTCTTTCCGATTCCCTCAGCTCTCTACAGGATATTCTTAAAGTGCCCTTTAAATCAAAAAATATTTTTCCTGTCATTCTTAAGATAAGGGAAGCGTTGTTGAGATGTTACCAGGCAAATATTCAAGTGGCTTTGGCATGGATCCCCAGTCATTCGGGAATTTTAGGTAATGAAACAGTGGATTCCTGTGCCAGGGTTGCCGCCCAAACAGGTTGCATTGAATACACATTATGCCATGCCCGCGATCTTCGTTGCTCACTAAAACCAGCTCTTCTGGATTCCTGGAATAAAGCGTGGGATGTTTCTAAACAAATAAAAGGGAAATATTATGGTTCCATTCAACCGGTGATTCCCACGAAGCCTTGGTTTTATAAGAACAAGAGTTCAAATAAACTTGCAACTTCGATAATAATTAGACTAAGGTTGGGATTTGTATGTTCGCCCGTTTTCCTGGCTAAAATCCGCGTAAGGGACCATTCCCTATGCGAGTGTGGTCTTGCGGAAGGCTCGCTTAATCATATTTTTTTTTCTTGCCCTAATTTAGTATGCTCCCTTTATGATCTCCTTCCTCCTGATATTCCCCGCCCTATCAATATTTCCTTTTTATTAACTCTTGCTCACACTCCATTTATTTATATCTTATATAAGTTTATCAGTATAAACAATATTAAGCTTTAGTTATTTATTATTCATTATTAGCATTATTTATTATTCTCCTTTATTTCTTAATCTTTCTTATAAATTACATTTTTAAATATATATATAAAAAATACATTTAAAAATATAAAAAACAGTTCCCCACCGGCATCTGGAACAGGGTCCTAGTTACCAGTGGTTAGGGCTCCAGAGAGAGGAACTTCCTCACAATGCGCGCCGTCTCCAGAAGTACCGCCTTCTGAATCTGTCCCTTGATCCAGCCGCCTAACGCGAGCCTCTTTAGGTGTTTGTCGAGGCTCTTGGCTAATAAGCCATGGGCGGAAACGACTATCGGTACAATGATTGCCGCATCAATGTCCCACATGTCGACAACCTCGTGAGCCAGATCAAGATACTTGCTTTCTTTATCTTTTTCGGCCTTCACGAGATTCTCGTCGTGGGGGACAGTGATATCGACAATCATTGCACGGCGCTCTTGGCGATCTATCAGCACAATATCAGGCTTATTGGCTACAATAGTCCTGTCTGTGATGATAGATCGGTCCCAATACAATGAGATATGACCTTCTTCGAGAACTGGTTGTGGTTCATACCTGTAGTACGGTACCTCGGATGTCACAAGGCGATATTTCAGGGCAAGTTGCTGGTGGATAATCCTGGCTACTTGGTTGTGTCTGTGTAAATATTGACCATTTGCGAGACGCGAACAACCGGAGATGATATGCCTCAGGGATTCTCCAGGGCGATGACATGCCCGACAAATGTCGATGGTGCCATCCCGAAGAATATATTTCCGGTAGTTGTTCGTCGTCACAACTTCGTCCATAATTGCACAGACAAAACCTTCGGTTTCCCCAAAGAGGTCGCCGAATCGTAGCCAGGCCACGGAGGCCGCAAGATCTACATCGGGCCCATGAAGGGCCCGATAGTACCTTCCGTGTAGCTCCTTGCCCTGCCATACCAACCTACGATCATCCGTTGTCAGCACTACAGGTTTGCGCCAGTTCTCTTTTGCCAAAGATAGAGGGGTGAGTCCATTATCTACTGCCACTACATCCGCATGCATTTCCCCATCGGCACGGAGAAAATATTCCCTGAGGCTACATATCTCCCGGTTATGCAAAGTCTTGACATTTAAAAAGCCACGACCTCCACATTTCCGAGGGATATATAGTCTCATTACCGATGAGCGTGGGTGATGCATGCGGTATGCAGTGAGCGTAGTACGGACTGTTCTATCCAGGGTGTCCAATTCGGTCTGAGTCCACTTGAGTATGCCAAAGGAGTACATCAAGACTGGCATGACCCAGCCGTTGTAGGCTCGCACCTTGTTTCCGCCTGATAAAAGACTTTTCAGTACTTTTTTCAGGCGCCCCAAGAAGCGATCCCGCAATAACTGTTTCATGTCAGTCTCACTAATGCCTAACCCTTGTGACATACCCAAGTATTTGTAGGTCTCGGTTGCGGCGAGTGATCTCACTTGGATGGAATCTGAAAGTTGGATGCCTTCAGACTCCACCAATCTCCCCTGCTTTGCATGCATGACCGCACATTTATCCACACCAAACTCCATCCTGATAGAATTACTAAAGGTCTCTGTAACCTTCAGTAATCCCGTCAGTTGGAGCGCAGTGGGGGCAAACAGTTTAAGGTCATCCATGTAAAGCAGGTGAGATATTACCTGACCTCCTCGTCGCAACCGAAAGCCAAACCCTGACTCCTCTAAAAGTGTGCTCAGAGGGTTCAGGGCCAGGCAAAACCATAGTGGACTCAGACTATCACCCTGGAAGATACCTCGCTCTATCCTTATAGGCTCGCCATTCCCAAGGATCTGTCGAGACCCTGGACAGAGAAGGACCGTTTTCCATTGCCTCATACATGACTCCAAGAAAGTGCGTAGAGTTGTATCTATTTTATACAACTCAAGCACTCTCACAAGCCACGTATGCGGCACAGAATCATAGGCCTTCTTATAATCTATCCAGCATGTCGACAGATCCTTTCGGTTACGGCGAGCCTGTTGGCAAATGGTCATATCGATGAGGAGTAGCTCCTTAGTACCACGGGACCCACTCCTACATCCATTCTGAGAGGCAGACATTATTGAATTATCTTCAACATGTCTGGCGATTTTCGCTCTCAGGATGGATGTAAGAGTTTTGTAAATTGTAGGTAGACAGGTGATCGGTCTATAATTTTTAGGGTCCGTGGTACTTCCGGATTTATGGAGCAGATGGGTTACGCCTGTAGTTATAAATTCGGGTAACGACCCTGATTGTAAGGCTGATTGGAATTGGGATGCCAAGCGAACGTGCGAGCTACGTAGCCATTTGAGCCAAAAATTATGCAGTCCGTCCGGGCCTGGGGCCTTCCAATTAGGTAAAGAACGGACTGCATTGGCTACGTCTAGGGGCCCGATGGAGATGGCTTCCATTTCTTTTATTGGTTCGCACATTCGCTCGACATCACCGATCCAATCACCTTCGTAGTGAGTGACTGGCACCGACCAGATATCACGCCAGAATGTTGTCATGGCGTTATCATCTGGTCGCTGCAATTCACTCACCGGTTCATTGGGTCGCTCCCAGGATCTATAAACCCATCTTTGATCCCTTTGAAACATGGAGTTCTGGGAATATCGATCCACGCGAACCTTATACCTACGTATACGGTTTGCCCATGCATAAATTTTCTGCTTCAGGAAGTCAATGCGCTCTGTGACGCGGGAAATATATTCGCGGGGACTGACATCAGTCCCTGCGAATGCCCGCCTCACAAAGCGCATAACTCTAGGGCGGGTATTACCCTCCCTGAAGCAGCTGAGCTTGCCAATGAGTGCCCTAGCCTCGCTAATACGACGCTCTATCCTGCATTGCCATGCCGGGACGGCGGGTTTTGGACGTGTAGCTGTGTCAGTGTTAAAAACCTTGACACGAGCTACACGACATACCGTAATGGCAGCACAATACAGGATAGAGTGTGTATCCGCAAGGTTATCACTACTGTCAAAGTAAATTGACAGTAGTGAGTCCAAGGCACCCACTATCGCCCTATTCCCTTTATGCATGGGCAGGCGAGGTATACGAGGTCTAAGGTGGTTCGGCATGGACCGATACACCCGAACTACATCCTCCAAAGTACTCCTCAACAAATCATTATATTGGTTACTTACATCAATAGGCGCGTTATCTCTATCAACGTCGCTATCGGCGGCAAGCCGTGAAGTAACCGTGGCAATTGCCACAGGCTGGGCCGCCGGCTGCGACGATGCGACAGGAACAACCCGCCTACTCTGCATCTCCGAGCGTAGCCGATCGAGTACGGTATCAGCCAACATGTTACCACGTTGGATGACCCTCACCTGATCCGACAGTCGTTGCGCCGACACGTTGACCGCTGGTTCAAGTGACTGAAACAGAGGCAGCATTCGGTTACGGTACGCAGTGAGGTTAGTTCCCCCCTCTGTAGCCTCATAGTAGGCGCGCATGACGTTTTCATTTATGGAAGACGTCCATCGCATGCGCCGCACTACACCACTGGGAACGAGGACCCTGTTCGGAGCCGGTTGCCCCAAAAGCCCCAAGTGTCCCGGTGGCCGGCCTCTCTGCCGACGTACAGGTGGTGGCGACGTCGGCGGAGAAAAATACTCGTCGCTCTCGCTCGACGCTACTGCAGTCACCGACGTCCTGATGATGGATGCCGGCGATGGCGAGGCGGAGCGAGGTGACGGGTCCGGGGGTGTTGATTGTGCGTTAGGTTCATTGACAGTCCGCTGCCGACATAGTCTCCTCGGGTTTCTCCGAGGAGCATCCGTCATGTTGTTTTGTCGGCACTATTTGGATTTTTTGCGGAAATTCTTTAAAAATTAATCCGTATCGGAACATATTAAATTTAGTATTAATTTTACTATTGTATATGTTATATATCCACAGTATTTAAATATAATTTGCATTATTTTGTTATAGAGAAAAAATTTTGTATTGAAGTTGACAGCGGTTGCCATGGTTATTTATTATTATTATTATTCATCATTAGGTTTAGTATTATTTAGCCGCTGTTAGTAGTTAATTTAATATAATTTTATACTGTTTGCCTTTCTGAAATACTACATTTACCGTAAATTTATCAATATTTTGCATTTATTTTAATTTTTAAAATCTACAACAATCTTGTCGGTGGCAAAATCATCGCGAACAGAAGCGATGGAGCCATATTATAAAAAAAAAAAAAAAAAAACTATATAATTATTTTTTAAAGATCATGATAACACTCACTGTTTGTATCTTATATGAAGAGGATAATATCTAAATTATAATCTTGCCCTTTGAATCAACTATCTTTATCTACTTGCTTGCTGTTATAGCACCTATAGCCGACCGTGTGCAGGCAGGGATTTTCTTTAATTTACAAGCTAGTATCTTCTGAAGTATTCTGAACGAACATATTACCTACTCTCTGTTTGCTCGACACTATGAAGGAGAAACGTAAAAAAGAAAAACGCAGTAAATCTGATAAATCCAAAGATCGTGACAGAAAGAGCAGACATAGATCTACTGTAAGCAAAAATATTTACCTCGTTTTAGACTATTTGCATAATCTTGTTTTTATATAAATTTATTTGAATTTCAGTCATCAAGTTCTGATGAATGGGTGGAAAAGAACGCTCCACAACATAAGCAACCAGCAGAACGAGACAGCTGGATGGCCATGACTGGTATGCTAAAAACATACACAAAAGAAGATATAAGATCTAAGCGAGAAGTGAAAGATAAGAAACACATAGACTCATACAACCCAGCTATGAGCAGTAGGGAACTTAATCCTTATTGGAAAGATGGAGGCAGTGGTTTACCGCAAACACCTGATGCTTTCCGTAAATCAAGACCATTTATGAAACCATCAACTGACGATGATTATTACTCTAAATCCAGAGAGGCTGGTAGTAGTTTCAGTACCAGTGGTAATAGACGCAACTATGACAAGGATAGTAGTGATCATAGGTCATACAATTGGAAAAATCAAAGTGACAACAGAGATGGAGGCAACAATTCTAAAGCAGTCTATTCTAAGCCAGAACATAAACCACAATCTAGTGTTACTATTGATAAAGTGCAAGACACTGTTACTGACAAACATAAGGTAAATACAGATAACAGATATTTAAGTGATGAAAAGATGAATAAGCTAGGAGCAAAAATTGTGAAAGCAGAAATAATGGGTGACACTAAACTTGTAGCTGAACTAAAAGCTAAATTGGAGGCAGCAAGGGAATACAGGAAACAGATCCCCAATGCCCGCAAGGAAGAAGAGGATGATAGGGTGATGTTGATATCAACGAATACTTCTGGTAATAGCAGACCACTATCAAATGCAGACAAAGGTGATCCAAGAAGTAAAAGCGGTAAACGTAAAGCTGAAACACATGTTTCTGGTGATAGAACCAAGTATTTTGGTGATGATGACAGATATGATCTTGCACAGATGGTAAGTTATGTAAATTTCACCAGACAACACATACTCATTGTAAGATTCCAAACTAATCAGGGCTTGTACTATGGGTACCATATATTGGACTGCGGTGATCTCAGGGAACTGAGGTTACGATGATGTGATGAGATGACCCAGACCAGGGCAAATTTTGAAAAGACCATTTCCAACATTTGCTACTGTGGGGAATCACACCTATGACCAACTAGTTTAGTGAACTGAGCAGCCCACCTACCTACCGCTAACCAAGCCGTCAATATTACATATAGTTATCAGTCTGCAAAAGCCCCCCTTAGTGGTAACAAAAACATTATTTACAAAGAACCCTAAATGTGATTTTCAGTTCCAAGAAGAAAAATATGGAAGCAACTACGACAATGAAGCTGAGTTAGCCAAGATAGCTTCCAAGCACAAAAATCCCAATGATGATCTTGAAGATATCTTCATGGATGAAATATCCAAAAACAGTAATGCAGCTAAAGACAGTGAGCAAGAGAAACAAAGAGCTATCAACCAACATAAAAAGATTGAGAGGTCATTAGAAGGATGTGAATACTGTGTGGACTCAAAGTACATGTTAAAACACCTCATGGTCAGCTGTGGGAACAAGGTGTATCTATCATTGCCCTCACGGAAGTCTCTTGTGAAGGATCAATGTATAATAGCGACAATACAGCATTCAACTTGCGTTACATCTTTGGATGAAGATGTTTGGGAGGAAATACTGGTATGTTAACATCTTCTATCAATAGAACTTATGCCATCTAAATTTAAAGTCGACTCTAAAGACCTGCACCCAATTATGTGACTAAATGCACTAGACCAAGGGGGCAATTCTCGCAAAATTCAATTCAAGATTTGAATCAGAGATGATGTTGATCGTGTGAGAAACTGAGAATTGGGTCCCAAATTTTTGTCAATACCCAATCTAGCTTACAGAAGGCATGCATTTCAACGAAATGTCATCAATGCTGCTTGTGAATTAAGTGTCGTTGTTGCATGTCACCATGGAAATTCAGTCTTTATGTTTATTGAAACAGTACTTGAAAAAAAAACGTTAAGTTAATTCGCTTGTCCCAGAGGGTACAGCATAAAGGCAACAAACTACTTTTGTGTAATGTTAGTGTAGTTTGTGCACGGAAATCATGAAAATGTGTTTTATAATCAAATGTTTGCACTTTTATCATTTCAGAATTACAGAAAAGCACTTACACAGTTCTACAATTCACAAGATATGGATGTTGTATTCTATGAAACAGCTACCAAGCTACACAAATACCCACACATGGTAATAAACTGTGTACCACTCCCAAGAGATGTTGGAGATATGGCGGCAATATACTTCAAGAAGGCCCTATTAGAATGCGAGGCTGAATGGTCAATGAACAAGAAAGTTGTAGATTTGAAAGGCAAAAATATTAGAAAGGGTATACCTAAGGGATTGCCCTATTTTTGGATTGACTTTGCCATGGATCCAGGGTTTGCTCATGTTATTGAGGATCAACAGCTGTTTCCAAAAACTTTTGCTGAGGTAACACAAACATTTTTAACAACCCAAGTTTATGAAAATTTGTGCTCACCCTAATATTATGAATCTCATTGTTTCACAGGAAATTATTGCTGGAATATTGGACTTAGACCACAATTTATGGAAGAACCCTAAGAAAGAATATGGAGATCTTCAAAGGAAGAAAGTATTAGAATTTGTTAAAGAATGGAAACCTTTTGACCCCATTCAAAATAAGAGTTAAAATTGATTTAAAAAATCAGCAGTGTCAGTACGCATGCCAAGATGTTTTCTCACGAGTCCCTAAAACATCTTGTCAACTTGCGTTCCCATATCTTATTTGCTAACATGGCTTCCAAGATGTTTAAAATTAGACAGCTGGATAAAATTTTCTCACAGTTTAAGATCGTTCGTTCATTCGTTCATTGAAATGACAAATAGAGCGAGACGGAGCTTTACAAAGAAATAAGATGTCGCATACACATCATAGAATATGTTAGATTGTTTATGCATAGATAAAAAATATATTTGTGCATTACTTCTTTTTTATTATGCCGGATGCTTTACGTGTTATCATTTGGTCGGTAATATTATGCTTAAAATTAATTTCTTGGGCACTATACTATTTTTATTTGCCAATTGAAATAACTTTACATTGTAAAACGGCAAAAAGCACGCAAAGTATGATGCCAAACAATACCTAACCTCTAACCTACAGATTTTTTGTATAATATGGATTTTAAATCATGTAGAAAAGGCTTATGGGGATTTGCAGAAAATAATAAAACAGATAGAAATATCTCAACACTTTTTTGTTGTTGTTTGTCGAACACGAAACTAAATTTACGTGTTCGTTTTTGGCAGAATTTTGCTTGTAGTCCGCTGGATATTGGCGGAGGATGGAATAAAATAAGTATTATTCGTAATAATTCGTAATAATAGTGTATAAAATGCTATATTTATGTACTTCTTACAGCCTAATTATTTTCTCATCACCGGACTTCGACCGTGACAAATTTCTTTACGTTGACCTGTCAAATTCGTGTCTCTATGGTACATTTTGGTAACCCATGCTAGGTTTTCTCACCAAATGTAAACGTCGAGTCATCCGCCATCTTTATCACTGTCATTATCCATTTTTATTTATAATGTGTATGTATTGAATTTGTCCTTGCTATTAATTACTTGACATTGGCGAAATACTCGCGCTAGTCGCAGGTGATGCCATTCCTCATCTTATTCCATTAAATATCATCATTTCGCTCATTTCGTTAAAAAAAAAAAAACTTATGCTAGCACTTAAGAGAAAACATCTTATCCATACGTCAACCACGTTCTATTTAACTGTCAAACCAATTTTCTATTTTTATCCAGCCCGCCATGCTAGCTAATAAGACGTAACGATTTTGCCACAAAAATGATGTCACGATCCGCGAGAAAATGTCATAACTTGGCAGGCGTACTGAGACCACAGATAAGAATAAACATTTTTTTCTTATAAAACTTTTTATTCTATCAGCTATCTTGCTCTTCCCTCTTCATCTCATCTATTAGCCGTTGTCTTTCCGCTGCCTGTCTCATTTTTGTCAACACAATAGATTCATAATCTCTGTCTGAGACTAGTGTGGGCCCAGTGACATCCTTTTTACATGTCAAGATTGGCCTTTCATTAACCCATTTTAAATCTAAGGGATTATCTGGTAAACCTGTAAATAAATATAATTATTTTTAGAACAGTAAACATTTCAATATTTTTATATTACACCATGCAATGCAAATAGTAAGCAATATTAAAATTGATTTTATTGCAGCCAATGTGACTCATAATATTGATTGTGCCTTTTATCCCCTCCAAAGCCTTTAACTAACTTACCCTTTTCAAACTCAACAGCCATTTCCGATGCTTCTTTACTTGTGAATTCCACCAAAGCACTGCCCTTCTTTTTGGGAGACATGATCAATGCGACAATATCCCCATATTTCTTTAAGAATCTTCTCAGTGTTGCCTCATCATACCCACCATTGGTTATATCATTTTTGTTTGCTTTCCATTTTATCTTGATTCTGTTAAGACTTGAGTCCCATACACGTTCAGACATGCGGCCCATGGTCTTCTGTATTTCTTCTTTAACCCTATGTTGCTCCTCTTGCAATAGTTTACTTCCCTCTCGCCGCAGTCTTTCTATTTCCGCTGCCAGTTGCTCTGAGAGATTGGCGGAACTTTTCCCTGATTCAGCTTCCCGTTCTCTCCTTTCTAAATCCTCTTTCAACTTCTGCCTTTTACTATCTAATTCTAGATGCCGGAGTTTGGCAGCCGCCTTTGCTTTGATTACTTTATCATATGCAGCTCTAGCTGATGTGTCTGTCAATATTTCCAGCGCTTGGGAAAGAGCGTGAAATGTTTCTGCTGCTTTGGGATCATCAGGATTTTTGTCAGGGTGGCACTGCAATGCTTTTTTTCTGTACGCCTTTTTAATCTGAATCAATCAATGTTAGTTATTATAGATAATATTCAACAAATGGTACTGAGCATAGAGTTCACCTACATAACAAGCAAGAACCAATATTAAAACTTGTTTTGTTGATATGTTGCATGCAGTTATCAATAGTGACTGAACGCCAATCTGACGATAAAAATTTAAGATTCGGATGTTTATAGACATAGTTTTGATAATAATAATTAGTATATAACTGACTTGAGACGTAAAATAAATAATTCAAGTGCTTAAAATATGTTAGGTGGATAACTTACCTCTGATTCAGTAGCTGTAATTGCTATATCGAGTACAGCATATAAATCTACATCGTCTATCTTCTTTTTATCCATTTTTATGTTCCAATTACCAAAAAACAAAGTATTTATTTTGTAAACGAAACTTTCGTGAGTAACATAACCTACAAACAAATATTTATGACAGTTTGATACACAGATCTACTATTACATACATACAATTGTTTGTAATCTACAGAGTTTACAGAGTGTGGTTTATAATTCTTGGTACTTATGAATTATAAAACCTGTTAGCAACGATTGTTCATAGGTGTCTTCTATAGATTGTGTGCACACACACGCAAGAATCTAATAATAATTTGATACCTACGCAACTTATGTTGTACAGTATAAAAAGAAATGCGGCATCAAAGAGTATTTTGGCATGACTAGCATCATATCTACCGTAGACAGAGAAGGTTAACTAACATTCTTAACTACATAAAAAGTAAAATAACGTAACGGTGTTGCCGATGAGTGTTGAGTTGTATACCGACGTAAAGTTTCCACAAGCAATATCCATATAATCTATAGCTTTTGGTAAACAATAACAAAAAATATCTATGACATAACCTCATTCAGGGAGCCAACTTAACGTCGAAATAATAATTATTGAAATTTGATAAAAATAAACCTAAACGATATTTAAAATCATGTTTTCTAATTGTACAAGTAAGTATATTTGTAGCCATAGTTTACTTGTTTCTTTTCATGCTAAGTTATGGTGCAAAATAATGTTTTCGTTTAAGTGCACCAGTAAAATTTCTTATTTCAGGAAACAAAACCCTCAAGCTTGGTATTGCCTTCATAAGAAATAATTCAGCAGTTGCTCAGTCAGTCACACTACCTGCCTCTGAAGGTAAAGTATAATATTCATAGATACATTTACCTCTTAAAGCTGACCCTATCAGATATACACAATTAAGGGAAACCTACTGAAATACTGACTGTCTTAGTACAAAATTAAACAATTAAGACTGACTGTACTTTCAGGCACTGAGTAGTGTGCGTTCCTCAACGTTATTTTATTTTTTTCAGATAATGTCACCAAAACCAACCCATTAGACCATCCTGATTATTTTCACGTACATAATTTATTCACTGTAAAAGATTTATTTGATGCACGAATCCACTATGGACACAAGGAAGGTTCTCTTAATGATTATATGAGGCCGTACATCTATGGCTCTAGACTTGGTCATTTGATATTTGATTTGGATATCACTGCTGAGCATTTACGAAAAGCATTGAATTTTACTGCTCATGTTGCATACAGAGGTGGTGTGATCTGCTTCTTTAATAGGAATGCTCTGAATTCCCATTTGGTTGAGAAGACGGCTCAAGAATGTGGCGAATATGCACACACAAGGTTCTGGCGTGGTGGTATATTTACTAATGCCAATCACCAATTTGGAGCAGTCACAAGGTTGCCAGACCTGTGTATTTTCCTTAACACACAGAATAACATATTGAACCAACACACAGCAGTGAGAGATAGTGCCAAGATGTTGATACCCACAATTGGCATTGTTGACACTAACTGTAACCCGAACCTGATTACTTACCCAGTCCCAGGCAATGATGATACCCCCGCATCAATAGAAATGTATTGCAAACTATTCAAATCTGCCATACTTAGAGGCAAAGAGGAGAGAATGAAATTCTTACAAGAAAACAATTGAAATAAGTGTTCATAATTAGGTGTACTATAATTAAAATAGTGTTGTACATTGAAATGTTTTATTTTAAAAAGTATACTTATAAAAACAATAGTATATAGGTATAACCATAAATAGGAATAGGTGTATAATACCATGTAAATGTAATGATACCTATAATCTAAATGATATGTAAACAATGGTCTGATATTCTTGACTTTATTGTTATAACTAGGTAGTTACTTTTTGTTTATTTACATGAATTACGTACAACAAAATAGTTAGGGGTTAAATCTTAACAAATAATATTTTGTAAATAAGAGGTAAGTTAAATATGTAAATATTGAAATCAGAAATGAACAAGACTTCTGAATTTATACATCATAAAGTACCTAGATTAGACATTAGGTTAGATAGTTGACTGTACATCTGTGCAGGTAGACCTAATAGGGTTTGCTTATGGGTATTATATAACAACCATTATCAGAATGTAAGAGTATGCCCATGTGAAATGTGCACGCATTATTATTATTACATCACCACATATATTTTAATACGGATACCTACTGAGACTGGGTCAATTATTACTTGGAGATAAATCTTTGAGGAGCACAGATTTCTGTTTCCATTGAAGATCTCGTTTGTTAATCATGACGACGGTAAATAATTGGATGAGCCCTATACCGAACACAGACAAAATGTTTATAAAACAATAAACGTGATGATAATAAACAAGTTGCTTTAGCTAAAGATAAACATGGGTGGGAATCAACCCAGAAGTACTTTTCGCATCATGTGCGAATGGGGATTGTCGACCTCACGGCTCTCCCAGCTGCCTGTGATGCATTTTGAGCTGCACAAGTACTGAAGCAACGGTATACGATATTTGCCGCAGAAATCTACAAACTTTATGTGCTCCACACGATTGTCGAAGAAAACACCTGAAAACAATACCTTTTATGAATAAATACTGTAAGTAGGTGAGCAACGGTGTCTGGACTGGAGCTACTTAGGCTAAGTATTTTAATTTAATTACCTACCTACTACAAAGACTAAAGTAATTTAATTAGCACATACATAATGTTATATTTTGTGATTTTTTTCGGACGGAAATCGTATCAGTAATAACCCCGATCCAATTAGCCGAGTGAGCGACAGGGGTAGGTACAAGTCCCAATAGTTCATGATTACGAAAATATTCAAGTCTTTAAGTTCCCTCACTACATTAGTGAAGTTGATTCTGCTATTAAATAATGATTTCGTATAGCGTATCGTACCAACCTACAAAGAATATACATCATCACGCCTGTATTCCCCGAAGGGGTAGGCAGAGGTGCACTGCAGTGCGCCCACACTTCGCCGATGCATTTTTGGTCCCAATGTAATAGGGGGCGAGCCTATTGCCATTATACCGGGCACATTCTCCCTCAATACGAGGGAGATTTTTGGGCTATAGTCCACCATGCTGGCCCAGTGCGGGTTGGTGAACTTCACACGCCTTTCTATAGACGTGCAGGTTTCCTCACGATGTTTTCCTTCACCGTTTCAAAGCAAGTGGTAATCTCGGATGAAAATGAGATTCGCACATAAAGCCAGAGGTGCGAGCCGGGGTTTGAACCTGCACACTTTGATCTGCAAGGCGTGCGTTCGACCACTCGGCTACCACTGCTGTGGGTAAATAAAATGAAAAAGGTGGGTAATGAATGTAAATTCTAAGGCATTTTTGTAAATTCTATAGAAACTTGTAGGATAGTACTATCAGACACAGTGAAAACGAGCATAGTCTTATCAATGGGTACGTGACAAAAAATAAACCTGCAGGTTTAGCACGCGTGGCAAGTCAAACCATTTGTCTTGAATTATGTCGCGCCAAGTCGCTCTTTTATTTCTTATTTTATAGGAGAAAAAGAGCCACCATCGCCATCTTATGACAGGTACGTCTTGTTTTAACGAGCTTGCTAGTCCAGTGGTGCATTGCGACAAATTGCAAGTGTTTTAAGTATTATCACCATGTTAAATCCATACACACCTTTACATTTGGTATTCACACAGCATTGAGCTTCGCTGAGATAGTTTATCAAGGTGGTTGGTACTTCCCCAGAACGAATTGGTATCTCATGTAGTTTGATAGTGCGCCCCGCCAGCTCAAGTAGAGATGGCGGCTGCAACGTCATGTCCCTTACGAACCTCACCACAAGTGGGTTGTCGCGAAGACTCAGCTGGAAAGCAATGTTGATTAATAAAATAAAACAAATAGCATTTCATTTCTTAAAACACGTACCTACACATCGTATGATCCCAAACTAAGTAAAGCTTGTGCTATGATGGGTAGCAAACCAAAGCAATTTCCGAAAACCGCCACTGACAGGATTCGAACCCACAACCGCCTGATGCAGCGAGCCCAACGGCCTACGCCGAACGAGCCCGATTTTCGTTTGGTAGACATATATCTTTATTAGAGATATTATGTCGAAACAAAAGAGAAGAAATACGACCAATTTGACGTTTTTGTTTTTGACCTATCTCGATATCTATCGAGCGAAAATCAGGCCCCAGGACCACTTCCTGGGGCCCGATTTTCTAGTGACTAGCTAGACCAAGCCCTCCGTCGTCGGTCGAATAACTGAGCGTAGCAGAGCCCTTGTAGTTTTTTTTTTATTAAAGCAAATAACAGCTGTTTATACATGGAATTGTTTAGCATGCTGCTAGTACGTACACAGCTAAATAGTTAGATATGTAATATATAAGATTTTTAAACTTTAATACCTAATTAAATTGCTTTCATAATCAACAATCCCATACATTTTAATGCTCGATATAAGTACATAATTATTACTTAAGTAGCTACCTGATTTACGAGGTTAACCTAATTGATGATACAAACAAAGTTACAAGTGTCATTTCAACTCGTTAACTTGTCATGATATAAACTAATTAACAAACAGATACTTCGCTGGTCCCTGCGCTCAATCTAGGCACCTACCTACTTCAATTAGGTAGATAGATACCAGCATTGCTTGGGCTTCAGAATAATTCCTAAAACGAAATAAAAATAAGAACCTACCTTCTATCTACATACAGCTACACCTACTAGTTACTCTAATAGATAGAAACCTTAGCATCGAATCATCACAGATTTAACCAGGTACCTATGGCGGGAAGTGCAGACAATCAACCAATAAACAATGTTTACAAGAGACACGTCTAAAATTTCAAAGCAATTACTAGTCACCTTTATTTACTAAATACTTTGTTTATGTAGTTACATAATGAACTGTGTTGTACTTACCTCTGTCAAACATTTCAACTTGATGATTTGGGTTGGCAAAGTTTTTAGTCGATTCTTATGGATGAGCAAAGATCGGAGTTGCTTTAAGTTAGCGATGCTTGCCGGTAGTAGCTCTATGAGGTTGTCGCTCAATACTAAAGCTTGGAGACCAGTCAGCCTTCCGACAGACTCGGGTACTTCCACGATTTGATTGGCGCCTAATGATAGGATTTGTAAACTGAAAGCAATAAGGATTCGTAATTAAGTAGGTAGTTACTAAAGTGGCTCGTTTATCAGTTTAACTATCAAATATTTACAGAGCGTCAACTACTAGTGGCTATCGAGCATAAAAAAACGCGAAATACTCATTGTTGAACTACTAATTTGGCGCTTGGTCTACTGGTTCAAGTGTAGGCCGCTTGATTTACTGCTCCAGTAGTTGTAGCATGAGCGCCAAGACTAGACTTTGTCACAGAATATGTTGATTATATCTCTTTCTCTCGTATGAAATAAGACAGAGAGCGACCGAGCCAATCCGTGACAGAGATCTTGTCGTCAAGACGTGGTAACACCACAGGTGGTTTCGGGTTCGTTTCCCGTCAAAGGCAAATATCGGCAATTACATTGGGACAAAAAAATATAGATGAAGAGTGGGTGTACTGAACTCCACCTGTGCCTACCTCATAAAATGGGAATATATGATTGTACGTATAGAAACTTACTTACGGGATATTTTAATAACATTATTTTTGTCGTAATATGTATAGTGCCTAACTAAAAATGCCTCAACTTTTTACAGTTTTTACTAAATCGGTGCATCTGTCGTATCGGCACACTCGCTAACGAAACTCCCGATTGGTTATAGGAGCAAAATTATTTGCGACATTCAGCGTAACACAATTAACGATTGATTCTTATCAGGAATAAAAGAGGTCATCGCCATTGCGAAGCTCTGAGCAGTAAGTAGGTATGCTAGTCTTTATTTATTGTGTAGCCCTACGGAATCATAATGTCTCTTGCATACATGTATATAGGTACCTACAGCAAGATTAGATATAAAATATTGCTTCACGTCGTCTAGCCACTCAATAAATGATAACACGTCAGTATATATGTATAATAACGTATGCCTGTATGTAGTATGTACATGTCTGGGCACCGCTATCATTTAGCACATAATGACTTGGCGGTTCATACTTATAGGAACAATATTAGTCTATTTGTACTGGTTGATAAGAAAAAAAAATACTGAAACAAACAGTTTCGGTATGATAGCAAAAACGCATCGCGTGAATCTTTACTTCATCAACATATTGTAGCGAGCAGCATTGCTAAAACCTTTAAAATGGGGCTACAAAACAGCCGTAACGAATGAATAAAATCGATTATAGTTTTATTTAGTCTTTTATACCTACTAGGTATAGAATACTTTGATTGAACCTTGGTTAGATTAAGGTGGTTGGACTAGTATACTGCCTATTTAAGTTAGCAGGATTGTTTGTTTGTATTTAAGTATACTTATTTCTATACTTACCTACCTCATCAAACTTTCAGTTATAAAATTACCTACCAACTTACCTAAGTATAGAGCTATAGTAGATACCTACGTGCTTCGTTTACCATCAATATATATTATCATGAAGATAAGATTAACAGCTCGGTGTTTAAAAATGCATGATTTTTACTGTGGGATAATTATTAAGGTGTATTATAAACATACATTATAAGCAGTGGTAGCCTCGTGGGCAAGAACGCCTGCCTTGAAAGTAAGGAGTGCAAGTTCAAATCCCGAGCCCGCACCTCTTAGATAATTTTCATGTGCGAATGGCATTTTCAACAATGATTACCACTTGCTGAACGTCGAAGGAAAAAAAATCGTGAGGAAACCTGCACTCCTATAGAAACGCGTGTGAAGTTCACCAACCCGCACTGGGCCAGGGTGGTGGGTGGACTATGGGCCAAATTTCCCCCGTATTGAGAGGGAATGTGCCCGGTATAATGGCAATAGGCTCGCCCCCTATTACATTGGGACCAAAATACATCAGCGAAATGTTGGCCCACTGCAGTGCACCCCTTCGAGGAATACAGGAGTGATAATAATGATGATTTATATATTATAAACATGAAGTAGATATATATCTACCTACATTCTATCTAAATTATGATGCCAATGCAATAAACGTCACTCAATGGAGTGCAGTGAGTGAGTGACCGTAGTATGTACCTACTCATTATTTTTAATTGCTAGTTATAATATCGAAAGAATATAAGTATGTATAAGAAAGAATATAGGTACATAAGTCATTATTTTTTTAAACAAATAACATTTACGTACCTGCTAAGTTTCCATACGTCCTTTGGTATGTTCACTATGTTATTACCACCTAAATAAAGATACTTTAATGACGCTAACTCCAGAACTTGCTCTGGAAAGAAATTCATCTGATTCCCACTTAAGTTGAGTTCGCGCAGTGAACTCTTAGCACTAAAGAATGACTTAGGGAGCGACTCATTAGTGAGCCGATTATGTTTAGCTATCAGCGAAGTCAATGAGCAATGTTTAAATACATTAGGAAGGACCGTCAGCCTATTATTGCTTATATCCAATATCTTCAAGTTGCTAAACCTGTTTATCGTTTCTGGTATCGTATTTATTCTGTTGTTGTAAAGGAGTATTATCTCGTAATTTTCTGCGCAATCCTTCTCGTCAACAATGCTTTTTAGTTCTGTCGATAAGCAGAGTGTTTCCAAATATTGACTGGATAAATCTAGCGTTTTCTGCTCCCTGCTGTCGCTGTCGCAGCTGTCTGACGTGTAGCACTCCATCTTTGCTAATTACGTTGGTTATTGTAACATTTGGTGTCGTTAGATTAAATAAATCACATTATCAGAGAAACCCAGGCTCGAGCGGACCGCCCGCCTCCTACGCGGCGCACGCGCAACTAACTAAACTAGGTACTCTTCAACGCGATCGTAACTTCGATTCGTGTACCGTCCGCCCGGTTAGCCTCACAGATCACTGTCTGCCTGTCTGACTAAAATTTCCTACTGCAACCGCGAGTTATGAAGGTTGTTTGACCAGTTTGACATACATTTGCGTCCTTAGCGGCAATGTTTATTTTGTTATGGTGACTGAGGAACAGTGGATCTATCGTTAGTATTGCGTATCCACTTGTTTAGAATGAAACACTAGTTTTATATACCTATTGTGTTTGGGGCCATATATTGCGTAATATTATGCAATAACAACAACAGTAGACAATTTTATCCGGTCATTAGACATAGAAGAACCTTAGGCCTAAGGAATGAATAAAAAGTAGGTAATAATTCATATAATTATTAATTATTAAATTACATATTACTATTATAATGCTTTTTATATTTTAACAATTTATTCAGCAGTAGGTATTAACATAAATGATATATTATGTCATATCACTACATTTAGGCTACCTATAAAAGAATTATTTAAATAATCTAAATTCCGTCCACTAATTTTCCAGCACCACACAATCATAGATCACTAATATGATACAGATAGGACGGTGGCGATTAGTTCCATTCCATTAATAATGTAGTCTTTACGTGAAGTAAAGCCATAGGTTCGACTCCCAAGTTGCGAAGTACTACTCAATTTTTAACCGACTTCAAAAGGGAAGAGGTTCTTAATTCGATTTGTAGGTATTTTATTTAAGTATATGTACACCGATTACGCTGAGATTTATGATCCGATTTACGTGATTCTTCTTTAGTTTGATACAGAATAGTTGCCATTTAGTCCCATAAAAATTTAACTTAAGTAAGAATATGTAATGAGTATAACATGTTTAACAGTAAAATTGTCAACTTAGACATATTCAATATTCAACAGTTCATTAAACGAGTTTAGAAAAATGATACTTAAATCATTGCCATAAATATTTTCATTTTATTTTTACTTTTTCAGTATTCAAATTTTAGCTTTAACTTAATTTTTAGTTTAGTTTCAACTATAGTTGTTTCCTTTTTAAATGTTTAAGTCTCACGTCGGTGAAAGTTGTACACACCTGTCATTGGTGTACCTATCAGACCAGTTTTTATTTAATATTTTATTTACCCAATTGTTAATAGGTATACTGTTGGTGTGTCGTTCTTAAATAAATAAACATAATTTGGGTTTGGCCCAGTAGTTTTCATTTTATGAACATTAAGGGTGGAAAGGGGGGAGGGTTGATTTTATGGCTGTTAATATTTACTATTTTTAGGGCTATTATGAGGTGATAATACCTACTTGCATATTTCCAACAAATAATTAAATATTCATTTCTTTTACTAAGAAAAATATATAAATAACATAGGGAACGTGGCCATTGGCGCAGAAAATTTTGTTTGGGTATAGATGGCGCTAGTGCGAAAACGGGCCTCCCCTCATTGCGAGAGGGATTCAGGCCATAGTCCACTACGCTGGCCCAGTGCGGGATGGCAGACTTCTCACACACATCTATCGAGAACTAGGCAAGTTCCCTCAGACGTGCAGGTTTCCTCACGATGTTTTCCTTCACCGTTTCATAGCAAGTGATAATCTCGGATGAAAATGAGATTCGCACATAAATCCCAGAGGTGCGAGCCGGGATTTGAACCTACACACTTTGATTGCAAGGCGAGCGTTCGATACTACCGGCTACCACTGCTATTAAAATGATAATGAAAATTTTAAATTATTCTATCATCCTCATGATGCGTCCTTCTCCTTCTAAGGCCTGAGAAGTAAAACGTTTTCTGTACGTCGCGTCGTAATCAAGTAGCTTGGTAAGAATTTTATTCTTGTGCATAATATTTATTTAGTCCTTTTGATACATGATACTGGCTTATTGCTATAAGTACCCTATATTATTTAGGCATCTGGCTTAGATTAACCAGAATACCCATAGACACCGTAGACAGAGAAATGACATTGTTGTAAGTTCAAATTTTAATCACAGACAAACGGAGTAGGCTACGGCCAGAAAGCTCTAACATTTTTATTATTCTGGATCATAAATCGAACTGTTTTACCCACTATTCCAGTATAAACGAATGAATTCGATAGATGGTGCTGTTCCGCATTTACGTGACGTCACCTTCGTGCGATGCTTTCGTGTGTTCGCCGTTCAGTGATCGAACGTCCGAATGACGTCCGAAAGTAGCCGAACGAGCGGGTACATGTCTGAAGAAACTAAAATCTGTCGTACACTTTTAGTGATGTAAATTTTGAAAAATTAACAAAATGATATTGTAAAACTGTAATAAGATAGTCTTATTTTGATTTTAATTGTATCTTAGTGATATTATTTTGACTATACCATCCTTATCTTGTATTTCGTGGGCTAAGTGAGTTCAGTGCGAGTGCAAGGGTGGTAACGAGAAATGTGAAGCATCTATGAAGTTCAGGATTCTAAGGCCGTTTATTTTATACCTATAATAATGAGCGGACGCCCTAGGACCACGTCATTCGCCGAGGGCAGCAAATCCGTTCGAAAGACTTTCGATAATCAACCACCGAAACCACCTCTCGGAGGCGTAAAAATCAGCAGTAAGTACCACCTAACCATTCTATTGTCGGCCATCGTGATTTCTTACGTTTGTGACGTATTTCGCTACTGACAATTTTAAAAATGGCTGCAAACTGCCACAAATCAACATCCAGGCATGTAATTTATAGATATTTGTGTAGTATTTAATCAATAGCTATCGATACGACGGTATTCTATGTCTGCAGCATTTATAAAATGGCTACAGGCGGTGCTCTGTTCAGTTCTGCCCTGCCACATAAAAGCTTGGCGTGTGACAGATATTCGTGTCAAAATAGGAACCTAATGAAAGAAATGCGTCGTATTTTAGATAATCGTATTTTAATTTTTTTTTTATCGACTATAGCCCTTTTTTTGTAAACCTAATAAAGTGCAAATTGTTTCTAGATCATGGATAAGTACCTAACTTAGTTTTGAGATAGTAGGTAGGTACTTGCCTAATTACCGACTATCCTTTGAGGTTACCTGCTATCTATCATGACGTAATAAATAAGGGGGGTGTTGGGCAAAATGTTCAGCTAATAAATTTGTAGTAGAACTGGTTAAAGATGCTCCACCCATCAAAGAGTTATGCACAGGTGGGATCTATATTTATTTATTAATACTATACCAAACTAACCAAAATATAGTATGCAGACTACAAAGGCTTTATATAGTTTATGTGCTCTTTGTTTTATTGAATTGAATAAAGCTTGAACTATGTCTTGGTTTAGAGGGATAGGGTTATAGGGAAATAAATTCTGTATGATGACAATAAATTCTTATTCTTTGAATAACTCCTTCCTTCATCAACTCGCACCGTTATGACTTATGTGCAGCAGACATTAACCGGAAAATGATTAATTAAGTAAAGTATTTTACCTGTCTATCTGATTTCCGTAAGTCAAAAAACATAAACATGACATCCTGTTGTTATAGTATTCTTATTATAACTCATAAGTGTTATTCATAAAGTGTGAAGTTAAATACTTAAATAACCTCATGGTGGCTGACCCATGTATTATACTGCTATCTGATTACTAATTTTATAGTTCTATTGTACTATGTAAAAGTGAAACTTGGTCTATTGGCCAGTCTAGGTCATATTTTTCTATGATTTATAGCTAGTAAGATACAATGAAACCAAACTGCATAGCTTCACAATTGCTCAGGACTGCTATTTCCACAGTTCTGGTTGGAGCCCAAGATAGGATTTATTCAATTCACCACCTTTATCTAATTGGACACACATGTTGGCCATGAAAGTTGTTCATAAGATTTGAAAACTCCTGGTAATTAAGCACTACACCTAAAGATGACATATGAAACAAATAAAAAATAAATCTTGCTATATTAGTATATAGGATTAGTATATAAAATGTAAATGATATGTAATCCTAAGGTGGTAGAGGAATTTATATGCCTTTACTTATTTTAAAAAGAGCAATGCAAGCTTGAGTAAGCAAGTAGGTACCTATCTATGTATAGTACTTTCTTTTAAAATTCAATCTTATTATTCTATCTTTATAGACATGTAAAAATTCTTCACCAGTGTGGCAGTGATTAGCATAACTTAAAATGGAAAATAAATTAAATGTTTCTTTAATTTATTTTCAATTTTCCAACAGGATAACCAAATTATTTTGATGAAAAAAACTGAATTCAAATGTATGACATAATAATAAAGGACCACACAATCCACTATTATAACTAGCGGCAACAGAAATACATCATCTGTGAAAATTTCAACTGTCTAACAATCACGGTTCATGAGATACAGCCTGGTGACAACGGACATGGGAGTCTTAGTAATAGGGTCCTGTTTCACGCTTTGGGTTTGGAACCCTAAAAAGTACTATAAAATAGACCCTAGGGAACTCTCCTATAGCAAATTTACCTACATTATTTTCTGGCTTCCTAATAGGAGCTCTTTAGATTTTTTGCCTATAGCTTACTATATCAATGCCCACAAATTAGCTTTCTGGACTATGCAATTATATTTTAATATGTAAGTAAACCATCAATAAAAAATATGTTTAATTCCTGTCTTTTCATAATTAGGTAGAATGGATTAACTGAAGTGTTCTCACATGGGTAGTAGTAGCATGTGCGCCAAGACAGGACGTATGTCATGGCATATATTGATGGTGTATCTTTCTCTCCTATGAAATTAGATGGAGAGCGAGTGAGCAAATCCGTGACAATGGTTTTATCTTGACATGCTATGCGTGCTAACCCCATTGCAAGGATGATAGATAATGTTTAAAAATATTTTTACCCCTACTAACTGTGCAAAAGGCGGAGGATGAAACCAATTGTAACAAATAACAATTTGTACATTATATGACAAGCATTTATTTATACTGATGGAATGAAAAGTAAATACTATTGCTCTGAATTGTTTTAGGTATATGTGGATAATGTGGTCCTGTAGGGCTATGAACCTTTTACAATAATAACCATTATGACTACCTATTATCTATTTTATAAAGGTTTCAAATACTTATCAAATGAATTATCAATGAAAGATTATCTGTTCTTTGTTTTGATGGCTAAACATATTCGCTCTAAATGTTGACACACTAAAACCGGGTTAAAGCGTCATGATGAGTAAAAAATTCACTAAGCAACCCTTCATGGTTAAACACCTTCCCGGCCGCGAGTTCTGCATTTTTAATAACATAGCAACGCAGCCTTCACTGCACGTTTTGTAGACAAACTAATGGGATCGCAGTTGACTATTAAAATTTCAAATCCATTATGCTGATGTTTTATGTTTTAACAATAACTATCGCAATATAAGCGAATATACTTAGTTTCGTAGCTACAATTTTTGTGCAGTTTGTATATATGCAGTACAATTTACCAACATAATTGAGGTCTACATATAAATGGGAGCCGATAAGTTTACTTTGCATTCGTGTGTGTGTCGCGGTTAGTTTATTTATTAGGTAGGTACGTATTTGTAAATTGTCGACCGTTATCGTGTGTTATCAGTGACTGTTGCCGATCTCGCTATCTCGCGGTCGGCATGACCGCACCATCCTGTCATTCGCGGAAGAACCGTGCTAACGCACTCTCGGTTTTCGAGTTGCCTTTCGCTCGTCGGCGGCCCGGTCACACTCGACCGACGTAGTCGTCAGAGTCGGTGCATGTTGCAAAATTACCAATTGGTTCGTTAACCCACTTCCTCAGTGTGCGCCGCCGCCGTTGCGGCAGCTATCCGGTACGCGAGTAATTTGAAAACAATCAGTCGTTTCGAACCTGAATGCATACGCGTGTCAAATATTACCCGGTGAATAACAGTGCAACACAACGGCTCGCTTGATCTTGAGTTTCGTAAATGGAACATAATGTGATACCTACTTGTTATACCAAGATTCTTCTCAGAAGTCAATGAGTATGATAGTTATCTGTGCAGTGCTTTTTGTTCGAGACCTTGTGTTGTGTAGGCAACTGTATAAAAATAATGTTACGACGTCGAGGCACTTACACCGTCAACGCCGATCCAGATAATCGGCACAACAATAGAGAAAAATCTGCAGAACCCGCTACGTTGGTCGTTAAAAAAATTGGTAGGCAACCATTCCTAAATACAGTGAACATAAATGACATTTTGAAAATCTGTCTTATTGTGCGAGATCATGCTACTGATACTGATTGATAACGTTCATAGGTAACTGGTTATCTATAAGTAGGTAGGCACATACGTATACCACTCAGGATGGCAGTTGGAGGGGCGGCCTCTTGTGCCAATCCTTAAATGCAATTAATCAACCTGCTAATTACATAATTTTAAAAACATAGGTACCAAACCTATTAACCAGAGCAAGGCACAAAGAATTATAAAATTGTCAATATAATTTCATTAATAAAATAAGAAATTTAGGTGCCTATATGTATGTACCTACTTAGATGACGTTGCTTTTGCAAAGTAAATACCTTTCCATTCTACATGCAAACCAAATTTGTAGGACTTGTAGTTTTGAAGTTACTAAAATGTTAAGTTAATATAATAGTGTGAAGGTATTATAGTTGGAACAGAGATGGGGACAGAGAATATATTGCCCCGACCGACGTCTTTAAACATGTATGAATGATGACTTAATAAACTTAAATAACCTCTATGGCAGTTGTTATTTAGTTAATTATTTGTGGCTACACTGTGTGAACTTTTCTACACTAAACTAAGCGTATTGCCATCCTTCTTACTACCATAATGTTTTCGCGGCAATGTTTTCAGTGCTTCCAAATACAGTTTAGTTGTCGATTTTGTTGTACGCAAACTATCTTACTTATTACGTTTATATGCATTACATTATACGTTTAAGTTAATTTATTTTAATAATACATACTTACATATTTACGCTAGTTTCGAATATCGATAACCACTGAAGGTAACATTTTATGACTACAATTATTTATGTAAGTACGTCACGATACTTTATTTCATGTGGTCCGATAAGATACATTCGGAGACGATTGGATGTAGGTAACTTCTAAACAAGTAGATACCTACCTAACTTTCCTAGCAAGTGATATCTCATAATTTTATGTCACACGTCTCGTGTTATTCGAATAACAGTCGTGCACGCGCGTCCTTGTAAAAAAACATTTAACCCTAAATATGTAGAAAGTTATGACCCAGTTACAGTGGGATTGTAGAACACTTTTGATTTTAAAAATGCCATGTTTAGTTTCGATTTCTGGTGCATTCATCGATATTATGTTAAGTACGTGATCTTACGGTAACCCACCTACTTATCTCTGCAGTTATCATTTTCTTATTCAGGTTCAGATGGATGTAATAGTTATGTTGGCATATGATGCGCATCCTTCACGTTAGACATTAAATTAAGTGTAATTTTACGTAATTCTGCGACAACACCAACGTCATAACCACAAAACAACAACCATAGCCCGCCTTGGAAATACGCCCAGAATATATTAGGGAAATACACATATCAGTCAGTCAGGCGCATCAGCTCTATTTATTATTAGAGATGTAGTCGCATATTAGTTTATTTGTTAGAAAATACATCTTTAAACATTTCCTCCTCTCCATAACATGGTTACTCTTATAATAATACAGTAAATAAAACTGTGTAGTGAAACAAATGTGCAGGAATGTAATAGTGTCGCTGTACATTTCACCGTCCTTTCACTTTTTAACGCTCACAAGTTGCTCTACTCTAGTAAAATTAATCGTTACATCTTTGTCAGTCTATTCATCGTAAGGTGTTAGGGCAAACGTTCCCGATAAGACGGTCAGAGTGGAGAGAGCTTAGCATAGTAACAAGAAGGCGCATTTTCTAAGGTGAGCGATGCGTCATAGAGCTGGCGCGACCGGTTCCCCCATTATCTGCGGTTAGTCTCTTGCGACGATAGGGCCTTGGTAGAATTCAGAGGCGGAGCGCGTGCGGGCGGCGGCGTGCGCGCTCAGCGTAGAGAACCGCACGGTATCGCTTTACACGAACAATGGTTTGCACTTCGTAAATACGTAGATAATACAACTATGTAGGTTTGAGTTTGGTAGGCAGAGAGTACGAGAATCAGCAACTCTGTACTACATTATGTATTTATTCTCACCTTACATATTCACAATTTCATTAGATAAAATCTTAATTTACGCTACTTTTATTGGTGATCCTCCCTCTTTTTTTATTCGAATTCTTCCATCAGGTGTTAAAGGATAAATATTATTTCATCATCTCCCTATGCTCAACAGGACATCTTCCTCATATCATCATAAATATCATCCGTTATCCTTAATTATTGAAGCTTGCCTAATATCAGTTTCAATTAAATGTACCATTGGTTTCATTAAAATTATTTTTGCGACTACAATTAATCATTACATGATCGATTTGTGAATCGTATCGTCGGAAGGGTCTTAACGTGAGTGGGAACCCAACAAACTTCGCCAAAAGTTTTAATCCAATTGTCATGAGTCCCTGACGACCATAATTCTATTAGCGCCCGTGTACATATCTATTGGGTGTACTTGTAATTATTCCAATATATATACCTTTTTACCCAGTATGGTACAGAGAGATATAGTCAAAGCTGACTTGACTATATTGATTTTGTATGAGCGTACCCTATTTTAAACCTCGACGATGAAGGTCTATTTGTGGCATCATACTTCGCACCAGATCGTGTGCACCATTTTCAACTGGACCTTCTGTTCGCTAGCTAAAATTAAACGTTCTTAGCCTTTTTGGTAGGCATCAATTTAGCAAATCCAAGACTATTTCGTTACGCAGTAGAATCCCGAACGAAACGAATGTAAGAATATAAGCCGTTATTTTTTTCTAATGGCGATAGTATATTTAAAAGGTGTGTCGGCACTTAAAATGATATCTCATGGCAAGTTGGAATCTGAAGCTCTTGATTCTACTTGATTCTATGATCTGGTGGCGGGCTTAAAATGCGGCTTAGGGTGGAACTAGACACTCTGAAATGGATTGGAACTTATTTGAATCGATACGAGGAGCACTATCTAATTAAACTGTTGAGAATGTTTTATCTTTCGATTAAATATTTGAATCGAATCTGCCTAAGTAAACGTCTATTTTCAAACAGTTTATGAGTGAGAGGGGGTTGTTTTGAGGTACATAAGTAAATTAAACTGTAAGTAGAAGAATTTTTATGGTATGTTACTTAAGCTCCAGCAGCGTGTAGAAGTAGGCTACCCAAAAGTCATTGTAGAGTTGTTTTAGATGTGAAATGTGAATAAACAAACTTATATTACAAGAAGTGGCAAGATAATCATGAAGGGACGGGATTACGGGATATAAGAAAATTGAACTCATAATGCTTGTTTGTTTATGGAAGTTATACGGATTGCACTAGTTCACTTTTGTATTGTGTGTGTACACAGTCATTTAAAGTTGAGAATTATTGAGAGTTCGTGTCAGGTGACGTCATATCGAAATTATCACCGGTTGTATAAAAAGGTAGACACGAGCGCATGCGATGTGATACTGATATGATACGAAATGCGACAACAATAGCTTTCCTATACATATGGTGCGAAGTGGTGCGGGTTCTACTTCGCAATGTATGTGAAGTAAACGATTATTGTAGGCAGTTTACATACCTACTCATACCAAGTTTTCCAATCGTCAACAAACAAATGCATTGTGTACGTTATCTGACAATGATTTTAGTCATTACATTATTATAGTGACGATCAAAAATGGCTCAACCCCGGACTCTACGTTAATACATATCTATTTATCTAGGCAGTTTACTTGTTTTTCAAGAACCTTTATCCGTTTCGTTTGGTTTGGTCTGATATTCAAATGAATAAATTAATATTCTTTCCGTCATAACATTCATGACTGAAAGTATGGCAATAGTGTACCTATTTGTCGCGAAGTTTGAATTAGCACCATATGCTTCTGTAACAAGAATCGACCTTTACGGGGCGGGGCGGTAGTTAATATTTCCCGCGCGGCCAACCGGCAGTCTACCACGACGCGCGCTCGCGGGCGATCCTCTGCCAAGCTGGAGTGTTCCGCAGGGCCGGTATGCTTCGAAAAACTCGGTGTTTCCGACGGGCCCACTACGGTGGCCCTCCGCCCCGTCGGAGAAGTGGTCGCACGCTCCGAACCCGCGCTTCTGCGTTTACTTGATACAGAAAAAAGTGGCCAATTGAGTCGGGCTCGTGATCGCATTTCGTCTTTCTGTAAAAAACTTCGGCGTACCATCAGTGAGTGTTTAAACATCTACATGATTGTAAAGTTACTGATGAGTCCCGAGTCGGTGTTGTTCTCATTAGTGTTACACACGGCAACATTGGGCAACATTGCGGCTCTTGATGTATATTCTTGCCATTGTGTATGTTCATGTTCACCGTCAATGTTCTAATATTGCTTTTGTGTTTTGCTGCGACACGCAGGCGACGTGGATACTCCTAAAAAGGCAGAGCTGGCTCCAGAAAAGAAGGCTGCCTCCTTGCATCGTAAGTGCTAGACCGGCGCACGACATAGTTCAGCTTTAGTGCCATGAATCTGTTTCCACTATTTCACCACCACTGGTATAGCGAACATCCTCCTCTTGATGTGGAAATAATTCCTGGAGCAAAGATTTCCAATATGCAATGAGATTGGAGGATTATCGCATACCACCAATCCTAAACCATTTCTTAATTGTTATTATTTACTCTATTGGTATTTGTCCTGATTGTGGTTGAGTAGTGCTTGATTCAATTTGGGTTTTGGATCCGTTTTCAATAATATTAAAATTATTCACCTATTTATTTTTTCTGTAGTTCCTACTTCCATCATTCTTACTTACACGAAATTCAGTGCACCTAGAAATATACTTACTTCTCCTTCTTCCCTTCAAGTTTTAATTATAGGTATATTGAACTGTTGGAAAGAACTTACGTACAGGAGCTTACTAATTATTGATGAAATGTTTTATATTACTAGAGATTTTCAATAATTTCTAAAGAAATAAGGATTTAAGTACTACATCGATCGACATTTTGTGAGTTCAAACCTGTTGGTTTGTTACATAACTAATTACACGTAACGAATTGCTTGTTAACATGTCAATCAAGATATCAGTTCTCAGTGATATTGTCTTTTCATACCGTCTCAATAATTAAAAAAGGCGCCTTTAGTTGGATGCTGTGATACGAACGGAAATAAGCAGTTTTTATGTAGGTTAGCGAAAGTTATTTAAAGGTTTTTACCCTGTTCTAAAATGTCAAGACGATATCTTTATATCAGCTTTTTTTCTATAACAAATAGTTCAAATAACATTTAAGATACATAGGTTTGTATCTATGTATCTTAAATGTTATTTGAACTATATAGTTATTGTTAACTACCTATTCGATAACAAGCAAAAAAAATTATTAACAGGTTTCATGCAGTTGTTATTCAAGGTCGTGAAAACAGATTGATTTGTGTAAATAAAAGTATTATGTGCTGGTTCAGTTGTTTCTAAATTCCAGTGCCAGGTGATTGCGATACCTATCAAGCATTCAGTGTACCGGACCTAATTTACTATCTAATACCTACCTAATTCCCACAACTGACGTACAACCGTAGACCGAGCACAGTAGATGTTTTTATTTTTAACGTCGAAAATTCTTTGATGGATACCTTGCCACTTCGGGGGTAGTAGCAGGGTTGTGTGGGGTCCCGGCAGAAGGCCACTATACCCACTTAAAACCGACGGTGTACCATCCTCCGCCTGTGGCCCCGCGGGGTCGCACTAGCATGCACTGCAACGCACCGGCAAGGACAGTAGGTGCCTACGTAGTCTCTTAATTTCATATTTATATAACGTGGGAAATAATTATTTAGATTTAGAAGATTAAACTGACTTTTCATTGGCCCTACGTTTACTAGTTTGTTACGGAATATATTCAACGAAAAATAAACATCACGTTATTTTGCACATTAAATTATTTTCTGTCTAACTTCCTGTTTGTGGGCACGAGCGTCTGCACTTTACTTTCTAATGAGTTTACGCTCATGTTCGAAATAATTTACGCCAGCACGTTACGCGATGTCGAGTGCCCACTCTATTAGTAATTTAATAACTTTACAATGCACATAGTGTAGAAATAGTTATGCGTCCAGATGCATGACGCAAAGGGACCTCCTCTGCACTCCATTCGTAAAAATGACGTACGTAGCTTCTTGTTTATAACAATGAATGCTCTCAACGCATAGTAATTCGTTGTCCTTACATCTTTGTTTGTTTTCTTCCACGTATTATAGTTGCGCACAAATGTCCTTTGTTGAATCAATACCATTTCTGTGTCGCCTTTCTGGCACTCGCAATTATTTATTAGAATAAGTCACAATGAGGCCTATTCCGGAAAACTCTCCTTGAATTTCGAAACTTTTGGCAGCAGTCCGATTTATTAAGAAAATACTGCAAAAGTTAACTTCGTCAGATGTAAAATTACTTAATAGTACTAGTATGATTGCCTATCTATTATTCTTTTATCTTGCAAATGGATTTTACACCATAATACGATTGTGACAATGAAATATCGTGTAGGCAATACTTTCTTTTGAATCTTGTTTTGATTGTCATTATTTGTGATTTATATTGAAACTATTATAATTATGGTCATTTGGGTATGGGGGTCACTTATTGTTGGAACACATACTGACTTGCCTTGCATACGGTGATGTCTAACGTATATTAATCGCATTAAAGGTTAAATATACAGTATAGGTAGGTAGGTACTTAGATAAAAAGCTGATAAACAAGGGTGGAGTGTGCTTGGACTATGGGTTTACGTCAATACAGGTTGCTATGGGTGTGGCAGGTTAGCTTAGCACAGACCGGGGAGGTCTTATATGGCAGTCATGTTGTATGTCACCTATTCCCCCTACAGTATACACCACGCCAACTATTGGAAACATAATTGCTACATCTAGATCGATTTACCTATATAGACACCAGAAATTTTAATCACTGCAGTTATCCAATGGCATCAAAGTATCGATCAGTTTCAGAGAAACGTGGATTGGACGTGGACCTGCGTGATTGATGGACGCTTCGTGAACATAAGTTTTTTAAGCAAGTGTTTGCTTGACGTCTAATAGTTGTTTAAATCACGCTTAGATACATAGATAGGTGCGTTGGCAATTTTAATAAATACATCAAATAATATAGGAAAATTAGTTTTAAATTCATCCTCGAAAGTTTACAATTGCGTACATAGGTAAATTATACTGACTTCGTGTTATAAATATGGTGTTTATGTAGGTATACAATTTTGATCAGCTATGTGGTCAGACTGGGCTGGGTCACATTATATAGTCTCAGTTTACACACCAATGGTAATTAAACTTGTTTATTTGTTCGCTGCCCTATAACTGTGTATTATGTATGTATGAAGAGTTCGTGTGTGGAAAATGGTGCAAAAGGCTATTTAAATGTACTGAGTTCAATTCAAAATACAAACAAACGTGTGTGTTTGATATTGGAACGTAGTTCCTTATGGCGCGTTGCGAAAAGGGGCTAGACGGAAAAAATTAAGACTAAAAGTGTCGACCGACACTTTTGTAAATCTGTGTGTGATTTCGATTCCGAAGTCGATGTGTGTGTGTGTGTATGTATATGTACAATTTTTTTGCTTTTTTTCATTTCAAAAGGAAGTTCTTTCCATCCGGGTGTCCCTTGACACCTCTCAAGTATTTTTTTTCTCTCTGTTCTCTGCTCAAGGATAATTAATTCACAACTTCTGATTGTATTCGTATGAGGTTTTCAATATACATTGAAGGTTGACTAAAGTCACCAGTTGGTACATAGTTTTTCCCACCGGGTGTCATCTGTTCGGCTTAGATGACCCCACTTAACAGAGCGGAGTTTTCACCTACGTTAGCAATACGAATCAGAGAGCGGTCAATCCGTTTGAAACTCAAACTACTGCGATCTATGGCTCGTAGACAGATCTTGAGCTTGGACTTTTCGTCTACGACTCGATTTTAAAATTGAAAAAAGCATTTTTGAGGTTTTATGTAACTGCGTAATTAAACATAATGCAGCGCCTACTTACAATCCAATACTGAATGTCCAATGATTCGATCTTCGAAAGGACTTCCGTATCTATATGTGCGCACGTGGGTATGTAGTGCAGAGCATGGGTATGCATAACATGCTCCTATGTGTCTAAAACCTCTGCTCTAGCTAGTCATGACGCGACGCTATGATATGAAGTGGCCCACCCGACCGTGAATAGATGTGGTGTGCGTTTAACCCATGTTCAGCCCTATGCATGCCTTGGCAGCTTTTCAGTGCTCAGCCCTGCATATATTACTTTAACTACCTGCGTAATTCCCGCTGAGACTAATTATATGAACCAAATGAATACAAATATTTTTTAACATGTAGGGTAAAACCCCCAGCTTAACCTGTAAAACCTTAAGCGCTTACTCGGAGAAAATCAGTCACCAAAACGCTCTATGACCCGTTATTTCGCTAAAAGAATATTAGATTATAGAATATCCACTCGTTTCTGAATTTTTCGAGATTTTTGTAAAAAAATAATAGAAACATATAAGTTTTTTACATTTGTTCCAAAATTTTCCGATTACCCGGTTACTGGCACAAGTACTGGTCCTTAAGAAAATGCGTAAAAAAGGGCTTTTTTAGTATGTCCCAAACAAACTTAAAGTTTGTACTAATTAAGTCTGAATTTGAGGTTAAAGTTAGAGTTTTTACATTTTTTTACATAAAATCAGGGGTTAAAGTCATGGTTTTCTTGTTATTTTAACTTAAAGTCATAGGCGCCAATAAGTGGGGAGATGCCAACAGTGGGTATTGTTACCCTAACGTTTCAGGTTTTATTTTTCTACTATCGTGTCATCTCGGTATAATCATGTTGGCCATGTTAATAAATTAACCTAAAAAATCTTATGAAAATTGCTATGATTTCTGTTTACTTTATAAACTTTTTTTCTGTTTTAATATAATAATGGACAATGAACGACGTTTTAATACATATGCCCTGAATAAAAATATAAATCTTGAAGGTCAGTTTGCAATGAATAGATATACCTACTTACCTGTAAGTACTTTTTCAGGAATCAAGACCAACATAATGTCATACAAAACAATCAAAATAGTGGTCTGCTACTGAAAATAAGTTACAATGATAATGCTCGGTCACGCTTCACTTATTATATTTATTTGTGGTTGAAATGGATGCAGTCGACGACGTCACGTTACAATCGCGTACAAAAGGCTGTTTGATCTGTTACTAGTATTTCTTATTGTGATTTCACTACTGAACTGTATCTACACCATGAATTCATATTATGTTGTGTAAAATGGCTTCTATAAATATTTTCTTTATTCCATTCCTGTTTCACACAAAAATATTATTTTCGAATTCGATCTGTGAATTACTTGCTATAAACGCCGAGCCGGTAAATGGGAGCATCGCCAGAGGCATATGCGTATCTGCATTTCAAATATGTGTAGCCTACTAACCTACGTAGGGGTAATTTCTGTCGACGTCTGGCGTCTATGGTTTGAATCCCCCTCGCATTGATGAGAAACACATAAAAAATAAATCTAATATTTTAATCTATCATCCTAGTCTGGTATAGTACCTAATTAAATTAAATTAAGTGCAATTATTATTACCATTCTAATAATACTATATTAACTCTCTTTTGAACTATATTAATACGTTTGAAATGTAAAAACAAATAATTTTAAATGTAGAAGGATAATGGACTGTGATTGATGTAATTGGTAATCCATTTTACAGGCAAGGACGGCTCAAAGGTGACGACTGTGGTGGCGACGCCGGGGCAAGGCCCCGACCGGCCGCAGGAGGTCAGCTATGCTGACATGAAACTCATCGGGAACGGCAGCTTCGGCGTCGTCTACCAGGCCAAACTATGCGACACCGGCGAGCTCATTGCCATCAAAAAGGTGCTCCAGGACAAAAGGTTTAAGGTGAGTATTGTAGATTTACTACACTCTCGTAAATATTTAGTTTGCCTTTTAATTATGCCGTGAATTGCGCCGCGTCATAATCCTTGATTTCCCTTATCATTAGCGACAATCATTGATGCAGAATTATGCCATACAATAGCTATATAATGCTCAAACGCCATAAAGAATATCATTAAAATAAAATAAAATATCTAGACTTTAGTATTATTATTACAGTACATTTGTATATTAAATTTCATGTTACAGAATCGAGAACTTCAAATAATGCGACGACTGGAGCATTGTAATATTGTCAAGTTGAAATATTTCTTTTACTCCAGTGGAGAAAAGGTAAGTGCTTATTCAAAACAATTTTCTATATTTATTTCATGCGTCAATTTGTTTTCATAGACTGTTTCTAGTTAATGGTAGATTTTAGTTTTATTTATGGTTGGTTTGGATCCCATCGAATAATCGTCAATCTTGTTATAATAGTTATAATCTTGTTATAACATTTAGTTAACGGTTTATGATTAAAAGGTGATAAGTATTGTGTTTTCAGTAACAAAATAAGCTCCTCCATTGAATTAATTAGTTCCTCTATTTGACGTCTACCATTAACGATTTATTGTTTACGATATTGCAATTTATTCAAGCCAATTTAAATACCCTCGTAAGAAATATCCTTTAAGCCCCGTCTCGAAGTGTAAATGTGTTTTGATTTGGTTAAGTTGATTTTTAGTTCGCTTTAATGAGGGTGTATTATTTGTGTGTTTTATTTGGGGGAAGGCGGCAGTGCCCGCAGCAGTGAGCTCAATGTTAAACGCAATGCAGTCTCGTGATGTCGCAGTACGTTTATGAACCAATTAGATTGTTGCGCTAGTGTGCTAACGCACAGATTAGGCCTACCAACTCAGTCTGCGGTTACCGAACGATATTTTTTTATTGTGCGAATTGCGCGATCGATATACTCAGTTGAATTTAAAGTATCGCTCGGTAACCTTGGAAGCCCGTCAGACCGTTGTGTGCGTACTTGATTAATTAAGAGCAAGTCTTGTCACATCATCATAGCTGTAATCTTTCAGCCATGAGCTTTTACATCTGAACAGGTCAGTCACGGTCCACCATGTTCTTTCATCATCATTTCATAGACGCCTTTTTACATCGCGTCATTCAACCTGTGTTATATGATTTTTTAACTGCTGTTCGCTTCTCATATTTTTTGTTTTCTGGCAGGCAGCTTTAGCGTTAAATTGGCATTATCTGCACTCACTTGTGAACACTGCGAAATATTTGTAATATTACTGTACACGCACATTGAAATTTTTTGTAAAAATATCAGTTACGTGATTGTGAAACCAATGAAAAGGGTGGTTATCTTTCTTATGTATTTCACCTTCGCCAAGGTGTTATTGAATTCAAAGTGTTATTTTATAAAGCATCAGAAAAATACTTTGATTCGATTTGAAATTTAATTGAAAATGTGTTTCTACATAACACTAAATACCTAAACCAACCTTGGTTCACCTTATAAGGCTAAAGTGGTCAATGCACAGAAATAAGGACAGCCAAGGCAACGCATACGCCAATCATATTACGTTTACTTGGTAATTTAAAATGATCAAGTTAAACCACATCAAAATAATTGATTTATGATCTTGAAACTACTTTTTTAGAGAGTGTAATTCAGTTTCCGAGTTTTAGATGCGTGCATATTGAATTACCTGCCAGAAGCGTTGGTCCACTGCCAATTTGAAAGTCTACTTGCCTGGCTGAATATTATTTTGTCATATTTTTCAACTTACACTGTTAAAAAGCTTACAACGAGTTTCAAGTTGTTTTTTTGTACTTATGATTTCGAAGTCTGGTTTTTTATGCAGTACTTTTGTGGTTTGACTATGTTTTTTATATTATAAATTTACCAGGATATTATGCATCGTTCTTATTTTAATTTATTTACATGTGATATCAGAATAAGTCTTCTAAGATAAGTAATCTTGGATTTGTTGGATTTTATTTGGCTTCCATATGGTTACCCATTTATTTTTCATACAAACAATATCAACTAAGTAGGTAGTAATGTAATAAAAAAATATAGATTATCCACAAAGTATAAAGAAAGTTTAAATTAATTTACAACAGGACTACAAAACACTTGTATCAAAAAATTGCTTTGTGACACCAAAGACTGTAAATTAATTAAAATGTTTGGGTTACTCTTTTATGTAAAAGTCGATCAAATATATAAAAACTGCGTGTTACTTTTGTGGTTAAATTACAAATTAATTCTATATTATCATTACAGAAAGACGAAGTGTACCTGAATCTGGTGCTGGAGTACATACCTGAGACTGTGTATAAAGTGGCACGCCACTACTCCAAAGATGAACAAACCATACCCATTAGTTTTATAAAGGTATGATATGTTATTAATGTTATACCGTTGTTATACCGTTATGTATGTTATTAATGTAACCCATTCCATTCCCATGTAAAAAAACGCTCTACGCGCGTATACCATAATAGAAGATAACCTATCTACCAGCTAATATGCACATAGACTTAGAGGCTGACAGAACACAAGTAGTATCTAATAGTGTGTCAGGCCAAAATGTACAATATGTACCAGACAACATAATTTATATCTTATTTATATTAAAAATATGTTATGTATATTATGCATTAATGAATATTTCCGTATATCACGTCTACGTGAACTTACCATGAAGGAATGGCTTTATGACAACATTGTCAAAATGACATATTTTTAATTATAGTAACGTTAGGGACGCCCTTTGGCAGCAATTTAGTAGCCTGCTTGAACAATGTAAAAAAATGATTCTGATTATGTGTGTCTGCATCCACAGCTGTATATGTACCAGTTGTTCAGAAGTCTCGCGTACATCCACTCGCTGGGCATCTGCCACCGGGATATCAAGCCGCAGAACCTGCTCCTAGACCCGAAGAGCGGCGTGCTGAAGTTGTGCGACTTCGGCTCGGCCAAGCACCTAGTGCGCGGCGAGCCGAACGTCTCCTACATCTGCTCGCGGTACTACCGCGCACCGGAACTCATATTTGGTGCCATTGACTACACCACTAAAATCGGTGAGTTCTTTATACAATATTTGTGCCACCCCGAATATCACACGCATGAGTGTTGTAACCGGGATAGAGTAGCTTTTTATTATTAAAAGATTGTTTTGAATTGGACCCCTTACCCAGTATTTTACCTATTTGCACTATATACGACAAAAGTTATGTTAGTTTGAGAGGTTTCCTTTTTTGCAGACGTTTGGAGCGCGGGCTGCGTAGTAGCGGAACTGCTGCTAGGCCAACCGATCTTCCCCGGCGACTCCGGCGTCGACCAGCTCGTTGAAATCATCAAGGTATATCTTATATTATTCGTTAATACAAGAAGAAATTCCTATAAAATTAAAATTTATGAGTATTCATTAAGCTCTTCAATATAGGTCTTTGAGGTGTAATCTTGAGGTCATTGACCAGGATGGATCGTAATAGATATTGCCCTCTCAGAACTTATAACTATAATGTTCTGCTCTCGATGTGATTGTGCCCTACATGCAGACATTTTTGCAGGTTCTAGGCACTCCCACTCGAGAACAGATTCGAGAAATGAATCCTAACTACACGGAATTCAAATTTCCACAAATCAAGAGTCACCCTTGGGCTAAGGTAAAGTAGCACTTTGTTTTCATTATCCTTACGACCCATCCGCATGAATATCACTGATATGCCAGACACAGACTGGTTTCCATTTCAATAACACTCACTCCTGTGTTTTTAAGGGTCGACACGGGTTATTTTGTATGTAGGCATATGTGGGTTTAAATAGTTTTTAAGGCGATAATCGACTAGCAACGGCTGTTGGGTGTGGCAACATGAACAAGCACCGAGGACCAAAGTATACACGCGTAATACATTTTATTTCCTTACTAACGCATACTATAATAAACTTTCATCACAAACAACAAGAGCACACATATTGTAAATAAGTATAACCTGGCACAGGTGTTTGCCTCTGCTTGAGAATAAAAATCTAAGATTTTTGTTCTGACGGAAACTCGATGGCTTAGTAGCCTAAAACGTAACAAAATTGACATAGTAAAACTGTCTTCAAATTACCAGTGCATAATACTTCTTTGTAAATTTTGTAATTCTATTTTCACTTTGATCGAACTAGACAAACATACTTACTTTTTTTTTACTAAAACGTTATAATAAAATACTTTCATAATTGAGTTCATAACATCCATATAAGCCGTATGCTGTCCTTTTTACCATCGTTATACCCTTCTAAGTTGTCACTGTAGTATGGTTTTACATTCCACATGTGATTAAAAGGCGCGCATCATTGCAGTTGATGTTGGAGCGCACGTCCATGCCCAAGTCTGCCACTGACCACCAGCGTATCCGAGTAAGACTTGTGCGGCAGTCTAGATGACTTCATTACTTTTTGTCTTGTAGACACTGGGACACACAAGTCGAATTAGACTCACAGCCTTTGGGTATTGCTCGAATAAATTTAATTTATCAACAGAAAAAAGTGGTTATTCTTATATAAACAGATTATTCGTGGTTTAACTCAGAAACGTCTTTCTAGTTCTAAATTGAGCTTTCTAATACAAATGTGTCCCAGTTCGATGAGATTTTGCGTGTTATATCGACTTAAAACTAATTTCATTAATTATACAAGGCATATTTTAATTTTAAATGAAGTCATTTAGAATTAATTTTGAATTTATAAGAGAGGAGCCTTTGGCATGAATTCGACGACCAGAGTGCCAAATAACTAATCAGTTGACACTGTTTCTTACTGCCATGTTTGTTGGTGTTCAGTGTGCATTCATACTGTGCGACTCTGTGCCTAGTTTGTTTTAAACGAGTTCTCGGTTTACAGATAACGATTTTATTAAGATTATTTTTTCTAAAATAAGTATCCTACCCAATAATGAAAAAACAAACAAACTTACAGCGTGGCACTCTAGGGTTCGACTAAAAAGTTTCGTTTAAATGATTTTTTTCTAACTAATAATATGTAAATACTGAAGTTTTTTTCATGTATTAACTCGTCGTTTTATTTTAACATTTTGATGTCCATTTGAACCTTTTTAAAGCACAATTAACTAGGATAAAAGATTTTACCCATAGACGTTTAGAACTTACCTATTATAGTTTTGTACATATTATCGTATAAGATACTACAAGTCCACACAATTTCACACACTTCGCTTTAATAACACCTTTACATAGTGTCCTGGGTTACAAATGTAGGTATGATTGCAGTTGTTACCTAATCCACTTATTTAACTTATCTAATTTATCTTTTTTCTAAAAAGTGCCACTCGGAAGTCTGTGGTTTTAGGTCGGCATAGTCTTCGCTTCATCCGTCTGCGCGATTCTGTAATAATGTACTTCCAATTTATAATATAACTTCCTCGGCAGTTACAATTATAATTATAATACAGTTATAATTATAATACATTGCACATTTTAAGTAAGTACATTCTTCGCTCAATATGTGATTGGAAACAATGGAACCTCCCAGTGCTCGCAGTCACATAATGAGGTCTGCGATTGATCGTAGCGTATGTCGCGACAGGTGTTCCGCGCGTGCACGCCGCCGGACGCGATCTCGCTGGTGTCGCGGCTGCTGGAGTACACGCCGGGCGCGCGCCTCTCTCCGCTGCAGGCGTGCGCGCACAGCTTCTTCGACGAGCTGCGCGAGCCCGCCGCGCGCCTGCCCAACGGGCGCGCGCTGCCGCCGCTGTTCAACTTCACGGAGTACGAGTTGGGCATCCAGCCCTCGCTGAACGAGTTCCTGAAGCCGCGCGCGGGCGCGGGCGCGGGCGCGGGGGCGGGCGGCGGCGCGGGCCCGGCGGCGGACGGCGCGGCGGCGGCGGGCGGCGCGGGCGGGGCGGGGGCGGGGGCGGGCGGCGCGGAGGGCGGCGCGGAGGCGGCGGGCGCGGCGCCGGCGCACGAGCCGCGGGCGTAGGCCCTCTAGTGATAGTTAGTTTGTGTTGGCCATCGGGATAAATTAGATGCATAATAGGTGTTCCCGGCTCGTGCCCGCGACGCCCGCCGCGGAGCCCGGGCCGGCGCGGGCGCGACTCCGCCGCAGATTCCGAACCGCCGCGATGTGATCGCTTTGTACTTTTGTAAGCTCAAATTGTCCCCCCGTGTACATACCTTATGCGCTGAGTTTGAATGTTCATTCGGAAAACGATAGACCGTTATCGTCTGAATAAATTGTTTTGTTTTAATTCATTTTAATGTTTCATCCGTTTCGGTCTTTGAAATGGTTTCGCTTTTATCTGTAGCCTTTAGTGTACTCGGTGTGAGACGTTTTATCATAGAGAGGTTAGTCGCATGTTTGTTCGTTTCGCTCGGAGCGCCTTTCGGTAGGGGTGGACCGTGGACGCATGATACTTGCCTCGCTTGGGCCGTGTAATCAGTAGGGAAGACATATTTAGTAGTGTATTAGAGTATTTATTGTTGGAAATTACCACTGACTCGTGAAACATACGAAGCGTATGCCTAGTGTTATTTCAACGATGAAACTTAGCACATGAAATATTTGGTTTTCAAACATAAAACGCATACACCTACTTGTAAATTTTTATAACTAGCGTAAACTGATCTCTCAAGATAATTTATAATGATGATATCTCAGAATATTATGTATTTGTATAAACAGTTCAGAGAATATAAATTTTAGATATATTACACATATAGATACTTGTTTTTTTTCGGCAACTTCTACGAAAGATTTTCTTTGCGATGTATTTTTGTCTTTACTGGATAATCGTACCTATATTTAATAGCACTGTCGGTGTCCTAATTATAACGACATAGTTTTTGAATAATATTGTATTCTATATTCAATAAATGATATTTCTATTATAAAAAATTGTCATTGAGAACATTATGGTTATTAGTAGTCATTTATGAAAACAATGTTTAAAATAATGCTTAAATTTCATGTCATAGTTTTTAAGTATTGGAGTAATTTCATTTTGCACTTCTATTTGGCATACAGTTACAAATTAGGGAAGGTTTTAAAACCGCTAAGTATAGACTAACGAAATCTTATCATGGTGTAGAAGTAGCCTAAACGCATAAACTTATTGGTGTACTGTCGATATCTTTTGCACCAAATTGAATAGAACCTGGTATCATAAAATTAAGGGCAGCTGGATAAACTAGTTGGCAAATAATTATATACTATTTGCATCGATCCATAACCATGCAACAGCATAAGCATGCATTAATAATGATAAATTAACAATCAGTTACTAACCAAATTCGATTTTATTATTCTAATCAGTAAGTAAGTAACTTCTGATGCTTAATTTATAAATAATTTGACACTTAGGTGGTTACATTATTATCATACATCACTTATATAGCCATTTAAATACCAGGCCCACAACCGCATAGTATAACTTCATTGTACTATTTACATTTATTACACGGCAAGGTGTATTGCTAAACTCAATCTTCCTCTAGTTCATCAGCTTTTCGGTGTCGTCTATCGGACCCGCCACATCGTCCTAGGCGAAGATTGATTTCAGTTTCCTATCGCCTGTTATTACTTATAAATTATCGTACTTTAAGAGGAGCGCTCTGCGCAACGCTTTGAAATCACACAATAGTGGATCTTAGTTTTTGTCGTTAAGGCTATTAATTTGCTGGAACACCCGTATAATTCGTGTAAATATATTATAATTATTATCTTTATGATATGACTCTCGAGCGCCGCGCTCCTGCCGGCGCCCGGCGTGTGGCGGCGGACGCGCACCGCCGCCGCGACGCCCCGCAGCGGACTCGGTACGAGACAGTAGTTTAGATATTACGTGTATTTTATTAAGTCTATCTATCTAATATGAATTTTGTAATCGACGTTGCTTCTAAAGACCTTCTGTGTAAAAAGTTATAAGACATACTTACTAGTGACCTGAATGTTTGAAGCGATGTTATTGAAAGTTCTTCATCCCACTGAATTCTCACTCTCACGATTTGCGTGCACGTTTACTACAGGAGAATTTATCGTAAAATACATAGTTCGAAGAAGAGTTATGACTTATTATATAAATTATTTTAAAGTAATTTCTTTCATATTACTGTAATAATATTAAATTTAATAGTGAGTGAAAAATTGTATTTTGTTTTCATATTTGTTTTACTGAATTTGAATACTTCGTAACCTCCCATATCGTTGTTAGTTATGAATGAAAATAACATAATTATTAAAAGTAAATAATTAAATGAATAGTAAGCATGGATTTTTATTTAATAGTAAATAATGGGCCTTACCTTTATGGGCCTCGGTCCACACATCCTTTCCTTATTCATTTTTATAGCGCTATGTTATCATCTCCAAAACATGGTGTGCAGTGCAGTGGATTGGGTGGCATTATATCTAATAACTACTGATTGCCTAGTGTGGCAATTTTCAGTACACTTTAATAATTGTAAAATAAAATGCCTGCTACTTCAGCTATAAAATCGCAGGTAGATTTATGTCTACATAGATAAAATAAAAAACTGCCACTTTGCCGCCATAATTGTTTTTTTTTTAATATCTAACACATAAATCGAGTCTGGAAGTTTAGACAGCGGTTCACCACAATAAATATAGCATGTATCAAAGCTTATATACTAAGAATTTCTAGTATCATTAACTATATGTAGGTAGTTAGTAAGGACTAATCATGTGAGCATTACAAGCATTTTACAAAATTGCAAAGAATTGAAATGGAAGCCTTTATTTATTTAAAAAACTATCAAAGCTTTGAAATATTTGACCCCAAAAAATCTTGTAGTAAGATTTTCACTTGGGTCAAAAAGCAATACATTTTAAAAACTGCCGCCTTTATCACTGTCGTAAGGTATTTGTAGGTAACATTTTTTTTGATTTGCCCTTGCTATAAATTACTTGACATTGGCAAAATATTAAAATTAAATAAAAACGATAAAATAAAAATATTTTAGTCCTACAAGTGATGCCCCCCTGTGTCAGAAAGCGGAACTAACTAGCGTACTTCAGTAATCGCGATCCTCTGCGTGACTAAGTAGTCCAGCTATTTGGCGCTAGGTGGCGCCAGATGTCGTTTAGCGCACGCTAAATTAAATGTTCATGTTACGAGTGTTTTTCGGTTTGAGTTAAAAGCTTCTAGTTTGTATATACACCAAAATTTTAGTCCCAATTAATGAAAATGATTTATGCACTGTATCAATGGTCAATTTAGAATTTGAAAAAGATAAAAATAAAAAACACACCTTATAAAAATTTTGAACCCTAAAAACTAAAAAACCGGCCTAGTGCAAGTCAGACTAGCGCACGAAGTGTTCCGTACCATTCATAAAAAAGAACCAAAAAGATCATGTTTGTTGTATGGGAGCCCTCTTAAATATTTATTTTATTCTGTTTTTAGGGTTCCGTACCCAAAGGGTAAATCGGGAACCCTATTACTGAGACTTCGCTGTCCGTCCGTCTGTCACCAGGCTGTATCTCATGAACCGTGATAGTTAGAGAGTTGAAATTTTCACAGATGATGTATTTCTGTTGCCGCTTTAAAAACAGATACTAAAAAACAGATTAAAATAAATATTTAAGGGGGCTCCCATACAACAAACATGATTTTTTTGCCGTTTTTGTAAATAATGGTACGGAACCCTTCGTGCGCGAGTCTGACTCGCACTTGGCCGGTTTTTTAGTTATAGCTATTTGTTGTTCTAGCGGCAAGAGAAATACATCATCTATGAAAATTTCAACTGTCTATCTATCACGGTTCATGAGATACAGCCTGGTGACAGACGGACGGATGGACGGACGGCGAAGTCTCAGTAATAGGCTTCCCGTTATACCTTTTGGGTACGGAACCCGAAAAACGAGCAAAAAAATCACGTTTGTTGTATGGGAGCCCCCTTAAATATTAATTTTATTCTGTTTTTTAGTATTTGTTGTTTAGCGGCCACAGAAATACATAATTTGTGAAAATTTTAACTCTCTAACTATCACGGTTCATGAGATACAGCCTGGTGACAGACGAACGGACGGACCCTTTGGGTACGGAACCCTAAAAAAATCTATTTATGCACATAAATATGATTTAGGAATTTGGTCTGTTTTACCCTGAGGGTTTACCCCATGGTTTTCCTTACTCTGTCTACCAATGATATTTTAATATCATTGCTGTCTACGCAAATTGTCATTTTTCGTGTGACTGTCAAATAAATGAAAAAATTGACAGTGACATTTAGCTATAATTTGTTTATAGTATTCTGTGAATTCTGGGCATTAAAAAAAATAAAAAATGTTCTCCTTCAGTAACAATGCAAAATTGATTATTTTATTGAACAGTGCAATATCATGTATACTTTAATTATAATTGTTTTGTAAATACCTAAATCGTAATCAAAAGGGCATTTATGACCTAGATAAACAACAGCACTAAAAGTGTTGTACTTACAGTATTGTTATGGGTGGAGTGTAGACTGTGGGTGTAGCTGTAGTTTTTCCATATTTGATTCCGTGAAGAATTTCATACAAATATTAATAAAATGCATGAGGCATACGAGGTATCTCACTTGCTCAATGCTACTGTGCAGATAGAGGCAATAGCTGCATATGGTTAGTACCTAGTAATAAGACAACTGTTATACTCAGTAAGAATTATTATAACCAATGCAAAATACATTTCTACAGCTACATACAACTTAGTACTTAAATAGCATTTGATGACGTCTTGTTCTAGGGATACTAGTTAGTAGGCCCATTATTTGCTGCATGGATTGTTTGAATCTCGTCATAAGCAAATTTTCGATATGGCCTTTTTAGAACTTGCCCTGATCTGGGTGTCCTTTGTATAGTGCCCATAGTGAAACAGATGTTTAGTTTGGGTGCTCTGGCTGCCTATGAAACCTGTACTATGTAAACAGTTCATATAATAATAAATAATAAAGCCTTTATTCTAGAAGTATGATACAGAAACAGAAATTATAAATAAATAAATACATCATCACGCCTGTATTCCCCGAAGGGGTAGGCAGAGGTGCACTGCAGTGCCCCCACACTTCGCCGATGTATTTTGAAATTAAATATTTACAATACAGCTTATAAATTATAATACTTTAATTAGAATCAGTAATTGTTCCGTAATGTCTTCTAGCTTGTCCTAAGACAAGGGCCTCCTCCAGAGTCTTCCAGTATGTTCTATCTTTAGCGAGTCTGGTCCAGAATGTGCCGGCTACTGCTTTTATATCGGTAACCCAACGTTTCATGGGTCTGCCCCGTTTCCTTTTTCCTGTTCTGGGATACCAATCTGTAACAGTAGCTGTCCACTTCTGTGATCTATCATGTATGATCACATTGTCTGATACTATGAGTATAATCCTTTTTGCAAAGAGTAATGTTAATTCTTCATAGGAAATACATTCCTAATGGGTGGTAAAGTCCTTTATGGTTTTTGTTTGATGATTCATAAGTACCCTGTAATGGATTACATAAACAAAAAAGTCTGATTCTAATTCTGTCAGTAATACCAAATGTTAAATGCCAATTGCCAATTGTTATGGGTTAAATACCTATAAAACTTGTTTCACTTCCAGATAACAACTTATTATTGGGTACAAGACAAGGTCACTTGTTGATGTACTCGCTATCAATGACAAATGGAAATCAAAAATATGAATTGCAACTGCTTCGGTATTGTAAAAATTTTAGTAAAAAACCCATACAACAAATTGAAGTTATACCTGGTAAATATGTTGTATTTATAACTTATTACTTGCTTGGCATCACCATAAATTGCAACACATAAACTTCTTGGTTTTTTGGCTGCTCATGTTAGGGGCCCTTGCATTCTTCTACAACGGCTAACAATCATACCTATGGTGACCCTAACAATTGCAGAATAAAAGCACACCCAAATCCTCAGCTTCTAGAAGTGGAGAGTACTATGTTATTTCTGAGTTCACTCTAAGAGTGGGGACTGCTTAATAATTAGCCTCATTGCTGAAAATAGAAAAAAAAAGTACCCATAATGTTCATTTCAACATAAAATCAATAAAGTAATTAATCTTGTATTCCAACCATTTAAAAAAAATTGGCAGCACATATCATATTCTCATTACACATGTGCCAACATAACTGTTGGATTTCTATAAAATCCTTAAAAGTACTAATGAGTATTATGCCATCTATGTTGCAGAAGACAACTTGCTGCTGTGCCTAACAGATAATATTCTCTCAACATACAACATTAATGGTGTCAATTTTCCAATGGTGAAAACGTTTGAACAAACCAAAGGTGCATCTCTCTTCGCATTAGACAATAAGGTAAAATAAGATATTTAAAAATAGTTGTGGCTGACCAACTGTTGATTGTTGGCCAAAGCCGAAGTAGAAGGTTTAATAACCATAAGAAAATCAGTTGAAGATTAGCCAAAAGTGAATAAAATAATACTTTCTTTTTAATGGAACTTAAAAAATAATTTACTACTGGCAATGTAACTGTGGTGGCTGGTGGTTGCAACATTGTATGATGAATAATGCAATAAAATTTAATCTCAATATTGACTGTGTTTAAGCATGCTTTGTTCTAACATGTAATTTTTATCCTTCCAGCCTACCACCTCCATGACTGGGGAGTCGAATTCTGTGGTCCGTTTATGTGTGGCTGTCCGCAGAAAACTGCAATTGTATTATGGCAAGAACGGGGAGTTCAAGCAACACTTATTTGATTTTACCATACCGGATGTGCCGAAGGTCATGGCGTGGGGGCAGCAGTACCTCTGTGTAGGGTTCAAATCAGAATATATTTTGTATGATGTAAGTGATTTTGTAATATTTCTATAGTAAGTATATTTGCCATCTTTGTGGCCGTCCATTAATCACGTGAGGCTCTAAAGGGGGAGGAGGGGGTTTGGCAAAAATCACGAAATATCACAAGGGGGACGGGGGTGGGGTTGTAGTAAGATATCCCGTGTATTTATTTTTACGTCAAACGCGCGATTTCTAAACCGAAAAGCAGCGTGTATTGTGACCTTGACTCGCCGTTGCTAGGCAACGTAATAATTTCAGACTAAAATTAGATTATATAATTATTCTAAAAAATTTAAGATTCTCTGTAGGTACTAAAAATACTCGTGATTTGGGTGTGGAAGGGGTTAGTCTTAAACCTCACCACGTATCACCAAGGGAGAGGGGGGTCAAAAAACATCACGTGATTAATGGACGGCCCCTTTATTATTATAATTTTAATCAATGTTATATAATTTTATACAACAGTATTATTTAAAAAACATTTCAAATTCTGCAACTTTTATATTGTAGCTATCATCAGGAAATCCAAAAGAGTTATTCCCGACGAGTAGTTCTAAATCTATGGAGCCAACTATAGCGAATCATTCAGAAACGTCATTCCTCTTCGGCCGCGATCAGACGTCAGTACTGGTAGAAGAGTCCAAGGATAAGGAATCCAAGGATAATATCAATATTAAGAAAACCATCAAATGGACCGAATCACCTATTGCTGTTGGTAAATATGGTCTTTTATTTACAAAGAAATGGTCAAATACACAGAGTTTATCAGAAGTCCGAAATCTACAAGGCGCGACTACTATTATTCACAAAACAGAACTTAAAAATTAATCATAGTACTTGAGATTCAAGAATATAAAATGGGCGGCGAAAATATAATTGAAAAATTATGTTCGAATTTGATAAAAAATGTGACACGGTGTGTTACAAAGTCACTGCCTTCGTCTTAAATGCATGTAAACATGTAATATTTTTTTTACATTTTACTGGATATCATACATATTTTTTTTACTGGAAATCCTTTATGGAAGCTTTGCCACTTCGCGGGAAGTGAAAGTTGAGTGGGAATCACGGCACAAATGGAGCCGTAGCCCTAGTTGGGAACTTTAGAATACAGGTAATCATCAACATTTTTTTTTTGTTTCAGTATGGGATAGACCATTTGTATTAGGGCTGCTATCAGACCAGGTGGTCGTACAAACAGTGGAGCCAGCGTTATTTATACAAACGTTACCTGAACTGAACAAAGCAAGACTGATGTATAGGTGAGAATATCATGAGTACCGGACATTCAATATAAACCAATATAAACAATATTATAAGGAAGAAAGATTTGTATTTTTGTATGTAACGAATATACTTAAAAACTACTGGACTGATTTCAAAAATTATTTTGCCGTTAGAAAGCTACATTATCACTGAGTAACATGGCTATATTTATTTATCCCAAAATGTAAAAAAAAAAGCCGGGCCGCTAGTCTGGAATAAACAGATATTTTATGTTACAATTTTTGTGCCCTCCATTGTACTTGTTGACAAGAGAGGTCCATATTGAATGATAAAATTTAATCATATATTGAGTGCAATAGACAACTATAAGTAAAATCACATTTGTTGTATGGGAGCCCCCTTAAATATTTATTTTATACTGTTTTTTAGTATCTGTTTTTAAAGCGGCTACAGAAATACATCAGCTGTGAAAATTTCAACTCTCTAACTATCACGGTTCATGAGATACAGCCTGGTGACAGACGGACGGACAGCGAAGTCTTAGTAATAGGGTTTCCCGTTTCACGATTTGGGTACGGAACCCTAAAACACATATTCCGTGATATAAGTTTTGTCTTGACGCACATGCGCTAGCCGTACTGTCACTTACATAATCATTTGTTGTAGGTGTAAGCGCGGATTGATATTCGTGTCGTCTGTCGGCCAAGTGTGGTGCCTCGCCTTGGTGGACGTCACGAAGCAAAGACAAAAGCTTTTGAACGATAAACAGTTTCAAATAGCTATTGATCTAACGGTAAGGCTTGTTTCATATTTTCTATGCAATGTTTCCGATTCTGTTTTACACAAACTACAAGAAACTGTACTAAAAAATTTTGTAGATTTGTGGTTATGCTATTAAATTTGTTATCCAATACAATACATACGTTCTCTAAGATATTTTTTGTGTCACAATGATGGGCAAAGGATCCCCCCCCCTCCCTCCATCTTTCAGACGTCCCGGTCTCTCGCTGTCTCACACCCTTAAAAAAACACATTATTTTTATATTATTCAATCATAAGCAGCTCCCTGTATCCATTAGCAGGGTTCACCATAACAAAAAAGCACTGTGCCTTGTACTGACGAAGAAAGTTATTAAGCATAAGTTATTAAGCACGGCTGCATAGTAAGATTTCGGCATGTTTACTATTATTTTACTGTTCTTCTTTATTTTCATATGTGCACGTTATTTTTTTTTTTATTTAGTAAGGGTACAAAATGTTTTATTTTAAGCAACCTTTTATCTTATAATTTTGCATTTTTTAAATAATAAAGCTCTTAATAAAAAAAAAATCATAAGCAGCAGTTGAATATAGCAGGTGCGTTAGACATTCTCATATTTCATTGTCACACATATCTTTCAATATGTGACGATTAGTGCAGATTTTATTTTGATGCCAATGACCAAATAATTATTCTAAAGAAGATCGCTGTTTTAGTATATAGTTATGCATGCTATATTGCTATCATTTCATCACAGAAACCTAAAAAACATAATTAACAATGTATTGTGCCGATGCATAATTCGATGTCTTATGACAGCTGTTTTGACGGCGATTGAAACAGGATTGCAACAAATTTCAATACGATTTCGTTAGTGTTATTATATGTTTAGTGTCCTAATACAAATGTGTTTATTAATCGTGAATACAGGGATTACTTAATTATTCGACCATTAGCTGTGTAGTAGTCATTTGTTATTATTTTCCTTGTGTATTTGATGTCACTGCTATTAAACAATATTATCCGTGAGCGCTTCACGTGTTCGTTCCATTTTGTGCTTAATTAAATGTGGCTATAAAATACAAGTTTAAAAGATCATCTCTAATACACGGTGAAGGTTATTCTACGTAAATTCTATTTACTAATATTAATAGTTCTTTTTATGTAAGTACTTAATTATAAAATACTATCGAAGTAATTACTTACCGTAATATTGGGTTAGCAATACATTGTTTAAAGAGTAAATGATCAGTAAAGTTAGTAGGTAAATGATTTATGTTCACACGAATTACCGAAATATCAATATGTAGAGTTTACCAAAAATAAATGTATAAAACATTTTATGATTAGAATTTCATGTACTAGGTGTCTTCTGCGACTGCGTACACATAGAGTTACTTAATCTGTTCTTAGCGGGCATCGAGAATAAGCCGTCAAATGTATATAAAAAAAAAGTTTTAAAGTTTTCGCATTTATACAATTAAATAGATCAATATCGCCAGACAGCTCAAACTCATCGTATGATCCCAAACCAAGCAACGCTGGTAAAATGGGTGCCGTAGAATGGACCGGGGGCGATCCCAATTACATCAAGACCAGGGTAAATTTCTAAAAGGCTATTTCCATAATTTGCCGCTGACTCTCGTCAGCGGCAAATTATTAACCTGCTTAAATTAACCCGCAACCACCAGGTGCAGTGAGACGAGCGGCCTACCCTTAAACCACTGCACCTAGCCGTCGTGGTCAAGATTATATTGATAACATATCGCTAGGTTCATTATGGCGTTTATTAGAGCGTTAATGCATTCATAACAAGTTGACTCGAAAAGGAAAATGAATAGCTAATTAATAATTCCTGATTGATACAAAAATAATAATAATTAAGCACCTTGTTAGGGCAACACAACTGATTTTGTAACTGCAATGTTAACTGCTAAAATCACTAAACGGGCGGCCGAAATTTCGCGTTTATTGAATGTAAGTACAATATTCAATAGCTCCTAAATTACCCAATTTGGCACTAGCCTCACCTTAGTATGACTGCTTTAGGTGTCTTAGTACGCTTAGTACGATTTCACACACTTTTTGTAACATGTAGGTTTCCCCAGGATATTCTATTAGTGATATTCATCGTTCAAATTTGTACATTAAATTCAATAGCCACATTTAATATAGCACCCTAACTGCAAGTAAGAAGATACTTTATAGTTTGAAAATGCCTTTTACTATCACACCAAAATACCGCAAAGGAACGATAGCTTTGCTGTTAAACGTAAGTTTTTCTCATTTCGTCTGTGCGCGTGTGTATGTGTGACTAGTGGCGGTGGGGAGTCGTGACGCCAATAATTGCAACCGAAACGCCGCCAACAATGGCTAGCGTCGCGGCGCCACCAAATTTAAATGTCGCGGCGCCATAAAAGGGAATTTATATGACACCATAAGTAACAAGGGTTACTTTAATAACGATGAGCTTTGCAACGAAAAATATGACAAGCGTCGTGACGCCAACAATACTAAGAGCCTTTTCAATCTAGCGTCTTATACAAGCGTATAAGCTTGTTTTTAAGTGCGCATAGGCCCGCCTTTTGCTACATGCTCAACTCGTACAAGCGTTGGTGCGTATATAAGCATGTATAAGTGCGCGATGTTACAATTTTTTCTTCGTCTTGCTATTGACACTTACCACCATTTTTTTAAAACGCCAAAATACGCTAGTCTGAAAGCGCTTTAAGCATCGCGACATCATATTATGATCATCGTTATTATGCTATCATAAGCTTTATACGTTTAGCCTTGTAAACTCATAGATCAAAACCCTAAAACGCGCTATACATACATTTAGTTTTAGTTTCACGCTATCTGTGAGTTTAACTAAACGAATTGCATGCGAAGAGTAAAATCTGTAGCATTGTTAAGCATATTATTATTATTATTATATATGATTATATATATGATATGATTTGATTTTCCCATAGAGTTTATCGGATAGTTCCCCCGAAGAAAAGAAACAGAAGATACATTCCATACAAGTGTTGTACGCGCTGGAGTTGTTTGACAACAAGCAATACGAGAACTCCATGAAGGAGTTTGTCAAGCTTAACACTGACCCAGCTGACGTCATCAAACTTTTCCCGGAATTAGATAGCAAGTCGAACGGCGGCAAAGAAAAGGGCAAGAAACTAAAAGGCAAGGATTTGGAGCACGCTCTTAACGCATTAGTGAAGTATTTAGTGCAGTTGAGATTGAAAATCGGTGAAGGCGCCAGTGATGCTAGCGCTCGACAGGAAGAGGGGGGTAGCCAGAGGAATGTCATGCAGCAATTGGAACTGATTGATACGACGCTCCTGAAATGCTATTTACAGGTAAGTAAATAAAATATGTGTACCTATACTTTTTTTGTAAGATAACAGTGAATGAAAACATCGTGAGGAAGCCTGCACTTCCATAGGAAGGCGTGTGAAGTTCACCAACTCGCATTGTGCCAGCGTAATGGACTACTGCCCAAATCTCCCTCGTATTGAAGGGGAATGTGCCCGGTATAATGGCAATAGGCTCGCCCCTATTACATTAGGACCAAACTACATCGGCGATGTGTGGGCGCACTGCAGTGCACCTCTGCCCACCCCTTCGGGGAAAACAGGCGTGATGATGTATTTATATTTTGTTTATTCAGACTAATGATGCCCTTGTCGCACCGCTTATACGGCTAAATAATTGTCGGTTAGAAGAATCGGAGAAGACATTGCTGCAACACGAGAAGCACAGCGAACTGATCATATTGTATCAGACGAAAGGGCAGCACATGAAAGCGCTGCAGCTGCTGCGGGATCAGGCCAAACAACCGGACTCCAGCTTGGAGGGTTATGGAGAAACTAAGAATTACTTGCAACAGTTGGGTAAGGCTAATAAAATATTTATTTACTTTAAAGCACACTGAGGCGTAAACCTCGCGCGTCGATTTTTTTTTGCCAATACCAAAACTATCTGTATTGACTTATAGAAAAAGTTAATTATTCAACGAAATTACACTGACAGCGCGGGCGAATTTATGCGTGGGGCGTGGCTTTTGCGACTTTTGCAGTAGGCATAGCCGTTTATGCTATTTTTGATTTTGGAATTCTAAGGATTCTGGGGTGGCTCTATTCTTTTTTAGTTTTATTCTCCCAGTTAATGACGCAATAATATCGTTGAGAATTTTTTTAATTTTATGGGGATAATCTCGTTCCACCCTGCGTGACGCGAGGCGGCAAGCTGATTTCACACAATTCGAAATTTGAAAGATATTCTCTTAATTACAGGCTGTGAGCATATAAATCTTATATTCAAATTCTCCGACTGGATATTGAAAGAGCACCCTGAAGAGGGCTTGAAGATATTCACCGAAGATAAAGTTGAGGTGGAGAACTTGCCGCGCGCGAAGGTATTGGACTTCTTGCTGAGAGAACACGGCTCCCTGGTGATACCATACTTGGAACACGTGATTCACACGTGGAACGATACGAACACGATATTCCACGATGCTCTCATCAAAATGTACAAAGATAAAATAACAGACAAAAAGGCTAATATAACCGAGGAGGAATTGCAGCATACCAAGTCTAAATTGGTCGCTTTTCTAGAAAAATCCACGCAGTATTCTCCGGAGAGGGTGTTACTACAGTTCCCCACTGATAGCTTGTTCGAAGAGAGAGCTATTGTACTGGGGAAGTTGGGGAGACATGAGCAAGCTATTGCTATTTACGTCCTAATTTTAGGTATGTTAATAAAATAATATTATCACTGTCACGTAATAATTTGACGCTATTCAAAATAAGACGATTTCTATATTTACGAGAACATCAATTATTTTTAAAATAATCTGTATTGGGATCACACACTGCAGTATTACCCCTGTGTGAATTATAGGCATCTCGATATTAGACCTACTTAACTGTTTGAGACAACTAGCCACAACAATAGGTTTGCTTAATTTTTCAAAAGATGTCAGCGGCCTGCAAAATAGCATTTACAACCTCACATGCATTTTATTAAAGCATATTTTCGCTTGGGTATACCGCCACATCGCGACTGTGGCCTGCAAGCGAAACGATGTCTTTTCCAATGTGTTTAAAGTTCAATTTAACAAAAAGTCAATTTTTAAATTCAGGTGATGTTCAACGAGCGATACGTTACTGCGAGAACGTCTGTGCGAGTCCCAACAACAAGAGCCAAGATGTGTACGTGATATTAATGAGGATTCTCATGAACCCTGAACAAGGCAGCGCTCTGAGCGGGCCACTAGCCAACGCCCCGAGACATCCAAACATAACCGAGCCGGATTTGGAGACAGCTCTTGGTATACTGGAGAAGTATGCTGACAAAATATCTCCTATGAAAGTAAGTATTTCAATCGGACACTCACCGTCGAGTATTCGGCTTCAATTTCAGGCGGTTTGTTTGTGAAGCAAGGCTTCTTATAGGTAAATAAAGTACATAAATACAATACATCAAATATATAACATAGCGAAGATAATCTGGTGATCACTTATTAATATTTTATTTAACAACCTTTGTTACAGGCCTTATCCGTGTTGCCAGACTCGGTGCCTCTCAGTCGACTAAAACATTTCTTAGAGAGCGCTCTCGACGGCCAGCTAACTCTGAAACGACGTATGCAAGTTCTCAAAGGTTTATTGTACGCAGAACATATGCAGGTGAGACAAATACCTCTTCCCTTCTGTCTCGTGGCACTATTCTTGTCATTTTATCACGATTCAGCAACATTTACCATTTAAATAACTTATGATATGTGTTTATTGAATTTTTGTCGATATTTATTACCATAGGCAAACTATCTATTAGTTATGCTAGAATCTTATACCTAATTATATTTCATTTCGCAAATAATAGTTAGAGGAAATTTTATGTTATATCGCCATTATTATTTACATTAAAACTTCAATTGCAGAAGAATTCATCGCGATTTTTTTGTTGTTGTTGCAGGTACAAGATCTCAAACAGTTCCACGAATCCAAGAGCGTGGTCATAAACGACTATAACGTGTGTCCCGTGTGTAAGAAACGCTTCGGCAACCAAAGCGCCTTCGTCAGATATCCGAACGGTGACATCGTTCATTACTCGTGTAGATTAGACAAGTAGCCTCTACTGTTCATGTAGTCCTAGTACCTTCCTACTAGCCTATCTTACGTAATATACGTAGATCTTCAAGAAAAACAAAATTTTGTTGCACTAGTTTTAATATTAGTCATTTTTATTTTTGATGTATTTATATTTTTAATTTACCATACATACGAGTAGATAATGATATAATAGAGTGACGATGAAATTTCCTAAGCTATTTTATCCTCATACAGATTATTTATGCTAGTAAATGGATGCTATTTTTTATAAATAGAGGAATCGTAGTAGATCCACATCTCAAAATAAGCAACTTTATATATAATTGCTAACCTAATCAGTTTTCACTTCATTTTTTACTACAATGAGTGATTATTATTAGCTTGTACGATATGAACATAAAACTATGCGAAGTGTAAAAATAACGTGAGTGAATTAAAAAAAACCGATACCTATTTCATTAGGCCTACATTTTTGTGGCAATTCCCTTACTTTAGTGTTGTTTAGGTCTCAAAAAATATAATTTAAATATTTAAACTATAATCAATTCGCAACAGTGTACGGTTAATTTGTATACTTAAACTAATGTCAAATAGGCAAAGGAATAAATGTAAATGTAGCTACAGTGTGTGATAATATAATTAACGTAGTTATTATTTGTTGTATCAATATTGTATCACTGTATTATTTCGCTTTGTATAATATAAAATATTTACATGCAACATTTGTATCATTTACTAAATCCTCACTATCCATTATTGTCTCCACAAATAGCCGTAATAAATATGTTTCTGTCATATCTATCTAATAGATAACAAGTCTTTAGAAACGTAAAAAGTAAAGCCACACACAATAAGGGTCGGCGCTCACTGGCGCTGGTCTTGACTAGTTTTATAACAATTTGAAATCAACTGACAAAGGCTGTAATAGTCTTGAAGCGCGGATGAGGGGCTCAATCTGATTTTCATTATAAATTGTTATTGAATTGTTATTTCGCTTCCATTTACTTCAGTGAGCGCCTATCCTTACCCCTATAAATACTTGCCTAGTACGCAGTTCGATTCCGAAAAATATAATGAGTTATATAACAGAAGTTATAAATTCTTTACCCTGTTGGGTTCCTATACTGGGTTAAGTTCCCTTGAACCACTTTCCAAAATGTATACCAACTTGTATAGGTGCCCGGCATAAATTAAATTATATTAATAATTAATGCTATGTTAACTGCGATGGCAGATGTGATTTCTCACTGCAGAAATTACTTTCGAAATAACTAGACGGTAACGGCGTCTCAATATCGCGTTTTGATACTAAAATAAAACAACACTTGTTCGAAAAATGAGATATTCCAACCAAACGCTCGGGGCGTTGGCGACGCGCTGCGCCCACGACTATTTCTATCGACTTCTACACATTGAAAAGTAATTCGTGTCATTCAAATTATCATCGGCTTTGAATATGCAATGAGAGGACATCGATAACTAACACAGGTACCGAGGTTTGGTATGTTGTAAGTATACTAAACGCTACATTAAGTATATATTGAAGGGGTGGACAGAGCACATTGCATAATTTCGCTAATAAGGCCGAGTCTATTAACATTATACTAGGCACATATTTTCACATTTTTCTACTAAACTTGTCTAGCATAAATATGGTAGACAAGTTTAGTAGACAAATGGCTGCCAAATGGTAGTCATACCTGTCTATAAAAAAAAATATATAGGTATGCACCTGTGTATCTACTTGTTACGACAAAAAATAAGAGAATTTAAATCTTGGGGATGCTTACGTTATAGTGAGGTTAACTTAATTATGTAGGTACCTCACTGTTCTAGGAGTTGGGTTATGTTTGTGACTATACTGATTACATAATCTAATTAGTATTTAACGGCCTTGTAATGAGAATACCAGAACGAAACGAAATTTATCTTTGGTGACCAATGTTCAGATTATTTGTTAAGATGTGGTGTTGACCGTTTACGGAGAAAATTCGTGAATTTCCGGGCGTGGATAGACCACTTACTGAAAATGATTTTAACCGCTATATTACGTTAGAAAACTGTACCGCCATAATTATGGTATCTTGGAACCATATATGGAGATTGTCATTGCCATATCACATGAGTAATGTAATAAATAATTAAATGAACGTTATTTATGTATGAACGTGTCTGCGGTGACGAATCGTGACGCAACGTCGTCGTCGGCGCCGTGGAACGGGTGCGCTTGCCAGCGGTGCTCCGCCGCACGCCTCTGTGGCCCAATGGATAAGGCATCGGCCTCCTAAGCCGAGGATTGTGGGTTCGAGTCCCACCAGAGGTACTCGTTTACAGCCTTTTTTCAAAAGTAATTAAATAGTATGCTTACATGCTTTGCATTATGGTTTGATCGTTTCGCATTTCTACTAAAATATTATCGTCAAACTATCTTATTTTATATTTTTCCTCTGGAGAATATATTGCGGCAATTAAGTATTTATTTTACAGCAAGGGGAAGGCTTTTCGGCTGGGCTTATGAATTTCCGTACGCCGTAGAAATTTCCATTTTTAAAAACGATTCTCGTTTTAGTACACCTAGTAAGTAGGCTTAAAGGACTTGCGCATACTTACAATGAAAGCGACTTACAAGTTAGGATACCCTGAACAGGTCAGGACAGGACAGGTCAGGACAGGACTTGAAACACAATATGCATTACGTAGTACCTACTGACGATTTGGTATTGTCCAATACATATTACTATTGGTAATAAATTATTGACGAATATTTTTGCCCATAGGTAAAGTTGCGATAACTAGCCAATATTGCTAACATAGTTATCATGTCTCAAGTCCATCACCTGTCATTCCTGGATTTCATAACAGTGACACTGGCACGTTTCGCCCGACGCAGATAAAGCTATCTGTGCACACTGGCGTCGATGAGGTGTCGCTGTAGGTACCTATTATAAAAGTCCCATATCGCGGGGGAAAGCTGTTAGATATGATAACGTTACAATTTTATTGATAAGCGGTGAGCTATCGATCAGTCGATGCGATCGGCCGCAGTCCCCTGGTGACTCTACGCGATCGCACTTATCATCTATCAAAATAATTAAGCTTTGTTTTGACGACGTTATCGATTGTTATTAAGCAATAAAGACTTTAAATCGATTGTCATTTTTCAAGTCATCTTCTATAGTGTTGTGATAGATTTAATTATCGATTTATAGTGTATGATGAGAATGATGGGTGAAGGGGATATGGGTTATGGGGACTATTACAACTATGATAACAGCTGGTCAATTATTCCGCCGGACTATGGCGCTGACTTGGGCTACCAAGTCCGGCAGCCGCAAGTTGAGGAGGACTATAGATACAACTCCTATGCGTAAGTATTTGTTTTAATTAGAATTGCCACACAAACTCACAAATCGTCTCAAAATTATGTAGCTCTTACTATGCAGGGGCTAGTCTAGTAAAAACTAAAGTTGTGTGTAATGAGTGCGCAGATTTAATAATTCCGCTGAAGAAGGTTATGAAAAGTTTCACTGGCTGCGCATAAATTGACTACGAGGGCCGTGAAATTGTTTTATGAACCTCATTGCCTTTACCTAGGTATATATCTTATGTTATCTAGGGAGATATCCTTTTATCGAATAATTTAACGAGTTTTATTAGATCTATTCTCGATGAAAATGCAGATTCTAAATGGAATAATATATATTGGCAAAAAACCGTGTGATCGCATTCTCCGAATTGACCAGTAACGCACGTACTGCCTACTGGCATGATGATAACAAGTGTGTGTCGAAATAAATGATGAATCATTTATTTTGATCGCAAATCCTACTTGAATAACAGTACCTAGTGTACCGTAAGTGTAAGAACGATGGAAACTATTTAAGAATAAAAATATCTCAGGGGACTACCGTCGCATATAATTAACGAAGATGTTGAAGAAATAATAAGTTCATAGAGCCTTTTAACTAAAATTAATGCAACGTTATGATAATAATGTTATGATGGATGTTCGGACCACAAGTGTCGTTCTGGCTGAAGTAAAAATTTTCCACTTGTTCGAAACGGAACTAGTTCCGGGGAAATAGCAAACACTACGTTCTTTTAAAAATACCTCTTTAGGCACTTACTGTCGCTAGAACGTTACGAATTAATTGCTAAGTTGTCTCTACAATAGTAAGCCGTACCGTATCGTCAATAGCCTAATGGTTAGACGGGTCGCTCTCATAACCGCGATGTTGCGAGTTCGACATTAACCTGAGCCCACGCATTAAGAAAAGTTGAAATAATTTCATATTACAAGTAACCCCAAAAAAATATCACTTATCAGTGGATTATCGCAAGTTCAGTTTACCCTAAAAAAGCTGATGATAAATAAAAATAATGTATCTCTAGTATAAATATAAATGTAGAGCCTGTGAGTGTGCCGTGGGTAGAGGCAATGTTCCGCTCTGCTGGATGGTCGGGGCTCGCGTGCCGCACACTTAGTCCCGTCGGCGATGAATCGGCGCACTGAGTACCATCGAGCTCGTAATCCACCAGCTGCGAGGTCTCCCATGCCTTCGTGGAGCCCTTAATTGGTTTGGAAACCCTCTTCGCGAGTTAGCGTGCTTACACCCATTTAGGCTCAGTGCGCCTAACCAGATTGCCATAACGAAATATTCGTGAAACCCCATCGACCTGCTCTATTCACTCGGATAAAGGAGCTACGTGGGCAATAAATTCGCTTTAAGTGTCATAGGTGCTGACTGGTGGCGAGTTCATTTGTTTCTGTCCTCACCGTACGATTCAGGTCACGATCACGAATGTGGTGTAACTCTTCCAAATGATTTATGTTCGACGATTTCAAAGTTAATACCCTTGAAGGAACATTTCTAATTTCAGCCACATTTATCTGTTCGTAAAATAAGACATTATGCAAAAGTTGTCGTGTAATTTGCCATCGGTGCGCGGGTAATGGAGGCAAGTTAGTTTGGTCACGGGGCAAATTTTTATTTTTTCTCGCGATGTCTCGGCGGCGCGTGGTACGAACGGCACGGACTCCTCAATACAATATTCTACTTTTACACAAATTACATTTCTATCGTGCGCTCCATCAACCCCCATTATTTTATCATTAACCAATGCAAATACGAAACTATTGTCTTTTTCTATTCGGTGTCTAATTTATAAGGCAATATTTCCTATTAATGAAACGTTTTACAGTAACTAATTTCGTTTAAAATGTAAGCTATGCATTACTTCCCACCTTAATAATTTGATGTTTGTGTACACGTTTAACGGATGATTCATAATAATACCCCCCGCAGTCGATGATTGAACATGAATAATAATTCATTAAAGTAGTACCTACCTAGCCTCGCTCGCCCTAAACAGATCACGAGCTCACGTTTGCACCTGGTTGGTGTAAAAAAATGCCTCATGTGCTTTTAGTAACTTTGCTTTGTTTTGATTTGCCTCCGCTCTATTAACTACTCTAATTTTCCCAAGAAGTGAAGAAATCTCGCTTTAAGAGATACTTTGAGTGAGCCTTTACTACCATACGGCCCATATATCGCGACTCAACGTGCATCAAACGCAACGGGATAAAATAAAATTACTGTCATACCCAAAAATCTATATACTTACTTATTATCAGCTATGGGGCATTTTATAAACATCATTTTTTAATTAACGGATATCATATACCTAGTAAGTAAGCAATAGATAGTAGGCGCTATTAGAGTGGTTGCATTTTGAGAGTGCATAGCTCAGTTCAGAGTCAGAATTGGAAGTCACCGTGTGCAAGAACTTGTCGCCTTTTTTCTTTTTTCTGTAAGTCGTGAACGTGAGGAAGTAGGAACCTAATCATAATTTACAGTTGGACGTAGAGCAGTAATTCATAGCGTTTATTGGCTGGGAGGTTGCAATATGGTGTATCGATGCATGGCTAGTGAGCCGTGTAACTGAGGGCGATTGCACCTGCCGGCGCCCCTCACAAATCTGGCCCTCACAGAATACCTCTTAATTACAGTATATGGAGAAATATGCGATTAAATTGACCAGTGACAATATAGTATAATGTAGGGCAAGGTTACAAAACTACTGAAAAAATTAACTAGGTTCTTATAATATCATTACAAAGTAGTTATACGTCTCCTACAATTTCTACAAATAGTGATCTTCACAATATAGACAATTAATTTAATATTTAAATAAATGAGCAACAAATATGCCAACAACATGTTTGTAAAAAAACGATACAAAAAGTGTTTTCTTTGGACGAACAAATAATGTGGATCGCCAAAATTTTATTAACTGTTTGGCACCCGGGTCATAATCGATGGCTACTATTTTGTTGATTGTCATTTCGCGTAGGTGTTGACGATATATTTTTGTTGTAATACTGGCAACTATTCAGAAAATAGGTAATTCTAGTGATATTATTGTTCACTTACGTAATAATGTGTTGATAAAAATAATGCAATATTAGTAAACCACTACAAGTTTTTTTTCAGATATAAATTTTCTAAAGTAGGTGTATATTTAATCATATTTGTGAAATAAAGTGTGTTATAATATTCATACTATGCTTTTCCATATACTGTACACGTCCAAAACAGACAGCGATGAGCATGCAAGCGATTGTAACGATAGATTTAAAAACTCATTCTCAATAAGTCAATTAAACATTTTGTGAGCGCTGCACGCCACTTAGGGGTCGTTTCCAATATAAATAATTGCCCTTTGTTGTTACTGCGCTTTTAACAGGGGATAATGTAAAATGTTAGGTGAACTGTGCATATTTACCGATAAATACTATGAATCTGTATTATATACGCTAATCTATGCGGTTCCTATTTTTTTAAGAGAAGCTACTTACTAACGTAATCTATTATTAAATTATTACCTAGGCAAAAATAATTATAAACAGTAACCACGACGAAGCTGGTATGTTATGGTGGAATAAATAAAGTTGCCCACATTAACCCTTTACATACCAATGTTCCCATTTGGGACGACAGTTTCATTTAGTTAAATATTTTTAAAATTATTTTTTATTGTTTCTAATTGTGTATATTCTGTTAAAAACATGCCTAATAAATTACGTGCATTAATGGGGTTTATATAAGGGTATGTTTATGTCGAGGTAGAGTCGCTAGTAAGTAATGCGCCACTAACGCCGCCGCCGTCGCCGTCGGATCAGTTGATGTTCTAAGCACCACTCACAAGTGTCGTTATCTTTGACTCTACATACAATAATTACAGTAACACAGTACCCTAATAATCAATGCAGTGATGGTAACGTTACCCAAAAAAAAATCGACATCACAGCTTTGAAATATTAAAGGCTCTACTTACTATAAGTTTTACCAAAGAAAAAGCTTAATCCAAAACAGATTTTCAAGTGTCCCTCGATTCCTGAGCAGGCCGCCCTGAGACGCGCTCCTAAAACAATCAACCATTATCTCTTAATCTCCAATTGCACACCTGCAAGTTGTAAAACAAATTGTATTATCTAAGACAATAGGCTCATATTTAAATGTAAACGTCTAAATAAGGTGATTATAAATGTGTTGTATTGATTTTTATCAATAGTTGGTTTTATCATTATTAAGGTAAATAATGATTAAATGTACCTACCCAATTTTATACTTCATGATATTCAGCGATAGTTTAAAATGTAAAACATAGCGAGTTACTTGATGACAAGGTATTAGACTAAGTAACTAATTTTTCGATGATTTCAGAAGACAGTTATATTGTGTTTATTGCTGTTATTAAATTAAAGGAACTTCAGTGACTAGTGTTATAAAATAGTCTCTGCTATCCTGAGAAATGTTGCTGAACCTACTTACGTTGAAATACATTTTCATTTCATGTCATTAGAACCGTTGATTGTAAAGAATACCCACTGTCTCCAACCACATGCTTCACTTGAGATGATTTAAACTAATATTGTAACAATGATCGGATCTTCTTTAATGAACGCGGACAAAGCGCTCTCGCACACGTGCAAGTCATAAACTGGCAACCATGGTCCTTTGTACCTGTTCACGGAACTTTTACAATATTTGCTATTGTTTTTCGTCCTTCAGCCATAAGTACTGCAACATGTGCAAGAGATTTGTCCATTTATAACAGTCCTACACCAATTGAATTGGGTGCGGACATTTGTAATTTTGAATAAAAAGACTGAACAGAAATTGTTTTCGAAAAGATAGAGTTGCAAATGTAAATGGTTCAATATTCTTATTATGTCAATTATAATAAGTACACAATAATTTACGGAACTACGTATCCCGGAAGTATTGTTGGCATTTTTTCCGTAATAACCAAACTCGATGATTTTATTAAAAAAATACAGTTTTTAAATACAATGTGAACAAATAAAAATTCAATTTAAATGCGAGTTCAAGATAAATGTATACCTAGTCTGCGGAATCCCCTACCATTGCATTTTGGTCAAAAAGCTTTCAAATATTTTACTAACATGGGCTTACACGGGTTTATTAAAACACTCTAAATGAAAATCGTTATCCGGGCATTTGGAGCGGCGTCCATAACGAACCCGGCCTCAACAATGGGCTTAATGCTGGTACTCATTACAAAAAGCGACATAACATAACGCGCCACGTCGAAAGCTCCTCTATTCAAAGTGTATACTCCAGTTTTTTTCGTTGGGAAGGCTTCGGGCGGCGCGTGATTGGCCGGCGGGGGTACCGCCCAGTCTAAGGCGCGCCGCTATTGGGCGAGGTCACTGGAGCACCCTCGAGGCTAGTCCGGAGCTGAGTAGGCTGTCGAGGTACGAGGGCGGCGCGGGGTGTTCTTCACCCCGAGGACCACTCGAGGGTTGTTTAGTGCAGACGCGGCGTCGCAAGGCGCAGCACGTGTTCACGCGAGTGTTTCTATAGCCGTCACGATTATCCCGAAAGCGAGTTCTCCCGGTCGGGAGATGAAGTGCGAGGAGGGCGAAGGCGCCCGGTCGCCGCCGCCGCCGCTGCTGCCGCACGCGTCGCTGCTGGCGTGGAGTCCCATCCTGCTGCCGCCATGGGGGCCGGCGTTTTTGCCGGCTCTGTACCCGGCGGCTTTTCGATCCGCGTTCCCCGGGTGAGAAAAGGATTATGTGGCCTTTGTAGTGAAGAAGTGTTCTTGTGTTTTGAGTTTCATCAAATCAAAACGCTGATTGAAATGCGGATTTTATTGGTTTTATCGATGGGTTTTGACAACTCGGTTCTTGTTACTTGGTTCTTGTTATCTCGTCTTTATTTTCTAGAAACCAAATTTGTGATGATTTTACTGTGCAGGAAACTTTGGTGCCATGTAAAAATGTCATTGTAGTTGTCATTTATAACAGGATATTTTATAAATTTGGGGTTAGGTTTCTTACTTAGTTCTCATTTTTTGTTGCAGTATACATTTTACTGATTCAAATCTAGGAAGTAACATGTCTTATAGTTTTTTCAGAATTTATTAGCTTTGGTTGTCGGTGGAGTATTGTTCAGTCCTCTCGTTTTCCTTCTAGCACCTTGACCTTATACAATACGACATTTAGTTTTGTTTGTATCAAGTTGAAGTAACGTTTACTTAATAAAAATATAGGACATTTGTATTAGATCATTTAGAATTTTGGTCAGTGGAACAGGCTACCCTCAAGTATATCACGTTCAATCCTCACGTCAAAGGATCGTGACATTCCATGTGACAGTTTTTGCACCTCTTCTAGTGAGAGCTTGTTAATAGTGTTGTTTACAACCTGCTGAGGCTGTATGGTCGCCGCCCTTTCATGTCGTCACGTACGAGATCGCGGGAACCGTTCCCGGGTACATACAACACAGTGACTGACACAACCGCTGTCCAACCCGCGCTGGATGTTTAGACACCTTCCATTATTAGGGTCACGTACTCTCGAGAGGCCTTCTTTAACAACAATACTCAAATTGAAGGAATTTCGAATGTTTTCTTTCAATTACACACAATCAAGACGTGCTTGTCGGTTCATAAGATGACGTGAGGTTTGGAGTTTGTTTGAGTAGGTGATGTAGGTGCTCGTATGGAGTTGTTAGGTTTGAAGTGGCGTGTAGGTTTAGTTTAGTGTAGGCGAAGTTTTATAATACATATTCAACTCTAATGAGTAAAAGTAGCGGTGTAACTGCAGTGAAATTTTAGGTGGGTTTTGTTCACTGACGCAAAAGTAAAAATTTCCTGGGAAATGTTTATAGTACTACTACTACTACTTATTGCGCGTTCATTACTCGATTTTTTACCAGAACATTATACAACAACTACATTATCCCGGCTGTTTAATCGTTTTTTTATATATTTCATAATGATCACTAGCAATGTGAGATTATCATATATTACTAAAAGACCTATTAGCAGCTCCAACTAAGCAAAATTCCTATACTGGAAGTAAATTAATATCAATAATAGTGGGGATTGAATCCGGACAACATCCCATTGATCTTATGTTTTTTGAAGTGAAATAAAATATTCGCGCGTTTAAGTCTTTTATTATGAATTAAGCATGAAGTCACAATTTGATGAAATTTATCACGAACAAAGACTATTTATATTAATTTATATAAATTGCCTTTTATTTTGTACACAGCCTCCTGGACAGCATGAAAATGCCTGGACAGCGTCCCGGCTTCCAGATTTCGGATATTCTCGGTCTGAACGAGGGCAAGGGCCTGGAGACCGCGCCCGCGCATGCCGCCCTCGGGGGCTGCTCACTGGAGCTACCCCCGTACGCACCGCCGCACCATCCCTATTCCCACGAACTGCTGAGGCATCACCAGCCCTGGCTCTCTTTGGATCATCATGATGGAAACGGTAAATAGCATTTCCCACAACATAATTTTGTACTATCATAAATTTTTAAAGTTGTTAGTAAATGTGTATGTTTATACGGTTTAGGTATTCTTAGAAAATGTTGCTTTGATTCCGAAAATTATTTGATAGCTACACTATTTCTATGAGTCTAACGAGGATTATACCTCGGTTTAATAATAAGATGATGAAGGCTTATTCCCTTATCGTTAAGAATTATTTAAAAAAAAAAATTGGTCTACATAAGTCGAGTCGGGTTTGCCCGACGAAACTTGACGGCGCGCGGCGAACAGATAGACTCTAGCCGCCGGCCGACGGCTAATTGTTTTTTCTCATAGTCAAATTTAAATATTAATGGTGTTTAAGACACTTTGACAATCACGACTATTGCTTAAAATGCTCATTTTACATAAATCTATTTAATGATGACTAAAGAAGATGCATTGATTAATTGATAACATTCAATCCGTCATAAGTTTCATAACCTCGAAATGCTCTCTTTTATAGCTTGTTACACTATAGGTAATGTTAAAAGAATATAACGTGAAGTAATTGGAATATCCGTACAGTTACGAGTATTACACCGGTAAAGAACAATTATACAGAGGATAATACTTAAATGGATTCACTATCTTGCTTCTGGATAAGTGCCTTAATAATCGTGGCGCCTTTAACAATTGAAATAGAAATCCGTGGTTCTTTAGTTGGTACTTGTTTCAAGTTTAATAAATACTTTCGTTTATTTATTAGATTTAAAGCACATACAGCTTCATATTATAACGGACTGTTAAGAACAAATCAGACAATCTAGGGAAATTAATCTTTGCTTAGATGAGACAAGGGATGTTATAGGTTGAACTAATAAAGTTCAAATTATATTCAATTCAAAGTTGTATTATTTGGAAAGGAATACTGAATTTTACTCTTAGTCTGTTTTGTTTTATAAGATTTAATGAAATATAGGAGATCATACGCCATCTCTATTAACCCACATATTTTTATTTTACAATGTAGATTTTTGTATTGCTATTAATTACTTGACACTAGTAGAATACCCACTAGTCGGAGGAGCAGCCATTCCTCTACTGATCATATTATATTTCATCATTACATTCATGGCGTAAGGGAGGATAATATAGGTTAAATATAGGTTATAGTAATCTTTTGCGATATGTTCATTCGGTGTCACAAATGGGTACTACACTTGCATAATCATCAGAAACGTATATCAAATGATATTGTTATCATTAGTATAGCTACATGAGGTACAGATTAATGCAGGTTCAGTTGTAGAAGCGTCAATCATAAGACACATTTATCCGAAGATAAACGATAACGGTGACAATTGAACCTCCAGCATATCATGTGTGATGAGATATCAGCCGCCGGTTACCTAAACTGGCACGAATATTGCGTGGAATCGACCTTCATTTAAACTTTACGTGTATATGAATTATTGGCTGATTTACATTTGACCTCTATTGGGTAATTCCTAATAATAGTGGTAACAACAGGATGATAGCATTTCGAGAACTACATCACAAATTTTGGTAGCCATCACATCCCCCCTTCTATTACTAAATTAGTAAACAATTACATGACACAAACTAATTAGGACGTCTTACAAATGTTCCTATCATATTACTCCCTGATATGTACTTACATATTATGTTATCCCTGTATTAATATGACTATACAATAGGCAGTAAACGGTATGTTCTATTTCAAAAACAAAAATTATGCTTCTCATAAAAATCTGTGTTATGTGGGCCTATGCTATCAGTGAGATTTATATCACATATTGTCATCTCGTTGAATTATCATACATAAATAAGTTGACCCACTCGAAAGTAATGTGTATTCGGTAGTTGGAGAGGCCGAGATTATTTTTTGAAATGCTCCTCCAGTGGAGTGCCTTCGGCCGCTAATCTGCTGTTGTCATTAATTATTTTTATCGCTTATCGAGCACTTTCGGGGCTCTTCTACACGTGCTTTGGTCGATTGCATGTACAACATCGAATATCTGGCGTTGATTGATTGCCCTTTCGAGAGTTTTATTGCGGTAGTTATTGTCGGGTGAAGGTGTTTGTTGATGGAATATTTATTCCCAATTGTACCTTGAAATAATATGATTTAACTACAGTGTACAAACGACCGGTTAAATGCCCTTCCGCGACCGCTCGAACTTCCCAAGTATATTAAACTTTAAACTTTACTATTTTTTTCCAAGATAACGGATAAAAAAGGCCCCTTTTGCGGGAGAAACGTGGCCACAACAAGCCCAGGATAGGGACATGTGGAGACGAGAGGGGGAGGCCTTTGCCCAGCAGTGGGACAGACAATAGGCTATATAAAACGTATAAAAGTCAGAATTTAGTAACAACTTCAATGTCATAGTACTTAAAGTCCATTATGACTCTATCATAACTTTTACGTTTCGTCGCTTTACGTTTGCATGTCGCAAGAAAATTGTGTTGATTACGTGAAATAATTATTTATTAGGCAAGTTGTTTGTTGATACTAAGATGCTTAAACTTATAGCAGCGCGTTAGGTACAATCTTGTTTTAGTTACAAATTGTGAATATTTTTCTATTTCCATCAGTTCTTAACTTTTTGTATCGTTGTTAATTGACATCGAAAACGAGCTTTAGCCTGCCATATAACAAACTCCCGAAATAAATAATCTCATGAGTCTTAAATGGGGTTGTGTGTGGTTCACGCCCCACAGTGGCAGTTTAGGGTTGCTGCCAAACACGTCGATTGTTTACCGTAAGGGGTGCGTCGCGGAACGAATTTGTCACCAATAGATGTGCTGATGCCCTCGTGATCGGTGCGAGGCAGCTGCCGGCTATCAATTACACGCTGTTTGCGGCTGTTAGGGATGCAATTTGTTCATTATTCGATGACAGTTATAGATTTTATTGTGTTATTGGGATCAAAATGGCGTCTACGCGTAGGCCGTCCTGATGGCAGCGACGTCGGCTATGCTGCAGCCAGAATATTTATCAATATTTTGTTTCAATAAATCTGACAATAGTAGCCATCTAATTATAAAACTACATTGACGATGAAATCATCAAAATACTAGAGATAACGATAGGTAGGTAGAAATGTATAGTAGTTTAATATGTATTAGTAATTTAATTAAGTGTCCGTTTTTGCAGAATCTCTTTTTATATAATGCATTGTGTTGATTCTTTGTAACTGTAAGTAAAACCCGGATAATAATGTCAGACAATCAAAAGACAAAGTGAATGAGATAAAGAGAATCCGTGACTCGATATTTTTATTAAACTTCCTGGATGCGCTTATGGAGGCACGCAGGACAAAGCCAACAGTTGGGGGGTAGGTGTGGCACCGTGCAACTCTCCCCCTTACACCCCGCGCGCCCTCCGTCCCTCCACCACGCCCAGCCTCGCTCCCGCCTGCCTGTATCATCATATCCGTGTGAAACAATGTTCGAGGGGTGAATACGAACAATGTAATATTCACTGTGATTTTTTTTCACGTGTACCGTTATTCAAACGCGCCATTTAGTTGGAGTTAAATAGAGCGCTACCCCAACTGAGATTAAGTGGAGATTTGGATGTGAGTGTTTGATAGAGGCGTAGTGATTTTGTGTAGTGGTTTTTGCATTTATTTTATTGACTGTTGTATATTTTCTCACGTTACTATTATTTTAGAAGCGTTATGTTTTTTTTATATATTTCTAACGGCAGTATTTGGATTTATTTAACTTGTTGAATATTTTTTTGTAATTGGACGTTTCTCTTGTCGTAGGTGTTGTAGGCCAACAGGCCAGCCCCGACAGTACCTCCCGCGCGTCGGAACTGTCGTTCGTCGGCCCCTCAGCTGCTTCCCCGCCCGTTACCGACCTGCGCACCGACCACGAACTAGACCCAGATGACGACAACGATATCGACCACGACGACGATCATGATCACGACGCCGCGCCCAACACCGTCACCGACCAAAGCCTCGCACACAAAAAACGCAAGCGACGCGTACTCTTCTCAAAGGCTCAAACGTACGAATTAGAACGACGCTTCCGCCAACAGAGGTATCTATCCGCTCCAGAACGGGAACACCTAGCCAGCTTGATCAGACTGACGCCGACACAAGTTAAGATCTGGTTCCAAAACCATAGGTATAAGACGAAAAGGGCGGTTCAGGAGAAGGGAGCTCACGATTTGAACGTCGGTGGATTGAACTCTCCGCGGCGCGTTGCCGTGCCTGTTCTTGTTAAGGACGGCAGGCCATGTTTGGGGAAGCCCGACGGGTTACCGCCTCTAGGCATGGCCTTGCCTCCGTACCACCAGGCCATGCATCATCAGCCGCCCGTGACGGGCCACGGGCCTCAACCAAGCGGATGTTGGTGGTAAAACTTGGGTTGATAATGTGATAAGTGGTTTACTAGTCGATACGTCGCCGGTATGTTTGCAGAATATTTTTCATTTCTTACAACTAACATGACATCTGAGCTTCATGAATATTGTATAAATCGGTCTAGAAGCTACTTATAGACGTATGTCTTGTATTATGCGGGTACAAATTGTCTTTTTAGGCCTTATTTTGTTATAGATCAGCATATTTTTGACTATCAATCTACAAAGCAACGTGGTTACTCCATCTAGAGCACCTATTGAAGTAAAAATACAAGGTCTTATTGCTTTGTCATGTGCATTGGAATGTACCTCAAAGTGATCAATATTTTGCAAACCTATGGCGATATTTAAATTATGAGCAAAAATTTCGTAGTTTACGTTATGAGATTGTTAAAAATATTGTGCAGTTCAAATAGTAACTCGAATACTAATTAAAGACATGTACTTTATAATAGTACTTAATTTGGAAATATTAAGGTATCTGGAGTTCCTACTTATTTGTAAAATAATGTCTAATTTTAACGATGTCGAGACTAGGGCAAGTTGTTTTGTGGCTCTACCATGAGTTTACGCGCGTTTTATGCTCGCAAAACGATAGCGTTAACGTAACATATTTATATGGCAAAGAAACACCCGCGGAACTAACATTTTGCCATAGTAGACTTAATCAAGTTAACGTACGAACGTATTAACTCATGGCAGTCTGAAATGCCAGAATCATCTTGATGAACGATTGCATTAATATAGTGATCATTTTATGAATTCCACCTTCTAATGGAGTTTGTATAAATGTGTATAAATATTCATCGCGTTTAGCTTAGTAACATTATGAGAAATGACCAGATTTTATCAGAATGCAATATCTAGTGTGTAAGTTTCAGTATTAAAATATTCGAATAATACCTAGCTAATAGTTATTTATGTATATTCCAGATAAAGTTTTATATTTTACATTAGATTTATCAACGGTAAATGTATATTCTGTACATATTTGCGTGATTTGTTACCGAGACAAAGTATTCCCGTATATTGTAGAGAATTAATTAATTATCTATCTGTATCTAATATTGTGTATAAACGTTGCGTGTTGGTAGAAGACAATAGTAATAATATCCACAATTTGATAACCCTGATATGACTCTAACCATTCCATATTACAGTTTTAACATTGTAAAGTAATACCAAAATTATTTGGTGAATATATTCTTAAGTAATATTGTAAAAATGTGTTACATATAAATTATTATCAGAATATTAAAATGATTGAAATCATTTAAAAACTTTTATTTACCTCCCTTTGACTTTCGCAATTATTTATATAAAGTGTAGCAAGTTGAGGGAAATTGTGCTTAAATTTCGCGCATTCTAACTTGATTGCAAGTATATTTTAAGTTATAAAAATGATTAGATACCTGCTGATAAAAATAGGAGGTACAATTCAAAGCTGGTACACGTACTCATTAAAAACACGATAAAAGTGATGCTGGTAGAAATTATTAGGTTAAACATATTATGTACTTTACAATTTAACCTTATAGCCAATAACCCCGGAGAAGTATATCTCAAGAGAACTAGCTGATATTAAACAGAAGAAACTGCGCTGAAATCAATAATGGCAATACTACAACCAGACAAAGCGGTGATATTTACATCCTTGCGTTAAGGATGAGTTAAAACGCTCACGGATGTCGCATCTTTAAAAGACGACCTTTTTTCAACAACATTATTTTTGAGTTAGGTCTCTACACTTTTAAAGATGCGATGTGTGTACAAGTATTTCAGCATAAGGTAGGTCATGCGGGTCAATTCTCGTGACATTGACATGAACTCTATTTGAGATATGTCGAAACAAAACGTCAAATTGGTCGTATTTTTTTCTACATCTCGAATAGAAATGATGTCGATCATGCGAGAATTGGGGTCATGTACTTCATTGTTATGGGATATGTATGCCCCGCTATATATGGACGGTTAAAAGGTAAATTGACTCAAGTGCCATTTTGGTAACTTTTCACTTTGCACGTAACCTATACTCCATTTGTTATAGCATTAGAAAGAAGTAAAAAAAGGTTATTTTTAATGTACACTTTGTAACAATAGTACCATTCACATTATTACAGTTACAATTGACGCCAAATTTATTATAATGTATTTATATACCAGCTGTCTCACTGTAACTGTAATCATTTTCACTATTTATCCTTTTAAATTAAGTGGCTTTCATTTAGATATACTATTTCATTCCAATTTAGAGTAACAGTGTCGATGTAAAAAACCTAAAAGACGCAGTGGTGAACATACCGGGAACGTTTTTCGTTTTACTATAATTCTACCAAATTTAAAATGTTACCTAAACCCTTCATACGTTGTGACAACAGCATTTTTTTATTTTGCCGGTTTATGTTGACTGTCAAATTTACGTAAATCCTAATTAAATTTAAATCATCATGTGATCGGTCGGTTCATTCATTGATTCGTTGTAAGTTTGTAATGGGTGATAAAGATGAAGATAAATTAAAGCGTAATTAAAAAAAAAAACTTTTATTTAAGTATTTAGTACCGTGTTAGATCTATTTTATCTAAGTAATTTTAAAACAACTTTAATGTAACCACTTTGAATTAAAATTGTTTTAAAATAAAATGTTTTGCATACCTGCTTCTACGAGCCTCTTATTTCTAATGTTATAACAAATGGAAAAGATGGAGAAATATTAGCTCATTTGCCCAACATGGGGCTTGAGTCATTTCACCATATTGTTTCAATTATGCACGACTCGATCAGCTTAATAATATAACTATTCCGGTTTTAGCCCGTAAAATACTGGCATAAAGCGGGTTTCAGACTACGCTATAATAATAGCATATAGTATATAGCTCATAGCATAACAATATCGCGCACCATACATTGTTATGAACATGTTTACACTGTACTGTACTATATATTATTGGCTTACTATACACTATAAATCGGTGCGATGCGCTGAGTTCATGCTATGCTATATCACGCGCCGCCATTTTCCTTCTCTCTCACCCCCGGTCAATGCTTGTGATAATATCGCGTAATGTGAACGCCATGCTATGCTATAATATATAGCATCCTTCTTTGCTATACTATATAGCACAATAGTACAGCGTAGTCTGAAACCCGCTTAACCTTCTTTTACGGCTCACTTAAGGTGTGAGGAAAATTTGAGGATATGATTACCCCACGCAAGGAACGGGTTTGGTGAAAATGACCGCTAAGGCAAGTAATGTTGTGGAGTGAGTAATAAGTCCATGTCAATGATCAGTGTGACCGCGATCAGTGCGTTGCGAGCGATGGATGATTGTTTGCTGCTCAAACATTTGCTAGCCGACCGTTATCTAATCGTTCGCTGCCAACCGCGATAGCTTGCGACCCGATTACTGAAATACTCATAGTGTTTTCTCTTCACCTGTTCTATTTATTACATGTGCCTCAATATATATATATCAGAGTATAGGTTAGGATTGCATGATTGACTTTCGTTCTTTGTGTCAAAGTCAGACGTTTTCTGTGCTTCGTAATATTATAACATAAATAGGTACAGTGAGAATTAAAAAGAATGTCATATACGAGTTTATCAACTATTTTATGACATCTAATGTAGATCGTATTTTTTTCATCCACGCTGCTCTAATTAGAAGTTACCCTTGCCTAAACTAAAGTAGGTATATTTTCTAATTCATCTTGATTTCAACATAAATTTATAATCTATACATCTACATACATACAAATAAATAAAATTGGAGTGTCTGTTTGTTATATCAGAATAACATTATTTTAACAATACATATGAGAGTATACACGATACCAATAACGAAAATGCAATTTTTAACATTTTTGTCTGTCTGTTTGTTCCGGGTAAACTTCCAAACGGTTGAACAGATTTCGACGGGACTTTCACTGGCAGATAGCTGATATTCCAAGGCGTAACTTAGGCTACTTTTATTTTAGAAAAAGAATTAGAGTTCCGCGGGGTGAAAATAAAACCATTATTTCCGGGTAACCTTCCTAGAGTCCACGCGGGCGAAGCCGCGGGCACAGCTAGTATAAACTATAAAGTCGGTGCACTTCTGTGTACCTCTGGTTACCACTTCGATGATTATAGGCGTGGTAAAGTGTAATTCGGTTTCATAATAACTAAAAATATGTGGTTACACAATTTGATTACAATGAATCTGATATCAGACGCTACAAGTTTGATAAAAATATACTGACACGTTGTGAAACACAATTTTCTCTTAAGGAAAAGCAGTATTTGAAATATTAATCCTGAAAATTTTCTAACACGGTCCGTCTGTTTAACAGCCAATATGCTACGTTGCAAAATCTCAACTCAAGGTTTGACAGTAGCTCAGTTATTGACTAGGTTTGAGCACTGTAGGTCGGGCATCTATATCATAGATCTTCATAAAAAATAGGACGAATAAATAGCTCAGCTTGACGATTCCAATAAATAAAAGACAAGCCAAAGTAAAGACAATTCGTTGCGTTCCGTCGTCGTAGAAATTAATGAATGAAAAACATAGAAAAATACCGGCCGTTTTGACTTCCTGACTTTGAATAACGCTAAAATACATTAATTTTTGTAATGCTCCATAATTTTTAAACCGACTTCGAAAAGGAGGAGGTTTCTCAATTCAACCGTATAATAACTTAAGTTTTGAGTTTTAGGAGTGATAAAATTCAATAGGTTGGTAAAAGAAATTGAACAAAAACATTTATACATACCCCTCTCAATACCGAAGACTTCAAACGTTACATAAAGGACAAGTTTAAAGATGTGTGAATATGTTTTCACAAAGCTCACCTCTACATACTGTATTGATCGAAAACACTCTAACAATGTTGTGTAGCCGTTTATTAAATAAATAATAACACAGCACAAAGGACTGAAATCGTCGGTAGTTCGACAATAGCCAAACAAACTGGGAATTAATTTCAATAAATTCTCGAAACGCCTTCGATTTTGTCGTTGTAAAGGGTCGAATGGGAGCCGTCAATTGTGGGAGCTGGCGTTAAGCCGATTAGCTCGATATACAGCAAGAATAAACACAGCCTCCCAGCGTCGAGCCGCCGACACACGTGAGATTCACAGCTTGTTTTCCTAAACGTTGGCTGTTGATCGAAATAATAGGAAAATTTGCAGTAGGCTTATTAGCCTTATAACTGAATTTACCCAAACTACACATTTATTCAACTTTTTAACCGACGAAAAAAAAAAAAAGGAGGAGGTTCTCAATTCGACGCGTATATTATATTATTTTTTTTATATATATTATTTTTTAATTTTTTAAAAGGTATATTATTTTTTGCTTTTTAAAATTTTCGGCGGTTTAATTTTTTGTTAAAAAGTTTTTATGTACTGTCCAATTTAGAAAAACGTTTATATTTTGCCATTGTGTACCTACATCATGATTTATTACGAGGAGTAAATTACTTATTTGAATTTAAATATAAGCACCACTTTACACAGCCGACTCAGAAATGGAATTTCAAATCGTTCAGGATTTACGTAATTCTTTGAAATACAAGTTGGTTCAGAAGGCCGAAATAATATACTTTGACGTTTGCATCAGTACCGGGTATACAAAATTGACCGAATTTTGACCATGGTTTCTGAATTTTTTTAATATAGTAGTCGCTTCTCATAAGTGTAGTTTACACTGCTGAAAAGTTATGTTATGGATGTACCCAAAGGCCGGAACGTTATGATAGTTAGCTATAAACTTTCTTCACTAAGCATCCACATATGAGCTACCGTATGTACCTTAATTATTATTTCGGACTTCTGATACACCCTGTATAATAATAATCATAAAGCCAGACAAAACATATTTATTGTAAGATCCAAACTAGGCCAAGTTTGTACTATGGGTTACAATGAACTGCGGGCCATCCAAATTATACCCAGACCAGGACAAATTCCGAAAAGGTAATTTGCGAAATTTGCCGCTGGCGGGAATCGAACCTGCAATCCCCCGATGCAGTGAGTCGAGTGGCCTACGTTCAAGCCGTCTTCAAAAAACACGTATTTTTATAAGCGAATACTAATATTAACACAAATACTCGTACATATATTTAGAAAACCAAAGACTATTTTAACCGACTTCTTCTTATCTATATTGTTTCCTATTCATTCACATTTTGCAAGCACAATATGACCTAATAAGTACTTCATGGTTATTATAGTGCATATTATAATGGCTAGGACAAAAACTATTAAACAACGTATTCAATGTAAGCAAATTTTCACCTTTTCCCTTTAAAATAGAATGCAGAATCGCGGTTTGGGTATGGTGCATGGTTTGTCCTGAGCTGAGTTTGTAGGGTGTATCGATCTTGCTTGCATAGTTTGAAGGAAAATCAACCCATTGTGGTGACGATATGATGTGTTTTGGAATAAAGGCGTACACGGAAACGGCAATATGAAATACAATATTGTCGATGTAAGCGCAATATCTTTATGATGGACGAGCGCGGGGCGGTCAGCGTGCAGTCGACTCGAAACAGTGATAACGTGGCTACAGCATCACTGCACCTGCCGACGAGGGTCGAGAAGAACAGAGGGTAGGCACTAGAACTAAACTTCAGTGATGTGTAACAAAATCTTATGATCTGAGAAGTCTGCATATACTCTACATAAACCTGTGATGATATAAATGAAAAGGTTGTAATGTTGACGCCTTGTTACTAAGAGTTACACAAATTATTATAACAACTATTTACATTTAAAAAAGTTTTATTACCTTGAATATACGCTTCAATTTCGGAAGTAAATCTTACTTGATTGATATTTCAGATTATTTATTAGCAATTTAAGCCACCACCCTCTCATGATGCAAATATTCAATGTTAACAAAATATACTAGTTAATCTGCTCCGGGCAGTAAATCATAGTCGTCAAATATTGTAGTTGGATCTGAAGAACATCGTTAGGGCTTAGCCGGCACGCGCTGAAGCCATTTTGCGGCTAACCGTGCCGCGACGCGGGCCCTCACTACCCGAGTGGATTTATTGCCGTTCTCTAATAAACACGTTATGTTGTATACCTAACGAATATTAATAACTGACTTCCTGGAGCGCCCGATGATTTTCATTTTTGTTATTGCCTGTCGTCACGTCGCCGACGGCTTTGTGCGGATTTCCCATTTGAATGGAATACGTTTAGGGTTGAAATGGACGCAGTTTAGATTAATCCACATTTTTGTGTTTCTAATACAGTAACCTTTGATTATATATTATATATTATATAATCAAAGACAGTAACATAACCCACATATTTACTTATTTTAATTTTAAAATATAGATTGTAGCTAATGTTCTGAGTTTAATGTGTCCTAATTTTCCCAGGTAATTCGAATCGCGGTTTACATTGAAACAATGGAGCGTATTTTATGAAATCGCGCCTGCTTTACGAACCAAGTTATGTTTTGTGCCGTAATCATCCCCCGGCATAGTATCCAACATTCGCAGAAAAATGTTTTAGTTTTCGTACATGTATCGCGCAACAACCATTTTTCACGTGCCAACAGCGACGCACAGACATAAAGGTTTACGACAGGCCGTCATATTTATGGCGCTGGTATTGTGATATATTTTTTGTTGTGCGCATTAGGTTTTATCTGACTTTCCGCTAAATCAAGTAGCTACTGGCCGGTGTCAGGAAATACCCTCGCATATATCATCCCCGGCGGATACGAGCGTTTTGGGGTTATGTCTCGATTCCGCGGGGCGAGCCTGTTCGCTCATTTGTCTTATCGATTCAACCTATAAACGTAGCATACGTAATTTACTCATTCGCAAAATACATTCGGTTTTTTAAATCAAATAGTTTGTTACAGCAAAGTGACTACTTTTACTTTTAGTTTTAACAAAGTATGGCGAGTGAACTCTATACGGGGTTGTCTTTTTCCATTGTTCCAACAATGTTTTATTAGATTCTGTCCGAGACAAAGGCACTAATGCCGAAGTTAGTAAAACGTCCCTGGCAGTCTCCCGTGGCGTCGGTTATCCTTATCCCTGCATTGTCGTCCACAGTCTAAAAAAGTTCTATAGCTAGCAAAAGTTTGGTAACTGTTATATCTGTAGTGATTTAGAATAGAAAACTTTTTGTCTGTGTCGTTTATCGTAGCGTTCGCCCTCGACGAAGTAGATGCTTCGATTAAGACGTATCGCGCCCTTTTTTGTGTAAAAAAGGGAAAATGAATGCGGGGCGGAAATATTACGTAGTAACGGCATTTCCGCACAATAAATCGGAGTCCAATCAAAGGAAACTCTGCAGTGTGCGCGCCGTATATCTTTATTAATGCTACACTTTATTTTATTGAGCTTTTTATCGGTTGTATTGTTGCTATACATTTAACTTAATTGTTACTGATTTATCAGTTTTTAATACCATACTTAACTACTTACTTTTTTATTTTGTTGATCATATTTTGAGATTTGTTTGAAATATATGTATTTAAAGTCGAACAAAGTGTTCTAAATTCAAAATAATTTGATAGACGATTTAAATTGCGTTTAAAAATACATTTTCAAGCTGACAATTGTATACGTGCTGTAAACAGAGGTGGGCTTACTTACCTGTCGTCGTTATCTGCCGGGGGAGGCTAAATCAGAAAATCGATAGCTGTGGCGGGCGCGCCGCGTTTATTACACATAGCTGGCCGTCCCCGTTTGAAAGTTTCCACTTTTGTCATCCCGGAATTTGTTGCAAAACTACCTTTCTACAGTTTATAACCGTGGTATAGTCGTGGTTCCATTTCTATGTTTGTTGACAGTTTAAGGAATTTTAACCGTCGTCAGCAAGATTGTATTTTCATATCATATTATTTTATACATATTATATTTAATTATTGTATATCAAAACATATTTAATTAAGTAATTGCAAAATTACATTAACTTCTCGGTGGTACTACCCAAAACCACGATGACAATAACGCCATTAATTTACGAGACCCCAATAGTAGCCATATTTCACATCTGACGTCACCAGCGCACGAGTCAGGAAGTTCAGAATTGAGACGTCAATATAGTCTCATATCCGGCCTCAGCCACAATTCGGTGTCCTGCTGTTTGTTGTGAATGAGCTGTCAAACATTCTCAATTAATGAGCCACAGATTTGTTCGTCTCCAATCATCCCCGCAGTGAGCAATTGAAGTAGTTTATGGCGAATGACCACCTATGTGCAAGCTTGAACACACGCGTCGAAATAAAAACTGACAGATGAAAGTACATATATCATAGAAGAAATATTTCTCAAAGTTGACTAGGTAGGTATTTATTTATATAAACAATTGATGATCAAACGGTACTGGCTTGAAGGAGCCAGCTAACTTATGTAGAAATTATTTACAAGTAATTAGGTTATATTAGGAATGAATTCATGCTCTGAACTAGTTTGTTATTAGATAGAAAAATCTTATAGAGACAATACTCAGCTGGAACTCTAGTTAGGCTACATCGTTTAAAGATTATCCCTCAAGCAGTATTTAACAAGTGCAGCATTGAAAGCGCTTACGCGGCCTGTCTCTGCGACCACCGCGTTGAGGTGACTCAGCACCGCGGCTAATGGTCATTTGGTCTGTAGCCAGATGATTAATTATCCTTATCAGAGCGCACCCGATCCGTGCTGATGGCTCAATGATGAGAGGTGGAAGGACTACAACGAAGAAGTGGATGTGGTAGTTGGAACGTGTAGTAATAATTTCATTACTTAATTATGATTTTCACACCACGTTATTCCGATGAATATTTTGCTAGTCATTTAAATTAGTTAATATAATTGACGTGTTAGATTAGTTCAATAGCTACAACGAATTTATTCAATCATTTCAATAGTATTTAAGCAAATCTTATGTACTGGAATTGGTTTTTATTATTATTTATTCACAGTTGGAATTTCATAACGTTCGCATCCTTTATAGTACTTTACATCAGTTTATGTTTTCCTGTATCTAATTACTACGTCACTGGAAAATTATAAAGGTATTAAGTAGATATGTTATAATGTGAAACGTGGCGAAGCGTACAAGCATCATTTCCTGTAATATCACATCGCTAATCTAATCTCTTTTGTTGATTGTAAATTGCAAACCGCGTTTATTAAGGCAAGTAAGTACATGGATGTTACAAATAATATAAGTCAACTTTATCAAGGTATCGAATGTCAAAGTTGAAAATTAAGAATTCAAATTTTATTTAATTTGAAATGCTTTCTTAGCTCATTGGTTTGATCTATGGATAAGTACGTAAATGTGAGAACGTTTAGAATAAGTTTTCGTTCGACACCCAACTCACGCTAACTGCCCATAGAAATGGATTAAGTAGGCATAAACGATACTGTTTTGTTTGTCGTTTTATAAACGTTGCTACTGTAATTTGTAACTGCTGTGCATTTTCTATAGAAAAAACATTTAAAGTTTTAGATTGACCATGTGAAGGGGAAATTAGATTGCCACGGGGGGTCTCCTGTATTCAATCCTCTGACAAAAGCAAGCGCTGGACTTTGAGACAACGGGATCAGCAAAAAGTTTATCCACAAACGTTTGCGTCGAAAAACATTAGCTGATTTATATTTCCGACACGCGAGATTTTTTTAGTCTAAAGATAATGCGATCGTCGCACTATGACGCCATAATTATCATCTCTGATTCAACTTATTTTCTATTGAATAAACTAAATTACGCTTATCTTTAATCCCTTTATGAGCGTTTCTTTGAAATTCGGAAGCTATAGTGGAGTCTTTTGAGAGGTGCGTGATGGTAATTCTTATAATTGGCTCCTTTATTCGACGCGACCGGAAAGGCGACCCACGTCAGTGTATCGCGCCTTTAAAGGGGATTTGTAATGGCGAAAATGAAGTGAGGAATGTCTTCCTAAATGGGCGAGCTTCTCCGCAGACAGTGTGTCGCCGACGTCTGTTGGGACAAAAAAAAATACGTTTGTTGCAAACGTTGGAGGTCTTCAAAATGATTGCGTAGCTAGTGAAAATATACTTTAATTTAAAATAAGCTCACTTGCTCTTAACATTGTATTTACTAACTACCAACCTGTTTATCATGTTCTATAAGGATAATGCAGATACACCACACCATCTACACCTAGCTATTGTTCAAGAAGGTTTCGATAAGAAATACTGATTTTATCATTTATGTGAAGTACCTATCTCCTTTTACAATTGTTATAATATAAAGATAAAATAGACAATAATGATAAGTAATTTAATATCAATATATTTGTATTGTTCGATAATATTTATCAAATTGATTGGTAATTGGTACAATACTTGATTGCGGGATTTATGGCTACCTATTATTAACTATAGGTAGAGTAGGTATATTTGTAGTTATAAAGCAGAATACGTTTCGCACAATAAACATTACCCAAAATGTCAAAGCTTCAATTGAAATTAAATGGTCGTATTACATTTTGGGGGCTACGACAACAATGAAATTATGTTGGTACATAATCTCAAATGACACTTTATACGGTTAAATGGAGTTCCCGATCGCTGCCATGGATGCAAGCTTATTCTCTGGAGGCGTTCATTCATAGGATTCGTTATTCCCCGTAAATCGCAACGCGAATTTTATCTATTGAGGGTCGGTTTTACGGTGTCTTGTTTGTGTTTGAATTTAGTTTTATGCAACGGCGCGGGAGCGTGAAATTGATTCGAGTCTGCAGCATTGAGGAGGCGGAAGGTTCTACGCACCTCTCTATGATTATCTTCATTCATGAATCGTGCCCATTCATAAAAATCTACTACTCAACGTATCTACTACAAGCGACGGTACAGGTAGTCAAATATTTATGAATGGCTTTTTTTGAATTTATCCTTTCCTTCGAGCGGCTGACTGCTTGACCTAAGCAAACCAATTTACAACTCAAGATTAATTAAAAGACACGAACGGTTTAGCTTGACGAAGCCGTCATGCAGTAATGGACGATCCCAAATCAATACCTCCCTATTCTTATCCATTGCGATTTTGATAATGATTTGAATTGGTGGGATCTAAATGTGGTTACATAAACGCAATTTTTATTTAATTTGTATAAGCATTCGCACTCAAAATTTGGATGACACAAAAACCATAATAGATACGCTGGAAGTTACCTCATAACTTTCTATGTCACTCCGATGCGCAAACGAATACTTAAGCCCATTGAAGCCTGTCTAATGACTCCAATAAATTTGGACCGTTTGTTTTAGGTTCAATACAAGTGTCATTCAGCGAACTCAACTCGACGGGAGTGATGAGCAATTCAACTGTTAGATGGGCGGACACTCAAAACAGAGGAGTTTGAATGGACATCCATTAAGAGTGTTTTATACTTGCAAAAAAGGTTCGGGTATTAGCAGGTACAGTCCGGATGCGAATGGGCGAGCGGCTTGGTTCCCACGAATGGACAGTTACTTGTTACAATGGTTTGTGAAGTGACAAGTCCAGCACTTGTTTGTTTCTTCGATTGTCCCAGAGCCCGAAGAACAAAGCGCCATGTGTTCTGGCTTGAGGGACGTAGACAATAATTGTAAATTGGGTAACAGATGTGTTGGATTATTTGTTTGTAGAGACGTCCGCGTCTTTATCTATACTGTGGTGTTTTTCCCTGTTAGTACTTAGTTGTAAAAAACATTTAGTAGATATGTTTAAAATATTTTTTCCAAGACAAACTTACAGGAACCGAGTGGATAATGATAATTTTCTGTGTAATGAAAAATGCTTTGCCAAAAAAAGATTAGCTTACAATAGCTCTTAATAAAACTATGATAAGATAATCTAGCCCTGCTTTATTTACACTGCAGGCCAAAATAATGGATTCGTATTAAATTTCAAATTATTCAAAAATAGTTGTTACAAGTACATTTTCTGTAAATATGTTCTTTTATTTTGATCTGTTTATTTTTTTTTCCTTTGTATTGTAAATGTTTATTAAAAGTTCAATGTCATTATTGTATGTTAAATTCATTGCAACCATTTAAAAATAAATATATTATTATAGTATTCTGCAATTATTGGGCGATTGTACCTTATTTACTTCCAAGAACTTCCGTCCGGAAGTGTCCGGTGAGAGCTTGCTCGACTGTTTACACAGATCCCTATTACAAAGCTGATGAATGAATGCAATTGCCGACCACCCATAGTGTACTCCATGGAGTAGCCAATTGCTCTATGGGTATAGCAGGCAGAAAGTACGTACATTCGTTTTTGAAATCAAATATGAAGGTTTTATTTATGAAAATAAAAAATATACTTTAGCGACGAAAGTCTGGGTTTGAAATCCAGATTTTCGTCTCTTAAGTGTTTTTTGTGGCATACCCTTTATCTATAACTTAGCAACGACAAGGGAGTTTAGTTTCCGTTGGGGTTTTAATAATCACGTTACATACTAATTACTAGGTATATAGCCCAAGAGCAGTCTAGCTTAATTCTAGCCCGGTAGAGTACAAAGTAGCGAAACACTTTTTTATACATCCTAGCACACTGTAAATTAAAACATATATATGTTTCCGGTGTATGAAAGCTATAGAATTATAAATTACTGAAATTGTTTGGGCGAACGTTGGTAGTTTTTCAAGACAGATAGATGATATACTGCTGAAAGTTTGGCACAAAACATTCAGTAGTAAAATATTTTGTATATAAGCTTCAACGACAGGCGCCGATCGATGTAAGGCGATACGTACACGGCCATAATTGGCTGACCGATGAGACGGAGGCTAGATACCATTGACCTCACGCGTGCAAGACTCACGCGCACCTCATATAAGAGGTGTGGATGTTTCACTAGACACAAGTCACTCATGGCTGTCATCAGTAATTCGTATGCGCGAGACCTTAGTTACATGTTCTTGTGCTCAATGACTTCTGAGATCCGTGCCAACATTTCTTTGACCTTCTATTTTATAACAGTGTTCCAGATATTTGACGGTCAAATTATTTTTAATAGCTCCATTTGATGTTTCAGCTTCACCGATAAGAAAACATTTTACGATTGCAATGTTTACAGCGAAGACGATGCAGAGTAATGCATCCATGAACGTTTTGTGAGTTTTTTATTGATAAATTTGGATATTGTACATCGGAGTACAAAAAGTTTGATTAGCTCATAAAATGGTAAGTGTGTCACGCGTAACTGAGGTATGGTACGTACAATACGCTCTACGTTGCACTTTCTGCGTGCTCTACCACAGCGTATAACTGCTCGCGGTATGTCCATTCATCACGGCACCTTTAATTCTTGCCTACATTTTTCCATTGTGGACAGGCGTTATTCTGTAAACGCTCCTCATTATAAAACCTCACTTTGTATAAAAATATACGCTCGAGTATAAAGGTAAACATTGATTTTTTCTAACGCCTGAGAGAATACCATGTTTGGGCCGCCACTGACACACGGACAAAAGGACAATGGGGGATGATCTTGAATGGCGACCGCACACTCGGTGCGTACGCGCATATCGACGAGCCTTACCGTAAGTTCGGGAGTATACCTATAATTATAGAATATAAATATTGTCGATGCGTTGGAGGTTCAGCACTCTATAATAACACCTTTTAGGCACTTATCGAAATACCTATGGTATTTAATTCGGGTTCTTTCGGAACATGTTCTTTTTCCCAGTCATTGAGTTTCGAGTGGAGGAAGAATCAAAGTCGGGTATCCACAGGTACAGATATAGATGATCACAGCATGTCAAAAGCTTTATCTTAGCTTTATAGTAACTGTAGATCACATTTTGCGTAAGGAGTAATCTCCGAAACTACTGATGAGAATCATAAAATTCGAATAATATCGCTGAGTCGCATTAACTTATAGGCGGGTGAAATATTAGAGACCAGGGGCCTGATTTTCGTTTGATAGACATCATCTCTATTCGAGATATGTCAGAAAAATACGATCAATTTGACGTTTTGTTTCGAATAGAGATGGATGTCTATCAAACGAAAATCCGGCACCAGCTAATATGGTATACGAGTCAACAGGATTTATAAACATGTACTATATTAAAACTGATTATTATTACTAGATATCCGTATGCGAAATCTACACTATAAACAATTCTATCGATAAAAAGATGGATAGATCTCCGCGGCGGTGAATGGCACAAGATCACACCCACTCCTGCACGATGGGTTCCCCGCCCCTCGCGCAGCCAGCATGAGCCCTGCACGTGGTCAGCTCCATTCAACTGCAAACCACAACTATTCTTAAAAGATTGATTAATAGCGGGCGTGTGTCTATTGAAGACGCTACGATTGAAAAAAAAAATCGTAGGCCAGAAATAGATAGATATACTTATTACATACAATATTTTACTGTTTCAATGCTTTTAAAGTATTTGTTATAGAGCACACATTTTACCTTATATGTAGTTCCTAGCAAAGAACGGCATAATGAAATTATTCTTAACGTAATCTGAGCTTACTTTTATTGTCAGTCACTGTATCCAATTCCCTAAGGAGATTGCGAAAGCCAATCGAGCTTAGTGCTTTCAGAATAGTTTCACTCAGAGCTTAATCTCACTGTCCTATAAAAAGAGTACTATAGTAAAAGCGTTCTTGGATTTTCCTTCGTTATGGTGCTTCCAATGTTACCGGATTTATCCGCTGCCATTGAGCTGGTGAGCGAGATAGCAGCACCCATATACGCACTTACTTTGTAACAAGGACAAAAGATTGTCGTCGCTATTAGCTTCCTAACGAATCACGTAGCGAAGTATAGTATATGCAAATTAAAATAAATGTGTGAGGTTTTATATTCGAAAGGTTATGGAATTTTTTTTTTAAAGTCAGTCTTATTGTCTTTCGCCCAGAGACTTAAAATTGGCTCGCTAAGCTTTTCAACTATTCCTATTGTTATTCCACCACATCAACGAGTAAGCAATAAATATATGAAAAACGCTAATGCAGACTATACCAACATTTATAGAAACCTATTAACTACCTACAGGGGCATTTTTCAGTACAAAAGTGTTTTGTAATGCTCTGTCAATATACTATGTCAATATTTTGCCTCGCGAGGCTATTCACTTTATGTGGACGCGACTAAAAGATACCTATAATTATCGGTATATATAGTTACATATCTCGCAATGTGATTACGTTCTTATATGTCATTTAATCAAATAGGTAAGAATTAAAATCACAAATAGAGTTACACATAACGTTGAAATAATCTAATTTCCTCACATATACTGTAAGAAGCAATCTTATGAATCCCTGAAAATCCGTCTCGAGTAAATTGAAATTGGAGAGAGACGGCAGGCGGGTACAGTCATCGGGTTCAGTGTAAGTGCGAGAGGGACAAAGCCAATGGGTGTGAGAGCTCAATAACGAGCCATCCAAGGGTTGGCTGTTTCTCTTACAGGTCTGGGATACTCGGTGCGAGGCAATATGTGGAGATTTATGTACCTCCCGCCAGCGGGGAACGCTTAGGAGGAAGTCTTATGACGCAACTTATTTCCATTGTTTCTGCTGACATTTTGTGTACTTAGGTATTATTAAATATCTATAATATCTTCAAATAAGTATCTATACTAGTAATATCTCTCACTTAATGAGTACAATTAACATGTATGATACAGGACTTTCTTTTACTAATATTTGCTTTTTAGCAAGACATTTTTAATCAAATCAGTATTCGAATGGAAGATAGAATAGCTGCTAAAATTTATTTAAAAAATAGCAATCTGTCTAACAGATGTGGTGAGTACTGCCATTGTCAATAAATTGAAATTTTCTAAAGTACTAAGGTGGTACCGATGTCGATAAAAAAGAGAGTTTATACCTAAGTTTGTTTTTATTTGTTAATTATGTATAGGGTGTTTCAGAAGTCCAAAATAATACTTTGACGTTTGCATCAGTATCGGGTATACAACTGAATGGTATAAAAATTTCATCATGTTTTTCCAACATTTTTTTCTTCGTCAATTTCTATAACTCGTAATATCTCGAGTCATGAAATGTTCATGTTCTGTTTTGTTAATATTAGTAGTCGTCCCTCATAAGTGTAGTTTACACTGTTTAATAGTGTTATGGATGTACCCAAATTCCAGAATACGATACCTGTGACAAATATTCAAATACTCAGAAGCTATAATAGTTAGGTATAAACTATCTTCACTAAGCATCCACATATAAGCTACGGTATATGTACCCGAAGTATTATTTCGGACTTCTGATACACCCTGTATAACAGTAGTGGTAACGTACGTTACTTTTACAGATTTAAATTTATCAGTTAGTACTATAAAAGCTAATAATGTTCAAAATGGATAATCCCTAACGCACCGTGCCGGGCGTCAAAGCGAGACAGAAGGGCGCCGCCGCCGCTGCTCTAATGATAATAGATGGTGTTGGATATTACTCGACGATCATTCTGTAGCTGATTCTAACTTCGTATGCCAACTGTATTGTTGTGATTCAGGTTCAACGGTTTGAAACACATAAAATTAACAAGCAACATTGGTAACCTCATTATGTTCCTACACAGAAGTTATATGAAAACATCTCTCTCATGTTTGTAGATAGACAGATAACTCTTTATACTTCTCAAAGTAGTACAAATTACGTGTAGTATTTTGCGCCTACTGAGAGTATTAATAGAGTCTATAACAAGTTACGTGGTAATGATAATGCCTGAAAAATATTATTTTTGGGTTATATATTTCCAAAACATCAGGTTTATGTGTTCTCTACATGTAAAAGTGTATACATAGTTATATCTAACGATAGTTTCTTAACAAAATTGCAATATCCTACTAACGAATTAAAATAGATTTAAAAATTAAATCGTGTGGGACTCTACCTAGAGTCCCATTGTACATAATATGTAATAATTTCATTAGCATCTTGGACGCAGTATCAACTATGAAATAGGTCGCGATAGAGTTGCGAAACGCGTTTACAAATGAACCAACAAGTGATAGCTCATGCGGTTTCGTAAAAGTATCGATATGATTATTTACGTAAACATGGATTTCCTAGGAACATAATTATAAATAAGGAAAAAATGAACAACAGGTTTAAGTATAACTAATATTTTACTAGTTACTCTCTGTGCACTTATATCTGTGAGAGATTGGAAATTGACAATTATTTCGAACCTAAATGGAAAAGATAAGATTTATTTAGTTTTTAGGGTTCCGTACCCAAAGGGTAAAATCGGAACCCTATTATTAAGACTTCGCTGTCCGTCCGTCCGTCCGTCTGTCACCAGGCTGTATCTCATGAACCGTGATCATTAGAGAGTTGAAATTTTCACAGTTGATGTATTTCTGTTGCCGCTATAACAACAAATACTAAAAAACAGAATACAATAAATATTTAAGGGGGCTCCCATACAACAAACGTGATTTTTTTTGCTGTTTTTATAGATAATGGTACGGAACCCTTCGTGCGCGAGTCCGACTCGCACTTGGCCGGTTTTTTCATTCAATATGCTCTAAAGTTAATCGGACTAGAATTCATTCAATCAGATAAGAGAAAAAAAACGGATTTTTTTTCAGTCAACTATAATTTGGACTTTTGTACGGTACTCATAGGATGTTCAAAATAAAATATAAGCATACTTAATTTGTGAGAAATATAACAATTTTAATAAACTATTAAGTTTAAAATCACACTATTTCTGTCCACCCCTTCCACACCAGCAGTATGCCGCGCCCCTCCCACTTAATCTCGAAGTATCACTAACAAATTTAATATTTACTCTCTCTGACTTATCCTTATAAATCGCCAACAATATTAAAACCGCCAGTACATTTGATTGTTATGTCGGGACACCCCTACTATTTTAGTGTTTGGTACAAGTTAAGATTTAATAGCGATAAACCTAAAATTTTAACCTTCAATTGTTTAACTAAATTATCTGTTTTAGAAATCTACGTATACTTAGATAGATTATTATGACATGTTATTCAGTAGACAGGTAGCAGGAACTTATATAATATGATGACTTATTTATCTTTAACAGAATAGGTAGGGTTCTAACGATGCTTTGTTAGTACTAACATTACTAACACTATTGACTCGTAGTTACTCCAATGAAGCAGAGTTAATAAAAACAATATCACAAGAAACACAGCCCTGATATAAAATAAATACTTCGTTTAAACTTTGTAATGGATTCATGAAGTTATTTTTAATACCAGCATGCATAGTGTGAGATTACCATATCTCTGGTCAATGCTGCGTTTACGCGAAATTTGTATGAAAACCTTGTACAGTATCTGTAGCGGCAAGTTCATGAACTAGGTTTCCGATATCATTGCTCGTAAATGCGACGACGTTTTTGTACTTAAGAGTACTAAGAAGAGAAGACCAACTTTATACCGCTAAAGCGTATGGTTTAGACACTAGTACGCACCGAGTTAGCACCCTCGTAGTATGCGAGTCCACGCGCGGATTTACAACTAATCCGGGCCCATGTCTATCGCTCGTTGATACTTACTGCGACATGTACTAACTTTATTAAAACGTTACTATTTATTAAAGCTTAACATTATTTATGTAATAACATATTCATGGTACTGTCAACACTATTTACTACCATGTAATCGTTCAAGTACCATAAACATTAATATTTCAATCTATAAAAAACTATTTTTTTATGTTGGCAACATTTCCAAATTAGTCTACAAAAAACCTCACCTATTGATTGTGCATGTACATAAACAGTTACCAAATGTAAAATTAACAAATAAAGCACGGTGTAGCTTAAAAAGAAAATTGTTATTTAACAGTTTTTACCTAGATTAATAAAAAATGCTTTTTTGAATGTATGATCCATTGTATAAAATGCAACTTTCGCAAATAAAACCTTTGTCCCTAAATGAAAACGGATTTTCTAGTCAATAGAGTTATCCAACAATTATCAAGAACAGTAACTACATATTGAACCGTAAGTACCGAATATTACAGTGTAATTTCATTTATCAAAGTCGTGTTGTAGTGAAGCTAAGGCGAAGATTTAATCAAGCTTGCGGTGCAATCAAACTGACATTATGAGGTGTGCGAAGTGATGTCCTCTGTCGTTAAGCGAATCGCTGCGGACACAATCGTTAACGTTTTAATAGGCTTTATTAAGGTACAGTTAATTTTCTACGGTTTAAATGGAAATTTAAGCCAATTATAAAATATTTGTTCATTCAGATTTCATTTAAATGTGGAGAGTTACCAGTTTAATTGTTTTTTAACATGTACCTAATGTACTCTAACTAAATAATTTTTGACATAAGTATGTACCTATGGATACAAACTATTCCACGGAGAATATTTTAAAATAAATTTGAAAGATTCTGAGACGTATATCGACAATAGGTTATTATAATAATATCTTGTAATTGAATTAGCCTATAAAATACCTATAGTTTCATGATAACTAACCGTATAATGTAATAGTTAAAATATTATTAGTATAGCATTCATGTTGAAAAACAGGCATTTTAAGATTTCCGATAACGTTTCGATTGATTAAACATACCCCCTTCTAAACAAAGAATAAACAGTTAGTAACAAGTTAATTTCCACCTGAATAATTTTTTAGAAAAATTGGTTTTGGTTCTGCATTGATAGCACAACCACTTATGGCAAAGCTTCCTGAGACATATGAAGATTGCTCTATCTTATGAATTACGAAAGTGAGAAAGCGGCTCGTTGCGAAATAATTATCGTCTTGGGGCACGTGCTAGCCATGATGGGATGGCTTCTCTAACAGATGTGTTTGCTCACAATCTTATTATAAAATCAGACACAAGGTATCCGTCAACCCTGAAACGCTGGTGACAATGACTGTCTAATTAAGCGAATAAAGGGTGGCACCACAAAGCTAGCGTGATGTATCCTTTTAATATCGCTCTGATACGTCGCCGCGGCCAGCCACTGATGCCGAGGATCACGCAATCTTCATTTAAATATTATTAACTTTGAATACATTGGAGATTTAAACCTTACGCCCCATGTTGGCTTGAAATGTAAGTGATAAAGGATACACCGAATGTGTTTATGAATGAAATCGTTTGGTTATCGACAACATAGAATACAATAGCCTAATTATAACAAAATAAGTGCCTTTACTTCGAAAAGAGACAATACTATAATGTAAATTTCAAATTTCTGAGTAATTTATAATCACATTACATTTAATATAGTCAAACACCTAATATCATAGAATTTTCAGTCCACTTAACATGCGTCCGACACGGTATTTTTCAGGAATAAAGTGTTTTACAATGCCTCTGCAAGCGGAACATAACTTTCTATAAATCTAGGGGAAAATGTTCAATGATTTTATAGATGACGGCGAATTGTGAAGATTATTATAATAACAGTTGTCTTTAAAACCATCCCATAGTATTGTAGAACAACTTTAGTTTAAATAACTATCGTCGATTAACAGCATGGAACGACTATCCGAATAATCCACTTAAATAGCTCACGAATACATTCAACTTGAAAGATTAGATTAGCCCCAATATCGTAGCCAATATTGTAGAGTTCAAATCAGATGTCCGTTCCGAATAGGCCGGGCGCATTAAGTAAGATGTTAACGGTAGGGGTCGGAGGGCGCGGCGGAGGGTTCCGCAGGATATTGCCTAATCATTCCCGCCTTCACACCCTACTAACTGCCAGTTGTTTTAGTATTCATCGCGTTTATATCGCACCCCGCCACGTGGAGATTGATTCACCATTGTTACAAACGCAAATGTTACGCCTAAAAGACTTAACTTGTCCGTTCACTTTTTAATATTGTGTTGTTTGTTTTTTTTTTTGGTAGGCCTACCTAAGGTATAGTTTGTTGTAAGAAGCAGTGGTAGCCTCGTGGGCAAGAACGCCCGCCTTGAACGTAAGGGGTGCAAGTTCAAATCCCAGGCCCGCACCTCTGAGATAATTTTCATGTGCGAATGTCATTTTCAACAATGATTACCACTTGCTGAACGGTGAAGGTAAACATCGTGAGGAAACCTGCACGTCTATAGCTTCCTATAGCGTGTGAAGTTCACCAACCCGCACTGGGCCAGCGTGGTGGACTATGGCCCAAATCTCCCTCGTATTCAGGGGGAATGTGCCCGGTATAATGGCAATAGGCTCGCCCCCGATTACATTGGGACCAAAATACATCGGCGAAGTGTGGGCGCACAACAGTGCACCTCTGCCTACCCCTTCGGGGAATACAGGCGTGATGATGTATTAAACAGTATGCTTGGTATTTCAGATACATTTATTGCATCTTAGCCGTTATTTATTCAAATCTAACCATGAGTAGGTCGCCTTATATTCCTCAGATACATATTAATAATGGCAATAGGCTCGTCCCCTATTACATTGGGACCAAAATACATCGGCGAAGTGTGGGCGCACTACAGTGCACCTCTGCCTACTCCTTCGGGGAATACAGGCGTGATGATGTATTTTTTTTTTACATATTATGATACATAAACTAGCGGAACGCTGAATTTTCAATTCTTTCAACTTTCCGCTTCTATCAATGTCTTTCCTCGTTCAACGAATCTGTCTAGCTATTTAACAAGGAAATACAACACCATTGGCAAAATTTTTTTTAAATAAACATAAATATGTTATTATTTTAATATTTATTATATAAATAAGAGATTAAATTGATTGTAGTACCTATTAAAAGTTAGGTTGTAAAATAAACTAATAATAAACATCTGAAAACACAATAATGAAGATTGTCGTTATTCCGTTAAGTTTAGTACACCGTGCACCAGTAGAAGAAGGTTTTTAAGGTTTTCTCAAAGCGATTTTATCTGAAATACAAAGGATATATCACATCGAAAATGCCTTGCGACTCCATTTTGTGTACACTACCTACATTAATTAATAACAATTATGCTGTCACTGCTATAATTTACGTTTTATTTTTTTCTAACAATATGCATTTTAAGCAAACAGTATCTCCTCTTCAATATTATTTACGTAATTGGATTGCCAAGTTAATAATGCGTAAAACAATCCGAAAATCAGAAAAGTTGTGGCAGTGTGCCGTGAAACCCGGGCCGCGTTCACGGGTTATTAATCCTGACAAAGTACCGTTGGATACTAGCGAAAGGGTTGCTGCGAGACCTTTCACAAAAATATTGTGACATTTGAAAATGAGAATGTTTGCATCATTAATAAATAAATATTTTTTAAGTAACAAATTAGTCTTTGTAGATTATTTTAGGCGAGTTAATACTTTCTTATTGGACCAGCGTCCGACTAAGGTCCAAACCCCCGTTCTAACATGACAGAAACGGAAAGCCTGTACTAGCACTGGGACATTCAATAGGCTATTAAAAATATTGGAACGTGTGGCTTTTTTGAGTTCAAGATTAAAACTCTAGGTACTATAGTTAGGCCTAATCAAAGCCTAGTTTATTATATTGGCAACGAATCTCAGTGATTGTTCAGCTATAATGCAGATACAACATAAAGCCGAAATAAAATTGAATGTCACACATCACTCGGATATTTAATGTCCCCAATAGATAGGTTATGTTCAGTAAACAGCGTCGTATTGTGCAATAACATTACCAAGCCAAATGAGATCGGAAGGAACGGCTCGCAACAATATACTGCCCCATACATCATTCGCTCAATGAGCTTACAACAATCGGACAACAACGCATTGAGCGGCCGGCGCATTGTGTGACGTAATTTCATCAAAAACATCGAACACGACAATGGCCGCGCCGACAAAAGTCGGAAGAGCGGATGCGATTCGCGTCGTCTCGCCGCCCGACAAAAGTTGCGCTGCGATTTTTTTCTCAATCTATCGTAAGTATAGTACCTACACAAAGAAGTGTCGCTTGTCGAAGGGGATGTTTCCACCCACAAGTCAACGGACCACGCTCATCGGTCATTACGGACAATCGGAAATGACTCCGTAGTGTTCGGAACTTTTGATGCACTTGTACTCGTTGATAGTAAAAAGTTGCCATTAACTTTATTCATAACGTGAGGTGTACACAGGTGTTTGGACGCTTTTAACTATAACAAATTCCATTTTACGGAAGATATTACCTGCTTAATAGTGTGCTGTGCTGTAGTGTATCTTTATACACTAGCTTAGGGACTGGAATAAGGAGTAGAGTCCCAAATATCTATTGAGAGATGGTAAGTAATACACGCCGAGGCAAATTATTCCTAAATCCATGCTTGTACGATTAGAATTCATTTTAAAAATAATAGTTTATCTTGATGTACACAAAAAAATTATGGGATCAAAGGAAGATTCAAAACTTACGAACCCTTTCTATATCTACCAAGGACAATTAATTAAACGGGGTGCAAATTTATGGCGTTCCAATTAATCCGCCCGCGCGCCATTAACAAAGTACCACGAAGTTGACTCGATCGGGTATCGACCATTAGGCCACTTTTACTGTTATCGCGTATCGTTATATCCGCCGTGCACCATGTAATTAGCCGACAATTCCACACTACCCCGTACTATGGACACTAAACAACCCTCTCTACACATCACAATAAATAAAACTACAGTAACCATTGCAATGTTTATACTATAGAATACGCTTATGCTTTAATGGAAACGGTAATGTAAGGCGTTTGAGATGGTTTTGACGTGGTATGTTGGTTTGCAACCCTCTTTCCCGCGGTAGGGTCAGCAGACAAAAGCATCAATCTGGTCATCGCAACAATGCGATGGGCATGTCGAGATACAATTGATTTTCTGCCCGCTATTTAAGTCAATGTTGTGAGTGAGGGTGTGCGTTTCCGCTGGGTGACTTTTCGGTGGGACTAGAAAATGTCTAAAAATAATGAAAAGTATGATTGGTAAGCCCCGCGCATACTGGGGCGTCAACAGTTGCGCGTCAAAGTTTCTGCCAATATACGTAAAAAACGGACTCTGTGTCAATATACATAAAGATTGAATTTCAGTGATAAAAGCCACGCTCCTACGCTTCTAAATTTGGTCGCGCTGTCAATGACATTACGTTGAAGCGTTATCTTTTTCTATCAGTTCAAAAAAAATACAAATATTAGATTTTTTTAAATCATAGATCATGTTAAAAACTAATTATTTACTTGATTACGATAGGCAGAACGTAGGTGTATAAGACGACTTTGTTTTTTTTGCTCTATGGTACAAACAGTCAGTTATTAAAAATAATATCAATTAAAACTCCAATGGAGAGAGCTATGCTCGGTGTTTCTCTGCGGGATCGAATCCGAAACGAAGTAATTCGCCAGAGAACTAAAGTTATCGACATAGCTCAACGGATTAGCAAACTGAAGTGGCAGTGGGCTGGTCATATCTGCCGCAGGACTGATAACCGTTGGGGTAGACTTGTCCTAGAGTGGAGACCGCGAATCGGCAAACGTAGCGTAGGACGTCCTGTGACCAGGTGGAGCGACGACATACGCAAAGCGGTGGGCAGTGGTTGGAGAAAAAGAGCCGAAGATCGGGCTCAGTGGCGCATCTTGGGAGAGGCCTACGTCCAGCAGTGGACTGACACCGGCTGATGATGATGAAAACTCCAATTGTATGAGGCTGGTGTCAAAAAAATTCAATATGTAACAAAAAAGTAAGTAAGCACATTAGAAAAGTCATTGCACAAGACACAATAGATCTTCTACTTTGTCGGTCTCATTTACAAGAGTAACGCCCAACTACCCTCACTAGCTGGCCGTAACAATACTCATGCTCGTCTCTTCTCAGCGTAGGAAGGAAGTGAATCATCTTTATTCGATTAACATTCAGAGACGGCGTTGCACAAAGCTGGGGCTTACAATTGTTCGGCTACCGTTGTGCAGACATGAGAAATGTTAATTGTAATGACTTTACGATCAATCAATAATAATAAAACTGTTTTTATTTAGTTTTATACACTTTCTGAATTTCTATTAAAATGAATTATTATCGGTAAGAGCATGCATTTCGGAATAAATACCATTTTGTATGAAACATTATAAGCTCCTCAGGCGACCAATTGGAGCGCTGTACCTACTTACAAATATTTTATGTATTGTGATTAGACTACAATTCATGGTATAGCAACTATCATGACAGAGACATATTTTTCTTATGTGAGGTTTCATTATACGCAAATATAAAAAAAACGTACCCCTATTGATTGTTTAAAAAAGAATCCCATCAAAAACATAAATGTAAACCTCTGTTTAGCCAATGATATATGCCTTGGTTGTCCACTTCAACGACAAAAGATGTGAGATCTAAACGGGCGCCAATTTCAGTGGTCAGTCCTAAAATTTATTTATAGCAATATCAAATATTTCATAACAACTAAAAGTATAATTTCTTATTAAAACTTAGGATAATATATTGGCCTAAGGCCTTATTTTGCTAGTTCTAATGTAGTGATGGCTAACCCTCAACAAGACGATTTACATTGCTTCAGTTCAGAAGAAACAGTTCGAACTATCTTATGTAGTTTTATTTCCCTCATAAAATAACGTAAGCCGTGTTGGGACAGAATTAGATTAGACTGTGCATACGAACACGCTAATATTTCGTGATAATTGCAGCAGTAATAACACGCTTCAAGTCAGTAAACTGTCGGTGCTTATTGCCGACAAAACGGCATACAAAGAAACGCTTTTCAGGGAATTAATTTTACCATTATGTCGGAAACCATGAAAACGAAAAACGGAAATAAATAACCTGATTAGGTACAGAAATTGTGTTAAATTTCTTACCTTGTTTTATTGAAAAAGGTATACTAACAATTCAGTAATTTATATATTCGTGTATTAAATGATTTCTTCTATCTCTTTAATTTACAAATATGGATTTGTTGAACAATATTTGATCTTACTTCGGATTATGTTAATACACACAAGTATACATCATTGTTATTTGAAAAATAAATTAAATCCTTTCTCATCCCATCAAAGATAAAAAATATACCTACCTCGAATATTTTAACTTACTCAATTATGCATACAAAGAAAGGTAAACCCTACATTTTGTTACAAACACAATAGATCAATTAACGTATCAAAGGTACCTACTATCAGCGGATCGACCGCGGCTAATTGCTCGTAAGTAACAAGCTAACAAGTTCCCTGTCGTGTAGACTTAGGCTGTGTACACTGAAGTCTTCGTAACAGAAAGCGGTGATAATTGTAACTGAATTGAAACAGAATAGTATAATGTGTCGGAAACCGTTACAGTTACCTCAATGACGGTTTTACAAAATTATACTAAGGACCTATGTAATAAATATACTGATATAATAAGTATCGTATCAACTTAAATAGTACCTACTTATTACTGATGGGTTTAATAGTTACTTAATAGTATTGAGTGAACTCTGTTACCACCAAACTTAATTATACTAAACGAAGCACATTGCTGTGTTTTTTAATCCGTAATGTATAATCAAGATAGCATTATTAATAGTGTTGTTAAATATAGTTTTGTTGCTGTTTGTGTACAACAGAGAATCATTGTTCTGAATTGAGTGTATACCTAGAACGTCCTTGAGAAAATTACCCTGAAGTCCCATGCTTAAGTAATTCTCCGGATATGGCGTTTCACAAACCATTAATAGTCTTCTAACTAATGATAAAATTCACTTTCCCTTCCAAAATACTTTCAGGAAACTACTCATCCAACAATAGTTAGACAATCGAGATTTTTATAGCTCTACCCAAAGTCAACTAGGGTTTATAAAAGGTGTCATCGTTTTTATCGGCATTGTCATAAAATCCGGGCTTTTTATGTGACACAATGATAATTTGTCATAGAAGAATGACTTGAATGAGCACCTGGCCTCCACGCGACCCCAAGGTTTCCATAGTGGAATTCGCGACGCACCTACTTTTGTCAATGATTGTTTAATTTATATTATGTGATCTTCAAATGTTATTTAAGTAGTTCTTTAAACATGTGCAGATGGCGGTAGGCGGTAGGCAGATGTTCGCTTCCCCTTCCTGTGGTTTATGTATTTTGATGCTATTGCGCACAATGGGATGACAATGAAGAAAATTGTACGAGTTCCGTTACATAGCTGTGAATTATATCTCTTTGTTTGTGCATTTAATTAAGGCGGTGAGATTTGGTACGAAATATTTATTTTTAAATTATCTCCATAGTTTATTAAAAATAAATATTAAAAAGTAATTATTGACCATTAAATAATTACTTTTTAAGATCCGGATATTATCAAAAGTTAGCGATTTATTCGTTTATTTTCCTATTTTAAGTTCTATGATTTCAAATCGCATTTAATATTTTGATATGGTCCAAAATGTTTTTTTTTTTGTGAATTCAATTATTTTTCTTGCCATAATTGTTTAGCTAGTTACAGTGTTTTAGGTTCTGAAACAAATAGAGAAGATAATGTTTTAGAGATTTGAATACTTTGATCCAAAGCAAGTTATAACTAACTTGTTTGGTGAACATGTTTGGTGCATGTAAACTAAAAAAAAATTCTAGTATAAATATATGGGAAAAAGAAAATTTAGAAATCATCCGGACCGGGGTGGCATTGCGACAGTGGCGCCGAGAACATTCGCGGTCGGCGAATCGACTTCCTGCGTACCGTTTCCCGCCAAAATGGATCGCTTCCGGCGCTTATTTGTCATCTCCAAATCACACAGAGGAGAAAGAGTCGCCGCTGTTATAATTTGTATTACTTATTGTTAAATCAGAAACACAGTATTACTATGACTTTGAAGTAATGAAAGTAGTCATCAAGTCATTAGTATCTACCAAACAATAAGTACTTAACACGGTACGAATAAATAAAGCAACGATGAAAAATTCAAGGTAGTACAGGTGCACTACCTAAGTAGGTAAATAAAGTAAAAATCTTAGTAGTTTTTCTGCTATAACAACTAATTGTTATATATGTTCGTATCCATATATTTCTAATTCCAGATTGGTATCAAAGATGTAGGTAATCCGTTTGATGCGGCGAATACGTAGCTGTATGTTTTCCCCGATTAATATTTATCCGAGGGCCGCACCCTTACCCCGCTCCTAGTGCGGAGCGGATAGACAGGGCAATCGCAGGTCAGAACTTAATGATCCTTAGATGTAACAAGATTTCTATTAAATACAAAGATAAAATATGTTTCAATCTTTTCAGTTCTTTATTCTGTCTTAGTTTTAAAATTGTTCAGAGTATAAAATAAAAACAGTAAAATATTCAATGAAAGTTCTTAGACCCTCGCACCTATTGGATACGCACCTATTTTTACCTAATAAGCTGTAATCGATAGCATTTAAAATGGGTACTGAAATAGAAATGTATTAATATTTTTCGTTTCACTGTCAGACTTTTCAAAGTCAATTTGCAGCAATTCATAGATAACTTTGCAAAGTTTAAATGTAAACTTAGTAATAGCCTAGAATTTCATTACCTCATCTAAATTTTATCTTAATTCATATAAAGTTATGATCCGTTTTCACAAACACTTTTGTAATTATTGTAATTGCTATATTTGGGGAAAAGTTTGTCTATGTGTAAATATAGATAACGTCGCATAGTGCGTAGGCGTCAGGAGTAATTGTGAGAACTGATTGTGTAATTAGCGCGACGAGTCACAGAGGGCGCGGGAGCTCTCCACCCTCCTGACACCGTTGTTTTTTTACACCCGTGGGACTTTTTAATTGTCTCTGTTTATTTTACTGTGGCTTTTAGTTATTATGTTTAACATTGTGCGTAATTTTAATATGGAGTCGTTTCTGCGTTCAAGGTACATGATTATTAAAAGTTCCGCCCTAAAGGTAACAATCATGGGGATAAATCTTTAGGTTCTCGGCAAAAAATCCCGTCGTGCATTTGCTTTTAAACACCGATTTTAATATAATGAACTAAAATCGCGTTGATTTTACATAATTTCCCCAAAATTTATTGGAATTATTTATTCAGATTGTAAACTGCTAATATAAAATGTCATTATAATTGCCATTCGTTTGAAGATAAGATTTGGCTAAATTATCTCGAGATTAAATTATGCCCCAACGACGTTTCTATTACATTCTTAATTACCTTAAAAGCACTTAAAACCATCTATAGCTCGTGACCTGCAAATGGTATTCAAAACCAAAATGATGTGAGTGCATCAATTTATTTCAATTTACACGATGGCATTGTTTCGGCGGGCGAGGGCGGGCGGCGGCGCGGCGCGGCGGCAGGCCCGTGCTTCCGGGCGGCGCTTCCGCCACGAGCGCGACGCGTGCCGCGCCATCTTTCAATTGCACCCTACAACCACCGTTCATTGTCAGCAGGAAAAACATATCAAGACCACGGGAAAATATTCAAAGGATTTCCAACTTTGTAATATTGCAATTGAGTTTAATTTTTAATGCATTGTCTCAAGTTTGTTTAAGTCAATGATTGTTTTATTTGTTACATTAATACTGTTCTATAATTATCTGGAACATTTTAAGTGATCGTATGTTTCATGTGATGGTTTCCGAATTCTGGATGACTATAATTTGAAGTAAAATTCACGGTGACGATTTATAAATTAGTGTAGTCCCTTGTGTCAATACTGCAGGTGAATTGCAGTAAAATACATTAATTTTAAAATATCAGTGCAAAGTGGTTGCTAGAACCAAGTTTTGTCATAAAGTCAATGAAATTATAGAAAATCACTTTTCTTTATGAAAAGTGCAACTAGAATGATTAGTATATGGATTCGAATTTTATAAATTTAGGCTCAACAATTTGGTTTTTTTTTTGTAATACAATTTGAAACGAAAATTAAAAAAAATCAGTCAGTTTCGGAAATCCTTACTAGTTGAGGCGAATCTCCTCAAAAACAAATCTACCTAAATGTGCCTGTAATATTACTATTCAGACAATTACACTGAACCTTTGGACTATTATCAAATAATTATGATTGCGTGCATCACACACGTGTCGAACTCAAATAATATTTGACCTTACGGAAAGCAATTAAATCGTCCATTACCGTAACAAATAGAGCAAACAGCGATGTGAGAACACCAAGCGGTCGTCGTCGGAGCGGTGTGTCAGAGTCGCGTCACGGCAAACATTTGTGCAGCCACTCCCTCTGTGTGCTCTTGATCGTCGTGTTTGTTAGTACGTTTGTGTAATGACACGATTCACTAGGAGCAACTTGTAGCTTGTCTTGTTACCTTTGATTCTTCCAACTTCCATCATTGTTTTATCCGGGTGAATTCCGACTGTTAACTCGTTCTGAATATTTAATCTATACCTAAATATAGCGGACGTATATTTAATCTTTCGATCGACATAGCAAACGAATTTAGAAACTATAAGCGCCTGTAGTTTAGTGAATTTAAGTTTTTCCGAAAATTGTTTCACTGTTAGGCCGTTTGCCCACCGCCGCCGCCGTCACCGGACCGGCAACGAGAACGAGATGACGGCGCCGAAGTAGCGATACATGGACTACTATAACCGCGTGTCCACCGCACGTCCGTCACCCGAGCACCGTCATCCCGGCCGCTGAAGTTTTGAGTAGATCGGCGTGACCGCTAGAACGGCACGATTTTATGACGGGCCGATGTGCCGGCAATACAAAACACATTTGTTCTTGTTCACACTCTACCGTCGCACCGCGCTGTTCGCCCGGTTTTTGTTTTGTCTGACTGAGCAACCGATATCGGCGCGGTGGACATACGATCGCCGTCACGTCATCTTAAACTCGGCCCGAAATAATCTCGTCCTCGGTGACGGTCCGGTGACGGCGGCGGTGGACAAACGGCCTTACTAGGCATTTAATCGTAAGACTTAATTTACTATTACTTAATTTACACAAACCCTTTTACAATTCTATACATAAATCTGTCAGATAAGTTTTCGATTCCATTTCCGGATTTGATTTCTAATTAGATATATGTTTATTACCAGGGTAGTTTAATTTAAAGACTTCCTGAATTAGATATTAATTTTATTTTTCTTTATAATTTGTCTGATATTACCTATGGTAATAAAAGTTTAACTGTATGTGAACCCTTTTCGTTTATAATTTTCAGAATAATACCATCTTCGTATTGTGAATTTACGTACACGCATAATTTGTACTGAATCTAGAACGTTCAAGCCGCAACTCGAGTGAATTGCATTATCTGAACGCATGCTATTTCAACTATTTTATGGTTTGACACGCTGCCAACCGGAATTCAATGGTTAAATCGGCGTAATCTGGAGACGTGGTTTTGTTATTACAAGAATCTGTAAAATCTTGGTCTTTTCGGTCAAAACTCATAAGTGAATTCCTACGAATTATTACCTACGTAATGAATTTTATTTTAAACTAGGACAATACTAATAGGTGGTATCAAAAAAATCTTGTAAGTTTAATACCCTTATTTATTATGTACTTAGTTTCTATCGGAATATTATTCGAATATCCTGATCTTGTTAGCCACAAATCTTAACGGAATCTGCTGCCTAAAATCTATTTCAAACTCCAAATAAGCCCGTACCTTAACTTCAAGGTAGTATATTATACGACAAAACACATGTTTCAACAATACAGTATTAACTTTTCTGTTTATCGAACAACTTGTGGAAAAGGAAGCGTCTGAAGAATTACTGGGTGAAGTACGCCCGCACTAGAGGGCATTACGCTAGAAAACTTTCGCGTAACAATGCGTAATGTTGCCATTTCTATGCGCAAATCTCCCAACCGGAAGCGGCGGGAGCTCGCAACTGTAGCGGGACTCGGACAACTTCGCTATTGTGGCGCCATCTACAACTGTCCGTACCTACCACTGACGTGTTTCCGGCCTCTCTTCAAAAAGTCTCTAACTGTCAGCTCGTGAGCCGAGTTTTCCTTGAGAGTCTTTTTATTAAATCAATTCCGAATAGATTTATAGTTTATTTGTGGGGAACAAGTGTGTCGCTTTTTTATTCGTTTTTGTACTAAAACCTGCTTAAGTACTGTCAAGTACGTAGCTTGATTGCCAGTTTGTACTGGTAAGATAGAGCGACGGTGTTTAAATCCCCCCGCAGCTGTCATATTCATTCTTGATTTGGTTATGAAAAGAACGTTAGTCGGTGTCTCGCTTATGTACCTATAAGAAATAATTGTACCAAGTATTTATGTAGAGTTACGTATTAATAACATTAAATGATGAGTAACACCAGAGATACTAATTGCGTGGTAGCCGCGAGCCACTTGAAAGTGTTCAGGCCACGGTCATCGGTAATCATGATATACGACCCAATTCATTTGCTCATACACTTTAAATAACATTTTACGCATGAAACCTTCATCGTAAAATTTCCATTTTCCAGTCACTCATATAAACATTATGCAACAATGCGTTAACATTATAAATGTAGCAATTTAAAACTTTGGCGTTACAGAAATAAAGTCGGAATTTGTAAAGTATGTAGACGATGCATTGCTGCGTAAGGGAAGGTCTCAGTAGCCAAGTATGTGCTCTGCCCCCGCTATGTGATTCAGAAATGTATTTTTGACTACAAACATAGCCTTGGTTTCAAATATAAATATGCTATTTAGTGAATAAAATCACGTAATCAGTAAATAAATGAAGGTTCTACAATTTTTTTATTTAAGTTTTTTCATGTATATTGTAGCACTAGTTCACCTACCTACAGAAGACTGTAAATTGATTTTTATCATTATTACGGTGAATTAAATTATCTTATAAAGTAACTGCCTGTTCTATAAATGTCTTCACATCATTTGCTTTCGTTGTCGATGTTTTTTACTTTTTAAATCGACGAATTGCTACGTTTTTAATGGCATAGTATACTTAATCAGTAATTAAGATTCATGAATTTAGTATCTGTTGTTGCTTTTTTACAACGCGCGACGAACAATAGGCATTCTCTGGCATCAGACAGAATTCCTTTCGGTGAATAACATTTTCCATTTGACATTAGGCTTCCTAGACTGGTAAAACATCCATGCGGATATTATTATAACTAATGGAGACATGCAAATCATTTAGGATAAACATTTAATAATGTGTAAATACAGGATGTTTCAGAAGACCGTAATAATACTTTAACGTTTGCATGAGTATCGGTTATAGGACTGAATGGTATAGAAATTTGACCGAAATTCGAACATATTTTTCAACTTTTTTATCGGCGTCAATTCCAAAAACTTATAATAATATTAGTGGCCTGGTAGATTACATACTTCAATGGAGTCATGGATGTACCGTGAGACCACAATAGCATACTTGTTACAAAAATTCAAAAGTCTGTAACTCCTCAAATACGACAGTCAGGTATAGTCTGCTCTCACTAAGCATCTACATATCAGCAACGCAATATGCAACTGAATTATTAGTTCGGACTTATAACACACCCTGTATTATATCAGTGAAGCGTAGAACCGAACGCATCACCAGGCTATTCGTAGACGGATTCTATTCGTAGCAAGGTCAAGCGATATTATATTTCAGCGTTCAGCAACCAATTTAACGAGATCCCTGTTGCTAACGTTAGCATTTTCCTTTAGCCAGATTAACAACAAGCAAGGGGGATCATGGAAGGTATGCTTATACTGGTCGTTGCGCCAATCGCCATCGTTGTGTATGTCAGCCTACGCGTATCGACACCGGCGTCATTCTTCGTAGGATAAACAGACGCCTGTTACCATGATTTTGTTAGATAAGTGACACGGAAATGAGTTTTTATTGTGATGTACCCCAGCTCTATTAGGATATAGAAAACGTAACGAGCATACTGAGAATCTATATTTAAGGTACAATTTGACCTGGGCCCTAAGTCCCCTAACACTGTAGAGTTGCCATGACTTTATTTTTTAAAACATAAAAACAACATATTTTATCATTGGTAGCTAGAATATGATTAGTCTAATGTTTTTTTTTCTTTTATTTGAAACAACAAACAATTACACTCTGCTATTAATTATGATACCATTAAAACCAGATACATCAATGTTTAAGTGTAATCAGCCCCGTTGCCAACACAGATTCCCGTTTAAAGCAGTGGCTGATGTCGTTGATGAAGAGTACGAAGAGTAATAGTCCAAGAATGGAGCCTTGAGCTATTCCTGAGGTAACTTTGATAATGTCAGAGGTGTAGCCGTTGATGGCAACTCTTTGAGTTCGGTTTCTTACGTAGGAAGAGAACCAACGTTACGTATTTCAATATGACGGTGTGATGTTTTGCCACCATTGACAAAATATGTTGTTTTCATGCCTTAAAAAATTAAGTCATATAAACTCCACAACGATGGTGTTATCTATATACTTTATAAGAAATTCCGTTAGGGTCATAATATGTGAACTTAATTTATTATTCAAAATAAGAGTAATTGCGTTTTTTTATAACATTGATCATGTCGTGAATCGTGATATACATTGCAGCTGTTGTCATATCTAAAAAATCTTCAAAGACTACCAGTAATATGTAGGTGTATTGCTAGGTATCCTGATCATAATGTATTAAATACTGCGGAACGTTATTTATTAGATTTATATTATTTCATTTATTTCTCTCATCCTCATCTTGTTCATAATCACTTGCTTTAAATAAAAGAAATTTAACTTACATTGAAATTTACAAACTGAGTCCTACAATACATTGCTATTTTGTTTTAACCGACTTCCAAAAGGAGGAGGTTCTCAATTCGATTGGTATTTTTTGGTTGCAATAGCTTTCCATTGTATTCTGACACAAATGAGCTCATAAAATAGAATCTACATTCACATAAATCAGCGACGCGATTTGAAATGTTTGCGAAGTCTGTAAATTAACATTAGTATCACGTATTTGTTTTCATAGGGTATAAAATGTAAGTGTCCATTATAAGATGTTGGCTCCCTTGTTGATTATTAACGATGGTGTATCCGCGGATAAGGCCGTCACCACTATTCTCATCTGCACGTGACCGCGCTACCAGTTGCCAAAAACAAACAAACTTTAACGATAACACATGGTTGGTGTTCAGTGATGGCGATCTTGGAGGAGATGGCGAGACAACCGCAGTTTACGATGTTACTGAGAACTCGAGAATATGTTGGTGAACGGAAATTCGTGTTTATTTGAATGTTATCTAGTATTTATCGAGAATAAGTTAATAGAGTGAGCCTATTGTACACGGCATTAGTAGTTTTTGAACATGGAACACATAAATTTTTAAACTTATTGAAATACAAATGCTAAATGCATTTTTAAAAGTAAAAGTCAGTATTAGTGAATACTGTCTAGTTAGCTCTTTATATAGCATGTTTGCAGCTTTATCTTTATTGGTCAAACCAAAGGATGTACCGTAAGTCAACATCGCGAAGCCGTATAGTCCGCGTCGCGACGCCCTATGGTAAGCGTCGCGACGCCTTATGGTGAGCGTCACGACACCTTATACTGAGCGTCGCGACGCATTATAGTGAGCTTTGCGACGCCAAATAGTGAGCGTCGTGACGCCTTATAATGAGCGTCGCGCCGCCACATAGTGAGCGTCGTGACGCCTTATAATGAGCGTCGCGACTAGGGTTCTTCCGGGAAATCGTTGGGCTTTGTTCCCGGGAAATCAAGCTCGAGAAAAGTCGAGAACTCGAAAAATCATGTACCTAATATAGAAATTTTCTTTTTCTAAATAAACAGCCAAAAATGGTGCTGTGTTTGTAATTTAATTATAAGTTAAGATATTAACGTTTTCTTTCATGTTGATTTTTTGTTTTTTTTTTTTTTTTTATCGCCAGACAACACATACTCATCGTATGATCCCAAACTAAGCATAGCTTTTACTATGGGTACCATACAATGGACTGGGGGCGATCCCAGTTACACCCAGACCAGGGCAAATTTCGAAAAGGCCATTTCCGAAATTTGACGCTGGCGGGAATCGAACCCGCAACCACTCGGTTCAGTGAGTCAAGCGGCCTACTCTTAAACCACTGGACCAAGCCGTCGTCATAGTTTAGTTTAAGAGAAGCTACTTTTGTTTATAAGTTCTAAATAACCGGCCAAAAATGGTGCTGTCATTATAATTATGTGTCTGAATAATATTATTTCTATATTTAAAGTTAAGTAGCTTATTCATAAGAATAAGGTTTTTGAATATAATCAATAAAAGGTTTATAATTAATTTGATACTTTTATTTGAGAGGAAAACCACTGAATTTGTTGACGTTATTGGAACCAAATAATATGAGAAAACGTACGTAAATGTAAATTTCTCGGCAACCCGAGAAGCCTCGAGAATTCTCGAGACCCGAGAAATTGAAAAGCTCGAGAAATCATGAACCCTAGTCGCGACTCCGTATAGTGAGCGTCGCGATGCCTTATAGTGAGTGTTGCGACGCCGAGTTAAATATCTATCCTTGATCTATAAACGATTTTGAATCACGGAGATTAACGAAGATTTAATATGACAATTAATCAAAAACTAAATTTACATGCGATCTCAGTCGCCCGTTTAATTGGCGCTGCGATAATTATATTACTGAGACTTAATGATCTCTTAGTAATATGTCTGTACAACAACAGATCCCATTATTAATAGTTATCTCGAATGTTCTCTATGACGTATCGGAGGTAATAATATTATAAATAAACAAATGTATGTCATCACCAGTAATACATGTCCTACGTAAACAGTAGTCACAAGCTGTCCCTTTGCCCGCCAAAAGACATGTCGTCCTTTCCACCCCCGGGAACATAATGAGCGGAATACGTAATAAAACGAACGTTTATCATGCCCCATTTCCTTTTCAACTTCATCATAGTCTTAAAACGTACAGTGCCAAAAAACGAATGCATACAAATATTATAGATCCGCCTCTATTTCACAATAAACGTTTCGTAGAGGGGTTTACTTTATTAAACATAAGCCTATATAAAACTAACTTTTTGGTAGCTAATAATGTAGAGTTCCGTAGAGCGTTCGTGGTTATTTTAGCCAATATACGAGCGGCGTACGCCACCGTAAAATAATCACATCCCAGGCATTTCTGCACCGACATTATTAGAGGTTTCCCCAGATCTCTGATATGCGAACATAAATATGTTTGTTGAGAATAGTTTCTGCGGCTCTACAATTTTCTATCCGGATGTAGAGTTTGTTCAGTTATTATTTTATTTGGATTTCGAATAATTTATTGTTTATGTCTAATTATTTTGCAGCAGTGGTAGCCTCGCGGGCAAGTACGCCCGCCTTGAACGTAGGGGGTGCAAGTTCAAATCCCAGGCCCGCACCTCTGAGATATTTTTTATGTGCGAATGTCATTTTCAACAATGATTACCACTTGCTGAACGGTGAAGGAAAACATCGTGAGGAAACCTGTCTATAGAAAGGCGTGTGAAGTTTACCAACCCGCACTGGGCCAGCGTGGACTATGGTCCAAATCTCCCTCGTATTGAGAGGGAATGTGCCCGGTATAATGGCAATAGGCTCGCCCTCTATTACATTGGGACCAACATACATCGGCGAAGTGTGGGTGCACTACAGTGCACCTCTGCCTACCCCTTCGGGGAATACAGGCGTGATGATGTGTGTGTGTGTGTGTAATTATTTTCAGTGATCGATCCTAGGCAGACCCGTTGCACCAGATTAAAACACTAGTGGTCTCTACATTTTAGTAACACTCATATATATAAGTTTCTTAGTGGTCGAAATCGATGTCTCTTGGTAACAATAGGAACAAAATATACCTACCATCGGAAGTTGTTTTAGTCTGATCTTTAGTTGTTTATGACCCATCTATTTATACACCAGTTGAATACGAGCCAAATTTCGATAAAACGTGATGTTTCAGGGTGAAACATGTGGGAAGTGTGACGGGCATACGACCAGACAATACACATACCAATTAAGTACGGTGATACAATGTAACGATTTCATGTGTGGTCCTAATTAGGAATGTTTCGGTATAGGAATGTTTCGAGATTGGAGTATTGAGGCAAAGATGCTGCTTGCTCACATGGTGTTGCTGGTCCTGAGAATGTATATTACTCACAAACTAGCTTTTATATTATTTTGAAAAGAGTTACCGTTGAGGTTCTTACCGGCTCTTCTCAGTGGAAGCAGCATTCCGAACAGGTGGTAGAATCTGAGTATTTGTAAGTACTTTTTGGTCTACACGACTAAATTTTTTTTTTTATTTTGACCGCACCGTTTAAATAGGGTTAATTTGTCCATCAGTATGTATTGTCTTTGATTCTACTACATTATTATGGAGACAAAGTCATAGAACGAATGTGATAAGATTAAAATATATTAATGTTCAAAAAAACTTTTTACTAACAACCATTTATTTAATTGGCCTAAAAAGGAGAAATTAAACTTTAAATTAAATCAAACCAATCAATTTACTAAATGTATTACACAATTTGTTCAATGATATAAAAGCTTATATTTAATAAACTTTTTCCTATAAAGTCATTTTTACCATTAATTTATTTTTCATTTTTTAGTTATTGGCTTTAATGTGACGTTGTATTTGTTTTCGTGTTCTCCTCAGCAAGCCCTTTCATTTGATACCCATACTGTGGTAGTGCAGAAAAAATAACTATTCCGCCATCTTGGATGATCCGCCATATTGGAGTTAGAATGACGTCACATAGCTAAGCGTGAGAAAATAAGCGTGTATACCAAATTTTCTATTCAAACGGTTAAAGATTAAAATTCAGTTGCAAGATTCCACCCGGATATACATACATTTCAAGTTAAATAAAAGCTTGTAAAAGATACCTTCCGGTACTGACTATAATGCCACTGAACTAAACTGTTCTTCTCATATTAGTCTTATATGAGGAAGACAGCAACGTTTTTAGTTAACGTACTAAATACGAGGTTAACCATTGCCGACGGCGCCAACCTTGTTATCGTTTTCACAAAAATAAAACTTACATTGGGCGCATCTAACGACTTTTTGCACATAAATTATGTTGTACAATATAATAAACATCCCGAGAAAATTGGGAACTGGTTAATTTAAAATTTAGTTTACTTAGGTCTAGCGATAGATAAGTTAAAATGACTTTAAGACTTTGTAAATTAAACCGTTTTTAATCATATTTAGAATGCAAGTTTGAATAACGACTAGCTAAATCATCGCTACTGAACTACGTCGAAATACGATCTTATTCAAAAGGCAATACGATTTAAATTGCCCGCATAGACATGTGAGATGTTTAGCGTGCAGGAGTTCCCAAACGATGACGACAAACTCCGACCATTAACAATATACACACATCATAAATACTCCGTGTGTCCTAATATAAGAGAACATAAATAATGAACAGTAGTGGGAGTGAATAATTCCTTGTCTTTTTATAGCAAATCCAAAAGTGTTGATCTTGGAATAACATTGGCAGCTAAGAATAAACATGCACAGCCAGAGATTTTTAAATAGCATCCCATGATATCAGTTTTATAAGTGGATACCTGCGCGCTTACCTATTCGTTCGGAAATATTCTGTAAAGTAGACTTCTTAATAAACAACAGTTATGCTACATATAAAAACAATTACATTTCTATGATGATTTAAAAAGTATAAGTATAAGTTAAACTGATTCGACTCTTGTCACCTCTGAAGGCAATTAATTTTGAGATGATTTTTTAACAAAATAATCTGATAATACTTTTACATATCTCTGTTCGCAGGGAATATGGTTAGCAGCAGAACATTATATTTTATTTACTAAAATAAAATTATGTGTACTCTTCTTTACACCACAACTAAATTAAATGTTACCCACTATTGACCTTATTGATAAAATACTTTGACAGTATAATTAATTCAAATATGTGTAAAATAGAATCAGATGTGCATGTAAAGTAATGTATGGAAAGTATGTATGTAAGTAATGTATGTGCATGCATGTAGAGTAAACATTTACAGTTCATTATAATGAAACATTTAGGTAAACGATCTAGAGCTATCTAGACTTCATAAGAACTGATTGTTATCACATGATATTTTCATAAACAAAGATTAGTCACGTCTGTGAAATGCAAAATTATACTACCCGGAATTGGAACTCCGGTGCTCGTGGAAATGCGAATCGGTGTCCAAGCTTTCCCAAGATCATCCCATATATATGATTACCACTAATCACTTACTTTTCATTAAAGTAAGAAATCTTTGCTCGTTATGCATAAGGTTTATTTTAAAAACAAGTGAAACTTAACCTTATAATTACCTGATAATTAAGAAGATTAATAGTTAGATAATCGTTACCGTGCCCCCTTTCATACCTGCAGCAATAATTATATGATACCTCAACTAAACTCCATTCTCCGCATGAATTGAATAAGCATAAAACAGATTAAGCGCGTTTTGTAATGTTCCATTGCCTATATGAAATCTTCTTTACATGTAAATGATCAAGTAGGTAGACATCGTGTTTTCATTCCCAAACTTGTTAATTAAATAATTCAACTGTAGTAGCCATCGGTGATTTTTGTATCCGGGAATCGCGCCGGCACGAATGTAGTAAAAACATTAGCAAAATAATATGTTTATTGAAAGCTTTGGGCGGGCGGCGGCGGGAGCGGGGCGGGCGGCCACGACGGCGCGACCGGCCCGCCCGCGCCCAGTGCGCGCCCGCCCCGGTCCGACACTCGACGTCGGCTCGTCAACGAATACACACAACTGTATTTATTTAACGACCATTATTTAAATCGGTAAGATATTGCCCAGTGTTCTAACATAATCTGTAAGGGCTGTGCCGAAAGTGTGCCCGAAGGGATCGCCGTACGCTCGGTGCCACCCCGTGTGCGTAGCGTCGTCTCGTTCTAAAGTTGCGCAATTGCTGTTTTGTCTCGCTCGTTCGTTTCGAGGTTCGAAATCGAGTTCAATTTGCATTATTGTGGGTGACTAGTCGAGATAAGCGGACTTCTTAAAAGGGTAACATTTATTCAACAGCACGTAAGTCAATTACCGTTATTGCCAGGGTTCGTGTAAAAACAGGTGACAAATTACGACCTTATTTACTTGCTTGTACATAAAGTACCAGGTTAGGTTGAATAATCTTCCACTAATTAATTGTATTTCATAAAATTTATAAAGTTTTTCAAAATATGTCTGTGCATCTTTAGTAAAATGGCATGCCCATTTTGGAAGACTGTTAATTACGTAGGTTTAGGTATTCATACGAAGCCTTAGGCTTCATTTCCAATTTTTATTTTTTTGGTGTCCTGATATAAATGTCTAAAGTTAAGGTAGTCAAAACACTGTGTATATCTGACACATTACAGCCATATTGAAAAGCATCATAGAGGAGTCACAGGTGGTGTGTAGGTCGTGTGCCGGCACCTGTCCGGCGACAATGCGTCGGATCCGGGAATGCTGTGAATCCGATCCGCCTGCGCGGGCGCCTATTTTCGGCCACACTCATCTCGAGCCAAATTTGCGAGCCCGCCAAATCGACGCGCCTTCAAGTATTTTTGTAACCGTTTCACAATCGGCTAGTGTTTTTTTTTCAATCGAGCATTTTATCGATACTCAACCTTCATCGCTCAGCGGCCCCGAAACCTGAGATTTTTAAAGCTATTTAGACAGGTGAGGGTTGGACTATGAAGATAGATGAGGCAAAACATGTTTGACATTGGCCTTAGCCTTTGACCTGATTCGCAATCATTGCTATAAATTAATTAGTGGATATTATTTTATTACTTCGCCTTTAATTTATTAGCTTTTACAAGTCAAATTAATTTATTGTCCAAATATTTACATATAATAGCGATCAAGTAAATAAAATTGTTTCGTGTGTAAATTCGAACAAATCGTCGTCGTTTCGGATGGACAAGAACTTTGGCCACAGAAACCATCGAAACGCCTCTTTTGAACTTTATACTTGAACTTTAAAATAATTAAATCTGCTCAAGTATGTGACCTAAATAATTAATTTATATTTTTAAAGAAGTTTTTTTAAAGGTTGAATGTTAAATATCCGTGCCAAGTCTCCTTTCGCTTTCTAAGCCGCGATGATGGCTGTTACCTTGGCATGCATTTCTCATGACTAGTTAGAGTACCTACGTACAATTATTAAGTGGGGATATCCATACATACCAATTAATTTCAGAATATAATATTAAAAACTAGAAATATTGTTTTCAATGAACAAATCGAGATATTTTTTAAGAAGTGAGTTCCACCTCTTTTGTAGTGTATCGTAGAAATTGGACAAAAAAAAAATGTATTTATGCAGGGATTATAAGGTAAAAATATTGCTGTAACAAAAAATACTAGTTTAAATTAATCATATTTTGAAAAATTCGCTGCATTCCTCTTGTTGAGTTACTGCTCCTTCTTATCTATACAAACGTCGATCTTCACTCAAATGCTGATGAATGGCGCGCCTGTTCCACTAAATATAACCCAATGACGCACGTCAACGGATAAACCAAACAAAATTCAGGGATTATGTACAGAAGACGTTGCGTCATGCATACCTTTGGAAAACTTGACGGTATTTTAATTCGATTACGTATAGGCTAGTGCTTTCGTTTTTTATTGGATTTATATTAGATTCGTAGTAGATACATTAATGTAAATAAAGTCATAAATATTTTACATTGACAACAAATGTATGTTCACCTAATGAGATGTATTAGTATCTACTTAATTGAAAATAACCGCAACAGAAGCTAGAATACTACTAAGCTTTAAGTACAAAACAATTACAAGCGATAAAAAGGTTGTAATTGAGAAAACAAAAAGAATAAGTACCTACTCGTTCGTGAATCCGTTAAGCCCTATTAATTCGTCTTAGCACACTTAGCACCGAAGCTTATGTAATTAGCCATTACGGCAGGCCGCTGACTTGTCCACATCGTATGTAACTCGCAACAAGGTCGCCACAAACGCGAAAATAACTGAGCAATGAGTAGACATTTGTAAAAACGGCCGTTTTCAAGTTTCTTGTCCACACCGGTTAGCTTGGCCAGTGTCCAAGAGCACGGGCCATTCGACACGGCAGCCAGCCACCGAGACGGCTATTTGCGGCCCTGCTGCTAACTCTGCGTACGTCACTGCTCTATTTACGACATACGAACGTGCTATTGTACTCAATTATGTCACCTGGACATAGTTTTTAAAGATAACTATCGCCAAACTCAAGGTTAACAACAAATATCGACAACACGTGTTTCGACTGCAATTCCACAAAACTCTTCATACATTTTCATGAAGTAATATTGTTTCAGAAAACGAGCACGACATAATCTGCCAAAATGTTTAAAAATCATTTAGAAATGATTGGCAGAAATGAGACGCCATCGAAGAAAGCCAGATTTTGGCAATCCTTCGTGCGATCTCTCAAAGGTAAGATACTGAATAAAAATACTAATCTAAACCTGAACAAACCTAAAAGAGACATCACATGTAATGGATAAACATAAAACAGCTGGTGTCAGAAATTATTAGGCTTAAAACTAACAGTCTACGTCTCTCAGGATCGGAAGACATCAGGGCCGAGGAGAGGTACAGGCCTACACGCCGCAGCGTGTTCCCTGACCTCCTGAGCACCTCCTACCCCTACAGCAAGTCCATCTACGACGATCCCATCGCCGCCGCTGAGAGGATCACTGTCCCCGGCTACCGCTACCTGCCCGTCCACCGCGAGACCTACGGGTACTCTCCGCGCCCCATCTACGCCCACAACTACCCGCGCTCGCTCGACTATTACAGACCAGGTTAGTGACAACACCACTTGTAAACACTGCACACAACACGAACATGCTACTCTAATATACTTGCCAATTAATGATAGAATAATAAATGTATACTAGATTGTATTTATGCCGGTAAGGTGGTTATCACACCAGATAGATAACTTAGGCCATCCCCTATACTCTCTTCCTCCAGAACTGTACAATCTTGTACTTAACCGGGAAGATATAAAGATAGTGTATTCGGTCTAGTCCTTGCGGGAGTATTATTTACAATTCGCCTATTGATATAATCTCGAAAAACCTATGACGGATTTTTAATCTGAGCGATTTCGTCCGATGAACTGTTTACAGAAAACACTTTGAGGTGGTTGGTCAAATAAGTCAAAGCCAAATTATTTATTTCGTATTGGCCTATGGGGGCACTTAGTAATTGTCTAGTTTACTTTTGTTTTCCTTATATGTTACTACCGAATCGAAGCGCGACCTGAAGATCCAGCAAGAAACTCAGTGCGCTTATCTTTTTTTTTCAACAATAATAGTAAACAAGTATTCAGTTATAAATACATCGTGTTGACAGATTACTGTGAATGCAGTTACTCTATTGTTGGTTGGCAAGTGCATCACTCACATTGACACTTCAATTTGGCAATCGAAGCGGTAACTCTTGTTCGTTAATAGGTCATACTGATAGTTGTTTTATTAATAATAATCCCTTTACATGAGAACCTAACAATATTAAGAATTGTAAATACGAAGGTCTATACTGACACGATCTCATTAATACTGTACAAAGTAATTTTATTTAATAACTTATAAAGGTCAACGCAAAATGCTTTACGCCGTTATAATGATATCAAAGTGAAAATGAATAATGTGCTAAAAATCTTTTCTCACAGTCCAGTTTTAGCACTGTATAAACATTTTGTTTCAGCGCAAAAGGCATCCGGGAGAGTGTAAACTAAATTCGCCACTTATCAGTATAGTTAATTTATGATAATGTAAAAGTTATATTAAATCGAGGCTTCCTCTATACAAAATCGTAACTATCAGCTAACTATAATAAATAACAAACAAATGAAGCCTTATTTATTTAAAAATAATGTAACAAAAAGTATTCGCGGTTTACTCAACTGTGTCTTTATTTTACTTTTAATAACGTTTTGTATTATAATAAAAGATTTTTCGAAGTAAAATCGTGAAGAGTAGAACCTGTCATAGGCTCGGAGATTGGAATTGGATGAATCGATTTAACATTACATGGAATTACATACAATCACAGATTTGTCTTATCGGCTAGTCCACTAGCGTTCTTTTCTATGGGAATGAATTATTGTTAAGGTTTGAACGTAATTGGATTTTGGTAAAAAAATATTTTTTTATTCGTAGCATTTCTACATTCTGTACGGTTTGAACGTCAAGACAAGCTCGAACAAATGTTAGTGGATTGGCTGATTTAATTATAAATACTTTCGTTATAAGAAACAAACCCTCCCTCAAACATGTATCAAATATTCAATGTTTATTAGGATCATAATGCAATATAGCTACATTATATGTCGTTGTAAAGAATAAGAAAGCTTTTATTTGTTCATATAATCCTGTGCCGGCTAGCATATAGATATTGTTGCTTGTGCAAGTTACAACTGATATACTAATATAACGCATGTGTAATCTGTTGGAAATCACCTCTTATACATAACATCACTCCACACTTTGTTGAATCCATGAATGTTACATCGATATCACTGTTTATATTCTATCGATCTTCTAGCATTTGCCAGGTGGTACCCATTTATTATTATCATCTCCTATTTTATACTAATCATGAAATTTATTTTATCGAGACCTCCCGAGACATTTATGAAGAGGTGAGTTCTATAAGAAACTTGCGTGTACGGTGATACCTTGTGTCATTATCATTAGTACCTAATGCTTTTGCGGATTAAACTAACCAAACATTAACTCAAATATATTATCCTAAGTTTTATTTTCTTTAAATCAAACAAAGAAGTATGTCTTAATCTGTATTTTGAATGAACTTCATATGATAATCGTTTTTCTTTCTATACCTAATCATTTCTATGCACATTTTCTATTTAAAAATGCTATTGGAAGCACATGAAGTTTGGGTTCCTTTTGAAAAAATATTCTATTGACGAATTGAATGTAATATTTGCATAATATTTAGCCGTGTGAGTTTTAAAAAGCAAAGAGCTGCGTTAAGATCCTTGCAACCGCATATAAATAATCGTAGTGCAACTCTATGCCACAATCTTCATCAATTAATCTTTACGAAATAATATATTTGTCGTATAATAATGTTACCATGTCCACCTACAGTATACCACGTGCCGAGGCGCATCCGACGAGGCGTGGACCCCTTCGACGCCCATAAGGCGTGGCAGGACCATCTTGACAGACTGGCCGCCATCGACCGCCTGTACCCCTCCCGCTATGGCCTCTACCTGAAGGACCGTGCCTACCCCATCACCGACCTTTCCGCTCCCGTCACCAGCTCTTTCTCGCCCAAGAGCCTAAAAGGCATCGAATATGAGCCTGACAACAAGCCGCACTGGGGAACAGGTAAATACTAACCAACTTTATGCACGAACCATACTTTAAATTAGACCCTTCGTGCACAAGGTGCCGCAAACCTGCTGCAAGTATTCCGTATGCGATGACTCGAGTCTCCTTGGGACTAGACTATAATAGCTGTCAGCCACATCGTCTACTAGCGTCACTGTAAATATATATGCTACAGGTAACAAATTGTAATAGTGCTGTGTACGAAGCAGGCGCGAATATTTTTACGTGAAGTCACAACTTTGATATCGGATACTTGTATCGCCTTATGTACGAAGGGTATTAAGATTAAGCAATACCGCGGTTTACCTGTACGCGATTTGCTCGCACAAAGTTGACTAGTCTTCTTTCGTGTCTCGGATAGACTGATTGTACTTTTAAATATCGTACAGATTAACCACTGTATTCTGATCCACGTCGACGGTTGAGGACGGAGTATTTTCCAATCAAGCAATTTGTATAATATCTAGTAAAGATATCAATTCTTATTGGAGTGTTCCGCACTCAGCGAATTGCGTGGATTCAGGCAATTGTATAAACGTATAGGACACCATTCACCTGTAAGATTCAATTTGAATTGAACCTTAACGTGTGACATGAGGCTGTCCAAAATTATTTAAGAATCTTAGTATAACTGAATATGAAATCAGTAAAAACAAGATCAATTTTCGAATGATTTTATCTGGCATCAATCTGACCTTGTAATATAACTTGGATCTAAATTTCAAAATTGTAATAATTATCAACTGAACATAAAAATAATGCCATACACGGTAGGTAACCTACATAAATAATAACTGGTTTTAAGTTTTCTACTTTCTTATTGTTACACCGTCACCAAAATCCCTCATAAAATAGGTATAGCAAAGTGAAATTTTGTATTTGTTGCGTAGGTTGATAATGATTTTATACATTAATTAATTGCCCTTCCCATAACTTATTGAATAGTACAAAGTTTTTAAGAACATTTAACTAACACTATACGATTTATTTTGTATTAAAATATAAAAGACCAACACGTGTTTTGATTTAGTAGATTAGTACCTTTCCGATGTATATTGCCGACAAAATTATGTAGAAAATTTTGAACTGGTGGATAAGATTGACGCAATTGTCTTTCAGGCAAGCTTCAGAGGTCATCGTCCATGAAAATGGAGATACGGATGTTTTTTTTTGTTATTAGACATGTTTTTGGCAGTTTAATTAACGGCCTACGGGAATTTAAGTGCAGTGCTACGGCGCTACGGCGTAGTGTCGTAGTCAGTTGTCAGCGTTTTGATGGACGTTGACGCAATAAAATTTAGCCTTTAGTTGATGAATGCCAAATGATTACATGTCTTGAAGATTTCTCAGCAATCTAGCTTGTCCGGTAGCAAATTAACGTTTTTCTTTATTTGCCACTGTAACAAAATTATCACGCAATAAATGTTTTCATATGATTATGTGTGCATGGACTGCATTGTAAATACAAGCGACGAAATATTGGTATTCACTCCCAACTGTAAGAACACTACACTCTACGAAAGTAGGACGTATATCGTGTTGAACTCGCCAAAACTCCCGATATGTATATTATGGTACTGACAATAAGACTTGCCATGAAGGATCGTGGCCGTCGAGGATATCGGACGTGTTCGGAAAGGACCCATTTTTCGCGGAGGCCGATAAATGGGCTGGTTTTGACCGCTCCCTGCGAGGGAAGTCCCCAACGCCCGTGAAGCCGAGGATTAGCCCACCGCGCGACAGCGAGATCGCATACGACGCCGACGGTAAGGGCAACAGACAATCCCCCTGAAACCCTGTATCTTCGTCACGACCCACTTCTGTGTCCGTCCAGGTTATTGAACTATGCTCACTGCGTCCGGAGCCCCAGTTCATTGTATGCGCAGATTGTGTGCGTCTATGTAGCTTACTGTTTATCCTTATAGTTTTCAGTGAATAAGAAAACAAGACATCTTTATTCACGACTTTTACCACTTGTAGGTTGTTTAACAAGTCGTAGTCCTATCCAACGAGTGTACGTGTTCTTTTATCATTTTATTTAACAATCATCTCAGCATGAAAATATGCACAATATTAGAATAAGTCATTAAATACGAAAATTTCTAAATATAATATCATAATACCACTTAAGAGTTTCCCGAAATAAATGATTTCCCAAAAAAAAATCTACAATAGAACTGTTCTAAAATAAGATTTTATTTTGATCCCAGCTCTAATAAGTCCTATCAATGATCAATAACGCCTTTAAACTATTTCCGTGGGACTCTTAAGTTATACATGTATAAGTGTTATGTTAACTTGCACTGTACGCTTGTACTGTAAGCTTGAAGCTTAACTAATAGTTAAACGAATGGTCGATGACGAAGTACAGAGTGTGAGTCTGTTGTCCCGGCACTAAACTTTATAGTTGTGGCGTGTAGGTGCACCGATCTACAACGCAGCCGGCGGACTGCGACGCAGGCCATGGGCTGACATTTTCAACCCGAGCCCTTCTCTACCTATCTCGGCGATCACTCGGGACCCCTTCTGGTACGACTGGCCGGAGCTCAAGCCCCTCGCTAGATGGGACCGCAGCCCTTCCTACATCCGTGACTCGTACCTGTCGCCAGTCAAACGCACCTTCCTTTGGGACAAACACCCGATCAGACCGTTAGGTTAGTGGGCCGCTGTAAATACGCCACGTCACTCAGCTGTACAAAACGGCCGCTGATCCTCTTCATCATCAACATGGATTATCACTGCCATCCTATTAACTTTGAACTTAACAATACGATTAACATTAAACAGTCACCGATTACGTCGAGACTATTTTAAAGACTGAGTGGACATCGAAGAGAGGGTTCTATGACATTGAATTTGTTAAATTAAAGTTAGATCTAATGTTAATTATGTATATTGTCTGGTTACGGCAGATTTAATGGTGGCAGACGCGTTAACCGTGGGTGATATAAGCAAGACTTTACCGTACATTCGTAGTCTGTAATCAATACAGGTATTTGATATGTAACTTGTGAAATTGAATGCAGAATGTGTCCTGTTGTTGTTTTTAAAAATTCCCACTCATTTGTGTTAGTTTACACTTGCGATGTAGATATAGTTCGCGAAAATATTAGAAGTTAGAACAAGCATGCCATCCAACCGAAACTATAAGTGTATGTCTCAATAAGTTATGGTCCTTGACTTTGTTAGGTGTGCACGGTTCTTCTTCGAAACAATAACTTTTATTTGTTGATTTTACATCATGACACCATTTAAGAGATTAGTATGTAGGTAATCTAGGTATGCACTTTACTTTAGATCAGCACTGGTAGCACAGCTGGTAGTGACAAGACAAAATATGCGATATGTCAATGTTCTCTTTCTTACGTATGAATTACGAAAGTATGAGAGCGACATAATCCGTATCATATTTTTTTATTGCTGGCGTTGCTGACATGTATTCATTATTCATTTAAACCTGTCTATATCAACATATGTTTCTCAAAAAATCATTTTGCTAACCATCAGCTCCTGTGAGATTTTATCTCAAACGATCTGTTGAGTCATAACTCAACGACAAAACAAGATTTTATCTCGCACTCACTTAGTTTACACAGTCACTCTCTTGAACTCATTTTACCATATTTTAAATAATCACACGACCATGACACTAGTTATTTCTATGCAACGTGTGGTTTTTAAATCATAAATAAAATTATGTACATATTATATCTACACATGTCTACTTATTTATAAACATTAGATTAGTTAATTATTTACCCATGGGTATCTATCCGCCATCTATCCGAAACACAAAAATGTAAATCCTTATTTGAAAAAAGCAACCATGGAGTTTCTTGCCCATTCTTCTCCATAGGAAATGCATTCCGAATGGGTGGTAGAGCTACTATTTTTACTATTTATTGACGATTCATAAGTGCCTGTATTGGTTTATATGAATAAAAAATATTCTGATTCTGATTCTGATTCAGCGTATAATTATAACAGCCTATAGTTATGTACGACATATCCATTTTGCACTGGATTTGTATCTAAAGAATAAGGTTATTCGTCACTTGGCTGCGCTGAGTTGGTTGAGATTTGGGGCTGAGTACCTACACACATCTAATTTTCATCCTAAAGTATTTTATTTTTTATTTTTGAGCTGTCATTCCCAACCGGGTCTGATATAGATATAGTTACAACTTTTTTCTTAAAGGTAAATTTGTTACAGGATGAATGTATTTTATTTCTCATAATAGGAACTTACCTTAACGCCTACTGTAATATAGATACTTACATACTATAGAAATTTAAATAAGTATGAGTAAAACCTACGGTGACTTAAATATAGACCTATTTCTTTCTTGTAATTATCTTTTAGGTCTTCCAAGTATAAATCAACAACAATTTGACAATACTCTTCTTTTTCAGCTGCTGCTTTCTAATGGGCCTGACATCGAACCCACTTTACTATAAGACACGTACATCATTAATTTAAACTTTCTGTTACACATTGACTATGTTAATAAAATCCGTAGGTATCAAAAAAAAATGTAAAAAAAATATACCATTTAAATATTTCATCAACGATCACGCAAGATCTCAAAGACTGCAATAACATAGTCACTGCCAAGAAACGAAATGAACTTGTTATAAATTTTTGTTTTTATTACCTAAATATTTTTATTTATTCTAAAAATTAAAAAAATACAATAAAATCTACAAAAACCTGTAATTGTTTTAATTGTACGTCTTTACCATTAAACCAACTTGAAAAGTTGAATCGACATAGTTGAAACTTATTATTTTCTAACATGATTTTTAAAACATGATTACTTACCTAAGTATTAATTTAATCTACCACCCCTCTGAATATGTGATAGCGGTAGATAACTTACCTTCCGGACAATTGGTAAATATCCCCACTGGTTTAAGAAGGTACCTACAGTTATTACCGTGGCTAGATTTACGATACGGAATATGTTGAGTTTGTCACTTTTTCTCGTATGAAATAAGACAGAGAGCGAGAAAAAAACCGTGACAAAGGGTTAGTCTCGACATGCGTGTTTACACCAAGATACCGTTTTCACACGCCTTTCGAAACGCACTGGTGGGTTTACCATGCTATTGTAGGTAGGAATGTAACATAATGAATACCAGAATATACCCAGGAGCAAAGAATGTTAGCAGTTTTGAACATAGTCAATTGCGCCTAGAAAATAAGAGTGATAATCTATTCAACTTGCGAAGACGCACTCCTTTCTCCCGCCATGTATCGATACAGTAACGGCAGTGGAGACTAGTAAGTATTTAAAGAACGAAGGAGTAAGGTGTGGTGAGTTAGAAGTTCATAATTAATTGAATAATATTGAAAATGACAACTGACCTGGTCCCGCTCACTCCACAAGACAATTTTTGTTAAAGACGTATCGTTGTTCTTCTTGAGTTCGTTTCTCAGACTCAAAGCGCTACTTCACAGCTTCTTTGAGTACCTATAAATGGAATTGATTAAAACCACTAAGAAAACAAAGCACTACAATTATCACCTTGCAATATGGACCTTGATCATAGAGCGGTCTCAAGGTTGCTTTATTAACGGGCGACTACCTGTAATGTCAAAAAAACGCAGTCAACTCGACTCGTTCTAAATATAAGGCATTAGGAGGGTATTAAGAAATAAAAGCAACATTGGCGTAGTGTATGCATTGTACTCTGCGACGTGGCGAATGTAAACTAATGCCATCTATCGAGTCGAACATGCGTACATTAAATTTTATAGTATAGGTACCAAAGAACCAAGTTTAGACTGTTTGTTTCTATTAAGAAAATGAGGAAGCAGCAGTTGGCCGGTAGAGGGAGCTTGAAGGAGGTCTATACAATTTTCAAATAATATTAATTCTCGCATTATTACTGAGCAAAATATCCTTTAGTTTTATGGTATGGATACAGGAATAAAATAATAATACATCATCACGCCTGTATTCCCCGAAGGGGTAAGCAGAGGTGCACTGTAGTGCACCCACACTTCGCCGATGTATTTTGGTCCCAATGTAATAGGGGGCGAGCCTATTGCCAATAAACCGGGCACATTCCCCCTCAATACGAGGGAGATTTAGGCCATAGTCCACCACGCTGGCCCAGTGCGGGTTGGTGAACTTCACACGCCTTTCTACAGACGTGCAGGTTTCCTCACGATGTTTTCCTTCACCGTTCAGCAAGTGGTAATCATTGTTGAAAATGACATTCGCACATGAAAATTATGTCAGAGGTGCGGGCCTGGGATTTGAACTTGCACCCCTTACGTTCAAGGCGGGCGTTCTTGCCCGCGAGTAGCCTGCACTGCAACGATTAGGAATAAAATATTTATCTAAAAATTAGTTTATGGATCACATTTAAAAAAACATAAACCATAAAATATATTTTAGAGATGTGTAAATATTATACAACAAAGAACAAGCTATATTAATGTGAGTTCTTTGACGTTGAACGTGATTTACCGTGACCACAGACTTTATCGAAGTTCAGTAGTTTTCTAGCTTTAAAAACTTTTTGCAGTTTTCAAGATCACTTTACTTAAATACATAAATAAAAATGGGTGACGAAGGTGAAGCATCGGATATAATATGAATTTTTCTCGACTCCTTTTCTCTGTTTGCATTCGCGACTTTTTTTTATTTCTTGCATCCACTTTGTTTGAATTTTTCTCTCTCTCTACATCACTCTAAGGTTGGCTGGTAGAAATTGTCTGAGGCATTAAAAAAAAAATACACTCTTTGGTAAAGCACATCTTTCCAATCTACGATGACCAAGGAGCTTATCAACTTTGTACCAAAGTCCTTGACAGTGACGGATGGTTAATGTGACCATAGACAATACTGATAAAAAAGTTAGTTTTGAAATTTATTTACCGTTTTGTAAATAAATTTCACGAGTCGGTGGGTGGGTTTAAATTCGAACAAATCAAACAACAAAACATTAGATTTCAATACATTTTAAGGATTTTATCATAGGTACAGAATTACATGGTTAATCAGAAATATTGTGTATTAAGGTATTGCATTTCTTGAAACATAATATAGATAGACGATTACAATGGGTGAAAAAACTGAAGATCCAACTGATGTTGTTAGGAATGATTCAGAAATGGTATTTGATAATTTAACTATTTTGAAGGAATTCGGTAATATTGTAAATCTTGTGAGGTAAGAATACAAAAATTTTATCTATTTATTAAATACAATATTGTGTGCCCCCGCTATTCTTGTGAGCTTGCTGTTTTTAGGCTTAATTGTAAGATAAATTTACCTACGAACTTGTTTATGTAACTTAATTCTTGTAGGTACCGTAATGCGTTATAGGTAGACGTATTTTTGTAAAAGCTATCTCTAATTAAGATGGACACTGATTTTATTGTTCACAATCTACAACAAAACTATATTTGACAGCATTAAAAGCCTTGCTATTATACATATATAATTAGTTTGATAGTCTACCTCATTGAAGTCTAAGTAAATAGCCATACCTAAGTGTCTATTGTATCTGATTGGTGTACTCTTTTCTTTTATAGAAATGAAGATTTCCTTGAAACAGTGCCAAAGGCCAAACTTAGGCGTGTAAAATGGGTACCAATGTTCAACTTTTTGAAACAAGGCATATTAGATGAGATGGTTCAAGAGCTCAGCTCAATGTGGGAATATGAGAATATGCCTGAGAAGCTTGAGACCCTAGATAAACAAAAAGAAAAGTTTGGTGAGATTGAAGCGCATAAAACGTTATGGTAATAATTTTTATGTTTAATCTGTAAGAAATTTAATGGTTCTCTGTGTGAGAATTTGTCATTATATCATAACAGTAAATACAGGGTGTATCGGTGGTGTTAGCATACATGTCAAGACAAGACCTCTGTCACGGATTGGCTTGGTCGCTCTCTGTCTTCTTGAGATAGAGATATGTTCCACATATTCTGTGACATAAGTCTAGTCTTGGCGCTCATGCTACAACTAAAGTAGTCCAAAATAATATTTTGGGTACATATATGGTACCTCATATATTATGTGGGTGCTTAGCGAAGACAGTTACCTAACTATCATAGTTTCTGAGTTATAGACCTTTGAATATTTTTCACAGGTGTTGTGTTCTGGCTTAAGGGTACATCCATGACCCTTTTTAACAATGTAAACTGTAGCTACAAGGGACAACTAATAATACTCAGAAAACATAACATGCAAATTTTACATAGGACTCAAGATATTACGAGTTATAGAAACTGACCACGCAAAAAAGTTGGAAAAAAACATGGTCGAATTTTGATGAAATTTTTATACCATTCAGACAACTGTATACAAATACTCGAGACTCATTTATAAGTCAAAGTATTATTTAAAATTTCTGAAACATCCTGTAGAAAACAAATTATTTCAATTATATGGAGCTCAATTGGTTAATAAGAAGATATTTTTAATCCACCCACTATTAGTTTCCAGTTACTTAGTAGTTTGCCTGTCTCTGTTGCTGCGAATTTAGCTAAATACTTATTGGTTTTTTAGGAGACCACAGTTAGCAGACGTGCAGGCACAGTTGCGAGCAAATGATGTTGCAAATTTACAAAAACAGAAGTTACTCTTTGAATCCCTGGCTAAGAAATATGAGGCTAGAGTCAACAGGCTTAAGAAAACATTATCAGCTAAGAGAGGGTATCTTAAAGCTTTACAAATGGATATTCAAAAGTATCAAAGAAAAAATGAAGAGCTTGTTTCTAAGATTGGTGAAAAGTTAGAGAATCATAATAATATTATTAATATGAACTCATGTGACCGAGTTGATGTTGAAGAAGTCAGCTGGAGAGAGAAAGACATGGAAGTAAATGAAATAAACTGATGAAGATATTATTTGAATAAAATTTATATTTCAGAAAATTGTACACACCTGAAGAAAAGTACAACTAAATTTTATTACTTGAAACTTAATTGCTCCAAAACTTATTTTTTCTAAGTGTAGATGAAAATAGAATAAACTTTTTAAACATTATGTGATTCTGCCAGTACATCACAAATATATACTCGCTGCTCTATGTATTAGCTAATTATATTATACAGTTAGATAAGAAATGAGAACAAGTATAACTAGCAACATATTTCCTATCAACAATAAAATTTAATAAAGCATCAAGTGAAGTTGAAAGAACATGCAGTAGATTTAGACATTTTCTTAACGTAAATACATGAAAATTCAATATTAAAGATTAGTACATTTTTGAAATGCATATCTGAATGAAAATAAAACAAAAATAAACCTCTTAGTTTAAATAGTAATATTTATTATTGAAAATCATTTGATATACATATCTAAAAAATAAAATTGTACAATGCAAAACCTGCATATAATTTTATTATATTAATACAGCAATTGCACTAGTGTTGCGAGGACTACACTGCTTCTACCACATTTAAAAATTAATTCAATACATTTTGAGACTTAACAGTAAGCAACTGTTGTACAGTAGCCTCAGGGGAGATCATATCATTCTGACACCGAATTTTGAAGGGTTTACTTAATTTGTAAGAATAATACTGAGTGCAACATAACATTAATTTCACTGGGCACTTTACTGTCTTCCCTAAACACGAGTGATTGCAATGGAGTCCTAGAACAGAAAATAAAACACTTACTGCTATGAAAAGGTAAAGGTTACATCGTGTCTTAGGCCAGCTCAGCTCCGCAACAGGATTATTAAATCAAATAAATAGTATCTATGTATTTCTCTATTAATAAATTGAGGATGATATTCAATGGACGATCTTTTATTTTAATTTTGTCTAATTAAATATTGCTATAAATTTCAAATTAACCAATAATCGTCACTTATTCAAGACCTATATATAATTTACATTTATAGGCACATTAGTTACAGAATAAACGAAGCGAATGTGCTTTCGATCCACTACAACTTAACAAATAGGTAATATGAAAATGTAACGACGCTTCTGTGTCCAATGCCCGCATCTTCAAGATCGCTTGCCACTTCAAACTTTTAAAAATTAACGAAACAATTTACTAGAACATAAACAGGACAAGGTACGAATACCGATAATGCTGCCATATGTCAGGGATCGAATAAGCAATAGTCACCGAGGCATCGCCGAATAGATACGTCAGCACGATACACGCAGTCTGTAGAACTAAATTCATAAATTAATATCACTCACATTAACAATAAAAATTAAAAATAAAAAGGCACAAGCAAATCGATAAATATTTTTTTAACAATACGCGACTTATCATTCGGCTCTGTCCAATGACCACACTAAACATAATAATAATTATAATACATGATATAATTAATTATTTGTAGCATTCCTCTCACTGTGCAGCACACTGGATACCAAACGTCAGTTATTTCTTCTTGGGAGGTGATCGCTGGGGCGTGGCTGGCCTCCCGCTGTTGATGCCGTTGTACTGGTATTTAGCCTTCTTCTCAGATGGCTTTAATATCTGTCAATTTTATAGAGCGGATTTTAATTATAGGATGTATTGATCTATATTTATTAAACACAACCCGTGATTACGGATTTCGAGAGCTTACCCCTACAAAACTTAAAACCACACTTCATTATACATTTACTGACTCCTTTACTATGCTTGAGTACATTGCGTCGTGAAAAATGCTATGCAAATAAATTTGTAGATGGGAATTCTTACAAATTCAGGAGTATAATTAAATTGCTCAGCCTCGTATAAGTGTTTACGTAATGCGTTCACGTAGACTAAACAGAAAAGATAGATATATTTACCTGGAAGGAACACATTAGCGTCTCATCGACAGACATCATACCGCCAGCGTTATCAAACTCCCCGCAGTAGTTCGGCGCCGAGAAGAGGGTCACCAGTTGTCGCTTTGCAAAGAATTCATATCCATCTTCGACGACCTTTAATGAACGAAAAAATGCGTGAATATACCTTGAAACGGTGGTCTAATCATTGACTGATTTCACGGTAAGAAAAGCAATTTTATTATGTTAACCGAGGACAAACCTAATATACTATGATACAATCAATTCCATTGGTTGTTTTGAAATGACCTGGTTTAGACGCCATTTGAGACTGTATTCCTCGAAGGGGAAGTAAAAGGTGCACTGCAGTGCACCCATACTTCGCCGAAGTATTTTGGTCCCAATAAAATAGAGGGAGAGCCTTTTGCCATCATACCAGGCACATTGCCCCCGTATATGACGGAGATTTGGACCATAGTTCACCACGCGTACCCCGTGCTGGTTGGTAAACTTCACACGCGTTTCTCAAGACGTACAGGTTTCCTTACGATGTTTGTCTTCATCGTTCAGCAAGTGATAATCATTATTGAAAATGACAATACCATTTGCATGAAATCCGAAATTCCCAGTGGTGCAGGCCCGGGATTAGCACCCCTTTCGTTCAAAGCAGACATTCTACCAACTACGCAACCACTGTTTCGTGCAGTGTAGCATGACCGCATAGACATAAGTTTTCTCTTTCAACTGTCAGATTCGTCGAGAAAATGACGTCACACCGAACCATGTCCAGTACAAAAAGCTCAAAGTGACGTCATTTTCTCGACAAATCTGACAGTTGTAAGAGAAAACTTATGTCTATGCGGCCATTCTGAGGGTGCAGGTATGCGGCATGGAATTGATGGACGATAGAAGTCTTAGACTTATTGTGTAGGTAGGTATTTTATTAGATCACAGCTACTAACTATAATGTTAGATTGATTACCTGGTGAGCCCGACAAATCAAGTCCAAATCGTGTCTGTTGAGGAATTTACTGACGACATCGGGGCCAAATGTGAATGACACGCCGCGGTCATTCTCACCCCAACCCTGTACATCCTTGTCTGGATCCGACCACAGCAGGTCACAAAGCAGGCCTGCAATAGAAAATATATTTATAGTACATGTACCTGCCTGCCTATTTAAAAACGAAATACCGACTTCAATATTGGTTTGGCGAAGACTGCCGGTCCAAAAAATTCAATTAAATAGACAACGTCAGACAACAGACTCATCGAATGATCCCGAACTAAGCAAAGCTCGTACTACGGGCACAGTAAAATGGATGGGGGACGATCCCCATTAACCAGACAAAGGCAAATTCCGAAATTTTCTGTTGACAGGACTCGAACCTGTAACCACCCGGTGGAGTGACCCGAGCCTATAATCAAACCACCAAGCCGCCGTCAATTGTTTATAAGTAGTCAGAATATATACATATTTTCTTTTTCAAGACCACTCATAGGGAACATACCTTGGTGAAGTGAGTAGATAACTGTGTTTTCAGATGTCGATGCCTACATATAAACGACAATCATCTTATGTGCGACTGCACGTTCATTTATTATTACTGACGCACGAATAAAGGATGAATCACACTGACTCCCGCATAGTAAAGTGCGCTGTTCAGTGTATATGAAAGAGATCAGTGATTAGATATCACAATGGGAAAATCCATATTAAGTTCATCGAGCGTCACAAGAACGGACGGAGTAGGTACAAAATATATGAAAATAATGAATCGATTTTTACGTTAACAGGATGATTCCACTTTCTGGAAAGTTACGAAAGCAAAAGGAGGTCAGGGAAAAACGTCAAGTTAGTCAAGAAATCAGAGAAAAACCGATGTTTTTGAAAATCGTTTAAATTTATAAGAGTGGGATAAATAAAACTTCTTCAAAATTTATTCTCATTATAATCGCACGTTAATAAATTTTATTCGTGAAGATATTTTCTTATGTAATGTACATAATCGATTTGCTTTAAAATAGGAATTAAAAACTTTTTTTTTTTAATATTTGATAGGCTTTGATTATATAGTCAAAGATGATAAGGTCGAGGAAATTTATTAGGAAAAAAAAAATATTTAGGATGATAGGTCAGGGATATTTTATGGTAATTGAGATCGGACACCCTGGTTAAAATAAACCTAAATCTACACATATTGTGCTTCTCACTTTCGCTAATTGATAAGCTATAGGAGTGAGTAACGCAGCGAACGCAGGCTCCTAGCGGCCGCACTTACAATTAGCAATGTAGGTCGCATATCAATAACCTTTCTTAGATAAAATAGTTGTGAATGATGTCTGAGTGAACAGTTTAACGGCTGTCGGAATCGTGAGGTCGGTCTGGTAACCCCCCTGTAGCTATTTATAGGTACTTCAAACCACGGAGTACTTACATAATATGGTAGTTATCTTTTTATTTTGGTTAATCGATTTAAATCCTGTTTGTAGTCTACATCAATAAGCTATCTAATCTTGGTAGTGCCACTAGACGGAACACATATAAGTGAGACGACATTTTTTCTTTGATAAACATCTACACACAAATAACAGCAGTGTGTATGTTGACTTCAATACAACATAAGGAAAACGGCCGACCATCATTTTTTTTTCCTTGTGGATCAGAATCGCAGCGGGAATGGTACAAGACAATTCCAACGACACCTCATTTGTCAAATAATTATAAGTAATTAAGAAGTTATAAGGGCACAGAAAATACATACCTCTGCCGTAGTCAGGTAAAGTACAACTGTCTGTACTATGGGGAAGAATAAAGAGGAGATTATCTACTCAAAACATTGCGAAATAAACACAATAATAATAGGTTTTTGTACTACCATTATTGGTTTATCAATTAGCTACCAGCATCCGCAACTGCTAACGAAACATGATAATATACCTAATGTTTTTAGGATAACGCAGATTACAGAAATGACGAAAGCAAATTGTTTCCTTTGTCACATCATGGATGAAGTGAAATGAATCATCAATTAGTCATGTCTGTAGACTTTTATGCCTATACCTATTGTGTGGTTCTGCCTAGTGAAAAAAGGTCGTAAGGGAAACCAAACAAGAGATCTCGAAACAAATGAAAAAAATACATACGATTTGACGTTTCGTTTCGAGATATCTCGAATAGAGATGAATCTCGATGGCACGAAAATCGGGGCCCTGACCCTGTAGCATGACCGCGTAGACATAAGCTTTATCTCTTTCAATTGTCAGATTCGTCGAGAAAATGACGTCACACCGAGCCATGTCCTGTACAAAAAGCTACAAGTGACGTAATTTTCTCGACATATCTGACAGTTGAAAGAGATAAAACTTTTGTCTATACGGTCATGCTACTGGTGCTGGCTCTGATTACCAGGTTATGTAGTGTTGCGACTCCCCCGCACACTGTGACGTCAAAACATGAGCGTCAAAGTTATTGCCAATACCATAACGAACTGTATTTACAAACACAAAAAACGAAAACTCTTCAACGATATAACATTGACAGCGTGAGCCAATATTGACGCGTGGGGGCTTGGCTTTTGCCACAGCAATTCAAACTTAATGTGTATTAACACAAGGGTTCGTTTTGATATTAGCAAAGATTTTGACGTACGAATTTTCACGCCTCAATGTGCCCGAGGCTTCACTTGTATAATGTACAAACACAGGAATGCGGAATTGAATTTGTCGACAGTAAGTTTGTTCTCAATTAAATTAAGGACACTTCAAACATCGTATAATAGTGTATCCCTGCAATGGCGTCAATAGCTCATATTAAAGAGTTGCTACTGTTCACATAGTGTTAAGTGTTACTGTTAATGTATTTACCTGTGTCAGGCACATCAGTCGGTCTCATTATTCGTCTAATCTGCTCCATTCCCTGTAGGTCTGGAGAGAGGCCACCATGGCAGCAGAAAATCTTCTCATCAATGATGGCGGCTATCGGCAAGCAATTGAAGCAGTCCGTGAAAGTCTTCCACAGTTTTATGTTGTATCGACGTTTGCATTCATCATAGAAACCTGTATAAAAAGACTTTATTTAGTTTATATAAAAAAAATGAAATAATCAAATTAGAATTCTCCAAAAACGAAGTGAATTTTAATTGCGCAGTTAATTATTATGATTAGTATTTAATCATTCGACCCATAAGCTGAATCATACATTCTAAAAATCTTTAGGTATATAGTACGAATAAAAATAAATTACCATAAATACGGTTTATGCTTGCGCACTCATGGTTGCCTCTGAGGAGGAAGAAGTTCTCTGGATACTTGATTTTGTAAGCGAGCAGTAGGCAAATGGTCTCGAGTGACTGCTTGCCGCGATCCACGTAATCACCCAGGAATAGATAGTTAGCTTCTGGCGGGAAGCCGCCATATTCAAAGAGACGTAATAAATCCGTGTACTGGCCGTGTATATCACCTGCAAAATCATTATATATTTTAGATGCAGACCATTTGCACAAGTAAACTTTGTACTGCTAGCCTTAGCGACAAAAAGCAAACCATACTAGTGCTGTGTGATTGATAAGTTTAGTTAAGCCTACCATACAAGAGCAGTTTTGGTACACAGATAAAAATCTGTACTATGTGAGGTTGACTTGACACGACTTCAAGATATACGCACATACTGCGGCTGAAGAAATCTCGTTTTCCGTTTGGGTATTTTCCAGAGAGACACAAAGAGATGTGTGAAGCACATAGAAATGTTGATCCATTTCCTTTATTACATCTTGAGAAATATTTTTATTATGGAACAAGTTTTTTTTGATACAATTAGAAACAAATGCAAGAGTTATGGTAAATGGTTAATTCTATGATCTCAATCAACAACTGATCTGTGGCAACTTGTGGTAGGTAAATAAATACACCGCTGGTGCGTCGCGGTGCATGCGAAAGCGATCCCGTGGCGCCCCGATATAAGCGGAAGATGGTACACCGTCGGTTTTTAGTGGGTATACGGCCTTCTGCCTGGACTTCCACATAACCCTGTTACTTCCCCCGAGGTGGCAGGGTATCCATAAAGGATTTTCCGACGTTAAAAAAAAAAAGGTAAATAAATACAGTTTTGAATTTCAAGGCCTATTTTATTTTCGTTCCATAAAATAAACCTGGCTGATTTCAGAACTTATTTCACCATAATAAAGAAAATTATATTCTATTGTTATGGGAGATATATAATAAGTCCCATGCATAACTTCATCATCATCATCACGAGCTGTATTCCCCGAAGGGGTAGGCAGAGGTGCACTGTAGTGCACCCAAACTTCGCCGATGTATTTTGGTCCCAATGTAATAGGGGGCGTCCCGCAGGTAGAAGACGCCGTGGAAGACCAAAGAAACGGTGGCGCGAAGATCTAGACAGCTTTTCGGGAAAGACGTGGCCGGAAATGTATCAGGATCGGGATCAGTGGAGGGAGAGAGGGGAGGCCTTTGCCCAGGAGTGGGACACAAAATAGGCTATAAAAAAAAGATAGACTAACCACAAATTTTGAGCGGCGCTTCCAACTCCAGTAGTATCGGCTGTTGCAAGAATATCTCCCGTGATTTGGTGCAGAGGCCTCTTACCTCTGACTCTGACATCTGCACTGTCTTGCCGGGCCTGCATCCTCGAACTAATGGAAAAATACATATCAAGTTACTAATTATTTAACTATAAATATATTTAAAAACTACAATATTGATGTTCTCACTGGTAAGCCCTGCACACACTATGGCCACATGAAATGACACATTTTTGCCAATACTAAAACCAACTGTATTGTTCCATAGAAAAAGTTCATTCTTCAATGAAATCTCATTGACAGTATGAACAAATATTGACACTTGGTTGCATTGTTTTAATCACAAAACTTCAATCTTTATTTACACAGACACAGGGTTTGTTTTGGTACTGGCAAAAATAAATTACACACACATTTCAACGCCCCTGTGTGTCCAAGGCTTCATACATACAAGAATACATTAACCTTGAGTATTAAGCTACACAAGCATACAAATGACCATGTATATATTATATACTTCATAAAATAACAGCAATACAAAATATAGAATATAAAGTACTGTGACATCTTAAAAGCAGTAGGTGGTGGGCAAAATAATGAAAGATGATTTACAAATATGTTGCCCTGTGGACCCATTACAACACTCATGTTAAACATGTTAGATTTCTACACCAACATACAAATATAGAATTTTAATGTGTATTGTGGTATAAAAAACATGCCATTACAATGAAATATAACAACAAGGTAACAAACAATGAAATTATATTAGTTTGTAATATTTACTGAGGCTCTAGTAAATACAATATGTTGACAATAACTTACCAATTTAATAAAAAACAATCATAATTATAACTATTTGTCGCCATGCCAATGACATTAAACAACATAAATAAGGTGAATGTTGCAAATATTACAAATAAATAATAACTTATGTTAGCAAATGAAAACTCTTTTTGATAAATGTTTATGAAGTAATGTGCAGGTAGGTAGATTATTACACACTGTACAAGTATTCTTAAGGCCTGCCAATAACAATAGCTCATTGCTTATCATTGTACAGACTCAGTGGGCTATTTATAGGACCAATGAGGTTTCAAGTAAAATATGTAAGTGAAAATTGATTTTAATTTGAATGGGAACAAATTGTCAACAGGACTGGTCACTAATGGAAGAAAATAAAGAATCTAGCTGAATACTTTGGCAAGAATTCTGGATGTAACCATACATTCTCCTGAAAAGATGTCTTTCAATTTCCCTTTTCTCCTTGCTGTTTCCTGTTGCAGTCTGTATACTGCAGTAACCCATCAAAAAGCAGCGTAATAAAGTGAAATAAACATGTTTAAATCAAGTAAAGTGTTAAAGAATGCGAATAAAGCATAACAATCGGCCCATAGATGTTTGCCATGCTATGGAATCTGACATCATTGTTAGTTGTGGGAACATCTACACCATACACGTAATATTTAACTATTATAAGTATACACTCCGCATCTAAGACGAAAATAGACGTCTGCGAATCATCTACAGATCTAACATCAAACGCAGAATCTGATAAGAATTAGGGATAATCGATTTATTTATGAGTTTGACGTTTCTATACCTACATAGTCAATGATAATTACGCAACAAGAGCACACTGAGCGGTGATCCATTTTAATAAAGCACAACTTTTAGAGTCAGAGAATACAGTAGGATGTTAGAAAACACAATAAATTCAACTTTACCTTCTAAAAGTCTGTGAATTAGACTGTCAACATTGAGTTCGTCAGCCATATTTACTACACGAGTAATTTACGTCAAAAAGTCAAATCTTGCGATACCACCACTGCAACAACTCTGCTTGTTTCTGGTTTGTTTGCTCGCGTTTTGTTTTACGCAGATGTTTATTTTCACGTTTCAAAGTTGACCCGAAAACTGTCAATAAATCTTCAAGTATTATTGAATCGTAAAGTAAAGCAGATTGGATTAACTTAGGATTATTTACCTTCAATATATTGAAGAAATTAGGTTCAACAATCATTTTTCTCTTTCATGCTTTATCATTAATGTAAAACTCTGTCTGCAGCTTGCTTCGTCTACCATCAAGATGAAAGTCTGCTTTATGCTCAAAATTGTCTATCAGGAAGCCATAGACTTGAACAGAATGGCACATGCATGGCGTCAAACCAGAGACTATAACTTTTTGTTTTTTAATTTCTATTTTGCGGGCAAAATGTCGCTGTTCTTGATTGTCAAGCTATTTTCTCATCGTAATGTTCCGTTCTGGCGCATAGTATGTATGAAACACCGTGTTTTGGAGTGTGCGTTCTATTTTATTTTAGACAAGACTTGACGGCTGTTTAAAAAAACTTCATGGCTCATTGTTCGACTTCGGTGTATCATTGCTTGGGGTTTTCGTAAACAACACGAACATAACAACGTGAAAATTCGATGAAGTGCGTTGAAAATCGTTTATAACAAGAGAAAAACCTACGAGTATCGTATCGAGGCCACCCAAGCAATATACCCTAACTCCATCCGATGGCGGACAAGGTTGAGAGTGAACATAGTTACAGTGGTGAGAGCACCAGCACTTCGGAAACATCTAGCGGCAGTTCCGAGGGAGATGAAGAGTCGCTGGAGCCGGTGCGCATCCTCGGCCACTCACTGGAGCTACCTCAGGAGCTCTGCGAGGACTACTCTCTGTTCAAAGAGTTCTTTTCAATGAGAACCTGGGATGCACTAGAAGACAATCACAAGGAAGAGCTCTCTAAATTGCTACCCGAATTCACTCAAAACGACGAAGAGGAGAAGAATAACACACTCAAGATGCTGTTCAACCATGAACCATTCCATTTCACATCACCACTTGGTGATTTTTACGATAATCTCAGCCAGGGTAACTATAGACCTGACATAGCTAAGATGCGGAAGTTTTTGAAGAAGGCGAGAGCAAAACAACATAAACATAAGGTAATAAAAACAATGTTTATAACCTATATTTACCCTAAATAACTTTAAATTACAGTTGAGATTGTAAGAGGTTTAGTAATTGACGTGTATTTAGGTATAAGTTTTGATTATTATGATTGCAGATTAAATCATACTATGCTAGACTATTACCGGAGGTGTTGATCTCTCGAGAGCGTGTGTTAGCTGCCGCTAAAGCAGCTCCGCCGGGTCCCATACCCCGTCTTCCATTAATCCCGCCTAAACCCTCATCTAAGAACAACTATAAACCATTGTACCTGAGAGCAAAGCAGAGGTATTTTGAAGAGTTGACTGCTGTACGAAGTGAGGTTGGAGGGGAGGAATCAGACGATGACAATTATCCTGAAGGCCCACCAGAACAATCTATTAGGAATCTGAAACAGGTAATTGTAAGACATTTTTATTATCAATTCAGTCAACTGTAGGCATTCATAGAATAATCAACTGCAAGTTACCACAGTATATGAAGAAGGTATGAAATGTGAAATGGAGTGTTGCAATTGTAGTGAGTACAGTGACAGTCCAACAGGGGTTTATAACAGGTAAAATTTCTATAAACATAAGGTAGTTTAGAGAAATTTCAATCCATCTACAAAGGCATTTTTCACAACCTCTCAGCATGACTAATAACTTTACATAAATTTGGAGGTAACATAGTAATATAACGGGCAAATCATAAGGGGTCCAGACAAATGGAGCAAAATTATCACCACATGGTACCCAAGAGATGGGAATAGAAAAAGAGGAAGACAATTTCGACGCTGGGAAGATGAAATTGTGGGAATGGCTGGCAGAACCTGGACAAGGGTGGCTGCAAGCGAGAGAGAATGGAGAAGACTGGGGGAGGCCTTTGCCAAAAGGCACACAGATGCAGAAACTTAAAATTACTGATGTTTTTTATCTACCACTAACATTATATAGCATCTGACTAATCTAAGGCTAATAATAAATAAATAAATAAATAAATAAATAGTAATATCATTATGCTTAATACCCTCCTGATAGCTACTCCTGAATATCATGTCTTTGCAGATGGATGGAACTTAATTAGACGACTATGTTTGGAGTATTGTGAGAAGAAGTATGCACAAGTGTCCTCAATTCAATTATAATTTTGTTTTTATTGTTCTGTTATTGTTTAGATTATATGTTAATGAATGTAATTGGTTCTGCCATTTTAATTAACTATAAATAAACAAATAAATTATTACTGTTGTAGCCCCAGGCAGACTGGGGCATCTTGTCACATGCTGCAAATTATTTTCCGTTACCAAAACAAACTGTATTGACTCATAGAAAAAGATCATTCTTTACTGAAGTTTTATTGACAGCTTTAGCGGATTATGTAGTATGGTAAAAGCCATGCTTTTGCCATACAGTGTGTTTTATAATTGGCATTATTATGTTGACATTTCATCATTTATTTTCAGAATGCAGATCGAAATGTATCAGGCACATTAGGAGGCTCTGACACACCACATCTATCATCATTGCAGTGTCTGAAGAATGTGCTAGCAACACACAGATCACGAAGACAATATAGGGAGGTAGGAACTCCTTATTTTAAGTATACAACATAACTAATAACAATTAGGAAAGGAATTGTTATCAAACTTGACTATTATCAACATTTTTATGTTTTTTCAGAATCATCCCGAGCTGAATACATTAGGGATAACTCTAGAGGACATAAAGCAACGGGTATTACTTGTAAATGGTGCGAAGAAGGTTATGTTTGGTAGTCATAAACTTGGACCATCAATACAGAAATTAAAGAGAGGTCCCAAGAAGGATAGTCAGAAACATGCTAAAGGACAGGAAACCAAAATGCCAATTAAAAAGGGGAAGGACGAAACAATAGACAGCATTGAAAACAGACCATTACTGCCAAATATAAAGATTAAGTGTGAGCAAGAAGAATCAGATTCTGAATGTTCATCATTTGTGGATCCAATTTCGAGTCCAAAATCATCCAAAAAGGATAATGTTGAAATAAAGCAGGAAGTCACGGATATGAAATATCCCAATACCTCTGCAAAGTTAGTGTTGAAAAATAAATTGCATTACAATTTTTTTTATTGGTATACACAATAATTTGAATGTATATTAATTGTGTTATTTATTTCAGTTTCAATGACCCTAAAATGGATTGTATAGTGAAACAAGAGTCCCCAGACAGTTTGAACGCACAAAACTCATCAAGAAATGTTCAACCAGTTCCTATCAAACTGGAAGATTTGGATGGAATTGGTGAGTATGTAAAAGGTAACATAACTATTTCATACATACAGCCATCTCAATCTGATTCTAGGCTCATCAGTTATTAAATCCACTTTTACTTTGCTTTGTACTTATTTTATCAAAACAACACATTAATTCCATATTTTTTGATTTCACCAAATGGTCCTATATAAAAACACGTCTTTTCTCATTGCAGATATGATGGCACTTCCGGTGGAGATAGCAGACGACTCTGGAGAGGTGATGCAAGTCGATACGTCCCCGGACTCGGCGGATGAAGAGGTAGTGGGGCCGGACGAGTCCCTGACAGAGACAACTCACGCCAACTTCCTGTCGCTGGTCCGCGCGCTCTTCCCGGCGCGCGCGGCGCACAGAGCCTCAAAGCAACAACTACACGCGAGATGCTCGGCGGTTATTAAATCCCCCATAGCGCCTTTGAACACTTGGTATAACCGTAAGTAATCTTTTATAGACAACAGACATGTGCGGGAAATCAATTTTGATTAAAGCAATGTTTGGAAAAATCCCAGTATGAAACTCCAACGCTTACTGGGTAGTCAAGAGTGCACCTCTAATTTTTGCCAATAACAAAACGGACTGTATTAACACATACAAAAAGTTCAGTTTTCAATGAAATGACATTGACAAATTAAGCGAATTGTTAGGCGTGGTTATGAGGCTACTTGAGGCTTTTTTACTACATAAATTTAGTCTATACGACAAACATTTTGACGCCAGGTACACTATATTTTAATAATATTTGTGATTATTTAATTTAATGTTTGTTACAGTATCGGACGACTGGTGTTCCGAATTGGTATCTGCCCTCGATTTCTTGGCTGGGGAGAGAGGGTCTCACCCAGACGACTTTGTGCCATATCTACAGTATATGCCAGAGACACAGGTACGGCCTAAAAACAACCTTGCCTTGTATCACATTAAAGTACTTTTTCAGTTAAAATTGACTATGGATTTGCAGTTTGTGTGTGCTGCAAGAATTTCATACTAGTTTTGTATTGTATAGATGTACCAGTGGATAGGCGCGGGGCGGGATTGCGACGCCATTTTAGGACGGCTGTGCGAGCGCTGGCTTCGATCCGTGTCGCCGCCGCCGCCGCTCAGAGAAACACCACCTCCTAGGTAATAAACAACTTTATACACAATATAGTACTAATGAGAATTACCCTTTACTTAAAAATATCATCACTGACATGCGAAAGTTCCGCCCATAGTTATCATACTTTGGTGAATATTGTATTCAAATTAATAAAGTTCCATTCACATGCTAGGGTCGCATGACCTAATAAAGGCGGGCAAATCCTTGTGTCTGTACACATGTCTTTGCTGGTTTTCTAGTGTGAATTTTGCAGCGCGATTTAAATATCGTTGGCCAAGCATGTGGATCCCAGGTAAAGATTATGTAATGTTATGTCAGGTATCCAACAACGTGGACCGTCCGACCGCCTACTGTATCAGAATTGGTCGAGTTTCGTGCGCAAGAGCGACGTAGGTTTTCATCTGCCGTTAAACCTTTCACGTACAAACAACACGGGTGAGTAACATTATATTATTACCGTTTTAAATTTGTATTTATTTGTACCTATTTTTTAGAGGAGTCCTTGGTATTAACGTCGTCTTATCAATATTAAGATGAGATATCGTGGAAGCTTGTAGAGGGATTTTTGTACACTAGCACACTAGGTCAATAATACACACGCTACTAAATGTTTGCAAATACCCAAAACTAACTCTATCTTAATAATACATAAAGTATCAATTGCTGTGGCACAAGCCACGCGACCACGTTGCAAAATTTGTTCGCGCTCTCAAAAACATTTAGTTAAAGTATGACCTCTTTCTATAAGTCAATACAGTTCGGCGCGCATCTTGCACTACTACAGCCCTTTTAACGTCCCAATGCTGAGCACGGGCCTCCCCTCAATGCGAGGGGGATTCAGGCCATAGTCCACCACACTGGCCCAGTGCGGGTTGGCAGACTTCACACATCTTTCAAGAACTAGTCAAGTTCCCGCAGACGTGCAGGTTTCGTCACGATTTTTTCCTTCACCGTTTCATAATTAAGTGATAATCTCGGATGAAAATGAGACTCGCACTTATATCCCAGAGGTGCGAGCTGGGGTTTGAACCTGCACACTTTGATTGCAAGGCATGCGTTCGACCATTCGGCTACCACTGCGCATCTTGACTACTCAGTGTTCCTGGAGGTTTATCGATCAATCACAGGAGCGCTAGCAGCGTGCCGCGTCCAGCACCCTTAGCATGACTGTGAAGACATAAGTTTTATCTCTTTTAACAGTCAGTTTTGTCGAGAAAATGACGTCACTTCGAGCTTTTTGTACTTGACATGGCTGGGTGTGACGTAATTTTCTCGAGGAATCTGACAGTTGAAGTAGTGTGATCGGTGGGTGTGTGTACAACGTGTGTGTGGGCCAGCTACCGCGCGGTGGTGGGCCCGTGCGGGCGCGGCGCGTGCGGCGGCGCCAGCGCGGTGCTGGCCGGCTCGCGGCCGCGACACGCCGCGCTGCCCGCGCTCGTGCGCGACGCCGTGGCCAGGCTGCCCAACGGAGAAGGCACTAGACATCACGTCGTCACGCTGCTCAAGTGAGTCCACTACACTTGTGTATAATGCGATCCAAAATAATGTATAAAGAATGAATGAATGAACGTGTATAAAGAATAGAAATGTCAATAACCTCTATCTGTCAAATGTCACTTGAAAAGTATGGTTTGCAAAAATTAGATGTTTGCATTATCAATAATAATAGTCTTACATCACATTTAAAATTGTCTCAATATAATATTTAATTATTTAAAGTCATAATTCGTTTTCATTCGTCACAATATGACGCAAAGTCGATCCTATTCTCATTTGAATCGCATAGTACTTATTGTCGAAAGGCTTTTGAAAGATAAAAAAATCTAATCCATGTACCGCGCCTTAGATATGTGAGATGGGGGGCAACGCAGGCCGCTGCGCTCTGTCGGTCCCTTTCCTTTACTTCGGTCTGTCTATTTCCTTTCCGTCCCTCGTCGCGCCTTCTTAAGGACTTGTACAGGTTATGGTCAAACTATGATACATATTTTTTTCAGATGTAAGATGCGAAATTTCAGGACATCCGGCTTTTTCATATTTAGCAAACGAAAATATGTACTTTAAAATTCAGATTGTGTCTAAAACGATAATCGCTTGCACAGAATGTCGCAGTGGATATCACCATGCAGCGATCAAACGTTACTCAGTGCCGTGTCTTCAGTGTTAGACCGGCTGCTCTCCGCCAAACGGGACCCGATGGTCAAGTATGACCAACGAACGGCAATCTGGACGTACCTTCACAGGCACAGGTATGGATGTATACTGCTTTTTTAAAACATTCCAAAACATCAAGGTACATTTAGGGAATATACCAAATTGAACCATTGAAATGAATACATTGCTAACACACGAACATTAAATTGTATTGTATTACATAAGTTATTTATTGAATAAATTGAAATTGAATTAAATAATTGTTAGGTCCAACTTTTGTGGAATGGCATACATTGTGCCTTTATTTCTGTAGCAATTTAGCATATACAGTTATGTTTTGTCTATGGTGGTCACTTCTCTAGTAGATAAAAGGAGACGGATACGCTTTCATACATTCTTGGGCCCAGTTGTACAAATATGAGAGTGGTGTCAATTAAGAGCTTATATATTATCAAACCATCTCCGAAAATTTTGCTGATCTTGGCTATCTGAGAGCAGAATTATTAGAGATTTAGTAAAAGTGTGGTTATTCAACAAAGTGACAACAACCTAGATACTAAACAGCTGATTTTTTAACTGTGATTGTTATTTTGTTTTAATATACAGTTTTGGTGTTAATTCAACCACTTTAGTGTATTTTAATATATTAAAATGAATACAATTATGTGCTTAATCATTAATAACACAATTTGTTTTTGAGCTACCGAACGTGCTCACTCTGCCTGGGGCTCGCGGTCGTTCGGAAACTCGTCCGTCGACATTTTGTGCAGCGTTCGGAAACGCGGACGCCACACAGTTATTTACTATATTAATTGTAGTTTTTTTTTTATTGTTAATTATTACAATGTATTTATTCATTTTGATTGAATCTATCAAGTATTTTATGTTCAATTGTTTAAATCATTCACAGTAATCGATTATTGTAATCGATACTCTATTTCTTCAGTGATTAAACTTATTTTTATGATTTCTCGTCTCCCGGATAGTGAATTAAGCAGGTTTTTTATATTTTGAATCAGAAAAAAATACCGCTTTTTTAAACCATATCTCAACTTATTACAATTGGGCCCAGAGATCCCCGTCTCCTTTGTCTTCCAACTCCTACACCTTTTTTAGGTTAAATTCGTGCAGGTTCCAAGACTATTTGGTCCCTTCCAGGGACTCGCCGAGGGTAAAACTTCGGTGTCTTCAATCGATATCGTTGTCGATCCTGGCTTACAGGAGTATCAGTGGTGGGAATGTGTGGTGGCTCAGGCCCATAAAAGAGAAAACTAGCCCCATAGATACCCTTAAAAACGATTTCCTCCCTCGTAAAAGTTAATAATTGCAAACGATGTCGTTATTTAGATCGGAAGAGGACTGGCTCAAGATAACGAATCGTGGACGGTCAAGTAAGGCGAGTTCAACCGCTGCGCTCTCGCAAGTATCGCCCGTAGTGCCGCCGCCCGCCCCGCCCGCGCCGCCCGCCGCTAGCAAGGTGCCGCCATCACTCACGCAGCGGGACCCGCCGCCACTAACGTCTCCACACGCCGTATGTAACAATCTCATATGGGATAAAAGTTGAAAGAGTGTCCAGCTGTATGCTTTAAATAACAGTTCAAAAACCTTCCACAATGGCGCTGGCGTAGACAAAGGGTATGGTATGAACTGAAATATGCCGTGTTAAAAAATTTAATATCATTGTCAAAATAATGCCACCTGATGCAAATGTGGCGCCACCCTTATTTAATGCATTTCAACGGACACTTTTTCAAAACACAGATTGTTCTCCTTATATCTACACTCCATATCAGCATCTTACTGAATTAACTTGCGAAAAGGGTTGTTTTCGTGGTGTAGTGTTGCTGTCGAACTCATGTTAGGTAGCGCCTGTTTATCTTATGACTATCTAACATCATAACTAGATGTAGACCAAGAACCGTTGACACGAAAAGAAGAAGAAGACACCATAACTTAACACTCCCAACTGTAACTATAATTATCTGCAACTATGTATATCAAGGGTTTAAACGTGTACGCGCTTTCATGCTACAACCTCTAATTACATTAATTAATTAAACCTTTGTCTCACGAATAAGTTGTAGTGGCAATAAGCTCACCCTCTATTATGTTTCAAAGCAGCAGCGACATTTGCATTCACTATACATCTCTGCCTATTCTTTCGGAAATACAGAAGTGATTTCCATTGCACTTTCGGTATTATATCAAAGCAGTGTTTTACGATTCATGAAATTGTAGCTCTACCACATGTCTCCTTTAAAATATTTTTTGGAAATAAAATAGTGTTGGTCCCTGTATGTACCGGCATTTAATTTTAATTTGATTTCTCGCCCCTTCAGATGGATTTAGAGGTCGGTACTGTAGAAGAAGTCGTCGAAAACGCTTCGGACAGTGACGTCGACGTCGATGACAGTAAAGCGCCACCATCGGTGCCTAGTTTATCATCAGCACAACTACTCATGCAAGCCACTCACACTCCGCAAGTCAAACACATCCCACCCGCCAAACTAAAAGCAAAAGCAGTGCCCACAGTACAAAGAGGCAAGTACAATGTTCAGCCGAAGATAAAACCACCGCCTCCCAAGCAGGCTGCACTCATGACGCAATCAGCGAAACAAGCTCAAATGCTCGCCCAAGCCGTGAGGCAAAGCTTCACACAAATGAAACAAACAACAGCCACACCTCCAAAGGCTTTAATATCACAATCGCCCAAGCAAACAGTGACAGTGCAACCTCCAAAACAAGCCAGTGTAACTCCAGCGAAACCAGTTACATTGCCCAAACAAAGTGCAGTGAAACAAACAACAGCTCAAGTTAAACCAGTCAGTCAAACGAAGCCGACGCCGTCGCCGAAGCAAAGTGCCCCGGCTAAGCAGATAATCGTGAACCCGTCTGGAGGTGTTGCGGGACAAATTTCAGGGCAGTTGGGGCAATTAAATGCTCAACTGTCGAAGTCATTGCCTTCCGTGGCGGCGACTACACCGAGCAAATCGCCGCTAATAAAGCAGAGACCTTTGCAGAAAGTCGAAGTATCGCAAACACAGGTGGGTTTCCTGATTTATATAACTATTGTGTCATTTAACTTGTTAATACACAAATTCAATTAGATTTAGATGTAAAAAAATACATTTTAGTATTCATACCTGCTTACCAAAATTATGACATTTTAGGCTTACAAACCAATATATCTCCATAAAAACCACTACCAACAGAGAGATGTGGGGATGTACTAGACTTTAAACCCACAATAGGGAGGAGTAGAGGGAATGAAGACTGTCTGTGGAACACTATATTAGATTTTTATTGTTATACAGTTTGTGCAGTATTTTTTATTATTAAGTGGAGCAAAGATGCACAAAGATCACAAATTTTTATTCAATAATATTATTGTTAGATACCTGCAAGCATCGTCACGAGCCAACCGACCATACAAACGCCAAGTTTAATACAATCTACTTCATCAATCAATCTACATCAATCCACGACACCTCAACCACAGAATAAGGTAAATTTTTCTTTGATCTTACCTAATTTTCTTACGTCTCTCGCAATTTATTTGAACACAAAGCAACTTGGGTGTTAAATATCTTTAGTCAATACTTTATTTTCATTTGGCAGGTCACACAAGTAACACGGTCACTGCTAATAAGACCGACAGCGGTACAAACTACAGCGACGGTTGTTAGCACCACACCTAATACTCAGGTTTGTTTTATTATTCTTGTTAACTGATTTTATGATCGATTGATTTGCTCATTGTATATTAAATTTTCAGGCTATACCTACTACGAGACGAGGGATGGTCAGAGTACTAAGTCCAGCTACTCCATCTTCGGGGAAATCTTTAATATCTCCTCGAGCACTAATGCAGCAAGGTATACTTAATTGTTTGATTTCATATAAATGTTATGATAATCATTTACTATCAACTTTATTTATTTGTTGACAGTCACACCCACATCAAAGAAGCGGACTATCGCCGCAAGCGCCGCCTCGGTCACAACTATAGCACAGGTTATAAATCTAATAGTTGCATCACTTTTTGGAATGCAAATCCTTTTCTTATATTCTAAATCCTAATGAAAGCGTGAAGTTTTTGAATTTCTTTTACCAAACATATAAATCTAAGAGTTCTAGGACTACACTTCACTTATGGTAACTTTCTTCCCTTTTAGAAATCTCTCTCACTTTTCGTATCGTGTAATAAGTAGGAAATAATATTAGTGTGTCAAATTTGTTAACAGAGTACGGCGAGCGCGAGCACCGCCGTGGTGAGCAGCGCGCCGACTGCCGTCACGTCGGCCGCTTCCACGCGCACCGTGCAGCTCGCCGGCGGCCGCACCGTGCAGCTCGCCGCCAGCCAGACCGTGCATCTGCCCGGCGGACAGGCCGTGCAGCTCGCCTCCGGACACACGCTGCAGCTCTCCGCGCTGCAGCTCTCCTCCCTGCAGCTCGCCTCCCTGCCCGCGCACGGCGTGCGGCTGCCCGGCGGCCAGACCGTGCAGCTGGCCACGTCGCAGGCCGTGCAGGCGGCGCAGGCCGCGCAGGCGGCGCGCGCGGCCGCCGCCACTCGCGCGACCGGCCCGCGCGCCGTGTCCGCGCTCAAAGCCGTCCAACCCTCCCAACCCGCCGTCCAAGTGCCGGCGTCGAGCGTCCAGCTGGCCGGCCAGACGGTCCAGATCGCCGGCCAGACCGTGCAGCTGGCCGGCCACACCGTAAAGCTGCCCGGCGGTCGCAGCGTGCAGGTGGCCGGCCAGGCCGCGCCGCCGACTCAGAGCGTACAGCTCCCTAGCGGCCAGACGGTTCAGTTGGCGAGCGGCGTGCAGCTCGGATCGGGCGTGCGCCTGGCGGGGCAGAGCGTTCAGATGCCGAGCGGGCAGCGCGTGCAGCTGGGCTCGCAGACGGTGCAGCTGTCCGGCCAGACCGTCCAGCTGGCGGGGCAGACGGTGCAGCTGCCGAGCGGCCAGACCTTGCAGCTGTCCACCGGCCAAACCGTGCAGCTGACGAGCGGGCAGACGCTGCAGTTGGCGAGCGGTCAGACCGTGCAGCTGGGTAATCAGATGGTGAAGTCGATACCGCAAGTTGTTCGAAGCCAGACGCCGACGGATAAACCGGTGTCGAACCAACCGATCGTCGCCAAATTACTAACGAACGCGCAAGTGAGTCAATTTATAATAATAGTTTAATGTCATAACATAATAATTATCTATGTGTGCAATAAAGTAGTGGTAGACTATAAACAGTTTGTAGAACGTCTGCCTTGAACGTAAGGGGTGCAAGTTCAGTTCCAGAGTCCGCACTTCTAAGATTTTTGTGTACGAATGTCATTTTCAATAATAATTGTCACTTCCTGAATTCCTGGTGAAGGAAAACATTGTGACCAAACCTGCACAACTAGAGAAAGGCGTGTAAATTTCTCCAACTCGCACTGGCCCAGCGCGGTGGACTACTGTTAGTTTGTTTTTTTCCTCTCTCTACATCACTAAGGTTGGATGTTAGAAAATGTCTGAGGCATTTAGCTTACCTTGTACATTTATACTCATGTATAATTATGCAATAATACTCTGCTCTGCAATGCACTGCCTATCCCTTCACTGAGTACTGGCGTGAAGATGTAGGTTTAGAGTAGTTGTCCTACTGTGCAGGGCCAGATGTTGTCGCTGGAGGGCGGCGCGGGCGCGCGCGCGCGGCCGGCCGTGCGCGTGCTGGCGCCGGGCGCGCGGCTGGCCCGCCCGCTGCTGCTCACGGCCGCCAAGCCGCTGCACAACATCATACTACAGGTACCTAAGGCTAGGCGCGCACTAGGCAGCCAGTCGAACATATGACGTTGTATGGGACCCCGCGCACAAGGCAGCCACGAAATCACGGCTGCGGCAGCCAATAAAACGCGCCTGTTTGCACGGCAGCCAGCTGGCTGCGCGCAGCCATAGCGTGTGTAGGTGAATGTATGTGGCTGCCGTCAGTCTGCGCGCTCTAGTTGTAGCAGCCAGATGTATTTTGGGTTCAAAGTTAAAAAAAAAAGACTTTCGATACAGAAAATCTTGAATAGTCGTAGATTGGCTGCTATTACTGGCTGCGCAAATATTCTGGCTGGCTAGTGCGCACCTAGTCTTATACTAGCAGTGGAGGCCAAAGTACGGCCCGCAGGCCAGCTGCGGCCCGCGAAAGTATTTATTCCGGTCCTTCGACATGAATAGTATATGGTCCGCGATTAATATATTTTGACTAGCGGCCCGTCCCGGCTTCGCACAGGTTTATAATATAGCCTATGTTACTCAGTGATAAAGTAATAGATTTTTCATTACAGTTGATTCGGTTCTACTGTCCTAAAAATTTCAACCCTAACGGCGCCTTTCGACGCACTCTAACAACGCCTTAAACAAAAATTTCAACCCTAAACCTGTCCTAAAAATTTCAACCCTAACGGCGCCTTTCGACGCACTCTAACAACCAACGCCTTAAACAAAAAGGCGTCCAATATTTATCAAACTGATACAAAAAAAACGATCTGTATTAAGTCTTATGAAAATTACATTTTTTTTTACTAAATGCTATGTCGCGTGGCTTTTGTCACAAATATTCAATATTTTTGTAGTACCTACATTATTATATTGTTTTAAATTGTAAATTCGCTCGCTCCGGTAAGTTCAAGGCGTTGTTATACCCTCATGGAAGCTTACAAAATAAAATCTATTACGACATGCCTTTTTGAGATGTACGAATGTAATGACACGATACATAGATTTATAGATGATCAAACGAACTTCACTGCGAAGTTCGATCATTATTATATGAGACGCTTCATTCGAAGATATTATTTTATTTACCATGTAGTCCCCCTCTCCTGCGCTAGCAACCCGCACGTCTTTAGAGTTTTTTTTTTTTTTTTTTTTTATTGAGGGTAGATATTTTTACCCAATCCTACGTTATTCCATCACACCGATATTTTTCATTATTTTAGAGATATTTTATAGGTATCCCGGTGAATTTTGCAAAACGGGGGTATCCCGGGTGGGTGGGTTGTAATATCTTCGAATGAAGCGTCTCATATAATAATGATCGAACTTCGCAGTGAAGTTCGTTTGATCATCTATTATATTTCGACGCTTCATTCGAAGATATTATTTTATTTACCATGTAGATGTTAAGAGATAATTCAGTTTTGCAAAGACTTGTTTACAAATAATACTTATTGTATTTTAAAAAAATAATATTATTTATTTGGAACTTAAGTTACATTTGTTATTTATAAATCGAATTAAATTAAATGATAACATAACATAAACAGCCTTAATGATCAATTGTACTTATTTTATATTCTAGGGTTGACCAATAGTTTGAAACACAGATTCAGCAAATTCCCCTTCATTTATAATATTAAGTTTATAATATTTAGCAAATGTTTGCGATTGGTTCGTCCATCCAGCGGTTTTGCGTATTGTCTCGATGCCTACTCCAGACAAACTTGCAGATGAAGTTGAGGCGTGTCGTGTACTATGTGCACTAAATTTAGTTATGTCGATACCGCTCTCTGATAGAACCATTTTAATCCAGCGACTTATTGTTTGAGCTGTGGCCGCTTTATGAGGTTTCTTAATTGTTATAAGTAATCGTATTTCGTCATTTCTTACGTTCTTTGTCTTAAATATGTAATCTAAAAGTACTGTAGCGGGACAAATACTTTTATTTTCTTCAAAATAGGGAAGGAATAGAACTGGCTGCTCTCTTCCTGGTGCTGATGTTTTTAATAAATCCGTAATTATAATTTTTATTCCGTTGGATAAAACTTGTATGTTATTTAACTTGATCAAAGAAAGAGTCTGTACTCTTTGTGCTGTACACAATGCAAGTAATATAACTAGTTTCTTGGTTAGTTGATTTATATGTATGTCTCTATTAGGGTACCATTTTGAGACAAAGTTAAGAACTAATTGTGGATCCCAAGTGTAACTATATTTTGGTTTACTGGGTTTTAGTTTGTAAACCCCTTTCAGAAGGCGCTTAACGCATTCATCTGATCCAATATTATTACCTAGTAAAAGGGACAGTGCCGACCTGTGAGAATTCATAGTACCGTATGAGGCACCTTTGTTGAATTCTTCTGTTAAGAAAGAAATAACTCGCGCGACTATACTTTCTAATAAATTTAAGTTGTTGTTTTGACAAAACTGCCACCAGAGCTTATATGTCACACTGTATTGCCTTTTGGTATTATCAGAGAGCGATGCCAGCATAAGGTTCACTGCCTCCGCTGGGATGTTTCGCTACAGAAATGCTTTCCGGAGAGTATCGCTGCAGCCAGCGTAAGATGCTTGTGCAGTGGGTTGTAATGATTCCTGGAAGGAGTTTGTACAAGGTCTATAACAGGGTCAAAAAATATAATCTCAGATGAGATTAGATCCTTTATTAGAGGAAACCATGCCTGCGATGGCCACCATGGGAACACAAGTATACCACGGGCGTTGTCATAAATTATTTTTTGTAAACATTTCAAAATTTAAGAAAACGGAGGAAAGGCGTAAAAGAATTTGTATTTCCAACTTATAGTGAATGCATCAACAAAAGATGCATCAGGGTCAGGAAACCAAGATGCGTATACGTCACATTTGGCATTAATACGAGAAGCGAACAAATCTATTTTTGGTTGACCTAACTTAGAAGTGATAACTTTAAACGCATGGTCCGATATGGTCCATTCTATGTCAGAGTTAATCCTCCTTGATTCGGTATCAGCTTCAATATTTTCTTTGGTATTGATGTAAGATGCAAATAATGAGATATTTCGTTTCTCACACCATTGCCAAATTTGTTTTGCTAGGTCGTTTAGGTGGGTAAATTGTATACCGCCCATGCGATTGACGTAACTGATTGCAGTTGTATTGTCCACTCGCAACAATATAGCACAGTTTGATATATTTTTAGCAAAAGTTTTTAGGGCTAGAAATACTGCCAACAGCTCTAAATAATTAATGTGAAAATCGTGCTCATTTTCTTTCCACGAACCGTGGGCACGATTATTATTGCAGCAGGCACCCCAGCCTGTTTGCGATGCATCAGAAAAAATGTCTAACTGAAAAGTTGGACTTTTAATGGAAGCTGTACATGTGTATATATTTTTTATCCACCAATCTAGGTCATCAAGTATACATCTTGTTAGTTGAACTTTGGCATCATAATTGTTATTGAATTTCTTTAATAGAAGGAATTTTTGGCGTTCCAAAGTTTTAGTATATAACCAACTATATTTTGCAGCCGGACATGCTGCGGTCAGTACGCCAATTAAATGAGCAAATTCTCTGATACTACATGGAGGTAGTTTGTGAAACTTTTTGACAATCTGGGCTATACTGTGACGTTTTTCGGAAGGCAAAGACATGGTTAGCTTGTGTGTGTTAAACATAAAACCCAAGAATTTACATTCTTGTTGGGGTTTTAATAGGCTCTTATCATAATTTATGACGAAACCTAAACAAGTTAATAATCGTATAGTTTCATTTACGTTATTAAGGCAGTCACGATAATTATTACCTATGCATAGGATATCATCCAAAAAATAACAGATTTGAAACCTTTATGTCTGAGGTAGGTCATAACCTCTCTCATTATTTTCGTGAATACCCTAGGAGCGATAGTAAGACCATAGGGCATAGCCTTAAATTCATAAGTCTTAATCTCAGAATTATTATTTTCGAACTCAAAACGCAAATATTTACGAAATGATTTATTAACAGGGACTAAAAAATAGGCTTCTTTAAGATCTATAGAAAACCATTTTTTGGAATCAGTTTAGACGCTGTCCTATGATCTTCCATTTTAAAATGATTTTTCTCAACAAAATTATTAAAAGACTTCAAATTCAGAATGAACCTTTTTTGACCGTTTGACTTGGGTGCTAAAAATATTTTTGACAGAAATTGATCCTTTACGGGATCGCAAACTTTTACAGCCCCCAAATCCAAGAGTTTCTCAATAGCGTCCGATAAATCATTCTTTTCTTGCTTAGACCAGTTTGGATTTGATACGGATGGTTGTACCACTTTTTTAGAGAAGGGTATATTAACTCCGTGTTTAATCCAATCAAGAACAATACTGTTGTTTGTGATTTTTGTCCAACAATGGTAATATAATTTTATTCTTCCTGCGTGTACCTGATTTACTGTCGACGAGTTGGGGCACGTGGTTTGCTGTTCGTCTTCGGTTGGGTTTGTACGGGAGCTGCTCGGTGATTGGTCCGCTTGTAGCCTCCTCGCCCCCCCCTGTTCGACTGGTAGCGAGAAGGCCCTGACCAGTTTCCCTGAAAGCTGGTCCGGGGTGCTGCCTGTTGTGTACCTGAGCTAGAAGGCTTTGGTGCAGGCAAAGTCTTTTTAATTTGTTGGCCTTGTTTAGCAATGGTTTTTGAGGCTTTTATCTTTTCAGACAGGTTGTTACCGAATAGAGTGTTATCTCTTTCAGAACATTCTATAAATTGTAAGAAGGATTTCTCTAAGCATGGCACTATGAATTTTGTCCTTGCTTCTGTATTTTGATAGTGTAAATCGGACAGAATTCGGCATCCATCGCTTATACATTTAATGGCATCGACCTTACTTTCATCATTAACTAGCCGATTCAACCCTCGGTTGATCGCTGTGATACCTATACCTAGTTGTTGTTGGGTAGATGTCATTTTCTTGTCCCGGAATCTACCAGAATCCGGTAAAGCTGCGAGTATCTCGAGATTTAGCTTTGGGGCTTGAAGTAAAGAACAATTCTCGGGGATGAGGTATTTTTTCAAAAGGACTTCTCTATTTTCTTTTGTCATACCCTTTTTTAGCAAGGGTATCCATATTTTTGCCAGGCTATCATGAATTTTTTCACCGAATTCCGGTACATCATTGGAGATCTCGCCGAGTGCTTCCAAAATATCCGGGTCCAAATCCGGAACCGAAGGGTTATTTTGTTCTTCAGCTCGTGGTTCGGTTTCGACGTTAGGTTGAACCGGCAACTCCTCTGACCCTGTTTGGATGTTCTTTGATGTTGACGCCATTGTGTCAATTATCGTGAAGGACTCTGCTTCTGCTTCTAATAATTGAGCTGGACCGGCGTCTGTTTCAGATATTAATATCTGAGACGCGACTTCCTCCGCATCTGACAATATAATTTCGAATTTATTATTCAGTGAATATAAGCACTCAATTTTATAAAATATGTGGCGGTAGATTCACATAATTTAGTTTTTTGAACAATATTACATGTGGTTCTAATTTCTAGATCCCATGTTTGTTCTATCACCATCGTGTTATCATCTCGGATAACCTCCTGGCATAATTTAGCAACTCTGTTACTAATATTCGTATTCGTAATGAATACAAATGTATATAACCTTCGTGTTACCATCTCGGGCAACCTCCAGGCATGATGAGTAGGTACGAACACTATATTGAAGTATATTCACTTTTAACAGAAGCAAAGTTTGAACTTACTGTCATCTTCTTGATCCGATGATGATAGTATGCGACTTGTTCGTCTATTATATTTTTCTTCCAATCTCCGTATCTTTTTCTGGTAATGTTCAATTTTTTCTTTCGCGTTTCGTTTCGGCATTGTAATAAATTATAAATTATTTTATATGATAGTAACTTGTAATTAATGTAGGTATGCAAGACGTCCGTTCGTTGCTGCGCACGAAAAAGGAATGAAAAATATCGGTGTGATGGAATAACGTAGGATTGGGTAAAAATATCTACCCTCAATAAAAAAAAAAAAAAAAACTCTAAAGACGTGCGGGTTGCTAGCGCAGGAGAGGGGGACTACATGGTAAATAAAATAATATCTTCGAATGAAGCGTCGAAATATAATTATCTAGTGTAAATATTTGATCGTTGGTTAATAATTGTTTTTTAGGGTTCCGTACCCAAAGGGTAAAATGGGAACCCTATTACTGAGACTTCGCTGTCCGTCCGTCTGTCTGTCACCAGGCTGTATCTCAAGAACCGTGATGGTTAGAGAGTTGAAATTTATTTATTTATAGCCGCTATAACAACAAATACTAAAAAAACAGAAAAAAAATATTTAAGGGGGCTCCCATACAACAAACGTGATTTTTTTGCCGTTTTTATAGATAATGGTAAGGAACACTTCGTGCGCGAGTCCGACTCGCACTTGGCCGGTTTTTTTAAACTATGGTTATATTGTTTCAGCAAAGCGATGGTAGTCCGATTAGGGTGACATCAAGTGGGGCAGCGCCGACATCGCAGACTTTAATTTTAGGTAACATTGGTAAGTATCCTTAATACTTAATACATAGTATCGCGGCTTCTTCCGCGTCTATGCATATCTATGTCTATATATTTACACCATAAGATTTTTTAGTATTATATTACTTGTTCCGAAGAGTTCTCCACCCCACCCCTATCAAATTATAAACAACTTTAAGACTGTATATTTTAGGTATACATTTGGATTTTGAATTTTGTCCGCTAAAGCCTAGCGCTCATTACTTGATTATTTCGACTCATTATAGTATATCATCGTTGTTTGCGGCGGGCTTAATGTGATTGAGTTCTTCAAGTATATCATCGTTGTTTGCGGCGGGCTTAATGTGATTGAGTTCTTCAAGTTAAATTTCTATTGCTGTCACAAAGAAAACTTATTACGATAATGACGAAAATTTGGTTTTGACTAAAATCAGTTTGACGTAATTTAAAAATATTATTACTTCTTAATTTGGTGCTAACATATTCAGTACCCTGCGATTCTGGCGTTTTATATCCTTTTCTTTTGTAAATTTAAGGTGGACAAGCAGTCACCACATCCACAACCTCGGCGCCTGTTCTAAAACTACAACAGGTGAAACTTAATTTAAAAACGATAAAAATAGCTATTTGCATAAACAATAACGTGCAGTAGAATTTGTAGTTTTTTTTTAATAACATTATTTGTTTTTTATTTCTAATTCATGTGAACGTAAATACCATTACCGTACTTAGGAATCGTCAAATAAGTCAACAAAATAATAAGATTATCCTAATCACGCGTAATGTAGTTCCTATGGTGAAGTATGCACAAACAATTTTTTTTACGCAAGATGCCATGTTAAAGTCTTACTCAATTAATTATAAATGTTGTAAAAATTCAAAGGTTGGTATTACAATAATTATGTTGAACGTTTTTATAGGTGAATCCGATACAACAAGTTAAACTCGCGCAGGGAATTAAGATTCAACAGGTGATTTTTGACAGTTTGCATGCATTGAAAGGATGCTTTGGTTACTGATAAAAAAAAAACAATTTAATATAAGTTTTGCACGGGAGAGTTGGCATAAGACAGCATGTGTGCGATAGATACTAAAAGTTGGCAACACTAATTAATTAATTAAATTTTTGAATACTTTTAATACACTTGCAACATTTTCTGCCTCATTAAAGACTAGTCCGTAAATATTTTTTAAGAAATTGGCAATTGTTTTACAAAATATTTTAGAACAAAAGTGCTCTGTAATATCATTGTGAATGAATTGTTATTTTCTATATATGGGAAGGAACTGTAATTCATAATGGTTTTTGTAGAATGGTAAGAGTGTGTGAAGCTTTGAATTTCGAGTCCTTGATCCTTTACTGTTTTTTTTATACTTTTAGTTAACTTGAGATTACTTGTTTATTACCTAATTTTCCGCTTTTATAAGAGAAAAGGTCGTACAGGCACAGTTTTAAATATAAATTACTTCTTGAAAAACACTAAAGATAAGAGATGTTCACCACACCTATCAAGTATCTTAAAAATGTCAGCTTGGAGAAATCAATTGAATCCGTCATAGTTGTGACGCCGTACCATTACTAATATTAAATAGATGATTTAAAGTACCTATTTGTATTACGACAACTGTACAAAAATGTAAGTATTGTTAAAGTAATACTATTTAAGAGAGGCTAAAGAGGCCACTTTCCCTTGCACTTCATTTAAGATACTTGATTATCCGGCTATTGCGAGTGTAGTTTTCTTGAGGTATTTAGCTATTCTTCCACTTTTATTAATTATTTCATTTCTTTACTATCTTACAATCCATACATATGAAGTATATTAAAATTTCACTTTTATGTGTTTACATGTAAGAGCTATTCAATACATTTAACTTTAATAGCAAAAAAAAATGTTTAGCCAACATTTCTTACGTACTTTTTCGGTCCCCGTTAGGGTGTATAATGGTCAGTATTTCATATTTATGAGACTATGGAATGCATTAAAAGAATGAAATGCTGCCCCTGAGAATGTATTACTCGCAATTATAATTTTGAAAAGAGTAACCATTGAGTTTCTTACCGGATCTTCTCAGTGGAAGCAGCATTCCGAACCGGTGGTAGAATCTGACTATTTGTAAGTGCTTTTTGGCCTACACGAATAAAAGAAAATTTTGATTTTGAAATTGATTATTTATTTTGTACAGGCGGCACCGAGTACATCAACGGCTTCTACTAGCGGCGTCCGGAGCGTACTAATGGACGGACAGCAATTAAAACTCGTTGGAGGGCGCCACGTGCTCGCTAGAATATTAAGACCGGCGCACCCACCGCAGTAGACAAACAAGTAGATTCAATAGTTTGATATTTTTACTAAATATAAAGGTAATTACCCAACTGTACAAACCCTACACATAGCCAGGACCAACCCCCATACCACTGTCTCGCAGCCCGTACAAAATCTGTCGAAAATATACATACACGCTCCCAATAGTACTTGGAAGGTCGGGATCATTCGTACGTGCTTGCACGAGATAAAATTCGGGCGAAAAAGTATCCAAAGTGCGCCCGGCTTTACTATTGCAACAAAACACTTTAAGAGGTGGTGATGAGACCCAGGTTTCATAGTTTAGCTCCTCTACGATGATTCGCGTACGAATTGTCGTGACAAATTCCAGCGTAATAACTAACACAATCGACTTAAAATTAAATTACAACTGGATTATTAAAAATGTGAAAAAGGTTTTTTTTTTGTAAGTATAACCAGTGTAGCGACATTTTGACATTTAGAAGTAATTAGACTGGACAGGCCATAATCACACCATTAAAATGTCATTGTATTTTTTTAAGTGATTCTCTTAATTAGTTTGAGGCCTTAAATTACTGACGGACAAAGTTTTGTGAATTGAGACAAAAACACGTTAATACTAACAATAATACTGCAACTAGCAATAGCTTTATACATGGACAACACGTTAAGACCTGTCATAGTATTAGTGAAAACGAACCTTAATGTAATTTAATTTTATGATTGATTTTCCTATAGTTCTATCTCGATTTGTCAACGTATCGCCCTGGCTGTAACGGCTGAGCCTAAATCAAAGTCTCCTAAGTGTGTCAGTCAGTATCTAATAAGTTCAATGACTAACAAGGACTTAGCGGATTTGGTAGTTATTTATGTATCGTCGGGTAAAAGGTGAAGTGACTAAAACCGTGATGAAAACTGATGAAACTGATATTGAGTTTTGTATATCGTTAGAATCAGCTAATTTTTCACCGTCTTTTGAGCTGGGTTTCGTGCAAGGCGGCGCTTGTGTCAGTCAATTCGTCTTTTAACGTTCGGATGGTGTGCCCGTGTGAAGGCGGAGCGGGGTTAGCTACTGGTAGATAAATAATTTCCTTCTCGGTGTTGTTCTCAAAGAAAGTGTAGCAATAAAAGTACCGCCTCTGTATTAGTGAAGTAATGACGGTCCTAGTATATTTCCGATTAACGAAAATTTAATTTATGTTTAGTTTCCTTTTGAAGGTACTAATGTACAAATTATGTAGATATATTGTATTACAAAATATTAACAGTTGTAAAGATTTATTAATTTCAGAAGTTGATTTGACAAACTGCTATTATTGTGGTTTATTTATTTGGACTTTGCGACTTATTGGTAGCTGAGCTCATCAATAGATTTCTCCTGATATAAACTAAAGAGTACTGTGCACTTTGTACATACGGTAAATAGGCAATGGTGTAAAGGGAATATTTTTTTAAAAATTTCATTATATTCGTGATTACGTTAATTTATTTATTCCCATTTACGCAGCAGTCTGGTAGTTAGACATGCCAAGAACTTGTTGATTTAATTTAAGCAATCAGGCTCACAATTCACTCATCATGTCTTGAGCTGAATTTAAATTATAATTTTATATATATATCATGAGAAAAATCTCAGATCCGATAGTAAATCGAGTATTTATGTACATAATAATTTAACTTTTAAGATATCTTGTTATATTAATATGTTCGACATTATTATTTTGTTCTCGTTTTGTATATAAGACGTTATAGTCCTTCCTGATTTGTGACTCGCGAGTCAATTGCCCTATTTGTTTTAATGTTTTAACAAATACCCTAAAACAAAAGCAATTAAATATGTTATTCGATTAAAAAAAAATAACTTAGTTTATTTCACAGTTTTCCACTGTTTGATGATAAAATAAAAAAAAAATATAAATAGGAAACACTGGTTTTATTTATAACTTTTAATTTCACTTGTGAAATGGTAATTAAATTCAAAAGTCCTGTAGGATTTTTTAATTATTTTCCAGTATTGAACATCAACTAAGTATAAAAATGAATAGGTAAGTGCCAATTTTGTTTGGCTCAAAGAAAACATTCCGCTTGGGTGGTAAATCATAATTTATTTCATTACTTTTGTACATGATTTGTGTTCACAGCAAAATCAAAATAACCATATTGCTCATGCCATTCACAAAAAAAGCTATTCTAACACAAGAGCTAATGTAAAAAAATCTATTGATATAATATTCATTAGTGTGCGATTTTGCTTGCATTATATAAAATGTTAGCACGATTAATATTATGAATAGATGTAAATACCAGTAAGTATATTCAAACTTCAATTTACGCTAGATTAAGTAGGTATGTGAGCACGCTCAACTCCTGCCTGAGCATGCTCGCTCGGCTGCATTCGACACGGTATCTACTCAAACATCTGAGCGTCCTCACACACATACAAGGCCTTACACCGAGACGATTTGCTTTATACAAATCGATACCCACACTTAACACAATTCCTTCTACGGGGGAAAGACCACAACGTAATCACACAAAGATACTACGGAGGTATCACATTTTAATTTCTAACTAACCACATCACCCCACTCCTCTCATAATATGATTGTTTTACATACTGATATACCTACCTAACATTGAATTAAGTAATATGCAAAGTGCTTATAATTCGTTAGCACACACGTTTATGTAGTTATATTAAAAGAAATAGTGCCGTTTTAAAGCGGCGTACAGACAGGTGAGCTTGCTCAGTTGAGCGGCTAATAGCTGACCGTGGTAACTGAGCTTTTTGTGGCTATAGACAAATTATGAAACCAAAATTATCAAGGCTTGCTTAGCTTTGATGTCCATCTTCTAGTAATTGCTCACTTGAACTTGGTGCAAGCTCGAACAAAGTAAGCTCACGTGTCTTAACGCTACATAAAATAAGTTTTTTTAAAACAAAACGTAGGTTACAAATGTTTTAAATATTCTCAAATAAAACCTACAGCTAATGAAAACGCAACAATATCAGTCTTATATCTATTATTTAAATAATTGAGATGAAAATAGTGAATTGAATGTAAGTAGGTAAGTATACTTACCTTGTAATAAAAGTGCAACATTAAAACACTGATATAACATTACACCGATAGGTACTGATATTTCATCTTATCCTAACGGACTACACAAAAATAAATGAGTATGCTTATCGTGTAGAATACCACAGGGTTTGTTAATACTGACGAGACATACAATCGAAACTTTTCAGAGATATGATATATATAGTACGAAGGATTCGGGGCGATGTTGGGTTTGAGCGCGGTCACACAGTGCGTAGTAGTGTTGCCTTTGCGTACTGTCCTTAGTCGCTAGGATGTCCCAAGCCACGCGCCGCCGGAGACAGTATTGCCGATTCATAAAGATTACCTATCCAGATACGAATATCGTCGAACTGACAGTTGGCGACCTTTAAAACATTAGTATCTACATGTGTTAGTAATGAATGAACGGTATGTTCGAATGCCTCCGCGTTATAGTCACTAGCAAGCTCATGAGTACACTATTAATATCTAAATACAAGGATCCATTACGATGGCGATTGACTTCCAAACGCGTTGTATAGATTATTATGTAACAAAAATAAATTTCAGCAACTTTGGTATTTGACACGTATCTACCATACCTAATTAAATATCGAATATCTAGTGCGTTTACAAAATATACTTACCTACATATTATATCGTATCTCTGAATATTGGGCCGCCTAGGCCCTCGCCGCCGGCGCTGTGTCCAACCGGAACGTTAGTATATTATTTAACTACAAACAATAGGCACTGAAAGTTTGAAATATGATCGGTGTCAGAAGACGACTACAGCGGGGTTTAATGCAACCGTGTTCGAGAAACTATGTGGCGGCTAAATCAATACAAAGTGCGTGGGACGCCTGTTGTACAATCGAGGCAACGAGGACGCATCGGTCGATCCGCTCATTGTGCATAGTAGGTACTTCATTAATCGCTAGCTACCTGTCATACGTAATCTCAAACGAACTTCTAATGTATTACGAAATATTGTAACAGGTGTTTCAATACAAAGGTTCATAAGTCAATAGTCAAATACCTATTGTACCGTTGTTAGTTGGGTTGTTTAATATTTTGTGACAGCTCAAACAACTTGACCTATGACCGACTTGTATCCTTATGGAATGGCGCGGATTCTTGCAGATATGGTACCTATTGATTATAATTAAAATCCGTGGTGTAGACTATTTGAAACGATCTATTATGTGTGTTCACACGTACCGAATTGAAAGTCTTTGGTTTAAAAGTGAAATAAAAATTAAGGATTTTTTTTTTGTTTAAGTGGCTTGGAACAAATTTGGTGTGATTATTTACTTTAATAATTAGGTACATTCAATCGATAATGCATGGATAATACTGTCAACTCGTTACACTATCCCCTATAATAAAGGGAGTTTTGTGATAAACAGAGAAACAACAGCTGAATTCTGACGTGTACTCTTAAGTACAAACGTTAAATGTATATGCCCATATGATTGGGCAATGTATTTAGTATATTACGTCTATAAGTATGTGTGCCTAAGTTGTACAAGAGGCATTTCTATAGTCAGTTGATAAAGCTGAAAGCATGGGCGAGTGACGCGCTCACTCGTCGGCGTCCTCGGCGTTCTCTGCAGTCAACAGGTTGGTGTTATCGTCGGCCTGAGGATCGGCGGAGAGCTTCTGAAACAAACCGCCCACGGATTACATAATAATATTTACGTCAAATCTCGAGAGGTTAAAAACGATGTTTAATGTTACAAAAAATATTGATGAAATTACTACTTAACAGTGGTAGCCTAGTTCACAGAATGCCTGCCTTGAATGTAAGGGGTGCAAGTTCAAATCATGGGCACGCAATTCTGAGATTTTCATGTGCGGCTGTATTTTTTTATAATGATTGCCACTTGTTGAACGGAGAAGGAAAACATCGTGGAAACTGTCTTTAGAAAGGCGTGTGAAGTTCACCAAACCGCACTGGGCCAGCGTGGTGTCCATGGCCCAAATCTCCCGCGTATTGAGCCCCCTCAACGTGCGCTGTATAATGGCAATAAGCTCACCCCCTATTATATTGGAACTAAAATACATCGGCGAAGTGTAGGTACACTGTGTACAGTGTGTACTGTGCACTGTACACTGTGTACTGTGTACAGTGCACCTCTGCTTACCCTTCGGGGAATACAGGCGTGGTTATATGCTTATTTATGTATGATCTATTTATGAAATGAAAATGAAAATGAAAATGAAAATATTTTTATTCAGAATTTGGTACACACAATTTAACTAGGTACTTAACGTGTTGACACTGGATATTTATATTTGGATATTTATTTTATGTTTTATTCGTACCCCAGTCTGTGCGGAGGCTGCGTAGGTGCGCTTGCGCCGGCGCACCGCCAGCGCGAGCAGCAGTACAAGCGCGATCGACGACATCGCTGCTATCAACAGCGGCAACAGGAGGTTGTCACCTAGATTGTACACCTGGAGACAAAATAACACTCATTTATTAGACACTAGCGGACACACTAAACATATACCATGTTACTCACTGATAATGTAGCTTTCTAACGGCAAAATATTTTTTTAAATCGGTCTAGTAGTTTTTAAGTTTATTCGTTACATACAAATCTTTCCTCTTTATAATATTAGTATAGCTTTAGGTAGCACGAGGTATTTAAGAAATTCGCTTTTCTTCTTTAAGGTACCACAGATTTTACGTTAAAGCTATACAGGTGTCCCACGGATATGCCACATGGAGGGAAAGTACCTTGAGTATTGTAGATGGAATATTTTACTGAAAGAAGACATTATTTGAATTTAAAAAACAATTTAAACTGCATTTATATATATTTAAATAATTACATGGTTCATCCGAGAATCGAACTGTAGTTTTATCATACCAATTGAAAGGCTTCATCCTAAGGATTATTTTTTGCTAAAATATTGTCAGAAATAAAAGGATTTTAACATTTTTAATTGATTATTTTTCTCGTGTAATGGGTTCGAATCCCGGTTCAACCATGTAATTATTAAAATATCTATGAATGCAGTTTAAATTGTACTTTCCCTTACTTTACCTTACTTTCCCTCCATGTGGCATATCCGTGGGACACACTGTATAGGTAGACAATTACCTATAATATCGAACAGAAGCGATCAACACATAGATAATTGCAACGTTACAGAGGTAGGCTACATTCTCAAGCATACTCGATTTATTAGTCATAAATAGTTGTGTAACTAAAACCAACTTCGAATCGTGAAACGGTTTATTGTGTAAAAAAATGCACTATGTATGTATGGCCTTAGCTAAGTGCCGCCATATTTATATGTCTACGTATCTACTACACTTATGTATAAATAGGTAGATTATGTATGCAATGCGCACAACATCACCTAAACAAGGATATTTTATTGAAACAAATCAGTGTTATATTACGCAAGCATTTGATCTGTAATGCCACTCATATCCGCTTTCAATTCACATTACTGACCGGATTATCCACGACTTTGCAAGTTAAGCCAAACTGTTGACTCATAGAAAATGTTCATTCTTCAACTAAATGACAATGAAAGCGCGAGCGAATTTTGACGCGTTGAGGCGAGGCTTTTACCACAGAAATTCAATTTTTATTCATAGAGACACAGAGTTAGTTTGAGATTGGTAAATATTTTGATGCGCGAGGTTCGACGCCCCAGTGTGCTCCATCGAAGACGCACTAGCGCCGTGCTATCAGAACTTACTCGCAACCAAATCTACAGACTTCTATAGGTATTTCATCTACTTACTATGGGCATAACGTAACATTATGTTCTGAAAAGTGCCGCTGTAGGTAAATTGTATATAGGACAAATGTAATTTGTATAAGTGCACTTGGTCGTAGAAACATCGACATAAAGCTGCGACGTAGCAACAAAGCAGCAAAGTAGTTATCTACGGTGTTTTAACTCAAGTCTATTAGTAGGTACTATCGATGTAGAACGATAATAGTTTCACTATATACGAGTAGTGTGTAAGTAACATTTTATTATCAATGATAGCTCGAATATGACCAGTGTAAATATTAGTTATTGTCGCTTTGAAGCCATTAGACTAATCATATTCTAGCTACAATCAATACAAGATATTGTTCTCATGTCTTGAAAATGCCACAGGCAGTTATGGCCGAACCCAATATTTTTTTACTGAGATAAGTTAGAGTGTAGGTTAGAGTTCCTGTGGATTAACTACTACTACTACTACAGCCCTTCTAACGTCCCACTACTGGGCACTGGCCTCCCCTCAATGCGTGGTGGACTATCCCCTCAGGCCATAGTCCACCACGCTGGCCCAGTGCGGGTTGGCTGACTTCATCGAAATCGACATCTATCGAAAACTAGTCAAGTTCCCTCAGACGTGCAGGTTTCCTCACGATATAAGCAGTGGTAGCCGAGTGGTCGAACGCCCTGCGATCGAAGTGTGCAGGTTCAAACCCCGGCTCGCACCTCTGGGATTTATGTGCGAATCTCATTTTCATCCGAGATTAACACTTGCTATGAAACGGTTACGGAAAACATCGTAGATTACCTACATGTCATCAAAATAAAATTGGGACCATTACCCTGTCAGCCCTATCTTTGGTAAAAGGTATACTCACATTACTGTTGGGACTTAAATATTACGAAGATATGCAATTTTATCCTTAGTAGGGCAAACCCATAGATTAGACAGATAAATATTATATAATACCTACTTATCAACTCAGTTTTACGCACCGTCCATTGTATGGAGGAGGAGGTGTCCACGAAGGGCCACCTAGCACCGTACCAGGTACTGTCACCTGTCTTCGACATTGTCACTTCATCGGAATCGTTGTCCGGACCCGCAAAATCTGGTTTCAAAGGCGGCAACGAAAACACCTCATCCACTTCAAGCGACTCTCGTAATTCGTCATCGTCTTCCGCAGACAACATGTCGTCTTTCAAGTCCCTCAATTTGGACCCAAATTCTGTCGTTATAGGAGCTCTAGTTGTTCCTTTGGTGGTAATCAAAACGTCATCAAATGCTTTCGTGTTAATCATCAAAGATTTCTCCGATGGGACGAATGGTCGGGGGTAATATTTTAATACGTTGCGAATGGTCACAGGTTCTGGAGCAACAGTCGGTCGTATTATAATATCCTTCTCCCATGATTTTATTGGTGCATCAGGATACTGATTAATGCTGGCTGGAGTCCCTATAGGGAGAAGTTCGTTGTCTTCGGTCGGTATCGGATTTATAGTTGAGGAAGAACTTCTCCAAGATCTAAAAGCTGGCATCGTCCAGGGTCGTGTTATTGGTCTTTCGTGAGTGATTGTTGATGGAACCGCAGAAGCGGTTGTCGATGGTGGCGTCGTTATAGTACTCGTCTCAAATTTCTGTCCTAGCGTCAACACGACATCTGGTGAAATCTTCAATTCTTTTTTTCTAGATTTCGCCAATTCGCGGCCAGTAGGCGCCAGCGGGGCGGTTCCCGGTGAAGTTACAATTTCGTGGTGATCCTGCTTACTCTGACGAGCGAAAAAAGCACCGTTCATGACGTAAAGTGGAATAAGCGCAGCGAGGGCGAGGGCAAATACCATGCCACATGATATTATACAAACGCATCTCACTCTTGTTTTCCTTGGGGTGATTCGTATATGGATCTTCCGATTCGCACATGGGCTGTAGTCCCGTCCCTTGCCTTTCAGGCCGCTGTTGCTAAGCACCTCCTCCGTCTGCGGCAGGATGGTGTATTGAAGGCTGTTCTCGCCGTGTCGCACAGTCTTGTACATGATTTCAGCTGCTACTTAATTATCACGAAAAGGAAACACTACTTTACTTCTTATTCGCACGAAACGTTATCACATGCTCGTATTTTCAGTGCGTGCCTGGAGTATTGTGCGAATGGTCACGGGTTTCCGAGTCATCAACGGCGGGAGGAGACGATGCGAGACATCGCGGCCACTGGCGCTTTGTGCAGAGACCGTCGGTCCCGTGGATGGTGGCGCGCGGCGGGCGCATGCGCTACAACATTGAGCGGCCGCGCTTTCCCCTATCACTTGGCCCTTCGTCAGCCCCCTATACGAGTTTGAGGTTATACGAATTAGAAGCCGGCTTCCACCCTATATGATGCCGCATGACAATAACAAAAACATTAGACTCTACGTAGAGACATGGGTTGTTGCCTCATTAGCGATTTGAAGCTAGCAATTTAAGCATGTTTCCAATGGGACCGTATGAGTTAATTCCTTTAGTCTGCAATACATTGCTGTTGTTGAATGAAACGGAAAATTTATTTTCGGTCCACTTCAATAATGTAATCGAAAGCCGATACGGGTCCGGCGGGCAATCTAGCGTGGTTAAACTAAACTGATTTTGTGTAACCGTCGAGAAACGTTGCAAGTGGATAGGTATCCACCTAGTTTAGCTCTCCGTGAAAGCTTGGAGTAAGCTATATATACAGGATACCTATTTGCGTTATAGCAATGTCCTCAATTGCCTATGAGTACGTCTGGTTGCGGCAAATTTCAGACTGGAAATTATATTGTTCCGATCTGTTTTTAGTCCTATCCATAAGTTTCTACTGATTGTAATTCCAATTCATGATTTACCTGAGTTAACTCTGGTGTAGGTACCTATTTCGCTAATGCGATAGGGTAAAGTATTAAAAATGATACGTAACATATTCGACAGAAAAAACGGGTGCATGATTCAAACGTCCCGTAACTTCAATCTCCATGTTTTTGCACGCATTGATCAAATGCAATCACGGTTCATTTATCACGCGAATACATTGGGTTCTGGCAGCGGCCCTCGCGCAACCTAATTTTATTTGCTCCGATGATTTTTTCGATAAAGCTGTTAGTTTTTGTAGCGACATCGTGGTATGATTATCTTCTATACTCTATACATACATATACATATACATACAAATAAATAAAATTGGAGTGTCTGTTTGAAATATCAAAATAACACTTTTTTACCAAATGCGTATGAAAGTAAATACGATACCTATAACGAAAACGCAATTTTAAAATTTTTTGTCTGTCTGTCTGTCTGTCTGTCTGTTTGTTTGAGGTAAACTTCTAAACGGCTGAACCGATTTCAATGAGACTTTCACTGACAGATAGCTGACGTTCCAAGGCGTAACTTAGGCTACTTTAATTTTAGAAAAAGCATTAGGGTTCCGCGGGAAAACATAATACCCATATTTCCGGGTAATCTCCCTAAAGTCCACGCGGGCGAAGTCGCGGGCACAGCTAGTAGTGAATATGGCGTTGGGCAACAAGCTATTATATTAAAAAGGGAGGTTTTACTTCTTCTTCTTTGTACGAAATGAATTAAATTTTTATGGAATAAGATTTGGAATAGCTGCCTGCACCTGCGATTAGCCAAAGTCAATATCAAGTCAAATTAATAGTAAGGATAAATTTAATAAATACATATACCTATTGCAGCATTAAGCAGTGGTAGCCTCGTGGGCAAGAACGCCCGCCTTGAACGTAAGGGGCGCAAGTTCAAATCCCGGGCCCGCACCTCTGAGATAATTGTCATGTGCGAATGTCATTTTCAATAATGATTACCACTTGCTAAACGGTGAAGGAAAACATCGTGAGGAAACCTGCACGTCTATAGAAAGGCGTGTGAAGTTCACCAACCCGCATTTAGCCAGGGCCAGCGTGGTGGACTGTGGTCCAAAATCGCCCTCGTATTGAGGGAGAATGTGCCCGGTATAACCGGTATATCTCGGATGAAAATGAGATTCCCACATGAAACCCAGAGGTGCGAGCCGGGGTTTGAAGCTGCGCATTTAGGTATTTATACTTTCTAATATCTGGGGCTAGATATTGTGGTTAAGTCCGCGCGCTAGACCCCTTTGCAAAGTGGTCAGCTCAAAAGAATCGGTGTAAACACCCAAACAAAGGAGTAGGTACACCATGAAAATATCTTAAAAACATTACAGTTTTAGAAGGTAGAGCGAAGCCCGTGAGATTTCACAGCTAGCCTATTCAATTTCATAATTTTATTGCAGGGTAATCACCTTAGCGCCTACTTAGTAATTTCTTTATATTCCAAAAATGTGCTCACTGAATGAGACTAACATTGTTTGTATATATAATTACCTATCCGTCTAGACACAACGTTAAGTTCATTTACCGTGCAATTTGCATCCTTCAAAATGTTGAATATAAAACTATTGTCTGCTCCTCGCTAAATGAATGCATACAAAATTTAAGCTTATGTAAATATAATTGTTACATGAGTCATGTCACACCTTATAATACTTTATTTTAACAGCTCTGTCCACTTAAGGCGCTATTGGAGCAGATGCTCGCTGTAAGTAGAGGTAAGTACATAAAATACATTGCACTTATACAGGATGTACCAAAAACCCGACATAATATTTTGAAATAATAACATTATCGAAATTAAAACATCAAAAATTATGTTCATAAAGATTTTATATTTCGAGTCTTATGTAAAATATTCATGTTCTGTTCAGTGAAAATTAGTTGCCACGCTTTGTAAATTCAGTTTACATGGTAAATAGGGATTAGGCTGCATCCTAAAATCACAATACGATACGTGTGACAAATATTCAAAAGTCTGTAACTCGGAAACTGTATTAGTTTTGTATAGTCTTCCTGCACTATGCAACTACATTATAGTTACCATCCTAAATATTATTTCGGCTGAACGATGATATTTACTGAACTGTGAAGAAATCGCGAGAAAACCTGGAAGTCTATAGAAAGGCGTATGAAGTTCACCAACTCGCACTAGTCCAGTGTGATGAACTATGGCCCAAATCTCCCTCGCTTTGAGGGGGAATGAGCCCGGTATAATGATAATAGTTTCGAAACCTATTTCATTCGGACTAATATACATCGGCGAAAGGCCATTAACACAAAAAAAAAAAAAAACATCTGCGAAGTGTGGGTGTTATGTAGTGCATAACCCTTCGGAGAATACAGGGGTACTGATGATACAGCCTGTATATACATTGACAAAATGTTTCCATTGCGCCAGTTCCGATACTTTCGAAGTTTGTAGTTACATAATTTAGTTCAGTGTTGTAAGCGCCAGGGCTCACTGCTCGCCGGCCACCAAAATCACCAAATCTAATCAAAGCTTAGAAAAAGTCAACAGGGAGAATATTAACATGTTTTTGCGGCCGGTCAACCAGCGAACACACCATACGAATACTAATTCACTTAACCTTGGACGGAATCACGTTTCCTTTCGAAATTGGTTCGTGAATGCGATATTTTTAGAATAAAAGTAAAAAGAGAACGACCAAACAAAATAAAAGGGTTGGTTGGACGAATCGTCTCGGTTTTTTGTTGGCCGACCATTTTCTACTCATCGTTCGTTATATCTCTACTTATGTTTTCGTAACGTCGAATTAGATAAAGGTACCCCACGTTCATCCCGACTTTTATAATCTACCATCTAAAACTCAATTTATTATTTTTATTTAAAAAACTCTATGCCTGTTGGATTGATGTATCTATTTCGGAACTGAAGCAGTTAGAAGATAGGTTACCTTATTAAGGACATATTTTTACATTTTATTAAAGATGGGAACTTTTTAAAATCACAATTTGAGTACATATAATCACATTACAAGTATATTAATAAAATTAACAAATATTCGCTAAGACACACAGGATTCTAGATCAAATTAAAAGAGTGAATATTACAATACGTGCTCATATCTATGGGTTAGGTTAGGTTAGTTATTGGAATTGTGATCGAGCATTCTTATATCATTCGGTTGGATTTCTTTGTACAATAGAATTTATTGTAAGTTTGAAACAGAATATAGTAAGTCTAGGTGTGTTGTTAATTATTTATTTTATCGATCGTACCTTATGACCTAACATATCTACTTTAAGAACACGAAATACCAAACACTTTGCCGCCATTTAAGTATCGAATTTTGCTTGAATTATTTGTTTGCGCATTGGCATTCACCTAATTAAAATTTGTTACTGATACCTCTACCTTTGTTATTGTCGATTTGTATCACGATTTTAATACCCTGTAGGTATAGTTATGAATACCTGCTAAACGTGTAAAGTAGGTATGGCAATATCCTTGTTTAACATACCTAAGTACTTAAGCGAAGGTACTTACTACGCCGATATATTGACAAACCTTTTAGGTGCGATACTGCAAGTGGTAATAGAATTACCTCTCGAACGCTACAAGAGGTTAATTAAGAAAGTTGTATGTAATCTTGTTGCGCAGTTGTCCGTAGCACGGTGTGCATTAGGGCGTCGTTAGCTCTAGTACAATGACATCGACAAAGCTGCTATTTTCGTAAGCGCTGGAACAGGGCCAGCTCCGCGGGGCATCGCGTAAATAAACGTACATGACAAACGCATGCTGCGCCCTCTTCGGACCGATTTCGACAAATTTAGTAATACCCTGCAGGAAGCTATCGCCGGTAAATATACTGGGCCACAAGTATCTATAATCATGCGATGCTCGGTGTAAACACGCCTATTATTGACTGTGAAACAGAGTGAATCCAATCATAAACGGCATGCATAAAATGTCAATGTTATTCAAAGTAGCAACCGGTTATAGCGAATATGTGATAAATCGTCATATTAGAATATAATTGAATATATACACTGCCATATCTAGAAATAATAATATGGCTATTTAAATAACCTACACAACCTTGAGGGTTCAAAGCACATCCTGTCCGCGTGTTTTACGAGGTTTGCCTAAATAAACATTTTCACGAACACGTGTTTGGACGCTAATGTTAGCGAGCGACGCCCGCCCGCTGCACCGAGCGAACCTTTGTGTTGTAAAAACGCTATTTATTGCCACACGAATATTGTTCTTTCATCCACTTCCAAAACAATTTGAGAGGGAGAAACTATACATTATTCCACTACCTGCTGCGCTGTAAAGGGCTCAAAAGGTTTTTATGACACTTTTTTCTAGCGCTTTCTAAATATTGTTTCGTCTCCTTGATCCCTGGGGACTTAAGATAAGTCCGCCCTTATCTTATCCGCAAGGGACACTCGAGCCCCAGATAATATTTTAGTTCAATCTCGCGTAAAAATGTTTTTCATAGCGGGCTTAAGGGTTCTTAAATGGATATTTATCTAGTCTGGAAGGTTTAATTAGAAAAGGGTTCGGTTAATATATTCGGCGTGTTAATGAGCGTTCGTAGTATATCATGATCAGTTCTCGTAGTGCTTAATGTCAATCGGCATCGGCAGTATGGTGGATGGATGCGTGACGGTGGTGAGTGCATCGGCCGCTCCTGACCCTGGCTGGCCCAATGCCACGATATATTCGTCGAGCCCCGCGCACCGGTGGTGGCAAGCCGCCAACGCCGACCCTTCCGCATCGTTAGCAAATCATCGTACTGCCTAAACCGTAGGGACGGTTATTTTCGAGAACAATTTAGCGATTCCAGGGAACATGGTGACTCATAAACTTTGTGGACACACGACAAAATCTTTTACAATCCGAAGGTCGGACGGTCGGAGCTTAATAATCGAGAATTTCCAACAGATTTTATTAGCTTGCATTGAACCAATTTACAAGACAGTGTGAATTAGTTGTAGATATCTTCGTATCTAGTGGCACATGAATGACCATTGAAATATTTATGTCTCTACAATTGCGTAGGTACTTTAATATTACCCGGATCACGTGCTAGCAATAAACTTGGTCGGTCCTGTGCGGAGATAATCGCAGGCTGTTGGCCTTCATTCTAAATATTTTGTTTTATTATTCTTGTTTCGCTGAATTACACATCCTAGTATGCCATAAAGAAATGTCAGTTACTGATGTCCTCGAGGCACATCATAATGTTGTCTGTAGACAAAAGCTTTTTCACTTTCCGTCTTAAGACTGACCTATTTAAGACCTATTTGCGTATCCAAGCCTTACGTTACCTTACTTTGTTTACTTGCTTTAAGTTCCAGTTATAGAATTAATATCTCTCTGATTTTCTTTAAATCTAATTAGTAGAACATCGCATGGAACATTAGGCTTATCTCCGTGCCATATAGATACGGAACCAGTTTTGTCGCTCTAATGCAAATGATACATCGTCCTCGGTCGCTACTGTTGCCGAGTTATAGTTATTCTAACTGGTAATTAACTGGACACTGTTGGCAGTCAGAAGTGTTGCCATTGGCATAGGTTCGGGCCGTTCAACCCGACGTGTGGGATGTACTGTCGTAGCTACTAACACTGAGCCCGAAAGTGCAAGTGCATCGGTTTATAGAGCTGTAGCTACTATAATAATAAGTTGATAGTCATATGAAACTGGTCTTTTCAAAGTTGCTTTTGCTATTCACGAAATAACAATACCTACGATCGTACTTAATCGTACTTAATGTGAGAGATGATCTTTTAAATATAATAGCCAAGGTTTTGGAGACTTATTTCAAAGCGAAATATTATCTGGCACGTCAAAGTAGATTGGTGTGTATTCCTGCAAGAAAAATCTTTTCACGTCTCGGGACTTGTGAAAATAAAAGAATCTATTATATTATGTACTAAGTATAGTGTTACACAATTGGAGTGAATATTTATATAATTTCGTGTTAATTATTACTGTCTCTACTCTCGTATACCTACTGTTGAATGATTTGTATATTTTTACGTGACCGTAAATTTCGTTTTGGCATCAGTTTGTGAAAAATCTAAAATAGATTCAAAGACACGTTTATGTTCTTCGAAGTAGTTAGTGTGGTTAAAAATTTACTCATTCGGGACAATGAATGATATTACATGGCAAAAAACCGCCTCCATGAAAGTTTTATGCTTACTCCCTGGGTATGTATTTTATTATTCGTCTAATATGAAATTTAATATTATTATACCAATAAGTTTTATACTGTGTTTGAGATTGACGTACTTATTTAAACAAGATTTCATATGTCATAATATGCTATATGTGGTCATAATATGTAAATAATTATAGCGGGAGTGGAAGTCGATATGGGCTGGTCATTATGCCTAAAAACAAGGATCTTGGAGGAAATCGCTGCTCGAGTGACAACCATGGCAAAAAGGAACGCTCGCTAGGATTAACCCAAATGTGATACAAAGGTGACGTATATGCGACTACCAGTCTTTTTAGACAGGCACCATTGGAATACGCTGAGGGAGACCTCCTCTAGAAGCACATTCAAAGGTCTCTATGGAAAATATAAAAATAATGTCGACTTTTTGCTATAGAGCTGCTACGGCAGTCTTCGTATTCCTAAAACTAATGAACAACAGTAAAATTCCGCTTAGATCTTGGAGTGCAGCCAGTTCATTCCAAATACACCACCTTGAACTTGACGTGTGTGATGGTCTGACGTCATTGGCCGATGTGCCAGGTGCTAGACAACGTGGCACACTCATAGACATTCTGTCACTTTTACTGCGAATTAAGCCTTCACACACGGGGGTGTGACGCTCGCTCATCAAAATTGTTTTCCAATACCAAAACGAACTCTGTGTCAAATGGTCTATAGGCATTAAGATTTAAGTTCTGTGGCAAAGGCCACGCCCCACACGTCAAAATTCGCTCGCGCTGTATCTGTCATTTAGTTGAAGAATGAACTTTTTCTACTAGTTAATAGAGTTGGTTTTGGCAAATATTTTGACGCGCGAGATTCAACGCCCCAGTGTGTGGCTTTACCTTGTTAACTAATGAGGTTGACATTAACGAACATATTGTCATGTTTTTCTAGAGATTGCGTGAACGTTGAAAACGTATGATAAACGATGTAAAGCTCACTGTATTAGACGAGTCTTGCTTCTATGACAAGTCACCGAGGTCCAGTGGTTTGAACTTGGAACTTAGGCTGCTCTGCTGAGCGTGGCTTCGTGAGCGTGGCGTGGCTGAGTGTGTCTTCAAATCCTAAAGCTTCCGAATGTCAGAAAAAAATAGTAGCGTATCATCGCAATATTAATTCAATCAGTAAAAAGAGGGAACGGAATAAAAATGTACTGTTGAATTTAAGGGCTGCGTGTCAAAACGAGCCCTACCATTTTTTTTTGGTAATACAAAAATGAACTGTATTATCTCATACTAGAAGCATATTTTTCGACTAATTGTCCTCGAGGACGCGACTGAATTTGCTCACGTGGCTTTAATCTTTATAATTACTGACACAGAGAACATTTTAAAAAGGAGACAAGTTATTCCGCTCGTACTATTAGCATGCCGTAATCGTCTTATTTATTTATTTATTTATTTATTTATTTATTTAACAGGACATCCAAAAACTGTTGCATTCATAATACATTAATATAAAATACAAATAAGGGAAAACTAAATGCACAGTTAACAAAGGTGCCACAACATGCATAAGTAAGAGGAATAACATAACATAACATAACATAACAGGAACATTGATAATAAATGAAAAATAAGAATGTGACAATAAAAATTAAATTAAATTAAATTATTTCTTGCTAGTGTAAGTTCCCTGATTTTCAGTCCTTAATAATTATATACAGTAATCGAGTTGTAAAATGAGATTTATATTTCATACGGTTGAACAACCGCACTTTTTAAGGGCGTTCTGGGTCATTCAGCATTATATCTAGTAGGTACGTCACAAAAGAAATCACGAAGCCAAATTTTATAATTTACAGCCGACACTCTGGCCAGTGCGTTGGCATTTAATCGGTTTATAAAATACGCCTGATTTTTTTCAATAAATAGGAAGATAAATAGGTAATGAAATGTGCTATTACCGTCATTAAGATAGGTACTTGGTATATTATTTATAATCAATTTCATAATGACCTTTATGTCTTAAATAACTATTAAGAATATTTATCCTGTAATTTAATTCACATTACTTAGTTAGACGCGACTTAGTTAGCGTTAAGACGCATTCGGCAACATTTTTGCCAATACTTAAATGAAATTTAATCTGTATGGATATAAACTGAAAGTTCATTTCGGTGTTGGGAAAAAAAAATACCCTCGCGTCTTGGCGCCCCAGCGTTCCCGGGGCATTATGATGATATATATGTAGCCGAGTGGTCGAACGCACGCCTTGCAAATCAAAGTGCAGGTTCAAACCCCGGCTCGCACCTCTGGGTTTATGTGTGAATCTCATTTTCATCCGAGATTACCACTTGCTATGAAACGGTGAAGGAAAACATCGTGAGGAAACCTGCACGTCTATAGAAAGGCGTGTGAAATTCACCAACCCGCACTGGGCCAGCGTGGTGGACTATAGCCCAAAAATCTCTCTCGTATTGAGGGAGAATGTGCCCGGTATAATGGCAATAGGCTCGCCCCCTATTACATTGGGACCAAAAATACATCGGCGAAGTGTGGGCGCACTACAGTGCACCTCTGCCTACCCCTTCGGGGAATACAGGCGTGATGATGTATTATGTATTTCAGCTAAGTAAATAAGTCTAAATATATATATCAGCTTAGTTTATTATCTAAATGTGCAAGCGGTCGGTTATTACGGGGTCGGCATAGATCATGTTAACTAAACGTTTTTATTATAAACGTCACATAATATGCATGGTGTCAGATAAAGCTGTGGTCCATATGTGCGCTTGCGACGTTCCCACGCCGCGCTATCCCGCCCCGCGCCCCTCACTCACCATGTGGCATCAACCATTGTTAAATGAGCCATCCCGTTTTATTGTAGCTACGACCTTGGGAGACCTGTCGCTGATTATAGAGGTCACGTAGCGGTGGTCGCTGTTTACCTCCCGGGTTTTGTGTGCCACGTTCACGCCTAGGGTTTCAGGAATGACGGTTTGACGTTAATTGATCGAAGGGTAATTGATTAATGAAATATGAAAGTGCATGGGTAATGCACAGAGCCCTCTAGTGGGGGTAACGTTGACATGCTGTGGTGTAAAGTATGTGGTGAAATTGTTAGGGGAAAATCTAATTACGGTATTCCAGATAGGTTAAGTAATTTTGTGGTTTTAGATATTATAAGGTTTTATTTTTAAAAACTTATATACCGAATCTTAAGATGTAAAGCTATGTCTATACAGATATTATGATGAGTTTAAATGTTTTGTTTGTTGGATAAACTCAGGCATGGTCATATCGCAAAATTATATGAAATTCAAATGGAAGGCAACTAATGTTTGCTTTAGGTAGGTACCTACCTACCTAAAGCAAACATTAGTTCATCATCTCGTTCTACATCTGCGTGGTAACTCAGTTTACCGATCATAAAAATACATTAATTAATCCGTCTAAATAAACTAAATAAATAAATAAATACATCATCACGCCTGTATTCCCCGAAGGGGTAGGCAGAGGTGCACTGTAGTGCGCCCACACTTCGCCGATGTATTTTTGGTTCCAATGTAATAGGGGGCGAGCCTATTGCCATTATACCGGGCACATTCTCGCTCAATACGAGGGAAATTTTTGGGCTATAGTCCACCACGCTGGCCCAGTGCGGGTTGGTGAACTTCACACGCCTTTCTATAGACGTGCAGGTTTCCTCACGATATTTTCCTTCACCTTTTCATAGCAAGTGGTAATCTCGGATGAAAATGAGATTCGCACATAAACCCAGAGGTGCGAGCCGGGGTTTGAACCTGCACACTTTGATTTGCAAGGCGTGCGTTCGACCACTCGGCTACCACTGCTTTTAAATAAACTACGTAAGCAAATTTTATAATTAAACAAAAAAAGGCATGGTATATTATTGGGGAACTCTGAAACACATTTTGTAACGTTTACGACAAGTTATAAAAAATGTTTAAGAAACAAGTGACGGTGTGTTGATAGATCGCGCTACATATAGCAGGAGTGAAGATGATAATAACACGATAATGGATTTGAGACATTGCGGAGACACATGCTGGTAATTATTAAGGAGGCGAAGCTTTAGGAGAGTTTTAACTAGCCAATATCAAAACGAACTCTTTGTCAATATGCATAAAGATTCATCTGTCGTAAAAGCTACAGTCAGTGCATTGTAGAATTAACTTTTCTATGTGTCAATACAGTACGTTTTGCTATGGCAAAAAATATACGCGCGAGCATTGACGCTCCAGTCTGCTTTAATCGTGTATGTCCGTATGTTTCATGATAACCATTTCATATTAACAGATTATTTATCGCAAATTTATTTACCGCAAAAAGGTTTTACGCCATGCTTTAACAATTCAGGCCTGCATCCTGGGTCTTATTTACAGATGGCAAATGCGTCATAAAAATCACGGCGTACAGTAGTTATGGGGCTTCATCCAGATCACAATCTACACCTGCCTGCTGTATTCTTAACCAGATATTATCGCACCCTTGCACTATAAGTTTCAATTCTCGGAATGTTGAACTCGTGAAGATATTTCACCCGACAGTGTAACTAAAAAAGGAAGTTATTATTTTAGCACTCTATATGGTATGCTGTACGGTGTTTGGTTAACAAGGTGACGGTTTCTGTGTTCATAGTTATCTTAGATGCCCAGTTTTGGGAACTTTTGGCTTGGCTTAGCCGACACTAACATTCCTCTTAAATAATTTTTCGTGTTTTTACCAACTTGTTTTAAAGAAAGCTCATACTTAACCCTGATTTATTTAACTAGGTATATTTATTTACTCACACGGAGCAAAATGGGACTATCTATAAACTAAATATAGTTGGCAGAGTTCAATCCATTACCTAATTGCAATTCTTCGAGGGTCTGTAAAAATAGTGCAAAATAACTAACTGAGAAATTTTATCATTAAATTTATGCAAGATCCTTAATTGTCATAAAAATATTTTTAAATAGAACCAACTACCTAGTTGACCCTTTGACCCCTACCAATAATAGATAAACCACCTTTTAAGCAGTAGGTATTGTGTTTTTAGATTACGATTTTTTGATGGGTTACATACTATAAAAACTTATAAAATCACGGTGATACTATAATAATACTGGCATTTTAATTAACTAACACTCAACATTCAAAGGCTGACAACAAAAAAAAATTAACATTTCGAAACAAAGCGTATCGCTTTTGTCGATGGTGTGCTCTGGTGGCCATCACATACATGTGTGGTGGAGCGTCACCTGACCTAACCCAACCCTGCACTTGTAAGTTTGACTCCCGCCGACATCTTCCCTAGCGATGTAGTTCACTATGAGATCTACCGACATCGATATATTCTCAATTCCGCTACTGACGTCAAATTACTATAACATTACTATAACGTTGCTGATACGAGAAAATGTCAGCCTAAGGTTACGGACACTGATTATTAAAACACAATTTCTCCAAGTTTCCAAATCTTTGTCGCCTCCATGTTGCCGCCGCGAAGTCGTAAACTTTGGTAGGCTGTAGGTTTGATTGTCTTCCATCGCATTCGCTTGTTTGTCGTAATGCGTATACATCTGTTTAATATTCTGCGTGACTGGTTTTAATTGAAATAATGTTTGCTTGCTGGTATTTGACACGTGTTCAAACTACACTATTAAATAACATAATGACGTATGGTTAATTTGAAATATTTATTAAAATAAACAAGTGTTACGGGTACATACACATTTTGCACACCTAATTAGGGTAAATCAAAGGAAGGCATCAGTAAATTTAGTAACAAATAATCACTTAATAATACTACTTACTCGAACTCCATACCGCCACCGGACCCATAAAATTGTTCCTATTACAAAAAAATAAATCTATCGATATGACCAGCATTAGTGATGGTCCAACACTAAACTGTTTTGTTTTTAAAGTGAGTGGGGTTGACAGGTCTTACAAAAAATGCAGCTTTGCTTTGGTGACAACGTAAACTTTCTACGATCCCTCATAAGAACGATTTTTGTAGAATTCTGTTATTTAATATCTCACCCTTAAGCACCCGGGTTCGAAGACTACTAATGGTTCATAAATAAAGCCACGCGGTTAATAATAAATTTACACTTGACATAGTAAATTGCTTTTGCCATTAATTTTTTTTTGTGAATTCTTTTGAAAATGGTGTCTCAACATCCTGTGTCAATTCTGGTAGTTCAGATTTCATAATGATCTATAATGTTGTACACATTTTAGTCATCAGTGATCTTCTAAAAATGGCACAAACAAATAATCTAGGGGGTAGACATGATTTCTTGTATATGTTAAAAAAAACAAAAGGCCAGGTGGAGAGTTACCTGAGTGAATTGAATACCTACTCAATGCGCTGGGTGCTCGCCAAATGTCACCTTTTTGTTAAAAGATTGTTCTCTTACCTTTAAATAACTTTTCCAGGGTGATGACGTAAAGATATTGGATAAGAAAGTAAGTATTATATAAAAGGCGGCTCGTAATCGGTTATTCGAATTATGTAAAGACAAAAGATTTTATGTGATACCAAGACCACAGGTAAACATACTGGATATAAAACGATATTCAATTTTGGTATTTTGTACTGTAAGTAAGATTGTGTATTACACATTATATTTAATTTAAAATTTAATGGATACTATAAGTAGGATTCGTTAATGGTAGATGATGTGTTTTTAAGAAATGTAATTCTTCCATTTGTTTGTGTAATAGTTCCGTGAGCACGGGGCGATAAGACGTGCATGCCATAATTATTAACAGTACCAAAACAATCTTTACAAGATTGAATTTCTGTGGTAAAATCCACGCAGCTACGCTTCAAAATTCGCTTGCGCTATTAATGTCAGTTCGTTGAACAATGAGCTTTGTCTATGAGCCAATACAGTCCGTTTTAGTACTGGCAAATTATCGCGCGCGTCTTAACGCCCCGACTGCCCGGGGCTTTGCGGCCTCGATATTTGTCATGACAAATTCAAACGCGTAACTTTTTTTTTTTACGATTGTTGTGCCTAATTTAATTTTTCATATGAATGCACACGTTTGCACAACTACTACCTATTACTTAAATTAATTAAGTGTTCTAAATTATTAATAGATCGATGCAACTCCACTGATGTAACAATCAAATATCAACACAGGGGAAATGATTCCACACATTGTAATGCTAATAACATTTGGCAAAAAAGCAACCATGGAGTTTCTTGTCCATTCTTCTCCATAGGAAATGCATTCCGAGTGGGCTACTATTTTTATTATTTATTGACGATTCATAAGTGCCTGCATTGGTTTATATGAATAAAAAATATTCTGATTCTGATTCTACTATATACGAATAAATAAAAAGTCCCTTTTGCGAAATGCGCTCACGTAAGCCCAAACGGATCTCTTTGATTACTTTCGTACGTGGTTTGGTTCTATGTCGAAATGAAATGAGCCATGTAAAATGGCGGAAAAGTATTTCGCAAAAACATTTCATCACGTGGAAATGGTGTCGGCGACGACTGGGCCGTTTCACATACGCGTACCTAACTCAAAACTGGTTTTTTACTTAATCAAGGATTAGTACGCCCTTCTCTACTTATTAAAAAAAACGAGCGCCGCGCGCGAGACCAATTATTTATCTATGAAAAAAACATTAGCAGCACCACTTGCTAAGACGACCGGCTTTCAACTCTTCTAACTATATCTTTCGATTAAATTCGTGTGGGTTCCGTTACAATTTCCCTTATCCCCGGGACAAGTTAAGGGTTCGTTTTTGGATGCGGGTGTAGATCCTGGCTAACAGGAGCAGTGGTGGTGGGAACATATGGTGCGGTCTATGTCCCAAATAAGGAAGACGTCAATCTTGTATGAAAACATTAGCTATTGATTAGTAGATCACGTAACTTATGTCATTCTTATAAGTATTTGGTAACCGATATTTAGAAATGCTCTTTTGTATACTTTTTAGGGTTCCGTACCCAAAGGGTAAAACGGGACCCTATCATAAAGACTCCGCTTTCTGTCTATCTGTCTGTCCGCCTGTCACCTGGCTGTGTTTCATGAACCGTGATAGCTACACAGCTGAAATTTTCACAGATGATGCATTTCTGCCGCCGCCGCTATAACAACAAATACTAAAAAACAGAATAAAACAAATATTTAAGGGTACAACAAACGTGATTTTTTTGCTTGATATTGATAACGACAGCAGGTAGTCGCTAGAAATATTTAGTTATATATTCACTTTAAAAATAAATAAATAAATTAAAATAAAAAAATATTTAAGTGGGGCTCCCATACATGATTTTTTGCCGTTTTTATAGATAATGGTACGGAACTCTTCGTGCGCGAGTCCGACTCGTACTTGACCGGTTTTTTAAGAAACTTACTTTATATTACTATTGGTATCCCTCCCTAATTGAACATTTCGTACCTGTGTCGTATACAAGTACGCAATATTGTTGTAGATAATTTACAGTGAAAAAACATTCCACTTAGTTTGATTTTTTAGCATATATTTAGTGTAAAATAAATGTTTTACAAGTGTATAAACATTCTTTAGCAATTGTTTGAAAAAGCGAAGGTTACTTAAGACTAGTTGTGTCGCCATTCTGTCTGTTTTGTTCCCTTTGCAGTTTGATTTTATCTAGAGTATGTTGCAATGTGGTCATAGTTTGAGGCATAAGGATCTTGTATAATCATAATAAGTTACCAAATGAGAAGTGCACGGTTTTGTTTCTATAACCATCTGTGGTTTAGAATAATCCCTTCATTGTAAATGGGAGTAGACGCACCTTACTGTCCTAGCTTCCTAAGCGTAAAGACTATATTTGTATTTAATATTAGACTGCCGTGAGTATAATTCTTCTCTAGTATTGTGTGCAAAGGTGCTGTCTGCTCTCAAGGCATTGCTGCTCCTGAGAATGTATTACTCGCAATTATCATTTTGAAAAGAGTAACCATTGAGTTTCTTACCGGCTCTTCTCAGTGGAAGCAGCATTCCGAACCGGTGGTAGAATCTGACTATTTGTAAGTGCTTTTTGGCCTACACAAATAAAAAAATAATTGATTTTGATTTTGTTCTTAACTGTCCTTGTAACCTATAAATATAATCTCATGATAAGTTATGACTTAGGTATTATGAAACTAACATACTTATTCCCTTTTTCACTAACACTAGGAAACGCCTATGGTGATTACTAATGTAAATACTTCTGCAACTGGGGACTGCTTAATATCAAAATTATAGATACAAATTAGATACGTAATTTAAAATAATCTCTGCACTACTTCTTATAGTTTTTTTTTTGTTATAAACAAAATGTGATGCATTTATAATATTATCACGGTTCTTGAAATGACTATGACAGTTGGTTGTTGTAATAAAACATAAATTATCAAGTTATAGTAACCTGTATGTTAATATCGTCGGGTGACGTTGTATGTTTTCCAAGAGGTGTACAATGCACTTTTATAGTATGCCAACCGCGTGGAGCCTGCCACTATAGGGATGTAACCATTTATGACTCATATCGAGTAAGAATATCGATCCATTCTTCTAAAGTAGCAAAATAACATTTCAGAATCAGAATCAGAATATTTTTTATTCATATAAACCAATACAGGCATTTATATATCGGTAATAAGTAAAAATAGTAGCTCTACCACCCATTCGGAATGCATTTCCTATGGAGAAGAATGGGCAAGAAACTCCATGGTTGCTTTTTTCCAATTTAGTATAAATAAGTAGATTTTTACTTTAAATAGCGTTTCAATGAAAAAGTATTTAAATAAGTACCATTTTTTACGACACGTAAGAAATAGCTACAAAAAATTTCATGATCGAATGTTTATTTATAAAGCCCAAAGTGCTAAAAAATATAAATATTAGTGCTTTGTCATCATTCTAATTTCGAACAAAGGTTCAAGCGAGTCGTTATAAATAAACGTATTGCACTACTGAATTCTATATTAGGTTCAATCAATGCAACTAATTTGGAACAATGAAGGCACGTAGCGTATAGGTACAGTTGTTACTCACAGCTGGCGTGTAATTTGTATTGTACTGAATGTGATTGTAACTATCTGGTTATAGTCAAATTTAGGCGTGTAAACGATCTATACAGACTTTGAACGCTCTAAAAGGCACTGTGTCACTAAAATCGATTAAAACAGACAGATTGAAGTGTGCAATACGCCCACCATTACTTTAGACGTCAGATGACAGGCCTCGATGATTACGTCACTACGTCTCGCATTATTGTTTTGAGGTCTATCGATACTTAATTGTTTAACGGCTTCGCTTCCCTACGGGTGATGTACAACTTGACAGGCTAGTCACGCACTTCCCTAAACGCGTCCCGTCGCATTGTCCTCCAGACGCTACGGACTTTACTAACAACCCGAGTTTTTAAAACTTTATTCAAAAACAACCATAACATTTTTACACGCATTTAACTTAAGGAATACTTATGTGTTGGTTTGAAGACAAGTATTTGATCTGGGTTTAAGAAATTTTGGAAACGGCGTGTTCACGAAGATATCGTATTATATTTAACCTTAACATTTACCTACCAACTGCTTTTGTAGTAACTTTTCAAATAAAATGGCTACAGTATTTGTCCAGTTTCCATTCCACTTATCCTGTCCTAAAAATGTATGTATGTGCAATTGTTTTAAGGAGGTTACCGGACTACTGCTGTCTTCGGAGGCTTAAGCGTAAGCTATTTTGTAATGATTGCTGTATTACAGTCGCTTTTGTGGACAGTACCAGGATTTTAGTTGAATTGTCATAGAATGAGGCTACATAACCATGTAATGGAACCCCATTGGAGTACCTATATGGTTCGTGGGAAATTAACAAGATGTGTTTGATAGTTAACATCGGACGTGCCCATAGACTTTTAGTGAGCGAGTTTATGTCTGTGGATGCCACTGCTACCACTGTTTATATTATTTATTGCAAAGATTTAAACCATGAGATTACTCTTAATTAGGCGTTTACGGCAAAATAATTTAAATTAAATTCGCAATAAGTCTCTCCAGTTCTAACTTATATTTTTAGGCACTATTATTTGTAACCATTTTTCATTACTGCACATTCTAGAAGATTTATTTTATTAAATATTGAAATGTTGTTTCCGTTTTGCAATTGAAATATAGTTTTCCGAATACGGGTGTACCAAATTTAACAACTTTTAAAAACCTCATAAATTTATTTCAAATTACTCCTACTTTGATAGCGGATCATAATTGGTCATTACGCGTGATATTATCATTCACAATCACCCCAATATCGAGTAACTAACATCGATTACGTGTTAATTATCCAAAACAACAAAGCTAACCGTAATTTTAAGCAAACTTTTTAGGATATCTTAGAACATTAATCAAATGTCAAGGCGTATAAAGTTTACCGGTATTTGTTTATAAGGTCGAGTGCCTTAATTAGCGAATATATATCATACGAAATTAGAGGACATGCAGGAAACGGTATTGTGGCGATGATGCCCGCTGCAGGAAGGTCGGGTGGCCTCGCACACATCCGTATAGGAAGCGACTTTAGTTCCTACAGTTTAATGCTCTTTGGCGTTTGTATAATGAGAACGATATTAAGATGATGACAAAGTATTTTGCAAGTAACATCTACGTTAGTAGTACCTTTTGTTTGCAGTTAAATAACAGTTAATACAGCCTTTTTATTGTACTTTTATCATTTGAATAGGTAGATATACGAAATAAATGTAAATAATAACATCACTAGGTACAGATAAAATAATAGTGAGTATATCTATATAGGTACCTTTTTTTCTATACATGTTATGTTATTACCAATTTTAAAAAGAAACTCAAGAAAGTTATTCAATGAGATTCGTCGGCATAATCGAGACCACTATAGCGTAGTGGTTAGAGGAGCCTCGAAACTAAAAGGTTTGGGTTTGGTTCAAAATTCTAACCCCATCCTGGTGCTTAAACTATTGACATATCTTAAGTGGAGGGCCTACTGACCTGAACTACTACTAATGAGATAGCCAAAATATTCCACACAATTTTTGAACAAATCAGAATCATTGGATATAAAAACTTATACAATAGATTATTTATTTTATAAGAGAATAGGAATACATAATAGAATATATTAAAATCTTTTATGCTAATTAAGATTAAATGGTCATTCCAAAGGTTATTTCTATCGCTAATGTTCGAATGCAGAAAACTCGTTTAAACGTTTCTAGTTAAGCATATCTATTTTTTTTTGCTTGGCAGCCTTAGTCGGTTCTCGGACCAGCGAGGGCCTAAAAACTGGCTCCACCGCTCGCGGCTCTCTTTGTATTGCCACAGAATGCGACGCAGCTTCCACTTAGTTAATCAGTTTTGCTTTAAGAAGTAACACTTTACATACACACGCGAAACGTTTAGACTTATAAATGCTCAAGTAAATACACCCTAATGGATATTCCTTTTGCATGTGGCACGTGTGAAGTGTTGACGATCTTTTATTGATCCGTAATCTAAACAAAAATAATAAGCCTTAGGTATTTTAAGCGGTGGCAATAATAACAATTATATCCCCTATGTAAGGTATTCGTTGAGTCCGTCATTATCAGATCAACCGAAATAGCTCCGACGTGCCAAATTTTAGCAAGAAACAAAGAGTCGCCTGTTTCGAGTTCCCCCGCCCGAGTTAATTGGTGCCGCGGCCGAGAAATACCGAGAACTTTGTACTTTTATAGAGACGTATACTTATATAGAGCGACTTGCGTTGTGCACGAAAAAGCCGGCCAAAATTTTAAGGAAGTTGGAGGTCCTTTTATAGTGTTGCGCTAATGAGCCTTATTACCGCAGGCGTAATAAAAATGTGAGCCATTGTGCGTTAATAAATTGTTCTGCTGTGTCGGTTGAAATAAATAATAGCGTGCAGGTACAGACCGTTTTCTAAGAAACCGATTTGTATTCATGATTTCTTTCCGCTACATAAACTACCCATTGATAAGTTTAATGATTAGAATTAATCTATTTGTGTTACATTCTTCCTTCCTCGTTCTGCGGCATACAGAGAGCCATATAAGTCGGCTAGCCGACGCGAGTCGGTTTGAACTCGTAAGCGACACAAAGGGGCCTTGTTCGTGAACCACCGAAGGCCGACCAGGTCCGCGACAACGAGTTCCCTACATGCACTAGCAATGTACTCGCACTTACATTTTGAGAAGTTCATGGCTACTTTTATTTTTAAATGAGATAAACTCGGACCACGAAGGTCAAGGACTTATTTTTGGCGGATGCCGCGCGCTGTTGTTGCTAACGACCCGCTTTCAAGCTTTCAGTTGTTTATCTTTCGCCGAGTGAAGTTTCAGCGGTGGTATTATTGGATTGTAGTATAAAACAATTGGGTAAATAAAATATTAAATAAAAACTGGTCTGATAGGTACACCAATGACAGGTATGTACAACTTTCACCGACGTGAGACTTAAACATTTAAAAAAAAGAAACAAATAAAGTTGAAACTAAACTAAAAATTAAATTTAAAGCTTTTATCTTTATCTTTAAGCTAAAATTTAAAATTTGAATACTGAAAAAGTAAAAATAAAATTAAAATATTTATGGCAATGATTTAAGTATCATTTTTCTAAACTCGTATAATGAACTGTTGAATATGTCTAAGTTGATAATTTTACTGTTAAACATGTTATACTCATTACATATTCTTACTGCAGGAGAGTTGAGACCCAGATTGGTTCTTACTAATGGCGTATAAAAGGATCTTGTAATGGGATTCCGAGGAAGATTGTGAGGTACAGTGAACGATATATGGTTAAGAATGTCACTGCAGCTGATGACATTGTTGACTATTTTATATAGAAATATCTAAATATTAAACATGTTATCTCATGTACCTGTAGTATACGGCAACTAATATATGGGAAAACAACAATGGCGGAGTCAGATACACCTATATAACTTAAGCAGTACGCTCAAGCAACTAGACCAGGCCATCATAACAGCTAAGTGGATTAAGGATAAGATTTCACATATCTGTGTTAAAATTATATTCAATGATACTATACTCTTCGCTAAAATGTCTATCAATCGCCATATTTGTCACAATATGATCTACCATCAAACAAGTTTTCATTGAAGTCTATTCATAGCCAAATAATTAACGCATGTAATTGGACATCCTTGCGTGTACTTACAAGTATCAGTTTCCATATTTATCTTCGGCGTTTTTCTGCGGCAGTTAGGGTATAACAGTTTTTTTTGAGAGCGCATAAGGTATTCACCATAGCGAACGGCGAACAAATTAGCATTTCGTTTGCGATTCGACGCCTTCAGCGACCGACTGTCCTTGGAATAAGGATGTGGCGAATAGGTGTCTTATCTGACCGTTTTGACCGCCTGTAGGCTTGAAACACAAACAGATGACGCCGCCAGTTTCAGAGTTATAATAATGCCTTATTTTGCATGTGCCACTTGTTGCTGCCTGCCTTTGTTCGATCATTGTTATTTAACCGGGCATTTATTCCGTTCGTGTTTATTGATTCGATCGGGAACGTGAGATGAGTTTGATTTTGCTGTGTAACGATCCCTGCGTTCTGGAACTATATATATGATTAACGTACCTCGCTTTGTTGATAGCTACTTAAAGCACAAAGTCGCTACTAAATGAAGTTAAGTGACTAATTCGTCGAATTTAGGACCAATAAATGGCCGATTCAAGATTTGGTTCAAGTGGCTCGACCACAGGGCTTGACAAAGCATTTCAGAACTAATTAGAGAGTTGTAATGTCATTCTAAACATTTTATTTTTTTCCATAGATAACAACTATGGTTTCGCCTTGGCTTGAGAAGCAGTGCACCCGGTATAATGGCAATACCTTCAAAATACATCGTAGTTCACTGCAGTTAAGCATAACAAGTGTCTACAAACTTGGTAACAAAGCTTAGCTCAGTATTGATCAATAAAACTAATTAGATACGTATCAGTGTTTATCAATTTTATGAAAGAAGTATCGTTGCCTCATTAATTTGATTTATGTGATGCGCCGGATAATTTTATGACTTGAACATCATTTGATATTACTGGTACCTACTAACAATTGTTGCCTCATCTCCTTATCTGAATGCTTAACTGTCTGTGTCCCTCTCTTTAATATTTTCTTATTTTTCCGCTATGCATTACTGACACATAATGCTACGTTTGACTATGTATACAAATTGGAGTATTGTTTACACAGTTTTTCTGCGACTCATTACTTCAAAGTTAATATTGTCCGGGGTTCAAATAGTCATGCTGAGTTTTAGCGATCGTTAAAATACAAAAATACGATAAATTGGGGTGACTTTAGTCATAAATGTGTCCTCCACACAGTACATTGGTGTACGGGTATCGAAGGGTAAACGGCGAAGTGACTTAAGCGCCATTTTGGGCGTTAATGGGTTACATACATCGTTGGAATCAACGAAGTTTCCATCGTCTTTTGAGCTAGGTTTCGTGCAAAGTTACCAAAATGTCGCTTGATCCAATTCGCCTTTTAACCGTCAATATATAAAACTTAACACAATTCTAACGAAAATACAATAATAAATGTAAAAGCGTTCGGTCCGCTCGTTCAGGGCCGGATTAAATATGAATTTTTGTACAAAACATCGATTTCGCAAAGTTCAACGCACTGATCAAGTTTTGCGCCATAATTGCGCGTTGGCCGGCCATTTACCAGAAATATCCGATAAATATTTGTGCTCGTCACAGACGCAGACGGCTTCAGCGCGCAAAAATATGACGTGTTTCACTAACATTGTGCTGTATAAAGATACCTACGTAATATCATACTACTGGTTCCTAGTTTATGAGGCTTGCGCTAATGCATTCTGGTGTGTTGACATATGTTCCTTATAAAATAACAAAGTAACGCACTTAAGGCATACCTACCTACATACATGACGTTTACAGGATACATATAAATAAGTTTATAAATATTGTGAAATATTACCCTTGTAAATAAAGTTTATAATTAGGTAATTGCATGACTGTGTAGTCGAAACGGTTGCCGGTAAAACACTTTACAAAAAAGACTTCCAACGGCAGTAGTCCTTGCGTAACCCCCATTTTCCCTTTCGACGACAAGAATATTAATGGTGTCTGAAAAATATTGTTTCCAAGGACATTTATTTTATGATGTGAGTGATTGTTCGGAGGTTCAGGTTGCTGTACCACCGCCAACGTTGTTCAATGTACCTTCCTATGTGTAAATTGCAAGTGTTTTTTCATGTGTTTGACTAGCACACTAGGTAGTTAAATACAAGACAAATATATTCTCTTCTGTAGTATCTAAGTCTATCTGAACATGTATTGTACGATGTATTGAATGAATTATAGTCTGAACACTCTTTATTCAATATTTTTTGCTGCAATCTTTATAAATATTTAGATTTTAAATATGTATAAAATTAATGGCACGTCGTATCATAACTTAGTTTAATATTATGATTTTTTATAATACCTGTTTAATCGCTACCAAATTAAAACCATAATTAAATACAACCCTATATGCAAGTCATTAATTTAGAAGTAAATGTTTATTTCATTTTTATATTAAAAAAAAATAAGATGCGTGTTAAGTCAGTAAATTATTATTATTGTCACATAGTCAAGTAAGTTGTTTAGGCCTTGTTTGCAGAGATGAGGGGCCATATCTCACAATAGTTACACAACCTCAGACCAAAGACAACACGCCAATAACTCGATCTTACTCAACTACCCGTCCCAAACCATCAAATTCTACATAATATACATTTTATAGTGTTGTTAAATTGATCATATTTACATATTTCCACAGCGATAGTGAAATATGCATGGAACTGGTTCCATTATTCTTTGCACTGGGAACATTATATGTTTGGTCGTAAAATGGATATCTTTAAAGCTTTGAGTTCATCTTGCTTGGGTTGTTGTGACGTCATTGTTCTGATGATAATATCGTCAGTGCCTGATGATGTAGGTGTGACGCGTTATTGAATTTCTAGTTAATCATTACAGATACGTTTATTGTAAGGCGGAACGTCAGACGGCCTCGTTGGGAGTGGCGTCTCAGGAAGCCAGGCACTTCCGAGCGGAAGTCGCTGCAGACAGAGGACTTGCGTCACTTCCTATCGGCCTCAACGAGACGCCTTGTGTGTTGGGACCATTGGGATACCGACAACTAGTTTCGTTTCATTCCGTATCACTTCCAGTTTGAAATGACAAATGGAATTTGTTTACGAACGTTCCGTAAGGTCGGTTGATATGATTGATTGACGGGCGTTTCTTTGCGGAAATCCATTGTAATATAATTAGGTAGACAAACCTACAACTCCCCCTCAGGCTTCCTTGTCTTCCCCTTGTTGTGTCTTTGCTTCCTTGGACTCAGACCTTGTATCTTTACTAAGTTACGACTTGGGAGTCTAGTCTCGTTGGCCTCTATTATCCATCAACTTACTTGGTTTTTTGAGCTTGACAATTCCAAAATTGCCTCTCTAATTATTTTGTTATAATCTCGCTACAACAAGCCAAGGGATATAATCGATCTAGTCTTTTCAAGGAAAAATACCGCCTGTTGCAAATACTTTGGTAAGTACAACTTGCTGTTATTAGGTGTCTACTTGAGAACCTGCGCTTTAATAAAATGCAACATTTAACAAATTCTTAGCGTATAATTTGATCGTGAAACTTGTTGATTGCGCGGTATCATTGGCCTCGTTTGCAAATGCTCAGAGCAAAGGGTTCGTTGGTGAGAGATCGGGCAGGATAGTTGGCGCTGTGAGGTGTTTCGCGGTAGAAGCTAAGTGACGTGGCCGGGGCGGGCGTTGCGTGGGCTTTGGAACGAGTGCGACCGGTCCCCAGGTGTCAACTCCGCCCGGCCAGAGACGCACTTCATGAAAGACTTGAAGAATGTTTGCTTTTGAGAGTCTCAAAACAAACATATTTTAATATCATATTGAACGTCACTCGAAAGCGGACTATCAATTAAAGTTTACTACGGATTTATTGCCGGTAAAGAAACATTACTGGATAAATACTGTCACAGCCTCTTATTCATGTCCAGAGTGAGGGGGAATTTTAAAAACGTCGTTATTTCTCACCTGTGCAAAACCACTAGTGTTAAATCGAATCCATGAATTCCTTGCATATAATAATTAAATATCGCGTTTTATTCAATCAGTGTTCTATAAATTAGAATGAACAAATTACAATTTTCGTGTTTGCCATCATTTTTTTAATATTAGAGAGTACTGCCCTGTACAGGTAACAATCTAAGCGGAGTCGCGAAGCTGGGAAGTCGATACGGTTATTTGCGTAAACATTCACTGCATCAGCTGAGTTACTTAGTACCGGGTTTATGTGTAATATCCTTATATAGATCTTGTCAAATAATACCCACAGCTAGTCTCCTTGCTTATTACCTACAAATTGTTAAAGTATTATGATACTTTTGTTCGCTTTCACTATCATTCTCTTGAAGTATGTACGTGTAGTCGTTTTGTATTGAACACCAGTTGGGTTTGCTAGTATGTTTAGTGGCGAGAAAGAATAGCAGTACTAACATCCCCCGCGCCAAAGCGCTATTTCTATTTGCTGAGACCGAATTGAACTTTATTAAATCATGGAAGAAGAGCATTTTGCCACGAAATATTATATTGATGACGCAAGAAAATTCAGGAACTTGTTTCATCACCACTGCTGGGCAAAGACCTCCCTCCCCTTCCTCCATTCATCTCTATTTTGAGCCAAAATAGGCCACTCCTTTCGATGGGAGTCTAGTTCATCCCGCCATCTTCTTCTGGGCCTGCCGCGATCAATCGATTTTAATATTTTTTTTGACGATTTTCATCACAAAAAAAAATAGAAAAATCAAGTGAATTCGATCGTCACAGTATGTTTAGAGCGTTAGCAGTTTTACTTCATCCCCTTTAGATTTTTTACGGGTTGAGCAACACATTGGCTGTAGACCAGCTAGAGATAATTATGTTCCTCTAATATTTTATTCAAGATGTTCCTACGCTATAAAATATTGGTGTAGTATAGGTGCGCGTGGGGTGCAAGTAGATATTTATGATGTAATCATTTGCATGCATACAACTGCAGTGTTTTCGCGTCAACTAAGGTATTGATAATGACAATCGTTTCATTGTCACGACTTCATGGTGGCAGGCGTGAGTTGGTTTGTATCCTCTTCCTTAATTATGACGTCATCAACAGTCTATTATATCAATCATGGTGATTCCGTTAAGCCCTGCCGCTCCACAGACCATTTTTTTTGCAATATCAAAACGAACTGTATTAACTCATCGGAGAGCACATTTTTAAACGAAATGTCATTAGCGACGTGACGGAATTTAAGCACGTGTTGCTGATTCTGTTCGTAGAGGGCAAGGTATGTATGAGTGGCTTTGAGAACCCTTAGGTCTTTGATTCATTTTCCCATTAAAAGTCGCCCTTCAATTAACTGATTTGATACTTCACATAAAAGGTCACGTTTATAAGCGGCAAGTGGGTCTGAAGTTTACGTGTTTAACTTTGTTAAGTTCATTTAACGACCGCTATGGAAGTCTTCTATGTTCTATATTTAATAGAATACTTGAGCACTCTACTTAGTGCTTTTCTTCATAAATTTACCAATGTGAGTAATACTAATGCTTACTCACACTGGTAAATTAATGAAGAAAAGCACTTACATGTTGCTTTTGGACCTGTTTAAGTCCTAAAGGCTAAATCACGCTATGACTACGCGTTATGTTTCTTTTTTTTAAAGCTTCTGTACATAAAAGCCAACTCATCAGCCACAACGTGTTGGCAGATGTGTAATTACTCATCATGAATCAACAGATTGTGAGACAGGTTTAGTTACTTTTAAAATATTGCAAGTTATTCTCGATTGGGTGCGAGATTTTGCGGTGTACGTACCTGTAATAACTCAATTAGTATCGTCGTTTCGACAGATTTCGTAAGCGCCCGTGCTGGTGATAATGTAATCTGTTTTATGGAAATGTTATTTGGTAAGACACGCGAGAGTTGCCATGTATCTTCGCTATAGTATACTTAAAATGTTTATTTGTATGGAGATGCGAATGATCTATCCGAGATTTTACAGAATCAGATTTGTTTTATTCACATAAACAAGTACAGGTATCTAAATCTCTACCTTTCCGATGGCGAAGAATTGGGTAGAAACTCCATGGGTTCCTTTTCTAAAAGGATTATTATAGTTTACAATTTTGTTTAATTTACCTGATTTTAAAATGATACATTTTGTCTGGCAATAATTTACATAAACGCAAACGATTCACGACTGCTATTGGTTGTACTCGTATATACTCATAATAGAGCCACAGTAAGTACGCGCGCCGAGACAAGGACTATGTCACACCAAGTCACTCTCCCTCTCGTTCGTAATGCATGCAATTGAAAGAGATAAGATATATATATCTCACATTTTGTCTTGTCACAATCGGCTGTGCTACTATGTTGAAATTTGGACAGTCGATACATACTATATACATACTTTGACATGTGGCCGCATGGATTTTACCACAGAAATAATTAGGGTTCCTAAATTACGTAATTTAATTATCTAGCAGTGGTAGCCGAGTGATAGGACGCACGCCTTGCAAATCAAAGTGTGCAGGTTCAAACCCCGGCTCGCACTGGAATTTATGTGCGAATCTCATTTGTATCCGAGATTATCACTTGCTATGAAACGGTGAAGGAAAACATCGTGAGGAAACCTGCACGTCTGAGGGAACTTGACTAGTTTTCGATAGATGTGTGAAGTCTGCCAACCCGCACTGGGCCAGCGTGGTGGACTATGGCCAGAATCTGTCTCGCATTGAGGGGAGGCCCGTGCCCAGAGCCGTGGGTCGTTAAAAAAAGGGCTGTAGTAGTAGTAGTAAATTACGTAGGGACTAGTTCGCGGGGTGCAGCTAGTCTTTATATATATTGACACAGAGTTCGTTTTAATATTGGCAAACATTAAGATGTGCGTGTCCTGACGCCCCAATGTGTGGTGTGGATATTCGTTCGTTAAAAATACTAATCGTTGCGCAGCATAAGTGTGTGCACATCTTATTTGTAATTTGATAGATTTGTAATCAGTTTGTTAGTGGCAAGCGCTATCATTGTCCCTAATGCACTATCTAAGTGGCATAACTACTATCACTGCGTGCTTAATCTGTTCCGGTTTTGATAACGCCTGCAGGCAACCAACAAAATTTCTAGTGAAATATCGATACTGGATAGGCTTATGTAATTATTGCGATAATGTAATGTCAGGTGCGAACCTATATTACCACAGACGACACTTCCATATGAAATTTAAAGAAAGAAAGAAAGAAAACATTTATTCAGCACAGACACAAAGAACACAGAGAATACATAACTTAAAAATAGGTACAAAAAAAAAGGAAAAGAGCTCAGTGTGAGCTGTGCCGAAAAGGTAGTGGCTCAGCACATGCTGTAGGAGCATATAGCTTCCCCCAGCGCTGATTTAGACGTTTTAAATAAAATAAAATAAAAAATCGCCGGATAATACATACTCATCGTATGACCCTAAAACTAAGCAAACTTTGTACTATGGGTACCATACAATGGACTGAGGGCGATCCCAGTTACACCCAGAACAGGACCCCAAGTCCCCTCACACTATCGTTGTGGAGTTGCTATGACTTCATTTTTCAAGGCATATATATAATATATATATATACATATATAATAAAATATATTGTTGTCATGCCTTGAAAAATGAAGTCATATATAGCTGGAATATGGGCAGTGTATACCTATATTAGAAATTGACACCAAATACCCATTAGACTATTCATATTCTAGTCACCATTGAATAAAGATGTTGTTTTCATGCCTTGAAAAATTAAGTCATACAACTCCACAATGATAGTGTGACTTGGGATTCCGAAAAGACCATTTTCCAAAATTGGCCACCAGTGGGAATAGAACCCAAAACCACCTGGTTCAGTGAGTCGAGCGGCCTACATTCAAACCACTAGACCAAGCCGTCTTCATGAAGTAGGTAACTTTGTTTACGTATTGTATTGATTACAGACGCTAGCTATGGTGCTGTTGTTAACTGGTCGTCGAACAAAAAGCCTCTAACATGGCTTCTTCTTCTTCTTTTTTTACGAAATGAATGAACTGATGATATTTAATGGAATAAGATGAGGAATGGCTCCACCTGCGTTAAGCGGGTATTTCAGCCAGTGTCAAGTAATTAATAGCAAGAGCAAATTTAATAAATACACATTATAAACAAAAATGGATGATGACAATGATAAAGATGGCGGATGAATCCACTTAGATAGCCGAAGACAAAATAAAAGTCATCACCAAAGTTATCGTTATGAGCTGATTGTTGAAAATTAAACCATACCCCAATGAAGCAAGGGGTGTTTTAGAATGTGTACAGCACCCAACAGCTGTCATCCTGAAAATAATTTTACTCCATTGTGATAAAGTTTAATATTCTGTGTGTGTTATATTTGATGCTGACTGCACAAGAATGAGTAAAAGTTGTCCAGGATACGAATATATTTGTTTGTTAAACATAATCTTTCGTGACTTATCGCTCCAACGACTACCTATAGTGTAGAGACTACTGTATTCTTGAATATCAAAATCTATACTCCAAGTTTTTTTTTTTTGTAATAGCTAAAGCCAGCCACACTGGGCCGTCAAAAGTCGCACGTTAAAATATTTGCAAATGTACTCTGTGTATATTTATATGTCTATGTTTACATATATACATAAATATTGTATGTTTTACATAAAAGCCAGGCCCTCACGCATCGGATGATGGGTCGGGGGGCTCATCATCCATTGCACGGCTTCATCGGTCTGGGAGACGGTCGGGGTTGTACCAGGCCGTCTCTTCTCAGCGCCGCGGCGCCGGAGACCCAGCCATTGTTGGGTTATCCGCTGGTGCGTCGCGGTGCATGCGAAAGCGATCCCGTGGCGCCCCGATATATATATATAGGTATACGGCCTTCTGACGGGACTCCCACATAACCCTGTTACTCCCTCCGAGGTGGCAGGGTATCCATAAATGATTTTTCGACGATAAAAAAAAGGCCCTCACGCATCAATTCGTTTGCTTATCAATGTCATACTAGTATAATGGCAGAAATAACGTTTTACATGAGTCAAACAAATTCAGAATATGCAGTAAGTTATGCCGATATAAAAAAAAACGTTATTTTTAAAATTCATAAGATCACGGAATTTCTTGCCGGATCTTCTCAGTCGAGATAGTGCGTCGATCCGATAGTAACATAGTAGCATACAAGTAAAAAACAGGCCAAGCGCGAGCTGGACTCGCGCACCGAGGCTTCCGTAGGTATCTAAAATGTGAAAGTACCGAACATTACTTTAACGAAAAGATAAACTGGATAGAGAACAAACTTAACTTTGCCGTTGGTATACTGGTGTCCCCATACAAAGTAAGTTTGTAATATCAAAAAAACATTTTCTTACAATAAATTTACAGATTTCGGATGTTTCCTTTACTTGTGCTATAAGACCTTGCTTCTTGCCAAATTTTATGATTCTACGTAAACGGTAAGTACCCTATAGGTTTTTGATTCCCGTGCAAATGTACTGAAAATGCAACATAAACCGCCGTATCTTTTGATTACGTTAAGCTAGGAGTTAATTTTTTTTAGGGCACCATGGGACCGCAGACATAAGTCTCTGTTATAAATTACAACTTGATACCTTCACGTGTTTCTGAGAAAAAGGGTCTTGATAGACAGACAGACAGACGGACAACAAAGTGATAATAAGGGTTCCGTTTTTTCCTTGTTAGGTACGGAACCCTAATAAAAAAACTTGTAAGTGACTTTGAGCTCGTTTTGGCGTAGGCAAAAACTAGACGCGCACATATAGACGCTCCAGTATGCGGGGGGCTTAATATTATTACGATTGCGGTTTGAATAGGCAACGCGTAGGTGTGCGAACCGGTAATACAAAATAAAATTATAACTTTTTATCACAGCCAAACTTCTGAATACGATTAATTAAGTATTCATTAACGATCCAGTGGATTGTGATCGGTAACTAATGAATATGTTCTAGGATGTGGATGCGGGAGTTTGTATGCGCGGGCGCACGCGTCGCCCGGTCTTCTTATCATTGGATTCTCACAGTAATTTCCAATATGTTTCAAGTCCATTGCGTGTTTGTAATACTTGAAAGCGGTTGCAGGTGAAATAAATCAGACAATACTTGCCTAGTAGGAGCGAGGTAGCCAGTCACTGTTCCTAAGGCTATATTCACACGATAAAACCGGCTGCCCGAAAAAAAGGCAGAACAGCCCCCAAATACTTTTGGCAATACCAAAACGAGCTGTATTGACTCATTGAAAAAGTTCATTCTTCAACAAAATGACATTCACAGCGCGAGTGAAATTTAACGCGTTGGGGCGTGGCTTATATCACAGAAATTCAATCGTTATTTGTATTGACAGAGAGTTCGTTTTGGCATTGGCAAACAAATTGACGCTCGTCTTTTGACGTTCCAGGGTGCGCGGGACTATGGAGGGTAGAGTAAAGGAGTGTCATTTAGGTATTGAAAAAGTGTCTAATAAGTCGGTAAGTGCTATTATGGACTTTTTGCTGTTATGCCAGATCAGCGAATCAGCGATTTTTCCGATACCGGTTTATTCCCGGGGGCGTCGATAAGTCATTTATCGACACCAGCACCATTTTCTACCCTCCATACGCGGGACTTTACCTATGGGGGCGTTCACACGAGCTGCTGGTATAATAATATGGAAGTCAGGATAATATGTATTGGCAGTACACATCCGAACTATCTCGTATTTTTTTTATTTTAATTTAATAATAATTTATTCATATCAAGTAACTTACAGTTGGGTACTTAATTTAACTTAGTATAAAGTAGGTTGCCTTACCGTGTGCATAAAGCCGCAGTATTTGTTTTCCGATCACGTACTCAACCACGGTAGGTACCGCGTGGAGGTATACCCATGGTTTTGTAAGGCGATACGTCGTGTTTTACACAGTGCTGCCACGGTGATGTAATCTATCTGTTGTAAGACAATGTCAAGGTCTAATAAATTTCACTCGGCTACTGGTAGGTATGTCAGCAAAGAAACTGATAACGTTTTCCGAAACGTTTGAGTAACTAAGTAGTAGTCTTTTATTAGGGTTCCGTACCCAAAGGGTAAAACGGGAACCCTATTACTGAGACTTCGCTGTCCGTCCGTCCGACCGTCCGTCCGTCTGTCACCAGGCTCTATCTCATGAACCGTGATAGTAAGACAGTTGAAATTTTCACAGATGATGTATTTCTGTTTCCGCTAAAACAACATATACTAAAAAATAAATATTAAAGAGGGCTCCCATACAATAAACATGATTTTTTTGCCGTTTTTATAGATAATGGTACGGAACCCTTCGTGTGCGAGTCCGACTCGCACTTGGCCGGTTTTCATTACCTACGTCCTAAATCGTTATTTTCTAACTGTACTTCAGGCTATAAGTGTATTGTTATCGACACTTGTATGTTATGTTTATAAATTATTTAATCATAGATAAAGTATTTATGTAATGTAATAAATTATTCATTATGTTTAGTTGGGTAAGTAAACTTAGGGCAGAATTTTTGATAAACGGAAAAACTTATAGGCAGTAGAAATATCTAACAATGCAATTTTTCAATCAACAGGTAGGCTTTCTAAGACATGTAACTCGATTATCCAAAGAATCAATGTATTATTTGATAGATAGAGAAATAGCTAAATAAGTTTATTCGTCACGTTGCTATTTGACTGACTGTGACAACACAATGTATCTATAATTTCATTTTTATTTAATTCATTTACAATCAATACTAATTAACTTTGATATATTCTCGTAATATACTTAATAATCAAATATATTTTACTATGGTAAGTAGACATGTAATTTATACCTGCCAATTATCCCTCCACTTTTTAAAGTCACATTCAGTGCATACAAATAAAAAAGTAATTAACCAGCTCGTTAGTGTTGTTAAACAAAAATAAACAACGCACTTTGGAACTTGATAACTGCAATTGTGCAAATCCGTTTAGTTTAAATACAGCTTTAAAATAAACATGATCAGGTTTTTAGACTTAGCATTGAAACTTGTATATTTAGGGTTCCGTACCCAAAGGGTAAAACGGGAGCCCTATTACTAAGACTTCGCTGTCCGTCCGTCCGTCCGTCCGTCCGACCGTACGTCCGTCCTTCCGTCTTTCACCAGGCTGTGTCTCACGAACCGTGATGGTTAGACAGTTGAAAATTTCACAGATTACGTATTTCTGTTGCCACTATAACAACAAATACTAAAAAACAGAATAAAATAAATATTTAAGGGGGCTCCCATACAACAAACGCGATTTTTATGCTAGTTTTTATAGGTAATGGTAAGGAACCCTTCTTGCGCGAGTCCGACTCGCACTTGGCCGGTTTAATTTTGTTTATTCTTGTTCACATTTAACATTTAGTTTTTGTTGTGCACGATCATTGATATGTTTATAAGGCGGTATGTTGTGTTTTTTTGCGCCTCTAGTGTTTGGGCGAGGCAGACTTGCGGGCGTTATAACCACGGAACCAGTTTACGTTGGGAACAGCATTTAGAACCTGTAAAGCCCAAATTGGGGCGTCAAAGTTGCGCGTCTAGATATTTGCCAATACTATAACAAGCCGAAGCTTGAAGTTAACTGACAAACAAGTGTTATATTAAAGTTGCATTAAGTCTCTACTGACTGTGTTTAAATAAAATGGTATATTTATAATTGTTATTTCTTTAGTTTATATAAGTATAAATGAAAAAAATATATATATTATTTTTGTATATATTGACTAATGAAAAAATATCCGCAAAAGATGTTTGTGCGAAAATCGTTAAAATACCTATAAAATCTTATAGAATGAATCAAAATACCTACATTAGATAATTGTACAGATTTTAGGTGATAATATTATTGATTATTTGTATATATTAAAATCATAAGGCTCAAACTACGATGCCATAAAATAACAAATCATTAATTCGTTCTTTATCGCTATCTATTTCAATGTAAGCTATTTGAGTCTTTGCAGACAGTGTCCGCTAGATGTTTCCTTGTGTATGTTGTATGTGTGCGTACACTGCGCATTATGCAACTTGTCTGCGCGGATGGTCGTTAAATCCTACGCTTTATGAAGTGTGTGTGCTGTAACGATTAGGGTCGCGGGTTATACTACAGACCTACTTAATCCTATTCAAAATTATTTAATATCCTGTACCTATTATTTGAATATTGAAAGTAACTTCCTAAGTTAAAAATATACTCGCACATATTTGATTGTCTATCACCTTACCTACCCTCTTCTTGTCTTACGTCATATGCTCCTTAATCTGTTGGTTCGTTAAACTCATGTTTTGTTAATTTGAGATTCAATTAAAAATCCAATTCCCATAGATGAAGGTAACGGACACAATTGACCTAAGTTCTTAAGAATCTTTAGGTCAGGCAAGCCCTTTTTTACGGATGTATCTGCACTTTTTCTTAATTTTTCTTACTAGAGTTATGAGATTATCTTATAACTAAACTAGTAGTCCCTTTAGCCCCGTTCTCGTTTTGTCGTTACCTCGTTATGACATGTAACGTCGAAATAAAGATCATAGATTCGCAAACACCTGTTACTCGATTCTAATTTTTGGAGAAGATGAGCGATCAAAATGATCCAAGGTTACATCCCTATTGGTGTCCCGATCATGTTGCCTAACCAATTTATAGCTTATACCTCGGTTCATAGGTGATCGATCCGGCTTACAATGTTACATAATTTTATACCCACTCCGCACGTTACATAAGGAAACAATTATTGTTATAAAGTGACATTGATTTAATACGATATTGGTTTAAAGGACCTTTTAACTATCATTTTTATGACGTCAGGCTAACGAGATGTATTAAGTATGTAGATACTTACTACTTCTTAAATCCTGGTACAAATATAGAGATGATGATAATATAGAGAATATTTTAATTAATGTTCTAACAATTTGTTATTTATAGTCAGCATTTAACCTATGTGGTCGGTGGACGAGGAAAACAATGGACCTGTTTTCCTTTCGTTACCCTTCGTTTGCACTAAGGAATCAAAACCAATTATTGTTGCCGTCTCCAATATTTTTACGGCACGACATCGAAACGCTTATATAAAAATCGGTGAGTTAGGTATCACATAAATAATATGTTATATATATGTATAATAATAATGTGGTGTGCAACTATAACAAAACGTAATAAAAAAATATTCAATGTTTCAGGTAAGATTATTATGTGTTTGTGCTTTGAGCAGTTACTTATATAGTATATATATTAGCTGTAAACGTTTTTAAATTAAAATTGTAGTATAAAAATAATCACAGTTAGTCTTTTGCGTATTATATTAATAACAGTGCAGTTGTTTGGAATAGTTTTTAAATCTGTTACATCAGAAAATGATTGAAAGAGGTTTGCAACAAGATTATGATACCGCCGGTGCTAATATCAATTTGAGTTAAAGCTGCTAACGTAGTACCTATCCATCATCCACCCATCTATTGGAAGACGCCTACATTTAAATGGGTGAATTTCAACATCTATAAGTTTTTACCTAATTTTGGTGTATTTTTTTGTTTTTACACTTTTAGGTAAACTCATTCTATGCTTAGCTAGAAATACCTATTTGGCTGCATGAAATGCTAGAAAAGTCTAATTAACCTTGAAAATTAATTATATATTATCAACACCTAAATTGCCAATACACCAAAATTGATATTTAACACCAAAATTAGATTGTTTAATTATTATAAAATAAAAAAAATCCTTTTTCATAATAAATGTTTTATTAAAATATTTTATAAATCAAATAATAAGTTTATAAAAATGGGCTTTAACAATCAACAACAAAATATTTATTTCTCGTACAGTTTTTTAAAATATTATAATGAGATTGAGATTTCTTTATACATTTTACTTATTTTTTTTTAATATTATAGATTAATTGGTTAAGTTAAAAAGTATCGCAATCCTCACTATCATTACAATCTTCATCATTATCATCAATAAGTGGTTTTATTAAATTATCTTATAAGTAAATCAACATAGGTAATGAGATCGTAAAAAATTGCTTTAATAATCTACAACAATCTTGTTTTCCCATATCTACTCTAATGTTATAATAATTAATATAATTTTTCATTTTTATCTATTTCTACATTAAATCAAAAAATATTTAAATCCTCGCTATCATTATCATGTTCTAAAGAAGAATATACCTTAAATTAGCAGAAGAAGAACATAAGCAAATTTTCGTTTTTGGTATTTTCTAAGTTTATCATTAAGTTATCTTCTTAATATAAAAGAGTTTGTTGAAACATCTGATACTGGACTATTTCGCGCAAAACTTGAAACTGTCAAATGTATGCTGCTGATACTAGGAGCGATTTGTGGCGAAGATGGTCGATAAATTGGAGTACTTGACTGATCAATACAAAGAGCTCTTGTTTCTGGCTTGGAATTAATCATAGTAGAATTTATTTCTGAAATACAATTAGTGGAACTGTCGACAAGTGGTTCTACTCAAAGAAACTTCCGGGAACGTAAGATTCTAGAAGACTTCTGACGAGTCTGCAAACTGGACAATTGTGTCTGGGATGTAGTTGGTTAGCCTTTCAGAGCGAGGCATTATATTTTCACAAATCTAGCTTGATGGCTTAGTGCATGTTAGTTGTATTCTTTTTTTCCTTTCATAGTATGCTTTAAAATATACCCGATTCCTTTTTTACTGAGCTCTGCGAGCACGTGGTGGCATTTCACTCAAATGTACAATTTTTCCTTCCGCTTTTTTTCGATGGTATATTTCTCTTTCTTTTCTTCATATTTCCTCTAGTTTCACAGGATCATTCTTATTTTCTATTCCTCTCTGCAATTTTTTTTCCCTAAACTCTCTGCTTGAATTGATTTTGGCTTTTATCTTTGGCATGCTGAATTAAAACTTTTTCAGTATTTATCCATTTAAACGGTTCTGTATCAAATTTGCAATTTATTAATCACACTGATTCATATATGCAGGTATAACTATGTACAATATAGCAGACTTAGTATATTTTTTAACTTTAACTATACATTATATAGTACCTAATAACAGTGAAAACTAATTTTGGTGTAACTAATCAATTTTGGTGGTTAGTAAAACACCACCAAAATCACCAAAATTGTACCACCAAAATTAGAATCGTATAGAATAAATTGATTTAAAAAAATACTATTAAGAATATAGTAATTATATTGCATATATTTTAAACAAATACCGAACCTATAAACTATACATATATATCAAAACATACAATAAGATTAAAACGTGTTAAATTACCAACACAAAAATTGCAGGATTTTTGTCAGGAGATTAAACAGAGACTTACTTATGTTTTTGGCGAGAAATCGAAAGAAGGTGGAACACGACTGGCACTGGTTCGCGTGAGCACCTGCCTGAGCGGTTCGAATGATGGTAGTATCGTCCTTTTAGGTACCCTCAATACGATTCACGTGATGTTTTTGTTACGTACACCAAAATTTAAAATTTATCGCGGACGGACCTTATATATTTTTTCAGAGATTGATATATCACTAAATACTACAAATTAAATTGTCAAGGGATACAAAAAATAAGGCGGAATTAAGATAAAATTAGATATATCCTGTAAATTAATGGAGTTTTGATTAAGCTGTGGTTATTCCCAAAAAAACAGGTTATGGACGAACCACCAAACTTAGTATTAGATGGAAATACCTTTTTTGTATAATCACAGAAATAATTACGAATAACATTATATATATTACTTTATTGGGATAGATAATAGCTTTTTACACAAAAAAAATCTTCACTGTATCTTAACTTTAAGGTATGGTTTTCAGTCCCGCCGCCTAAATATTACGCTTGAGAAATTCACTCAAATAAAGGTCTAGCTAGGTGATTACATGCAATCTGTAAATTTAAACATGCGTTAGTAAATATATAGAAGTAGTAAACAGTAAAGGAAAATGACATCCCGCTCAGGTAACTGAACTTACTTTACCTCATTGCTTGCATAAAATATTGGCACTCGTCCAAATAAGTCCCAGTTAGCGGATTATGTTATATCCAAACAAAATCGATGACTCAGATCTTTATAAAGCTGGTACAAAGATTTCTAAATATTTTCTGATGTTGGCAATAACTACCCACTATTCTGCGTTTTCAAAATCAGATATATTTTTAACGTTTAATTCTTATGATAATATTCAGAAATAATTTATTACTAGGCTGGAAATTAGTAATGAGTAGGGAAACAATAACGCGGCGAAGAATTTTTAAAATTCTAAATACCAATACCAATCAAAATGTTTTACTTCCTAATTTATATAGTTTTGCTCCATTACATTGTGTCGTAACCCACATTTATTTTGTAAATAATAATTGTAAATAACTTCATTTCATTGTCAAACAACTTCATTTCAATTTCATTGTAATTTTTTTACAAAATTTTCAAGAAAACTGTAAAGTCTGTAACTGACTCTTGAGTCATTTTCAAATATGAGAATCGTAGGCTGAATAGTAATATAGCGTTTTATATCCTAAAAAACGTGAAACAAAAACTGCAATTCTTTACAAAGATGCTACGTTTCCTGACAGCTTGAACAAAAAAATAATATAAAACATAAAACCAATGTTTTTCTCATACAATTATGATACATTATTTAACATGACCCGGATATTCGATTATCTGTGCGTCTACTAGACTTTAAAGCATCCACTTATCTGTATTGTATAAAAAAAATACAAGGAAGTTAATAAAGTAGCAAAAGTTTTTATTTCAACTCAAGGATTCACGACGCGTCACTAGTTCATGTTTTTTTGTCATGAACAGGTAATATTCAAATGTAACAAATAAGGCGATGTCTACCTACTTAACAATTAATTAAACATGCCAAATCCGGTATCACATGCGATTAGTAGTTATTGACGTGAGTGAATATTAAGTTAAATATAAAATCATTATACCAGGCTTACCAAGATATCTACGCATGGAAGTGCATATTTTTAAAAGGTTCATATTACATATTTTTTTAATTTAAAATCATATTATTTATTCTAATTTGCGTTATCGTAAAAAATGCTCGCAAGACTCGTGTAGAATAATTTGTAACCATGCGTTTTTACTGAGATTTTAATCTTCAAACTAACAAGGTAAACAAGATCCTTTATTGAGGTTTTTCGATGAGATTATTTTAAATTGTTAATTAAACTATAGTTATTAAATCATATTACTAGTAACAAACAGACTTAATTTTTTAAAATATTATTAGCTTTACAAGGTTATCTCATTACCTACTAGTCCTGTTAGTACCTCTAACTAAGTTTTGCTTGTGTTACGTCAATAGACAGGGCTAACCTGGAACCTCTTAGTTACGAGTCGGGCACATCCGATCAATAAACTATTGACATAATTGCTCCCATATGAACTCAAAAGGCGATTTCGTCATATTATAAATCTAATCTTGCCTAACTAATGAAGAGAAATAATTTCACATAGTGTTTGCAGGGGGTTTTATCAATCAGCTATGACTGTTCAATATTTTAATGTCTCATTATGACGAGTACAAGTCAGACGATAATGTAATTGCCACTTCTTACATAGTTCCGTAATAGTTGGAATTGTTTAAAAACAATTATGATATAACCAGATTAGGATTGCGTTTTCAGTTACACAATGAATTATCAGAAGCTGCATCTATCATTAACTAGTGATCATCTTGTCAAGAGAGTGTAATAGGGCTATTGTCTTCGTTATATAGACGTGAATAATCTTACCACTTCGGTGACTCTAGATATCAAATGAGGGATAAATAATGTGTTAGCACTCCAACTAAATACGGCACGGACCTGCTAACAGTGGAGAGTATAAAAGAGGAAACCGTGATGTGAGACGATAATAGTAAGACAGATCAAAGGTGGTAATTCCGAACTTAAATTAGAATAATTTAAAGTGGACATGTGCTAAATATAGGTATCTCTGGCTCGACCATTCCAACGTAAACATAAATATAACCGATTTCCCGTTATTTTCGTTGACTCACTTTGTGACAGATGTAAATAAAACCGTATATATGGAGCCACCTAAAAGACGGCTCTACGTTCACACTGCTGATATTTTTTTCAAAAGCACAGACCGAGGCGAAGTTATAAGCTTTTACCGGCATTGTAGCGTCAATTAAATCGTTCAACATGGCTAAACCTAGACACAGTGTAAAAATACAGGTGACTTTTTAGTTTCCCGTTTGTTTGTTTGTAGATTTGTTTTGAATTGGAAAAAGTAGAGACGTTAATTAGGTACCTACTTAATTTCATTTTCCTGGTTGCCCCTAAGGTCGTGATAAAGAAAAGCATTCTTTATTATGGATTAGTTCAGCTTTATAATAAATATGTAATATATTGAACGTTAAATTTGATATTAAAATATTCAATTTAGTTAGGAACCACATGGCAAAATCCACGATGCCAAACAATAGCGCGCACAGATTATAATCGAAACTCAACCTTGAGTTAGGTTATAAAACTGCTTTGTTCGCGATGCACAATTTATGTGTTAAAATTGATCATCTACGCAATACGCGTAATGCGTAGCCACTTTGTTTACTAACATACCTACTATGAATGCGATATAACTTTTTTGCTCACATATCAATCGTTTACCATTGAAGGCATAAACGGCTCACCAGTTATACGAGTATGTCACCTGTCGCATACTATACAGATAACGAGTCAAATGGAATGCTCTCTGAACGTGATCTACTGAATAAAAGGTTGCAGAAGTGACACTATTTTAATCTTACTATAATTAGTGCTGTTTTCTGATGAAAGAGACAAGAAATATCATCTGTCTTTTGTTACCCGAAAGACGTCTTCTTCGTACCTTTTCAGTAAATGTCATTTTTGGGAAACTATATAAACAGTTAAAATTGAAGTATCAGTTTATAATGCCAAAATTGTATTAATTACGTATGAAAGTATATACGGTACTTATATTAAGGACAGTCCTGGATTGGCCCATAAGCTAAATAAGCAATGGCTTAGGGCATCCTGTCTAGGGGGGCCCGAGAGACAATCAAGAAAAAAAAACCGGCCATGTGCGAGCTGGACTCGCGCACCGAGGCTTCCGTACCTAAACTGTGAAAACACCGAGCATTACTATAACGAAAAGATAAACTAAAGAGACAAACTTATCTTTGCCGTTGTATACTGGAGTCCCGATACAAAGCAACTACAAAATAAGTTTGTAATCGCAAAAAAAAACATTTTCTAACAATAAATTTAGTTTTCGGATTTTATCCTTTACACCGCCGTAACTTTTGATTGCGTTAACCTAGAAGTTTGATTTTTTTAGGGCACCAAGGGCCCGCAGACATAGTCTCTGTTATAAATTCAGGGGTAGAAACGGGTCAGTAAAGTCAGTTTATTTAATAGTGGTCACTAACAGTCAGTTTTTTCAAAAAATAGTCAGTAATGTCAGTCGTTTAGACTCGGTAAAACGAATATGGTGAGCGCCGCGACGCCGTATAATGAGCGTCGCGGAAAATTTGGCATTCATTCACCACAATTTGCCACTAGTTAATTTTGAGTAGGTACTAAACTAATAAATAAAACAATCATTTTTGGCGTGCGATTATAAAAATAAACGGTGTCCACCTATTGTGGTATGATTTACCTTGTGTAAAATAATGAGATTTTTTAAAAATATTTTACTATCCGGTATCCGGCCGGATACCGAATTACTATCCGGTATCCGGCCCACAGGGGAAGATTTCTTAGGGCATCAAGTTTTACTACTTTTACTTTTATGAAGTTTTTGTCTGTTTGTTTGTTCAAATTATCCAACGCAGCGGCTGGACCGATTGTGATGGGACTTTCACGGGGGGATAACAATGTTGTAACTTAGGTATTTTATTTTTCTAAATTTCACTCAGACAAACTCGCATGTAACAGCTAGTCAATAATAAAGACAGTTATGTTCCAACAATCAGCGATCGATGAACAGTTTTCAACATCGAAAACATACAACGAACTCGCACCTCTCAATTCATGCCAAAAATATTTACACAATTTGAATAAATTTACAACAACATATTCAACGTAAAAATGTTTATTTGTAATGTAAAATTTGCCGAGTATCGCTCGCATACTGAAACAAAGAGAACACATATTGCGACCACATCCAATGTTATTTTCACTTTGTTGTTTTGGACAAATATCCGGCACCCTACACCTTGTTTTATTTAGTGCACAATGTATTATGTGTTGAAAACTTTTTGTTTAAAGCTCGCATTGATTTCATGAAGGTTTACGTACAACCAATTATTTAAACACCGCGGACTTAGTGACATACGAAAGTAGCGCCACCTACCGGGTCAAATTGTGAATCTAAACCATTAAGGGCGCCATCCAAACGCATACAAAAAAAAACATTCAAATCGGTCCAGCCGTTTAGTTCAGTGACATACACACGTATAGAAGAAATATATATATAAAGAAGATAAGCATAGTTCTTGCTACCGATGCTCCAGAAAAAGGGAGTTCTGTGTCACCAATAACTTCATAATACTCGTATTAAAGTACCCTTAATACTGCTCACAGGCAGAATATTTCAATAAAATTAAATTAAAATCTAATAGTTACTTCGTTAAAACCCAAATATAGAAACTAAGATGTATTGATTTTTTCAAATTGTAGACAGTTTTTTTATAAAAGCTGTCTTTTTGCGAATGAGTAAATTACTTCTGACGAAACGATGACTACTTCCGTAACTTTACAAAGCATTTGCTGCACGAGTTTTATTTATATATGTAATGTAGTTCTTCGATGCTGACTCACTTCAACATAATAATTTTATTGCTATAGAGATGCGTTAAGTGAGTAAGACACAGGCTTAACTCGGAAACTGGTTTCGGGACCTGTCTGGAAAATACCCGCGTCAAAGTAACTTGAATATGAGCTCACTAATTAATTCAGTTTAAAGTTTCAGTTGAAATTGCTTCGTTGAATTTATGCCATAATCTCATGCATACCTAATATCTTTCTAGGAAGAATGAGTGCTCTCAGCTTTCGGTAGCTTTAAGCTCCCAGTACACTATGACGTCAATGCTCGCGCGTCAGACTATATGCTCATACCAAAACGAACTCTGTGTCAATATGCATAAAGATTAGATTACTGTCTTAAAAGAAGCGCCTTGAATTAACCTTTTCTGTGAGTCCATACAGTTCGTTTTGTATGGCAAGAAATCTACTTGTTATACAGCCTATATAGCGTAAGTAAACTTTAATTATTCGTAGATCCTTTAAAATAATAAAACAAGTGCAACAAATAGATAATAATAGTAAAAGTTGTCGTATTCGCTTATTAAATACCTACATCACTCGCGTCAAGATAGGGCGCGGCAGATAAAGCGAGTTCTGTGTGATTGTTAATAACGACATACGTATAACATATACTTCCCTACTCGGAAGCGTATAAACCATACTAATTTAAGAATAAACAATGCATGACACTGGGTGCATTGGACGACATTGAAAGCAGACACACAGCAAGTGCGAATTTTAAAAATATTATCCATTATTGAAATAAATTACATGAAAAACAACACCTGAACGACGACTTGGTTTAAGCGTAAGCCGCTTAACTCACTGAACTGGGTGGTTGCGGGTTCAATTCCCGGCAGTGGCAAATTTAAAAAATGGACTATGCGGAATTAGCTCCGTTCTGGGTGTAGCGTAACCTATAGCACAAGCTGTGCTTAGTGTGAGATCATACCATGAGTATGTGTTATGTGGCAAGATATATGAATATTTATTTATTTATAAAAGGTATTTAAAACCATTTAACAGAAGGTATCATTTTGAATGACGCACAGTTCCGGCGATCTGATAATTACTGTGTCAGTTTTTGTTTGTTTTTGGTTTTATCAAAGTTAACGATTAGATAATCTTTTAAAAGAAAGACTACATATCATAAAAATTGTAATGCAAAGAGGATTGTATAGGCAGAGCTGCGGAACGAAATCAAATCTATTTAATATACGTTAGATGCCTTGTGTATATTGCTCCGCGTTCTGTCAACCATACTCTCACAAATTAAACATTCCAACTTGATAAATGGAGGACCGTATGAGCGATTACGTAACTATTGCTTTCATTTCGCGATAGAAACCGAAAATGTAGCGGTTGTTAAATACATTTCCACAACTGTTTTGATGGTAATCGATTGAAACAGATATGTAACAAAATTAGACAAACGACTGAATTACTCTACATAATGTACACTGCTCATTGTTATCAGTTATAATGTTTTTTTTTTTACTTTTTGATGCTTAATCAGTAGAGTCACATCGAATACCACAAAACAATATAAGTTTATGCAGAACATGCTGCTGTCAGGTTCAATCATATATCACAGTTTACAAAAAAATATTTATCCAATGCAAAGAATTAATTCGTTATTTACGTCATCGAAACGTCGCACGATTATAATATTTCATTCACTGTTATATATAATAGTAGGCATGTTTATTGTTACAAGTGCTTACGGACGCGTAATTCACAACCTGCGCATTAGTACACTTTTGTTTTGCTCCCTGTTGATCAAGCAACGGACACGACACCCGGTGCCAACCTTGAGAAACGTCGCAGCGCTGATAAACGACCATTCACAGCCCTGTTTATGCAAATTTATTTTATATAACTAGCTCTACCATGAGTTTATACGTTCACTACAGCTAATTTTATAGTTACACTTATAGCCGCGTCTCCACTCTGCTGAGATGAGAATGTTGAGATGTATGTGTGGAATGACGCGAATGGATAAGGGTAAGAAAGTGTAGATAGATAGATAAAGTACTCTTTATTGTACACACCAAACAAAAAAAATACAACATTCTTAGTTATAAATACACTAGCTATGTACATTGGGCGGTCTTATCGTTAAAAGTATAAAAGTAGCGCCCATAACAGAAAAAGTAAGAAATTAGAATGGTTTAGACGTGTGATGAGAAGAGATGAGATTAATGTCACTAAAAGAGGGATGAGTATAAATGTGGACGGATACAGATTGAGAGGAAAACCCGAGAAAAGATGGATGGACTGTTTAAAGGGTCAATAAATGAGATTGTGGTGAATATGTGGCGAGATGAATGGAAGAAAAAGATATACTGCGCCGACCCCAAATAATGGTACAAGGTACAAATAATGACTTATAGCTGCGTCATAGCGTGTATGGGTGAAAATGTATGTTAAATTTTTGCGGGTCCATTGCCAGCGTTGTCTATTCAGCGAACTTTTAGGCTAGGACTACATCACGCCACTCGAACGTAACTATAAAACCAGCATAAAAGGTCTCTAGTTCCTAGAATCCATGTAAAGTAAGTTAAATTATTAGCTTTAGGTGGCCGCTAGAGAGCCGTAGTATTTACTGCAAAACTATTTTACGTAGACACTAGCGATTCGTGGTATAACATGCGTAAAACTCATGGTTGAGCTAATATAAATGTATTTAATAGTTTGCTTTGTGTTCCGTTTAGTGCAATAGTTGAATAATATGCTCCTGCGCAGTTTAGTTCGTGTTTGTTTTCAGGTGGTAACCATTGGCAAATAAATAACATCATTATATCTTGTGTTCCCGCATTCTTATGGCTTGAAGCTGTATTAAAATAAATAAAATATAAAATAAAATTTCATCAATTAGTACGTTTCTTTTAAACCGGGTTCTTTTACATTTCATAGAACCTATAATATATAAATGGACTTGTGTGGTTGTAAGTAACAATGAAAAACAAAAACAAGTTCATCATATGACACCAAACTAAGCAAAGCTTCTTAATAGTACTCATAAGGGAACCATACAATACACTGGGGATAGTGCCAGTTACATCCGAACCAGGTCAAATTTCGAAAAGCCCATTGCAGAAATTTGCCGGGGATTGAACCCGCCAGCATCCGGGTTCAGTGAGCCTACGCTAAATACACTAGACTAAGCTGTCGCAATTACTATTACCAATACTTCTTTAGAAGCTATTGGGCTTTTTTAAAAAGGAAATAAGTCATCCAATACAAGAAAACGTAACTCCAACGTAACAGTATTTTCAAGGGTAACCAAGTGGAAATTGGGGAAATTGCCTTAAGACTTCGATAAATAGCCTCAGTTCCGTCTTCCGTGCTCAAAACAGCACGGGTTTTTACAGAATTGCGAAAAACAAACCACGTTTTACAAATATTTGTTGAATATCCATAATTTGCCGCCATTAGCATAATTATTTAGGTAAAATTTACGTAAGTAGCTGCTGGGCAAAACAAAGCAATTTATATTCATTAAGTACTAAGATCTTATGTATTATTATCTAAGTAACTGAATAGATAAAACATTGTTTTTTTTTTTAACGAAATGAACGAAATGATGATATTTAATGGAATAAGATGAGGAATGGCATCACCTGCGACTAGCGCGAGTATTTCGCCAATGTCAAGTAATTAATAGCAAGGACAAATTCAATAAATACACATTATAAATAAAAATGGATAATGACAGTGATAAAGATGGCGGATGACTCAGTGATAAAGATGGCGGATCTAAAACATTGTTACTAACAAATATAAGTTTAATCGATGTCACTAAGTCAAAATATTAAAGAAATGACGTTGACAGCGCTAGCGAATTTTGAAATTCCGTCTGTATACGTATGTATACAGGCTGTATCAGAACTCCGAAATAATATTTTAGGTACATGTACAGTGGCCAATATGTAAATGCATAGTGGAGGTAGATCATATATAAGTATCATAGTTTTTCGTATTTTTATCGTAGTTTTTGAGTTACAGACCTTTGAATATTTGTCACAGGTATCCTGTTGTGGTCTTAGGGAACATTCAGAAGCCTATTCAACACAACAAAATTCATCAACGAGATTCACAAATAGAACTTGAAAATTTCGCATAGGATTCGAGATATTTAAGATTTTTAAAATTGGTAACGAATAAAAATTTGAAAAATCGTCATCGAATTTCAATGATTTTTTTATACCATTCGGTTGTATATCTGATACTCGTGCAAATGGTCAAGCATTATTTCGGACTTATGAAACACCCTGTACACACATAGTTCGTTTTGGTATTGGAAAAAAAAATAGTTACGTGAGACTTTTGACGCCCCAATGTACGGGGGATGAAGACCTCTAGTGGATTTTAATTTTACAATGTACTTGTCAATGAATAGCCAACTATTCTCAAACCCCTTGCGAGATAAAGAGGTCCCGCCGCCCGATCCTATTCGTTTTATTTTTATGTGTGATGATCTCAGAACCACTCGCCCGTTACAAACCCGCCCCTCTGTAAATTAATTTATGGAGGAGCGAGTGGGTCCGAGACTTTAATGATGGATAGATAAGTAAGTATTAGAGGTAGCCGTGTGGTCGAACGCACGCCTTGCAATCGAAGTGTGCAGGTTCAAACCCCGGCTCGCACCTCTGGGATTTATGTGCGAATCAAATTTTCATCCGAGATTATCACTTGCCATGAAACGGTGAAGGAAAACATCAGGAGGAAACCTGCACGTCTGAGGGAACTTGACTAGTTTTAGATAGATGTGTGAAGTCTGCCAACCCGCACTGGGTCAGCGTGGTGGACTATGGCCCGCATTGAGGGGAGGCCCGTGTCCAGCAATGGGAAGTTAAAAGGGCTGTAGTAGTAGATAAGTAACAAGCAAAGTAAATAAAACGTGTTTTTGTGTGTGCAATACGTCTCAAAAACTGGCCAAGTGCGAGCTGGACTCGCGCACCGAGGCTTCCGTGCCTAAACAATGAAAGCACCGAACATGGCTCTAACGAAAAGATAAACTGGACAGAGAGATAATTTCAACTTTGCCGTAGATATACTGGTGTCCCCATACAAACTAGCTATAAAATAAGTTTGTAATCGCAAAAAAACATTTTCTAACAATAAACTTACAGTTTTGTTATAAATTTCAACTTGATACCGTCTCGCGTTTCTGAGAAAAAGGGTCTTGACAGACAGACGGACAACAAAGTGATCCTATAAGGGTTCTTTTTTCCTTTTTAGGTACGGAACCCTAAAAAGTTTAAGAAGATGGGGATAATTATCCTAAGTATATTAAAGCTCCGAGCAAACTTGGGTGTCAATGCAAAGTCTGTGTCAACGTGCATTAAGTTAGAATTTCTCTGATAAACACCACGCGACCTCGCGTCTAAATTCGCTCGCACTGTCAATAATATTCCGATGAAGAATTCTTATTTTCTAGTTTTAGTTTAGTCTAGGTTTAGTTTTAGTATTCGCAAAAATGTATATTGGCGTGTCGTGACGCGTAGGTCGCCCGGGGCTTTAAATAGCAATTAAACGTAATTTAGTAGGTAGTTAAGTAATTATTCAAAAACAATGAATAGTAATCGCACACTTTTTGTGAGTAATGCAAGTACGTGGTATGATAAAATCAAATAAACTTTGATTAATCCGACAGCATGTTTGGCCAGTTTGGGACTGGCTGCATTGAGGAAGTATCTTAAGAGTAGACTGTGTACACGTAATACATAATGTATTTAATACTATGTTATTAATAGGATTAATGCACTAACTAATGTTATGACAATGATTTATGAGTTATATTTCGCGTTGTCTCCATTAAACATATCACAGATAATAAAATTTGGTATAGGTCTATTGGGTTCTTCTTCTAATTTAAGGGCTCGGCCCTTGTCGGTGCATCTGATGAAGTCCCCACCATCGGGGTCGATCGATTGCAGCCTTCTTTACCTTCACATATGACATGACACCAGCCTTATCTTTTATTTGGCTCATGTAACATATTCGCGGTCTACCTCTCCCACGCTTTCCGTCGATCTTGCCTTCTATGATGTTTTTAATAAAAGTGTCAAATTTTTCTGCGTCGTATATGTATATACATATAACTCATTTTACGATTTTTTGTCGTTTAGTAAGAATTGCCTTTAGTCAAATATATTTTGGTGCCAACAAAATCGGCATCAATACAAATCGAAGATATTTTTAACTCTAATAGTTTCCTGTACACCTGTGTAAATTTATTTTAAGAACGTGATGTTATATGAACAACTGTATTTTATATCATTTTATATCCCTCGGTACTCATAATTACTTAAATTACCCAAATTGATTAATTGCATGCATTAGATGTTCTAATACAAAAGTTCAAACACCATGACCACGACGTTGAAATAATTTAGATTTTTTTTAGCCTATTTTCGTGTCCCCCTCCTGAGAAAAGGCCTCTCCGCTAATCCTCCACACAATGCGGTCTCGTGCTGTTTGTGACCAATATTTAGATTATACACATTAAAATATTTTTGCCAAGCAAAATATTAAGGATCTATTATCATGAACATTATTTCTAAGACAGACAGGTAGAAAACTTGAATTGTAATCTTAATCATATGTCGATCTTGATCATATAATGTAAAAAAGTCGTTGTTACTCACTCGTGGTGAGTCGAGGCAGTGTCTTGATGTGTGTGAATGTGACGTGTTGTAATTGGGAGCCTAATTCTGGTGAGAGGCAGTTGCCCAGTTGCCCAAGCCGGCGTTGCCAAGGAGGAAGTGATGGTGCTATGAGTGAAGCAATTGACCTTGCTCGTGTGCCCGCTTGCTTACTAATGTTTGACTAGCAATTTGTCTTTCAAAAGTTCCCGACTAATTGATAGATTAATCTTCGGATCGAATTACGATCATGTTTCGTAGGTAATAACTTTATTATCTACGTATGTGGCTATTTTGAATATTAATAGTCTTATATGTGAGTTATTTGTAAATAAAAAGTTAAAAACTGATATACTTACCTAGCGTGGACCTAGACAAGAGGAGATCCGTGCCCAGCTATCGACTAATAAAAAAACTGCCCTAAAATATACTATGTAGGTAGTTTAATTATTCCTTCTACCAAATCAAGCTTAGAATTTAATTCAAGAAATATTTTCGATACTTATTTGTTTTCATTTAGTTGTAGGCACGGCACGGTAGACTTTTAAATAAATAAAGACATCGTTGCTGTTATTTTGGAAAACCCACAACCTTATTCAATGTTCACAAATAACGTCACGTTTAATTATCATTGTTCGAATGAACGCATTGTATTGTTAGAATTATGCTATAAGTAAGTAAATAAATATCCATAATTTTAGAAGGCGTTTGACCTCATTTGCCTATCCTACAAATTTTAATATACACGTTTAAATAAGTTTCTTCGTAGATTGAACATGGATAATTGCATCACAGAACTCCGGGTGGGTCGGGCAATAATATTTGGTACCACCAAAGTGCTACAACAGCTAGGCTTTTGACAGAATGCCGTGTGTGCTTTGTGAGTACCTACTAAGGCTCATCACAAACAGACATCTACAGGATGTTTCAGAAGTCCGAAATAATTGACGTTTGCTTTAGTATCGGGTATACAACTGAATGATATAAAAGTTTGATTGACATTAAACCATGTTTTTCAACCTTTTTTTCGTCGTCAATTTCTATAACTCGTAATTATCTCAAGTCCTATGTAAAATTTGCATGTTCTGTTATGTAAATATATGTAGTCGCCCATCATAAGTGTACACTGCTGAATAGGGTTATGGTCAATTATCAACAAGTATTTCTCGTTACAGCTTTAAATAAATAGAAAAACACAATTAAAATAAGATAACATCGCATAGGCGAGAAGTATCTATGTAATAGATCAAATCCCATGATGTCGCAACACACGCCGCCATTGCTATGAAATAAATGTAACACGGCCGTTACTAATTTAAAATTTAGAGCAGAAATACTATTGCGTTGTTGCCATTTATATTCCACTTCCATTTGTAAACGTCTACCTATTACGATTTTCATATTCAGATATGTGCCTGTTAACATTTCAGCCTGTATTTTATCAGCATTTTTATAAACAAGGGCGTTTGCTACTACGCGCCATAAAAATACATAAATGTCTCATTTTCAATTATAATTTATTTTCCTTTTGAATACATAAAGTCTAGACCAAGCCGTCTTCAGACCACTAGTGGTCTAGACTTTAGACCACTAGTTGTCTGAGCGCAGGCCGCTCGGCTCACTGCACCAGATACTTGCGGGTTCGATACCTGTCAGTGGCATGATTCGGAAATGGCCTTTTAACAATTTGCCTTGGTCTAGGTGCAACTGGGATTACTCCTCAGTCAGTTATATGGAACTCATAGTACAAGCTTTCCTTAATTTGGAATCATTTGATGAGTATGTGTTGTCTGGCGAGTTTTGCTTATACAGGGTGTTTCAGAAGTCCGAAATAATACTTTTGGCACATATACGGTTGCTCATATGTGGATGCTTAGTGAAGACAGTTTATACCTAACTATCGTAGTTTCTGAGTGATAGACCTTTGAATATTTGTCACAGATATCGTGTTCTGGCCTTTGGGTACATCCATAACTCTTCTCAGCAGTGTAAACTTCAGTAATGAGAGGCGACTACCAATATTTACAAAATAGAACATGCAAATTTTATATAGGACTCGAGATATTACGAGTTATAGAAATTGACGACGAAATAAAGTTGAAAAAAACATAGTCGAATTTCGATCAAATCTTTATATCATTTGTATACCCGATACTGATGCAAACGTCAAAGTATTATTTCGGACTTCTGAAACACCATGTATACACTAATATTAACTTAAGGGCGGTGGAGTTCCTTGAGCGTTATTGGTTGTTTTATCGTATCGTAAGAAAGAACTGTAGTTGTAGCATGTGCGCCAAAACTGGACGTATGTCATAGAATATGTTGATGTTGTCTCTTTCTCTCGTAAGAAATTAGACAGAGAGCGAGCGAGCGAATCCGTGACAGAGGTCTTGTCTTGACATGCATGCTAACCCCGCTGGTGTCTAACTCTGGAGTTTGAGTTTTCAGGCGGCAACAAGGTTCAGCTGAGACCAGTGGTTTTTACCAATAGGACTGACAAAGTAATCGTCCCAATATTACTTTGTTTATCCAAAGAAACTTCTAACTTATACTACCGGATTGCTATCTATCGCTTATCTTAAAAAAAATCGGACAGATTCAACCTACCATTAATAATAGAAGCCGTATTCGAGTGACATTATTACATGCTATGTTAGCATAGGGCAGCAGTTGGAAAAACACGAATAGTATATGTTATGTATTTCAGTCAAGGCGAAACCCATATTGCATCAGAATATTGTATCAGTTATTTCGTAGTCCCATTATATAAGTTACGTATGAGTAAGACTCCGTTGCCGTCGGCGCAGACCGATACTAACGTAATGTCATTTGGAACCACTATCTTGGAACCGCAATGACTAAGCGCGAACAAAACTGGTATAACCGAGGATGATGCCAAAGGGAAGTTCGAGAGAGATGGGTATATTAAAATCATGTAAGTGTGAAAGAGATGCGCGGTGCTCATCCCTCCTCTTTTTTGAGAGGGAAGTGAGGACGGTGTGGTTGCAATGAAAGTAAAAGTGAACGCTGGCTTAGGATTTGTAATGTTATGAAACCCCGCTTTTAGTTGTATTTAGATACAGATGTTTTGTAATAAAATAGCAGTTACTCTCTCACCTTTGGAATGATTCCTAGCTACACTCACATATGCCCCTAGAAAATAAATAAGATAGGGCAAGACCCTATTTCAATTTTATTTGTGTGAAAATATGATATTAGAAGTATAATCTCAAATATTACGAGTTTGCGAATTTTGTTGCAAGGTCAATATTTTTCAAAGTTTTTCTTATAATAAAATAATAGTATATTTTTAAAACTAAGAAATACATATTCATAGATTCGTGGCGGTAGTTAATTTATTTAATTATTACACGTATAATTAGCAAAAAAAATTAATTAAAGTACCCGTGTCAGTAACGGGTAAGTACCTGATGTAAACATTATAAAGACGATTTAGATAATTGATACTTGTTGAAAGCGACAATTTTGATAAATATGTACAGAAAGTTAATTAAAATGTATTGTAAGGTAATTAAATATTGATATAAAGCATTATCTTTATCAATTATCAAAAAAATACGGTAAAGTTTATGGCATATTATGATAATCCGAATCCATTCGGAATGTGAACGAAATAGCCAAAAAACTCCATGGTTAACGTAAACGTCTCACGGTAATCGTGAATTGTGGAAACATTGAACAGTGGCTTTTACTGGATTTTAGCGAATTTGAAAGACAAAGCTAGGTAAGGTACGAAATAATGGGTAGGCATATTCCTTAATGACCCTTGATTTAGACAGAATCTACTTATTAAGTAGCAAATAATCTCAGGGTAATAATTTCTTCATCCCGCTAGAAAATTCTGCAACCTGAATTACCTCTGGAAATACACTGTTTCGCGTAACATCTCATTAAATGATACACGATTATGTAAAATAAACAGCCTGTAATTCTCCGTCTTGTCCATCAGGATGTATAATGCCCTGTATCCACTAAGGCGAGCGAATAAACGTAATAAAATAAAAATTACTATCGTTATCGATGACACTTAGTTGAAAAATGTATTTTTTTATTACTAACACGATTCGTTTTGGTATAGGCAAACAATAAATCGCGAGCATTTTGACGGACCTATGTGCGCAGGGCACAGAGTCCATAACATGAGAACCGTTTGCCGGTTAAATTGTACCTAGTTTGAACTAATTAAAACTTCTCTCGATACTTACACTGTTTAGTGTTTTTAGGGTTCCGTACCCAAAGGGTAAAACGGGAACCCTATTACTGAGACTTCGCTGTCCGTCCGTCCGTCCGTCCGACCGTCCGTCTGTCACCAGGCTGTATCTCATGAACCGTGATAGCTAGAGTGTTGAAATTCTCACATATGATGTATTTCTGTTGCCGCTAAAACAACAAATACTAAAAAAAAATACAATGAATATTTAAGGGGGCTCCCATACAACAGACGTGATTTTTTTGCCGTTTTTATAGATAATGGTACGGAACCCTCCGTGCGCGAGTCCAACTCGCACTTGACCGGTTTTTTTACGTTCCGTGTTCCTTACTCCGTTAGGTTGCGGGTAAATTTGCTTGGCCCCTAGCCAAGACTTTTTGACATATCGGTATGTAAATGAGAGAAGTCACAGGATTACATCTTAAGCATATTACGGGCCATCTAATACCGTTCACCAATCCCCTGTAACTTATACTTAGCCCCTAACTTGTTAAAGCTGTAAATCTCCGAGCACACATTGCCGTCAAGACGCGCTTTAAAATGTTTGCCAATATTAAAACGAACTCTGTTTAAATGTCCACATAGATTAATATTCATTGGAGAAAGCCACAGCCAAATATCCGTTGAAGAATAAGATTTATCTATGAAATCATACAGTTCGTTTTGGTAGTGGCAAATAATTAGTCGCTCGCGTTTTAACACCCTTAAGGGCAACTATGAATAACTTTACTATCAATTAAATACATTTATTAATTGATAAACAGAGATAAACAGAAACCTAACTTTATTCGTTTATTATTTGCCATCTTAACTAGGCATTGCAAAAACTGTCATTATACCTATTCGAGTGTTACGACTTTGTTAGGTAGTACAGGTTCGTACCAGGAAGTATCGGAAATCAATAGGTATTCGTATTTACATAAGAGGACTATATTATTCATGGGCGCTTCGTGATATTTAAAAATTCAAGGACAAAGTTCCCTTGCATATATTATTAGGTAATTTTCCTTGGTGTTGTCAATCAAAGGAAGTGCTTTGCACGTTATTGAACCAATATTCTATTTAAATAACTCCTTATATTTTACTATAAAATATAAACCTAATGCCTTGTATACTTTGAAGATTGCTTCTTATATATTTTACAACGGAATTCAATAATAATAATTTAATTATAGGTAAAAGTGACGATGCAACACATACTCATGATATTATCCCTAACTAAGCAAAGTTGGTAAGGACTATGCGTACCATACAATGAACTGTAGTTGTAGTTTGTCCGCGAAAACTAGACGTATGTCACAGAATGTCTTGATGTAGTCTCTTTCTTACGTAGGAAATTAGACAGAGAGCGAGCGAGCAACTCCGTGACAAAGATCTTGTCTTGACAAGCGTGCTCACCCCACTTGGGCGATCCCAGTTACATACAGACCAGGACAAATTCCGAAAGGATCATTTCTGAAATTTGCCTCTGTCGGAATCGAACCCACAACCACCCGCTGCAGTGAGCCGAGCAGTCTATGCTCGAATCACTACACCAAGCAGTCGTCAATCATCTGTATGTAATGTACAGTGTAATTTTCAGAAAAATCAAGTTACTTCGTTTTTGTTCGTTCGTTTGTTTGTTTGTGTGTTCTATCTATTTGTCGAATAAACGTTAAAGCTGTTTGAAAAATCTGCTCTGAAACTTGTCCGTACATGAAATAATGTGGGTAAATATTAATCTCATAAATATCGGCAATCGTATGTTTGTCGTTTGGGCTCAGTCAACTCAGCGACGGTTCATTTCTTATCAGCAGATAGCCTCGACCTCTTCCCCGCTTCTCACTGTCGATATTATCATTAAAAAGATACATTTAAAATGTAACCTTATTCGTATAGATACAATGACTATGTTGACGGGAATCAGATTGGAATTGTTGTGCCCCTATCGTGTAGGTATATAAGGATATCGACAATACATATGCAGCGTCAAGGAATGATAAAGGGAGTTACGGATTTGACGTGGATAGGTTTAATTTGTATACCCAAATCTTTAAACATATTGCTAACACAGATTGATCCCTCTACAAACCATTTACAACGCTATTTTTAAGTCTCAAAATGTTTTATAAGTATGGATCGTAAATATAATAACAATTTTGGAGTAGATCATGTAGTCGATTTTAGATACATAAAGACAACGAGTTTTAATTGAAAGAGGAAGCTTTGCCTAACATTTGACAGCTTCACACGTCCAATTTTATGTGTAACTGACATCTACGTATGTCATATAATCTATGACAAGAAGCATAAGACTCGGTGGCCAAGCCATTAATTCACCCATTCGGTCAATTATGTTTTGGACATATTTTATCTCATTTAGATATCTGTACTTTGTAATATCATTGCTTATCGACATATAATGCCACAAATTTAAAGAGTTCACTGACTTTAATTGTCTACAGCAACGTCGTGTCTTGCAATGTATTGTGCAATAGTTCCTGTTATTTGACGTATTTCATCTTTGACTATGGTTATTTCAATGCGTTGTATTTCTTACTAGTTTCTTCGTTCGTTCGTTTACAATTTCTTACTAGTTACATAAGAATGATACGACGCTTCAAGCTACACATAGGGGCTCAAGACACGCGCGTAAATTTTTTGCCAATAAAAACGAACTTTATATCAATTTACATAAATATTGAATGTCTGTGGTAAAGACAACGTGACCACGCGTCAAAATTCAATCGTGCTGTCAATGGCATTTTGTTGTAGAATGAGCTGTTTCTATGAGTCAATACAGTTCGTTTTAGTATTGGCAGTGTGCCCGGTGCCTACAGATATATAAACACGTTAAAATAATAAAAATATTATAAGCTTGAAAATCCTTCCTATGAAAATTAATAGAAATGCCTCGAGCAAGTGCTCAAGCGGATTTCCTTCTTCTTATGCTTAAGATAAGTAATTATATTGAAGGTTTAACAACAAATTTATTTACTGCTGAATCTTATTCGTTTTTTTACCACCTCAAATTAAATCCAATAATTTTGAACCTCCATGACCCTTCGTGTGTGACGAACTTATCATATCACTAGCCTGCCTACACAAACAGACGCGCAGCCGGCTAAAAATATTTAGTAAATATGATGAGCCTCGCCAAGGACTGATTTACGATGTATTTCGAAGTTCCAAACCATATAGTAAAGTATTTATAAATAAATATAAAGTATTTTAGGAGCGGTAGCCACACACCACACCGTCTGGTCGGTTGTGAGATTTGTGGATACTGAGTCATATAACTAATTAGCAATAACAGTTATTCTACCATTCCTTACTCTTATCCTCGCATTGTACGTAGTCGCTAGTGACTTCTAGAGAACGTATTTTATTATCTATATAATACCATTTTGAAAATAGCTCTCATAAAAAATACTCATTATATTTTGTAAGTACTTTTATTTGTGTATTCTTCCATGCATACCCCGACAATTTTATCTACCAACTAGCTGTGCCCGCGACTTCGCCCGCGTGGACTTTAGGGAGATTACCCGGAAATATGGGTATCATGTTTTTCCCGAAGAACCCTAATGCTTTTTCTAAAATTAAGGTAGCCTAAGTTACGCCTTAGAACGTCAGCTATCTGTCAGTGAAAGTCCCATTGAAATCGGTTCAGCCGTTTAGAAGTTTACCTTAAACAAACAGACAGACAGACAAAAAAAAATTAAATTGCGTTTTCGTTATAGGTATCGTATATACTTTCATACGCATTTGGTAAAAAAGTGTTATTTTGATATTACAAACAGACACTCCAATTTTATTTATTTGTATAGATTAAAGAGATACAAGTGCATAGGTACTTACTGCAGCGTATGATACTACAGGAAAATAAAACTGTATCGGTATATTATTAGTGCACAATGTTTACACGAATTCTGTTCATATTATAAATAAAATGCAGGTTACGACGACTTTATATACTCGTGATGTCGACGTTAACGCGGGGACGACTTTATACTGTCGCCAATAAATAACTTTTCATTCACTTCAAATTTGGACACTAATGTTGCAATGTGCAATAACGTATGCAGCCCATGTCTCCGACAGGAAACTATATAAGCAAGATTATTTTCGCTCAAAGTATCAAGAGAGCTAAATACGATGAGAGTGTGTTCCCAGAAACTGCGGTGGGCAACTCTGGCCCTTTGTTTTTGTACATGACTTGCGTTTTAGATGCACGCAAATAACTAAAAATACACCCATTTCTCCTCTCGCAAGTCGCCGTGTTGTGTGTGTGTCTCTAGCATTACAGACTCGATATTATTTTACAGTACTAAATCTACAAAAGACTCCTTGTAATATTTCAATAATATTCTTGTAAAAAGTATGTTCGCAAGTATGATCTGAGCTCTAGGTACTATGAGTTGATAGCGTAGTTCACACATACCTGCCAGTCGAGAGCATTGACGTAAATATTTAATATGGAAATCTAGCAAAACCCTACATTTTGCAATGCAAATTATTATAACAAGATAGAATATAAGATAGAGTGATTAGATGATTATTTTGATTGCAATGCGAAATTTAAATAAAAGATTATAACACAAAAAAATAGAAATACAAACCTAAAAAATCGTGATATTATAGCTTGAACTACGCGTCCAACGCATGGTAGAGTATTAGTATGTATAATATTTTGCATAATGTACACTATTTTAAAAGTTTGTGTTTATTTTTTAACAATGGTGAATAACTAATGATACAAATATTTTGTAAAAATGCCGGGAGTCGTGACCTTATCTCGATCATGCGACTCATTTATAAGTATGTAAAACAACGAATAAAAAAAACTGAATTTTTGTATAATTTCTCATTTAAATCTCCCAGCGATTTGTAAGCGTTTTAAGTATATTAATTAAAACGCTATCCAAATCCGTAGTGTTGAACGTTAATTCTTTGAAAGAAACGAGCTACATAATTGCTTTTAAATTATTCCGAATAAAAATCAATGGGTAAACGTTTGTTTGAAATGCGACTGTTGATGTATTTCAGCGGGCACCCCCTCTCGTTCGAAATAGCCCTCGAGTAGGGGAATGGTGGCTAGATTGGCGCACCGCTAATAACACTTATGCGGGTACTCCGGGCCCTGCCTCCCCACGTGGAAGCCCTTTTTATACAGTGACCGTTGACTGCTAGGGTTGCCAAGTATTTTTAAAACAACACAAAAAATAAGGTGATATATACGAGTATTTCTTTACAAAAAGGAATGCGTTCTCAATTCGAATCATATGTTTTTTGGCTATTCTATTTAGATAACGTATTCAAGGTACAGACAGTCGCACTAGTATTATCATGGGATCAGGTCATCTTGGCTTAGTATTCAGTCAAACCAGGGTATACCGAAACAAAGAAGACGGAAAAGACGCGTGATACTGACATAACTGATTAATCATAGTAAATAAGACGAGCACCCTTAGCATGACCGTGTAGACGTAAGTTTTATCTCTTTCAACTGTCAGATTTGTCGAGAAAATTACGTCCCTTCAAGCTTTTTGTACTGGACATGGCTCGGTGTGACGTCATTTTCCCGACGAATCTGACAATTGAAAGAGATAAAATGTATGTCTACGTGGTCATGCTACAGGGCCTGAGCGCTATTTATACCATCGGCACAAAAACAGTTATCTATGTAGAACATACAATTAAAAGTAATATTGAAATTCAAATGGTAATTCCCGAAGAATTTTAAAATTATTTTATACGTTTTAGAATAATAATGTTTGTGTTTATAATCAAGTATGTTAATTATGTTAATAAGTATAGAATACGAACTTATTAGACAAGTAGGCTACAAAAATAGTAATTAATTATAAACTTTATGATACAAAATGATCAGTGAAAGTTCCTTCAGTCATTTAAAATATTTTGAACCGAGGCCCGGCTCAAAACTTTGAAGTTTGGCAACCCTATTAGCTGTACATTTTATATTACCATATTGATTTCGCCAAGATAAGCGACGAACCCGCTTGAAATTATAACATTAATTACATTTAATTGCTCCACTTGGTAGTCATCACAATAATAATTTCCTTCACCTCCAGTAAATGTTAATGGTTCGGACCCGAACCAACGATCCATTAAGGAAATCTTTTGATTATTTTTTCATAAACTAATACGATTGTTATCTGTTATGCCAGTTGATTTATGATTCAATTGTTGGGCCTCGGGAATACCTATAAGGCGAATAAAGAAACACCAATTAGTTTGTTGGAAAATTTAAGAAATGAGCGTTATCTTACACATTTTGATTTGTTTATTTCTTTCCCACAATTGTTGGTACTTATATTCAATAATAGTTAACAATAATGTCATGCAGTATAGCTTATGGCATGTGATTACTTAGGGTATGACACCCTAAATGGTACCTACACTGAATTTAATCTGGACAGGCACTCGATGCGGGTCCTCTGCGCGTGGGCCGGCAACGAACATATTTTTTTTAATCCACCTCATTCCCATTGTAAGCTTTACTGCTATAAGCATAGAGTCCAATTTTAAAGTAGCTGCTAACAAATTTTAGCAATCTGCTATTAATGGAGAAATCAAAACAGGGAAGATTGATGTCATGGGAACTTAACGTGGGACTCTGATAGTTTTTTTGTCCCTCCGGTTATAATTACCGACATTATAATGATGGAAATGGAAATACCGAATAAATCAAAATAAATTTATTAATATTTTTTTAACTTGCTAATGCAATGAAATTCAATACACTTAAAGTTAAAGTCAAAGTCAAGTCAAATCATTTATTCTGAATAGGCCCATGGGGGCACTTACAAATTGTCAAGTTTATATTTTTTTCTTAAATACTACCGGATCGAAACGCGACCTCAACTGAGAAGATCCGTCAAGAAACTCAGTGGGCTTATAATTATTTAAATCGCCAAACTTATTTCAAATTCACAGGTACATATAGCTCCAGTGTTTTTCCTTTAGAGCTGCTCTTATTAATAATGATAGGATAATAATACGTTAGTAAGGCAACACACGCTACACTTTGACATGACAGACAATATTTTTATTTTTGTTTTGAACCTGAGCTGTACAATCCCAAGCTAAATATACTCTGTACCTACCTCAAATTTGATCCATTTACAATGACATTGTAGAAAAATTTAGTAGTGAAACATGATATTGTAGGTGCTTTGTAGATTCAAATTTCTATAAATTTGAGGAAACGTATGGCGATATCTTGATATTTAATAATAATACATCATCACGCCTGTATTCCCCGAAGGGGTAGGCAGAGGTGCACTGTAGTGCGATATTTAATCACATCATGCAAAAAGGTAACTTCAACAGCTAAAATATAATATAAAGTTTAGTTTTTATTCTAAACTACCTGTGCCCGCGACACCGTTCGCGTGGATATTTGTAACCCTAAATATTTTAATAAAATAAAATACAATTAACCAAAGTTGCTACTTATAACACCAGCTATCTATCGGTGAATATCCCGCTGAAATCGGTCCAGCCATTTCGGTGATTACCCGGATCAAACAGACGGATGGACATAAAATCTCTCTTGTGGTTATAAGTAACGTATGCATGTAGTAAGAAGCTTAACAGCTTTGACATAACGAACAGAAACTTGAATGTTATTGATATAGTTTGAAACGGCAAAACATATTTAATGCGTGGTCCATTAAAGTATTTTCATCACTTTCCCGTGGAATACACAATGCAGAGAATTATTGGCATCCCAGATATTATCCAGCAATGCGGCTCTAACAATTAAAAGAGCTACTCCCATGTTCAGCCGTCAGTGCAGACTTCATAATTGTTTTTTTACGAATACATTATCGGCACAATGTGGACGTGCACCAAAGCAATTACAGATTACGGAAGCAATCTACGACGAAATGAAACTTATTACGTCGATACACGTACGTAAGTTCTCGTGTAATATTACGAAGGTTGTAACGATTGTAATTTACGTCATTATACCCCCCTTAAACTGGGGCGTCAATAAGCGTGCGTCGGTTTTTTTGACAATACTAAAACGAACTGCATTGACTGATGGAAAAAGTTTTTTTGTTACTAAACGAGTGAAATTATGAAATTTAATGGAATAAGATAAGGAATGGCTTCACCTGTGACTAGAGCGGGTACTTCACCAATATCAATTAATTATTAGCAACGACAAATTCAAGAAATATATATGGGTGATGGACGTGATAAGGATAGCGGATGATCGTAAAAAAAGTTCATTCTTCAATGACACTAAGTGCGAGCTAATTTTGACTCGTGCGGGTGTGGTTTTTGTGACTTAAATTCAATCTTTATGCATATTGATATAAAGTATGTTTTGGTAATGGCAAAAATTTTGACGCGTGATCGTCGACGCTACAGTGTGCTGTGGCTTTACCTGCCTACGATATTTATTATTACATCACGTAACACAGACAGACGGAAATCTTATTCTGCATTTTACGTAGAGCCCTTTGACCTTAAATATATGTCAGGGTCTACTTTTAAATACGATATCACTCTACAATAGGGTTCACCATAGTGCATGGTTGTTTTTTGTGAAGTTTTTTTTTTGTTAATCTATATAGCACTTAAGAATAAAGTCAGTTTTGTACCTGTTCAGTACAAAACAATGGGCTGGCGGGGTGGATGGCCCAAACCTCCCTCATATTGAGAGAGATTGTGCCCGGTATTATTGTACATTGGGACCAAAATACATGGGCTGAGCGTTAATGTACTGCAGTGCACATCTGCCTTTCTCTTCGGGCAATGCAGGCGTGATGATGATAATGATATTTACGAGTAATCAGAACCAACAATTTAGAATGCTGTGGGTTTGAGTCCTATCACCGGTAAATTTGGGAAATGACCTTTTTAACAATTTGCCAAGATCTGGGTGTAACTGGGACCGCACCCAGTCCATTGTATGGTACACTGCTGAGTTTGGGATCATACCTTGAGTGTGTGTTGTCAAGCAATATTTATATATTCATTTCGATGGAACAATAGTTGTTTATTAACTGCTAAGGGTGGCACACGCTAATCGCAGGGGTTATCATGCAACGGTCGCACTCTCACCCCTAGCTAGGGGATAAAGCGCTGCTTCCACAGGCGCGGTAAGACGCACGCGATAAATTGTTTACCAATACCAAAGTTACCAGTAATAACTAATAGAAGAAGCATATTTTTCAATGCAATGCGATTGAGGAAACGGTCGATTTTAATCGCGTGGTCGCGTGGCTTTTGCTACAGAAAATCAATCTTTATGTATTCATATACAAAGAGCACATATTAAGAGTGTCAAGTGTATTCGCTCACCCAAGTATGTGCAGGGCGTAAAGGTTAACGTATTCAGTTATCAAGTGGTTACGGAGAGGGTTCATCGTTTAAACGGTTACATGTCAAATATTTTTTTGTAATGTATACAATGTTTTATGATTATCATAACTTTCCAAACTGAAAAATAGTTGGTAGACTAACTAACAGTTTGTTAGTCTCGTTAAAACTCAAAGACGGCTTGGCCGAATAGATTATTTTTACTTTTGTTTTCTATCGTACAAGGTTTTAAAAACACTCAAATAGTAGGTGATACTAAGTTCGCCTGGTAATATAGTCTTGAAAAAAAAAACACAAATGAGTATATTTTTATAAGATACGTTTATACTACCTAATATTTACTTATTGTATCAATAAATACTCTTAATGAATGCCATTATATTATTTTTAATTTAATACTTTAAACTGTTTATTATGTTTACGTTCATTAACATTAAACGAATAATATAAATAAAAGGTAAAACAGGGTAAAGTACCTAATTAATTGAATGGATATTTAAATATTTTTATTGCAATACGGCTAAGTAATTTAAAATGTAGGCAGGTAAAGAAACCGTTGTGTATCACGTTTTTTTTTTAAATGACTGAAATGTATGTATATTATAATAGTTACATCATTACTAATTCTAAAATGCGGTTCACACGTGACCTTCCATTAACTGATGCCATTTCAAGCAGACAATGGAAAAAAGCCTTGCAATACAAATGATTATTTTTAATGATACACATTATTATTAATCGTAGATTTGGTAACATTATACTAATAATACATCATCATCACGCCTGTATTCCCCGAAGGGGTAGGCAGAGGTGCACTGCAGTGCGCCCACACTTCGCCGATGTATTTTGGTCCCAATGTAATAGGGGGCGAGCCTATTGCCATTATACCGGGCACACAGGTTTCCTCACGATGTTTTCCGTCACCGTTTCTTAGCAAGTGATAATCTCAGATGAAAATGAGATTCGCACATGGAACCCAGAGGTGCGAGCCGGGGATAGAACCTGCGCACTTTGATTGCAAAGCGTGCGTTCGACCACTCGGCTACCACTGCTAATAATTATAATTATACTAATAACAATAAATATGCACAAATCGTATGATTTCAAACTAATTAAGGCTTCCATTTCGAATATTGGAAGCTATATCCCACACAATTAGATAAAATCGATTCAATTAACACCCAGATAGGTTCTGCAAATGTGGTTTTCAGAACATCCACCCCATTATAATTTAGTCTCCATCCTTTGTGACAGTTCCTTTTAGTACAAAAACTGTCAATTCAGAGTAATATCAAAATATTACTTCTGTAAAACGAGATGTAAAATGGACCCAGCACAGAGATTCTAGAACGAATAGGTACTAAAAATACGCACAGAAAAATAAATAAGTATGTCTACAACACAGATTTGCCAAGTGGTCTGTCTATACATAATTTAGATTAAAAACAATTAATTTATCTCGTTGTAGTTATATTTTTTACTAAAAAAAATATAAGCCATATAAGTCACTGATCCGGTTCGAAAATACCAACCGGTGTACTCCTTGCAAATCATACCTACCTTATTATGCAAATACTGCTATTTGTGTTCGCGACGCGGAGCCTTGATCTTTCGCACCTTCCCGTCGGAGCACCCCTCCCAACCGCCGTGAACCGCCAGCCACCTCATCATGGAGTACATTCGTGTTTCTAGTGTCGATTTAAACTTTTTTTATTGTGTTCAAATTTGCGTGGTATGTGGGACACGCGCGGGGCACGCGACCCGCATGGGAGAGCGGTGGGGTGCGTTTTTAAAGAATTATTCTTCGCAAATTACTTACGCACGTAGGGTCCGACACGTTTGTTGCGCCGTAAAAGGGAGTGATGAACGACTTTTGCTCGCGGTTTCGTTATTGCGATACTTTATGGTTGAAGGCGAGAACTGCAGGCAGACGCAAACTTAAACCTAACCTATGGATGTTCTGGTTTTATGTTTAAGCCTTCTTTGTCCATTTCCAGAACGGACCTCACCAGTAGTTGTAGCATGTGCCGAGACTAGACTTATGTCACGGAACATGTTGATTTTGTTTCTTTGTCTCGTATGAAATAAAATAGAGAGCGAGCGAGCGAATCGGTGTCTTGTCTAGTCTTGACATATATGTTAACCCCACAGCATTCGTCGCATAGACATTTGTGACGAGACAAAATGTGAGAAATGTTATTTCTTTCTCTTTCTTTCGTATAAATAATGAAAGTGAGACAACGATTCGATGCAACGTAATCCGTAACATAAGCCTTGTCTTAGCATTCGACTTACATACAATGACGAAAACATAACACTTATAACGTATCTCAAGTCAATGGCCTGATAAAACTCCGTTTCTATTGTTTGACCTGTAATTAGGTAGTTGTCGATTACATTGTCTTAACTTGTTAACAGATATGAAGTCGATAAATTCTCAATGGTGCTTGCTTTATCGTTCGACGACCCCGGGCCGGCAGCCCGCCGCCAATCAAAGCGACGACTATCGCTTGTATATCGACGAATGCATGAATGTATGAGATGAAGCAGCATTTCAATTTCACTTTATATTCATAAGCTCTTAACACATCATCGGTACCTTGATTCGTCGCAGTTGTGTACTGTAGAACTGATAAATATTAATTCTGACCTCGTAAACACCCGATCCAGCGACCAATCAAACCGCTGGATCGTATTTGCGCAGGACGATATAGGAAAAATTTTGAATTTCAAAACTCGAACGGGTTATTTCGAAATCAGAACAGTTTCCCCAGCTTTTTAATATTCTTATAGGTAACTGTAGTGAAGTGAAATCGCATCCAGAATTCTGTTGGTATTTCACAATTTTTTTTCCATACGAAATGAGAGCGCGCTAAATAAATCAGTTCACTTTCTCTCTTTCCGATTTGCAAACATTCGCTGCCAATTATTCCGTTTCGTCCATTGACATAAGAATACAAGACACCAGGGGCCCGGTTTTCGCAAGATCGACATCATCTCCAGTTTGACATATGTCAATACAAGACGAAAAAACACGACCAATTTGACGTTTAGTATCGAGATATGTCAAATTATGCGAGAATCCGGAAATCTGAAAAAAAATCGTTTTAAAATCATATAAGGTTAAATTTGATACGAGAATAATTTTATAGTTTCATTTAGAAATATTTTTTTTAAACATAATATTTTAATTTTTTTGAGGACTTGTATGTTGGGCTGACTATGTGTCTAGTACTTTATGTCAATGGTTTCAACGCTAAGTGTTGGACGTTAACTCCGATCTATTTACGACATTACACTTAAATAGTGATATCTTCACAGGAAGTAAAGCCTTCCTTATACGAACAATGAATTTAATCGGAGTTATACTTGTGACAAAATCATTGCGCAACTTCTACTGACTTCCAATGGTGTTGATGGGACATTGTCGCTTCTAAATTATGATTAACGACACGAATTCATTAAATAATGCAATTCAGCTAACGGTTTTTTACTGTTAAGCTTCGTCAAACTAATTAAATGTCGAGTTAGATTAGGGTCACGGGTTGATTCCCCAGGAATGACAGCTTGATTGAATTTTAAAGTAAGCAATAACTGCGTTATTTTTTTAAAGTTCAAGTTGCAATGCCTTTCAACAATGTACACAAAGTCATTTTTTAAGGCGAACAAAAAAAAACCTTTATTCAAATCCGCCAAGCCGTTTTTGAGTTTTAGCGAGATTAACGAACAGCAATAGATTTTTGTATTTAAGATAAGGATATTAATAATAATTAAACTTTTTAATTACTTCCTCTTGCATTAGTAGGAAGTGAATTCCGAATTTCGAGCTCCACACATCTGCATTTCAATTTATTAGCGTATTAAGGATCTCGATCAACTAATTTGTTTTTTTTTGCTCACGTGTGCTATTACATTTCCGACAATAAGCATATGAATTAAACTCAACTTAATTAAACGGCCAACAAAAGATCAAGGTTGTGTTCCGAAGATAAAACTTTTTGTAGATATTCGTGACCAAACTTGTGTGGTGGTAAAAAAAATGGCGTGTAATCGTAAATGGGTCCCAGAAAACGTAAAATGGCATAGTGACGTCAACGGCGGGATTATGTATACCGGACAGCTTATCGTGGAAAGTAAAAGTGATTAAAGAAAATGTCAAAGAGAATATCAACTCTCTATTATTTTATACACAAATATTTACAATTACAAAGGATAATTAAAAATAATACATGTTAAAAATACATGCGAAAGCGTACCAAAGACGCTGTTGGCTGCATTCTCTCGTTGAATAGTTAGCTTTTCATTCGTTGAGCGCGGAAATTTGCTTTTGGGTCGCCGGTTGCGTCGACCAATTGGCCTAAACTTTGATTGCATTTTGCGCGCTTGGGTACCTCGGGTCTCGCTCGACTTCAAGAGGTATAAATTAACTCACTGTACATTTGATTTTTATTTCTGTTATATCTAGTAAAAGCTGTTCTATTACTCTACAACCTAGCTAACCACTTCCTGTTGTTCAGGTAGGAAACTAGACCGGGGGTGACTCTATTCTTGGGATCTATATTACAATTTTGTTAGATGTGCAAGATAAAGAATTATAATAGCATTGTAAATGGTTGATAGATGAATTAGATTACGATGGCAACTTTTTAGAATTTCAATATTTAAAATATAAATTTCTGTTTCCGTCTATAGTTACACAGATATAGAGTCGGAATCGATTGGGAAGTGGCTTTTATGTACTTAGATTTAGATTGGAATTAAATAACTACAATCAGATAAAATCTTCATATATATCCGTCTTAAAATTACAAGCACATAAAGCAACAAAATGACTCTACATATCTAAATGAGTGCTACCTAAATGTGCTCTACCGCATTAAGGTGCCTAAACACGCCTATACTTGCCTCTACAATGTTCATCATGATACGGAACACTAAGTACAGAATAAAATTACCGAAGCCGAGCCAAGGCCACTGGCATAGCCACACGCGGATATGCCGAACTTAATATTCATTCGTTGTGTTGCCAGCCCACGAATGTTGTTGCTGGTACTTAAAAGTATCATCTTTTAGTCATCATACTACTGTGGAGCCGGTCTTACCACTGGCTTTTCAACTTACAAAGTATTATAAGTTTGTGAGAAGTTATACTTCTTTAAGGTCTGCTCTTTTTTACGAAATGATGAAACTTCAAGGAATAAGATGAGATACGGCTTTAACTGCAATTAGGAAGTATTTCGCCAATGTTAACACGTTTGCTGCGTTGTAAGATCGTATTGGCTCATGGCGAACCTTCATCCTGTGCGCAGCGCTCACAAAGTTAGTACCTCTATCAGTCAATATAACCTCATGACGCACCAGCTGAAAGTACACTAAAAATCCTTACTCGCCGAAAGTGTTAAGTAATGAACAAATTAAACGAATATACATTTATGTCTACAGATATATAAAATTAAATATTTTTTTCTGTTAAGTCAAAATAAAAATTAAATATTTTTACAAAATACATATAAAAGTATATGCGCTAGTAATCACGAAAACACAATTTTATTTAATTTTATAAAACAATTGACAGTCTGTTCGATTCAAGTAAATTCCCAAACGGGTGGACAAACTTTGAAGTAATTTCCACTGGCAAATTGTTGCTGTTACAAAGACTACTTTGGCTAATTTTATTTTAGAAATAGAATTGAAAAATCATTTGTTCCGGATAATTAGGGTTCTTGAATTCCAGGTTGCTGGCTCATCTAGTTAATAATATGTCCGAAGACACTAAGTACATTAATAATAAGTACAAAATGAATTGTATGCTCTAAAAATAAAACGACTGAGAGTCGCCATTGGTCTTCAACCTTTACTAATAGATTCGTTCTCATTTTGCAGGCCATAAAAATAACCGACAGTTCACATATTAATCGTGATCACGTCCCATCGATCGCTTGTAGCTTCGTTGCGTACGCGAACCGCGCTTTATTACTCTTCAAACAAAAAAGCGCACGAATTCACACGCCGCGGTTACCAACACCTTACGTGCTATCGACCAAAGTTCCGCTTGATCAATTAGCGGTGTAAAGCCCGCCACACATTGGGACGTCAAAAGTCGTGCGTCAAAATGTTTGTCAATTCCAAAACAAACTCTGTATTAATATACATAGAGATTGAATTTCTGTGGTAAAATCCACGCACCTACGCGTCAATATTCGCTTCAAAATCAAAATATTTTTTTTAATAGGCCAAAAAGCACTTACAAATAGTCAGATTCTACCACCGGTTCGGAATGCTGCTTCCACTGAGAAGAACCGGTAAGAAACTCAATGGTTATTCTTTTCAAAATGATAATTGCGAGTAATACATTCTCCGGAGCCTTTGCCACAATATTAGAGAAGAATTATACTCACGACAAAATACAAATATAGACTTTACGTTTAGGAAGCTAGTACAGTAAGGTGCATCTACTCCCATTTACAATGTAGGGATTATTCTAAACCACAGATGGTTATAGAAATAGTTGCTTTGGTAGGATGCCTTCAACGCTTGAGCTGTGAATTTCATTTTAGCGAAGAATGACCTTTTTCTACGAGTCAATACAGTGCGTTTTAGTATTGGCAAACATTAAAACGTGTAGCTTATGACGCCCCAGTGTGCGCAGGTCTTAAATTGCTCCAAACACATCGAGCCTATTGCGCACGATTTTTCACGAAAACACCCTTTTTTGCCTTAAAGCAACTAATTTGATCATCGTTGAATACTTCGGTCACGTTTTAGCGATATAAACACCATAACGTGAACTATTACGCCGGTTTTGGTAAGGGCAGGTAAACTTAAATGTTGACAGCGCAATACAAAGTCTATTAGAAGACCGAAATAATATTTTAAGTACATTTAAGGTTTCTGATATGTGGATACGTAGTGAAGGTAGACGATACCATCCGTTATAGTTTAATAGTCACAGACCGTAGTCGAGTATTCGCCACAAGTATTGCGTTGTGGCATAAGGGCACACTCATAACGCTATTAAACAATGGAAACTAAGTAACTACATCTACAAGGACTGACTATTGATATACAAAAAACAGAACCTGAAAATTTCGCATAAGACTCGAGATATAACAAGTTTTAAATATGGACGCCCAAAAAAAAAAAGTTCTAATTTCTTTAAAATTTGTATACCCGATACCTAAGCAAACGGTAAAGTATTATTTCTAACTTCTGATACACCTGTATAAGTTACGAGTGGGCATAGGATAAAAGTGAAGGTTTATTTTGTAACCGCCGTTACACTGATTTAGTTTTATTGCATCCGCAGTCGCTAGTAAAATAGTACAAAATCAGATAATACTATAATAAGTATTATTGAATACCGAATTACATCACCGCGATTATCTTTATATCTGCCGATTACTCAATCTTTTATTAAACGATACTGTGCCGACGCAACCTATCGATATCGTTTTCATCACCGCTATTAACGACTATCATATTTTGCACTAAAATCCAACAAGTATCTAAACATGTACAAATCTCTCATGTAAAAATCAGTAACTAAACATCTAATAGAACGACTTCCTATTGTACGTGTAAGTGTGTAATTAAGGCAGTGGCGTAGTGTTGAGGTATTATCTAACAGTGAAAGTGTGAGTGTGTGTGCGAGCCGGTGACGTAACGCGCCGCTGCGCGGGCGCTGGCTGCGCCGACTCGCTCCACTCTCACTGCCGACGATTGATGCTGATTTTCAAGTAAACAACTAGGAAGTTCCAGGCGAACTGGATATTTATTAATTCCGTATTAAGTTTTAAGACGTGCTTTACAAGGAAATGTGTGAAATAACTACTTAGGTACATAATACATAAACTGATGATGTTTAGTTAGATAAGCGCATGCGTTGAAGTCTTTTGACTGACACGGTTTATTCTCGCTCGGTTATGTAAGCTCATTGTGCGTTATTTACATAATAACTTGACATAACTTATGAGCTCAAACCTATATTATAATATGTGACATAGATATCGTTATGGTTATAGAGTGGGTATTAGGGAATTACATTTATTTTCGAGGTATTCTTGCGACATTTGTATTTATGATACTATGCATTGATGAATGATGGAAAAAAACCTCGAGTTAATCGTAGTATAAATAACAAGAAACTAAAAATCTTCTCTCCTGGAATGCGTAGACTACTTTTTTTGTTTGCAGTGTCCTTTTTGATTGAAGATTGTGAGTCCTTCGAGATGGAGAACGGTGCCGCCAAGGTCTCGGGTGCCGGAGGGTGAACGATGACTGGCCGGACTCCTGCGCAGTGGAGTGGATCGTGGCCACGCACTGCCCAATTTTAGTCGTCACGCTTCGCCGACTCGAGCTATTTCAGTCTACTTTTTGCTTAAAGCGCAACCCACGCCGGTCTTACACCAACACCAGTCTCAGTATTTAAAATAAATACTGTATTTTATAAACTTATTTCGAAGGCTTATTAGCATACCCGATGAAGAGGTGCATTAATAAATAATTTTGTATCATTTAAATTTACATTTTAGTATATTTATAATTAACAAACGTATTGTAACGTGCAATTTATTTAAATTATAATATATTAATAGATTGTTTAGTGGCATTGACGTCTATCCTGATGTATTAAGCGCGTAAATATTTAATCAAATACAAAACCTATAAAATAATACGTAGCTCTACCATACGTTTGACAGGTTAGTTTATGCTCGCTAATCTCTATCAGCTAGGTATAAACAAAATATGTATTATGAAAATTCAGTTCATTTATATATATCTAGAAATAAATATTTGTGTTTGCGACTCATTGTGAATAGGTGCTGTCTGCTCACATGACATTGCTGCTCCTGAGAATGTATTGCTCGCAATTATCATTTTGAAAAGAGTAACCATTGAGTTTCTTACCGGCTCTTCTCAGTGGAAGCAGCATTTCGAACCGGTGCGTGGTAGAATCTGACTTGTAAGTGCTTTTTAGCCTACATGATTATTTTTTTTGATTGATTTTACGGTAATTGAATAATTTTTTTACTGTTATGGGACGTTAAAATGTATATAATACTAATGAAGACACTATTCTGTTGCTAGGTATAATTACAATTATCACCAGATGAGCAAGTTGAAATGTACATCCATCATTGTCAGAGTAATAACGATCGTAACTACTTTAGAATGGAGAATAAAGTCTCCCACACACAGGGACGTCAACAGTCGCGTGTCAATAAGTTTGCCAGTAACAAAACGAATTCTGTATCAATATGCCACGTGATTACGCGTACAATTTCGCTCGTAGGTACTGTCAGTGTCAATTCGTTGTGGAATAAACTATTTTTATGTGTCAATATTGTTCGTTTTGGCTTACATTTTGACGCGCGAATGTCGACGCTCAAGTGTGCGGAGGTTTAAGGAACAAAAAGATGATGACGTCAGTCGGCAGTCGACCGCTTTAGTCCGCACTACCGACACATTCCTGAGGAGACCTTGATATGAAGCCAGGATAATGTTAGGCAGAAAACCGTCAAAAAAAGATTTAGATGCGCTACAAAACTCTTTTGTATTCTAATGCGGACGCGGGCTATATTTTTAAGCTTGATTTATAATTTGTTGTTCTGCAGAAGCAGTTGGCGATGAGAGAAAAAGTGAATAACTTTATTTAGTTGTTTATTTTATTGGTGTATAATTTATGTAACTAGATTTTAATCACTGTGTCCGAAAACAAACATGCATTTTGATGATATTTTTTGTGTTGGACATGATGGTAAACGTACCACGCAATCTTTGACTACAATTTATATAATCAAAGCTCGCAATATGTTACTGCTCTGAAGTTGATGTACCTACATGAGTCAAATTTGCTCAAAAACCGTTCAAAAGCTAAATAAAAATCCAATTTTGCTTCGATAATCATTTTCAACGACGATCCATCGACATATTCAATTTAGAAATATCTGAACATCGGGAAATATTCGTTGTTACGCTCGTTGTATCAGTAATAATGCATCCGCTTCGTAATCGTGATAAACTTAAAAAAATTACGTCGCTTAGCTAAAAAACTTGTTTTACACATAACACGCCTTTCATTTATTCAACAAAGATTCAAAATGTCACAAAGGCGCACGCGATGACCTCACTGAGATGCTACATCTTGACATTTAAGCTCATACTTACATATATACAATCCTATGCATATACGAAGTCTTGTTTGCTTTATTCATTAACTTTATAATATCTATACATCGGTATTAAAGCAGATTGTAGCCGCTGTAAGGAACTATGACCGAGCAAAATGGACGCTCCATCGATTTCGGTTATCGACGACTTTTTAACCACACTTCAAAGAAACGCTCGGAAAAAAATGCTGTTTCACACTTGATAGGTTAAACTTGAGTAGTCACAGCTCACCTTTGTCATGGGACAGTAACGGCGACTCTATGAGTGATTGTTAAATAAATAATGAGAAAATAAAAATATTCATTCATACAAACGCGATTGCAACTTCATTACACCTACATTCAAGGCGTTGTAATACCTAATTATTAACTTATGAGTAGCTGCTTTTTTATAATTTGGCATTCAAATAAATAACCTTCCTCTCTCTAATTTCATATGCTCAACTTCCATGAACTTTAGCAGACTGTGAAAGAAAACTGTTGTTAAAACTGTTGATTAAACTCATACCAACAACGTTCGTTTAAGTATTGGCAAAAAAAATGTCGCACGCGTCTTGACGCCCCAGTTTGCTTGAAGTTTTACTGTTAAAGAAAAACTATAAACAATATTATTACGTAAGTATATCGAGTTAAAATAAAGTCTTCAACATTATTCACTTAGTGACGTTGAAGCCCGCAGGGGTATTGCGACTGAATCGATATTTAATAGACCTGCGGGCTACAGATAACACTGGAGTATTATTAAAGTTCTACGGATAAAGCTTTTTATTCTTTATTCTTTACTCAGAGTCACAAAGTTTACATTGCTTTTTTTTACTTTTTAATATTTCATTTTCATCCGAGATTATCACTTGCTATGAAACGGTGAAGGAAAACATCGTGAGGAAACCTGCACGTCTGAGGGAACTTGACTAGTTCTCGATAGATGTGTGAAGTCTGCCAACCCGCACAGGGCCAGCGTGGTGGACTATGACCTGAATCCCCCTCGCATTGAGGAGAGGCCTGTGCCCAGCAGTGGGACGTTAAAAGGGCTGCAATAGTAGTAATAATGTAATATTTATATAGGACCGAGAAGTAAAGGGGAGGCTTTTGGGAGGCCCAGGAGTAGGACATAGAAAGGCTATAAAAAATATTATTTCTGTAACTCAATTATAATTAATAGAAGTAACATGATCAAATATAGTGGAGTAGAAGCTGTGAGTTCATAATCATTAGGCAACAGTTGCAGGTTCGAAACTGGTCAGTAAAGTCAGTTAAAGTCAGTTTTTAAAACAGTCGTCAGCAACAGTCAGTTTTTTTCTGAAAATAGTCAGTAATGTCAGTATTTAAGACTCGGAATAAACTATTTATCGTGTAAAATGTCTTGTGTCTTCAAAGAGTTACATACGCAAGCTCATTTTACTACGGATATTCTTTCTTCATGCCTGACGGTAAGACTTAATATTACAAAGCCGCTATGGGCTTGCAAATATTGAGCGTCGCGACGCCTTGTTGTGAGATTCACGACGCCATATAGTGAGCGTCGCGACGCCTTATGACTAACGTGGCGACGCCTTATGATGAACGTCGCGACACCTTATAGTGAGCGTCGCGGTACCTTATATTGAGCGTCGCGCCGCCTTATGATGATGGTTGCGACACCTTATAGTGAGGGTCATGACGCCTGATAGTGAACGGCGCGACGCCATATAATGAGTATTTTTAGCCGTATTTTTCCATAAAATATCTGTTAGGGATTTGGAGATGGATTTAAAGTTCTGTAAATTTTGGGGTTTCCCTTTAAAGTTAGGTCAGTATTTTCGAGTCTCACAGTCAGTAAAATCAGTATTTTTTACCATAAAATCTGTTTCGACCCTTGCAATTGCGCAGACAAATTGAAAGACTGTGCAGTCTCGAAATCCGTATGACGTGACTGTTACGTTCGATTTTAAAAAGTTATTTAAAGTGAAACATTGAAATCGTCCTCTCCAATCAGGGTCGGCTTACGTAAACACAACCTTATTTGCTACAGTTTCGCTCAACAATCGTGCCGGAAGGCGCAGTGGGAAACTCCGTCGGAGAAATATTAACTGCATTATTCGGTGTTATGCAATATGTTGTCATGAGTTGTTGACGCAACGCTGGTTTTCGTGGGTCGTGGTAGGTAAGTGTGCCGCGGCCATTGCGGTCAGCCGGTGGCCCACTGAGCCTCAGCTGTGACATAACAGAGCTTCCGCCACTGCCAGCGCAGTGAAAGGTACGTTTTAACTAGCATTAACTGCGCTCTACCGCCATTCCATACCATTTGGTACTCGGTAGAGTCGAACTATTAATCTTATGTACAACGTTTCCGTGATAAATTTTGTTTACACGATGGTCGAAGTATTGGATAGGACTAATAAATTAGATTAATTGTAAACACCTGTTATGATGATTAATATTTTGCTGATAAACGTACCTATAATGTAGTCTAGTTAGTTACCAAGAATTTATATATGAGCTCAATAAAAAATATATGGTAACTCTTTAAGATATCAACTTTATGTAATAAAAAAATGATGATAATAGAGCATGGTAAATCAAACCGCAAGTATTATAACATATTATAAGTGATATACAAATAAAATATTATAGTTATATTTTCATTGAAGGTGAATATTGTTGGTTTATGTTTGAAACTATTTTAATATGCTCTACATCACGCTCTACTTTACGATCCGCGAAATAGCATGAATGAAGATGATTTTTATGAATGCTCACAGTATTTGTTTACATATCATAGTAAATTCGTAAGAACAAATAGCTTGAATTAAAGTATACAAATACTTAGGTAATTGTTATTCTTTTTTTTTTTAGTTTTTCTCTTTTTGGTTACATTCTGAAAAACAAAAGAAAAGTTCCACATCGGTATCTAGAATAGGGACCTAGTTACTAGGTCAAGCCTTGGTTACAATTATTGTTTAAATATATTTTATTTTTAAAACGTAAATATTTATATAAAATACTAATAAAATTAGTAGAATAGTACTACTACAGCCCTTTTAACGTCCCACAGCTAGGCACGGGCCTCCCCTCAATGCGAGGGTGATTCGGGCCATAGTCCACCACGCTGGCCCAGTGCCTGTTGGTAGACTTCACACATCTATCGAAAACTAGTCAAGTTCCCTCAGACGCGCAGGTTTCCTCACGATGTTTTCCTTCACCGTTTCATAGCAAGTGATAATCTCGGATGTAAATGAGATTCTCACATAAATCACAGAGGTGCGAGCCGGGGTTTGAACCTGCACACTTCGATTCGAAGGCGTGCGTTCGTCCACTCGGCTACCACTGCTATAGTATAACACAATATTAGTGACTTTGTATATAAATATGAAATCTAGTCCCTTACCGACACTGTGATCTTTATCCGAAGCTGCCGGGGTCAGGGCTCCAAAGAAGAACGTCCACTTACCACCTGTCTTGCAGGCATGTGTTTAATATTACTTTTAGTGTTTGACAGATGAATCAAAATCTGTCAAAGATCAACAATTAGTATGGAAACAATAATACTTTACGAGGTGGTGGTTCCCTGCGCCTTCTCCAATACAAATTATAATTATTACTTTTTTTTTTTTTTTCTTTTGCTCATATATGTGAGCAGGCTAAAGTCATTGAGACCATACCGCCTCGTCTTACGATTATAATTATTACTCGTAAAGAGAGTTTCCATAATGAAATTGTAAAATAAAGAAAAATACTCATACACCATTACCTATTTATTTAAGGTACATACAGTACTGACTTATAACAAATTATTTTCGCTGTTAAATACAAACAAGCGAACGCTTCATATTTATATTAGTAAAATAAAGATGTATCCACACATATCGTGTGTTTTGCACCAATATTGAAAAACAGAGATTTCTGAGAATTAATCTACACAAATTAATATTAGATTAATATGTTTGCTATTGTTTAACCTTTGTGTTTAGAGACCTTAAGTTTAAGTGACAGGAATAAATAAAAAATAATGAAGCGTTTATTTTTGACTAAGATTAAATAGTCAAAATGTTTATATTTTAAAATAAATAATATTCTCAATGCTATCTTAAGTATATCGCATATATCTAAATATTAGACTAAATTTTTTGTTGATAAATCTAAATTCATCCACAAAAAATCTAGTCAAAAAGTATTTCAAATTCAGAAATGTGTGACGTTTGTGCTCCAGAACTGAAAACGAATAATATTCAATTAATACATTTTAAAGCACTATAAACTGTACCAAGCTTGAAGTCCATTTCAAGCTAATGAGCTAACAGGGTAAGTGATATAATTGTCGGCAAGAGTGTAGTTTCGCACTTCCGCGGTTTCATAATAATCACATAACTACTCCTATTACTCGGCTCACAAGCTTTGCGAAACATCGTAACATTTAGGAGATATTAGGAGCATCTCTTAAATACGTAATTCGAGTTTAAAATGTAAAATATATATTATATATATTATAAAATTCATTACAAATTGAACCCCGAGCAACGGCCACCACAACTGGGGAAGACCAAAATGACGATGGCAAGACGATCTAGTCTCCTTTGCGGGTAATACTTGGTCACAAACAGTACGAGACCGCAGTGTGTGGAGGATTAAAGGAGAGGCCTTTGCTCAGGAGTGGGACACGAAAATAAGCTAAAAAAATATATAAAATTCCATAATGTGTTAAAACACATTAAGGAATTGATATATTATTTAAAAATACAATATCGTATCGTAGAAACTGTTATCAACTGAGAAGATTTTGCGTTATATCCCATGTCCCCTGTGATAACGATTTTTCCAAAGTAGCCAGAATAAAAATCTAAATCCGTAGGTTTGAAGTACACAACTGAACCTTTGCACAGAGTTTACACAGGTAAATATATAACGAAAGATTTGCTCGTGTCATAGGTGATATATGAAGAATGTGCTTTATGTACGAGTTAATGGAGTTCGATTTGGCATTGACAAAAATTTCGCAGCGCACGTCTAGACTCACCGGTGGAACAGGGCTTTAAGAACATTGGACTCAATGTAAAAAGGCAATAATAGCCGTTTGTGTTAGTAATAAGTAACAAAAAATTTACATAAGCCACGCTCACATTTCGTTTAGTAATCCTATATTATGTAAGTCATAAATGTAAACATGAACAGATGGTTATTAAAGTGTACTGAAATATATCAGTAAACTTATTGAACTTTTAATGGAACTAGATTGAGAACAATGAAACTGGAGACCAAACAATCAGCGTCCATCTGCTCGAGATAGAATTTCTTCCGAGAATATTCAACAAAACTTTTTCACTAAACCGAACTTGATCAAACTACTTGTTTTGATGCCGACCCATCAGTCTCTCAATCGACTGGCAATGTGTTATCAATTTAAAACAGATGTTGAAAATTAATATTCAATGCCATCTTGTACTATTTAATGATTCCAATAGCTTTATATTCGTTGAGGCAAGACACGAATGGTTGGGTTTAAGTAAAATATTAAACAATTGCATGCACTCGTAATTCCACAATCCTCGCGAAATAATCCATTTAGATCCCGGCCACATGCTACACTTTTTACATTTTTGCAATCTTTGTCTCATTCTGAACGCATAGGTGTGCATATTGCTAATGCCATTTGCAGGTATATTGCTAAATAAACTTTTCCTAAACTATAGTAAGAAAAAATTTAAGTTCTGGAAACATGAGCAAATCTTGGTGAATCTACATTAGCGTATTCCCCAGACATTAAGAGAACGCCCGTATCAAATAATGAGACGCTACTTGCGAAAAATAAGTAACTATCACTAGTTACGTATTGAGTCTTTAATAGCAATTTTTCATGTTGCCAGAGAAGTATGGTCTCAAACAACCCTCGGATTATAGGTACCATACGTATTGTAGTGATCCGAGCTACACTCAAACCGGTACGAACTGTACCTACTGCTGAAGGGAACCAGGCTATTGCCACTTAGCTCAGTCGGCCGAGCACCTTATGCACAACCCTTCGTAAAATATTGAAGATACCTCCGATCTGATACGAAACCGCAATTAAAATCACGACGTCAGGATATAGTGGCTGTCAATATGATTAACAAGGTCACATTATATAAAGCATGTGACGCACAGTGAATGGAGACTTCGAAACAGACGGCCCGGGGTCAATTGATGGCTAATTGTAGAGTCAGCGACTGCGCTGGACGTAGTGACGCTTGTGTGTCGATGGCCTAAGAATAAGTATAATGTTAATGAAGTTTTTATAAATAAAACAGCTTGTGCTTTGGTTTTATTGCTTCACTTTGAATTTTGACGACATATTGGTTATGCCGTAAAGTCTAATTGCTTTTAGGGTTCCGTACCCAAAGGGTAAAACTCGAACCCTATTACTAAGACTTCGCTGTCCATCCGTCCGTCTATTACCAGGCTGTATCTCATGAACCTTGATAGTTAGAGAGTTGAAAGTCACAGATGATGTATTTCTGTTGCCGCTATAACAACAAATACTAAAAAACAGAATAAAATAAATATTTAAGGGAGCGCCCATACAACAAACGTGATTTTTTTGCCGTTTTTTATAAATAATGGTACGGAACCCTTCGTGCGCGAGTCCGACTCGCACTTGGCCGGTTTTTATTTATTTAAACTTTTAGTAACTATGTTTGTGCCTTCTTCTGTCTGTCTACTGCTGGATTCCTTTAAGTTTTTATGAAGAGAACAAACTTTTATACTGACCTATAATCCTTAAAGTAAGTCCTATAAAATAAATAAAACAAACTATCTATACAAAAAAATTTATTGCCAGCAAATGTCCTTGCTAGAAATATAAAAAAGACTAAAATATATACTATATCATTTTCTTTGTCTAAAACTCAAAATTACGTAGAATCACACGACTGATGAGCTGATATAATATGTTGATTGTTGACATTAATTATACAAATTCGTTATGATAAGAACGTCGTTGTGTACGAGAATCTTTAACACAAAGACTAATGAACTATTACGCAGTTTAATGAACTTCTATAGTGGATTACAATTATCTACGCTAAACCATATTACGATAGGTTTATTTACAATACATTAGCAACGCCGCCGCCCACTGCGATCGAAACCTGGGCACATGTGCCCTGTTTTAGCTGTTAAATACTCGCTCATAATTGAAACAATACATTTTATGTTGTTATGTTATAGACGTCTCGATTGGAGCCCAACATATGTGCCTATGTTGTATAGTGATACTATATCTATACTCCGTTGCAAAATCTTGGTCAACAATGTCTTCAAGAAAATCGTCTATTTATAAATCGTATTTTATCTTGATATGCCGATGGCTGGATGAAGCTTTTGTCAGCATCTTTTCAGGTTTTGTGAGAAATGACGTATGTGTTTACTTTTCTATTATTTTCCGGTTTTAAAAACTGTTAATAACTAGTGTAACTGGTGTTTTGTTTAGACATGAATAAAATAAATAAATAAAAATATATCATCCTCATTTTGATTCTTATAAGAAGTTCCTCCAGTGTGGAAGATAGAGGTACTGTGGAACTACTGACACTCGAGGAACTATTGAATTCGAGAGACATTACTGTTGCACATATATTGAACATTATAGCGTTACACCATCAAACTATATCCGTCTGCGGAGCCGCTATCGGGCAGCCGGAGTGGGGTCGCCGTGCCGGCCCGATAAGCGGTATCGCCCTCCACACGTCTCGACATAATTTCAACTATTAATTTCGATGATAAATGTTTGATTTAGTAGTTATTGGTCATGTCGAAACTGATCAGTAGGCACAAGTAGTTTTTTTCCACAAGACGGCACTATTATTATTATTTATGAGAGTAATTCGTGAGTAACCTTGCTTGTCAAAGAGTACTTAACCAGTTCTTAAAATATGTGTGAAGTCCGCTAATTTGCACCTAACGAGTGTAGTGGACGAATGGAGTGTCGAACATCTTTTGCATTTGGGGAGTATTGTGCCTGGGTGGTATACTGATAATGTACCATACCTGGGTTCTCTCTTAAGTGATTGGTACTAAAATACATTGCCGAAATGTCGATGTACTGTAATGCACTACTGCCTACCACTTAGGGAAATACAGGTGTAATGATGTATTACAACGACACAATGAGAGTAGGTATCTATTGAGACGTGCTTGTATCTTGGGCTCACAAATGTGTTACTGAATTTCAGTACGTAATCTATGTTAAATATAATAATAATTATACAATTTGGAATCGTTTTCCACCAGCATTAAAATTAAACATTAGCTTTATGTACTTTGGATTTAATAAGTTAAAAACACAGTAGGGTTACATTGGGAGTTAAGACCGTTGCTTAATAAATGGTATCAAAATCCGAGTTAACTTATGTATTAACTTGTGCGCTCGCTATTAGAACTTGAAGCAAATTTTAGGGCTTTCGTAGTCCATAGCAAAGGAAATCAAGTACAACATAATTGCATACATCTGGTTCAGCGAATGAATTCCGTCACATGTATCGTCATAAATAAAAATACCATATTATCTTAATTAATATGTATCAAAGGCCATGTTTCAGCGCATGTGGCGCGGACACTTCCGGCTTGTAATATGATCAAGATTATAGGTTAGCAGGTTGAATTACAAAATGTTTCAGTAACCTATTTTTATTTGTATCGAAAAATTTATAATTTTCGCATAACCTTTCCTTAAATACGATGAGCAACATAGTATGTGTAGGTATTCGATAATTATGTGATCTGGAAATGCACAAGGATCTCATTATGCCGCGGATCTCATTTTGTTGTCGCCATAAAAGACCAATGAGAGTTTTTAGTATTATACAAAACTTGATTCACCCATACCTGATAGTTGCTGATCATTGATCGGCAACAATGTAGTATGTACGCCTCGTGTCATGATTTTATAAATAAATACATCATCACGCCTGTATTCCCCGAAGAAGTACGCAGAGGTGCATTGCAGTGCACCAACACTTCGCCGACATATTTTGATCTAGGCCTATTACCATTATACCGGGCACATTCCCCCCCAATGCGAAGGAGATTTGGGCCATAATCCCCCAAGCTGGCCCGGGGCAGGTTGGTGAACTTCCCACGTCTTTCTATAGACGTGCAGGTTTCCTCACGATGTTTTCCTTTATCGTTCAGCAAGTGGTTATCATTATTGATAGTGACATCCGCACATGAAATCCGAAAATCCCAGAAGTAGCGGGTCCAGGATTTGAACTTGCACCCCTTGCGTTCAAGGTTAGGACGTCCGTCCTAACCGCTAGCCTAACACTACGTGTTTTATTTAATGGAAAATTAGTCTGTACACTTTAAAGTCTATCTAGTTTTCGAACAATGTTCGAATCTGATATCAATATCGATTCGATCGTATGACTGCATATCGCTCAAATGTCGCAGATCATCGGTCAATGCGGATCCGAACGTTATGAACGGAAATGAAATACATAAAAATTATATCGGGCGGCCAAACGGCAACCCACTTTATAATGATAAGCGCAATATTAATTAATGGTGTCGACGATAAAGCCAATAGTAATAATATTATTTGTATCTACGAAAGCGAAAACAATCCGTGTAGTTTGGGAGCGAGATAAACTTGTTTACAACAAGATGTGCGACTCTATATCCTGGATAAAATACTTCATTAAATTGGCATATAATGAGTAAAGCTCATTGCCCACAGGTACGTCAAAAATCACGCGATAAATTTTTTGCCCATACCAAAACGAACTATATTAACTCATAGAAAAAGTTCATATTCCAACGAAACGTCATCATTGTCGCGATCAAAAGCTTTTACAACAGAAATTAAGTCTTTATGTTTATAAACATAGAGTTCGTTTTAGTCTTGGTACTCCTGTAGACCCAGGGTTTAATATAAATAAATATGTTCTAAGGCTAATTCAATGCAGTGTTTTTCAAGAAATGTATACCTAAGTAGGTATTTTTAGTAATGAAATGGATTCATTACTCAAAAATTAAACATAACGTAGGATCATTAGTGTTATAGTTCTTACAAAGTAGATACAGTGATCGTTACGTATATAACAATATTATCTATGTAAATTGCATAAAAACTAATAAAGATTAAAACAATAAACCGGTCTAACCAGTACCAGTTTGGATTTATTACAAACAAGCAGAAAGGCAGTCGATCGGAGTCAGTCGGACGTTTATAAGTGGTATCAAAATGCCGGGCTAACTTATGTAATATCCCGCTAGCCGACTATTTCGCTAGCAAAAAAAACAAAAATGGCCGGTCTCATTGTTTCCGACCATGGACGCGATTTATGTGGCAGTTTAAACGGCCAGGCCTACTCAGATTGGACCTAAAAACATAACTTGGCAAATGCGCGCTTTGTTCTCGTCCCAACTCTGCGGGCGTCAGTTTTTACCGAAGACCCTTTTGTTCTTAAATTATGTAACCTTCAATCCCTAACAAGCACACAAAAAATATTCTATGATGAATCGCTCTGCCTACGACGCTATAATGAGGCACGTTACAATATACTCAAGTGAGTTATGTATCGACTCCGACGATCGCAACCGAATCGGCCGATACGTCGAATCGGATCGATCCTTTCGCATTATAACTTTAAACCTTCATTCCTTTGAGCGTCCAATTCGAGAGAATGGCAAAAGGTTTAACCGCTCACGTTTATAGGCCAGCATCCCTCGATCGTAAAGCAGCGCTCGCGCAGGCTCGCCGCGACGCGGTCGCGTGATCGAACCGGTTGTTGGGGTAACATTGTTCATTATTCAAATTAGTGCGTGCTGTTATAATTCGAGTCGAGCCTTTCGAACTGCGATTAGGCGCTCCGGCCGCGGCCGCCTCGATTCCACTCCCTTAAACACTGTCTTCAGCGTTTCGATGCAAGAATTTCAAATTAATTCTCTCGCATTCTTAAACAAACTTGTATTACGTTCACGCTGTATCATATCCAAAGATGCCTTCTCTCGGAATCGACTTTAAATTATTAATTTATTCAATCAACCATATTATCGTAGTTGGTATTTAAACTTGTTTCCCGACCGGTTCTGGTCAAAAAAATTAAACAAAGTTACACAGAACTTTCCGTAATGAGCGATAACTTATGATGAACGTTGCACAGATCTCGTCATACGAGGAGTACCAATACTTCCTAGTTGTAACGTGTCAGTAGAAGGAGGGTATTAATATAATAAATGGCGTATGTGTACGGGTGGCGACAGAGCGCCGGTCGTGAGAGAACCGGTCCTAAACTTCCTCGTGAGCGATCTGCGTTGGGTCCCCGCACACTGGGGCATCGATACACACGCGTTTTTTTTTTTTTGCCAATACCACCACGAACTGTATTGACACGTAAAAAAAAACAGTTCTACAACAAAATGTCACTGAGCGCGAGCAAGTTTTAACACGTGGGAGCAAGGCTTTTACGAAGGAAATTCAATCTTTATGCATATAGACATAGACGTCGTTTTGGTATTGGGAAAAAGTTTGACGCGCGACTTTTGACGCCCTAGTGTGCCCCTTTATTGGAACTATTAGCGACACGCCCAACCAACGCCTTTATGTCTGCGCATAAACTGAAAGAACTTGCTTTCGATTTAATTGATTTTGTTTATGTTATTCCCGATATTAAAGTCGAGCTTATTTAGATATACCGACTTGGCAATAAACAAATGTATTCATCGCCATTAATTTACCTAGTGCCATTATTTGTAATTGGATGTTTTACCATATCTTCGTTCGGTTACGAATGTTAGATATCTACTACTGAACTAAAGGAGACGGATACGCTTTCATACATTCTTGGGCCCAGTTGTAAAAATATGAGAGTGGTTTCAATTAAGAGCATAAATATTATCAAACCATCTCCGAAAATTTAGCTGATCTTGGCAATCTGAGAGCAGAATTATAAGAGATTTAGTAAAAGTGTGGTTATTCAACAAAGTGACAACAACCTAGATATTATACAGCTGATTTTAGAACTGTGATTGTTATTTTGTTTTAATATACAGTTTTGGTGTAAATTCAACCACATTAGTGTATATTAAAATGAATAATATATGTGCTTAATCATCACAGATCACAATCATTAATAACACAATTTGTTTTTGAGCTACCGAACGTGCTCACTCTGTCTGGAGCGCGCGGGCGTTCGGAAACTCGTCCGTCGACATTTTGTGAAGCGTTCGGAAACGCGGACGCCACAAAGTTATTTACTATAATAATTGTAGTTTTTTACTGTTAATTATTACAATGTATTTATTCATTTTGATTGAATCAATCAAGTATTTTATGTTTAATTGTTTAAATCAATCACAGTAATCGATTACTGTAATCGATACTCTATTTCTTTAGTGAAATAAATTTATTTTTATGATTTCTCGTCTCCCAGATTGTGAATTGAGCAGATTTTTTTATATTTTGGAACAGAAAAAAATACCGCTTTTTTTCAACCATATCTCAACTTATTACAATTGGGCCCAGAGATCCCCGTCTCCTTTGAAACAATAAGTTTGCTAATACATTACGACGTTGAACAAAAACGGCAATTAATTTAGTTTAGCCAAGTTTAATTTGAGTGCCAATTAATATTCGATAAACTAAAGAAGTAATTTAAATACCAGACAGTATTGGTATTACTTATGTTGAGACCACCTACGTGTCTCGAAGCTCGTAGGTATCCAACATGATAATCTATCCATAACTGCGAGCCCATTAGGAGTATGACACAGTGTACTACTTATGTAAATAATTTAATGCAGATATTAGTAATCCGAGTAATTAAGATTACTTTTATCGAGTAGGCGTAGTTGTGGCGTATGTTGCTTGCGGAATTACCTATGTATCAGGTAAATTCTTTGAAGGAATTATAGAGACCCCTACTACTCTTATTACGGATAATACACAACTAAACTTTTTCATTTTTCAGTGCTTTTCTACGAGTAAAATAATAATACTATGTTTGGAATCATGCCATGATGTACGACAGTGGTAACCTCTCTAGCTCTAAATTTTAGAGCTCTTAATATCAATCATTTTAGACTCTAAAATGATTAATAAAATTATGAAACTCTACAGTGTGTGTTACTTAAATCTTCATTATACAGAAATTATAAAGTCTTGTATCTCAGTATAAAACTGTTTCAGAATGATGGAAAAATACCAGCCTTTGTATAGCTAGCGCGCATTTTTCATAGATTATCCTGTTATTAGGTGACTCAAGGAGATACGTGAGGGACTGCAGCACATAATTCTTAATGCAACTGTTATAAAACTCATAAATATCGCCAGAAACATACATATAAAGGTATTTATAATAGGTAGGTAACATCAATAATATTTGGACGAATGTTTAAACATTTTTTACTTACACGCTAGCAACAGCGAACGTAAAATACGTATAAACCTCAAGGTAGAGCCATTGTTATATTTTGCTCAGCGTAGTTTCAACTGGCATTTTTATTTGTAAGTAGATTTGTTTGAGAATTCTAACAGACACATAAAACTTTTTTTAAACTCTTTTTTAAATATAATATGGTAATAGGCTCACCACCCATTGCAGTGAGACAATATAAGATGACGAAATTATGTGAGTGTCCCGCGTACATGTCTGCGTACTCCATCGAGGAATACAGGCGTGATAACGTATGCATGTTTTTTTTATGAATACTTAGGTAATCAACAAAGTCATTATATTGTAATTATTATAATAATTGGACAATCAATTGTTAGTAATTAAAGCCGAATTTAACGCGCAACATAAAAATCATACCACTTAGTCATAGAAACTATTTAAAAAGTATTTTTTCTTTATTAAAAAAATATTTCTTTAAATATTAAATCTCACCAGGCAACATTTAACATAGCAGGTGACTTAATCTGCAATCTCTATATGCAATAAAAATTAGGCGAGCATTTGAAAAAGATCGAGGAAAATTACGGAGCCGATGTCTGACGTCATCTTGGAATCAAAACCAGTTTTAGAAAAAGTCTTCAGCATTTTAACAAGTAGTCACGGTCGATATCTTATATGCACTAAGCGTTTGTACCTGCCAACTAACTAAAGTTTTTATGGTTCCGTATCTCTAAAGGAAAAAAGAGTCCGTGATCCACACTTCGTTGTCCGTCTGACTGTCAAGACCCTTTTTCTCAAGAACGCATGGAGGTATCAAGTTCAAATTAATATAAAATACTCAAGTCTCCAATCTCCAAAAGCAATGTCATAATAGCACAAGTAAAGGGAATTATCCGAAAATCGTAAATTTGTAGTTACATCATCAACAAGTTTTTTTTTATAATTCAATTTTGATAATTCAAGACTTGTTTCATTCCCGTGGTGGACAAACTATGTATATGACCTACAAGGTTTTATGGAACTCTCGGTGCGCGAGTCCGATTTGCACTTGGGGGGTTTTTTATTCTGAATTTCCTTTAAATTTCCGAACAAACCCGTATCAGTAGGTACCTATATGTGGTTATTTCTAAGCGTGTTTATGTTTGTTGTACCTAACCCGATAAAGTTAACTTAAATATAGGTTAACGAGTAGGAACTCTTAATCAGTGGTTTACTTTGTGGAGGAAAACCGCGATTATACAGTTGTTTCACAAGTCCGAAATAATACTTTAACGTTTGCATCAGTATCGGGTACACAACTGAATATGGTATAAAAATTTGATCGAAACTCGGCCATATTTTTTCATCTTGTTTTTCGTCGTCAATTTCTATAACTCGTAATATCTCAAGTCCTATGTAAAATTTACATGTTCTGTTTTGTGAATATTGGTGGTCACCCATCATATGTGTATTTCACACAGCTCAATAGGCTTATTGATGTAGCCAAAGGCCAGAACACGATACTTGTGACAAATATTTGAAGGTCTATAACTCAGAAACTACGATAGTAAGATATTATCTGTCTTCACTATGCATCCAAATATATGTACCCAAATACTATGTGCTACCGTATATGTACCCAAAGTATTATTTCGAACTTCTGATAAACCCTGTATACGAGCAATCCTGTAAAAATAGTTCCCGCGAAGAACAATGGCAGCCGTTATTTACCTATATATGTAATGGAATTAATAAGACCTTTATCTTTGTATATAAGTACTTACAACATATTTTGTTAAAATACCCGATTGATTTTTAACAATAGTCGTGTCTCTTGGTTCTTTTTTCCATTGTAAAAAGGTCAACAACTAAACTTTATATTTTTACATCTATTTGTTATGTATGCTACTATTCTGTAATAGATTAAACCTCAAATTTAAAGAAAGTTATGATGCGTTTACAACGATCCCATAGTATAAAACTTAGTAGGTACTGAAAATAACATTAAAAGTGGTACTTGGATAGATTGAATTTCTATATATTTGTAGATAATCCGTGGTAGCCGAGTGGCCGCCTTGCAATCAAAGTGTGCAGGTTCAAACTCCGGCACGCACGTTTATGTCCGAATCTCATTTTCATCCCTCATTACCACTTGCTATGTAACGGTGAAGGAAAACATCGTGAGGAAACCTGCACATCTATAAAAAGGCGTGTGAAGTTCGCCCAAAAATCTCCCTCGTGTTGAGGGAGAATGTGCTCGGTATAATGGCAATAGGCTCGCCCCCTATTACATTGGGACCAGAATACATCGGTAAAGTGTGGGCGTACTGTGCACCTCTGCCTACCCCTTCAGGGAATATAGTCGTGATGATGTACATATATTTGTAGATAATGAATCAGTAATAGTATTACTAAGTTAGATGTTCTGTGTATTATAATAACTTTGTAAAAGTAATAATAAAAATACTTCTCAGAGGATGCAGCGAAGTACGGTATTTATTATAAACCTTTTTATTTTATTGTATTGATACGTATGATATCTTACGTATCGTTAAGTTTTATAGTTAACACTTGTAACGATCGGGTCGTAATACGGCTGGGTAATTTCGTAAATAAGCACTCCCTTACCCACAGTTTTACATGCTTTTACCATTTTTATATACTTTTTAACCATTTCATTTTATAATTTTATACGATTCGTTTCCTATCACGGTAACTCGTTTTGGTTTTAAGTGGGAATCAAGAAAATTAAATATTTTAAGTATTGTCGCGAGTACAGTGAGCGAGGAACAAGTATGATCAAAACAGGTAATTGGCAATGACTCGATATTGTCTTATTGGTTGGACTCTTCATTAAAATTCAACAGGTGTATAACCCTATGTGGCGAGACTAAAGCCTTCCACATATTGGGGCGTCAATAGCCGCGTCTTAAAATTAATTCCAATACCAAAATGAACTGTATTGCTCGTTAAAAATGTTCATTCCTGAATGAAATGACATTGACAGCGCGAGCGAACTTTGTCGCGTGGTGGTGTGGGTTTTATCCATGGAGATACTATAACGGAGATGGCATTTCGAGCCCGCGCTGCGATAAACTCCGCCATTTTTGTTTTCCCATATAGTTGTCGTATAGGTCAATCAGATAACAACAATAATAACAACAATAATAATAACAACAAAGCTATACGAAGTGTGGATTCGTTATGGGTACTCTATATACTCTATGGTTTTACCAGAGTTCGTTAGTATTGGCAAAATTTGACGAAATTTGAAATCACGTGTGGCTATTGACGCTCCAGTTTGCGGAGGACTTCAGTGGTAAACCGCACTGGCTAGATTAATTATTGGCAATTTCGCTAAAGAAAATTCATGTTTATACGGTCTGCATTCAGCAGACAGTTACGGACTTAATCATTATATTTTTTACACCCATACTACGCACTTTTAGTGGTGTATGGAGATTAATGGAGTAGTAGGTACACGTACGTAACCAGTATATTTAATTAATCGCCTTTTAATTGTGATAAAAAATATTTTAAACATGAATTTATTTTAGCTATTCAAGTTGAGATGGAGCTTACTTAATTTTTTTTGTTATATTTTTAGAAATATTTATAGTCCTACCAAATTAAGTTTAGTTTTATTTGGATTACTACAGAATCGTCATTGTCATAATTTCACAAATCTTATGAATAAGCACTGTTTTATAAAGTGTTAAAATGATGTGTTAAGTGGTCTTTATCGAAGTTATACTACTCGCTAAAACTTGAGACATACCTTTAGACTTAGGTAATGATACACAGAAATATCTTTTCTCAAGATTTATTTTTGCTTCTGGTAACCCGTACCTTTTGTTAAATAAACAATTCACGTTACATTTACAATCCGTTTTGTAACAGTAACGGGTATTCTGCTAGCCCATTATATTGCTCTAATGAGTATGTTCACAACAAAATAGATAGTAAACGTTACAAGCATATTACGGACGGAGAGAATCTTAGGATTGTTACAAAATTTTAACGAGTTTTTTTCGTGTATCAAAAATTCTAGTTAAGCGTTGATTCATAAACCTTATCAAATGTTGACCGAGCCGGTCTGTGACGAAATGATTACGATTGCTCGCATGAGACTAATTGGTGCCGATCACGTAAACCTGGTGTTTTTCGCGTACACGAGAACTACCGTCCATGCATGCGAAGCACGATTTGTACACTACAAACTTGCGGCCATGTTGTAATCCTGTAATTATTACACAATGGAAGTTATGGTCTGAGTTCTATTACAGATACTCGTACAATCGCAGATAATTCGTAATTACAAATTAGGTTATAATGTAACCTATTTCATTGCTTTTGTATTGCGTATCTATAATTTTAGAGCTTAGAGTTTATGCGATCTAGGATTCTTCTGCTTCATACTGACGATTCATAAGTGCCTGTATTGGTTTACATGAATAAAAAAATCTGATTCTGATTCTTCCTGTTTCTATTTCTATTCTAACTTTAAATGAGTTGTAATTTTTTTTCGTAGGTATATGTATACTTTGTATTTCTCTAAGAGGTGCAACAATAAAAAGTTATCTGTCTATCTATCTAAATTAATAGAATAAAAAAAATATTGTGTGCAATTAAACAAATTACAAAGACAAACATAATTTCAACACTTACGCTTTTATACTTTGAACGCATTAGTAAAATATTCCGTTGACTTCACATTTCGTTACACGTAACTAAATTAGGTAACCTACATTAACACTACTTTATGAAACATAGTTAGACGTGAGTGTGTAACGTTAGCCTTTACTAATTTGATTATAAATAATAATGTCATAACACCAAAAAAAAAACCATTCTCTACCTATTATGCACGATGCAACATGAGTACATCTTTATATTATTGCATTAAGATATAGATTAGCTAACTTTAGTTAGGACATGTCTTTATGTACTATATAAGACTAGTATGTGTTTAAATGTGTACCTACACCAATTCACCCTGCGCCAGAGAGCTTTGGCGTGGTAATTTAATTAAGATTCGAATCCATATTATCGTCCAAAGTAGTGGGACATGTGGGACCAATAGTTAAACGACCGGTGCTATGCAGGTACACTACAGTGTATCTCTGCATACTTGAAGATATAAAGTTCTTATAATACTAAGAACCTAATTTATGAAATACCATTAGCCAAATAAAATAAAAAGGCACAAGAAAAGAATCACGAAATGACTAACATAAATACATATTGTTTTCTTAAATTTACGCGAATACTATACATTGAAATTAAACTATTTTACGGATTTTATCGCGTTTTTTGACTATTTTATTTTCCCGACGTTTCGGCTGCTTTACAGCAACCATGGTCACGGGGGGACTGAAGTGTTAGACGTCCTGATGTCATAGTTAATAACTGGTTACCCTCATATTTAGTTGTTGTTTGCGGTCCGAAATCAACGCGATAAAATACGTAAAATAGTTTAATTTCAATAACATAATATACAATATATGTTATATCTATTGTATATCTATTGTACCCTGAAGAGTTAAGACAGTCCAAATTTATGTATGTAATTGTATCAAAGCACATTGAAATTGTATGGTTGACCAATCAAAACGTAAGGGGTGTCACCGATATATTTTTCTGCGCAGACAGTGATTACAAAGATAACTTCAATCATTGACCGTAACAAACAGATCGAATGTTACTATGTAACTGAAAGTAGAAATGCACCACAAGCTATCAGAGAGTCAGACCATAATTTCAGTGTTCCCCACAAAAGATTGTTTACGTTGGCAACATTGTTCAACATCAGGAAACCGAGAAACACGCTTCCTGATCAACCAAATACGTACACGCCTATTGAAAGTAACGGCGGCCGCAGTTGGCCTTTCATCTTTTTTATTATTAATCCATTATGAATGCGTACGAGAACCCGGCAGTGAGCAGGAGGTCACTAGCTGCGTCTCGAGGTAATCAGTTGAGCGCCCTTTAGAAACTGTCGATACACCATAGAGGACGAGCCGTAGGGCTGCGCTGAATATTTGTAAAATACATCATCACGCCTCTATTCCCCGAAGGGGTATACAGGGATACATTGCAGTTTACCCACACTTCGCCGATGTATTATGGATCCAAAGTAATAGGGGTGAGCCATTATACCGGGTACATTTCCCTCTCAATACGTGGCCATAGTCCACCACGGTGGCACTAGTGCGGGTTGGTGAACTTCACACACGACTTTTTATACATCTGCAGGTTTCCTCGGTTGGTCGCAGGAAGAAATCGTGGCTCCACAACATACGGGAGTGGACTGGAATCTCCAACGCAGCCCAATTATTTCGCCTTGCACAGGACAGGACCGAATTTCAGAAGTTGATAGCTAACCTTCACTAGTTGGAGAGGCACTCGACGAAGAAGAAGGTATCCTCGCGATGTTTGCCTTCACCGTTCAGCAAGTGGTAAACATTATTGAAGCACGTGGAATTATAAAGTCCCATAGGTGCGAGCCCGAGGTTTGAACTTGCACCCCTTGTGTAGTTGTTTTCCGCAATATTCCCAAATATAACCATTGCAGTTTCATAAACATTTTTTTATTATTCTACAAACTACTTAAAATAGCATTATTCAGTGCAAAAGTGTTCTCTTATACATTACCAATATATCTTTGTCACAATGTTTTATACATTTAGGTATATCTGCAATATAATTCTTATGACGTACCAGCATTTATTAGCCACACCACACCCACTTAAACCCATATTTTAAGTATAATATATTTACTAGTAAGTGAGTATTTGCAGGTATTGTAAGACCTTTCGTAGTAATCTTAGCCCTCCGTAGTCAGATTATCGAACCGACTATAGGTACATACAGTTGGGCAAATAATAAAGAATATTTTCCTCCAACACAAACCGTTAACAAGTCATTAAGTACAATAAAAATAATTTTCCCTAATCATATATTGGGCTAGTCGACTGTAATTTAATTTCAGTTTCAATTTGGTACAATCAAGTTTGAGCCTTCTTTAACATTTTGTCACATACTTCCTGACGCAAACAGTGTTAGCTTAGAACACGCGCCTTGGCTGGAAGGGATGCAATCACATGGACCGTATTGTTCTATGGTCCGAATCTCTGTACCCTCACAATTAGAGTAAGAGTGGTATAACACTAATAGGTACGCTAATACGTCGTTAACGCGAGGGTCGAACACAGCCCATCCCTTCTGAAAAAATACATGGTGATGGTTAGGACCCTTTTCTATACCACCCCAGTAAGCGTTACCGCTAGAGCCACCGTGTCCACTGCCTGACTAGGCAATCTATTCTATCAGACAAAGATATAATTTCGTTTAAGCTCATAGGTACATCTACATATATTGAACAAGTGTACACTCTACACACACCTGTGCACACTCTACATTAATTTCCGCACCCAGTCTAGGATAGAAACAGCACGTAAGCATTGTCTGTTCCGCCGATGCAAATGAATGATAGTAATGATATCATAGACATTAATAGTCGTAGGAAATGTGCACGATCATTGTCTATAGCTACACGCAGCTCAACACGTGGCTCGTTCAATTAGATCTTATCGCTGCATTTCGATTGCATGAAGAGTAAAATTATGTTTTGCAACTTGTGTCTTGGATGGCTTCACCTAAGCGGAATTAACTATCCTCGAACTTGATCTGTATTCGATGTATTGCCAGAGGAGGATGCGAACTAGAAGTTTCGATATAGTAATATAGTCTATTTGAATTTTAATAACCTTCTTTTAGGAAAAAAGTATTTCTTTTGTGACATCCATTTTAAAAAGTTAGTTCGATTGTCAGATCCATTATTTCTTCTATGGATCATTGTTAGATCTGTCTATGGGATCTGTCTTTATTAATTGGGGATTAATCCGCCATCTTTAACACTGTCATGACCCATTTTTATTTATAATGTGTATTTATTGAATTTGCTCTTGCTGTTAATTACTCGACACTGACTGAAATACCTGCTAATCGTAGGTGACGCCATTCCTCATCTTATTATATTAAATTTCATCATTTCGTAAAAAAAAGAACTCTTTTTATTTTAAAATTATTTTATATTCACCCTAAACTATTAGCATCTTCCCAAATTTTTAACTGTCATGACTTCCGTTCATCATAAGTGTTTCAAAAATTCTCCTATATGAATTTAAGCAGTTGATTCAAGTTTAAGTGGTCTCATTTTTTCACGTTTCACTTATTTCAGAAACCTTGGTTCTTGATTCCACCACAGCACTAATTCCAACTAACTTATAAAATAAAACAATGGTAAGTATCTTCTGAGAATAGCCGCTAAAGAAGACAAGGCCCTGATTAGATCTAATAACGGCTGTTGATACATCCCTGCCGGAAAACATCAGGACATAATCACGTAGACGTGGTCCGGCTATGTGAGTATCTGCCCGGGTTTGGCGAGGCGAGCTAAACTTGGTGGATTAACATCAAATGGTCAGTATAATTTTCAACCTGTTTTTCTCAAAACTTTGAAAAATATCGCTGTTACGTACAGTACGAATGACGATCATAATCTTCTTACGTAGCGTAACGATAACTTTGCGTAATTACAGTGACAACCATTAATTTTGTACGCGATGCGAACTAGTTAGATGACGGCTTCTTTATGTTATGTTTTTCTGACGCAGTTGTTGGCGCAAGATCTAGTTTCCGTAGTAATTAATAATATATGAGACTTATAAAAACATTTGTGCCTTCCTTAATACACTAATATTATTATAAATGCATAATACATACGAATAAAAACATAATCCTCCTTCTGGGTCAGTTAACAACAAATACTGCTCGAACCAAAAGTGTATGTTATCATAATGTTGTGCGTATATTACACGATACGAAACTTATTTGTAAATATTGATGACCTACAGAGCACTACAAATCGTGACGGAACTGCAAAAAAAAAACATTCCTCAGTAAAAATACTGCAGGCAAACACTTTACGTAGATATGTGCTAACATACCTATCACAGAATATTGCGTTATGTTAGGTTCATTACATAAGTATGTAAAACAGCACTATTATCGGGTATCGTTCTGAATTGCACTTGCAGTGTTTCGTTCGATAAGCGACGCCGAGCCCGCATTCATTTCACACAATGTTGTCAACATCGGCACTTTTTATCTAGTCATGTTAAAAGTCAAACTACACTGTAGGTACATACCTAATATCGATTTTGGATGTGCTGATACCTAAACAGTTCACACAGTACCTAAACAGTAGGCCTACCGAATAAAAAAAAATGATTTTGATTTTGACAAAAAAGTCGACATTTTCTTTCATTTATAAAAAAGGGTTTCGGATAAGGATTCGCTCTCTATTCCATATAACTATTAAAAGGCGAACGGGTCTGGGAACAAAAAGCCAGTGTGAGATATTAAAGAGTCCGTGCGGGAGAAATTAGTCTGTATTAAACAGATAGAGCTAGCATGTCCGCCAAGACTAGTCTTGTGACTCCGAAGATGATAATTTTGTCTCTTTTTTCCTATAAAATAAGACAGTTAGGGGATCTCGACACGGATACAGTTCTGGTGTTCACATGCGTGCTAGCACGGCTGGTAGATAATTTTACCGCTTACTACCCTATTCGAACTAACTATCCCTAATTTCAAAACAACTACCCCGTGCGCGCTTTGTATATTGCCTTCGAGACATCATGCTGTCAATGTCATTCTCATATATCAATTCCATAGTGTGAGTGGGACGGGACACGCTTACGTAACTTAACACAACTTAAAAAGATTGTGCTCGCCTGTCTGCAATCTATACAAATAAATAAAATTGAAGTGTCTGTTTGTAATGTCAAAATAACAGCTTTTACTCAATGCATATGAAAGAGTATACGCTACCAATGACAAAAACGCTGTTTTTAGGGTTCCGTACCCAAATGGTAAAACGGGAACCCTATTACTGAGACTTCGCTGTCCGTCCGTCCGTCCGTCTGTCACCAGGCTGTATCTCATGAACCGTGATAGTTGGAGAGTTTAAATTTTCACAGATGATGTATTTCTGCTGCCGCTATAACAACAAATACTTAAAACAATAAAATAAAATATTTAAGGCGGCTCCCATATATCAGACGTGTTTTTTTTTTGCCGTTTTTATAGATAATGGTACGGAACCCTTGGTGCGCGAAACCGACTCGCGCTTGGCTGGTTTTTATTTTTTGTCTGTCTGCTTGCCTGTTTGCTTAAGTTAAATTCCCTAATATAACCCATTCGTTCTGGGTTATAAGGATTCCTTTATTCCACATGGATAACGTCACGGACTCAGCTAGTCACTAAATAAAATAAATAAGTAACGCATTACGCAAAACACAGAAGGCGTCGATGGTGAAACAAATTGCAACAAGTCGATTTCATGACAGTTACATGGAACTAACGATTAAAGTAATGCTTATCAAAACTAAATGTATTTGACATTACGAACGCACGCAATTCATGACTGTACCTAATGTTTATTACAAGTTAGTTGTTACCAAGTGTGAATAACTTGTAAGATCTAAACATTGCTGGCACACATCCCCATATCAGAGGTAAGCACGCGGGCCGGGTCGATAGAGGCCCGATAAAAAAAAAAAAAAACTTTGCTGGCTTAAGCATCAGTGGTTTTTTTTACCTCAAAACAATTACAAAGTAAATATACCTAAATGTGACAAAAATGGGACCGAAATTGGTCTCTTTGATACTACGGTCGTCTATGACGTCTTGACATAAACAACCTGCGGGGTTAGCACGCATGTTAAGATAAGACCTTTGTCACGGATTCGCTAGCTCGCTTATTGTCTTATTTCATACGAGAGGAGACAAAATTTACATATTCCGTGACATAAGTCTAGTCTTGGCGGTCATGCTACTACTGATGTACGTAGACGTCAAAGTCACACACAAAATTGTACGCGTGAAATTTTAAAATGTGAGGAAAAGTTCCCTCATTGAAAAAAAATTCTTAGGTTTTCGCAATTGTTAAAAATTAAATTAAATAAAAATGTTTCTAATGGAAGCGAAATTATATGTTTAAAATAAAGTAACACCATATGGGACAACCACAAAACTCCGGCCGGCCGCAGGTTAAGTACCTATAGCTGGTCTAACGCATCGGAATTAGTATGAATTCGTTCCCTTGCTAACTTAAAATTATTACTAAAAGTTACTAAGTCAAAGGAAACGGGTACGTATCTATTGTATCGACGAATAGCCCCGGGGCTGGTTTTACGAGCCAAATTTGTATGTTTATTAGTAGTCTCAAAGGAAGTAATTGTTTAAATATTCAGGGTTGTCTATTATAAACTTTTTTACCTGACGGTTTCTTTTGTTTTACAAACGGCGTCCGTAGACTTTTGTAAATAAAGTGAACTTATTAGATGCATAAAAAACCATTGCTGAATATTACAATTGATTTACAAAAAAAATTAAAATGTCTATACAAAGCACTTTTTGAAACAAAAAGATTTTAAAATGTATGCCCGGTTATACTTATATTATTAAAAATTATCGAATAAATGTTGTGTATCTGACGTGCTTTTAAAGTTCATCGTAAATTATGTTATTTCTTCAAATATGGTGATAGACTGTAGAACGAATTTCTCATTTTGTTTATTATAAGAAGTCGGTTGAAAATCATTATTATTTATGTACGTGATCGAGTTTAATTATCGCAGAATGTTAAATTATTATCATTTAAATTGAGGACACCATTCGCATTCCGTCTTCATCTCGACCTTTCATAACATTAGACACTTAAATTAACTGTATGCCCTCCATTCGATTATTTAATCAAATGAGGAGATTGTGTCATTAATTCCAAGGTTCGATATCATAATAAGCGGGTGCTGATTCAATAATAACGTGTGTGCTTTGTCAACTGGGTGCACGGTGCACATTACACCTATTGCCTAGCTCAGTTTGCACACAATGTATTGTATTACCGAGTGCCATAAGTTTAGGAGTAAGCACTTCGTGACCGTCACATGACACTGACAAGACGGCACGAATATACTGCGGTTTTGGCACCCGGTTCCGCATACTTGCAATCGAAGCATGTAACTTATTAATGGAGAATAAGAATCCGCAATTTTTATCACATTCATTACTTATTTTTATAATGAGTAGTTATTAAATTTGTTCTTGCTATAATTACTTGACACTGGAAAAATACGCTAAACGCAGTTGCAGCCAAAAATAAAACACATTTATATAGTCTTGGATACTATCATGAAGTTTGTGTATTTTTAATTGCACACACTTTTCGACGATGGAACCTACTTTGGATTAAGTCCATCTCATGAACTTATTGGAAGAAGAGAAGATTCCTTCCTAAATAAATAAAAAGATCCTATAAAAGTATAAGTAAATTACATTTGTAGAACTTTGTGCTAAATATTCGGAATAATCAAAATCAAGAGTTGACTACCTTAAAACTAGACATGGTAGGTATCTTAAGTGCCTATTAATGAATTCATTACTACAATAAACAAACGGAAGAACAAAAGTAAACAGCTTGTCAAATGTTGTTAAAGCCTACCAATGTCTAGAGATCTCTAAACGGGTGACTACAGTTTATGTTTCAGCTCGCATTTCAAAATGTTTCCCATGAGAGAGAATAGCGTCACGATTGTCTTCCAATTTCAGCTAGATAGTACAGGAATTTCCTTAGGTATGGTACACTATCTGCAATGTACCCACACTTTGCCGATGTACAGGGGACGAGGGAATACCCGAGGATGGTGTGGTCGTATGGCTAAATTCGCCTAGCGCGAATTTCATGTATCTTTCGAGAATTTTTTTTTCACCGTTCAGCAAATGTTGAACTTTTCGGCGAAGATTGAAACGTAAATATATTCAATAAATTTGATTAAGATAAATACAAGAAGTCGGAGGTTTTAAATATTCTATTATACCTACGCAAATGTTTATTATTTATCAAGGAATACAAGAATTAATTAAATTCTTACAGGATGTTAGATTGGTTGGTCACGTAATGATGTAGATTAAAAATAATGGCTAGTGCTGTTGTTGTTCAATCGGCACACATTTCCTGTGATATGTGCAAGTTATTTCATTAATTAGTTATAAGTATAACGGTTTCCTTTTTGAGGCAAAAATGTTATGACAATTATGTTTAACGATACTATAGCGTACCTTTTTATTTTTGCTTTTGAAAATTCGTGACTCATCCCCCGCCGACTCGGGTGAGTCGGAGGGGGTATGTGGGACTCCCGGCAGAGTGCCGTATACCCACTAAAACCCACGGTGTACTATCCTTTGGCTTGCAAGGGAGCGTCACGGGATCCCAAGTAGGTATTGCACCGCGACGCCCCGGCGAACGGCCCGGCTTTTGCCAGGATACCATAGCGCATCTATAATAAGAAGTAGAGTAAAAAAAACACGAATCCAATTGTGAACCACTTTTTGAAGTCAGTTAAAAATAATAAGTAGGTGCCTGTCCACGTTTTCATTCAAACATCAAAAACAGCGGCGGCGAAGATTCACTATGATTTATAAAAAAAAAAAAATTAACCAAAGTTCCCTAACACAACCGTCGTGGAATTGCTACCACTCGTTTTTGAAGGCATGAAAACAACATCTTTTATGAGATATGACCAGTGTAGATATTGGACATTTTCCCCTTGAATCTTGCGTACTATATACTGTTGAAAAAAAATATAGTACGCAAAAGTACTATATTTTTGTAGTAAGTATTATATTTTTATTTATTTTTTTCAATATTCATGTTTTTTTTTATAAAATAGCAACATGTCTCGGAAAAAATACGCATCCTTTTATTTATTTTTGCCTTGCATGGACATTTGAGCATATACTATAGCGTGTTTCGGAACGGAATGATAACTAAACAAAACTGTCACTGTGAACTACTGTCAAGTGAGACGTTTTCATAACACAAAAGTACTTTTTTACGTACTGCGGTACCGCTTACAAAGGTGGCATAATGTTTAGACGTGTTTTTTTTTTGGACTGACTGACATGGTTTTGTACGATTTTTCTGAATGTACTATATTTTTCAGCAATCTATTATATATTTTACGACGCTGGAAAATATTATATTTTCGAAAAAAAATAGTTGGCAACCCTAGTTAGCACGCATGTCAAGACAAGACCTTTGTCACGGATATTCTCGCTCGCTCTCTGTCTAATTTCATACGAGAGAAAGAGACAACATCAAGATGTTCCGTGACATACGTCTAGTCTTGGCGCCCATGCTACTCCTACTGATCATTGTAAAAAGCTTTGAGGTCTTTCCTTTTGTAATTTAGTAATACTTATCAACAATGTATAAACTAAGTACGATTTGCACCCGCTTGTGTGAACGATACATAGGGTAGGTGTGTACCTATAGGACCAAAAACTGGTTCTTAACCTACCAACGCTCACTATAGGTAGCTGCAATTTTATAAAAAGTTGTTCGAGACTCAAACCCTGTTAGCGTTTACTCATTACGTTTACGTTTACTTTGGTACTTATCTCAGAATCAGAGTACAGTGTGTGAGTATCGTTTTTGAGGTCTTACCATCACCTCGTAAAGTACCTATTATTGGTTCAATAGTAGGTAACTGTAATTTTTTTTACACATTTTGTTCTGAGTCAACTGTCGAAAACTGAAAGTAGGTATTACCTATTTATAACATTGCTGCTAAATAGGTGCTGATATTCCCTAGTTTATTCATATAGAATGTGTGTCACCAAAAAATATGTTGATTTCATTTTTAATAAGATTTTTTACATGTTATATTTTCTTTTAAATCCCTAATTCTAATACCGAAATTGTAATAAATGGCCACAACATTTTTTTTATAAAATAAAACAACAAGTATTGAAGTAGATATGGGTACCCACTTACGTAGGTAATTATTTACTTTCTTACTTTAGGTACTTGACTATTCGAAATTTTATTGAACCTGTGCTGTGCAAATCTGACTCGCATGTTGGTACCTAGTTAGTCACATTTTTAATAGGAAAATAATTAGTCACCTAGCTAAAAAAGTCTATCATAAGGCATAGATAAATAATTGGTCTCGCGCGCTGTGTGTCATAAGGGTAGTAAGCTCAGTCTGCTCCTACCAAAAGATAGCTGCTTCATATGGTTGTATCGAATTCGGGACAGAGCTATACGAACACTAAGGATCACTGTCATTTTCCTATAGCTCCGTCTCAATCGGGTTTCAGATCAGGCCATGTGTACCTAGCCGGTGTTACAAAAATATGATGAAGTTTTTGTCAGATGGCGGGCGGAGCAATAACAAAACATACTGACGAATATTGCCGAACGCACCCGAATGAACCGAGAAAACGTGATCGCTCGCGCAGCGCGCTGTTTGATTTGAAAACAAAAATTCACCCGCCCGCTGCCGGCGTTTCACGGGCGAAGGCGGCTGACTGCAAGCAAACTACAACAAGCTCAGTGCGCGAGCAAGCGTGATACGGAATGTACGTGTGGTGCGTCTTGCGCGGACGTTAACTTTGCGATTTATTTTTTTACTTGCGATTTATACGGCCAGAATTAAAAAAGTTTTGGAGTATACAGTCGATAAACTGAAAAAGTTTGGTTTGTAGTAAAAAAGTTACTTCAAGACGGTTCGCGCAGAATTTTGACCAGTATTGTGAATTTCCGTATAGACGCGAAAAAGTGAAGATTATTTCGACACAAAGGATTGTTTTGTACATTTTCGCAGCGATTGCGAAATTGTGTTCAAAAATACTGATCTGGCACAATCGTGAAGGGCGTAGTAAACAAAATTCACTGCCCCCGGCCAACTAGTTCGGGCACAATCTGTGGTCACCGAACGAAAAAACAAAAGCGCATCGAATGCAATAAACTATCTCAAGGACAAAGGTTTTCTTAAAATTCTCGTCATATGTACCGTGGACTTTTCATCAGCTACCTAACCTAAAAATTACAGTGAGTTCGTCGACCTTAAAAATTCGTGCTTCAGTGGATCAGTCAGCTTGCAGATTTTAGATACGACTGCAAGAAATATAACATCAAAACCTGGATTAAGTGTCGAGTTGGTTTTACATAATGTCTACGGCCATAATGCATCAGTCTGCGCTCTACGAGATTGGTGATCTGTTCTTGAAGGTATGTTTGATTTTGTTATTTCTGTAGACCTAACTATCTATTTACTGCATTTACCATATCCTACGAGCGCTCCAATTTGTTATTATTCCAAGAAAAATTACGTAAAAAATATTATTCAGATACCGATTTCATATTTTGATTACTTACCTACAAGTAAGTAGGTACAGATATTATCGAACCCGTGGGTTTAAAAGTAGTTAGCTAGGTACCTACATACTCGACTATTAATTCCTAGCTTGTACTGAAAACATACTCGTATTTTCGTTATCTAGGTTAGTTAAAATCCGTTTTTTAAACTACCTAATTAACCACGTGTTTAAATCACATCTAAGAGTCATAAAACGGAAACGTTATGTACCTATTAAGTAAAATCAATCAATCCACACAGTAAATATCAATCCACACGTGGTTGACCGGTAGGTACCTAATCAAGATTAAAATGGTAAAAAAGTTAACTCGGCTAATTATATTTAATTACAATGTATGCAAGCATACCTACCTACTGACTGATTTACATCTGATTCGGAGTCTACGGTTACGCCTTCCTGACCACAGCAAATCGTCAGGACAGACTGTTAACTAAGACCAATATTTTGTGATTAGTTGAGAACTTAATTCCTATCAGCCCAACCCACCTAATTTATTTTTAAGTGTATTGCAATAGGTAGGTACATATCTTCAATATGGTCCAGTCATACGACATAACTAAGCCAACATACGTAAGTACCTGCCTATCTACTTGCCTCCATAATAACACGATACGGAAAATAAGTAAAAACCAGTTGATGTGACGCGTATAGGTAGGTACTTGGGAACCCGCATGAAGTTGCTTTGCCTGTAAAGTTGCAAGATGGGGCTTATTCTCGAAACCGATAAAATGTACATGTCTACCTACCTACATCGAACTTAATTTTCAAATAAATTAATAATACCTACCTATCTACCTGCAGAAATGTGCAGAGAAATGGTGATGTAGGTACGTGGTTGGAGAGATTAGAATTTCTGCAAATTTGGGGTTCGATTTTCGTTGATTATCTGCTACAATAACCAGAATTCGTTATTTGAGGATACCTTTTCAATACGTTAGTGAAAGATATAATCTGATTATCTACCTACCTACGTACCTTATAAATCCTTTATTTTTAATGCCTTAATAATCTCTGGAATAGGTAATATACCTAATTTGTATATTCAAGAAAAATAACCTCGTAGGTGCATAATTCTGGGTATAGGTGTAAATATTTAAAACGCATAGGTTAAAATTGAAGCCCAATCGCAATAACTTGGTTTAATCATCCACTATGTAGGCTGCATAGTACCTACCTTACGAAATTTTAGTTGGTAGGTACCTAGTTCGCTTGAGAAATTAAACATGGTCTACTTATGTATTAAGCAGGTTGAGTTACCTATTACAATTTAATTTTTAAATAAAATCGTGATCCTTTTCAAATCTCGGCAGGGGTGTGTATGTAACAGACGTGGTTAAGTGGTAGCCTCGGATCTAAGTCGAATTCTTTGAAATGTAACCTAAGTCTTTTTGATAAAGATCAAAATCGACTAACGAAGCCCCCCTTTGGAAGCCATTAGTTATGTCGAACCGAAACCGGTCCTATGGATTACTCTATATGGTTATAAATGGTTTGTTCGCCGGCCACGCTACCTGCTCCACGTTTTTCTAGTCTTTTACTTTGCGTAAACGACACTTGTTGCTCGGGGGTAACTTTGTTTTGTATTTCGTTGCCTTATATAGGCCACGTGAATAGGGGTTGGAGGTTTGTTGTTATTTACTTTTAACGGCAATACACTTGCTATAAGACCAATATGTGGTGTTTTGAAAATAAGCAAGCAATTTAAGGCTCAGTCTCTTCTCGTAGATTCATTGTAGGTTATGTTAATATGTACCACGAATGTATTACCACCACACTGACGGGTATCTATACCAAAGTATTTCCTAATCACTATGTTTAATAATTTATTTCTTTTAAAGTCCTAGGTAAACCTTAGTAAAATATTTAGTCTGCAAATTCTACTTACTATATAAAGTGCGTAAACATAAAAATATATTTTATGAGTAAGTAGGTAGTTAATTTATATTTTTTGCGATAAATTCACCGACAAGTGTGCAATAATAAAATCCAACGTAGGTACCTTACCTGTAGAATATCGGTGGGAATTTTGAAAGGTGCATCGCGTAGTATTTTTTTTTCAATATTTTGATATTTTCGATCCCGTGGAAAAAAATCTTTATAAACCGTTGAATACTCCTACAACCGTCTACCTGCCGCCTATTTACAAATACAACCGCTGCCTTTTTTTGTACCACTTTTGGTTCCAGATAAAGAACTCTTTGTTCCGAGTCTCCTCTTGCTTTGTCCCAAAACTTCTGTCAAGACTCAGATAATATTTTATACGAGGGTTTGCCGAGATTGTCTGGCTCAAATTCTGTTCACGACTAGCTATTCAAGCAATGAATTGGATTCTATTGGTGCTTAAATTTTGACAATAGGTATCCAGTCAGTCAGGGCTCGAACTAAGTTTCTCAAATAATTCGTACTTTAGAATATTATTATTTAAATCAGTTCTCATTTTTATTTCACAACTGCCACTACAGCAATAGGGTTTTTCGGCACGCTAAATTAGTTCGGTACGTTTATGAAACCTATGATGGTTTTAGTCACGGTTCTTCAAGAATTAAATGTCTCTCTGGAAGTTAGGCTTTTTCAATTTTTTTGTCTTGCGATGTTGTCTAGGTATTTATTTCGCTTATTTTTAGTTGGTCAGTAAAGCGTGTAATCACGTGGGGCGGTGGAGCGTGCGTTTATGCCATGCTCACACGCATACAACACGCTGATATTATTGGCGGATGGTATACATTGTTCAATACTCTTGCCCTGTGCATATTAATTATTAGTCCTCAGTAGGTGAGGTAGGCATTTCTTTAATTTTCAGTGCTTATCATTATCAATTATTCTTAACCATGTAACTGAAGGTTGTTATCCTTATGTATGTTAGATCAACACGTCGCGCTTGTCGATGTAGTTTGTAAAAATATATATTGTTTTTAATTTCAAACTATAGGTTTATAAGTATTAACAAAAATGTAACTAAGTGCAGGCGAAGTGGAGGTCGTCACGCGACGCGATTAGCACTCCACGTGTGCTGATAAAGATTGATTGTATAGCAGCCCGCCGTATAACCGAAATATTATCAAACGTCATTTGCAAACTTCCCAACAGCTCAGCGCGTTGTTTTGCCCCACACAATTAACATAGAAAGCTTGATTTGTATCGTCTATTTTTCCTTAGGAAGAGGTACCTGACTAGTGACAACTTAGATACCTACATTATTGTATATATTCCTAGTTTTAGTCTCGTATTTATTACGACATAACCTGTAGTAAGTAATCTACTGAACTAAATTATAATATTATCTTCCTTGAAAATTTCTGCATTCCTACTTCTAAGTCTGTAATTTTATGCGGGCACAAGCTTTCCACACTTTTCGCAATCAAAACTCGAAAGATTTCTCAAACAGCCGGTTTTAGCCTTAAAGTCGACACCTCCGCCGCCGTTTCTCAACACCTAGACGTTGCAGAACTGTTCGAGTGCAACGCGAACAATAAGTGTCGATCGTGGGAGCTCGGCAGTGCTAGCACAGCATTCGTTTATACACAATAAGTAACTTTAGAGCATTTCCTCTCAAGCTCTATAGGCGAAATGCGATGCCGCGTGGGATTTGCGGCGCGATTCGACTATCGCGGTGCAATTTGAACCCGGTTCGTTCAGAATGTATTTTAAAATAAGTTTTATAGAATTACTGCAGGTCTAAGTCAATAAATTATCGTTGAATTAAGTTGAAAACCCTTAATGGTAATGTATGTAGAGGCCCTGAACGCCTGCTGAGTGCATTCATTAGCCTGTGGTGTGTGGAGATGATTGGGCGGTCCGCGTCTCGGGGCAAGAGGGCAACTCGCAAGCTGCGTAGGCCAGGTCCAACGGCCGCACTCGTAACCGCCACTGGACTATTTTTAGCCCGGCTCCTTTCTCCGACGACTTGAGCCCGGACGTGAGTCAACCCTTTGTTCCCCTCCAAGTGCTCGGCCTCGAACTCCTCGAAGCGAGGACAGACTTACCACACGCGTCCTCAAACCTGTGGTCAGCAGTTGTTAAGGTGTCGCTTTCCAAATTACACCTCAATATTGTTTAGAGTTATAATAATATGTGGCTCGCCTTGAACGTGCGTTTGCGCAATGTGGAGATGTCATTATGCTCGGATGATCGTATAAACACTAAACTCTAATATGACTAAAGATCGAGTCCCCGCATCACCATCACCGCCTGTCATAAATTTTCCACCTACGCTTGAGATGTTAATTGACGCTTGCAACAAACTTGACGCTGTTAATTTGGAATTGATAGTTTTCTATGTACAAAACCATTACAAAGACAAATTAATGGTAGTGATACCTAAAGAAAACAATATGTGATACCTTTCCTAACGAATATAGAGACTAGTGAATTCAACACTGAATGCCACTTCATGCAACCGTTATCTTGAGAATAGCATTATAAAGTCCCCTTCGTAACCAATTGTTTAGACAAGGAAAAGTGAATGCTTCAACATAATACTTCACACGACAAATCTATTCAATTTGTTTTATACTTCAGACAATACATATATCTACGTAATAATAACTTGTTATCTTGGTGTACTGATACCTAATTGAGTGCCTTAAGAGTTTTTACGTAAGTAATACCTAGTTTTTCTACTTGCTACAAAATAATCAAAATTAAGTACCTAGTTTCTTATATCAAGTACCTTACTGATGGGATTCATGACCACACACAATCCACACGACAACTATTTAGTGATTCTTGAGTACCTACTTAGTTAGTATTTTGTAATTAGAATTTTGTAACAATGTAATTTCATAGACCAAGGTAAGATGTCGTATAATAAGTGCTTATTGTGTTACACATACATAAATGTATGTGTTTGTAACACAATTACCATTGCCAAGCTAATGCCAGACTTCAAGTCTGCAAATAAACATAAAAAACTCATAATGGTCTATCAAAAATCCGATAGTAAATGACCTAATTTGTGCAAACTGATATTATGTAGGTAGATCCTTACCTGAGTCAAGACTACATAAAAAAACGTTGCCTTACCGATTCTCGCACAATGTTAACAACATTGTTAAGCAACGAAAATTAATTAAAATTAGAAGACCTGTTTGACGACTGGTTTCTGATTGTGCTTGTTTTGCTAAATCAGAATTTGGTTTAGTACGTATTTAGGTAGGTACAATTGCTATCAAGGCGATTGGTGTGTAAATAGCGTCGTTAGATTCGCGACGCGTCGCTAATTGTTTCGGCAGAGCAAATGCGAGGGTTCATTGCCGGCCAAACGACATTGTCGTATGCGCCCACGGCCAGCGCTTGTATCACTAAACTCGTCTTTGTCAAGATTTTACTCAATGCGTATGTTTAATAATGTTATATTGTGTATCAGCGAACGTGAAATACATCCACGTTTGGGGTGTAAGTGCCGAAAATATTTCAAGAGATTATTAAGTAGGTATTAACCATAAGAATAACGACGACCTGATGGGTCATGGGTATTACCACCGACATCTAATCTACTACACAAATGAAAAGGAGATAACCTTCTGTTATTTCTATTGAAGATAGCAATATACGCGGCTAGATAAATTAATTGATATTTGTCAAAGCCGAAACTCAAGGTATTAGAGAGACGATAAAGATATGAATTAAAAAGTTACTTGACTCCACCCTATTTTGCTAGGATCAGTCTTATAGAAATAGCTACGACTATTACAACTTGTTAGCTTGATATATTGACTTGATATATTTAGAAAAAAATCCAATCTATGAGCCGAGTATAACAATAGAAGATCAATTGTTTTAATTATGCTGAGCTTGAAAATTCACCTGTCCTCACTTACAATATATTTAATTTGAGGAAATTGATATTTTTTGTTTAGTGCGGCTATTATTTTGAAACTTTGGAAGACTGAAATGCTTAAAAATTATTCACTTAACTACCTGACCTTACTTTGATTATTCACGTGACCTCTCACTCAATCCTCTGATTATCAAATATAGTTGCTCAAAGATTAACTTAAATGTGAAGTAAATGACCGTTGCCTAATTTGAATGTTTGAATGCCACTCCTTAAAAAATCCTTGTAGGTGATAATTCTTTGCGGGCATCTACTTGGGATCGTCTAATATACCTATGTTCACAGACAGACAAAGAATAGACGTGAGCATCGAATGAGTAAGCAAATAACTAGTTACTGGTACTTACTCATATAGATAATGCGCTATCTAAAGTCTTATGTAGTAGTGCAGTGCATAAACAAAGGGGTACTGTACTCTATCTTATCACGGCGGCTGATAACCAGCTCGAAACATTATTAGTGTTGTTGTTGAAATACAACGTGGTTATTTAACGTAACCGACATAACCTCACTTTCAATTTCCCTTTCGTTCACCAAGTTCGATTCGGAGACGAGTTTTCTTGTTATCGGAACCTGCACCTAATTTATAGCCCCAAGACAATGCCTCGGCGGCCTAGTTGATAACCCTATCAGCTGGTGGTTTAAAGTATTTTACTTGCTTATTATCTGTGTGCTGTTAAAGCTATATCTTTTTCAATCCGTTCCAACATCGCCGTAGGTATCTAAGATGTTGCTTATAATGGCTTATACTTACAACAGTTTAGCCTCAAACTTATGAAATAAAAACCCAAAGGAGATTCTTGAATTTGTCAGTGGTTGGGCAGGGGCATGGAATAAAGAAAAGCAAATTAAGCAATAAGCGAGGTTAGGTTCTATGAGAATGTGCATTTATCTTAGATAATTTAGTAGAGGTTCGACTGCACTTTTGGCACACATTCGTCGTGGTGTTGCATCACAGAGCGGCGCGCGCGCAGAATCGAGCACACCGCGTAACACTTTTACCATTACCGCGACGGCGCGCGGCGACGGCCACCTCTCGCCTACTTGCGCTCGCGCTCGAAGCGATCCACCGCTTTACATAATTGCTCGTAAAGAACACATCGAGTTACGCAACACCAAAACAACATTTTGATATTCTGGTTAAGCTGAAGGAGGTCACTGTTTTGTAGGTCGATCTAATGCATAATAATATGAATAGTTACTTGATATTTGTTTTTATTTCTATGTTTTTATTTCAAAAACCAACGGTCCTAAAGCTGAATAGAGAATGTACTCCACGAGCTATGAAATACTTGTTATAGTGATAAATATAAATTCGGTAATTATGTTGTTATGCAATTGCCGATACAACACAGCTACAGTTGGCACTTAAGAATTTTATTAGCTGCTAATGTCACGAACACGTTGTTAAAGTAAAACACTTGCAGGAGCATAGTTTTTATCTTTTTTTATCTATGTACATTCACATTAGACATGCTAGTAAGTACTGCAACTGACTAATTAGATGCTGTTCTCAATTGAAACGGAGACGTGTGCCCGATAGTCAGTAAATAAACAAAAAGTGCAAGTTGACGTTAAGCTGCGATTACATCACAAGCTGAGCGAGGAGCAGCGAGGGTGTAATATGGCACAACGAGGCGCTGCAGCGAACCAACTGGAGCTACAATCTCTCAGCCGAAACGTTCTTAACTTTCTTTTCTTGTTTCGTAATGACACGGCCGAGCGGAGAGGAGCTGTCGCGACCCAGCGTCGCGCTGGCGTCAGTCGCTGGAAACACCGCCACCACCGCCGTCCGTTTCACAACACAATACCGCTAGTCTATTTTTTTTTTAAACAAACTATTTACATTAAGGTTTGTAACATCGATGCTAGGTTTCGGGATTTACGTTATTTCACGGTTGAAGACAAACTTCTTTAAAATTAAATACCAAATCGTTTAAGGGGCGTGCGGCGTAAAGCAAATGGGTTTTTAGGTGATAGACGTGTTTCGTTGTTTTTAAGGAACGGCTTTAGAGGAACCTTAGTAAACACCTTAGATAGCGAATTTTGTAAAAAATAAAATGACCATTAGTATAAAATATATACAAACCAACCAAAACTGATTGCTTCATGAATTTAGAGCATCTATATGATCCAATAATGACACCGTATATTTATTGTATTTTGTATATGTGGTGGTATGACAACCCTAATCGTAACATATATCGCGCAAGTTTTGCGCGATCGCAGTTTGCATAAGCGCGTTGCACAAACGTGGAGCTAGGTATTACGCCGCGATTATAATCCGCGCGTGCCGCGATATCTTATGCACCCGACATGCAGGAAGTGAACTTTCGAACTCTTTCACTTTTATAGCATCACATATACTACCTTCATTATTACCTTATCCGTGTCCTACCTACGCTACGGTACGTTACGTAAACTAACCAGACGATCTTATCTACTCGTCTTAATTATACCTACTTAATTAGAAGCAATAATAATATTAAACATAATACGTGGAAGGTTATGGTCTTATTCGTAAATTTGAGAATTGTTTTTAATAAAGCAACTATGCATAATGAATTTACATATTTAATGTACCTTACATAGTAACACACTTATCTACTTTTTAGAGTTACCCTTATACTGAAGTGGCCTGTTTCATAATACGTATTTATTTAATTACATGCAACTCGCAGCGTTTACTGCGCAATTGGGTTGGTGCTTGCTATCACGACCTCATGCACTTGTTGTATGCGTCACCTATTCGACTTTGTTGTATTTTAATTTACGTATATGTCCGGGTTCCACTGTCGTCGCCTGTATGTGTAGTCATTGCTGTCTAATTTCAATTTAAATTTGGCCACTCTACTTCCAGTATCTGTAGGTATACGTTATTCAAGTCGACATTCGCATTCTCCTTTCGCTATGTAATTCATGCAATCTGGTTGTTTACAACTGCCCATGTTCTGTTAGTATAGGTAGGTACATACGAGTACTTTAGTACTTGATTAGATTTAAGTAATTACAATGTAATTGTAATAAATAGCAAGTAACATCAGACGCAATAAAGTATTGTTTTTATTTGCAATCCTGGGCAGATAAGTGATTGTGCAGTTGTTTATAATTTATGAATGATTCATATTGCTGTAGGTATGTAGTATAAATACCTATTATGAGATAGTGAGTTGAGTTTAACCATTTATTGTTGCTAGTATACTTATTTGTATCTAAGTACACTACTATATTATAATACAAAAAATAAATATTATTATTTACTTACTAACATATTAGATATTACTAACCTACCTGTTAGTAATGTTGATCAAACGATTACAATACCACCTAATTACGTTTTACGTCACGTATAAAGTGTATCTATAATTGCCGTGTAACATTACGCAATGAGACCCACCAGGCAACCACCCGCAGTCCAAGATCGTTGGCTTACGAAAACATGCATCGATGAAATCCAATAGAACAGCATAAGGCACTGATCACACTGAAGAAATGTGTCCTTAGCAACGCAAATGCCCATAGTTTTATATGTATATAGTTTAGATATCAATAACACAAGAAAACACAAGAAAAGGAAATTAATTTTGCCATTTTTTGCAAGCTGACACATCAATTTGGCGACTTATGGTCCCGTTTACATCAGCCATCACGTAAGCTGAACGATAGTCCGTTTATAGATAGTGTGTCAATAATGAAAGGAAAGTGGTACGGCCAGCCGTCGTCGGTAGGTCAGTGTCGGTCCATCGGCGTTTACGTAACTCATGTCATACTGCACATCAATCTATTGTGCTAATTTCGTACTCGAATTCTGTCCTAACGACTTTAATTTGTTCATCATAGCGTGAACGTTTCCTTCTTCAACTTTAATTGTGTTTATGATGAAATGCTATAAGAGAGCTTAAATTGCGGCAATTTAAAGCAATCAAGCATACCGTTTTATAATATTTAAATGCTAGCGTGCAGTTGCTTAGCTTTTTTAAACTTGGGATATCGCTAAAACAACTATTACTTAAGTAGGTAATTTAGTGAAGCTGACCATAATGATAATTGGTAATTTATCAACTTTTATTTATCTTTTTATGTATATTTATTGCTCAGCAGATCGATCAGATTTTACGACAAATTACGAGATTACCTGTAGAAAAAAAATGATTTTGTGTAAAAAAAAAACCATTGAATTTCGAACTCTCCAAAACTTTTATGAAAATTACTCGGAGTTAGGCAAGGTGTCGCGTTGTATTGTATCCACGTGTTGTGTATAAATTGGTACTATGTCACTTGCATAACGGAGAGACGGCAATCTCGAATGTTGGCAATTGCAACAAGCAACCACCACCCCGGGGTTCAGAGGTTAGTTTTCTCCTATTGAGGAAGTATTCAATGTCTGTAAGTCTGTACCATCGGCAGTTGCTTTGTCTTTGTCGCTGGCGACTACGTCAAATAATTGTATGGTAATTTGTTATCTCTTCAGGTGCTCGTAGGAGCGTTGTATGATTTAACTCATGGTAGGTAATGTTACTTGTGTGCGTGGGCCTTGCCATCACCGAGCGACGCCGTTGAACTCCGCAAGGTCTCGCCACTTGACTTCCTACTTCGTACACGAACCAAAACAACGCTTCTTAAGACTGAGTACCTATATACTAGAAAATCTTTCGGCAGGATGTAATTAGGTAGAAACATGCACTCAAAGAAAATTTTAAAGGCATCCTAAGTGGCCTCGAAAATGAATTCATTGCCTGAATATATGGTAACATACCAACCATAACAAATCCGCATATTTTTCGTGAAAGGGTCCTGCGTATAAACAATTCATCCTCAGTTTCATTTCATCAGCAGATTCATATTTTGTATTTTTATTAAAAAATCAAGGAATGATTCCGCTTGAGAGGAATTGCGCAAAGTTTTCACGTCGTATAATAGACAAAATTTAATTCAATATACGATGTGCACTTGTCTTAAAGATGTTAAGCTACAAGAGGTACTCATGACTTAATCCTCGGTTCGATAGACGATACAAAAAAGTTGTTCAAATCCTAATTACGTAAAGTTGTTACCAGCCGCACTAGTGTGGAGCAGAGATGGGCACAAGCGATACGTTTTCTAGCGTGCCGTAACACTTTATAAGCTCAGTGTTATTCAATTGTGGCCAGTCATGCGTCACTATCAATCATATGCTCGCCGTAATTGATTGTTATTCAACCTTTTTAAAATGTATTTATTTATAGTCAGTTTTAAACTTTTAATTTATCCACGAGCATGTTAATTGTTCACATAACTTTAATGAAATCATAAAATTTCTAGTCTTCATAACTGATGATTTATGACTTTATGTATCATCGAGCGTTAACTTTTTAATAAAATCCACAGAACGCCACTTTATTTTTTTTTGCCATTCGATATGTTTTCAGTAACTTTATGTTTTATTCATTGAACATAAGTTAACTAGTGCAGCGAGCGTGATGGTTTAAATAACAGGTTGTGAACAGGTGGAACTTGCCCTAACTGCATTATATGCAACAATACTGTGCATTATCAAATCGGTGCTCCGTGCATCGGTGGCCACGGCGAGCGGGAACTACCTACGTGCTCAAGGGTCCGTGAAATGTGCATCACTACTTGCACTCTACGGAATATAATATAATAAATGTAACCATTATCTTTTTCACGTAGAATAGGTAGCATGACGTTTGGGTATTTCGATTCTAGAGATGCGGTCACAGAATTGAACGAAAACCAGGATGATTTTCTTTTCTTTTTAATTGAATAGGAAAATGAAATTTCCCATAAAAGTTACCATACTCACATAAGTATGATTCGTAATGTTTAGTTCCATGTAAGAGAATCTGTATATAACACAGTAGGTTAGGCCGAGAAGTAGAGTGAGGTTAGCAACAAGGGTGCAAAACTTGTCAAAATTGATAGAAGGATTTTATATGCAAAAGTGAAGAATAGTAGCTGATTGAGAGCATTGTTACAATATCAATGGGATCCGTACGAAGTTCAACCTACACGCAGAGAGCCATCACCGTGACAAATGGGGTGGTCTATGCCATGACGTGGAAAGCCATGCTTCGATGAGCGGCACCCGTGGAAATCGGCTGCGATAACGAACAAGTTTCACGTTAGTAATTATAACTTACTTTCCATAATCATGCTCACCATAAAATAAAAGACGGAGACATGCACATTATAGGATCTCACTTAAAAATATTTTATCTTTGTGACGCAAGTTGATAACTCGTCCGAAACAAAACTAGTACACAGCTGGTTCAAAAAGTTATCTCGCGTTGACCCGGCGTCGGCCGATAACGCTACCTCGAGTTCTTGTTTTATGACAGTTTGTTCAACTTATAACGTTTCATCGCTGTGCTTTTATTTACAATCTCCCGACGTGACCAACGGCTAAAAATAATCGCAGTAACTGTCGCATCCGCCTTACTAGATTTGTCTTTCTTTGAATCCCTCCACCCTGGTCTCTAATACAGTATTAGATGCTTACTAGCATAAAAGTGTTTACAAGGCTAGTCTAGTTTTATTATCATACCATGTTTCACGTAATACTCAGTATGTTCTGTGCAGAAACTTCATAAAGGTACCCATTCGTAACTAAAAATGATATAGTAATATTCTGAGTAAATAAGTGAGTGCACGCAATGTGAACGCGGAGCGAGGCCATAGCCAGTCGACGCGAGGCGGGGGCAGCGCCAGCGCATCGATGCACTGCGCTGACCCGCATGTGCCTCTAATGAAAGTGAAACTAGGCGTAATCGACCGCCTTGTTCTCTATTTTTTATAGGGCCGCTCAATATACAAATCGGCCCGAACAACCCTGCCTGCTATCACATCATCTACATACACGCTTTGATCACGGAGTACCTACCTACATACCCCGTGGACTAAGAACACTCAATGCCTTCGTATTCCACTAGAAACTACTATTAGCTTTGTTTATTCTTATTGCCGTATCTTAACATGCACCGAATGCAGCTCAGATCTTTTGATAAACTGCTTTTATATTACTCAGATGTGCTCCATCGCTAATGTAGAAGCATTAATTTAAATCCGCTTGTAGACTTAAGTAAATACCTATTTTTCCTATTGCATGCAAACCGCATGATTTATAAAAAGTCATAACCTTCATTTATTATAATTCAGCTTGTTTTCCCCGAATAGCGGAAGCCTTGGCCATTCCCTAAACTAACAGTGAGTAGTGACTAGACTCACACACATTAATAGACAATAAGACAATCTTTACATTGTACCCGGACTACCGGGGTCATGCCCATAGATAAGATTTAAAAAATATTAATCGGGAATGGCACGTAAAATCTATTTGACGAATTTCAACAAAATTTAGCACGGTGGTAGATCATGATCCATGATGATGTTTGTTGTGCCGAAAAATTACAATAGATGGTGATAATAACAGCGCCAATAAACTAAGAAACTAAGAACACGTGAACGATGCCGCGGGAACGGCTAGTCAACAATAAATTCGCACGCTGCTGAAAGCAAAAGAAACTAAAGCGCTTTCGGAACGGATGTTGCACATCTGTTGTTGGAGACAACTACGAGTAATTAGCGAAGGAAGGCGTCTCGTCCAGTCGAGGCGGCCATGTTCGCACAATGTGTCCCGCACGTTGGACCGCTTCCGTTGCCCTCTGCAACATCTCACACCCCCCTTCCCACACCCTCAAATTGAACTGAGCTATTGTTGTAAGTCTGTTCAATTGACTAATTAAAGTTAGCGAGGGTCTTATGAATGCGCATCATTGGAGTCATTTGGAGTTGGCAAAAAGTAGACCTAATTAAAAAAATACTACACTAAAATACGACAATCCAGTTCTGATTGCTTTCTATAATAGCTGTCGTTGAATTTATATAAATACTCAACAGAATGGAATAAAACTGTCGCGAGGGATTTTAACACCGTCAGTCTTTATGACCAGTGCAAACCCACATGACGATAATTTAAGTTAACGAAGCAATCGATTCCGTACAAGTAATGTTAAACGTGTAGAGTTGTAGAGCGCCTTTGATGAGCCCATTCGCTTGCTTCCCCTACGAAGGTCACCCGCTCGCTGACACACCTACTTACCTTACTTCACGAGACAGGCCGGTTGACTGTTGTATGGCATGTAAACATTTGTAATATTTAGTTGCAACATTATTCCTGTTCAATTAAACTGCCTATATCTCCCATACAAGAGTATATTACTCGTTTCATTATTCTAATATAAATACATAGTCCCAATTCAAAGGTTTCTTACTTACAGTAGTGACGTAGACGGCTGGAGACGAATTATCACAATACAATACACCACAATTGACATGACCACGCACGACTGTTCTGTCAGGAGCATTACAACTGAGAAGACAAAGTGATATTACCTAAAAGTTTTTTTGTGATCATTTTAACGAACCTCATGTCACGCACGAAGTGTGAATGATTCCTCATTAAGTGTTATCGCTTGAGTTAACTTGTACATCCTGGAACTTATTGCTGGACTGACAGTTTTATTGATGTCTCTCCTACGTTTGTTGTGGTTAATGTTTATTTACTACATTTTCCACCGTGGCACAATATGTAACTCTTACTTTCTTGGGTCAACTATTTTTGTTCGAAAAAAGGGAAAAGAGTAAAAAAATCTGATGATTTATGAATTGGCATTGTTAATGGCAATAAATCTGCGGCGGAGTAGGCGTATCGGCAGCGTGGCCAATGCGGCTAATCCATTATTTCAGTGAATTGTGAAAACATTGACTAACAGCGGCGGTTGGTGGTGCGGCACGTACCTGCCCACCGTCTAACACTTGCCGAAACCCGCTTGCAACGCCACCATTGCGTCGTTCAAGACAACCTTCGATTTCTCCCATTATAATAGCATGTAGCACTTGTGCGTCAAAATCAATTTCAATGAAAACGTCTCCGACAATATTTATGTACGCATTTTCGATAGTAATGCCGCCATTAGGCAATTTTTCACTAACCGAGATGTGGCTCTGTCGGTCAGTTACGTCAGAGACCTACATTTTGGTGGCCGCGTTGCTAATTCTTTAGTATTCAAATTGCTCTTCTCAGACTGGCCGGTTGCTATGAAATGCATTCAAATCAGCATTTTAATATTCGTTTCGGACACGCGCTGTTGTTGCGCAGATTAAACTGACGCTACACTCAGCTGACGAATGAAGCTGTCCAAATTTAATTTAATTCAAACTGAGGTTCTGCCAAATATTATCGTACCTATCATATCGTATTTATCTATTCAAATGTCAGGTCTGAAGAGAGTAGGTATGCGTTGACTACCAATTTATTATTGGGAAACAGAAAATAGTAATTAGAAAAATCAATCATTGCTAAGCACCGCAACATATTTAAGCATGTAACATAGCATGTAGGTAACTAACTAACTTTTACCTCCGAATTTTTGCTCCAAAGGTTAATTGTATTATTTTTAAAACTTTTAATCAAACTAATTTCTAAGAAAATAACTTCAGCTCGTAGTCATTTGCATGATTCTTGCTTATGTTACGAAACATCGTGGGTCATAATTATTATGGAAAGAGAATGTCCCGTCACAGTTGGAGACCAAGGCTTCGTTTATTAACAAAGGCTCGAGTCGCCGAAGATGCCGACGCTAATGTAATCTGAATTGTCCTCGCAGTCCGTGTATAGAAACGCTGTAATTTTGGGTGATTATGTCAGTTGTTCCAAAGAGTGCGTTGGCGTAACAGAGCCTGTAGAACATGGTATTGTTTCGCTGAGTATACGTAACGCACGTGGGCTTTTGGATTTGCAGCGGAGAAAGTGGCACAGCCGGCGGCAAGGCCGTCTCGCTGTGTCTCGACCTTCAGCGACGCATTTCCGGGATCCACTTTATATACAAATCAAGTATACAAACCTGTAAATAGAACAATGGATTGTATTTAAAAGTTCATAGGTGGATCTCGAAGGTCCTTCGTCGTAAAATCCTAATGGATTTGAATAAATGGCATGTATTACAAAAATACTTGTAAATGAAAAAAACAAATAATGACTCAAGTACCTAATTAAATAATGCTACTACGTATGAAACTCGTGCAAGTTTCGGTTTCATTAATAATCTTAATTAAGAAACTACTGAATTTCGTCAAGCACAAAATAGGCCGAGGATGTTTCGTATGATGACGCTCGTAACGATTATTAAATCGATTGCTAAACATTATCGCGTGACAATCGCTATGTGTGATTGCGAGTCTTACAACATCACTAGTTGCGTGCATCACGCTGTAACTGAACCGTAGATCCATAATCTAATGCCTTAGTAGCATAGTTTTAGTCACAAATGCTCAAATTTTCTCGATACCACTATGGTACTTGTCGACGTCTCCTTATTCTCTAATATTTACATCTAATTCAAACGACTGTCAGATAATACATTCATTATTTGTCTACATACATATGCAGACTCATTATAACGTCTTTGACTTGTATTTTCCGTAATACTGAATTCTATTAAAATGACGTACCTATGTATTTCACGCGTTCGTTCCTCATGTATTCGTAGTGGAACATATTTTACCAGCTTAACCAACTCTCGTCCAATTGTTCTATACCTACGATTTCTGTCTGGATCCTCATGTGAAGTGGAGAATCAACACGCGAGCCACGAACTCGCCAAACGAGTTACGTTATAAATAATTAATTAATATTTGGCCGGCGAACTTTTGTAGCTTCAAGGTCGTGACAGCTGATGGTAAAGATTGGATCCGTTTTCATTTGCTCAAAAGTTTTTGTGTATTACTTCTTGTTTGATTGCCACTTTGTGTCAAATATGTTGTTGAACTTGGACCTCATTTAGCACGTTGGTGGAACCGAAGCTCAATAAAGCAGTTACAGTGGTCATAGGTATGAGCCGGTACCTACAATATAATTTAGATTGCCTCAATATATCATAAACCAGCCAGATGAGTTTTGTAACCACCATGCTATTCGTTAATTGGTTATGACGGGCTTAAGTTTTTTTTTCGTTGTATTTATTCCTGTTCGTATATCGTATATCAATGAAAGCATTCCTCTTTGGATATGTTTGCTGGAAATTAACATAAAATAAATACAGCCATGATGCCCTGCACCCACTGAGATGAGCGAAATGACAACTTTTTTTTGACTTGTCTATGTGTATATAGATTGATTTGCTGTGATAAAGGCCACGCGACTACGCGTCATCGATGACATTTCGTTGAAAATAGTGTTTCTTATATTAATTGGTCGCGCGGGCTTTACACCACAGCAGTTTTTATATAAGTACGTATATCTAGTATTTGATTAGCTAAGCATTATGTAGGTACATACCTACGTATATACGTACATAATTTTATCTATGAAGTTGGCCACTGGCTAATGTGCACCATTAGCGGGACGGGTGAAGGCTGCACAATGAGCTCTGGGCACTTCACAATTTTATTACCAGCTGCGCGGTTACAATAAATCATCGAATTATTTGTAATGATATTATCATTTTGTTATCTAATGACAATAACAGCATTAACGTTCAACGCCGTATGCCAGCTATAGAAAATTTATGATCTTGTCGATCTAGTCTGATTCAACATGAATACCTATGTATAACTGGTGTATTTAAATCGAGCATTCGGTTGGTGCAAGGTAAACTTGTTGCAGCTTACTACAAATCACACAAACTGTTTGTTGTTAGCTTAGTGCTAGGTATGCATTCATCTGTAGCCGACTAATGATTAAGTAACTAAGCACTTATTTACTGTCCATGAAACAGTTAAAGTCAATGTAATAGTATACTGTAGATTTGGATGGCATTACAGCCCTATAATAAAGTCCACGCCTTTTATTTACGTCCCCAATAGGACCCTTAACAACCGTACTTATTATGTATTCGCCATTTAAAATTTAAACTGTTTAGTACCTACAATTTGAGAATGTATTGGTATATTTCTTTAAATTTTACCATATAAAAATGAGAATTGAGAATATTTTTAAATGTAGTTGCACAAAAGACATTAAAAGTAAGTAATAATGTTTGCCGCAGCAACCTTGTTGCCTAGTTCATTGTCTTACTTCTTCTAATCTTAAGTCTAATAAAGATAATGGGCGCGTGTAGCAATAACAGTTGCCCAGTTTTAACATGTTTGCAACAGTGTGCTGGCATTCGTTACGAAGTAAAATTTGCAATTAGTTCGACATATCAAAGGCCGCGGTGCTTCCAATTCCGTACCACATTGTACAGGACAGGCTAGAAATCTAACCGCCCAGAAATCCTTGGAGCCGATGTAGAATAGTGTTGCATAATAAGTTAACAATTCTATCACCCACGCAAATAACATCTTAATTCTTGGTGAACTTGTATAAAAATCTAGATTTTCGCATAAAAGTGTTTGAAATGCCATCATAAATTATTTCACTTCTTCATTTATGTTTATATAAAAAAGAGCAGTCTCAACATGTTATTACTTAATTTCTACTCTACCGTTCAGTAGTTTTCCATATGCATCGTTCAACGGCGTATTTTATTTTTATTCAGTACCAATGTAAACAGCAGCGCGATACGCCTGCTGAATTAATGTCCCCAATTCAATTGAAGTGTTTCATTAGCACAAGTGGCCCCGATTGCTTCGTTGATCGAGCCCGACGATCGTCGCAAAACCAAGGCGCCACGAATACATTGTCCCCATCTGACACGTGATGATGGATCCATGGATGCTCTGATCCTAATAAGGATGTGACTCCGGAATAAGTTACTATTTCTATTTATTAATTTACAACTGTATGTTGTTAAAGATCATATTCCAGCCCAGTCTTGGTACACCAATGTACTACCGAGTTTCTCATGCATCTTTGGAAATCAGATCACCGTCTGTAAGGCTTAACAAAGCGTATTGTAAAGTAAAAGCTTTCAATTGCATTCGTAATATGAAATATTGTGGAATGGCCACTAATGACATAACCTTATGACCTACATTTGTGGGAGACATTGCCGTAGTTTTTCTTCTCCATGCAAATAATCTCCGTAAGTTACCCACCACAGATTACCCCCGTAGGTATCTACTAACCTCTTTTGGTCGACAAGATTGTGTTGCCAAGTTCGTAATCCGCACAAGACCTTCGCGCGCTGCCGGGTTCAATTAGAGATCACCTAGTTGCGTTGGAAACGAAATCTCCCATTACTGGCCCGGGTCGTGACATCGCACGTCTAAACGCGGTGGCGTAATATAAGTATTGTTGTAAGTAATTTCCACGTGCAACTATCTTGGAACAGTTAATTGTGCGGTATTAAACTCGGGGTTAGATATTCGCAGCGAACTTGGAGCGGATGTGGGTATTATCGCAGTCTATCGTTACGTGTGAAGGACATACGCAAATTAAACTTGGTTCTATATCGAAATATCCACAAAGTTGTATGTACAGTACCTACCTACTCACTAGTAGTTTCTGACTGTGAACAACCAGCGGACATTTGCCAGCAATTGTAAAAAGTTCTACGCAGTTAGATATACCATCCTTTTTTGTGCATTTACATTTTCTTCTTGTTTTTGATATAACCATTGACCAAAGAGTATGAAAACTCTTTGTTTACGTTTTTACTCAATTGCATAGCTTTGTAAAGGTCATCCATAAAGGAATACTAATCCGGCATCTTTATCACCTTCGTCACCTATTTTAATTATTTATAATGTGCATTTATTAAAATTGCTCTTGCTATTAAATAGTTGACACTGGCACAATACCCGATAATCACAGGTGCAGCAATACCTCAATTTATTACTTAATTTCCATTACGTATTTTTCATTTATTTTTATATATGTATATCTTTAATTTCGTAAGAAGAAGGATAGCTTGGTACTGGTAGCTTTTGTGTATAGAAATTATTTATTGATGTTTTTAAATTAACTAGTTCAAGACTCTAAAAACATCGTATATGAAAGTAGGTACGTACAGTTTCATAACTGATTTATCAGTGCTTGCATAACTTTACTCATAGTTAATAGCCATGAAGTGTAGTCAGTTGTAATAAAAACATCATAAAACGCCAGTAAAGCAATAATTGTTGGGTTACTCTCGCAATTATTTACAATTATGAGCAGTACATTTGGTAGACGTTTATTGAACGAAACAGGGGGATATCGTGAAATGTAAGCATTGGTGCATTTGGACATTGCTGTCTTGTGTCAAGGATGACATAGGATTTTAAGGGTTCCGTACCCAAAGGGTAAAACGGGAACCCTATTACTACGACTTCGCTGTCCGTCCGTCCGTCCGTCCGTCCATCCGTCTGTCACCAGGCTGTATCTCATGAACCGTGAAGTTAGAGAGTTCAAATTTTCACAGAGTATGTATTTCTGTTGCCGTATATTAGTATATAAAAAACAGAATAAAATAAATATTTAAGGGGGCTCCCATACAACAAACGAGATTTTTTGCTCTATTTTATAGATAATGGTACGGAACCCTTCGTGCGCGAGTCCGATTCGCACTTGGCTGCTTTTTCTATTCGCTCAAAATCTATTGGAAACTGTCTATAATTGCGAGTCTCGATTTTTATTCGAATCCAATCCTATCCGTGTGAACAGGCTTAAGTTTTCCTGACGGCTAGCCAAGTAGGTACGTTTACTTTCTTATAGGAAGTGATATCGCTTTCAATGGAGACCGGTTGAGACAGCCTGCTCGCTAGATATATTGGGGTTATACAGGAGCTGTAAACAAACCATAATTATAACTACCTATTCAATGAATAGGTGTATAACCACTATTTTGAATTAAGAACTTGTTTTACTTAATTAATGCCACTTACAGCAACAGTTTTAATGATGCAACCGCGCATTACGAAACGTACTTGCCATGCAATTTTTATTCTTACCCAACTTGATGTTACTGGCCTTTTTGTTTGAAAGTTATTTTGAAATTGAATTGTAGAATTATAATATTATGGTATTTATTTAAGTGCACTTACTAATTTTTTTTTCTTCTTTCGCAGGTGAGTCCTGACTACCAGATGGACGGTGTCAAGTTCATTGTGAGTTTAAGTACCATAAGAATGTACCCTATTATATTATGTATTTGTTGGTAACTATTTTGTACACGATATGACAACAACGTTTACTAATCGAAATAGGTCCATAACTTATAAAAACGTAAACCGTTAATTGAAGATAAACAAACATTTTTTGTAACTACTTAATTTATCTGTGTAAACTAAGAATGAAATCGGTATTTTAAAACTAAAACGTAAAACTCGATGTTTCGTTTTGTTAGATGGCCATTACTAAAACAGAAGCCGTATTTGACTTGTCTTTGTCTTTATTTGAATTGTCTATCAAGACAAGTTTATATTATGTCCAAGAGCACTAAAAATAATGAACCCATCGAGACTACATTAATGTGGAAACTTAAGTCAAAGAAAGACACAAAAAGGGTCAAATATTAAACGAAAGAAGTTCTTCTGTGTTGTATCTATTATGTATCTTTGTGTGTGAGTCATAGATACCTATGTATCACAATTTGCGGGGAAAGTGACCCGGTAGTGTGACGCAACAATAAAAATTACACGGACAAAGGAATTGTCGCAACTAGACAGCAGACACGAGGCTGACGTAAGGGCTACCAGTTTATCACTAATGACCGCTACACAATGATTCGTTGTCCAATGGCTACAACTCGTGACTGTGTTTATGAATTTAGATAACAATACGTTTTACGATGTAAGTGTGGATAATGAAAGATAGCTACATTTGTATTCTTTCTCTATTCTAATCTTTATTTTCATGAAATCATGATTCGGTATAGTCATGAGTCCTGTGCGATTTCGTCCGCGTATGTTACCATGCATCATAAGCATTGTTTACCTGTTCAGTTCTGCAAATCAGCCCTAGGGCAGCGTTCTGTTGTGGCATCTATAAATAAGGAGGTGCTAAAAGCGGCCCGGCCGGGGGACGTGCTTCCTCCGCTTTGAGCGGCCGGGGGGTAAACACGCTCGAGTTGAACGAAGCCCTTTGTTGACATTCGCTTTACGGCCGCTCCACCTCGCGTCGGTCGTCGCGAGCTTTATGGCGCACACGCAATAAACAAGGCACCAATGGCGACGACGACGCCAGCGCATGCGTCTCGCCGCATGTCAACAAAGGTGAACGTCTGCGCACCGCGCACGCCCGAGCACACGTCACTTTATGTTGCTACATTGATCAAGAAATCAAATTTATCTGTACCATTCCATACACTTACATAGTTTATATTTCAGATCACAAAAAGGCCTATGATCGACCTGAATATATGGATCACACTATATGTATATTAAAATTTCACACGTAAAACTTAAATTTCAATAGCAATAATAACTTTTAAGGTACTTGGTTCCAGTTTAAAATTTAGTTCTAACATTCATAGTAAGTAATTCATTTCATTAGGCAATTGAGACTTTTGGCAACATCACTAAGACTTCAAACATCAGTCCGCAGAAATTGTGCGGAAAACGCGGCAATAGTTATTTTAAAATGCCAACGAACTCGAAACGTATTGTTATTTACCAGGAAAATGTGACGAATAGATAATTTGAAAAATTCTCAAAACATGTCTCAAACTCTACGTGATTTCCTTTGCGCTATGTTAATTATTACCCAGTTACTTCTTCTTCAGATATATTTCCATTGTTTCGTCTAATATAACCGGCAGACAATAGTTCGGTAGGTGTCCGTAATATAAATAAAGACGGGTCGGCTGACATGTGATGGCATTTATACCATAGCCGGTGTGTTCTCGCATTGCAATCACGGCGCGGAACCCATCTGCATGCGTGCGGTACGCCGAGCGTCCGGTCTTACTCATCTGACAGTGGCTAACTATGTGAACTGTTGTGGACACACGTCCAACTTGCCCGTGCTGCCCAGTGATACGCAGAATTATGCGAAAATAAGTAATAACTCATGACAACGGCCAACCCATCCGCCAGTTTCGCTCTACCTAACCTCTTATATTTTACGCGGTTACCGCGAGTAATAATATAAATAATATCCTTGCGCCGCCGTGGTGTATCATCAACCTCAATGCTGTGTGTACATTTAATAACAATAATAATTATAAAACATATTTATGTAGGTACTAGACTCGTTGCATTGTTATCTCTCCTACCGAGTTTATTAAAGCGTAACTAGCACGGCCATAAATTAATTATAATTATTATAACACATGTGTCGCGAAAATAGTTTTCTCGTTAATAAATGAACTACTTCGTAGCGACAATTTATCGTGCCAGTTAATATCATATGGTAGCCGTTATGGAGTATGGACGGATGTCTGCGCTATGTGGGAGAGTATTGCAACGCTTGGTTATTTATTGCGTCGCTATTTCAATACGTTTCATTTTATAACTTTGAGTGATGCTATAGTTACATTGTCGTAAGATCATACGACTTTAAAAAAATAACACCCCGATTCAATCCATCCACAAATTACTTGCAATGGCATTCTTCAATACAAAGGTGTTCTACAAGGCCACTGTAAATGGTTCATGTCCTTTAATAAATTTGCATGTAAGTCAATATGTCTGGCAAGTTTCGTATTTAACAAGTTTGAGCATTAGGCGGTTTCTTTAAACGATTTAAAATTCCAGAACATACCAAAATTGGTTATATGCGAGAGACTTCGTCTTTCCATAACAATTCATTAATTCATCGTGGATTCGATTATTTACTATGAATCATGTTAGATTTCCTTATTGTCTGCGACCTTTTAGATTTAGGTTTTTTTACCGAATGCAATTTCTACAAGACATTCATACTGCGTCCTACCTAGTGTTTGTCATAATTCGATTATTCTCTGACATTGAGTGCAAATCACAATAATTTATCCATTGTTAAAGTTCATTGTTATTTTTATTTCAATAATTATTTTAAAATATTAATGTTTACTATGTTAAGATTCGGTTTTTTTAAATTATTCTAAAGTTATATATAATTCATCTGAATTGAGTAGTATTGTTTTTATTTGTTTGATTAAAAACCAGTAAGAAAGTAATTTAAAATAGTTATTTTAAACAGATACTGCAATTAATAAGCTGCGGTGCCTGCGGTACGATCCCTGGTCAAAACAGTTGTATAATTTCATTAGGTAGGTACTAATATCAAAATATTGTTAAAGCTTCCTTGTTTTGTGCCATTTAGTGAGTTATAGACTAGTAATTCTACTTTACAATTCACACGTACAGTAGTCTGTGATTTTCCTGTCTCCTTGCACTTAATAAACATAACAAGTTGACAATGCATTAAATAAAGGGGCAACGTTACCACTGAAAGGTTAATGACTACTGGTCTGGGGATTATTGGTGCGTCTCCGTCAGAGAGGGGACCGCAGCATCTCAACTTATGATCGTTTTCGCGCAATCATCCAATAAACGTGATAGGATCAATCACCAAGACCCTCGCTTGACTCCTTAGAGAAATGGACCAATTGTATTGGTAGGTACTTACTGAACTTTTAGTCAACTGTGTTATGGATGTTTTGAAGAAACGCTTATGGTCGACATACTGGCTACAGGGCAGTTTTTATTTCGACACTTTGTCGGTCGTTGCGGGTAGCAGCTCGAAAAACTACAAGAACCGAGGTTGCAGGTAGTGTTTCCTTTTATCTGAATCTTGAAAGTCATACAACATAGTTGAACAAGCGTGAGAGCAGAGGCGCTGACTGGAGTTTTAAATCGTTAAAAGTTCATTTAAATATAGAACGCATTTAATTAGAACCAATTAACGTTCAATTAAGCAGTTCTGTTGTTTGAGTTATATGGCTGTATCAATTGTGGCGGGCGGGACAGTCTATCTTAATGATTCGAATTCATGCTCGTTACATCTGTCTTCAGCGATAGTTGAACGCGTTACCGAGATGGATATTCATTAACAAACGCACTTACCGGTATGTAATAAAAATAGCAAAATTACCACAAAGAAACGCCCCTTCATTCAATGAATGATTCTAATCGTTACAATAAAGGTCAGCTTGGGTCGTTTTTAATTCTTAGTCATAGGTTAAGGCATAGAATTGCTTAGCAACACACTTGGTGTCGTGATAACGATTTTCTTGACAGTCATTTGAATTGTAAAAGAATGCTTTGAATCTGTTGAAATAAGTAAGTAACCCAAATTCGCGTTCTTTGTTGTTGGATGTTTGGTGCCATTGCCCTCTGATTCTCTGAGGTTATCTGGAAACAGAATATATTTAGCAAGACCTCGAGTTCGAAAAGCATCGGCAGTAAAGTAGAGGTGTAAATTTTCACTGATTGCCAGCGTAAATACACAAGCACCCATGGCGGTGTTGCAGAGTTCGATAACCTTACAAATGATACTGCTATATATTTTCATTTTTTCAGAGAAGTCATAGGAAATTTTCCGTATAATTAAACACATTCAGGTTGAACAATGATACACTAAACACTCTTTACACCTGCTGTACTACAAAAAATGCCGCATTTTGTATACTTTAGTTTAGGTGTCGTTGCCCTCTATTCACTATATTAACATCTGAATATTCCGCTAATGTTTACTCTTTCAACATTTTACGACTGTATATTGGGATGCTTATGTCATTCTTAGTTCTAGAGTTCAATTATTTAGATTTCGTTTCAACTCCTGAATTTCTTGGAAGCAATACAAATTGTAATTGATTATTGTAAGCAATGCTTGAAATAACCACACCATGAACATTACCCATGCGACTGATGCGACCTGCTGCCATCATAGTAATGAGGAGCGCAAATAGCTCGAGCGGTCGGCGTGTTTGTCGCGTTGACAACATCGCGCGCTAATCACAACAGCACACCACCGGGAACCGTGCGGCGAGACCTATGCTCAGCCGTATCTTTGGAAACGTACGTTACACCATCCTCCAATTTTATATTTACCAAACAAACACCCGCTACTGTGTTATGGATTTGTTTGTTACCCCGTGAAATATAAACTGTTGACGTTGAAACTTATGGTTAAGCATATGTTATTTATTATAATACAACACGAAGTCGCCGCGTACAAGGCACTGTCTGATTACCTTAAAGCTTGAACGCAACGACCGCGGCCATTTGAAATCGACAGTGATTACAATTTTCCCTGGCGCTCGGTTGCGCGAGCGCAACGTCCGATGGAAAGCAGCGTTTAACCAATGTTCCGCTCTGATAACTCTCTAATTACGCTTCGACCGTTTTCCGTCGACACTTGGCCGCCACTGACTTAACCCCTGGCTTTTCACTGCTACATTTCACCTGCAATTGTGCTTACCACGCTCATTTGTTCGCTACACTTTCGCCTTCGACGTTACTCCACGGTCATATTGTTTCATTAGGTAAAATATATTGTAAACTATAAATTCCTTACGAAACCATTAGCTTTGTGACGGTTTTGGAGTAGGACGGCAGCAGCTTTCCTTTGTTATTTATATTTCCACTGTACGAGTTATGACCATGCAATATTGAACGGAACAAGAACAATCTCTCACGAAGGACAAGTACGCGTAGGGCGAAACAATCCTAAGAGTTGTCGGTTATTGCCCACATAGCGAACAATAGGTGCTCATATACCACTAAAAGCATTCGTGTGTAATTGTTTACTTATCGATTGCTGGTAACCTCAAGACTTGTCGTCTAGTATAGACTTAGTCCGCGTAAACTATTAATGTGGACATCGAACCACAAAATAACTAAGTAAGTAGGTACCTATAGGTAATCCTATCTTCATGGAATTTAAAGTTGCTTATTGCGCGTTGTGCCAACAAAGAGGGCGGCTACATATAATAATTTGTCTGTTGTATTCCAAAACACAAGTGTTTGCGTGTTTACGATCCCCGGACGAGGCGGAGGCGAATAGAATATACAATGACGTGTCATTCACATCGATTGAGGCCGCATACAAGATGCGGCGTATCATACATTATGTATAGTGTTCGTGTTCCGCGTCGGGCTCCGATCCGATCCGACCTTCACGCTGATCTCGTCTCACCAAAGATCTGCTAAAACACTACAGTGCCACAGCGACCCGCGTTGCAAAACTAAATGATCCTCGTCGCTATCGCTAATCGTTCCGCATTGTACGTTCACGACTCAAAACTCATGTCGTACAAATCACAAACTAAGGGTTCTACTGTCATCACGTACTTGTGAGAGTACTGTTACCTCACGCCGAACGTTGCCCCTCGTGTAGAGGATTGTCGTCGAGTGACTCGTCTACAATTATTTCTTTACTTTGACGACGATCGCAAGCTATGCCTGAACAATAGTGCACAATCACCGCGATTGTCGGTTCGCGCCCGTGTCAACTGCCTCTTGCGTGTAAACCGGCAATTGTTATGGTGATGCTATGTAGCATCAGGTTCGTCGCTCTCTTGAAACAAAAGATTGTCCATCCATTTACATCTCTAAGCGATGACACCACTCTAAGGGAATATTGATAGGAACCAGGTTTTTTCCGAAATAAATAATTCATGGTAGGGTACCGGACGACCGCTCGTTATAAAAGTAACATTAAAATTCGACTCACCCTGAGGCTCTAAAAGCACCATTTTAGGGTTCAGTTAATGAGTAATATTAACCGTTTCAATACGGAGACCATTAGTGAAAACGAGATGAAACCGAGCAGGTAGGAGATGAAACCAGCTCTCGGGGCCTTTTTTTGTTAACTTTGGCAGGTACCCGCCGCGTCCCGACCCTTCTAGACAGATTGTGTACATTTTTTCTACCGAACAAATACATTTACATTAATATCGTAAAATAAACCCTCGTAAACTTTTGCCATCGTGTCGTATATTCGTTACAAATTCAAAATTTTGTGTATCCTTTTGTAATGGTATTACGGAAATCACTATTTTGTGTGTTAATAAGCGTATCTATAGATATATCCTAAATCAGTTTACGTATGGTGACATAAATCATGTTGTTTTCGTTTTACAGAACCAAACTCGGCCAGTGCAGACGATGAACGCCGCCTTAAGCAGTGCGCTCGGACCTGTCGGCGGCGGCGCAGTTTCGGGAGCCACATGGGAACAACATCCGGCGCTGACGCGAGCGGCATCGGTTCCCGCACACCGCACCCTCGCCGGCCTGCTCGACCGGCTCGGCCACCGTCGGCTCGAGCGCACCACAAGCGAGCCTGCGCCTCCACCTCCCGCCACCAGCCGGTACAAGACCGAACTGTGCAGACCCTTCGAGGAAGCCGGCGTATGCAAGTACGGCGACAAGTGCCAGTTTGCACACGGATTCCGCGAACTGCGCAACCTTCAACGCCATCCCAAGTACAAGACCGAGCTGTGCCGCACTTTCCACTCCGTGGGCTTCTGTCCGTACGGGCCGCGCTGCCACTTCGTGCACAACGCGGAGGAGGCGCGGCGCCGCGAGCCCTCGTCGCCGGGCGGATCGGTGGCGTCGCTGTCGTCGGGCGTGTCGATGACGTCGTACATGAGTGACGGGTCGCGCTCGCCGCGCTCGCCGCACTCGCCGCACTCGCCGCACTCGCCGCACTCGCCGCACTCGCCGCCCGCGCTGTCGCCGCCCGCGCACGCCACCGCCTTCGCGTTCCGCCCCACGCACTCGCCCGACCCCGAGGACGAGCGGCTGCCCGTCTTCAACCGCCTGTCCTCCGCGTTCGGGGACCTCGTCATCGCCTAGGGTCCCGCGCTCGCCTAGTCCTAAGTTAACTTATACCGAACGTAGGTTAAGGATCGTCCGTCACCTTAGTGCCTACTCGACGTCTTCCAGCCGCGCCCGGGCGCGTCCCGTACGCAGCGCCTCGCGCAGCCGCACGCCCGCTCAACGAATGATCTCCAGTTTGTCGATGCTGTTTAGCTACTTCGCCTTGTAATTTATAAAGTTATCGAAAACGAAGTGTTCACTGGCGTCTCGAAAGTTTGCGGTGTGAATATAGTGGTTTTGTACTACATGTTTAAGTTACGGCACGCACTTGTAAATGGCACCTTATATTATTAGATATTTATTGTGTAGCTCGCGGAAGTCTTCCCGATGCGATCCTCCGCCGAGCGGTGGTCTCTGTAAAGTTAGCTTATAGAACATTTTATTTATTTCGTACTGCCTATCCGCGCTCGGTACCGTACCGCGAGAAGGCGCTCGTGATCTATTTTTAAGGGTTTAAGATAATAATTTATTATTTATTTTGAGTCTCTTTAACTGTAATAATTATTTTATTTTGTAGCTAGCAGCTGCGATGCCGCACCGCATTCGGACGAGGCCCGCGTCGACGGGACGTGGCTCGTTATAGTTTAACCATGCTCTTCGACTGATTCTGCACCTGAACCACAATTACTACCTGTTTAATATCCTTACATTACGCTATCATTATTTATTATACCCACACGAACAATAACTTACGGGCAGAATCAGTCGTTTTCCACCTCGGGATTTCGATGGGACCTCTGACGGTATACTTCCACGTTATCTCGAATATAACAAAATCGCCTCGCAGACAAAACCCGAAAGTGTTCATTTGCGCCAGCTGCATCAAAGCGATAATCGCAGGCTAGCCACCATCCCTAGCGATCTCAATAATCGGCGGCCCATTTGAGAACTATCGCGGAGAGCCCGCGCCCGCGCCGCCTCGCGGCTTGTCTACCCGCTCGGGACTTGTTCGTTTTGTTTCGGGCGAGGAGGACGAGCCGCGGGCTGGAACCAGTTTAATGTTTTGGTGATTATTTTTTCTTCGTTGCGCCGCCGCACTCTCCGAGCCCTCGCTCGAGGCGACCGCACCGAGCCTGGGCGCTTGCAAAAAATGTCAGAGTGCCGAGAAATTCCCCCGCCGAAGTCCCGAGGTCTCGCACTCCGAAAACCTGTATAAAGATATAACACGATAATATATGAAACATGTTTATACAATTGTTGAGGCGAGCGGTCGCCGGCGGCGGGGAGGGCCCCCACCGCCCGCCAGACGTGTGCCTTTTACTATTATAAACAAGATAAAAAAATCGATTTATTTAATTTTTAGTTGATCGAAATAGATTATTGTTTATTTATTGTCATCTTTTGAATATAATATTCAAATTGGCACAGTTTTTACTATAGTACTACCTTGACAGAGCTAAGTGATTAGTTTCCATGTAGCATAGTTTTCTTTTGAATTTAAAGTGTGATATTTTATAATATTTATGTAAAACAAAGTTTAAAGTTTTAATTAAGGGACCAATGTAAGTGATTAGGAGAAATTCTGATAGATCCATCGTACGCTTTCTATCTTACCAAGAGACTGTATCCTCGCGCCACATATTGTTATATTTTGTTATACACGACAGATCTACGAGTTATTATTATCAATAAAACAACATTTGACCAACGTTGGTTTTGTGTTTGATTGCTTTAGAACCGAGATGGTATTTTTTTTATTTTGTTTTCTTTAGTTTCAGTTTTTCTCCATATTATTAACGAGTCGTTGCATGGTGACCACAGATAATAATTTTTGTACCTAATGTTAAGAAAACTTTTAGTTGTAAGCGTTCATAAAGTTCACGAATATTATTTATTGTCAGTTCATTACGAATAATTATAAAGGAACCATTAAACTGATTTATTTAATTTCTTTTGTATTTAAACCGACATCTAAGTTCTACGATTACTTGTAACTTAATGTTAGTAATATATCATGAGTCATATAATATAACAGGTTAGTTTAGAAAATATGTAATTAAGTATTTAATTTTTTTTTAATTTAATTCCAATTGTAAGTTAATCTTCCAAAAAAATGACTACTACCTACGTATTCTATTCTCTTATGGACAAACAAATTAATGTTAAAGCTTGATTATGACATTTCCTTGTAAGTTTCCTTATTTCCATCTGCATTTTTATTGAATTATAGTCAACATAATGTTTATTTTTTGTTTTTATTTTTGTTTACCCCTCCTCCTCATCACCAAATTCAAATAGGTACATTCAAATGTCTACTTAAGTACTAACCTCGCCATCAGATGTATAGAATATTACAGAAGTCCGAAATACTGTAACATACGAGTAAGTATCGCACAGCCAAATGAACAGTATAAGTAGATACAACATTCATACAAGTTTAAACATTTGAATGTCTACTTAAGTAAGCACTTACCTTGCCATCAGATATACAGTATATTACAGAAGTCTGAAATACTATCACATACGAGTAGGTAAGTAAGCATCGAAAAGCAAATGAACAGTATAAGTAGATACAACATTGGTGCAAGATTAATCTGTTGAGCTGCAAATAATTTAAACAGTTCATTTCCTATTGTCATAGGACGTACAGGGAAACGTGCTAGTTGGATCACTTTTTTTTCTTGAAGTCTTGAAATATAATACTCGACGAAAGACAATACATTAATCGTGTAGTCTCTTTCGCCCTATGACTATTCTTCATGCAACATAACAAGACAACATGCAATCTTCATGCAACATAACAAGACAGTTACGTATACATACATCAACATATCAGCTACCGTGTACGTAAGTAGAAAAAAAAATCACACATGTTATACCATGTACATTTAACCACTTAGAGCTGAAACTATTTTCGGTATGATCTGTAGGCAAGACAGTAAGGCAAATCCTTACTAGGGGATAAAATGTTATCTAATTTGGGTCCCAACATTCACGTAAGTTTACCTTTTATCAAGTTTAGAGGCTGGCAGAGAAATCGTCCCAATAATATTTTGAGGACAACTGATATTATGGATATCAGCTATAGAAACAACTTATCGATTTTCTATGTCAACAAAATTGGTCTCGGCCATTATTCAATCAAATAGTTGCCTATGTATTAATTTGAAATGTCTCTGTAAATTGAGTACCTAAGTATAGGTTATATGACAACAATAATAGACGCTGAGTCAGCGAGCACTCTTCAGAGAAATGATAAGGATATGACACTTTTAAACTAATTAAGATGGTTTTAACAAATTATCCGCCGTTTCCGTTGACTACACTACTTGACAACGTAATCTCCTAAATACTAAACTACATTTTTAATTGACTTAAAAAGGAAAAAGTACTATAAATGATTAACGTTGATAGATATTCGAGCACGGTAAGAAGTAAGTAGTTACCTCACTATTGTAGTTATGAGGATAATGGTCTGAATACAGGTAGTTAGCTGATAGCGAGCTGCTTAGCATGACCACGTCTTTCAACTGTCAGATTTGTCGAGAATATGACGTCATACCGAGTCATGTCCACTACAAAAAGCCCGATGCGAAGTCATTTTCTCGACAAATCTGACTGTTGAAAAAGATAAAACTTATGTCTACGCAGTCATGCTAAGGGCACAGGTCAGAGAATGCCGACTCGTTTAAGAACCTTTATGAAGACATTTTAGTAGTTTACCATAATCTTACAGGAGCTCACTACAACAAACTTGCAACTAAAAACCCGGCAGTAGACAACAGTCTAGTCGTCGAGATCCTGTTTTGACAGCTAGGCAATAGAATGTAACAACATGAAATTAACAAAATAATAAAAATATAACTTAACTTTTTGGGTATAAGAAGCTCTTATTTTTTCGTGCATTCAATAATATCTGTGAGTACAAATTTCAAGTTTTTTGTTCACAAAATAATCTAAAGTTAAATGAAATAAATGATAGTTGTACAAAACGAGCCTTTTAGATCTCCACGACGACGTCTGTGAGCTTTATCAACAAACCACCTACAGTGGTATTATAGAGTGCAAAAGTGTGTTGTAATATTCTAAGTACACGGATAAAAAATCTATAAATTTGAGAGTAGATTTATAACCTAGAAACCAGAACGAAAATTGGAAAAATTGCCTTAATCTATTTATTTTAGCCACAATATAAGATGAGCTATTACCCTACATGAAGTATACGGATAATTTCGAATACCTATATGTACTCATAGCTTTTAATAATGCATGCTTACTAGCTGACATAAAGGAAAACAATGTCTAATAGAAGAAACAGCGCAATAAGAATGATTCAGAATAAGGTTGGTATTAATAAAATTTATCGGCACTTGTTTCCACATGTTTGTAATTATACAGTTTCAATATTTTTTGTACCTACCTGAAACGGGGCTTCAGCGCGCAAGTGGCAACAGATGTTAGTATTTTTGTTAGTAAATAAAGACATTCTAAATAGTCTAAGTACCAACCTATTTACCATATTATCGTATAAGTAAACGATTATTTATACCGAACCAGGTAGCTAATTTATCACTTTTTGTTGGAGATAGATAGTTACAAAATCCATCAAAAATGTTAATTGGGAATTAAAAGTTCAATTTGGAATAAGTTAATTGTGTTGGCTGATCAGACTTCATGCAAGACTCTATTTGTATTAAGAAATAATTCAGTAAGTAGGTAGTTAAAAAATATGCTAACAAGCCCACCACGTCTCCCGTTGAACTTTTTTATGCAACACGAAGTAATATTCTGCTTGTCTTAACAATTTGAATATGAAACAAAAGCATGTTTACCAGAACCTCAACAGTGGCGTTTCGTAGTAAGTAAAATGATCCACGGCTCAGTCGGCACGACCGCGCGACCAGAGGCTTAAAATGGCCACTTTCGCACTTGCTAAAGTCATTTGAGAGGACTTCCTTTCAAATAAATTCATTCCATGACTTTAAATTGTGATTCTTAGTTAGGTAGGTTCATAATACGCATAAATTATCTGTTACTAAGCATGTAAATTGCGGAATTGCTACGGTTCTGGTAAAATAATGTTTATAAAGGAATTGCTCAGTAGCCATTTTATGCCCGCAGTTCTTTAGCTGAGTCGGCGGCTCTGGTAACCCAATACCACGATAAGGATTGGCCTTGACAAAACAGCATAGAGTAACGATAGTCGATTTTATTCTACTATTTATTCAAACGTGCTCTAATTCAAATGTGATAAGGTCGAAACTACCATTGCACCTTTTCCTTAACCGCATTTAAAGTTGTCGGTAATTTACAACGGATGTTATAATCTGGTGGTCGACGGACAAAATAATGAACAAGCTTGTACACAGGTCATAAGATCAGTGTTAATTAAGAGCTGCGATATTAGCCTGACTCTAAAATAGAGCTCAAACAAAAGCGCGTTTAAGGCAATCTCCCGCTTAACCACATCAGCATACTGTCGAAAGTTGAATGCGTTTTTTTCAACGGAAAACAGGGAAGTTGATAAACAAAATATTTTTGAACCTTAATTGAACGTAGTTAAACAAAAATAACCCAATCCACATCAAGTCAGTTTTATAATAATAATAATTATTATGGTAGCTTGAAATTTGATAATGTATTACATGCGATGTTGGACATGTGGAATGGTAACCTAGGTGGTAAATGGTGATTTTTTTTTTCGATGGGATCTTTTTTGTTGATTGAAAGCTCCTAAAGGATGAGCTCCTATAAGAACCGTTTGGTATACTTAACTCATTATTGTCAATTTTGTGGATTGAATCGTTTTTGCTTAACTTCGGCTGATTCTGTTTTTATCCAACGTGTAACGATTTTATTAGTAGACTTACAGGCAAAAATCCCGTCTGAAATTCGTGAAAAATTATTCTAAGAAACTTTAGAGCGTATGAAACCCGTAAACTCCTTCCAAAACCCTAAAATCCGTGTTGTATCTATCGTATATCAGGCGTCGCTATCTCGTATAAGAAAGTAAATACTTAACTCTGTGTTGGTTTAGCGATAATAATAATTACTGCTGGATGTGAGGGCGTCCATTATCTAATATTTGTACAGTACGTTGATTAGATAACGAAAAGATGTAAATACTCAGTTACTAAACCAGTTCAAAACCCTGCACACACATGCGCGTCAAAAGGCGTGCACAACCAATAACAAAACAAACCTACTAACTCCTAACAGAAGCACATTTTTCGGGTTAGTAGCTTATGACCCCAGTATCAGTCAACGAAATATCTATAACTCCTGCTTCTTTTTGTACAAATTTATGAAATTTTAATGAAATAAGATGAGGAATGGCCTGCCTGGTATTCTGCCAATGCCAAGTAATTAATAGCAAGGGCAAATTCAATAAACAAACATAACTAAAAATGGACGCTCAATTTAATAAAGATGGCGGATGTAGCCAACGAAATGTATTCAATGAAGCGAGTGAATTTTAATCGGTCGCTGAAATTCAATCTCTATAATTAACGCAGAGTCGGTACATTAAAAACGTCAGCATAATTCCGTCACCCTAGTGAGTGGAGGCAGTAATTGATGACTAAATTGAAAAGGCAAGTTAATATTAGATCATAGTGTACAATTTTATATGCCGAACTGCCTACAAGTAAATAAAATAGATACTCATCAATGCCAGTTTTCTCTGAAACTATGATGCATAAACAATTATACACTGCAGCAGGAAATTGGTTCCTACTTAGTCAACAGGCAACACTGGAGCTAGAATTACCTATGTATGTATTTGATGTAAGTTTCGGGGACTTAAAAAAAGTTATTTAAAAAAATGATCAGACCACTGAGTTTTTTGACGGATCTTCTCAGTTGAGGTCGCATTTAGGTGGTAGCATATAAAAAAAAATACTCGACAATTTATAAGTGCTACCGTAGGCTTATACAAAATAAATAATTTGAATTCTCCTTGTATTAGTGAAACCAGTACATAAATAAGTCACGTTTTAAAGGGTAGTTTTAAAAAAGGAAATCATAAAATGTGCGTTCGGCCACAACTTTTCGTTTCGTATTTATTTTTAGGATCATCCGAAGGGCAACCGGATATGATAAGGGGGTTTCGCTGTGTACACACCGCACTGGGTGGTGTGATGCAAAGGTAAAGATGATAGCCACTTCGGTGTGCATACAACTATACAAACTAAAAAAAAAAAAATTGACTTTGATTATATTAGACTAGGCGCACTAGGCAAATACACACACGTATTTCTTTATTTTGTATGTAAAATACACAAAGTTTCAAGTCGTTCAAAAAATATTTTTGAAATTATGTGACCTTCAACCGCCCATTTCAGCCCCAAGGGGATTGATTACTAATAAAATTTTGAAAATGAGACCAACCTTGAAGAATTCCCTAGCAAACGTCAAAAACATTTTCGAAATCGGTCCACCGACGCCAGAGATATGCGGTAACAAACATTTAAAGAAAATACAGCCGAATTGAGAACCTCCTTATTGGAAGTCGGTGAAAAAGTCCTCAAACATAAATCCAAGGAATGAAATTTAATATTTGCAAACATTTACAAAATACTAAAGTAACTAAATAGGTTATATACTCAATACTTTTACAACTAGGTAGCTCTCCTTTGTAAGAAGAAACCTGTATTCAAAGTAATAATAAATCAATAATAATAAATCATAATAAATAAATAATGTTTTTTTTTCATTCAATTATCATTTAAATACATAGGTATTACATTATTTCAAAATATTTCATTACATACAAATGTTAAAATTACTTACAGTCTACATCAAGAGAGAGGTAAAGTAGTTAAACGAGAAGGTACCTACTTATCAAATTAAGACAACACATTCAGGAATAATGGAAATAATGGAACTACATAAACGTATTTACTTTTCTTCTTTTTTTATGTGCATCGCACAATGTTTAAGAAATGAGTTTTTAATTTTTGTTTCATATTAATGGGTGTAATGGAATCGCGTAAGGTAGGCGGTAGATCGTTTATAAATCGAGGATCCAAATGTACTACGATGAGTGCGACGACATATAATAACATCTACTTCTGGTAGGTACTTACTGGTTAAATGTGTTTCTACATATTGTAATTCAATTAGTATTAATTAAATAATAAGTACAGCTAGCGACAACACCTGATAACACATCGTTAAAATTTAAAATTTCGGCGTAATCGATACATATGTACCTACTTACCTGCTACGTAACCTGCATAAGTTAGGTGGACTTATATAACAGTTTTCTCTCGAATAAGTTGAAGATCAGCCAACGTTTAGAAACAAACAGCTAAACTCAAACACAAAATAACCTATCATCGATTAATTCACTCTACTTTTTAGGGTTCCGTACCCAAAGGGTAAAACGGGAACCATATTACTGAGACTTCGCTGTCCGACCATCCGTCCGTCCGTCCGTTCGTCTGTCACCAAGCTGTATCTCATGAACCGTGATAGCTAGAGAGTTGAAATTTTTACAGATGATGTATTTCTGTTGCCGCTATAACAACAAATACTAAAAAACAGAATACAATGAATATTTAAGAGGGCTCCCGTACAACAGACGTGATTTTTTTGCCGTTTTTATAGATAATGGTACGGAACCCTACGTGCGCGAGTCCGACTCGCACTTGGCCGGTTTTTTTATATAAAGACCTTTGTATCATGTAAAGATTTTGTCATTGAAAAATTAACTTTTTGCCACAGTTAGTACAGTCCGTTTCATATTGGCAAATAGTTAGGTACACGAATTTTGACTGAGCTTTATTGTTACCGTGGTCTGGTCTTAGACCCGCGCGCCTCAGATGAACTCACCCCTAGTCGAGACGCTGGCGGATTAAAGTCCATATTTTGTGCACCGTTATTTAATTCGCATAAAATTCTATAGCCCATAAAACTTGGGGATACGTAGGTAATGTACATTCCTAAGAAAACTAATAATTTTCAGAATGTAGAGTAGGTAGATTACTTATAATAGATTCGTACTCCTTAAAACATTACGATTATCATTCGTAGTTTAGACTTTCGATAGGCTAGCTAATTAGTTTTTATTTCACAGTAAATAGGTAGATCCTCCTCCAGGAAGTTTCCAGGGATTACGTGTTTCTCGGAGCGCTTCCAGTCATAAAAATCTGAGTATTATTCACACAATGTTGCTAATGACTCGATGATAAATATCAGGTACTAAGTTCGGGTTTCTTACACGAGGGTGTAGTGTTAAAACCCAGTAAATAATAATGGTAAGCCATTGAAGAGGGTGTAGCTGAAAATCAGCGTGGGGGGAAGCAACGCTCCTTCAGCATGTGCTGAGCCATTACCTTTTCGGCACAGTTCACACTGAGCTCTTTTCCTTTTGTTCTTGTTTGTATCTATTTTTAAGTTTTATATTCTCTGTGTGCTGTGTTGAGTAAAAGTTTTTTTCTTTCTTTCCTTCTTTAAATGACAAAAAAAACAAAATCGTTTTATTTGTTCATCTTAGTGCATTTTTGATGCTCTTTACAGTGGTGTAATCAACATTTACCACAATTATTATTATGACTTAATATAAAGATATTATTAGAATAAAATAGATATTTTGGTCCTTAAAACTAATATTAATAATATTCTATATCTCGATACTAAAAATTTTATACTTATTGGCTTTTAGTAATATACCCTCGACCCACCTACGATATAATTAATTACACCCCAGAGGTCCCGACCTTAGCAAGTTCATTGTATGACAGTGTTATTTATTTACTGGGAATTGAACCCGGGACCTAATGAGCTTGCGATTTACTATTACTATAAGGAAAGGAATTATATTGCGAAACCGTTCTACAGGTCGTAAGTTATTATATGGAGTGTAGAGGTCGTTACACGCACTTGAAACAATGAATAGTAGAACTCTAAGGCCCTGGGCCCATAGGGGCGTCAAGACTTAAGCGTTAATTTATTTTCCCAATACCAAAGCGAACTCTGTGTCAATATACATAAAGATTGAATTTCCTTGCGTCATCAATGACATTTAGTGAAGAACATAGCTTTATCTATAAGTTAATACAGGGAATTTAACCACAATTTTGATCACATTCATCATCCATTTTTATTTATATTGTGTATTTATTTATTGAATTTGTTCTTGCTATTAATTAACTTGACAAGGGCTGAAATACCCGCTGACCGCAGATGGAGCCTTCCGGCATCTTATTAATTTGTTTTTATTTGGTAAAAAATAAGAAATTCGTTATGGTATTGGAAAAAAAATCGTGCGAATTTTGATATGTCTGTGGACATATGTCTATGTATGTGTATGTTGCGTTATAACAATAAGCCGAAGAGTGGTGTATCAACTGCTAGGCACGTCGACAAGTGACCTGCTACCGGGTGAACGCAGTATAAATTTTACTGCCCGATGCCTACTGTACTGTCAACAACACAATTTTAACGAATTGAGATTAAAAAGAACAATATAATGAGCATTTTAATTGTTTTCATGTAAACGATTTTTAGACTAGGAAGAGTATCTTGCGCTTTTTTACTGGTCAACATCGCATATCTAAGTAAGTATACTTACCTTTTCTTATTTGTACGTTACCGCATATACATGTATTCTACAAAATAAAATTTATAAAATTTTAAATAATAGTCTTTAAAAAAACGGGATATGGAACTTCCAAGGTAGTAGAATTTGGGGGTTGAAGATTATAAAATACATACATACATCATCACGCCTGTATTCCCCGAAGGAGTAGGCAGAGTTGCACTGTAGTGCGCCCACACTTCGCCGATGTATTTTTGGTCCCAATGTAATAGGGGGCGAGCCTATTGCCATTATACCGGGCACATTCTCCCTCAATACGAGGGAGATTTTTGGGCTATAGTCCACCACGCTGGCCCAGTGCGGGTTGGTGAAATTCACACGCCTTTCTATAGACGTGCAGGTTTCTTCACGATGTTTTCCTTAACCGTTCAGCAAGTGGTAATCATTGTTGAAAATGACATTCGCACATGAAAATTATCTCAGAGGTGCGGGCCTGGGATTTGAACTTGCACCCCTTACGTTCAAGGCGGGCGTTCTAGCCCACGAGGCTACCACTACCACCATTATAAAATACGGAAACCTAAATGCTGTCTTTGAGCCTAGATTCAATAAGAGTAATGAAGTACCAACGTTTTCATTTTCATTTGGAATTGATACCAATATAGTGCCAGTACAGCGTAGGCATACTTTATTACAATAAATTTGAAACAAAAAAACAATTATTTGACAGTTCTTTAGTAAAATCAAAGAGTGTAAAAATATGATAGTATTAAAATAAGACTACAATACGTGGTGGCACGTGCTATGTAGAACAAAATATTGAATACATTTTGTCACCGTTTATACCCGACCAATACGGTTGGTAGCAATCAAGACAAAGGCTCGTAAAGATACGCGTGGTATCGTACGCTTTACGTAACGCAGGCACTCACCTCGCGCGGCGTGCTCCCGCGCACCGTGCCCGCCATATAGCCCAGCACACAGGTGCGATAAATATCGTGCGACAATGTTTCTAATACCAAAAGGAACTGTAATAAGGCATTTTAATTTTTAATGATCACCAATTTCTGAACAGTGCAGAAAAACATCGTTAGGAACCAACTCGCACTGGGCCAGCGTGGTGGACTATTGCCCTAAATCTCCCTCGCATTGAGGGGGAGTGTGCAATAGGCTCGCTCCCTATTACATTGGTATCAAAATACATCAGCGAAGTGTGGATGCACTGCAGTGCGCCTACTCCTTCGGGGAATACAGGCATGATGATGATGTATTAATTAACTCATTGGAGAAGCACATTTGTCAAGAAATGACATCGATGACGCGAGCGAATTTTCACGCGTCTTTGCGAGGTTACAGAAACACAATCATTTATGCAGTTTGTTATTGCATACATTTTTAATAAAAGTCACGTTGATTCGCTGGCTCCAGCGTGTGCAGGGCGTTCCTCAAGCAAACCAGTATTTAAAAAAAACCGGCCATGTGCGAGTCGGAGTCGCGCACGGAGGGTTCCGTACCATTATCTATAAGAACGCCAAAAAAATCACGTCTGTTGTATGGGAGCCCCCTTAAATATTCATTGTATTCTGTTTTTTAGTATTTGTTGTTATAGCGGCAACAGAAATACATCATCTGTGAAAATTTCAACAGCCTGGTGACAGACGGACGGACGGACGGACGGACGGACAGCGGAGTCTCAGTAATAGGGTTCCCGTTTTACCCTTTGGGTACGGAACCCTAAAAATAAGTAACAGAATGGTGTTAATGTTATGGGTACCAATCTCAACTACACTAAACTCTCTTTCTGAAGGTCGGAATGAATAGCAGACATAGCTATATTTTTACAGCTGACAAACTTACTTATATCGTAAGTAGTTTGTGTAGAAGATCATCGGCGATAGTCCCTATATTGGACGCGGATAGGCTATCCACGTCCAATAGGCTTATTGTAGGGGTGTTTTACTAATTTCGAGGTGAAGAAAACGGTCGCAGAAAACTTTGTTAACTGTGTTATAACATAATCCTGCGTAAAGAGATATACATTATTTTTGCCCAGGAACCTTCTCCATTCACATTTAATTATACTCGGTATTTAATCTTTTGCTTCGTGAGCTATATTTTACAAGCTTTATATTAGCTTGCAATGTATGTATGTCCGGGTGGAATCTTGCAACTGAATTTTAAATCAGAATTAGAAATCAGAGAATTTTAAATTATCTTTAACCAATTGAGCTGAAATTTGGTATACACGCTTATTTTGGATGACAATGCATGCTTGGCTATGTGACGTCATTCTAATTCCAATATGACGGAAGAGTTATTTCTTCTGCACTACCACAGTATGGGTATCCAATGAAAGGGCTTGCTGGGGAGAACACGAAAACTAAGGGCAATTATATAAAAGCTTGTTTTAAAAAAGTTATTTTTAACATTATTGTTTATTTTTATTTATTATTTAACTAGATCGATATTACTGGTATCTATCTGTAAAACTTCCATGCATTTGTTCGCAGAATCTCATACATACTAACAAAATCTACACCCACTCATCTGCAAACAAATTCAACCCAGGATGTGAATCCAGGCGGTCGTTGAGCGCAGTGAGGGTGCGCTGCCTCAGCAACATAGCTCGCGCAACCGTACACGCAAGCGGGGACAGCGAATAAAATGTGTGTATTTGTATTCCAATGTCCTTAACTGACTCTTCGCCATTATAGATGAATCCAGATAAATTATAGGTAGGTCCTTATCGAACAAAGAAAACAAATACGTAAGTGTCGTACTTATTAGTATTGTAAAAAATCATGAGAAATTATCTTATCTGATATTATTGTAGAACCCTTCAATAAATTTGCGCTGTATACTTAATTACTCAGACAAATAAACAACTAGACTGCGCTTCCATAGACGTATCCATCAGCCAAAGCTCTAAGGATAATAAAACCAAGAAATGGTAAAAACATACCATTACACAGTTTAGAAATTAAGTGAGAATAGGTAATCGGACTGTTTTACGCATAGTTATGAATTGATTATTCTCTTACGGAACAAAAAACGGAAACAAATTTAATACCTCTCCATTTCCGTCGTTATGAAATGAGATTTCTACAAATAGGTAACAATTTACGATACACATATTTTACGTAGTCGTTAGGCCACTCCTAGCGTACGTAGGTTTAATCTCATGATAGAGCTATGTGTTTACCACATTCAAGCGATTGGAAGCGAATGACGTTATAATTTTACGATGGGATTATATCAATAAATACTTATGACGGGAGTTGCCTGTTACAGACCTTCATCTCTGTCAATATAAATGTGACATTGATCATAAGCGTGCCTAATCTGTGCGTGGTTTTCGTTTGTGTTGGAAGTTTGTTGTAGTGTGCGTTTCTGGAAACAAGTTTCGTTTGACGCGAGTACTGTTTTATTCTTCTCTTCTTAATAAAACCCCTTAGTAGGGTTTTCAATGTATTTATTGTTATTTATTTAACATAGTACTTAATTATCATATTTCAATTAGATATCTAAATATACACATTTAGATATTTTTTAACTCTGTCCTGCTTATGGCACATCTCAATTTATATAATTCCCTTCAAACTTCACAACCATCTTACCAAGGCATCATACCAAAAGCCAATATTTATTTAACCATCTGTGGTTTAGAACAATCCCACATTGAGTGATTGGGAGTAGACGCACCTAACTGTACTATCTTCCTAAGCGTATTGACATTGTATTTAATATTAAACTGCCGTGAGTATAATTCTTCATTAGTACCTATTGTGGCAAAGGTGCTGTCTGCTCTCATAGTGTTGTTGCTCCTGAGAATGTATTACTTGCAATCCTTACAATTTATCATTTTGAAAATAGTAACCATTGGGTTTCTTACCGGCTCTTCTCAGTGGAAGCAGCATTCCGAACCTGTGGTAGAATCTGACTATTTGTAAGTGCTTTTGGCCTACACGAATAAAAAATAAATATTTCAATTTTGAACCCCTTGTACCTTTCACACACAGGTACCGATCAGTTACAGTGTACCACCACTCCCCGTAGATTGCATAAAACAATTAATGCTGATTAGTCGCATGACCATCTCTATACAAGGTATATAAATTCTCTATGGATTATATCGATGTAAGTATTTAGTAAAAGGTCAGCATTATTTACTTAAACCATTGCTAACTTGCACATAAATCATGGCGTGGGCCGTTTGTGACGTCACTTAGCGATATCCTGTGAATTCACACCGCCTAACGATGATGTCAGTGGGTCTTCTCATAATTTCATTAATAAATACTTTTTGGTGAATTATGAAGAAGTCATAAAACCTACTAATATTATAAATGTAAAAGTTTGGGATGGTTGTTTGTTACTCTTTCAGGCAAAAGCTACTGAACGGATTTTAATGTAACTTTACATTATTATAAACAATGATGTACAAACGTACATCAGAATAACATATAGGCTATTATTTATAACGTTATTGAATATTCTAAGTTTGCACGGACGAAGTTGCGGGTAGATGCTAGTATTATAAATGTGAAAGATTGTGAAGGATGGATGGATAGGTGGATGGATATTTGTTACTCTTTCACGCAAACACTACTGAACGGATTTTGATGAAACCTTACAGTATTATTGTATATACAGAATAACATATAGGCTTTAATTTATTACGTTATTGGATAATCAGCGTATACGCGAGCGAAGTCGCGGGTAGAAGCTAGTCTGTAATATGTAAGTATGCATATTAGACCGGTTTGGTCTAGTGGTTCGAGCACAGTCCGCTAGATTCACTGCCCCGGGTGATTTCGGGTTCGATTCTCTTCAGCCGCAAATTTACGAAATGGTCTTTTCGCAATTTGCTATTGCCTGGGCGTAACTGGAATTGGCCCCAGTCCAATTTATGGTACCCATAGTACAGGCGTTGCTTAGTTCGGGATCATGCGATGAATATGCGTCTTCTGGGGATATTTATATATACAGTAATGTATTTATTTCCACCTATGACTAATAGGTAAAGTATGCGAGAGATGATTGACACACAAATCTATTCCCGTTTGATAAAAATAGAATTGAATCTATATATAGTGCATCCTAGGTACCATGACCGTATAAACACGAAGTTTTGTTTACACATTACGTTTACATTAAAATAATCGATTAATTAAAGCCGCATATATTGCCGTCGTATGATAAATAAGATAAAAAAGAGTTTAGTATGATAATAAGTAACCGATAAAGATATTTTTATGCGATTGTAAAAGAGTTCGGGCCGTTCCTTTCGGCTTTTGAAAGTCTTAATAATACCTATAAAATCCCTTTTAACGCCCCACTACTGGGGCAAAGGCCTCTCCTCAAAGCGAGGGGCATTCAGACCGTAGTCCACCACAATGGCCCAGTCCGACGTGGTAGTCTTCGCGCGTCTATCAAGAATAGGTAAGTTCCCTCGGACGTGCAGGTTTCTTCGCGAAGTTTTTCTTTTACCGTTTTGAAAATGAGATTCACACCTGCGTGATCAGTATTATTCAAATTAAATAATACGAAAAGCTATAACAGTACATCATTTACTTTTAAATACGGTGATTGACATATTGTTAGTGAAAACATACATTACTATCACTAAAAATAAAGGTTAAAGGCTTTTTAAACCATAGGTATTATACATCTGGCTCGTAATTCAAGTTATATGAATAACTTAATTTCGAAAAAAAATATGGCGGTCGATACAGTATTCAAAAGATTATTTCGTTAGCAATATTATGCACGGAACTATAATTGAAAACTTTCTTTTTTAGTGTTTACAGAAACCACAGGATCATGCAAGCCAACAGATGGTTCCGCAAACATCGAATGTTCCTCGAGATAAACTACTTCGCACTTCTTGTCATAACTGTAGGTACAGTCACCAGGAAAAGGAATATAGAGGTTTAAATTAGAGATGGACAGTGAAGTGTATAGTGAAAACCGGCCGGATATCGGATAGTAATCTAGTATCCGGCCTATCCGGCCGGATACCGAATAGTTACCGGATAGTAATCCAGTATCCGGCCGGATACCGGATAGTAAAAATTAAAAAAACCTCAAAATTTTACACAAGGCGAATCATAAATATATATTTTTATGATCGCACGTAAAAAATATTTGTTTTATTAATTAGAATAGTACTCAAAATTAACAATTGGCAAATTGTCGTAATTGAATACCAAATTTTCGGCATTTTCGTATACCAGACCAGCTACTGAAAATATTGTTTTCTTATATTTACGCGAATACTATACATTGAAATTAAACTATTTTACGGATTTTAAACTATTAAAATAGTCTTACGCTGTAAATGCTACAGCCAGGTGCTGAAAAATAAATTATAGCAAACCTTGACAACTGCGGGTACTGATGCAAATTAATTGAGCACCATATAGCTCGTGATTGTGATCGATTCGAGATGTCTTTAAGAAGTCTGAAAAGTTCTAAAAGAGACCAACTGCCCTCTCGACAAGGCAATTTGAAAGCTACTGTTTATTTGATTCGAGTCTAAACTTGCACAATCATTAAAATCAAATGGTGAGGTCTAAGCAACTTTTATGATAGAATATCATCTGAAATTAATTACCATCACGAGATTTGTATACTTTGTACTGAGTAGGTATGTAAACCGTTGTGATAAAGAAAAGAATGGCCCTGAGTTCAATCCCAAACAAAATAATATCATAGTGATATCATTAAATAGCGGCTTTAACTTCACAATCTCATTATTGATATTCTATATTGTTATATGTAGACATCCGGCGTTAATTAATAGACATTTATCATTTTATCGTTAGGTGCTATATCTACTTAACATAACACCCAATATGAACTGAAATGAGGTCATGTGTTCATATTTTTTATTTCAGATAATTATTTATCTTTATTTTTTGTCTTTGGGACTAAGCCCGCCACACATTCTCCCTAGTGTTACTTATTTATTGATTTATTTATGAAAAACATTTACAACATCATAACAGTCTTTTACAATGACCAAATCGATGCAGTAAGACACAGAAATAACATACAGATATGATATTAAATTGTAATAAAAAATGTAATTTATAAATGATTTAGGACCTATATTCAGTCAAGTTCTATAGCGAAATTCCTTTTTCAATATTCATTTGGATCGCTTCTGTGAGCTTCGTCCGGCTAATGTGAAATATATCAATATCGTCTGCAATTACATTAATCAACCGTAAAGCACGTGACAAGGGGGAAAATTTGAGCAAATTTAAATTTTAGCTTACTTCTGTAAGCTAGGATCGACAGCGGTGTCCATTGAAGACGTACCGAGGTTTGACCCTCGGCGAGTCCCGGGGAAGAAGCTAAATAAAAAAAGGTGTAGGAGGAGTTGGAAGAAACTACTTTATCTTTTTTTAGGATTCCGTACCAAAGGATAAAACGGGAACCCTATTACTAAGACTTCGCTGTCCGTCCGTCCGTCCGTCCGTCTGTCCGTCCGTCCGTCTGTCACCAGGCTGTACCTCATGAACCGTGATAGCTAGAGACTTTTACTTTTTAACAAAAAGTACTAAAAAACAGAATCAAATTTATATTTAAGGGGGCTCCCATACAACAAACGTGAATTTTTCGCCGTTTTTATAGATAATGGTACGGAACCCTTCGTACGCGAGTCCGACTCGCACTTGGCCGGTTTTTTTAGCCTATTTTCGTGTCCCACTCCTGAGCAAAGGCCTCTCCTTTAATCCTCCACACACTGCGGTCTCGTGCTGTGTGTGACCAAGTATTATCCGCAAAGGAGACTAGATTTATACATTATTTATCTATACACAAAAATATTATAAACAAAACCGTGTTACAGTAACAACGTTATCAATTAATAATGGGATTTTTTTTAATGTTCCACATTATGTATCTATGTAGGTACTTTAATTATTATACAGCATGTTCATTCTACTGACCTAGATACAAATAAAAATCCTTTATCTTTTATTAATTAAATTTTATTTAACTGCTTGCTTACATTATTTCCGACAAAATTAACTGATAACATTAACTCTGGTCAATTCGGTTCCTTATCAAATTAAGACTATTACAAACATAATACTTGCTCAATAAAAATACTTGTAGTATGTAAGTAAGTATTATAATTATGCCAGTAACAACTCTGTGCAACAATCAATAACACCATGAGCATAATCAGAATCAGAATCAGAATCAGAATCAGAATCAGAATCAGAATCAGAATCAGAATCAGAATCAGAATCAGAATTAGAATCAGAATCAGAATCAGAATCAGAATATTTTTTATTCATATACACCAATACAGGCACTTATGAATCGTCAATAAATAGTAAAAATAGTAGCTTTACCACCCATTCGGAATGCATTTCCTATGGAGAAGAATGGGCAAGAAACTCCATGGTTGCTTTTTTCAAATAAGGATTTACATTTTTGTATTTTTAAATAATAATAATAATACATCATCACGCCTGTATTCCCCGAAGGGGTAGGCAGAGGTGCACTGTAGTGCGCCCACACTTCGCCGATGTATTTTTGGTCCCAATGTAATAGGGGGCGAGCCTATTGCCATTATACCGGGCACATTCTCCCATGAGCATTACTAACAATTATTAAAAGAAATAGAACTGCCATCGATTTTTCTTTTTGATTCCCTTGAAAATGTAGGTACTAAATACGCAATTTAAACCGCCTTATCTTTTAGAAATCTGATTTTTTTACACCCCCAAGGGATTGCAGTTGAGTCTTTGTTATTAATTACAACTTGATACTTCCACGCGATCCAAAGAAAAAGGTCTTGACAGACAGACGGGCAACAAAGTGATCCTATAGGGTTCCTTTTTTCTTTTTTAGGTACGGAACCCTAAAAATATACCGTTCAGTTGTAGGTATGTAGCTTCCTAAGCATAATGTCAAAAATTGTATCTAATATAAGACTGCGTGAGTATAATTCTTCTGTAGTATTGAAGCAAAGATGCTGCTTGGTCTAATGGCGTTGCTGCTCCGGAGAATGTATTACAATCCTTACTATTTATCATTTTGAAAAGAGTAACCATTGAGTTTCTTACCGGCTTTCCTCAGTGGAAGCAGCATTCCATACCGGTGGTAGAATCCGACTATTTGTAAGTGCTTTTTGGTCCACACGGATAAAAAAAAATGATTTTGATTTTATGTAAATAGTGAAAGTATTATTTCGGCCTTCTGAAACATTCTGTAAAAATTTTGGGGTTAGAATTTATGATGTTTTTTTTTACAGACTGTACTTGCACACGAACTGCAGTATAGCTGCGGTGAATTGGTCACAACAGCTGCCTGCTATATGGAATGAAAATTAAACCTATTATTTTCCTGTTTACCAAGTCAGCTACAGTAAATATACTAAGAGTATCGTAATTGCCAAGTTATCACGATTCGAATGTTTTGAGTTAGCGTGCGGTATTACATAGTGATATTACATAGGTAAGTAGTAGTCTACTTACCTATGTAATATCACAAGCCAACACATACTCATCGTATGATACCAAACTAAGCAAAGCTTTTAATAAGGCTACCATACAATGGACAGGGGCCGATCCCAGTTACACCCTCAACGCAAATTTCGAAAAGGCTATTTCCGAAATGGTGAATCCAACCCGCAACCACCTGCGGTGTTAGCACTCATGTCAAGACAAGACGTCTGTCACGGATTGGCTCGGTCGCTCTCTGTCTTATTTCTTACGAGAGAAAGAGATATAATCAACATATTCTGTGATATAAGTCTAGTCTTGGCGTTCATGCTGCAACTACAGGCCGTCGTCGTACTAATAAATATTAATTTCGAATTTACCGTTGACTTGTTAGTAATAATAAGTCTCTGAGCACGGATACCACGGGTGCGCTCGCTCTCTGTCTGATTTCATACGAGAGAAAGAGACAAAATCAACTTTTTTCGTGACCTAAGTTTCGTTTGGGGCATATGCTACAAATACTGTAGCTAAGTCGCAATCAATCGGTTATTCGTTACGCCTACCCAAACCTAATCTTTTAGATATTTCGTGACAAATATATGGAAATAACGAATATTATGTACGTACCTACTAAAGTCGTTGCGTAAGTTTTATGTTTTCTGACTAATAATTTTCAATAATAACCTACGGAAGTTCGTATTAAGTAACGTAACGCCTTGCACCCACTAGAACGAGCGAATTTACTATCCTTTTTTTGAAGATGCACTATGTCTCAATATAGCACATAAAGATCATAAAGGTTCAATTTCTGCGGTAAAGGCCACGCGATCACACGCCAAAATTCGGTTGTCATCGAAGACGTTCCGTTAAAAAATGAACTTTTTTAACAAGCGAATACAGTTCATTTTGGTACTGGCAAAATATTGGTCGCGCGGGTTTTGAGGCGCCTGTGTGGGCAGGGCTTGATGAGAATCGACACTCATTACGCTTCATGTCTGTAGCCCACACAAAAGTTTTAATAATAAACAATACATATACTTAAATGTATTGTTTATTAGTACAACTTTCGTGTACAAGTTTTATTTTTAGTAATGAGCCTACCTCGACGACCACGAGCAAGGGATACACTATTAAAAACGCAGTAATAATTACTAATAGTAGTAGTAATTGTAGTAATAATTACTGCGTATTTAATAGTGTTTCCCTTGATCGTGGTCGTCGAGGTAGGCTCATTACTAAAAATAAAACTTTAATGGACTGAACCAGTTCTGGGGCTTGTAGCCGCAGCGAACGGCATGGCAGCCTGTGTGTCCGTAGGTACACCTTACTCATCCCGTTCTGACTCAACTTGTGATTGTTCAATTTACTGTGTGCCTGCCTGTATACCGTTCATAGTAGAACAACCTTTGCGACCTGCGCAAATACGCGCATTAAAACGCGCGATCAACTTTCTGCCAATACAAAAAGGAACTCTATTAACAAATAAAATAAGCTGATTTTTCAACGAAGTGATATCGTAAACGCTAGTGAATGTATCGCGTGAGGCTTTTACCACAAACATTCAATTAAACTACAATATATATTCTCGATACTTCTTTCATTCAATGTTCGTATTAAATATTATCGTCTTCTTCGTTTGTCTTTACTACATATATTTTCTCTCCACAAACGTTTCATTTCACTTTTCATACATCTCGAGCATTCTGCGTTGCATCACCCATCTTAAATTTTAGCAAAATTAAGTGAATTCACTCACACCAGTATGTTAAGGGCGTGATGTTATTATTTGCCTTTAACCCCGTTACGAGCTTGCATAGCGTTAGTCATGTCCCTTATCTCGTCTTGTATGTAACTGACATTAATTTCCTTGCAGTAGGTACATACATCCTAAGATTTATCTTGAAACAATGTTTGGTAAAAACCCATTTATAATTAAAAAGGATTTTTATTCTGCACTAGGTAACTCGGCGAACTTTGTATCAACTACATTGTTTTTTAAATCCAAATAATATATTAATTTTTAAGAGCGAAAAACAAAAAAAAACTAATTGGTCAAGCCGTTTTTGAGTTTTAGCGAGACAAACAAACAGCAATTGATTTTTATGTATAAGAAGATAAAGATAGAAAGATATAAAACCATTCTAAGGGATACTTTTAATATGGATACTTTTGACAATATTTAATGACACGTTTAATAAACTGAGGTCGTTATAATGTATTTTGAGCACCGCATGTGTTCTATAGGGCTCACTATAATAGCAAATCAGTTGTCTTAAACAATCCTATTACTACCAGCCCCCTTAGCATGACCGTGTAGACATAAGTTTTATCTCTTACAACTGTCAGATTTGTCGAGAAAATTACGTTTCTTCGAGCTTTTTGTACTGGACATGGTGTGACGTCATTTTCTCAACGAATCTGACAGTGGAAAGAGATAAAACTTATGTCTACGCGGACATGCTGCAGGGCCAGAACCCTTATACAAACGACAAGATTGATGGCACGATGCTACTTTAAAGTTTACGGGTTTATCGAGAACGGATGTGTAGTAGTAGAACATTATCTATGGCACCGTTTACATGAGTTTACGGGTGCCTGTAATAAGACAACTCGTAACTGGCGCTTTCGAAATATGCCCTGGTCTGGATGTAACTGTGATCGCACCCAGTCCACTGTATGGTACCCATATAGTACAATCATCGCATAGTTTGAGATCATCGATGAGAAGGTATGTGTTGTCTGGGGATATTTATTTATTAATATAGTAACAATATGTACGTACAAAGAAATGTGTCATAAATATCTGGAATCAATAAAGATACATATTTCTGAGCGAGCTGTGACTTTTAAAATTCTACTTGAATTTCGCAACTAAAATGAATCACCAAACAAGCCTATTGTTTATGTTGATTTAATTCTAAATTTTCATGGAATTATGTTATCCTGAAACGTTTTCAATCAGAACAGTTTCTACCATAGTCAAATAAACACTTTTTTATGGCGTCTAATCTAGTTGTGAGTCATTTCAAATAATGTAACTTTAGCCCCGCGCACACTGGGTAGTCAAAAATCGCGTCATAAAATGTTTGCCAATACCAAAGTTAACTCTATGCTAATATAAATAAAGATTGAATTTCAATGTCATTTCGTTGAAGAATTAACTTTTTCTTTGAACCAATACAGTTCGTTTTGATATTGGCAGAAAATTTGACGCTTTTGACACCCCAGTGAGCGACTTAAACATGAATCACAGTAGTATTTGCATGACAGTGTACAGTTGAAAGAACACGGGAAATTCGTCTGATTCAAATCAAATGTCACTATGATTCATATAGCACACTCATTAAAAGTAGATGTTGATTTATTTAACGAGAATGAAGTCAGCACCTGAGAAGCCAAACATCGATTGAATTTCATACATATAGTAGGTGACGTCGTTGGCCTGGTCTAGTGCAGTGGTGGGGAAACTTTCTTAATGGGGGGCCAGAAAGTTTGAGAAATTTCAGAGGATGGCCAGAATTATAGCAAAAATGCATTTTGTGTTGAAACTTTTAATGAAATAAAAACATGACAGCATTACACACTTGCACAAATGTTCAAATATAATTATCGCGGGTATATACTATTCATGTCGAAGGACCGTCGGCGGGCCGGATTAAATGCTTTCGCGGGCCGTACTTTGCCCTTCACTGGTTTGAGCGTAGGACGTTCGCGTAGGACTACACCGGGTGGTTGCCGGTTCGATTCCCGTAAGCGGCAAATTTCTAAAATTATCTTTTCGGATTAGCCTGAATGTAACCGACATCGCCCCAGTCCATTGTATCGTACCCCGTAGTACTAGCTTTGCTTAGCTTGGAATCATACGGTGAGTATGTGTCGTCTGGTGATGTTGAATTATATATTTAGCATTGAGCATTATAAATAAGGTGGGTCTTATTGTTATAAATTATACTAACCTACTCAATACTCTATCACTGCATTCTTAAATCTGGTATTTTTTATGATCTAAAAATTTGATCAGCTCAACATAAATTATTGATGATTCTTTAGTCTTTAGAATGGTTCTTTAGTCTTCATGATTTATTAATTTTATTAATCTACGAATCGGACACTGAAAAACGAATGTTATGTACAAAGATATTAAAACAACAATGAAAAGAATATTATCGGCTGTCAGACAGTTTATCTAACTTTAACCTACATTGTATTGCGATAATGTACCTACCTACTTACTGCTAAATATACGATTGTTTCAAACTGATATTCACTAATGGTATGAGTACCTACCTAAGGACAGCCAATATGTGTTTAACAAAGATATAGGAAGCAATTTTTTACAGGTCAACAACCTTGTGTAGAGGTGACCACCTTCACATCACATTCAATTCTCAAGTTTAAATGTAACAACCATTCACCCTTTTGTTATAAGTGTTAGATACCTATGCTTTATAAATTCACACGATTTTAATGATTTACCTACTTTATGTATTTATTTAAGGTTACTGGAAATCTCCCTCACATTGAGGGAGAATGTGCCCGGTCGGTATAGTGGCAATAGGCTCGCCCCCTATTAAATTGGGACCAAAATACATCGGTGAAGTGCACCTCTGCCTAGCAATTCACGGAATACAGGCGTGATGATGTATTTATTTACTTGTTCTTGTTATAATAAATATCGCCAGACAACACAAACTCATCGTATGATCCCAAACTAAGCAAAGCTTGTAATAAGGGTACCATACAATGGACAGGGGCCGATCCCAGTTACACCCTCAACGAAAATTTCGAAAAGGCTATTTTCGAAAATGTGAATCCAACCCGCAACCACCTGTGGTGTTGTGGTGTGTGGTGACAAGACCTCTGTCACGGATTGGCTCGGTCGCTCGCTGTCTTAGTTCATACGAGAGAAAGAGATCTAATCAATATATTCTGTGACATAAGTCTAGTCTTGGCGCTCATGCTACAACCACTGGTGGAGTAAACCGAGCGGTCTACGCTCGATAATCCTTTATGAATACCCTGCCACCACGCAAGTAGTAGCAAGTAGCAGGTTTATGTGGGAGTCCCGGCAGAATGCCGTATACGAACTAAAAACCGACGGTGTATCATACTTCGCCTTTATCGGGGCGCCGCGGGGTTGAACTAGCTTGCGACGCTCCGGCAATCCAGCAGTTACTGGGTCACCGGCAACGAGGAGAGACGACCTGGTACAACCCCGACCGTCTCCCTGACCGACGAAGCCGTGCAATGAATGATGATTCCCCTGACCCTTTATCCTGGCTTCAGCTATGGGGTGAGATTGCCCACCAGACCGAGCCGTCGTCAAGACACTTCTCAATGTACTGTAATGAAGATAAGATACTTCTCAGTGTTTTAATAATAAATCACGTTGAACGTCAAACAATTATAGTTGTCGGTTCCGCTTGCGTCTGCGTCTTACGCACGAGTCACTATCTTTCCAAGAGTGCGACACGCAATGATAGTAAAGTAAATTGCATATATATCGCGTAATAGTATCGTAACTGAAACACGTATCGTGAACTTACAAAACGTTATGAAATCATCAATGATTTCAGTATAATTTACTGTATATGAAGTCATAGGTCGGTAAAGTTGCGATAGCATTATGTTGCCAACATACGGATCCCGTGACTACGTTAAAAAATATTAATTTCAATTTGTGAATAGTTTAATTTTAGTTCACAGTTAGAACTTTAAAGTGAACACATAATATATTAATTAATGGAATCAGGCGTAATATTGCGGAAATCCATTGTTAATACAATAGTAGAGAAAGGGATGATAAGACAAGGTGAGTATAGAAAGTTAAGTATTTCTTTGTTTAGAATTAAATACTAAACAGACGAACAAATAGATTAGACTAGTAATACCCACAAATCGGTAACCATCGTTACTATAAATGAGATAGTTAAGTATGTTTGAGTATAGATACGTCTTCTTGGAATTAAATGTTAAAGACTGCCTGTTAAAGACAGAATACCTACATATCGAGGGGTGAATTTTTTTTTTTTAACCGACTTCAAAAACGAGAAGGTTCTCAATGCGATGGGTATTTTTTTTTGTTATGTACGTACACCGATTACGCTGCGATTTATGATCCGATTTACGTAAGAACCACGTAAATCGGATCATAAATCGCATTTTGTTTGATGCGGAATAGATGTCATTTGGTCCCATAAAAAATTAAAATTGTATGGCCAAGCAGTTTTCGTTTTATGAACATTTTTGTTTACGTGGATGATGTAATTGTATAGTTTTTAATTAGGTTGATTGTTAGTTTTTGTTTAATACGGATTGTTAACAGAAATCGAAACTTACCCCCAAAGGAGTGGAAAGGGGGCGTTTGGGGGGGGGGGGGTTGTTTTTTTTTTTGGGTGTAAATATTTACTTTTTGTTGGGTTGTTATGAAGTGATAATAATTGCATATTTTCAACGATTATTAACAATTCAATCAAACAATTCTGACGTAGATTGGCACCTACTCCAAATGTAATGAATTATATGGTTATTTTTAGCTTTTTAGTGGACGTGGTATTTGAAGTCGGTTTTGGTTTTTTGTTAACTTTACCGGAGAGCGGACGCATTTGGCGCAGAAAAATTCGCTAATACCAAACATGTGTATATGTCAATATCGCCTAACGAAAACCTAGGTGCACTAAAAAGCTACAAATAACCTTACACTTCATTACATTTGGAGTAGGTGCCAATCAACGTCGGACAAGGCAAATACACACATGAATTGGCACCGACTCCAAATGTAATGAAGTGTAAGGTTATTTGTAGCTTTTTAGTGCACCTAGGTTTTTGAAGTCGGTTTTTGTTTTTTGTTAAAAATATATTTTTTTCACGATTTTTAGTGTCAATAATCGTTGAAAATTTGCAAATATTATCACCTTATAACAGCCCTAAAAAAGTAAAAATTTACAGGCAAAAAAAAAATCACCCCCCCTCACCCCCCTTTCCACCCCTTTGGGGGTGGGTTTCGATCTTTGTTAACAATCCGTATTAAACAAAAAAAGATTTTTCGAAATCGGTTCACTAACGCCGGAGATATGCTGTAGTCCGGATTGGACCCCCATTTCACCCCCTACATATTTTTTCTTTCAAAATTCCTGAAAGACGTGTTTTTTTATTTTGTATGTTAAATACATATACAAAGTTTCAAGTCGTTCAAAAAATATTTTTGAAATTATGTGACCCAACCCCCCATTTCACCCCCAAGGGGTTAGATTTCTGATAATATTTTGGAAATGGGACCAACCTTGAAGAATTCCCTAGCAAACCTAAAAAAAAAATTCGAAATCGGTCGACAGACACCGGAGATATGCGGTAACATACATAAAAAAAAAAACATACGGGACGAATTGAGAACCTCCTCCTTTTTGAAGTCGGTTAAAAATGTCGCTTAAGTCAAATTGTCTTTCACCCCTCGATATATTATTAGGTAGTTATGTATGTAGCGTAGCCTATAATGGCGAGAGGTCTGACACCGTATATAATGGCCAGATTTTATTATGAGTTGTCCCACGTTCATTTCGCGAAACCCTATTACAAATTGCTGTGATGAGATTCTTTCTTCTGTAATATATATTTGAAACAAATTCCTATATTTCATTAAACTTATTTTCATAAGATTTGAATTTTTACATTTTTAATACAAAATTAATCAATTTATCAAATGAGAATAAGAAAAAATTATTTAAAAAAAAAACTTAACACAATGAAACATTATTCGTGAGCGGACCAAACTGGACTCGGGGTCTGTATCTTGGTGCCCTTATGACATACTTTTGTCTAAGTAAATCAAATAGATGTAGGATGATTTAAAGGTATAATTACTAGTTGAGCGGGGTCGCGGCTAAATGTAGTCCATAAAAGACGTTTAATCGAGAAAGTTGTCAATCACTGGTACATTTGTCAGAATCAGTGTAGTCATAATAATTAAAAAATAAATAGTAGGTTTTTTTTTTTTTAAGTACTTACACTGTTGGCCGTGAGGTGGCCTTTACAGCTTTACCGGAGGAGTGGCGAGCGCAGAGTGCACTCCAACCAAGGCCTTAAGGGCGGAAAGGGGTGGCAACTAGCTCAAGGGCGCCACAGAGGGCACGACCTCGGCTTGGGCAGTTACCGTGAGGGGAGAGGTAGTGACTGCGCTCCTAGGTGCAAAGATGCACCTACGAGCGGAAGAGGGGGTTCCTCGACCTCGCCGGCGAGATCGGTGTCTGTTTGAAATAGTAGGTATCGACTCTTTCAAAGTAACGTCAACCTATTTTCTTATAAATTATGATTCACAATACGAGTAAACAATGATGTGTGATATAGTAGACGCAATTAAACACAATGTTGACATGTCGTGGATACCTCCCATACCTACAGAATGCCGGGATGACATAATAAAATGCGTGTAAGTTTGTCTGTGACAAACATCGCAACATTAGGAAACGGTATGCAGTGTACAAATAGAAGGGAAGCACTTGTGTCACTTCATTTCTTTATGGAAACACAAGACCCTTTGATTAAACTTAATAATAGGTCGTTTTAGAACTCTATTCTGTAATTTTTAACATATAGATAGTTTTAGATAGGTAGTATATTACCCCGAATTTACAGGAATTTGTGATACATTCCATACTATGTGATAACTACATTAATAATCGAAAAAATAAATACACTGGCATAGTATAATAACTTCGGAACTAAAAAAAATCTATTGTTGATGGAAAGGAGGTTTTAGGAATTTGAGGATATAGTTTAAGTAAAATAAACATGCGAGTCGAATTGAGAACGTCCTCTTTTTTTAATAAAATAAGGATTCCATAGTAGGGTACAACGTTATTCACATATCGACCTTTGGATGTACAAGATTTATTCATAATTATACCTAATTAATATATAGCAATGGTAACCGAGTGGTCGAACGCGCGCCTTGCAATCAAAGTGTGCTGGTTCAAACCCCGGCTCGCACCTCTGAGTTTCATGGGTGAATCTCATTTTCATCCGAGATTATCACATGCTATGAAACGGTGAAGGAAAACATTGTGAGGAAAACCTGCACTTCTGAGGGAACTTAAATAGTTCTCGATAGATGTGTGAAGTCTGCCAACCTTCAACGGGCCAGTGTGGTGGACTATGGCCTGAATCCCCATCGCATTGAAAGGAGACCCTTGCCCAGCAGTGGGACGTTAAAAGGTCTTTATTATACCTACTTAAATTGGTTTTTGTTGGCTGGTGCCGTCTGTGGTTTGGCTTGCATAAGCAAGGTTCATTGCCACGGGTTGTATGAATTCTAGATAACATGATTGATAGGTAAGTACACGGTGGTTCTCTAATCTCAAATGTCTACATATTTTACTACAAAAAAAGTATATTCTAACTTGAAAATCAAGTTCAATAACACGACCACGTCCACGTCAGCGTTAATCAACAAATTGAAACGTATGTCAGTGTAAACATAACATACTAAAAATAGTCATAATAATAACCATATCTCAAAAACTTGTTTCTAAAAGACAAGTTTCAAGAAACAGTGGTAGCCTAGTTGTTAGAACGCCCGCCTTGATCACAAAGGGTTCAAATACCGGCTTTGGACCTCTGATATTTTCAGATTTCATGTGCAAATATAATCTTCAATCATGATTGCCAATTGTAGAACAGTGAACGCTAACATCATGAGGAAACCAGCTATAAAAAGGCGTGTGACGTTGTTCCGGCGTGGTGTACTATGTCCCAAATCTCCCTCGTAGTGGGGGGAAATGAAATGGTGTAATAGCAATAGGCTCATTCCCAATTACAATGGGACCAAAATACATCGGCAATTAAGTGCACCTCTGCCTATCGTCAGGGAATAGAGGCGTGAAATATATATCTATGTTTCAAGATGGTTTCCACCTAATAAAATGCAGTAGCATGTAGCGTCAGGTAGTTTGTTGGGCACGTAGAATGAGGACAATACGGATATTGACTCAAGTGTTCTATATTTGTTTTGCCACTTAGGTATTGACTTAGTAATGAATTATTTGCTTCACAACATTGTTAGTTACAGGCTGTTGTGCGTTGTATCTGTAGTGTCAACAAGCCTTCATCGTTAGCGGCGTCAAATCAGTCATACACTACAATAAGTCTAATTGCACATAGCAATACAGTTGCAGTTGCAGTTTTGAACCGCGGCGAGTTAAGTGAAAACATGCTTTAAGCCGCACATTGGAGCGTCTTAAGATACGCGTCATAATTGTTAATAACTACAGCCCTTTTAAATAACTACAGCCCTTTTGTCATAATTGTTGCTATTATCAAAACGAACCGTGCGTCAATATACATAAATATTAAAATTCTGGAGTAAAAGCCAAGCCCCCAAAATTCCCTCGACCTGTCAATCTCATTTCGTTGAAGAATGAACTTTTTCTATGAGTCAATAAAGTTCGTTTTTGAAGACGCGCGTGTTTTGACGCCCTAGTGTGTTTCATACGAACCAAATTTCTGCTTTATGATACCGTGACCTGTGGCAGCGCCATAACATGGTACTTAGGAAAAGCGTTTTGCGGTCTCTATAGGTAAATTTAATATTGTTCAGAGCTATTGTGCTGTGCGTATACGTTCGATAAACTTTGTTTATAGCTAAATGAGCGATACGTCGTGCGTTGACCCAGCTCTGGTATAGAGAACGTATTGCGTTTAGATTGCGCACCGATATGCGTATGCGCACCAATTACGAGATCGCTTGCGGGATAATACACCGTTTAAGTTTTCATGTTTAATTTCAGGCCGGCTATCCTATCCACAAAACCACACACAGGATTACAATAATTTTGAAATTTTAGTCCATTTACAAAGAGTTTTCAATGCAAAAGTGTTGAAATTGCTACTGTAAATAGAATAATGGGAGTTAGTTAATAGCAAATTGTAAGTATTTCTTAAAGGGTTCTTTCAGGGGTAAAATTCTGATTAAATTTTTAAATTATTCCACCAAGAGAAAGATACTGTATCCCTGAGTGGCGACGTAGGTAAGTTTAATATACGTGATAGATTGAACAATCTATGTAAAATAGTGTCACAGTACGTACCTGTTGCCGCTGTTCAAGAGAATTCGCTTTGATAGGTATAAAGCCCCGACCACACTAAAATGCTGTGCTGGTAATGTCATTGTCAGCGCGAGCAACATTTCGGAAGCGTGGCTTTCACCACAGAAATTCAATCTTTATTGTATATTGTCACAGTGTTCAAATTGGTGTGCCTGGGCCATGTTATAGGTTGTAGATTGGTAAGTGATATTTCGATACAATAACACATTTTATGGCTACGTTTAACATCTCGAACATTGGTGCGATGTTGTTACAATGATAATTTTTCTATAACAATTTATACAAATTCACACTTTATATTGACTACACGTAAACGATTTAAAAGTTTCCACGAGTTTATGGTTTTTGATATACACAGGATGTATCAGAAGTCCGAAATAATACTTTACCGTTCGCATCAATATCGGGTGGTATTAATTGTGGTGGTAATTTCTGAGATCTAAGCCACACCCCCACGCGTCAAAATTCTCTCGACGCTGTCAATGTTATTTCGTTGAAGAATTTACTTACCCGCTAAACGCAGGTGGAGCCATTCCCCATCTTATTCCATTAAAATATCATTTCACTCATTTCGTAAAAAAGAAGAAGAACTATTTGTATCTATTCTAACTATTTCTATTTAACGATATAGTTAAGCCCCCTACACACTAGGACGTCAAAACTCGCTCGTCGAAGTTTTGCCAATAACATAACGAACTGTAGGCTTAGCATGACCGTGTAGACATAAGTTTCATCTCTTTCATCTGTCAGGTTCGTCGATAAAATGACGTCACTTTTTATTAAAAGGACTACGCTGTTGGCCGTTAGGTGGCCTTTACAGCTTCACCGAAGGAGGTAGATGACGTCACATCGAGCCATGTCCAGTACAAAAAGATCGATGTGATGTAATTTTCGCGAAAAATCGACACGGTCATGCTAAGCCTACAGTTCGTTTTGGTATTGGCGAAAAAAAAAACGAGCGAGGTTTGACCCCCAGTGTGCAGGGGGCTCAACAATATCGATAATAACCACAGCTAGACGTATCTACTGGTATCTATTTACATAATACGATAGGAGAGCTAGTCCAGTCTGTTTTGTGTTGATAAAACTAAGTTCATTGAATCTATAGGTACGAACTACTGGAATCATGAAAGTATTGTGTGGGAGATGGGTATTTCTTATTATACAAATAATTCTAAGAATGTATAACATAAGACATGAGTGTATGCTAGATAAGAGGGCGTATTATACTAAAAGGCAATTAAACCGAAAAAAATAAATATTAATTATATTACTTTTTTTCTAGCTTCTACCCGCGACTAGCTCTAACTACCTATATGTTATTCTGATGTATAATTGTTCAGTAGTTTTTGTGTGAAAGAGTAACAAACATCCGTCCATCCATCCTCATAAACTTCCACATTTATAATACTAGTAGGATTTTATCTATATTAGATATTTAAACCACCCATTCCACCTCTGCCCCCCTTAACATGAATAACCTTCACACATCTATGACAAGTCAAATAAACACAGATTAACAAACCTTATATAAATATGTTGTTGAAATAAAAAGGTTATGCAATGCCATCATAAATTATCGTTAAATTTGGAGTTAAGAGTTTATACCTACACTTAACAATAAGTAGTACAATAGCAGTGGTAGCCGAGTGGTCGAACGCACGCTTTGCAATCAAAGTGCGCAGGTTCTATCCCCGGCTCGCACCTCTGGGTTCCATGTGCGAATCTCATTTTCATCTGAGATTATCACTTGCTAAGAAACGGCGACGGAAAACATCGTGAGGAAACCTGTGTGCCCGGTATAATGGCAATAGGCTCGCCCCCTATTACATTGGGACCAAAATACATCGGTGAAGTGTGGGCGCACTGCAGTGCACCTCTGCCTACCCCTTCGGGGAATACAGGCGTGATGATGTATTTTTTTTTTTTATTGTATAGTACCTATAAAACGCAAACGTCCTTCAACGAAATACAATTATGAGCCGGTTCTGTCCCACTGCTGGGCTAAAGCCTTCCCTTTCGTTACTGCTATGGACAATATTTTTGATATTAGTCCCACGGCACCCATCTTTTTTTTAATGAGATAGGGAGGCAAACGAGCAGACGTTTCACCTGATGGTAAGTCTCCTAGTTCTATCGCGATGTTTGGAATTTTTGGGTGCACTTAAAATCATAACGCTTCATTTTTCCAAGGTACCTATTGAAACAATGTTATCAAGTAATTTGCACCCCGAAAGTTATGTACCTACTATCGGCCATTGTTAGTAATGAGATGATACCATCTTATCGGGCATTCGTGTCGTCAGTTATGACTACGTTACTTCACTGATTAGGTCTCGTATTTTAACGTACAATAAGATTTTGTAGAATGTACAAAAAAATAAAATGACTGTATACTAGCTAATCTCGCGATTTCGTCCACATGGAGTTTAGGAACACTAATTACCTGGTACAAATGGGTTTTATTTATATCAATATCTTATTCCATTAAGGTAGTAAAACATATTTGTTTAGTCGTTCATTGAGTGAAACCATCTAAATATTGAGCGGCGCGCGATAGTTTAATAATAGAAGATTAATTGTTTTAATTGTACGGAGGACGACAGATTAACGGAAATTTATTTAGATTGATTGTCAGTTTGTTCTCGATTTGACCACATTGCTTATGTATCCTGTACTTAAACAAATTAGATACTTACACAATAATAGGGTAATACGTTGTTCATAAATACATCTGAAATTCTATTTCCATCATAATTTGCCGTGAAATATTTGTATTTTAATCTCAATCAATCGCAACTGCGCATACGCACAAATCGATAATAGCCTCAACATTATTCTCGGCCAGACGCTGGGTTATCTCGACTGACCTAACTATGCCCTGTACACGAATGTACGTGCCAACAAAGTTGCTGTGAAAACAATGACGCCATCACCTAAATACATCATCACATCATTACCACGGCTGTACTCCCTAACCTAAGAGGTGGGTAGAGGTGCACTGCAGTGCACCCACACTGCCGATGTATTTTGGTCACATGTAATATGGAGCGAGCCTATTGCCACTATGCCGGACACATTCCCTCTCAATGCGAGGGCGCGCTTTGGGCTATAGCTAGGGTTGCCAACCATACTATAATAAAGTACCTAAAGTTTTTTAGATCAAACAGCATCTATGTTACTAGTACCTACCTACTTTTCCTAAAGTTGTTTATAACACTGCAAGCATAAAATTAAAGTATAGTTAAACCTTTAGATAAGTCAATTATGGTCAAGACAGTAGTTGTAGGCAGTAAGATCTTTGCTTATCTTAATGGTTAAATTATCATTAAAATTCTGGCTGTCGCAATGTGTTGTAAGAAAGAATATTATTTCTAGTGCCAAACAAATACGCGCACAAACAAATACGCACGAACGCCGTACGGAGGTTGATACGCCTGAAACAAAAAGTATAGAAATTAACAACAGTAAAGTTTTGCTAGAAAAACGTGTCAGGGTCTGTTGTATATAGGGAATAACCATGGCCCCAGGAGACCAGGGGCTACGGTTATTTCATGGTTCCCGAGCCATGTCCAGTACAAAAAGCTCGAAGTGACGTAATGTTCTCGACAAATCTGACAGTTGAAAGAGATAAGACTTATGTCTACAAGACTGTCATGATAAGCCTACTGGACCTTCATGTCTGTAATGTATGGTAAACTTTAAAATATTATATGAATAGCATTGCAAACCATTTTACAGATAAAGTCTTTGAAATAGAGTTTCGTTTACTGTAATAAGTACGGATGATATTACCTATTTATAGTTCAGATGCACTATCCTACTATTTTGAAAGGCATATAATCAAGGCAAAATCTTGCTTTAGTTTAGAAAACATGATCCATTTTAAGCATCGATAGTCTTAATGGAAAAACGCCCGTCTTGAACGTAATTGGTGCAAGTTCGAATCCTGGGCCCGCACCTCTAAGATTTTCGTTTTCATGTGCGAATGTAATTTTCAATAATGATTAACTCTTGCTGAACGTTGAAGGCAAACATCGTGAGGAATTGGCCAACGTGATACTATGGCCCGAATCTCCTTCTTATTAAGGGAGAAAGAAACCATATATTACTTTGAGGACAATGTACATCGTCATCGACAATGTAACCTACGCCTTCGGGGAATGTAGGCGTGATGATATATGTCGCATTTTATTTCTGAGACGTATTTCCGCAACTAAAATATATAATTATTGTGGCACCATGATACTCTACCTACCTACTTAACACTGTAAACAACCATTAATTAATCACCAAGCTAATTCTAATATTTATTATCAGTAATTAATTAGAGAGGACAGCGTGACCGGTGTTTGCTTTTAATAAATGTTGCGCCATTTTACAGACATTGTCATTTTGTGTACCTATTGTTTTGTTTATCGCACTAACTGCGTTTGCGCAACATGAGAGCATCATGTAATTAAAGCATTGATTCCCTTATCGCGATATACAGACATCACGTACTTTGTTTACACTATGACGGTAGGTACCTATTCAGAAATTAATAAACAATTTCCACCAGGTTCAGTTAACTGAGTATGTACTTCAAAGAGTAACTCCCAAATATATTGAATTGCTATAATGCATTTACTGAGTCATTGTGGAACCTTTTTGCGCTGAACAATATCATTGTAGATGGTTTATAGATTGCCTTTTTTTATAAATTCCATAAAAGTAAGAAAATGTCAAGTAAGAAAATATCAAGAGTATTCAAATTTCAACAGCGAAAGTCATTTTCAATATTGAATGTGACTTGCTGGACGCTCAAGTTCATATTAAGGAAACCATTTGCTGGACGAAATGTGAGGTCCGCCAAACCACACTGGGGAAATATGATGGGACTATGACAAGCATTGAAGGGGACTAAGCACAATATGTATCATAGACTTCATCCTTATTGTATTGGGTACAAAGTGCATCGGGGAACAGTCTTCGTCCAGCGTTGTTTTTATGTTTAAAATTTAACTTAATACAATGGTGTCGATACTATTGATATAAAACTAAACTGCACTAAAGTGTGTTACCGACCTTCTTACAGACGGCAATATTTTTAGCGATATCATAATACGTGTACAACAGAATTGACATCAATATTTATCTAATTTTAAGAGGCGGTCGTTAGGCCCCAGTGGATGAACTGCAGTGCACTATGTGTATTCCCCAGGGGTGTAAGTAGAAGTCTTCTACCTGCACCTCTGAGGAAAACAATGTGTGTGATGTGTTTATCCCGATCTTATTCCCTCTGTTTGAAATATCTTCCGATAATAGGATCGGCGGAATACAGAAACAATGAAACCGTACGCAATTGTAGCTTTTGTTTGTTTCACTTTTAGGAACGCTTTGATTCTAATTCCACTGAGGTAGGTAGGTATTTTCTCTACCAGATTTATAAATAGATGTTATTGTTAGTGGAAAGTTGGTTTACTTTGTACGCACACCTAATTCCCGAAAAATAAAATACTTGGTATTGTTGCTTTCATTCGTGGTGGCCTACGAATTATCACTGACGGTGGCATTCAATTTTGTTTGATATCGCAGACCCAAGCTTTGGTGCTATTAGTATTTTTTATGGATCCGTCTAGCGATGATAGTATCAATGACAATTTGATATTAATTTGGTGTTAATTTTGCTAGTCAGGATTCATTGTTTGTTGCCAGTCACCCATATTTTAATTTGAGCACTTACCTAGGTACTGTTGTAATAAAATGTGGCGTCTTATATTGATATACATACTTATACGTGTTTATTTTATATAACCATTAAGTATAACTATGTAACTATGTAACACTAGCAGTGGTAGCCGAGTGGTCGAACAATCAAAGTGTGTAGGTTCAAACCCCGGCTCGCACCTCGGGGATTTATGTGCGAATCTCATTTTCATCCAAGATTATCACTTGCTATGAAACGGTGAAGGAAAACATCGTGAGGAAACCTGTGCAGGTTTCCTCGTGCGTCTGAGGGACTTGTCTAGTTCTCGATAGATGTGTGAAGTCTGCCAACCCGCACTGGGCCAGCGTGGTGGACTATGGCCTGAATACCCCTCGCATTGAGCGGAGGCCAGTGGCCAGCAGTGGGACGTTAAAAGGGCTGTAGTAGTAGTATTAGTAGTAGTATGTAACTATTACAAGTGGTCCAATTATTGTTTCAATTTTTATATCTCATCATATTTAGGATTATGATGGAGTCATACCTATTTCATATTAGTGGTTTTTTTCTTTCTTTGAGAAAATCTAACTTGGAGTAGGTACACTCAGGTATTAATTCCTGGTCCGGCCCTGATGCCCGGGGCCCAAAACAACGGGCTACCCTTGGGGTCGTGAGCGTCTGGGGTGTGGGCCCCGGACGCTCTTAAGTAGACGACGACCCTGAGGAGGACGGCGGCGAGGGGTGGCTCTCGCCGCCATATGCACTGCGAGGGTGCAGGAGGGAGCGAACATCTGCTCCCCCCGAGACGAGCTCCTGGGCACTTAAGCTCGGGAGCGAGACACAGAGGGACACCGGTGCGTTCCGTTAGGAGATCCCGGAGTCTCTCCAACGTGTCGAAGACGGCCACCGGGGAGGTTTTAGTGGGTAAGAATCTCACATATCCCAGTCTTCTCCCACACAGAAGACAGGGAATCTTTCTGAAGATTTCCTCCCCGTCAACAAAAAAAAAAAGGTATTAATTCCTATAAACAAAGGTACGTTATTAAATTTTCAACGTGCGTTTGATTGTATGTGTGTGTAGGTGACACATTCGATACGGTATGCATGTGTGTGTACATAACCGATACGCCGGACGTTGACCCCTTTATCAGCGGTACCTACCTACGTGAGCCTGAATTGCACTTACAATGATCTTTTCCACTAGTTCCTAATTGGTTTCCTTACGTGACAAGAGTCGTATACGTAATTTTGATACGTGACCCAATATGCATAGTACTGAACTATAGTTGTACTTGTCTACCCATAAGATGGATTAAACTCGTCATTCTGCGCAGTTCCTAGACAGAGAATGGACGCAGGTACGCGGAAACATAATGAGTACCTACTCATATACAGACACTTATCTGTCGCAATAAATTCACGCGTCTAGTTTTTTAATAGATAAGCAGAGATTATCGTTACATTCACATTTCGCCGGTGTAGCATAAGCCATGCGTAATTCAGTATAAACCTACCTACCTATTCGGGCATCGAACCCCCAAAGATCTCATCGAATGTTATGACTTATTATTGGTCGCGCGCGTTTTATAAAAATACTTTACGATTAGCAATTAACATCTTTTGACAAAAACGTATTGACCTACACACACATACCTACCATATGCCTACCTTTGTGCGTACACACAACCACTTCCACTTTAAGGAGTTTGGAAGTTAATTTCGAACTTTACATGCTTGTGTAACTAAGTAAGTAGGCACTTAGGTTCCTATTACTACATAAATAGTTAGACAGTAGGTAACTAAGTAATACAATAGTCCTTAAGGAAATAAAAGTATTTTTTCATTTATTTTCATTCAATATGTTCGATGTTTTTTTTATTGGAAGTAGTTAAGTAATTTTACAAGAAAATACCTATATAACACAGAGGGTGAGCGACTTGCGTCATTGTATTTAATTAAAATATTATACATTATAGAATTTTATGTATAAAAGTATTGTAAATATTGTATACAGTGGAGTTACTATGTAACTGTTTGAACAGTTGGCTTATCAGCATAGTGTGTGCTGTGTCTGATCCATGAAAGGGTCTTTGTGACCAACCCTGGCCACCGCCGGCAACCAACCGGATGGGAATAACAAGCGTACTGTGCAAGTCGACGTGTTTCGGTGACATATTGGCAAATAATGTCATTGATCTAGGGACCCAAACCTCGCATGATCGACATTTTCTCTAATTTGACATAATATGTGGAAAAATAATTAAAAATACGACTAATTTAACGTATTCTTTTGACATATTTTGTCGAATTAGAGATGATGTCGATAATGCGAGAATTGTCCCCCAGTTATTTCCAGCTAGGCTATTAAGTAACTTATTGCTTAAGCCTTATTTCTTTTAATTTCGAAACCAACAAACATGGCAGATTTTTAATTCATTTTGACAGATGGTGATTGAAATTTGTTTACAATTGAATAATTGGGCCTCAAACCTACGAACACTGTTGTTGTAGAATAATGATGACGCTTTCTGCGTAAAAAACAGGAAAAGTAGACCAACTAAAAGCTTTACTAGAGTTGCACAGCGCTATCGGCCGCCTCAGGAACTAACAGTTTTTCATACATCAAAAAATATTTTTAACAAAAACAAAAACCGACTTCAAAAACCTAGGTGCACTAAAGATTTTTAGTGTCAATAGTCGTTAAAATTTGCAAATAACAGCCCTAAAAAAATAAAAAACACCCCCCTCAGCCCCCTTTAGGGGTGGGTTTCGATTTTTGTAAACAAGCCTTATTCAACAAAAAAAGATTCTTCGAAATCGGTTCATAGCGCCGGAGATATGCTGTAGTCCGGATTGGACCCCGATTGCACCCCCTACATATTTTTTTTCAAAATTCCTCATAAACGTGTTTCTTTATTTTGTATGTAAAATACATATACAAAGTTTCAAGTCGATCAAAAAATATTTTTGAAATTATGTGACCTTTAACCCCCCCATTTCACCCCCAAGAGGGTTGATTTGTGATAATATTTCGGAAATGGGACCAACCTTGAAGAATTGGCTAGAAAACCTCAAAAAAAATCTAAATCGGTCGCCAAACGCCGGAGATATGCGATGAAAAGAAAACATACGGGTCGAATTGAGAACCTCCTCCTTTTTGAAGTCGGTTCAAAATATTTCCGAACGAACGTAAACTTTGAAACCATATCCATAAAGAAAAAATATTTATGGTTTTTTTATTTGCGTAGGTACCTATATACACACATAATTATTAAATTGTGTATGAGGCTATTCCTCGTCCATAATCCTTTTATTTAAATTCGCATGAATCCTGTAGGTTTTTAACGTTGGTTTTCCGGTTAAAAGAGTTCGATAAGTAGGTATAGAAACATAACAGAAGATATTCACGATACTAGATAGGTCTTGAATGTTACTTTATTTATTGTATGTCGCGGGCTTGCAGGCTTGCTCCGAATCAAAATTTAAACGCAAATACATACTTGTGGTGCCATCTATTAGGATGTTATTAAACTATATAACTATTTTGTTTTCAATGTTGCCAATGGGTATTTATTGTAATCTCCACTAATTTGTTATACGCTGAGGGCATTTCCTTACGTATTGTATATACATATCAATTTAATTATTTTTAATTATCTTTGCTTTCAGGCTAGTTTAAAAAATAATCCTATGTTCTAACCAAAATACTGAAATTATATATTGTTATCCCTTGACTAACTAAGTACTCTTTGTAATTGGTTATAGTTACTGAAAATGAATTTTAATAAATAAAAATAGCTTGGAAATTATTTCCCCTTCATAAAAAATACTAAAGAGTTTTATATTATTGTAATAATTATATTCACCCATAAACACATACCAGATACCATCCGTTTTTCTTAAATGTACGGTAATATATATTGATATGGCAGTATTATAATTGAAATGTCAAATTCAAATAAAAAAAACTAGATATAGCAATCTGTGAAAAACTCGTTCCTAGATACGTGCGAATTGAACTTAATTTAAAATTAGTAATGATTTTGAATGAATGTATACAACGAACTCAATGCTCCGGGTAAAACATTTTCACAGTCAACTATAATCTATATTTATTTTGTTCATGCTTTAGAATCTATGAAATAATTATTCCAATAGCGGTTTTAAAACCTTCTATTACGAAAATGAAACGCAATTGAAGACTATCAATGAAAATCGAAATCAAAACAAATCTACTTTGCATGACGACAAACATGAAAGAATCCAAGTTTATCAATCCAAGGCCGGTATATGTATTTTAATCAGTTGGCTTTGCCCCTTACCCACCCAACGGCCGCTCATTGATTGTATCTTTTTAATTGTTACAAAAAATATTCACCATGGCCTCTACAATGCTGAAATTATTAAAAACAGAAGTAAGTGACCTTACGCATTTAAATATTTTGTTTTATTTTTATCAGGGATTTATATTGGTGCGCATTTGAGCAAGAACATAGGTAGGTTGATAATGCGTATCACGTTGTCGTTTTATAAATATTTAATTTAGTGGACTCACACAAATAGTGCTTAATCATAGAGAATAAATTAACGAACTATTTCATTTGTTACGCTTTTTAACTTAGCACCACATAAAATATATATTCTATATGTATTTTATTTTATTTTATAAAAGTCCCAGTAATAATACTAAAAAACTTTTTATCAATTTTTTACGAATAGTGGAGTAAATTTAAGGAACATTTTGTTTGTTAAAAGTGGTTTTAAAGATTTAATTTCCACATCAAGTGAGATACCAGTACTTAACAAGTTTCTATAAATTGAATGAAAGTTTTGGAAATCGTTGTATCCAATAATTGCTCACTAATACTGTCCCCGTAAAAAACGAATATGGTCCATAAATAATAGAAAAAAGCTTGTAAAATAGTTGACTTTTTTGAATTTTCTTTCTCCGTATCAAGTACAAAAAGTAAAGTAGCCTTTTATAAACAAACATATATGAGTTATGTATTCAGATGATTTGTTATTTAAACCGGCTACATAATTCATAACCGGTGCCAATAGGGCACTGCGCAGTTGCATGCTGATGTTGTTTCATGTTTTTCACATATGACATATTCCTGCTTCTAATACAGTGACAATTTTATTAATCACATTAAAGACTGGGGTGTCCAAAACACATGGTGATATTTTTACCAATACCAAAACTAACTGTAATGATTCATAGAAAAAGATCATTCTTCATTGACATCACTAGCGAATATCAATGTGTGGTCACCCGGCTTTTGCCACAGAAACTCAATCTTTATGAGCTTTGACACAGAGTTCATTTTCGTAATGGCAATAAATTTGCAGTGCGCATCTTGACATCCCTATCAGCGAGATTTAATAAGAATGACATTGACAGTATAATTTCTCAAAGGCGATACAAACGTGTTTAAAGATATTGATAAGGGGCATGACGTCTCAAATGGCCACTAACCTATGCCATTTAAACAACTTGTATTCTGAATCTATAACAGATCCAGAATAATAATATCAAAAATGATTCTGCTGGTGAAATAAATCAACGCACTTGTATTCTGAATCTATAACAGATCCAGAATAATAATATCAAAAATTATTCTGCTGATGATATAAATCAACGCATGATTCCCGCGAATGTGTAAGCATTTTATGAAAATCTGCAGAATTCATATTGTTTAGCTCAAGAATCTAAAAACCAGTTCCTTTAATAGGAATTGCCTAAACAGTCAATTTCAAGCCCCAGATCTTATTAATATTAATATGATTCGTATCAAGTGCCATGACTATTACAGGCCTTTGGAAACAAGCCAATGGTATTTATATGTATTTGAAGTTTGATGTAGGTGTAAGTAGGTATCTTGTATGGCAATGTTTAAAAATAGTAGCATCCTATTCTATATAAATGAATAAAATTAAAGTGTCTGTTTGTATAAATGTATGGCAACAATAACAATTTTTTTTAAAATTTTGTCTGTTGGTCTACCTGCCTGTCTGTTTGTCACGACTTATCTCCGAAACGGCTGGACCGATTTTGATGGGACTTTCACTGGCAACTTGCTGATTTTATAAAGAGTAACTTATGCTACTTTGAATTGAATTACGATTCCTGAATTCCACGCGAACGGAGTTGCGGGCACAGCTAGTATTATAATAAGACTTAATCAGAGCGACAATATTTTACTGTCTCAGATTTAAAGCTTAAAATTAATAATCATATTTTTAGTTGTTGATTACTTACATGGCGTTATCTGTTACATAATCACATTATATTTTTATCATATACTTAGAGCGTAAGTATTTTTTATTATATGTGATATTGAACTTTGCAGTCTCCACTATTGCTACGCAGAGGCTACAGTAGTGCCGCGCCCACAACGAAACTATTTATCGACGGACAGTATGTAGAATCGAAGACCAGCAACTGGATTGAGCTCACCAACCCAGCAACCAATGAAGTCATAGGAAGGTGATTACCATACTACCTACCTACTCCTTCTTCTGTTGCGGGTAGTTTCCAGAAATCGTAGGAATGTTATGAATATGGAATTTTGGATCTGGATACGGATGTAGGAATAATATTATACCGGTTTTGGTACGGTTTGGATACAGTTATGGATATGAAATTATTTCGGATCATCCACTAGTTTCGGATAGTTTAGGTTACGGATATTAGATTTTAAAAGATTGCAAGCAAATAATTGATTTGATTTTATTTCTAGATTATCATTTGGCTTTATAATCTGGTTTATAAGTAAATATTACAGTTACTTTAAGTGACATCTAGGTACCTAATTAAAAATACAAAAAAGTACATCTCATAAAAGCATATAACGTGTATCATTTAGACTCCACCCCTATCTGCAATTATTCGAAACTGTTATATCGGTTTTGGTTACGGATATATTTATATCGGATATCTGATACTTACGGTTACGGTTACGGAGCTCCATAACATCCCTAGTCTATTGCGCCTGTGAACTACCTACTCACACTCATTTTCATCTTAAAATATGCACTCCTTCCTAGTGACTGGTGATGGAATGAACTTCGTCTTACACTCGTTTATACCGAAATCTTTATCGAACTTAGGCTGAAATTTGTCTGATATGCCCAAGACGTTTGATCCGAATTCGACATTCTGTAGAATCCATATTCGGTCCATAACTTCTAGTGACACATCATAACTTTTTTATTCTCCTAAAGGGTACCCTTTTTGAGATATGGCAGATTGAAGTTTGATAATGTATTACATTATATTGTTTTTATTTTTTGGAATCTTATTTTGTTGATTATAAAGGCCCTCTTTAGAAACCCATTGGTATACTTAATCAATGTTTGTCAATTTTGTGGATTGGATTATTTTTGCTTAACTACTTCCAAGTGGTCCTTAAAATGTTTCGTTATCAGCCTCTATAAAACTGGCCTTATACTGCCTTGATTGCTTATATCACAGATTTCTTGTTCATTATCAATTATTCTATACCTGCACAGCAATTGCAGTGTAATTAATTATATTATATCTACAATTACCTTACCGTTATCATATTGTGATGTTATGAAACAGGTGATAAGTGTTTTACTTATCAAATAGTTAAGAAGGTAAGTGAGGGTATGATGAAATTGATTTTTATGAATTTTACCGAATTACGAAAAAGTTTTATTATATAATCCTTTTGAATATGAGAAACCATAGAGTTTCTTGCACCTTCTCCATAGGAAATGTATGGGAATGGATCCAATTCAAATGGGTGTCAGAGTCGAGTATATTTTTTTGTTTGTTTGACGATTCATAATCTATGGTACCTATACATGAGTAAAAAAAATCTGATTCAGATTTTAAAGTGACGATTTACCATTCCTTTGAACGTTGCCGCGTTACCGCAAAATTCTATGAGAATTCGTCAGTGAAGTTCTAACAGTGCGTAAGTCATTTTGTGCATGTTTTGAGATCAAAACACTCACAAAATGACTTACGCACTGTTAGAACTTCACTAACAAATTGTAGTTTGCGAACTCGCCGCTAGAGGCGCTGCTAACTATCCTTTAATCTGTAAGTACCTACTCATTTGTGGTATTTCTATGTATTTATGTAGGTTGTATTGTGTTATAAAAATATATATTTTGTCTGATGTCTGACTTCGCTGTTTGAAGGTATCAAAATTGGAACCTACCTACTTAATACTTAGTCATGTATGTACCTTATTTGTTGTAAGCTAAATGTTTTGTTGTATAATTTAAATATTTTCCAGAGTGCCAGAAGCCACTAAGGACGAGTTGAAATCCGCATTGGACTCCGCTAAAAAGGCTTATACATCATGGAGCCAAAGTACTATTATGACCCGCCAACAACTGCTGTTCAAGTGAGAATCAATTCCTCTTAAACAAATTAATATCCTGATTTTTTGGCAGACCTTTATCCGATTTGGACAGAACTGTCACTGGCAGATGTTATAAGGCGTACCTTAGACTACTGTTATAATATCTTCTTACAAATCGATTTTGTAAGGTCTTTCATTGGTGGATATCTAATGTTATTAAGAAAGACTTCGGCTACTTATTTTGGCCTCTGTGTCCCAATACTGTGAGCTGTGTCCGCCCCTGCCACCGACGTGGATGCCTCGTCGTGACTACGACCGCTCTGTCAGGAGCGAAACGAATGAGAAGAAGTCCCAATACTGAGCAAATGCCCTATACTTTAATCCTCTACGAACTATGGTCACGTGCTGTTCGTGACCTAGTATTATCCGCAAAGGTGACCAGATCGTCTTAGCATCGTCTATTTGGTCTAACGACGGTCACTTTTTTAATCATTTTCCTAATTTCCACGCGAGCGATGTCGCGGGCAGAGCAAGTAAAATAACCGTTTGCACTTAGAAACTATGATAGTTAGGTATAGTCTTAACTTCACTATGCATCTACGTATTGACTAAAGTTATGTATGTAAAATATTATTCTGATACAGCCTGTAGATTGAATTGTAAATGAATGTGGTAATGATTACAGATTCGCCCGCTTACTGAGAGAGAATCAAAGCAAACTGGCGGCTAAAATAACAGAAGAACAGGGCAAGACCCTTGCTGATGCTGAGGGCGATGTGCTTAGAGGCATCCGTAAGTATTGTACCAATAGGGTTGTTATCGGTGAGTTCGACCGTTTTGGTGGACCGATGTATATTTTAAAATGAGAAGTTATTTTGGTTTTTAAAACAGTTTTTTGTTCTTGTTTTTTTCTCAGTTGTAATGTTGTGCGCTCCTCAAAAAAAAAAATTACGTGTTTTATTTGTGGCGTATGTTGGTCCTACGAACCGGATTTTAACAAATATTGTATAGCACCGACGCAATAAAACACGTAAAAAAATGTAAACACGAAAAATATAAAATATTGCATATAAAACAGGTTCATTTGACAACTGAGACAAAATAAGAAAACAAAACTTAAAAAAAAAAAAAATACATAGATAAGTAGTATTATTTAAAAATGTGCATTGGACCACCAAAACTGTCGAATGCACCGTTAACAAGCATGAAACTAGCAATAGGTAAAATAGATGTTAAAATTATTCGGATTAAACATTCTTAAAGTTCATATATATTGTCAGAATCCGTGGAGCACTGCTGCAGCATCACAACTCTTCAGTTGGGCGACTGCATCCAGAACATCGCTAGAGACATGGACACACATAGCTACAAAGTGCCTATAGGTGTTACCGGCGGTAAGTACATATAACAATGTTAAAGTAGTCACAATCTTTTAGCCTCAGGTGTTAGCGGGTTCGATTCCCGCTAGCGGACAAATTTTGGAAATGGCCTTTCCGGAATTTGCTCTGGTCTAAGTGGAGCCGGGATCGCCCCCAGCCCATAGTACGAGCTTTGCTTAGTTTGGATTCATATTATGAGTATATTTTATGTTGTCTGACGATGTTTATTTATTGTATGTATTGGTCGGTCGGTGTTGTCAGGTGTGGCGGCGTTCAACTTCCCGGTGATGATCCCGCTGTGGATGTTCCCGCCGGCGCTGGCCACCGGCAACACCTGCATCGTGAAGCCATCCGAACAAGACCCCGGCGCTACGGTCATGATGATGGAGTTGCTGAACGAGGCCGGCGCGCCACCCGGCCTTGTCAACGTAAGATTTACAGACCCCCAAGTTATACATCATAGAGCCTTTTGTTTTTAACGTCGGAAAATCCTTTATGGATACCCTGTCCACCCTGTCACTTATGGATACCTTGTCACCTATGGATACCCTGTCACCTATGGATACCCTGTCACCAATGGATACCCTGTCACCTATGGATACCCTATCACCTATGAATACCCTGTCACATATGGATACCTTGTCACCTATGGATACCCTGTCACCTATGAATACCCTGTCACCTAAAGATACCCTGTCACCTATGGATACCAAGTCATCTATGGATACAGTACGTGAACACTATTGTACACGTATTGTGATCCCAATGTGATGGATGGCCAGCCTATTGCCATTATACCGGGCGCACTCTCTATTAATAAATATAAATATACTAGCTCCTACCCCCGACTTCGTCCGCGCAGACCTCGATTATTCTATATCGCTATAAATTACATCCTATATGTTAATATGTGTAAACAATAATACTGTAAAGCTTCATCAAAATTCGTTCCGTAGTTTTTGAGTGAAAGAGTCACAAACATCCATTCCTAAAATTTTCTACATTTTTGGATATTTTTATTATAGGATAAAATATCGCGAGACAACACATACCCCAAACTAAGCAAAGCCTGTACTTTGGGTACCATATAAAGGTTGACTTTATGAAGTGTGAATGAAAATAACTACACACGATATCTTTGCTAGAGACTTACTGCAAAAATCACTTTGGTGGTCCACTCTATGTGAAAAACATGGATGATCTATATTATTTGTTTTTTTAGATTGTGCACGGGACTCACGATGTGGTGAACTTCATTTGTGACGAGCCAGACATTAAGGCTATCTCGTTCGTGGGCGGCGACGCGGCCGGCAAACACATCTACCAGAGGGGATCTGCGGCTGGTATGTATTGGACAATATTACGAAGGCAGCAAATCTGATTATCCAGTTTTTGAGATTAACGCAAATGACACAATCGGGTCTGTTTTGACTCGACATAGTAAGGACAGTGTGTTAAAAGTTGGATATAAACAAGTAAATAATAATATCTTCAGACTATGTGAAGGGTACAGGCAAATAACAGGGGATGTCACAATTTTTTTTATATTTTTTTTATACCTATTATTATATTTATTTCTATTATATTTTGTGTATTTTGAATTATAATTATTAGAACTTAAAAAAAATAACAGATGGCGCCAAAAATGCAGTTTTGTTCCAAACTATAGAATTGTTAGAATGAAAAATGTTGTGTATTTTTTCTATACCTTGGTAAATAATTCGTTTATGTACATTAAACGCTAGATTCAAAGAAAATAAAAAATACAAGCAAAATAAAATATTTACATATATACAAAGGAATGCCTCCACATCGTCGTCCGAAAGTTCCCAATAGGCTGGCCGCATTTCCGCGCTGGATAGCGATACTTATTCGCTGTGCGAAATGAAATCAATAAAAGTCTTAAAAAGTTTGCACCTATTGCTAACAGGTAAACGCGTCCAAAGCAACATGGGCGCGAAGAACCACGGCGTGATAATGCCGGACGCCAACAAGGAGCACACGCTCAACCAGCTCGCCGGCGCGGCCTTCGGCGCCGCGGGACAGCGCTGCATGGCGCTCAGCACCGCGGTATTCGTAGGTACGTTACATCCGTCATACGACATTGGCACCTATTAACGTGCTATTAGTAATCAACATTGCATGGCACCTATAACCGCAGTGTCTCGTATTCTGTGTAATCAATATATTACGAAATGATGAACTATAAATAATGATTACCACTTGCTGAACGGTGAAGGAAAACACCGCGAGGACTTCACACGCCTTTTTATAGACGTGCAGGTTACACGTCTATAAAAAGGCGTGTGAAGTTCTCCAACTCGCACTGGGCCAGCGTGATGACTATGGTCTAAATCTCCCTCGTGGCGAGGGGGAATGTGCCCGGTATAGTGGCGATAGGCTCGACCCTATTATTTACATTGGGACGAAATACATCGGCGAAGAGTAGTCTACCCCTTTGGGGAATACAGGCGTGATGAAGCATATATGATTTGTCAACGAAAAACCATTATCACCAAAAGCTAAGATAGCAATGTTCGCTCATAATTATGTAAGAAAATAATCGCCATACATTTTTTTTATCACCAGGCGAGGCAAAGGAGTGGATTCCTGATCTTGTAGCTCGTGCTCAGGGGCTCAAAGTGAACGCGGGCCACGTGCCCGGCACTGACGTGGGGCCGGTCATTTCCGTCAAGGCTAAAGAGAGGATCATCAGACTCGTCGAATCAGGTGATTGAAGTCATTCTGAAACTTTGATTTTTACTTGATAGATTGTATTCGTTAAGTATTTGTTTTGTGTCCAATAACACTTAAGCATGATTGCACAAACATTATTACTATTATTTACTACGGGCTTTTAACAATGTTTTGTTATCAGCTCCCTGATCCAAGTAATTAATTAATACTTCACATTTCCAAGAATATATATTTTACTAGCTGACCGGGCCAACTTCGTACCGCCTTAGAATTAGTGACATACGAAAGCAGCGCCACCTACCGGGTCCAATTGTGAATCTAAACTATCCAGGGCGCCACCCAAACGCATGCAAAAAGAATAATTCAAGTCGGTCCTAAACGGAGGAGTTCAGTGACATACACACGTACAGTAGAAATATATATATAAAGATTATTAAGTAAGGTCCAATCCTTCTACAAATCAAAGTCAAAGTCAAATAATTTATTTTGTATAGGCCTATGGGGGCACTTACAAATTGTCAAGTTTACATTTTTTTCTTATATACTACCACCGGATCGAAACGCGACCTCAACTGAGAAGATCCGGCAAGAAACTCAGTGGGCTGATCATTTTTTTAAATCGCCAAAACTTATTACAAATACACAGGTACATATAGCTCCATGGACCATATTTCAGGTGCAATTAAGAATACTTTAGCGTTTTTGATAGCCAAAGTACAGGCAACGAGTACGTCGTATCACTTGTATAAGTTGGATGAAATGCATTATAATTTGAGAATTCTTTACATTAAAAATTTCATCTTCCAACAGGAGTCAAAGAGGGCGCCAAACTCGTCCTGGATGGTCGCGGCGTGAAAGTGTCAGGTTTCGAAAAGGGCAACTTCGTGGGGCCTACCATACTCACCGGAGTCACACCAAAAATGGAATGCTACAAAGAGGAAATTTTCGGCCCCGTACTCGTCTGCTTATTCGTCGACACCTTAGACGACGCCATTCAAATGATCAACAACAACCCCTACGGAAATGGCACAGCGATATTCACGACGAACGGAGCTACAGCCAGGAAGTTCGCGTCGGAAATCGACGTCGGACAAGTCGGAATCAATGTACCCATCCCTGTCCCACTATCGATGTTCTCTTTCACTGGCACTAGGGGCAGTTTCTTGGGCACAAACCACTTCTGCGGGAAACAAGGAGTTGATTTCTTCACGGAGTTGAAGACTGTAGTGTCATATTGGAGGCAAAGTGATGTATCCCACACGAAAGCAGCCGTTTCAATGCCGACACAGCAATAAAAGCGTATATTTATATATTTATTTTCATATCTTCGGTGTGCGGTGAGGTGTAAGCTTAAAGTTTGTAGCATTTTTACATACTTTTTCTAAAATCAGTGTGCCAATGCATCGTCATCTTGAAATCGTCGTCTTCCATAATATTAAGTAATTCGATGTCTATTTTTTATCGTTATTATAAAATATATTATATATTTATTTGCGAGTTTTTTTTTTTTCATTAGCTTCTCATGTTTATCACATTTCAAAAGACCCGCGTCATGCTATGATTCATGCGTGTGCGCATTATAAGCCGGGCTCATCTGATTGGTTGAATCATCTTGCGGCTCCTGTATTTCATTATGAATCTTATGTATACGTTATAAGAGCGATAGAGGTCGTATTACAAGTTGGTGTGTGTATTCCTTTGTTAAAACTATTTGACAGTTGAATCGAACGACATCATTCACGAAACGTTCGCGTACCCGATGATATTCAAAGGGAAATAGTTCGTAATGTTATGTAAACAGTCCTTTTGTAAATAACGCTATTGTTTAGTATTTTTGCAGAACTGTATTCATTCTATCGGGTGATATATCATAAACAATCAGTATCGGGAACTTCCTGGGTCTCTTGTTACTTCTATGGCGGTATCCGCAGTATATAGACGCGTCGACATGTTTTCTATAACTTTTTTGATGTTTACCATTTTTGTGAGTGACTGTACCAGTTTGACCCCCCAATGTAGAAATGAAAGAGGGGAACCTGTTGATTGGTAAGTAATTTTTTTTGGTATCTTTTAATTAAATAATAAAAATAGATTTAAGTTATCACCTTGTGGTTCTTTGTTTGTTACGTTTAATTTCCTGTTTCGACTGTTGAGACTGAATCCTACTTGAATTATTTATTTTTGTTCTTAAACTGTTGAAATAACTACTTTATATGTTTAGTTTTGAATGCTTAAAATATTTTTTTTTAAGTTACAGTTAAAATTTTGAACTGTCTATTATAACTACCGACTGCTACGTAATGTAGTACTACTTTTATGTAAAGTACTCGCTATCAACTTTAATTAACATAATATAGGAACTTTGTATATCTACCTACTGAGTAATATTATTGGTATGCCATACATTTCTATATATATTATGTAGAAGAGAATACACTTTTTTGTGTTGTATGAAATTTCAGGTTTTACGTTTACAAGTTGCCGCGGGAGAAAAATCATTTAAACCCATTAGTTCGTAAAGGTGTAGCATACATGCACCTTACCCCTTCAAAACTGAGGGGAGGATGGATCATGTCAGATCTTGCAATTAGCGACCCCCGTTCAATGGTTGGGAGGACTTTGACTCCATTATATCAGGCAAGTACTTAAAATATCAGAAGGTTTCGAAACATAGTACCTACAAATTTATTGAAACTTATAAGAGATACGTTGGTAAAGGTATATAGTGAAGTTTCCTAGATATTTGGTTTCTAAATCCGCCCTAAAGTCGACTAAATGTAATAGATCAGTATTAGGGATCCGTACCCAAAGGGTAAAACGGGAACCCTATTACTACGACTTCGCTGTCCGTCCATCCGTCCGTCTGTCACCAGGCTCATGAAGCGTGATAGTTCGACAGTTGAAATTTTCATAAAATTGGTATTGGGCTCCCATACAACAAACGTGATTTTTGCTCGTTATTATAGATAATGCTAGGGAACCCTTCGTGCGCGAGTCCAACTCGCACTTGGCCGGTTTTTAAAATAAATCTGTTTTCAGGATAAAAACATTGTTTCCGTAGTATATAACGATCAGCCACCATCTACAGAACATCAGCCGGACATATTGCAGTCCGTTGCTGCAATGTATTCAAAGAGTAAAAGAGGTAAGTTCATAATATGAATTAGGGCGACGAATATGACTTAGCTACCCAAATTATCCTATTCTCTGTCTGGTCCAGGTCGATCTACAATAGCAAACGTTTCAGTATCTAATTCTGCCACTATATATGAAGTGCATGTTTGACCTCTTAGTATTAATATGGAACTTACGCAGTTCTCTCCTGAAATTATGTTATGTATTTTAAATTAATAATAGTGGAATAGTAGTGGTAGCCGAGTGGTCGAACACACGCTTTGCAATCAAAGTGTGCAGGTTCTAACCCCAGCACGCACCTCTGGGTTTCATGTGCTAATCTCGTTTGTATCCGAAATTATCACTTGCTAAAAAACGATGAAGGAAAACATCGTGAGGAAACTTGCACGTCTTTGGGAACGTGATTAGTTCTCGTCTCGATAGATGTGTGAAGTCTGCCAACCCGCACTGGGCCAGCGTGGTGGACTATGGCCTGAATCCCCCTCGCATTGAAGGGAGGCCCGTGCCCAGCAGTGGGACGTTAAAAGGGCTATAGTGTATTTTGAATTAAAGGATGTGCCTAATGAGCCTCAACGGTTGGGTATCTTCATAAACTGAAGGGTGTGTTGTTATAACTGTTTAATTTATCCTTAGTTCATTTAGGATTGTAACTGTTCCAGGTCAATTAAAACAGGCAGGCGTGAAAAAGTACAAAAAGTTCAAGCTGGGAGACAGATACTATGATGACTACGATCTAGCCGAGATGTGTAAGATGCACTCCAAATTCATGAAGACTCGCGTGGAGAGCGGTCACACCAAGGGCGTGGTATTAGGGGACAAGTTCACCTCGCTATGGCTTGTTCATTCCGTACCGAGGTTCCCACCGATACCTGACAGTAAGTTGAATGATAAGGAAGTAGTTATGTTACAGCCTGTATCATAACCCTTATATTATATTTATAGAAAATTACAATCCATCGAAATGCACCCTATTACATTGGAACCAAACTTCAACCAAAATACATATTCGTGTCGGATACACAATAGAACACTTCAGCCTACTTATTCCAGCAGTAGGTACAGGTATGATGATGTATTATTAATCCGTCGACGGCGGCATTGCAAATCCCGTTAAATTTTTGTAGAAGCATTACAATATCTATAAATTTGAGGGTAAATCTTTATCTGTGAATCTCTCACAGACTATGCAGATATTTTTTCATGATATTAATTTCGTTTTCGTGTGAACTTGTAAATACATTCGATCATTTTTACAGTGATGAACGGCCTTAACGTATCAGGATACGATTACCCAACGTCCGGCATGAAATACGGCCAAACTTTCCTGTGCGTGTCGGTACAAACGTCGACACTGAACCAGATAGCGATCCAGTTGAAGTACAACGAGCCCCTCATCGCTTACCATCACATACCTCAGGATTTGGAAAGTGAACTTCCTAATTTAGTTGATGTGGTGCGAAATAAAACTATCGATACGTCGCCATGGTGAGTTTTCATTCTTAAGCTATTTATTTGGGCTTCAGGGGTCCCACTTTAACGCAGTGCGACTGCGGTGATCCCGTACAGTCGATCCAAAACTTGCTGTCGTGTCTCTTGTACCCAATCACCTGCACGAGGGAAGATCTTAATGTGGCCCCGAACTCGATTGATATAGCTAAATTCCTACAGAATAAGGTGTAGACTAAGAACCAAGAATAAGCTATCTATGTGAAACAGCGAGCGATAAATCAGACAATGTATTGTACACAATGATTCAGACATATTAATAATAGTACATAAACATGATGTGTCATAACGTTACTGTCATATTGTTGTTATGGATAGTGAGTGACATGTCAATATTTAATTATGTGTTTGTTTAACTATACCTACCATCAAGATATTATAACGGAGATGGCATTTCGAGCCCGCCCTACGGTAATTTTTTCTGCTTTATTTAACTCCGCCATTGTTGTTTTCCCATATAGTTGCCGTACAGGTACATGAGATAACAACAATGACGGAAAAATAGCCGCAGAGCTATACGAAGAGTGGAGTCATTATGAGTACTCTAGATACACTATGATACCTACGGATTCATCCACCATCTTTATCACGTTCATCACCAATCTTTATTTATATTGTGTATTTATTGAATTGGCTTTTGCTATTAATTACTTGTATGTAATACCCGCTAACCGCAGGTGAAGCCATTCCTTATCTTATTCCAAAAAAGTTCAGCATTTCATATATTTCGTAAAAAAAGAAGAAGTATACATACATACTGTATTAATACATATATAGGTACTTAAGGATATATACTGTGATTAATTTGAAGTCGGTTAAGCGTACTAATATGGAAATGTAGTATGAATTGCATCAGGAAATACATGCCATATTGTGTAAAGATTTAATCCAGAGGAGGTGGTTTCATATTTCCAAAACGCTGCAACCTCAAATATTGTTTACAATTAGAATACAATTTCAGGTACCACATAGAAAGCTTCGAAACCTTAGTAGGCCGCAAGTTCTTGTCTTTTGCGAAGAGCGCTATGTTCAACGATGATTTGTACAGCGGTTTGGTCGCTGAAGTCCTACAATCCGATCTTCTGGTGGAGTCTTGGACTAATGGCCCCGGAACTTTGGATTCGGAATGCACTAGAAACTTTCAGTAAGTATAACTTGAACTTTTGTCGTCGTAATACATTTCAACATGTTTAAAAATAAAATTTGCTTGGAACAAATTAACAGTAACCCAAAAATAATAATAAAAACGTTGACATTTGCGAAAGTTAATAACTGTGTTGCAATGTCAGCGCCCATATCCCTAAAATGCGTAAGTTACATACCTATTGAAAATAATAATAATAAAACATAAAAATACGCTCTTTGTTTGTGTGTGTGAGTTATGTGTGTGAGTGTGTTATGATGTTTCGGCTTCACGTTAAAGCATATCCTAGCGTTAGGCCTCTGACTGGGGCGTCGACGCTCGCACGTATTTTTTTTGCCATAGCAAAACGAACTGTATTGACACATAGATAAAGTTCTTTCAACGAAATGACACTGACAGCGCGAACGAATATTGACGCGTGGGCGCGTGGCTTTTACCACAGAAATGTAATCTTTATTTATATTGTCACAAAGTACGTTTTGGTATTGGCAAACATTTAACCTGTAATAATAGCTCTAAGTTTTAAGGAATAAATAAAAATTGACGGCTCAGTGAGCCTTAGTGCTTTAGTGAAAACTGACATTTTAAAGAGTTCGATTCCACAATTAAAGCCTCATTCAGTTATCTCCACGACAACATTCAACGCCTTAAGACATTTATAAATAAAAAAAAAGTAGCCGTCGCTAGACGTCTGGCAGATGTGAAACATTATGGTAACATTATGTGAGAGAAGTGTCGTCGTAGCGGCGAGTGAGCGGAGTCAGCCGGTGGGCGGAGTCTTAGCGGCGGAAAGAACCGAGGAGCCACGGAGCTGCTCGAAGTTTTCGCATCACGGTATCGCGGCATCAACAGTTGCTCTCACTTGCCAAGCGCGCCATTAGATGTTTCACATCAAAACCTTAGTTAGGTACAAAACATTAAACCGTGTTGTTGTTACATTACAGAGTAAGAAACATAGAGCGGCTAAAGTTTCCGATGGCAAAGATGTCATTCACTTCTAACAACGATCATTCGAAGTGGGCGGTGGCGGTCGCTCACAAAATGCACAACAGCCAAGACACTAAAGTTGCAGACTACTGGGTCTGCGTAGGAGACATTAACAGAGCGGTAAGAAATTTTCATCAATATTTTATACTAACTTCTACCGTTATAAACTTCTACCGTCAATATCGTTATAATATATAGGCTATAATTTGCCTATATATTATTCTGATGTATAAACAACTATACTGTAAAGTTTCATCTAAATTCATTCAGTTGTCTTTGCGAGAAAGAGTAACAAACATCCATCCATCCATCCTTACAAACTTTCATATTTATAATATTAGTATGATCATTTATTGCTCAATTTGGTACTAATACTAACAAATTTGGTATGGATGATCAATTTTATTATCATTTCGCATGGGTTCCATGGTACAAAATCTTAAAAACAAGATCAATACTAAATTTATTGAATACTAGCTGCACCCCGCGACATCGCCCGCGCGAAATTTAGGAACCCTAATTATTTTCACATCCAACAAATATCATTATATTTTAGCCAATGTATACAGAAACTTGACAAATTATTTAGTATATAATTTACCTTCCTCGTGAACTACATCCATTGGTGAAAAAAGTTGCAGTAGTTTTTGAGTATATCGCGAACAGACAGACAGACGCGGCGGAGAACTTTGTTTTATAATATGTAGATGTCAAATTCTGCATGTTTAAGTCTCGCTTTCGATAATATTAGGGGGAAGCTGTAATTATTTTATTTTATTTCAGTTACCGCAAGAATCGCGCGGCGGAGGCACGGTGTGTACTTCGGGCCCTATACTCTGGGGTAACTTCGCGCACCTCATAGAATCTGTTCAGACATGTAATTAGATACGGAACTTGTCTTGCCATTTGGACTGATATTATTAAATTGAATGAGTGATGTGGGACAGTGTTTATTAAAAATATATATTATAATGCTTGTTAAGAGCTTGTCCAGAAGGGGCGAATTCGCCGCGATTCTCTCGTGCGTATCACGCGCGACCGTTGCGCTCAGAAGGAGCGTACCAACGCGCGAGCATTTGGGGACGAATTTGAAAAATTTAATAAAGTTCCCGCGTTAAAGTGGACGCAACAAGGCGTCCTTAGTATATCGACTCGCGCGAATCACGCGCGAGTCCAGAGTCTGGCGTAGTGCACGCGATTTACGCGCGTATTTTGAATTCGCGCGATGCTTGTGGATGCGATGTATTGGGGCCTAGTATCTCACTAACGCGCGAATGAATTCGCGTGAAACGTTTCGTGGCGAATTCGCCCCTGCTGGACAAGGTCTTATAGTTGTCAAGTCGTGAAGAACAATAATAAGAACAAATTATGTAAGCCACTGCTAACATCTAGGCCCCACGTCTGCTAACACTGTCGTCGTGGAGTTGCTATGACCCCATTTTTAAAACATAAAAATTACATCTTGTATCAATGGTAACTAGTATACTACTACTCTATCTATCTATCTATCTATCAGCCAGGGACGTCCACTGCTGGACATAGGCCTCCCCCATAGATCGCCACAAATTACGTTCTTGGGCTTTATGCGCCCATCGACTCCCGGCGACCCTGGTGAGGTCGTCCGTCCACCTGGTCGGGGGTCGTCCCACATTCCGCTTCCCTGTTCGTGGCCGCCACTCTAGGACTTTGATGCCCCAACGGCCATCCGTTCTCCGGGCAATGTGTCCGGCCCATTCCCACTTCAAACGTGCAACCCTTCGAGCTATGTCTGTAACCTTGGTTCTTCTGCGGATGTCCTCATACTACTACTACTACTGCCTTTTTAACGTCCCACTGCTGGGCACGGCTCTCCCTTCTATGCGAGGGGGATTCAGGCCATAGTCCACCACGCTGGCCCAGTGCGGGTTGGCAGACTTCACACATCTATCGAGAACTAGTCAAGTCCCTCAGACGTGCAGGTTTCCTCACGATGTTTTCCTTCACCGTTTCATAGCAAGTGATAATCTCGGATGAAAATGAGATTCGCACATAAATCCCAAAGGTGCGAGCCGGGGTTTGAACCTGCACACTTTGATTTGCAAGGCGTGCATTCGACCACTCGGCTACCACTGCTTTTAGGTAACTAGTATATGTCTAGTTAAATTGCATCAAGGTTATAATATATAATGTCTACGCGGCTCATATTCTAGGTACCAGTGAAAAAAGGTGTTGTGTTAGAAGACTTAGGGCACTGGTTAAACTAAAAATATTTCTCATAATTGGTAAAATAATAGTTTTAAGTAAATGGCGTTTACTATGGTTTAGTACAAATGTATGCACGTGTGTTGTGATCTGTGATCATAAAGTATTTTTATTGTTCTTAGTTTTGGTGTAATTATGTTAAGTAACATCATTTTGTAATAAACACTCGTTTTGGGGATACTTTTTCTATTTTGAGGATTAATATAATATTAATATTTAATATAATATTAATATTTTTTAAGTTTTCTTTAACAGTCAAAGGCTGTGTAATAGGATCAGTTATAAAACGCTCATAAATAAAATCGCCCATAAATAAAATTTCAATTTGAAAGAGCTACGATAGGCAGCCATACAAAAAAAAACTCTGTAATGTTTTTAGACGAAATAATGTTCAAGTTTTATTTGTTAAATTTTCTTGGTATTTTCTTAGAAGGCTATTGTGCTCGGTTCGACGATTTATCCGGGTGGGGTTACCTCAATCTACATTGTAGAGATAATGACAATAAACCGATTGAGTGGTAAGTGATTACCTATTTTTTAATACATCATCACGCCTATACTCCCCGAAGGGGTGCACTGCAGTGCGACCACACTTCGCCGATGTATTTAAAATGTAATAGGGGGCGAGCCTATAACCATTATATCAGGTACATTTCTCCTCAATACGAGGGAGATTTTTTTGGCCATAGTCCACCAATCTGGCCCAGTGAGGGTTGGTGAACTTCACACGTCTTTCTATACATAGATGTGCAGGTTTCTTCACGATGTTTTCCTTCACCGTTCAACAAGCGGTAATCATAAGTAAAAATTACATTCGCATATGAAAATCTCAGATGACCGGGCCCAGGATTTGAACTTGCACCTATATTTTAAGTGCGATTTGAGTAAGTAGATTTAATAAAATGATCCCTATCACTGTGTTATAAGGTGGTACATATATAAACCTTCAAGTGATGTGGGTCCGTACTTCGAGTTCGGCCGCAACTTCTCGTTCATGACGCCGGACACAGCGGGCAAATGGTACCCCTCAAGAAGGTTCATTACGGCCAATTTAATGCTGCAGCACACACTCTCGCCTTTGTTTCGAGTGAGACGTTTTCTTTAGTATTTATTAATTAGTCTTTTGACCTATTTTCAACTGTGAATAGGGATAGGAATAGGGACTGCCCTATCACTACAATAACTATAATGAATTGTGAAATATATAGCAACTTGGGTAAAATAATTTGAATTCTTAGTAGAATATCTATATTGAAAGTCCATGTATAGGGCGATAATCGTGCGCGGCTTTTGGCCGATATTTCTGTACTGAGGCTGACAGAAATTGTGTGAAATAGCGCACAATTACTGTCAATTGCTATTCTATTTTATGCTTGGACACACCTTCAAACGATCCAGTAGTTTCAGCATGAGCGCCAAGACTAGAGGTATGTCACGGAATGTCTTGATGTTGTCTCTTTCTCTCGTATGAAATTAGACAGAGAGCGAGCGAGCAAATACGTGACTAAGGTCTTAACTTGACAGGCGTGCTAACCGCACAGATCTTCATAAAATAAATAGCTTTCGGAAGATCCGATGGTATCATTTATGTCCCCTTACCTCCTAAGTAGTATTTTTAGGGTTCCGCACCCAAAGGGTAAAATCGGAACCCTATTACTAAGACTTCGCTGTCCGTCCGTCCGTCCGTCTGTCACCAGGCTGCATCTCATGAACCGTGATAGTTAGAGAGTTGAAATTTTCACAGATGATGTATTTCTGTTGCCGCTATAACAACAAATACTAAAAACAGAACAAAATAAATATTTAATGGGGCTCCAATACAACAAACGTGATATTTTTTGCTGTGTTTATAGATAATGGTACGGAACCCTTCGTGCGCGAGTCCGACTCGCACTTGGCCGGTTTTATTAATTACTGCACTGTACACTACTGCTATAGAGATTGTGCTACTGCTACTAGTAGATACTTCATTATTCTAATACCTCGGAATTCCAGATTTCGGACACCACCGAGGAGACTAGGTACTCTATCTTGTGACAAATCTGATTGCAGCCCACATATACGGACTATTTAGCGGTATTCGCATATCATGAGCGGCAACCTGATAGCCCGGATAATGGCCCGCCGGTTCTGGACATTTTGATGGCCGACGAAGTAGGTGCTGTGTGGATAAGACACACTATTCCAGGATTCCCCGATCTTAACAGTTAGCTTCTTAAGTTTTTTATTATGATCAACTGCCTTGCTTTACATACGGTGTTGTATGTGGCAGGTAGCTTATATGACTTACTTGAGGATGTCGTAACAGCAAATTGAATTAACACTATATACAATCCTATCCTATAGTAATAGTATCTATAGTATAACTGCTAATCCTATCCTATCCTACTTCCTACTAATATTATAAACATGAAAGTGTGTGAGGATGGATGGATGTTTGTTACACTTTCACGCAAAAACTACTGAACGGATTTTGATGAAACTTTACAGTGTTATTGTTTATACGTCAGAAGGAAATATTAGTTTTTGTACAGAACTATTGTTGTTAGGCCCGAAATTAAGTTACGTCACATCCGTTCTCAAATACGGCAGGCCCTTACCACCAGTCTTGCAGCAACTTTTTTAATATTCATTTCGGTTTATGAAAGTTAACTCTATACAAAATCTGTTTCAAAATTACACTTAGAAACAACAATACCTACTTTAAGACGAGGTGGTAAGGCCCCTCTTATTATTGCGCTTTACCGTGTGATTAGAGCTTTAGGTATGAGCATGTAAAAAATACGCATTGTATTGCAGGCGACCGTCCAATATTTCCTGACGAGGAGCTGAGAAATGGGCACATGATTATGTGTTTGTCTATTAGCTTGGACACAGCGAACAAAATATTCACCGTCGTGAATCAGGCCAGACCCAAAGTGATCCAACTGAAAATCCCTAAAAAAGTGCAAAGCCGTCTATCAGAGTGGCGATCTATAGACGAGGGTGATATAAAAGAACGGTCTTCAAGCGAGTAAGATTCTTTAACCTCCTAAGCTTAACAATCGCTCCTAAAAACTGGGCCACAACACCACTTCTTAGGGCTATATTTCACCGGGACACTATGGCGCGGCACCGTGTTGTCCGTAAGCCAAACTAGACACCATACAGACACCATAGTCGCCACACCACACTGCGACAGTATCAAAATGGACCTCGGAAGAGATAGCACTACTGCTATATGTACCTACGTAGGAAAAGAGATAGAGAGCGTCCCTGGCGGCCGGACTGGCGGCTGAGTGAGTGAGACACCATACAGCGCTATAGTAATTAGTTGTGGCGCGACCAGCGTGGATGCGCGATTGGTAGCGGCGACTGGTTGCGCTGCCATGGTGTCCCGGTGAAATATAGCCCTAAAGTAGGTATTATTGTTTCAATAGTGACTGTCAATTTTTGACGGATTTTGTACTGAGTTAACTGTCGAAAAGTGAAAGTAATATTAAAAACCGGCCAAGTGCGAGTCGGGCTCGCACACGAAGGGTTCCGTACCATTATCTTTAAAATCGGCAAAAAAATCACGTTTGTTGTATGGGAGCCCCCTTAAATATTTATTTTATTCTATTTTTTTGTATTTGTCGTTATAGCGGCAACAGAAATACATCATCTGTTAAAATTTCAACTCTCTAACTATCATGGTTCATGAGATACAGCCTGGTGACAGACGGACGGACGGACGGACGGACGGATGGACGGACGGACAGAGAAGTCTTAGTAATAGGGTTCCCGTTTTACCCTTTGGGTAAGGAACCCTAAAAACATTGCTACAAGACTTGTAAGGGGGCAATTTGTGTCACTGAGATCAGATAATTCAATCCATACCATGTCTAACGTTATCATGTTCTGGAATAACCAACGTGCATGTGATCTATTCACTGAAGTTGTTTCAGTTTTGTGAGGAAACGCAAAAGTAGAATGCAAATGCTCTTGGGATCCGCCGTCTTTATCGCGTTCATCATTTTGATTTATAATGTGTATTTATTGAATTTGCCCTTGCTATTAATTACCTGACACTGGCTGAAAATACCCCCTTACCGCAGGCGGAGCCATTCCTCATATTATTCCATTGTTTTTACCATTTCGTAAAAGAAGAAGAATACAACTCTCAAAGCTCTTGGAGGATTTATTATTTAGTACTGTTATTACCTATTCCTTACATTGAAAGAACAATCACATAAATATTATATTGTACATTTATGATTTCTCAAATCTAGCTAATTGTACAAAGTGAGATTTAATTAAATTAATTACACGCCAATTGCAAAGTTTCGCACATGGAAGAAATACAATGGTAGGTCGAACGAATAATGCATTTAAATGTAGTTATGACAAAAGCGATGATTGCACAGTTTTTAGGGTTCCGTACCTAAAGGGTAAAACGGGAACCCTATTACTAAGACTTCGCTGTCCGTCCGTCTGTCTATCACCGGGCTGTATCTCATGAACCGTGATAGTTAGACAGTTGAAATTTCCACAGATTATGTATTTTAGTTGCCGCTATAACAAGAAATACTAAAAAACAGAATAAAACAAATATTTAAGGGGCTTCCCATACAACAAACGATATTTTTTTGCCATTTTGATAGATAATTATCTACGACAGCGCCATCTATTGAGACTAATAGCAACACCTATCGACGCGACGAGGCCTAAGCAAGTAGTAATCGATTACTACCACATGGTATCCTGTCGTGTCGATAGGTGTCGCTATTATAAATCTTCTAACGAAGCATTCTGCTTCACCAATGTTTATAAAATATTTTGGCGTTATGTTTATAAAATATATAATATATTTTACATAATAAAATAAATATTTTAAATAATATTTTACACAATAAAATATATTAAAGGCGTCTAGTCCCATCGTCCATCTTGGTATAAGAAGGACGATAGAACAATACGCCTTTAATTGGACCTGCGACACCCCGACAGAAATAAACCCTGAAATCCTAAGTAGACGCACAGCTTAACAATATTGGTACGGAACCTTTCGTGTGCGAGTCGGACTCGCACTTGGCTGGTTTTTTTTATTAATGTCATGGTGGACGGTTCGTAGAAGGATTAAGGGTTCTATAGGTAAATGTAAGAAGTTAGGACGCTAATATTTTTGCAGTAATGGGACATTACCGGCTTTCAAATCGAAATGGAACAGTTTGGGTTGGGTATTAATGGCACACGGTCCAGGGGACCAGCGCGGTTTATACAAGAGCTTCGCCAGGAGAATGGGTATCGTACTTGATGTGTACGGTATTAAGGACCAACAAAATATTTGTAATGCGGAATATGGGTTAGCTATATTTTTCTATTGCTTAACTTAATTTTCTTTTAAATATGGGTTTCGCTATGAAACCTTGGTGCTTTAAAAACATTGGTACGTGACACTGCATTAAAAAAAAAAGTTTAAAATATTGATGTACTATGCGATTCAAATGAGAATAGGATCGACTCTGCGCCATATTGTGCCGAACGAAAACGAATATTATACTAAGACAATTTACTACTTATTTAACCTTTTTATTTAAATTTGATCTAAGACTATTATTATTGATATGCAAATAAGTTTTTTGCAAACCATACTTTTCAAGTTACATTTGGCAGCTATAGGTTATTGACATTCCTATTCTTAATTGGATCGCAATTCGCACTGTACTTATTTTATGGACAATTATTTCTTGGCAATTTAAGGCCAGTATTTTATACTTTGGTACTATACTCACGTCCAAAAAGTATGATTAATAAATAGAATGGGAGCAGGAAAACTTTTTAAATAAGTTATAGATAAAACTCTTTTTGTAAAGTTTTTTACCTGCTGCTAATCTGTATCTACTTAAATCCTTATGCTAACTTTCGAATCTCATAATTTCTTAGGTCTAACCTCCACTAACTTTTTAGAAACTTCTTCCCTATTATACATTTTGTTTCGTAAATTTCCAGTATACGCAACATCGATTCAATATGTCTTAAAGTACCAGGACGAGAATACAACATTAAAAAACAGACCGATAAGATGGTATTCGCCGTGAGCGCTACTACACGTGGACAGAGGCACGGTAAAAGCAGACAAACCCAACAGTATTGGACGTGCACCGGTAATGCGGCGCGGCAAAGTACCGCGGGATTAGGGGGACTGATTTTGTGCGTCCGCGATTACGACGTTCGGGAGGCCTTCAATAATTTAAAAATAAAAGAACCCGTGTGTTAATGTTATTGTTTTGTTTTATTTACGTATTTTAACAATGGTGCTGATGTACTTGACAATATGTATACCTAAACTACACTGAACTAAGCGTAATTTCTTTGTGCAAAATAGCAGTATTTTGTAGTGCTGCCAAAACTAATTGGGGTTAAAATTGACCATTAATTATGATATTTAGAACTTAACACTGCTAAGTCACGTCAAAAAGAGGCTTTAGCTGTTTGACATATTTTGAAGCTTGAAACTAACTATAATGATGGAGTCTTTCGTCATCTTTGTTGTTCACATTACATATTTTTATTACAAATTTATAGATAGGTATGTGTATTTATGGAATTGTTAATGCTAATTACTTTACATTGGCTAAATACCTGCATGTAATTTGCATGTAAAGCCATTTCCTATTTTATTAAATTAAGTATAATAAAAAGAACATTATTGATTGATTAGGTATTTGTAGTCAATACTTAAGCTGTTAGTAAATTTGAACAATATTTCATAGTTTTCTTTGTTCTTTATTTGTCTTCTTCAGGTTAGGGTAAAGGGAACACTCAATTACCTACCCAGTACGTAGTTTCTAAGCTATACTTAAAAATGGTTAGTTACCTACCAACTTACTGCATTTCATATGGTGTAAAAATGTTTTATTACAATGTACAACATAAAATGAACATTATGCTCCTTTATGTGTAAAGGTAAATAATATGTAACGTTTCATAGTAGAACATAAAATCTGAGAAAGTCATGTGAAGATTGCTTTTTCAGTTTTTATTCAATGTAGATAAAAATAATGTTATATCAGTATATAGTTCCGTTTGTAAGTTTGATACAATTATGTAGTGGTTTACATTGTAGAGATATTGATAACAATCCTGTGGATTGGTAAGTACATGGTTAATCTGACTGCTTACTTGAAGAAAAAAAGATGTTATCTCGGTTCCATTAATGTAGAGTCCAACTTAACCTGTAAATAACTTTGTTTCACTCAACCTGTAAGTTTCTCATGTTTTCCGACTACGGTTGTATCTTATGGTCCAAGCGTGGGCCAATTGGCTCACTGCACCGGTTGGTATCGGGTTCGAATGCCAACAGCGATGATTTTAGAAAAGGCCTTTAACTGAGAACGGTCTTAGTTCATTGTATAGTACAGTGATGGGCAAAGTACGGCCCGCGGGCCAGCTCCGGCCCGCGAAAGTATTTAATCAGGCCCGTCGACGGTCCTTCGACATGAATAGTATATGGCCCGCGATAATTATATTATGACGTTCCAGAAGTATAAAGTAGATTCTACTTAGAACAGTTCAACACAAAATGCATTTTTGCTTTCTGGCCCCCCATTAAGAAAGTTTGGCCACCACTGGTATAGTAGGAACTAGGAACCCATTAGTATGACTATATTAATCTATTCTGTAGGTGGTACATATACAAGCCGCCCAGTAACTCGGGGCCGGGTCTCCAGTCGGGACTCCATTTATACTACATCACATCGAAAATGGCCGGCCGTTGGCAATACTCAGCCAAGCTCATCACCGCCAATAACTCAATGCTGGACTATACCTTGGCCCCTATGTTCAGTGTTAGTAGTTTGTTAATAAATACTTCTTTCTTCAGGGTATGCCTATTTATCTGTCTGTACGGCTCTGCTAAGTAATATTAAAATGCTCTGAACGTCTCCAGCCCTTGCATAGCCGCAAATTTCCTTCAAGTAAACTAAGGACTATATAAAAAAAAGGACATAGATGTGGACCAAAAAAATTGTCTGCTACTGCAATTGTTGTAAGGGAGCGCACCCACAGCTATGTTCGAATGATCACTTGCAAGAGAGTTCATACTTCTTGCTGTACAACCAACGACTTTGTTGATTACACAAAATAATTAATTACTGAGAACTTTTCAGACCATGACTGTTGTTAATGCGTAATAATTTGGTGGCTACCTACTTTATTTCAGCTGTAAACTATGTTTTCAGCCGACATCCATGAACTACTTAGCAGTGTTGGTATACAAAGGGCGACCGGCGACGTATCTCGAAGACGGGTCTTCTGCCTTCGGCGTAGTCATGGCAGACGAACTGGGCGGCTTATGGATAACTCACTCCGTACCCGACCTAATCAATTTGAATGGTTACTACATTTTTTATTGTCCTACTTAACTACACATTATTTTGAATCTTGAGAACTATGACACCTAATCATCATTTGATGAACTTATTAAATTGTGAAGGTAGACTTCGTTGCCTACATGATTACAGGAACGTGTCATATTAACCCGCATTATGCTAGCGTGGGAAATTGTAGGCCAAATCTCCCTCGTATTACTTCGATTTTGTTATTGGCAAAAAAAAAGTAGCCGTCGCGAGACGCCTGGCAGATGTGAAACATTATGTTATTTAGAGTAGAGAGAGAAAAGCGTCGTCGTAGCGGCGGGTGAGCGGAGTCAGCCGGTGGGCGGATTCTTAGCGGTGGAAAGAACCGAGGAGCCACGGAGCTGCTCGAAGTTTTCACATCACGGCATCAACAGTTGCTCTCACTCGCCAAGCGCGCCATTAGATGTTTCACATCAAAAAAAATACGCGCGAGTTTTGACGTTCTTGTGTGAGCGGGGCTGTATTGCTTTCAATTTATGCTGTCTACTTATGAACTTTTGGATTGTATGATTTTCATTCCAGAAAATGCATTCGTATTCCCAACGAATCAAATCGATAATGGTCACATATTAATGTGTATGTCTTTGGACCTGATGACGCTGAACGAGATTGCAAACGCACTACGTCATCTAGCACTGGATATCGTTAATTTAAAGATACCTTTGAAAATGGAGTTTCATCTTCCATATTGGTATTTGCTTAAGTCACCACGGATAAAAGGGTATGTTTGTTTGAATAAGTCCTGATTTATTGTTCAAACTGCCTGAAATTCTTTCTGATTCATGATTCACATTTATATTAGGTACATAAGTACGTATTTGATACGTTTCTGTAAAGGCTAACAAGATTAAGTAGGTTAGCCCCAAGATATTTGATTCGGATCACTAGCCCCTACATTATTAAAAATATCAATCAATTGTCAACACTTTTCTCCTAAGACATTCATACTTTTTAAAGAAAAAGTGTTTTGTATTGCTATAGTAAATAACTATATCTAAATATAAATTACTATAAATTTGACGCATTTTATAAACATAAATTTATGAGGTAACTTGCTACAAAATTATGAGGTTCTAAGAAAGTGGCAAGCAATTATAGTTTATGGTGTAGTAAATAAGGTTGTTTTTCTTTAATTTTAACAGCACTGATATAATACGAATGCACTTTTTAACGAGAGGGGCAAGCCTCCATGGAGTGGTGTTAGCCAGGCCCCCCGGCGACAGACGCTGTCTCTACAAGTCCTTCGCTAGAAACTACACCGTCGTCCTCGACGTTTATGAGCACGCGCATAGGGAGAATATTTGCACAGCGAATTTCAGGTGACTATTAAAAACCGGCCAAGTGCGAGTCGGTCGGAGTCGCGTACGAAGGCTTCTATACCATTATCTATGAATACGGCAAAAAATCACGATTTTTGTATGGGGGCTCCAACAAATATTTTTCTTTATATAATATTTTTCTATTTTGTTCTGTTTTTTTAGTATTTGTTGTTATAGCGGCAACATACCGACATCATTTGTAAAAATTAGGTATATAGGTTAAAGATAACTAGTTTAAAATTCAGTTGCAAGATTCCACCCGGACATACATTGCAAGTTAAATAAAAGCTTGTAAAAAACCGCGTGTAATCAGTGTGGTAAAGAAAGTAAAACGGTTTTTTTGCTCTCCTGAAAAATTGCGTAATTCGGCATCCGCGCTGTTAGAGAATAAGCGCCGATATGTCGAAATAAAACGTCAAATTGGTCGTATTTTTTAGTTTTTTTTCGACATATGTCGAATTAGAGTTGATGTTGACCTTGCGAGGATTGGCCCCTAGGTCTGATGGCTTCAAGGTGACAATGTCTACACTGGTCATATTTTACCTACCCAGAATATCTATTTAATTTCTAGCGTCCGCAACATAGAAGCCATATCTCTGAAGTTTCCAGGCGATGGTTTCCCCCAGATCTGGTACATAGATAACAGTACGGACCGGCTAGGGTTCGCAGTCACCACAGCGGCGGCCTGGCAGCAAAAGGCATTAAGTTCCGAACAACATTGGACCTGCATCAGTAACGTGGAACATCAGGATTATAACTTCAAAGCGGGCCTGATCGTCTGCGTCAACGACTACAGAGTGTGGTTAACTTTTGATAATTTAAAAATAAAAGAGCCGGATTGTTGATTTTGTTTTTTTTTAACGATTACTACCAATATGAGTTTTTCGGTTGTTGAAATGCTTTTCGTACTTTTCATTTTTAATGCTGTAGAACAACGTCATACGTTTATCTTGAGACATTTGGGCAATTACTTACCTACATAAGTAGGTTAGTTGCAATGATATTCTAGTACCTAAACAGATATGTTATACACGCACAAAACGTCCGAAAAAAGTGTTCCGCGTAACAGCGGCAGCACACATACACACTTTTCATTCAGTTTACCTTTCACAACACGTAGAAATGTGCAAAAGTGATGGCTTGATAAAACCAACGAGAAAAAAAGAGATTCACTTGCGCTTCTATGTGATGTAACATTCATCTGTCAACCAATCCGCATGTTGGTATTAAATATAGGTACGTCCTAATTAGGATGTATTCGAGTCTACACTAGTGCGCGCTCATAACATAATATCTGTTCACTAGAATATCATTGGTTAGTAGGCAATTACTGATTTAAAAACTCAACCAAAAGTTAAATGTTTATTATTTATACAACACAAACATTATTTACATGATTATGATTCATATCGTTTAAACAAGTAACGAAATAGAAACTTAACTCACTCTTACAAAACCGTGAAACCGATACTACAGTAGGTAAATATACATTTTAACACTGAAGGTTCATATTGGCACTGAGCTTGAAATTATGTACATTCAAAAACAAACTTTAGGCTTATTTAATCTTTCAATCTCATTAAAGCGATGTACCATTACGTTTAAGGCACAATTTCAAACGATAAAAAAATATTAATTAGTTGTATATAAAAAGAATTCGTTTGTAAAGCTTCGTACCACAACTTGGGGCACCGTCATCCGCTATCCTGCCTTTACGCATATTAAGCGGGTCGTTCTCAAAACTTACAATGATAACATATGATTAATATACCTACTTACTAGGTACTTGTAGACATTAATGTGAGTATAAAATCGTAACATTTTCCCGAAAATATAAACAAAATAATATTAAAAACTGACTCAATTAATTCAAAAGTGTTATTTATTAAAAATAACTTTATGGGAAGTAAGTTCATACAGACCCTTCACCATGATAATGATAGGTGATATCTAATTAGAAGTAAGGACAAGAATTACATATGTAATCATAATCTTACTGACTCAATCCTCAACTAATTGTTGGCGTGTAAATTTAACAAACCTATTACTAGATCTAACTGCGTACAACAATAGAAAAGAAATATACTGATAATTTTATAAGTTCCAATACCTACATCTCGAGGGTATTTTGTACAAACTATCCATGAAAAACCTTCCTTAAGAGAACTGCTCAAACGCAGTCGAGTAAAAAGGAATCGTAATTCAAATACAAAAATCGAATCTTCGTTGGTTATGCCTTTTCAACATGAGGATGATTTCAGAGTTGTGACAATGCGACGAGATGAGGACAATACGTAATTCATGTACGGCCTCTGGCCTTTCAGTGTGCGACCCTCAATGATGGCATCCTCGTGAACCAAGAGTCTTGCTTAACTTTTAAATAGTACGCGTCCTTCGGTGATGGTGTAGTTAGTGCGTCTTCTAAGACCTTTAGCGCGCTGGTGGGTAGTACTTTGGCGCTATATTCCGCCGCCTCGCCTGGCATCGTGACGGCGCAGCTCGCTGTGCTCGCGCTTACATCCGAACTTGGAGTTTCAGGTCGGCTGTCAATGAATAAACCATGAGTTACCTATTAGGGCATTAGTTAGAATCAATAGAATCATACTAATCTAAACAACAAATTCTCTAAATGACATGTAGGTAAGTAGATCCACCTAATAGATCCACCCATGAATCCTAGGTTTTAATTATTTTTTTTGTTCATATCCATATGAAGTAAGTTACATTTGGGTAGGTACTTAAACTAACTTAGTACTATGTAGGTAAATCTGTTTTGTTCCAACATGTCCCAATGCATGTTTCATTGGGGAAAAGGTTACTTGGTAGTCATATACTTTTAGAACCAAATTGTCAGGGCGGACGACCCGCATGTGTCAATTTCTATGTAGCTCGTTTATGCGGGCTTAGGCTCCGAGATAAAGCTATATGGGCGAGATAAGCTATAGGTATAGCATTGGTAACGGTTATGTTCGAAGTGGAACAATACCTAAATACGTAGGTATGAGTAGGTATATCTCACCTAGTTGGTTGACTAGGTGCTTGCAATAGCACAGGTGGTGAGTAAATCTCTGCGGCGGCGAGGTCAGGCGCATGCAGCAGCATCACGTGGAGGCGGCGCGCGCGCAGGCTGGCCCGCAGAGCCCGCGCCGCCCCCCACACGCCCCACCGAGCCGCGGCCGCACCAGCACTTGCTTCGCCCGACTCGCCTGCTTCAGCTCTCCCCAGACTCTCGCATGCAGTGTCAGATGTTAAACCTGGTGATAGAAGGTACATACGCTGAGGTGTTTAGTCTCGCTCCCTACTATTGGAACTCAAACACATCGGTGAAGTGCATTGCAGTGCACCCTGCACCCTTGTCTAACTATTCGGGGAATACAGACGTGATGGTGTATTTATTACACTGGCATAAATATACACAAAGTATCACGCCAAAAGAAAAAAACTAAAAGATTTAAGCAGATGAGTAGATACCGATATAAAAGAGTCTGCCAGCGTTCGGGTGGTCAGCGGCGGCGGCGGCGAGCAGGGGTGCGAATGTTCGAGCCACTCGCAATGCACCCAGCACGTTGCCCCTCAGTGCACCCTCCCAGCAGGAAGCACCCCCGCGGCCGCTGCTGCCAGCTGTGTTGATTACCGCCCATACACCTGTGAAGCGAAGAAAATACAGATTTTTATGCAACCATTAAACTAGGCCTAAACTAAGTCCTAAGGGACTAAGATGCTGTCTAATAGTGCTAAGGCACTGTCGTTATGGAGTGCCTATGATTTCAATTTTTAAGGCATGAAAACAACATATTATTTTATCTATGGCAGCTAAAACATTCGGGTAGACATTAGACATTGTTAACTTGAAGCCATTGGACTAGTCATATTCTAACTACTCACCATTTTAAAAGATGTTTGTCTTCGAGTGCTAGCATATCACTGCCAACCTCCATTTTTTTATTGGTAATGTGTCTTTTATCCTTGCTATTAATTACTGGATATTGCCATAAATACCGCTAATCGCAGGTGCAGGCATTCCGCATCTTATTCCATTAAAATATCATCATTTCACTCATTTCGTAAAAAAGAAGATGTAATTTTCATGCCTTTATAAATGAAGATAAAGCTTATCGACAGCAATAGTGTTAGTAGAGGACTTGGGACTCTGATGTTGTATATTGATAATATGGTCCTAGACTCCTAGAGATACTTATCTGCGTATTGGAGTCGAACAAGTAGTAGATAGGGAAGTACTTAAAATCAGTGATGTGACAAGAATTTAGTATGGTCGATTATTCGCAATAGCCTTCGAAAAAGGATATTTAGAATATATGGAAGTTAGTAGTCTGAAATTCAGAGAAAATCTAACAATACTATGGTGTGGACCAATGAGGTTTTTTATTACAGGCAGCGCCACCTATATCGATATGCCTAATTAACTTGCCAACCAGTATCATATGACACGCTAACTTGAAATATTAGTCGGGTGAACTTGGTTGTGTGTTGTTCTTCTAACAGATGGCGCTTGTTGTCCTGTCTTGTAAATTATTTGTATGCAGATGGAAGTGTAGTAAAATATTTGTTATCAATTGCAAATTAAAAATATGTTATTAATACGAAAGTTCTTTGAATAATGATGGTATAATATGATCGCCCCCTATTACATTGGGACCAAAATACATCGGCGAAGTGTGGGCACACTGCAGTGTCTCTCTGCCTACCCCTTCGGGGAATACAGGCGTGATGATGTATATATATTTTATTCTTTGAGTACATAAATTTATTTATGCCCAATATATTGCGAAATTTTGTCTTGTACTAACAAGCACTGCTGGTGTAGTGGTATCATGCAAGATTCCCATTCTTGCGACCCGGGTTCGATTCCCGGGCAGTGCAGTTTTTTTGTTATTTGAATCTAATAAGCCCTCCATTCATTATTATATTTCACAAGCCATACTGTATATATTATCAGTTTGTTTTATTATAACATTATTCTTATTACGCTTACGAATATTGCCTAATTCTCACCATGTTCTCCAGCCGGTAAATGCTGGGCGGTAGATCTAGCAGCTTCTTCCAACAAGTCTTCCCGAGCCACATCTAGTTCCAAGGTGACCAGTCGTGGCTTTGGCTGGTCGTCCGGGGTGGACTCCACGTGGGCCTGGAGCCAGGAGTCCGCGAGGCGTGCCCCGAGGCCTCCAGACCTACAACCAGCGATCACCCGCCACCCTTTACTGCTGAGATACGTTGCTATCTGTAGAGTAAAACATGCTTTCATTACTACAGATTAAGTATCTTTATGCCTTGGTCGCCTGATAAGTATATATAATCAATGACGAAAGCGACTGAGGTCTTTCAGAACATGAAATAATCTTTTGTTATGTGACGTTCTACCAACCTAATCTTCTCTTAGCTGCACACTATCTTTTTGCATTGTCGCTATATTAGTAATCACTACCTTCCCTATCTTTAAAATAAACCCACCTTCGTTAAGTATTTTGTGAGGTCAATAACCTTGGTCAGTCGTTGCAATGTGTTATTGAACTCCAATTGACTGTAATGTTTGCATGATTAAGGAAACTGTCAGTAACAGGTTCATTAGCGCTGACAACTCCGTGCAAGCTTACACACAAATTCAAATAATGCTAGTCCTGAACGGTTGTTTAATGAGCGTTGCAATATTACTATTGCAACGCTCATTAAACAACATTTCTCAATTCGGTATCAGTAATATCGTGATAGTAATCACTCAATTACGACTACAATGAGTTCAGTAACCGCAAATAATGAACCCAGTAGATAAACCCTTACAAAATCAACTTGGGCTATAGTTTTAGGACATGTAAATTAGTATAATTCAAGATGTAACAATAATTATATCTAACTTAAAAGTTTATAATAGAAGATCCCCGTAATATACGATGTTACTGATGAGTTGATTGCTTTTTCTAACATACATAGATAGATAACTCTTTATAGTTCCACCTCATAATGAAATACAAACTATACATACCTATACGATCACATAGCACATGGGTTATGGATATAACTTGATTATTTGTAAGGTAACATAATAAGAGCAGTGTCTTCAAAATAAGAATTATTAGTATTTATATCACCTGTAGTCCAAGTGCGGTGTCTACGGAAGTGACGAGAATTGTCTTCGCACTATCTACGGCCAGCACCTCTGCCACCCGGACCTTCCGGAGCAGGTACAGCAGCAGTGCCCCAACTATAGAGCATAACGCCGCGAACTGGAGCCCGAGAGACAACCACGTGAGCGCGTCCATTGTTCGCTTAGTTGGCAAACATTATACGCGAGCTGATCTGAAACAAGCAACAGTTGATTAATTAAGAGTATTATTCGCAAAGTCTTTCTTATTAGTATGAATGGCAAACTTATTTGCAAGTAATATAGAAAGCATAATTAAATGACAACACAGAAACAAAAGATGGCGTCCTTTTAGGTGATCCCATCACAAACTTTGGTTGTGGCTATAGAATAGTAGCATACAATTTATATTTTGCTACACTAAACAGGTACGTATGTGACTATTGTTGAATTCCTTATCACGTATCTGAACATCTTTAAGTTTATTTTCGCATGACAAGATTAGTTAAGCGCTGTACATTGCAATATTCCATTCAAACTATAATGGGAGTTATGTCCCATTAATAGTCCCTAGCTTTAGATAATTTTGAAATAACGTGTCTAAACCAAACATGCTGTTGCGTGAACCGCAACCGCTCAGCCACTGGTGCTGTTCATTGCTCCAATTTGGGTCGTGAAATTGATTATAAACATGAAGAATTCTGTCCCAACAAATAGCAGAGAGCTCACGCGAAAGGTACATTAGTTTAACCAAGCGAAGTCTTCATTATATTTGACTGTAATCCGTCTCAAATTATGATAAATTAACACCTAGATATATTAATAAGTTATATAGTTTTCTATTAGTGAATCATTTTATTTCTGTGACAGGTTCTATGAAGTTATGATACGTAGGAATTCCAGAAATGCCATTCAAAGTAATTTCACTGTAGGTACCTACACAAATACGAGGAAATTAAATGTGACTAGCATTAATACTATTGATATCTAGCTCATGCATTACGACCAGGATAAGGGCTGCAATCAGCACCGTTGGCGGCAATCAGCACACTTGCCAACTTGAAGAAACAACATTTTTTAAGGCCAGACAACACGTACTTTGGAATCATATTATGATTCCAAACCAAGCAAAACTGGTACCATACAATTGACTGAGGGCGCTTCCAGTCACACCCAAAAATACCGTAAAGATCACATCCAAAATTTGCTGCTGATTTGAATCGAACCCGCAACAACTCGGTGCAGTGGTCCGAGCGGCCTACGCTCGGACCACTAGACCACGCCATCGTATTAAATAACCAATTTATTAGTTAATGCGTGTTTGCAGTTTGCAAGAAATGTCCGCCCGGATGCCGGTTCTGTAAACATATAGCACAATTGCTAGCACCCTTTGTTGTCTAAAGCCATATCACAAACAATGTGTTTCCCATGCAATGGCGTCGTGTGAATACTTGGTAACTATCCGGTTGGTATCAAGCATAAGGAAATACTTATGTCAACCTTAAAACCCCGGACAGACTGGGGCGTCTAGACGCGCGCGTCAACATTTGTCAATACAAAACGACCTGTATTGTCTCATATCACTTCACTTTGAAAAGTCTATGGCTTTCATCGAGTTTAGCCGATGGTTTTGCCAACAACGGAGTTTGGCAACACTTAGTCGGTTCGGTGAGACTACAAATCAATTGAAAGACATTAAATATTGTCTCATCTATAAAGTTCATTCTTCAATGAAATGAAACTGACAGTGCGAGCGAATTTTGAAGCTTAGTCAAGTGGATTGATTGATACAGAGTTCATTTTGTTATTGGCGAAAAGTTTGACGCGTGTAATTTGACGCCCCAGTGTACTCGGGGCGTTATCGGACTAAATATAAACGTATTCTATAATTACCTACTTACACTTAAAGAAATTAATACGAGGTGAATTATTTTTTTAAAAGGACTTCAATATATCGTTCTTTTGCAATGTGTCACTTTTATTTTATTACAATTGATCAGTTGATTGCGCGGTTTCCCGCCGTAATGGCCAATGGCGGCCATTATTAGATGAAAGTCCTTTTCCATTGCCGGCTATCCAGTTCCGCACGAGAGCGGCCAATTATCCAATAAAAACTATTCAGCGAACATTGTTGCTGCTGTCAAGACATTTTATGGAAATGTGATAGCGAACTGGTGATAAAGTTTTCCGAATAAATTATGTGTTCCGTGTTTAAAATGTCAAGTTTAAAAAGTAAAGAGGAGGCCAAAGAATACATACATACATACATATACTCACGCCTGTATCCCATGGGGGTAGGCAGAGACTACCGTTTGCCACACGCTACGATCCTGACATACCTCTTTCGCTTCATCCACAGTCATACATCTTTTAGAAAGAGGCCAAAGAAACGTTGCGTTAAAGAAGAATAAGAATATTAAGTAAGTACTCGCATGTTCACTAATATTTGACTTTTGCTTTTAATTAAAGTAACAATAACATTGTTTCAACTCTGTTACTTTCTAAGGTAGGTGTAGGCACCTACCCTCAGTAAAAAAAATACAACAAATACCCTATTTTACACTTAAAACGATTGTTACAAAGCTAAACATATTCGATAAATTAATTTTTGGCTAGTCTACCCTCATTCAATTGATTCATTTTTATCTAGTCTACCCACAACAAAACGAGAGTAGCGTTGTTAGATGCTACCAATTTGTTCTTGTCTTCCTTCCTTCAATACCTACAAAATACTATAAAATGCCACTGTATTTCAATTTCTACTTTAGATAGATTCTTACACATTGGGTTGTCACCTACTGTCAAATCACGCATATTTAAATCAATTGGAGATTAATTAATTGTTTTTGTATTGTTATGGGAAGTTACTAAATCACGCGCGGAGTTCAACTTCTTAATAAATGCTTGCTCAAAATGACGATGGCTGCACCTGGAAACTGTTATGTCGATGACAATAAGCTTAGTACAATAAGCGATCATTATCATTACGTGTGATGATACAAACGAACGCACGTACAGACAGACAAAAACGTGGGAGATGCATTGTGCATTGTTTTTGTACGATAACACCGAGAAGATCAGGGTCAGGTTTTACGTGCCTGGTGGGTAACGTTACGACACCAAACTCACATCTTTAGGTTGATAAGATGCGCCTGTAGATTTCGAAAGATTTCTTAGTTTTCTAGATCAATACAGTATAATTAATGACAAAACATAATCTTAATCAAAGTAGACGAATGTTACGCAGCTAAATAACATAGTTAAATAACACATTTATAGAAATTTCAATCTATCAATACACCTACAATGGTGTATTTCAATATAAAAGTGTTTTACAATTTGGGGTAGGCCTAAGGTTTGAACAAATAACATTCTCTTATGGGAATGGCGTATTTGGTACAGCTCTACTTAAGATTATCTATTGCAAATTCATCATAAAGATCTGCGCGCATAGACGCAATGAAATGCCACAGAATTCTGACGCGTGGTCACGTGGCTTTGACCACAGAAATTCAATCTGTATCATTACAGAAACAGAGTGCATTTTACAAAATGTCAAGTTAATTATTGTCTTTTAAACTAACGCCATCTCAACTTACGCATAATTTGCACTGCATTCCTGCGGGCTCACATCAAAACGAGATAAGTTCAAGAGTTAGTACTTAACGACTATCTTTGGTCAGTTACGGTTTGTTGCCTCCGAGTGCCGGTGACGACGCACGCCTATAAACAGAACTAAAGGATAAGGGGAACCATTACTGCGGCATTTTTTTATGATATACTACAAAGTTTCGGTTTCTCAGAAAGGATTTTGTTCCGTTTATCCGAATTTGTTAATGTTGCTATTTATTTCAATGGACTGGAAATATTCAAGGAACATAATATGATTCCTGTAATATAATCATTGTTACAGGAATCAATTGATTGAGTACACTATTATTATAGATAATAATATTATCATTTACGTAGATGAATAAAATTATAAATTCAAAAAAATTAAATCGAATTATAATCGTATTTTAAAAGACTATCACACAAGTACATAATATATCATAAGATAGTAGTATTTGTAGATAAGCCACGAGTTATATGAACAGACTTCTAAAGCCAAAAGTCATCCTCTTAAGTTGTTCCAGCAATAAAGCAAATGCAAAACCTCGGAATGGACGCCCCGCTAATATTAGCATATCCTCGCCGCGATGTCGCGAGATGAACAAACTTACTGTTCGGTTCTATTTATACATAATATGTATCTACAGCACCATGAGCCCGTGTTGCCTATTCAAAAACTATGTTTATCGATTTTATACCAATTTGTATCTAAAAAAAACTAGACACATAGTTAGCTCAGAAAAATCCTCGAAAATGGATGACCAAAGGGCTCTTGGTTAAATAAATTGTTCTGAATACCTTATAACTTACGTGAAAAAATGGTAGGTACTGACTAATACATCAGTATATTCATATTTCATTATTATTTGAAATCGTTTTACGTGGTCCTATTTTTCACTGTTAAGCATCCTACCCTAATTTAAATAATTCCAGAGCCCTTTCTTGCATTCACTATGGAAGTATGCGTTCTTTATCCAAGTATTATTTCAAAATGCGTTCTTTTAAAATGGTTAAATCATAACAATTGGCGTTCAAGAGGGCTGTTTAGAGATCAATGAACAAACTGAATGAGACGATTGTTGTATTATTTTGAATGAATGATTATTTATTGTGCGTGCCCATTGTTTGGAAGAATTGTTTTTACAATCTGTTTTAGGGGCTTACGCTATAGCAATAGGATTTATGACCGTAAGTTGGTAGAGTATTCGAATGGTTTTCTACTCCATCAGGTCCAAGACGCGCGCTGTATTTTTTTGCATATACCAATACGAAGTCTGTGTACATAAAGACTGAATTTCTTTGGTAAACGCCACGTGACCCCGCTGCAAAATTCGCTCGCGTGGTCAATGACATTTCGTTGAAGTGTGAGATTTATCTGAGAGTTAATACAGTTGGTTTTTGTGTATGCAAACATTTTGCAGCGCGGGTCTTCACGTCTCAGTCTGCTCGGGGTCTTTAATAAAGGGGAATCCGTTAATTACGTGGGACAATTTTGGCAATTTTTCATTCCCCCGTTGGTGAGATGTCGTGAGATTTTTAAAATGCATATTTTAATTTAAATAAGTTAATCTGGGCTTGATTGCATTAGATGTATTTATACAACAGTTTTCTTGCAATTTTACACTCTTAAGTGCGAACAAAAGAATTACGTGATATTTGTCGAGACCACTGTCTCCCTCACGTGAGATTAGGTGAGGTTTGGCTCGACCCGCTCCCCCCTCTAAACGCCTCACGTAATTAATGGATGCCCCTAAGTACTCAGATTGAATATTATTGCACATCGCTGTGCCGTAAATTGCAGTTAAGTGCAGTTAATTGGTAGTTATTACATGCAGCGATATGTAACGTACGGGTCTGGCGGAGCGTGGCGGCCGCTCGCGTACCGTTGCCCAACAGTGGGCCGTGGGCTGAGGGACATGTACAAGAAATCTGAAGGTAGACAGGTGCGAGTAGGGACGTAGAGCGATTTTCGGAATATAAGTTGTGCCTGTTCGTGATATTACTGCTTACAAAAAAATATACAGGTATGTGTAGTTAGCTCTACCTGTTAATTTTAGAAATAATTTTAGAGACGGTATAAAACTTTATTTTTAAACAAAACTAAAAATATAGGATAGAGTCACGCGATAAACAAACAACTGCATGTTGTTTTTTCGATATAGCTGTAATTCCTCTCTATTTTCGTTAAAATATTGTTTGTGCCATCTCTATAAAGTATACTTGGGCTAATATTACATACTAAAAAATAATATTTTTTAGTTAGTAGCTAGTACAGCCCTTTTAACGTCCCATTGCTGGACACGGGCCTCCCCTCAATGCGAAGGGGATTCGGGCCATAGTCCACCACGCTGGCCCCGTGCGTGTTGGCAGACTTCACACATCTATCGATAACTAGTCAAGTTCCCTCAGATGTGCAGGTTTCCTCACGATGTTTTCCTTCTCCGTTTCATAGGAAGTGATAATCTCGGATGAAAATTAGATTCGCACATAAATCCCAGAGGTGCGATCCGGGGTTTGGACCTGCACACTTCGATTGCAAGGCGTGCGTTTGACCACTCGGCTACCACTGCTATTTTTTAGTTGCATATTCTTATTTTATGTAGTATTTGCAACATAAAATACTGATTGAGCTTGACTAATTTTATGTTTAATTGTTGAAAATTATAAAAATTCAATTCCTATTTCAAGTATAATAATATCGGCAGGCAACACCTACTTATAGTTTGATCCCAAACCAAACAACGCTTGTACTATGAGTACCATACAATATACTAAGGGCCTAGACACCTAGACAAATTCCGAAAAGCAAATTTTTCAGGGTTCCGTACCAAAAGGGTAAAGCGGGAACCCTATTACTAAGACTTCGCTGTCCGTCCGTCCGTCTGTCTGTCACCAGGCTGTATCTCATGAACCGTGATAGTTAGAGAGTTGAAATTTTCAAAGATGATGTATTTCTGTTGCCGCTATAACAACAAATACTAAAAAACCAGAATAAAATGAATATTTAAGAGGAGCTCCCATACAACAAACGTGATTTTTTTGCCGTTTTTATAGATAGTACGGAACCTTTCGTGCGCGAGTTTTTTTTTTTTTAATGTACTACGCTGTTTGCCGTGAGGTGGCCTTTACAGCTTTACCGGAGGAGTGGCGAGCGCAGAGTGCACTCCAACCAAGGCCTTAAGTGCGGAAAAGGGTGGCAACTAGCTCAAGGGCGCCACAGAGGGCACGACCTCGGCTTGGGCAGTTACCGTGAGGGGAGAGGTAGTGACTGTGCTCCTAGGTGTAAAGATGCACCTACGAGCGGAAGAGGGGGTTCTTCGATCTCGCCGGCGAGATCAGTGTCTGTTTAAGGCTGGTGTAGGTGTGTTGGTGGCCCTCTCGACGCCCGGGTCGAGGAGGGCGGTGATCGTGTCGGGAGGATTAATCAACACGTGCCGCGGACGGCGGCGACGAGTTGATGATGAATCAGCAATCACTTGGTGTAGTGAACGGCGCGGGCTTCGCTCAAACCGCTGGAGTAAGCATAATGTATTGCTCGTCAATATTAGGTTCTAGAAACATCCTTTTATATCTTAGGCCAAACCCGAATATTAAGGCATACTCTAGTCAGTTAATATTCCGTTGTCGTTCAGCCCACACCATGGCGTGACACCCTTGTATTGAAGTATGCTTACACAACTCATATCGTTATGATTCGGGTGTGAATGTATAATGTCGATCAGTGCACGTAACCTTCACATGACACAGCGCTAATTATGTAGACATGAGTTACTTTCGTAGGTCATAATTTACAGTTCATCTGTTGTAAATAGAGTATCAGTGGTAGCCTGCACACTTTGATTGCAAGGCGTGCGCCTTGAGATCAAAGTGTGCAGGTTCAAATCTCGGCACCTCTGGGATTTATGTGCGACTCTCATTTTCATCCGAGATTATCACTTGCTATGAAACGGTGAAGGAAAACATCGTGAGGAAACCTGCACGTCTGAGGGAACTTGACTAGTTCATGATAGATGTGTGAAGTCTGCCAACCCGCACTGGGCCAGCGTGGTGGACTATGGCCTGAATCCCCCTCACATTGAGGGGAGGCTCGTGCAGAGCTCTTCTCTTCTCTTACTAATAGTAGTAGTTTACTAATAAACATAAATCTGCTCATAATATTAACTAGTAAGTGTAGATGACAAGCATAGGTACCGTCATACCTACAAAACCAGTAAGTAGATAGTTACTCGCAATCTCATATTTGCATTTAATTAAACTCGATGTTTCTAAGATTTTTGACATTGCTTGTACCCACTCAAACTTTAATTTACTAACAATGTCAGCGTAAATAATTGCTTTATCTATTATTTCATTACATTCTATTTTCAATAACACTGTTCATAAAGTTCTATTTACACGGTAAAACCGGCTGCTCTGATTATAAGACATCCGTAAACTGACAGCTCTCACAGTTTCATACAATTTCTACTGCCACAACGTGCGTTCCTGTTAAACCAGTAATTATCGGGCAACCGCTTTAATATGTAAATAAAGCCTAAATTTGTATTATGCAACTGATAAATATACACACACCCAGAACTCGATTGTTACATAAATCCAAAAGGCTAGCCTGACGGGTTATAAGTTACCTAATATATTTTTCCCCACACCTGTTTCGCAGATGTTTTACTTGATTGAGAACTTGTTGATCATTTAGTTTCACTTTTAAAAACCGAAGTACAATATTTTAAGAAACTAAGGTCTTATTTACTTAAGTCTATAGGAACAGATATACCAATGTGGTTTTTAAACCATTGATTATTTTAATCTGTACTTTTTGTACTAGCTGTGGCTCGCAGTTGTGCCTAGCCTTCAACTTGGGTATATGATCTCTGTACATAAAAATTCTCTCTGAATAAAAAAAAACCATGCGGGTCGAATTGAGAACCTCCCCCTTTTTGAAGTCGGTTAAAATTGAATTTAAATTTTGGTTAACATTATTCCATTGAATTTCACTTATTGCATAAAAAATAAAATGAAGAACTCCGTCAGTTTATTAGACGATTGGAAAATGGGCCCTTAACAAAATTACGAAAACACAAGGTAGATAATTAATGTGACCGGTTTGTTGAAGATTTCTCGAAGTGCATTTTAAGTTAAACGTGATTCCTCAACCGCGCAATTCAATTACCTAACGTGTGAATAAACGCGTATGCTAACTGACCGTTACTGTTTGTAGAGTTAAAAGTAAGATTACTGTTACCGCCTTATATGTACCTACATGTTAAATGCCGCTTGTAAAAGTGAAATTGTGGCGAAAGCATCATGAAGGCCACATATAATTAGACGTTTGTAATATAATTTTATAACAGGTAAGATAGCTATATTACTCGGAGCATAATTGTTTAGGTTTTTAGGGTTCCGTACCCAAAGGGGAACCCTATTACTGAGACTTCGCTGTCCGTCCGTCCGTCTGTCACCAGGCTGTATCTCATGAACTGTGATAGTTAGAGAGTTGAAATTTTCACAGATGATGTATTTCTGTTGCCGCTATAACAACAAATACTAAAAACATAATAAAATAAAATATTTAAGGAAGCTCCCATACAACAAACGTGATTATTTTGCTGTTTTTATAGATAATGGTACGGAACCCTTCGTGCGCGAGTCCGACTCGCACTTGGCCGGTCTTTTTATACAACGACGCTTAATTTTTATGTATGCCGGTTATCAGGATATACTGACGATATTTAATGAAGGGCTGGCCAAGTGCAGTGGTGGGCACACTTTCTTAATGGGGGCCAGAAAGACTAAGAAATTTCAGAGGAGGGCCAGAATTATAGCAAAAATGCATTACGTGTACTACGTAGAATATACTTTATACTTCTGGACCGTCAACTTATAATTATACTATTAATGTCTATTATTTCATGTCATTATCACATACTATTAATGTCGAAGGACCGTCGGCGGGCCCGATTAAATAATTTCGCGGGCCGGAGCTGGGCCGCGGGCCGTACTTTGCACATCACTGGCCTAGTGGTTCGGGCCGAGGCCGCTTGGCTCACGGATCCGGATGGTTGCAGTTTCCAAGCAACGGCAAATTTTGGAAAATACCATTTTTGGAATTTGCCCTGATCTAGGTGTAACTGATATTGCCCCCAGTCCATTATATGCAGTTAATCATAGTACAAGCTTTGCTTAGTATGGGATCATACGACGAGTACTATGTGATTACTGGCGATATAAAGGTATATTTATTTACTTACTATCAAATTCTGGTGTAACCTATGCCTTACTACGAATATTAATGCATTATTTTATAGCCGAACTCTACATAATTAAAATAAATAGTTTCCTATTGTTATCAGACGTAAACGATCCGCGCTAGGCTCAACGTAAGCTCAACGTAATGTTTTACTCATATTCTTCTTTCCGTGATAGTTTATTTTTCGAATTTAAAGCCTATGCTTTAAATTTAAGTTGAATACGTTATTTAATAAGTTACTTTAAATTTAATTTATATACCTATGTATACAAATATCAATTTGGTGCTTTTCAACTTAAATTTAACTGTAAGACCTCGTCCTTGTTACTTACGCAATAGGTATACTAAGATGGAATTTTTAGATGCTTATCGCAATACAATTTATTTCAATAACTGCACGCTCAGAAAACTATTGTTCTATAATTATTACGTCGAGATATCATCTCGACGAAGACAGACATGTACTTACTAAAAATTACTTTTTAATTATAGTAACTACCTATGGAGGTGTCGCTTCATACTGAATGTTGTTTCGGTAATCAAAAAATATTCCTGCATGTCCCTATACATGTAGATTGGGGTGCACTGTAGTACATTTTCACGATTCTCTCTCTTTAACAATGTATTTTAAATCTATCGCAATAGGGGGCGAAATTATCAGTATTATACCGTGCACTCGGCCATAGCTAATAATTTTCTCAAAATTAAAGTAGCCTAAGTTACTCCCTGGAACATCAGCTACCTATATCAGCTATTCGTAGAAGATGTATGGAATCGAGTGTCCTTATCCAATAACGTAAATGGATTTTGACAAACCGATATTCGACTTCTGATTTAGAATATGTTCTCTAGAATTCGCTATCATCTACTATAAATATTTGAATGGCAAAGTGTTAGTTTCCTCATGGCCTCTAATTCATAACTATTTAGAATGAAAACAATTGGCGTATGAATATTGTTTGTAGACGCTAGCGACTAGCCAGCGTAAAACACGCCTAAAACTCTTAGTAGAGTTGAAATTTAACAAAGTACCTTTTTTTTGGGACCTCGCTTATTCTTCTACATTGGTGATTAAATAACTGAGGATATTGTAGTAACACGAGCCATTGTCCAAGTCCGTGGGCCGCGCTGGCGGCGGTCGTCAGTGCTTCAGTGAAAGTCGCGAAAGTGAGGGACCCGCGACTTTTCTACTGGACAACACAAACATTGTGACGTCATGCTATTGAATTCTAGTCGCGAACGGACACTCATTGAATGAGCTTCAATTTGATTATAATCATTGATTTACTACAGTAAATAATTTCATTCAAATTTAAGGTAGGTATATTGGTCTGATTATAATAAAGTGAAGAACTGCTTAAAATTTCACTAGGAGTCTTAGATGAAGAAAATAATATCTTCTACATAAATAAGTCATTTGATCTGGATTTAAACCTACAATAATAATACCAAGATTTTATTTTATTAAATAAAATTTAATATTCAAATAAATTCTGCCGTCTTGTTAGAATAAATAAATATTTTTGATGGCGTAATGTTTGTTGACAGTGTGATGTAATTCGGATGCTTTCACTGCACACTCCAAATGGAACGATGACACAAGGCTTATTAGAAAGCCGTACAAAAACGCGTACACACAATATAACACTTTGAATTTTGATACCGAACAGAGACATATAACATTGTACACCTATTATTAGATTACTTGCTATTGTACAACATCCTCTTGCTTCGTAACCATTTTGTTCCATTACTAGATTCAAGAAATGCTTCTTTTCATGAACAGACTCTAAAGTTTTCATTCTTCAAAATAGTTGCTGTAAAAAGTTTCGTATGTAAGGCTTCCAATACCCATTACAGATCGTTAAAACAAGGTCACGAACCCATTGCACCACATAGCACAGGGCATCTCAGCCTCTAATTCGACTATCAAAGGCGTAAATATTAAGATCAATCAAGTTAAACTGGGATGCCTTGTGCCGAGCCGTAACTGTGCATCAATATCAGTCGCTCCTTGCAAACAGATCAATGACCTTGCGCTCGAGTTAATCCTCAGTGTGGGTGAGCCTTAGAAAATAGAATAAATTGATCAGTAACAACAGAGTACCTCTCCTCCGGTGAATCTGTAAAGGCCAACTCACGGCCAACAGCGTAGTCCATTCAAAAAAAAAAAACAGAGTACGTAGGTGTATTGTGCTATTGAATCTTTCTCCAGAGAGCCGGTCTTACATTATATTCTTCTTCTATTTACTATTTTATACAACCACACACTAATCTACATCTATGTCTTACATCTGCGCGGCTTATATCGCCCACAATTCATAGCCTATAAAACTCAGAGTAAGTGTGGCTTTCTATCAGTGCATGTATTTTCTGAATCGGATTAGTAGTTCTTGAGATTAGCCCCTATACAAAAAAAACGAACTGACAAGCAATTTTACCAAAAGATTTGGGATTGGCTGATCTGTGATTTTACTTTTTCATAATATTGAGAAAATAGATTAGTTTGACAAGAGTATAATTTGATTTCGACGGAAGAATTTTTATAGCATCTATAAATACTGCTCGAATTTTGCAATAAAAATTATCCGATTACACTTCTTATGTCCTCATGTAACTGAGCATAGTTGTTTTAACTTTTTTGTTAATTTATGCTACAGTTTTATATTGGGCTTCGTAATAAAACCAATATACATACGACATGTTAAGAGCTTTACCTGTTTCTGATCTCATAACTAACGGGAACGGGTTATACGAGTGATAAAAGGTAGTACGCGATATTTTTCTTGCGTTCACCAAACTTGATTATAGGCAGATAGATTATATAAGGTAATTTTACCAGTAAGATTATTTACTGGTTGTTATAAGACCGTATAAAAGTATTAATACTTTATTTACATGATCACAATATGTAAGAAAAATTTACACCAACAAGTTCGCAGTTATAAAAGTATTTCCAAAAGTTTGATACACAATAAAAGTTACTACTACTACTACAGCCCTTTTAACGTCCCACTGCTGGGCACGGGCCTCCCCTCTGTGCGAGGGGGATTCAGGCCATAGTCCACCACGCTGGCCCAGTGCGGGTTGGCAGACTTCACACATCTACCGAGAACTAGACAAGTTCCCTCAGACGTGCAGGTTTCCTCACGATGTTTTCCTTCACCGTTTCATAGCAAGTGATAATCTCGGATGAAAATGAGATTCGCAAAAGTTACTACTTAAATTAAATTTCTAACTAATAACGCAGCAGCAGTGGTAGTCGAGTGGTCGAATGCACGTTTAGCAATTAAAGTGTGTAGGTTCAAACCCCGGCTTGCTCCTCTGGATTATCACTTACTGAAAAATGGTTATAAAAACATCGCTAGGACATCTGCATGTCCGAGCGAACTTAACCAGTTCGCGATAAACGTATGAAGTCTGCCAACCCGCACTGGGTCAGCGTGGTGGACTATGGTCTGAATTCCCCTCCTCAATGCGACGCCTGTGCCCAGTAGTGAGACGTTAAAAGCGCTATAATTATTTATTTTTAATAATAAGGCAATACGTAGTAACCCTTGTCTTATTTTGGCAATCACTTACCAATTCTCATTAATTGATATTACGAAGCCAATAAAAGTGACCTTATCGAATAATTACGTTTTTTATTGTCAAGGCATTTGAATATAACGTTAAAATTAATCAACTGTCACTAGATGTACAGTTAATCAGAAACTGGTTTTACAAGTACCTACCATACACTTTTAAGCACGTTATTTGGCAAATTGCCAAATCTTATAAAAGTTAACATATCTCTAATCGTTTGAGTGTTGTCTTTTTACACATAACATTATTATGCCATCTGCCGGTTACATCAGTGCAATGCTCATAGGTACCTACAATTTGATTTTATATAACAAATTCTTAGCAAGTGAATCATGGGACATGACATTCAAGAACTGCTAACATACAATATCTGCATTCAGAATCAAAATGTTAGGATATTATTAATATAAATATTTCCATAAATTTACTTTTAAGAGAAAAAAAACTGGCCAAGTGCGAGTCGGACTCGCGCACGAAGGGTTCCGTACCATTATCTATAAAAATGGCAAAAAAATCATGTTTGTTGTATGGGAGCCCCCTTAAATATGACAGCGGACGGACAGCGAAGTCTTAGTAATAGGATTCCCGTTTTACGCTTTGGGTACGGAACCTTAAAAACTACCAAACTCCTACCCCTCCTTCTGATATGATCCATGCAGGTTCCAAGGATATTTAGATCGTCGAGGGTCACACCACAGAGTCCTAATTTAATACCGCTGTAGATTCTGGCTTACAGTAGATAAAGAGGAATGGGGGGTGTGTGTGTGGGTCGAGATTAGCCCTATAGAAAAATAGGAAAATTTGCCTTCTATATTTCTCATTCGCTCATATCCTATGTAGGTTTAAAAAACAAATCCTAACATTATTAAAATTTTCAAATAACTTTGAAGTATGGTTTACGATATTTTACTGGGTAATATTTTTAAGATCAATCGAGCAACAAGTAGCTATCATAAACATCCGGCGGAGCTATTAAAAGGAAGATGATGGTTGCTTCGAGACTCTATACAATGGTTGGGAGTGGTAACCATCGAAGCGGAACGATGCACATTGAAATTGAATAGAATTTGACTCACGTGTCCTCTAATATATTCATTAAAACATGACGTAAGTCTTTCAAACACGGGAATCCATTATATTTTCATGTTAATTTCTTTTTAATCTGCTTAAGGAGCTGAATGCTTAAAATATATGGAAGATAATTTTATTGTGGTTGTTTTAGCTTCCAAATAATCGTGTGTCGTCAGTTCTTTCTTAACCTATTAGAAAGGATGTGTTTATTTACCGAAAGATCAGCAAAAATTGCAGATAGTAGTCGTTTTTTTTTACCGACTTCAAAAAGGAGTAGGTTCTCAATTCGACGTGTATGTTTTTTTTCTGCACTTGTGGGTCTATAAATTAGGAGGTTATTCAGCATACGTGCACTCAATAGGCAATTGGAAAAAAGAAAAGCTCCACCAACGCACGCGTTTCCACCGCTTATCGTCTTTAAATGCCGTATAATCGGCGGTTGTGTGGGCATACAGTATATAATAGCGACTCAACTGACCGCACAATAAACACTAACTAGTAATCTATGGTTTATTTCAGCCACTTTTCTTTGCGGTTTTTGCATTATCATTCTGTGAGGTCGATAACCGATTTGTATCTGTTGAAGCCAATTACTGTTTACTACTCAAATGATAATTGCGATTTTAAGATTTCAATGATTTGTTCACCTCATGTTTATGTTTGACCTATTTAGTTAATTATTTATATTCATTAACACATACATTTGTTGAAATAAAACTATTTTACGGATTCTATAGCGTTTATTTACTATTTTATTTTCCCGATGGCCGTCAGGACGTCTAACACCTCAGTCCCCCCGTGACCATGGTTGCTGTAAAGCAACCGAAACGTTGGTAAAATAAAATAGTAAATAAACGCGATAGAATCCGGTAAATAGTTTTATTTCAATGTATAGTATTCGCGTAAATATAAAAAAAAAACAATACATACATTTGTTTTAAAACACAAGCTAACAAAAGTATCTAGTCATAAATTGCGAATTATCCAGTCTCAAGTAACGAGTTGTGATGTTGTCACAGATATACTGGAGCGAGGGAATTCGAAATAAATGAACAGGTTACTATTACCTCGTATTTTATAGGTCGATTGATTATTAATTAAGCATGGATTCACTTAATAAATATTCAATTAGCCGTTTCGTTGCGTTCTTAACTCTATAAGCGACCGGTTTCTGGGAGTGGAGTTCGTGAGGTCTCGTCTGCAAGACCTTGGAGGTAATGTTAGCATAGCAATCATGTTGACATTTAATATATGGTATTTGAAGAGTTTATGTGGCATCATGTCCTTCCTCCAGGCGATCATATCAAGGTAATTTACTGGTTATCAATTTTATATTAACCTGAGTTTATTGAAATAGTGCTGTGTCAATATGCATAAAGATTTAATTTCTTTTGTAATAGTTATGCGAATAGGGGTCAAAACTCATTCGCGTTGAAAAATGATCTTATGTTATATGTTAATACAGTCCGTTTTGGTTTGAGCAATAAATTGGTCGAGCACATTGTGACGAGTCTGTGGACCCAACTAGGTTAAAGATCAACATTTAGTACGAACATAATATAGTAATTAAGTATTAATTTCTATTTTTCGCAGGATTTTTTTTCTTATTAACAAAGTCAAATTTAATTGTAATAATGTAGAGCTCACAAAATTTACGATTTTTTTACTTTACAACACATAGTTTTATTAAATACAGTTTGGCGACAACAAAAGATTTTTAAATCAAGTAAAGGCCAGTTGAATTAGCAACTTCGATGTAATATTCAAATTACATGTTACAAACTGACGTGTGGTTACGACATGACTATCTTCAGTATGAATCCTCAAGAATTTACATAAATAATCCATTTATTAGGTAGATAGATAATTTATAAAAATACAGGTTCTTATTATTATCTGGGAGGGTTTAAATAATGAAAATGTGATGGTAAACTAAATATGCATAGTTTTTTTATATGATCGTCATTTGTTTCGTTTGGTTTTGAAACTGAAAGACTAGACTGGACTATGCGGAGGCGCTACCATAAGTTAGATATGCCTATTTATAGCAACGGCTAATTTATACTTTCTAACATTATTATGACTTCCGTTACATTTAAAACAAACAAAAATAATCAAACTGGTAAACACAATAATAGCTAGATATTATATTCTGATAATAGTACATAGCGTGCGCCGTAAAGGAAATAATAACGGATCGTATTATAAGAGGTACCGTTAAGACTTTCTTGCATGAACTTTTGGTACGAAGGTGGGGTTTTAAATCGGCTGTGGGTCCCATCTTTGGTTGGTAGTACAGTAAGTATCTATAAGCAAGTCATGATAATGGTTCTCGTGGCAGAGATTTGGAATCTTATTCTTACTTATTCAAGAATACCGATGCTAATTGTAGTGAACTTGACAAAATATACTTTTTTTTAGAATCTCATATACACACATCAACACTGTCTAGGGATATTTTGTATTTGCTCAATTTACTCAAAATTTATTAAAAGTAACATACAACATGCATATATTTTTATAAAGCCCATTTATCAGACTACACTCCAGAATAAAAGAAAACTATTTTTTTTGCGTAAACAAATTTTTATCCAAATAAAGAAAAAAACGTGAAATAATGGTACAACTAACAATGAATGTGTTCCTCAAAAAAAAATGAAAAATAAGGAAAAATTAATCTGTTTTTAACAGTTATGTGAAAAATCAGTAGTCATTAAAACCACCCATGACGTTAATAACGGGTCTGCAACGGTTTTTCATGGTTTGGATTAAGTTATCCCAGTCTTGCTGCGGTATATTGTCCCAGTTCCGGCTAAGATGCAAAAAAATGCTCTTCCGTCGCAATGTTTGCAGGGAAATTCCTCAAAGCCCTTCTTTGGAGCATGTCCCACGCGTGTTCTATGGGGTTTAGGTCAGGCGATTGAGCGGGCCAGTCTAAGACCAATACGTCGTGCTCCTGCAACCAGCTCGTCACCACTCTCGCTGTGTGCGGACGGGCTTTATCGTGCATGAGCGTAAATTCTTGGCCCATTTGTAGTCGATGGGGGTAGGTTATTGGTACTAGCACCACGTTACGGTATTTTTCAGCCATCATGGTGTTTCTGGTCCAAACGAGGTCTGTTCTTCCACCAACACGGATTCCCGCCCAAACCATAATTGTCCCGCCGTGGTATGAATGGACTTCCTGAGGATGTTGCAGACGGCTCTCACGACCAGGAACTCGCCAAACACGTACTCTACGTGTATCGGGATGGAAACCGAACCGGGAATCATCGGTAAACAGCACTACAGATCACTGGTTATCTTCCCAGAGCAAATGTTCACGAGCGCACTCTAGTCGTCGTCCACGATTTCCTCGGCGAGGTGCTGGAGTACGAAGCGGTCTGCAAGCATGAAGGTTAGCTTCATGCAGCCTTCTCCTTACAGTTTGGTCACTCCCAAGCAACTGGTGCTCTGACTGGAGCCTCTGAACCAACTGCATGGCCGTAACATTTGGTTGTCTTCTCGCGTTCAACTTGCAAAAATCGGTCTTGTCGTTGAGTGGTTATGCGCTTCCCGCCTGAGTGTCTTTCAGGCATTTCACCAGTAGCACGATAACGTGACCATAACCTTGATATCACGTTTTGTCTTGTTCCAATCTCCTCAGCAATACTCCGTGGAGTAGCCCCAGCTTGGAGCATGCCTACCGCCCTTAACATTTCCTCTGTCGTTAAATAGCGCCGCTGCATAATGCACACAATAACATTAATTCGAAATTAACCGATACTTGTTATAAAACTTAAATTTGACACAAAAATTAGCCAAAAACTACTGTAGGTAAATGAAACCTTAGGACTTCGTTATCATTAGACGGTGTAAATCTTTTGTTTTTTATTTATTTTTTCAAATTCAAATTTAGAATCGTTCAAAAAGGTTTACAAAATAAGCTTTCTTCAAAAGAATTTAAATCTGGCAAGTATTTTTTGAGTTTAAGAACTTCATACAAAATATCCCTAGACGGTGTTGATGTGTGTAATTTCTTTTTGATTTAAGATTTTGATTGTAAATAGTATGCTAATAGTGATTTAGATGTCATTAAAATAGGTAATTTTTAGGGTTCCGTACCCAAAGGGTAAAACGGGAACACTATTACTGAGACTTCGCTGTCCGTCCGTCCGTCCGTCCTTCCGTCTGTCACCAGGCTGTATCTCATGAACCGTGATAGTTAGCGAGTTGAAATTTTTACAGATGATGTATTTCTGTTGCCGCTATAACAACAAATACTAAAAATCAGAATAAAATAAATATTTAAAGGGGCTCCCATACAATAAACGTGATTATTTTGCCGTGTTTGTAGATAATGGTACGGAACCCTTCGTGCGCGAGTCCGACTCGCACTTGGCCTTTTTTTTATTAGCTCACCTTAGGTTAAAGCGACATAGTTTTATTTTTAAATTTATTAAGATTCGTTAGAGAGAACATAATTTATGGAAAATAGATTTAATAAATTCTAAAGTGGCTATTGTACAGTGGTACAGCTAAAGTACAACATCACTTACCCTTGAGAGTATAAATACAGTGCCATACAAATAAACGAACAAACATGATTCATTAAAAGAATTTCGCGCTTAAAGTGTATTACCAATAAACCTAGAAGCTAATAACAATCGATGGTAAAACACGCGTAAAATCATGGTAGAGCTACTAATAAATAAATAATGAATTTATTCATAGCCATGTCAAGTAAGTTACATTTGGGTACTTAAAGTATGAAGTAGGTTTTGTAACAAATGGTTGCCTGTGGCATCCACACTAGGTTAGACCTGTCTCGTGAATGCCTGTTGCGTAATGTCGGCCAGTTTTTTTAACTGTGACCGAGATCGTACTGTATACGTATTATAAAGTACCGTGATAGTAATAAGTACACACATTATGTAGTACCGGTGCAATTATCGCATCATTGATTCTAACCGCACGGGCGATGGAATAAGCCCGTGGGACGCTATTATTAAATATGGAGCCAAGGTCGGTTGCGGTGCCTTCTTGCCTCACAACACCTCGAACAATGCCTCCCGTTTTTTGGGCTAAGGCTGCATTGTTTCGTGATTTTTTTTGGATGTGATTGGTGAGTTTCATTAGCGATTACATATTTAACAGTTTTTTTTAAATATATGTTTTGATGATTTCATTGTATTTATCTAATATTATAAAGAGGAATGATTTGTATTGTTGTATGTAACGAATTAACTTAAAAACTATGTTTTGCAGTCTACAACTACTTTAAATTTATCTGGATATTTTACAAGAATTTAGCTTATTTGTTGTTTTTAATGTTTATTTACGTTTATTAGCAAGATAAAAATACTAAACACGCAAATACATGAAATAATAAAAATTATCTAGTTTTCCTTTGGGTACGCATCTTGTCAAGTTTGACCAGTAATGCCTAGGCCTGGGACACCTGTTCAACAGTATTGTTTTAATATTATTATTTTTTAACCGGATGTCATACTATATGAACTGTCAAGTTAAACTGTTAAACTGTCAAGTTGAAGTGTAAATTAGTCTTAAAATAACACTGCCAAAGATGGTAGACTGATCTTCCAGCCTATGCCGTAAAATACTATATACCCTAAGTATATCCTTTTAGTGCTCATTGTAACACTTTTAATTATATCGCATACGTAGTTTGCATTGCTTTAAGAGGTGGAACAATAAATAGTTATGTTTCTGTTTAAATCCCGTTTTTGTTATGTCTGAGAAACTTAAATACTTTTACAAAAAAGCCGCATATTTTTCCCCACTTAATTAAGTGGTTTAACTTAACATTTCGCTGTCAACGTCTCTTCGGTACGTCACGCGACGTCGCGTTCCCCGCCATTCAATTTGCGGCTAGGAAATTACCACTAGCGTGCCATATTGCTAGCCCTGGCTTCCTGTTCTACGCTATTTTAAGTAGTTAAGACTAATTCCTGTAACCAACGTAGTATAGTAGAGATTGATGGCTCTTAAAGTTGTGTTTCGAGGGCTGTGGGTGGCCGTCATTATGGATACTCTATTTGGGCGTAGTAATTGTATATCATCTTCCTTCAGACGTCAGCCGTTAATCATTAAACTACTCACGTGTGCCCACTTAAGTCACAATTATTTATCTCAGCTTTAGGGACTAACGGGATAGCTAGCAATGTAAGGTTAGCACATTAGGTAACAACTAACTAAACGGTAACAAAAAAGAAAAAAATACTTTAATAACCATAAAATGAAACACATTATTACATGTAGGTTACCTGGGCCTATTGACCATTCCCTAGGCTTTAAAATTGCTAATTAACAATATTTATTTATTTACTAACTGTGCCCAGAATATCACATGCGTGGCTTTTTTAGGAAAAAAGTAGCCTAAGTTACTCCTTGTAATATCACCTATATGCCAATGAAATTCCCTAAAACTTGACGTCAATCCTTTAGAGAGTAAGTTGTAGATCGAAGCGCGACTTTCCACCGCATAGAGATGTATGAAAACAAAAAACGCGTGTCATAAAACTTGCATCTACATCATGTACGCCGCTTTATATATATAACAAGAAATACATTCGTAAATTATGATCACATTCCTGTGTGTTGCGAAACAAGTAACCGAACGTACATACCTACGCAAATAATTGGGCAATGCAAAAAAAAAACAGGCAGTTTCAATACACAACCTGTAATTTTAGCAGACAATTCGTGCATTTGACTTCGAAAGAGGCTTTTTGTTTCTTGAATTTTCGCCATTATAGTTACTTATTTCATTGTATGTAAATTAAATATAAAAGCAACATACATATGAGTTTCGAGAAACTTTTTGATGAGTTCATACCTTTGCATAAGAATAATTAATTGTAGAAAAAAGTGAAATATCTGCGGATCAAGTTCGGATTGAAGTGATTCACCCGTGAAATATTGTTAGCTCACCAAATTCCTCTGCAATCATTCTGATTTCTACTCCAGTAACATAGAGTACAAAATTGCTTGTGCTCGTTTCAAATTAGCAGCACTTTATTGGAGAAGTAGGCTCGATTCAAGTGGGTCAATCGTATTTGAGGGACGCACAATGTTTACAAACAAACGGAACGATTCATACAATTCCATTGCACCCAATATTTAAACTAGTTTTGTATTTTGATTCATATTCTAAATACAAATAATCTATATTTGATAGCACTAAACATATTGCTATCTTGCTTATACATTACAATCATGACAAAGACGGCAATATACTCATTTTATTGTTTAGTTTGGTGCCAATCAACACCTATGTTTTTAAATTCAATTCGACAAAAAAAAAAATTTACGAAATCGATGTTAATTTTTAAAAAAATCCTACGTTCACCTTAAGTATCCAGATAAAAAAAAAACATGAGACACTGTATTGTTTAACAATTTACATAAGAATTTAGAAACAACCAGCGGCAATCATTTGTAATAGGTATGTAAATAATCAAAGATAAAATCACCAATTCAAAACACCTAGAAAGCAGTTTATATTGACGTGTCGTGTAAGAATGAAAACGCGTATAAAACGCATTGCTATTCAGAGTATCACGAGGCCGGCATGCCGGCGGGTTAGGAAGGCCGTTGGATAAGCGATGGAGCATACCATGGCGATCAGCAAACAATATGAGATCAAATGGGATTTGATTTGTGGCAACAGATTTATTCCAATATTCAATGATCTTTCGTATATTTGACGTCGGCTTGGGCATGTGGTAGACAACTACCCGGTTAAGTGCGCCGTGGGACTTTCGGTTCGATTCCCGCCAGTATCAAATTTGGAAAATGCCATTTCGCTATTTACCCTGGTATGGGTGTAACTGAGGTTACCCCTAACCCATTGTACGGTACCAACAGTACAATATTTGCTGAGTTTAGAATACGTAGAATACATAGGATGAGTATATGTCAGCTGGCGATATTTTTATATAAAGATATAGGCTATATCATATAGCTATATATAAAAACTACCAACGATGACATTTTACACATAAATGTTTTTTTTTTCTGATTTCATTTCAGTAGTGAATCAAATAGATTTTCAGAAACTTACATTACGAAATATACATCTATGTTATACTATTTTACAAAATCCAAGCAATAATATGTGTTAATGGGTTACGTAAACCTCTTCATAAGAGCAATTAGATTTAAATCGCATCCGCCGACTGCTTAATTAGTGTACTAGTTGAATTAATTAATTCTCTACATACACACGTTAGTTGTAGAGTATAATTACATTTACGAAGAGAACCGTTTAAATGTATTGGAAGGAAACGGTTAGAAACTAAGGATGTTGAAGTAAATAGAGGCAAGGTAAATGTGTCGATGTTTTCTTGAAAATCATTTACGACTTTTGCTGAAGTCACAAAATGGAACGGGAGATAAGTGTCTCCTTATAAAATTTTAGTTGAAGATGGAATACTTTTCGGCTACTATGTATAACCGTATTTACAATACACAAACAATAATTCCTTCAAGAGTGTATTAGCTGCCATTACGGCGGTTACTGTTTAAATATACATGAAGCTTGAATGCCAGTGGCAAAAGTCACCACGCGGATAAATTTATGACATTTGTTGCAATATGTGCTTTTACGATGACTTAATACAGTTCGTTTTAGTATTATCAAATATGTAATTGGTCGTGTAGGCCTCGCTAGTTGGCACTGATGACTAATAAAATACCGTAAACACTTGAAATATCACCCGCGAATTAGTTTCATTGTTTCCCATAGTAGCTTATCCATTGATATATTACAAAATGCAGATAACAAGAGATAATTGAAGGGAAACAACACTGCTTTGTTGGTTTTGTACTGTTTCGTAATTGTGCCGCCGGGTTCGCAATGTGTCAGTTCTAACGCGAACCAGCGTTAATTTGTTGTTTTATAGTTTGTTGCAATGTTACTATTTTGAGATAACTAGTGATACGTAAGCGGAACGAACAGAAACAGTAGTGATCTGAATATTGTATGTTACTAATTTTCTACAAACATCGTGAGGAAACCTACACGTCTATAGAAAGGCGTGTGAAGTTCGCGAACCCGCACTGGGCCAGCGTGGTAGACTATGCCCTAAATCTTCCTCGTATTGAGGCAGAATGTGCCCGGTATAATGGCAAAGGACTCGCCTCCTATTGCATTGGGATCAAAATAAATCGGCGAAGTGTGGGTGCACTGCAGTGGAGCTCTGCCTACCCCTTCATGGAATACAGGCGTGATGATGTATTTATTAATATTTTAACAGTTTAAAATGTGATTAATTTAAAATATAGGATACCTAGCTTATTCTAAACGAAGATGCGAAAACATAAATATTTTAATACACTTTTTAATAAAAAAAAATCGTGTTAAGTTTTTCTTAATATTCGCGTCAACACAGCTCTAAAATCAGCTATTACTTTTGAACTCCCGTTGATCTAACAATGAACACGGCAGAAGTATAAGTGATCTAACTGACCATGAAATGTTTGTCACATTTCATAAATTAAAAACCGGCCAAGTGCGAGTCGGACTCGCGCACGAAGGGTTCCGTACCATTATCTATAAAAACGCCAAAAAAATATAACGTTTGTTGTATGGGAGGCCCCTTAAATATTTATTTTATTATGTTTTTTAGTATTTGTTGTTATAGCGGCAACAGAAATACATCATCTGTGAAAATTTCAACTCTCTAGCTATCACGGTTCATGAGATACAGCCTGGTGACAGACGGACGGACGGACGGATGGACGGATAGCGAAGTCTTAGTAATAGGGTTCCCATTTTACCATTTGGGTACGGAACCCTAAAAATGATCAACAAAAGTTAATAAAATTAAAGTCATGATTTAATAATATATTGCAGACACGTCTAATTAACAAGGTAAAACGTAATTAGTATTGAATACAACCTTACTCCTGTCTTATTTGTATGCTTTGCAGATATAAATACATAGTAATTAGATAGGTTTGAATCTGATTGATTCAAAGCGTGCACAAGGACTTTACATTGAGGGTCTATTCACACGATAACGCCGACTGCCCGAAGATTACAAGTTTAATGTAATGGATGGGAAATGGCAGAACATTTTGTACGGAAACCTTCACACATGCTGTCGGATTAGGGATGGGACTCCTGTAATTGGCGAGCAGCTGGCATTGTTACGTGATTATACCATATTTGCTGTCCCTCTAACTGTCTTTTTAAACTATACTACTACAGCCCTTTTTTTACGTCCTACTGCTGGGCACGGGCCTCCCCTCAATGCGAGGGGGACAAACTATAACTATAATTGTATTTAAAGTTTTAAAAGATAGAGTAACATTTTATCTAGAGATAACCTCTACATTATTTTGTAATACAATAATACCAGCATGCAGGCTAAAACTACACTTGTGTTACGGAAATTCTCGTACCGCTTTGATTTCTCATTGCCTTATTTTAATAGAGAGAAGGAAACAAAATTTATATGTAACGTGGCATAAATGTAGTCTTGGCGCACATGCTAGCCGCGCTGAGACAATTTTCATTTATTTGCATGTTTAGAATTTATTGTATATTTCGTGCATAAATCTATCAGAATGTACCAACGTCTATTTGTGGTTAAAATACTTTGCTATGCTAACTAAAAACTCAGCCAATCTGATACGTGATCGCAATAAATGAAATAAACACCTTTGTACTTAGAAGTCCGCTGGAGCATTGAATAAGTGTAAATGTATTTATACGTATGAAGTTACTAGAGCTTCCTCTTTCCTTTTCCGCAACGGCGCAGGCGCACGCAGTTATGTAAAGTATTCTTAAGAACGCAATCATAGGATGTATGGACACACAATACATTTTGTAATAGGAAATAGTGTTATTAATAAAAACGAAGTACTTAGGACTTATAAGGTATTTAGTTAGATCTCCCTTTTGTATTCATCGATATGGAGTTTCCTCTTCACTATTTGCTTTAATCGTACTATTTTGAGCTTTTTTTTTTATAATGTATTTTTATGTCCCACTGCTGGGCAAAGGCCTCCCCCTTTTGTCTCCACAGCCCCTATCCTGGGCCTGTTGTGGCCACATTTCTCCCGCAAAGGTGACCAAATCGTCGCACCAGTTCATTATAATTTAAAACAAAAAAACATCATCACACCTGTGTTCTCCGAAAGGATTGGCAGAGGTGCACTGCAGTGCACTTAGACTTCGCCGATGTATTTCGGTCCCAATGTAATAGGGGGCAAGCCTATTGCCATTATACCGAGCACATTCTCCTTCAATACGAGAGAGATTTTAGGCCATAGTACACCACCCTGGCCCAGTGCGGATTGGTGACCTTCACACGCCTTTATAGACGTGTAGGTTTCCTCACGATGTTTTCCTTCACTAATCATTATTGAAAACAACATTAATTATAATTAGGACTTTATTTATATAAAGATAGGTATCAAATTTGAAATACACGACATTTGTTTAGTTACTAGCATTTATGCACATGGCATAATAACAAGATTGTGCACCTGCATTGATTGCATTATTTATAAATAAAGACATATTCACAGCAAGTAAATTACACAATTATTTAATTACATGAACTATTTCTTATTAATTTAATTTTTTGTTTTCGTAAGATTATATTACATTGAACCTAAGTAACTTAAGTTCTGTATTATGTAATTAATTTAATTTGACAAGTTTTTCGTTGAAGACTTCATGTCATTCAATAAAACCACAAAATAATAATTACATCAGGATAAATGGGTTGTTATTTTTTTTGCGATAACGATAATTCGATACCTTTCATTCGACAGTCAAAACATCGATAAATATTAACGATTGATTGATTAACAAACAAACCTGTAGGCATCGTAATCGATTAGTGAGACATCTAAGCGGGTGTCTGGGGTGATCTCATCAGGTATAAGTGGCCTTGACTGGCTTTACGCTCGGAAGGTCGTAGGTACAAGCCGGTTCGTGTACATAATACTCATAGCGGTAGTAGATTTCATTCAGACTAATTCGTTCGCAAATTGATCTGTATCTTCCTTATTACGGAGCGATAGTTTTTACTCTACATCTGCATCTTTAGAAACTTCTTTGATTAATTGGCAAATTAATTGGATTTTCTTGATAGAGTTGGGATTTGCTTCGTTAGATAGAGTTGGGATTTGCTTCGTTAGATAGAGTTGGGATGTGCTTATCTCGTTTTGACGACTGTGGTGTATTGGTCTAAGCGTAGCTGCGTAGGCCGTTTGGGTCACTACACCGGGTGGTTTGGGGTTGAATTCCCGGCAGGGGCTAATTTCGGGAATGGCCTTTCTGGAACATGCCCTGGTGTGGGACCAACCCCAGTCGATTATCACGAGTGATGAAAGACCATTTGACTTGAGCGACACTTTGAGCGATATTGACTATTACGCTCTCCTGTAAAGTTAAAAAAATGTCGCTTAATAGCCTTTCACCCCTCGATATGGTACCCACAGTAAAAGCTTTGCTTAGTTTGAAATCATACGATGCGTATGTCTGGCAACACTTATTTATTTATTTGAAACCTTGGCGCAAAGGTGCAAGGTGCTTTTTAGTTTAAAGGATTGCGAAACTAAAATAAAGTTAAAATATTTTAGGGGAGGAAAACAAGAGATAATATAAGACTTAGTAATTGGTATTTAGAATTCGTCGTATACTATCGTCGCGAAGTTCGGAAACCTATCTAATTGTTCTCGCCACAGTAACAATGTGAAAGAAAATATGTTTTATTCTTTTTTAACAATTAATTGTTATTTAATAGTCCAAAGATGATAGTCGAATTTGCATACTGTTGCATATGAACTGTAAAACAAATTGTTAGTATATTTGTTATTTAAATGAATTGCAAACTATGTTAATAGCTACCTAACCTTGACCACAAGAATGCAATTATTAGCAGTTCAGTTCTAAGTAAACTAGTCCAACAATAATCACGTATGCCGGTCAAACGTTATTTAATACGAATTTGTATTGGCCAATGCTTTTTCTTACTTCCGTAAACTGACCATTGCTGATTGGCATATTTTTAGAAAGTCTACATTTAAAGTAGAAAGTTGATATATGAAGATGACAAAAGCTTTGCTTGGACTAGTTGCTCGATATGTTGATCGACCAGTTGGTAAACATACCAAAGAGGTTTACGATTTCGCAGCTAGATCTAGCACGCAACTCGAGTTGTAAATATTATTTTAACGTAAAGCCACTTTAAAATATTACACACATATTTCTACTCGTAAACTTAAGATTTGCTGTCAATTTCTCAAGGGTGTTGCAACATTTATGTTACATAATATGACCAAACAGAGTTAGTCTTTTTTTCTTTCAGTATTTTGTATCTATGTCACGTATAAAACTACTTTCTTTCTTGTGCAAAGAAAAACCATACTTTAGCGTCTGTAGCTCTACTATGTTTTTGCGTGTTTAAAGCTCTCCATTCGTTGATATTTGCATCACATTAACTATATCAAAATGTGGAATAAAATATAAATTCGTCGCAAAAAAGATTTTCGTAAATGTCAGCGATTACCGAATGTGAACAAAAGTGTAAACTCATAGTAGCGCTTTATGTCATTGCATTTTGTACCTATTAAGGTTCCTAAGGCTCGCTATGTTAATTTTAATATCATTATCAACGATGTTCGTATTAAATACGGCCTTCATTGCAGTAATATAAATTAGTTCACTACATTTATCCCCACTTATAATTACTTTTATTATTTATAGTGCAATGGGCATTTAAATTGAGTATTAAAACGACAATATGTTGGTCGTATTATTAATGCTCTTTGCAGTTCATGCACCTCTACATAAAGACTCTATATTTTATATATTGAAGTATTTCCATAAGCTGTTGGGTTACAGGACTCTCGTAAATAGGCAGCTTGTATGAACACTGCACATCCGTGTCCGTTGATGTCGTAATTATAGAGCAGCTGGCTTTGCCACGTGAATGAAGCCTCAAATCAAATTTACCATTTTTTGCAGCCAATCTTATGCGAAATATTCCAGTTCTGTTTTGTGAATATTACTAGGTAGCCCTTGTAGACTATTAAAAAGAGCTATGGGTGTCCCCTGACGCTACATCACGATACCTGCGCCGAATATTCAAAGGTCTGTAACTCAGAGACTGTGATGGATAGGTTTAGTCTGCTCTCACTATGCATCTATATATTAGCTACTGTATGTATATGTACATCATCATCACGCCTGTATTCCCCGAAGGGGTAGGCAGAGGTGCACTGGAGTGCGCCCACACTTCGCCGATATATTTTGGTCCCAATGTAATAGGGGGCGAGCCTATTGTCATTATACCGGGCACATTCCCCCTCAATACGAGGGAGATTTGGGCCATAGTCCACCACGCTGGCCCAGTGCGGGTTGGTGAACTTCACACGTCTTTCTATAGACGTGCAGGTTTCCTCACGATGTATGTATATAAAATATTATTCCAGACTTTTGATACACCGTGTATATGTATCTCCTTTTGTCTGTCATAGTCCGTACTTCTTCTAATTCGTTTTGCTCTTGACAGAGTGGTCGTGGTCATGTCGAGGCATCCATGCCGGTGGTAGAGGCGGACACAGCTCTCCAAAAGATCTCGTGCCATCGCTGTTTGTTAACAGACTGTCTCATGCAGTCAGACTCACTGGTACCCACTGCGAACTTCACTTGGTCAGTCCAGCGCATAAGTGACCTGCCGCGCGATCTGGTTCCTTCTACCATTCCCATACACCATAGTTCATACACATGCATTAACTGGCTATGAACGTCAGCGGAAGACGATAAAGATCTACGCTTTTACGCCTTGTATAGCTTTCATATTACTTAATCGCTGGCTATCTTCCAGCGCTTGAACAATTACACAATAGATTACGTATCTATTGCATACACATTACTTTAGCTTCTATCATAGTGTTGAAAGTTTATTTATCAGTGATATATGTATATAAATTTTATTGGTAATTTTGAGACGAGTTTAGGAATAGTTTTAGGAATGTCTTGAGAAGCAGGAAGGTCCTTTGTAGATATTTTAAACATGTGTCTTTTTTTTACAAAATGAATGGAGTGCTGATATTTAATGGAATACTATGAGGAATGGCTCCATCTGCGTTTAGCGGGTATTTCAGCCAGAGTCAAGTAATTAATAGCATAAGGGCAAATTCAAGAAATACACACTACGAATAAAAATGAGTGATAAAGGTGGCGAATGAATCTAATTTTGAACTTAAATGTTAATAAATAATGACAATATCAAGCCATTCAAAATTTATTTATTGTCATACAAGATACTTGAAGATACGTCTTGTAAAGTTGTAGATCTACCCCCTATAAACATTTCGCCAATACCAAAACGAACTGTTAACTCATAGAAGAAGCAAGTTTTGCAAAGAAATGAAATCAATGACGCGTCGCTTTTGCCACAGCCATTCAATCATTATGAATATTGGCACTGCGATATATTCACTGCGCGATAGAATCAGAAATGAGGACATCCGCAGAAGAACCAAGGTTACAGACATAGCTCGAAGGGTTGCACGTTTGAAGTGGCAATGGGCCGTACACATTGCCCGGACACATTGCCCGGAGAACGGATGGCTGTTGGGGCATCAAAGTCCTAGAGTGGCGGCCACGAACAGGGAAGCAGAATGTGGGACGACCCCCGACCAAATGGACGGACGACCTCACCAGGGTCGCCGTGAGTCGATGGGCGCATAAAACCCAAGAACGTAATTTGTGGCGATCTATGGGGGAGGCCTATGTCCAGCAGTGGACATCCATGGCTGATAGATAGATAGATAGAATATTGGCATAGAGTACATTTTCAAATATATCAAGTGAATTCGCTCGCCCTATTGCCCCAGTATGCCCTAGCAAAACAATAATATAACAAGGGTCTTGAAATAGGTTTCAAGCAATGTTGACATAGAAACACACAATACTGTAAGTAGTAAAACCATTTGTAAGACCATAAATCAAAACGGCGACGACGTAACAAACACAAACAAAACGTTGTCCTCCTTACCTAAATACCAGTTTCTCTCCCGGGAGCTACTATTGGTTCCAACGCATGTAGACACGTACGTAACATCGCAATAGCTTCACGTATCGAGTTGGCGACACCCACCTTTCCGCTTTCATGAACACTCGTAACGTTTAAATAGTCTGTTTGAAACCGTTGAGGCAGATAGTAGACGCCTGATTGAGCATGCAAAGGTACTTTTCTTGCAATTTTTGAACCGTTCTTCAGCAGTTTGAAGAAGGTTTGTATAGAAATGTAGTACAACAATAGTGAGTCTAGATATTTAGTATGTTTACCAATAGCTTGTAATAAACTGGGCCTTAGACTTAAGGACAATACAATTAACACTATATATCATGACAATGGCTTCGCTTTATAATGCATAATAAAATCATTTTTTATTCATGATAGCTAGATTACCAGCGTAGTCATTATACATTGCCACCTTGAAGCCAAAATACCAGTATTCTTGCTACCATTGATAAAAGATTTGTTTTTATAATTATAAATACTATAAGGATTGTGTTAGTAGTCCGAGGCCCTGCTAGTAAGTAGGGTAATACCGCTATTATAGCGGGTCCTGCTGTATAGGCAAGACTGGTTCTTACTCGGTGTCATCCGTGAGTGGTTAATCCCCGAGCACACGGTGGCGTCAAGACACGTGTTGTAATTTTGCCACTACCAAAACGGACTGTATTGACTTACAAATAAAGCTTATTTTTATTATAATTATAATGTTTAAAGCTTTTCTAACCATTTGTGGGACACTTCTTGGGCTTCCACATCTTGGGCCTACCACGATGACTCACACGTTCTAGGACCCATTCAGTACAATATTTGGCTTACCGTTCGGAGCTCATGCGACCTTTATTCTTAAACGAAATTTTATTGACATTGCGATCGAATTTGTAGCGTAGTCACGCGGTTTTTACTGCAGAAATCCAAACTTTATTGATATATAGTTCGTTTTGGTGTTGACAAAAAGTTAGCAGCATGCGTCTTGACGCTCCGGTGTGTCCAGGGATTTATAACACTTATGCCGCATTTAGGCACGCCTTAGTTTTCATAAACAGTTAATGTACCGGTAACAATTGCTTTTTCGTCCCATATTCCTGTAGATCTCAATGAATAAAAGCCTTTGTTATTTCTTGTAAAGAAATAGTTTTGATTTCTAATCAAACGTAAGAGCAATAAGGAAGCTGACATACTTTTCTTTTCTATAGATGGGGAACCGTATTGTTAAGGAGTTGCGTAGGCTTTAGATGTGTTAAAATATTGTTGGAGAAAGCACATCCATTATAAAAGGCATTGGACATGCTAAGGACGACCAAACATTTCTAATACTAATAAAAATAAATCTAATAAAAGTATTAGTAATTATTTATACTTGATTATCTTGAAGAGTGGACAACAGGGGTCTTACCACCACAACAAAGTATTGTTGTTTCAATAGTGACTGAAATTTATGGCTGATTATGTACCGAGTTAGCTGCCAAAAATTTTAAGTAATATTAAAAACATTCCAGCAAGACAGGTGGTAAGAGGGCCGGTAGGTACCTATAATCAAAGGAATATAGAAAATACATCTTTAACCCCGAACAAGTTATGCAAAGTCGCCCTTGATTCACCTTATCCGTCGAGTGATCTCTTTCGCACGCCCATGACAGAGGCGCGGGCGCAGCTTTAGTTCATTCACATTTACCTCAACGCGCTTTAGTCGTGAACTCCTGACCTCAAGATGTTACGCTACACGAAATATGACTACTTATTTAGTTTACAAGCCTTTGTTGGTTAATTACTTGGAGCAACCGAATATTTTATAAGTAAAATTTTAGTACGTTTCGAGGTTTCGATAGTTGCTTACTGTTCCTGTTTTTTATGGTTTTAAACAAGACTAAGGTTCAGGCCGCATTATTAATTTAGTGTAGACAAATATCAAATTGCAATTAAATTGCAACTATGAAAAATACACATTTAAATAATTTGTAACTTGGAATAACTTAAAGGTAACTGAAAAATAGCAAAAAAAACTGTATTTTTTTCTAAGACACCCTTAATTTTTTTTTATGTTAATAGTGCCAAATTAAAAAAACCGTGTGACCACATCCTCCTTTTATTGAAGTCTGCTAAAAATCGGCAATAGGGTATGTCCTAAGTACTCTCGAAAACAAAGTCTTAGCAAAACCGTGGCGTTCCAGACACCTTTGAATTCGGATCACGCAGAACAAAGGCGCAGTAACAATGTACTTGTTAAATACAATTAAGGGATTTGAGCGTGCCAACGGTGCGAAATCGAACTATCGCTTCGTGAGTATAGAGCCGACTTACGCGTGCTTATTGTCAAGCGAGGCACGACAAATCGCCGGACAGCCATGTTAGCTACGGGCTACGGGCTATAGGCGAGCAGTACAAGTTATGGGAGATTAGAATGATTTAATACGAAAACAATTTTTAAACCAACGTCAAAAACGAGGTGGTTCACAATTCAACCCGTAGTTTGTTCCTTTTTTTTAAATCGTAACAACGCTAAAATATTCATTGATGGACTTGAAATTGAGAATATGGCTTCTATATACTAACTAAAATAACGTATTCCAGGATTTAAAAAAATGGTCTCCAATATAGAAATTTGTGTTTTCCAATGACGTCCAAAAAAAATAGACCTTAACAAACTAGAGAACATAAAATTGAACATACCAAACTGTAAAATATTAAGAAAAGCTCCCTCTTTGATTATAATAGCCTGTTAGTATTTACTTATAAAAATCGGATACTTATAAATTACTTTTAACAGAAGATGCAGGATATTTACGGCAAAGAATAACAAATGAAAAAGACCCCAGAATTATCTCAAGCAGAATACATAATAAATATCCAACAAGGATTTCGCACCTGGACAGACCATACATTATCCAGTGTGTTTAATTATAATTATCGACAATGAAACGAAGTCCTATCTGACTCATTAGTTTTTGCCAGAATTCGTACTATAGCATTATACAATCATTAAAAACAGATTAAACTCACAAAAAGTATTGTAATGGATACTTATCGTTGAACTAAAAAACTGAGGTCACGCACTTCGCATCGGTAAGATTAAAGTAAATATGAGACATGAGTCATTTGAAATTGTCAATAAAGTTGTTTATTACTTAATATGGGTATCACTTTATGTAGATAAGAGAGATTTTTATTGATATACGCTAGAGAGCTGTTATAGGAAAACGACGGGTTACATTTAAACTTCAACTCCCAACTTCACTTCGGGGTAAATTTTTTAAAATAATGTTTTAAAATAGGGCCAACCTTGAAGAATTTCCTAGTATACTTAAAAATAAAACGAAGTTGGTTTAAAACGTTGGAGATAAGCGAAAAAATACATAGGGGTCGAATTGAGAACACCCTCCTTTTATGAGATCGATTAAAAGTGGAGCGAAATTTGTTTTCCTATATTATAACGTAAAAAAATACTCCATTGTAAAAGGGAGCCAAGCCTCATGACTTTTACAGTAATAAGTGATGATTTCGAGTGAATGGGACGAAAACATTCATTAGTTCAAAGGGTTATTTCCTGAAATAGTTTCCTTATATTAGTATTTTGTACAGCGAGTGAATAAGCTCAGTGGGAACATACGTTCCTAAGACCGTATCCTAAGATTGGAGTAAAAATGGGTCAAGCAGCGCCTTATTAGTTCGAAAAAGGGACTCTCTATCAATCTACGTTTTATATATCTTTTGGGTTGGCGAGAGGCTCAACCGTGCCAACAGATTTTAATAAGTATCGAATTAAAACGCTGTCTTCAATCACTTGTCTGCTATGAGGTACTTCCTAACGTTTGATACCTTAATGGGGTCAAAAGCGTTGTGTTAAGACAAGTGTGCGCAGTGGTCGTTTCCATCGCCACAAGCGATTAGTAGATAACGAAGCGTTAACCAATATTCGTCCGGTGAAACTAGGTGTTATTTCTACCTACTTACAACGTAGGATATGTAAAGTGACACATCGTTTATCAGATGTCCGAAATAATATTTTACGTATACAAGTTAACTTTAGTTTTCTCTTTCAATTTTGTATTCTCATCGTTATGACTGTTCAAGACAATTATTTATTTAAATAAAATTGACAGGTAGGTATATTCTTGCAAAAGTGTTACGGGTCAAACTATTCAATTAACAGATTCAATTAACACAAAAAATATAATCACAAAAGACATAATAGATATCATAAAAGTTATGTTTATACTCTCAGTAACTTTCATCCATCTATTCGCTTTCAAGTTGTAGACATTTATATTTATTGCTCTATCAATTTATTATGCATGGACTTTGCTTGATTTGATTATTATTTCACTACTAAGGTTTTTTACATAGGTATCGATACACAAATAAGTATTACGTATATCTTATGAAAACTTTATATATGTATATCAAAAAAAATATCTAGCAATAACATTTTTGCAGGTGGTAATGTCTTAATAGGTTAACAAAATAAACTCTCTTACTGGGCCTTGGCTGGCAACATTTCTCGTTAGAAAAAAATAATTTGGTCAGACATGCCGGTTATTTTAATCTTTAGATCCGTTGTTTACTCCTAATATGTATTAATTCGATTTAAACTGTAATACCATTGATTAGGTTTCGAAATCGAACGAGGGAAGCTTATGAGTGTACCGTTAGCACTTACGGAGTTTGTTTGCTATAACACGGTCGTTAAGCGATGTGTAATATTCAGCTACCTGTAATCGCTGCCGATACATTTACGTGGTGTGTAGTGTAGATTTAATAGCAAGGGTTAAACGCTTGATAAATTTTAAAAATATGATGTTGCTTTTAAATAGCAGTGGTAGCCGAGTGGTCGAATGCACGCCTTGCAAATCAAAGTGTGCAGGTTCAAACCCCGGCTCGCACCTTTGGGTTTATGTGTGAATCTCATTTTCATCCGAGATTACCACATGCTATGAAACGGTGAAGGAAAACATCGTGAGGAAACCTGCACGTCTATAGAAAGGCGTGTGACGTTCACCAAACCGCACTGGGCCAGCGTGGTGAACTATAGCCCAAAAATCACCCTCGTATTGAGGGAGAATGTGCCCGGTATAATGACAATAGGCTCGCCCCCTATTACATTGGGACCAAAAATACATCGGCGAAGTGTGGGCGCACTACGGTGCACCTCTGCCTACCCATTCCGGGAATACAGGCGTGATGATGTATTATTATGATGTTGCTTTTTTAATTTTGTAGGAAACTATTGGATTTCATTTTCTTAGCCTAGTTGGTAGAACGCCCTTGAAGGCAGGAGGTGCAAGTTCAAAACAAGAACCGCACATCTGGCATGTTCGGAATTCACGTGCAATTGTGTTTTTTAATAATATTACCACTTGCCTGAAACCTGCACGTCTTTAGTAAGGCGTGTGAAGTTCACCAAACCGGACTAAGCCAGCACCACGCAGTATTGAGTAGGAATGTTCCCGGTATAATGGCAATAGGTTCGCTCTCTATTATATTGGGACCAAAATACATCGACAAAATGTTGGTGCACTGCAGTACACGTATGCATACCCATTCTGGGAATACAGGCGCGATGGTGATGATGAATAATCTTGTTAGTAACCTTACTTTTGTTCAAGCCTAGTCACTTACCGAGCTAATACAGTTGGCGTATGACATCATAGTTCCAGTATCCACATCTGGTGAGCTAATGAACGTTTAGTGTAACGCTTTTAACCTAATAGCCAGACTCTAAGACAAAGACTTAACAATAAGTGCCGGACCGGGCCTATTCTGAATATGAAGTTGAGTCCGAACGAAGGTAAATTTTTGGCCGAAGCCGAACCTGTCGGTTTAATAACCCGATTAAATTCATTTCAAGATATGCAAAAAGTGAATAAAATAATAGAATTACTTAGCTATTTATTCATTTTTTATAGCCTTTCTATGTTCCACTCCTGGGCAAAAGCCTCCCCTTTACTTCTCCACACATCTCAGTACTGGGCTATTATATGACTTAATAAAAAAAAAATACTGGAGGTGGGCCGGACAACGCTGTTTAACCCTCGCCCCTCGTACGATGCCATCCATTGCGTTTTCGCGCATTCGTAAAAGTTCGATCAAGTTCGGAACTTTCTAGAAACCTTTGGCTTGGGCCAATACTTCGGCCTATTTTGCCCGAAGTCGAATATTTGGCCGAAGCTTCGGTCGGACACTAATATGAAGTGAATTTCTCAAAATAATTTTATACGTAACAGGTACAGTAAGTTTTACATTTACGTGCGTGTTCACCTGGGCCTAACCTGTACGCGACTGACTGACTGTGGGGGCATGGGTTAATTCTCCAGCTCTTGCCGTGTAGTAGCAGCTACATACAGGAATAGGATATATGAAGAAACGTGATACTACGAACTGAAATAGCATGACATCAGACAAAAAGGTTATGTTTCTTGTTTTGCGCGACCGAAAAAACGTCAAGGAAAATGTGCGTATCGTTTCCGACACGTACTTATGACAGAAAACGATTTCAATTGCTATAGATATTGATTTAAAGCGACAAATGCCAAATATTCGTGCCGTTGCCACAGTTTCAAACTCAACAAACACGCCAAATAAAATGTACACGGCATTTTTTTGTATTTATCGATACAATATCACAGTTTTCATGATATATCGCATACGATCACGCTGCCGGCGTTCCGCATAACTTAATTGGAAACCACTAACATGGGTAGCATACCGCAAAAGTTTTACACGGAGATAATTGAAAAAGTAACTGAAGCGATAGTAGTTTAAGTATTTCAAGCATTTACTGAAACTACATAAGACAAATCTGCTAACCATTCCGACAATGCATGGCATAACTTTTTTGTCTATACATATACATACAATACATACATACATACAAATAAATAAAATTGGAGTGTCTGTTTGTAATATCAAAATAACAATTATTTACCAAATGCGTATGAAAGTATATACGATACCTGTAACGAAAACGCAATTTTAATTTTTTGTCTGTCTGTCTGTCTGTCTGTTTGTTTGAGGTAAACTTCTAAACGGCTGAACCGATTTCAATGGGACTTTCACTGACAGATAGCTGACGTTCTAAGGCGTAACTTAGGCTTTAATTTTAGAAAAAGCATTAGGGTTCCGCGGGAAAAACATAATACCCATATTTCCGGGTAATCTCCCTAAAGTCCACGCGGGCGAACTCGCGGGCACAGCTAGTTATTGAATAAAATTGTTGACAGTCTCGTACCCTGCGGCATGCCTATATTACAACACGGAATATAATTTCTAATAACTTTTTCAGTAAACAAGTCAATAGTATATTTGAAAGGGTTTAACTGTAAATAATTGACACGATTAATGATTAAGTTAAAATGAAAACAAGTGTACACATCGGCTCACAGGCTTTTATTCGTTCTTAAATATTTTGAATTCCTTGGCTACGGTGAATTACTTTTCTAAAGTATCAGACATATTCCAAGATGATTCTGTAAATTATTGGAGTCTTATTCGTTGTCATTTAGTGAAATAGACAAACAATAAACAAAAACCGCTAACAATTATTATGGGAAACGGTACCTTAGACGCGTTGTATTAAAATGTGGGACGACTCTCATTATGCCCACGTCAGGTGGGTTAGTGCGAAGCACTTAGTTACAACACGATGGCGTTTTAAATCAGTCTGTTTAAATTACTCTTCTAGAACCAGTCCTGTAACCAAACACGTATACATCAAGTGTAGGTATTTGGAATAGTCGGTCGAACCAGGCGTTAGTTTGCGAATAAAAAAAACATTTTTGAGTCATCATATTCTAATGTAATTTTATTATTTCATGTAACTCGCTTGGAAAGAGAAGATATCAATAAAACTATTTAACAGTCTATATTTATATGTGGCCTTTGAATATATGTGCAATACGACACTAAACAAACTGAAACTAATCTTAATGAAAAATTCCGCGCGTCATTCTCCAGGATTGTTAAAGACCTTATATCCGCTATCATAAACCGTAGGAGGCATACTAACGTGAATCCTAGATATTGAGCAGTTGCGAGTTGCAATAGTATCACCAAATATTTAGCCTGCTGGCTCAATATTTTTTATCGAACAAGTAGATAAGTTACATTCGAAATGTTTTGTGTTTTCCTTTGATTAATCACAGAGTTCATTGAGACAATAATTCTTGTTTTCACTAAGACCCAGAGGTCTTTAATATTTAGCCATTATTTAGGGATCTCCGGGACTTAGGGAAAACAAGAATTATTTTCTCAGTGAACTCCACGATTAAAGCAAAGGAAAACATAAGACATTTCGAAATAACCCATTCACTTGTTCTACAAAAAATATTTTCATTAAACCGATCACAGTTATTGTTGCGTAAAATTGTCAAATCGTGCTTGAAAATACTATTATCTCGGTAATAATGTAACATCATCATCCGTGCGCTACTATCATTGAAATGCATTGTACTTTATCTATTACATGAATTAATTAACTGTTGTGACAGTTATCTATGATAATTTGTAACGGCCCTTCCTTGCATAATATATACGATAAAACAAAGTTTGCAGGTAATTTAATGGTTTACTGTGAATCTATTTGAGTTATACAAAGTTTTACATAAATGTTCTCATTATTTATTTTTAGGGTTCCGTGCACAAAGGGTAAAACGGGAACCCTATTACTAAGACTTCACTGTCCATCCGTCCGTCCGTCTGTCACCAGTCTGTATCTCATGAACCGTGATAGTTAGACAGTTGAAATTTGAACAGATGATGTATTTCTGTTGCCGCTATTACAACAAATACTAAAAAACAGAATAAAATAAATATTTAAGGGGGCTCCCATACAACAAACGTTATTTTTTTGTCGTTTTTATAGATAATGGTACGGAACCCTTCGTGCGCGAGTCCGACTCGCACTTGGCCGATTTATTTTAGTACTAAGGCCGCCACACATTCCCACTACCGTTGCTCTAGTAAGCCAGGATCTACAAACGTATCAATGAGTCTCAGGGTAAGGATAATTTATTTCAAAGACACCCATACGAATTTAATAGAAAGGGGTAGGTTAAGTTTGAGGAAAAATGCCCTTATTATAGTCTAATAGTAAAAAAATGTGTTCAATGCATATTACGTCTTATTTTTACTTTAAGTACATGGGTGTCGATTCTATTATTAGTTTACTGAGCTAACTGCAAAGTAAAGCGTAATCTCTTCTTACTTACAACCGTAATGTATGAGCAGGATGACAACATTTTAAGTACTGTCAAATGTAGTTGTAGTGTCTGTACATCAGTAGCCAAGACTAGGCTTTTGTCACAGAATATGTTGATTATATCTCTTTATCTCGTATGAAATAAGACAGAGAACGACCGAGCCAATCCGTGACAGAGGTCTTGTCTTGACATGCGTGCTAACACACAGATCCTACCTAGTTTATTTCTATGTTTAAAATTAAAATGCTGTCCACAGACGGCATGGTGAAACATCCTTCCGTTGTTTTTAACTCTATTCGCGTTGTATCGCTTCGATATTTGGTGTCAATAACTACTCCAGCCACATAATAAGTGATTATTGATGATGTTAACGTGAACATATTCTTTAAAGAATATTTACCTTATGTTCAATGATATTCTAGTAAACAGATATGTTATGAGCGCGCACTAGTGAAGACTCGAGTACATCCTAATTAGGACGTGTAGTCTTTAGTCTATGTCACGCATGGCGACGAGCGACAGGGTTTCTTACTAGCTATCTCTTTTTTCTCGTTGGTTTTATCAAGCCATCTCTATTGCACATTTCTACGTGTTGTGAAATGTAAAATGAATGAAAAGTGTGTATGTGTGCTGCCGCTGTTACGGGGAACACTTTTTTCGGTTGTTTTGTGCGTGTATAACATATCTGTTTAGAATATCATTGCTTATGTTAAAATATTATAAAGTTATAAACTTTAATTGTTTCCCGTTAGCAATAATTATTAACATATTTATAATTAAAATAACTCAAAGTACGTAACCCAGCAGGATTTCGTCAATATTTCTAACGCTCGTCGTCATTTTGATGCTATCAGGTACCGAAATAGTGGTTGCCTAATACATTGTATGTAACATTAGTTTATTAACTAAACAAAAGGAAGCTGTCATGGCAACAGCTTTTTTATAGAAACCCGGGATTTATTTTTGGACAGAGCAGTTATGTTCAATCTGATATAAAATAAAGTTCAAAACGAAACATTCATATAATAAACAATAATATAATATTGCTGCCGTCGGAATAAGTTTTAATTCATACATATTATAGATTTACTACTCGAAATTTGTGGGATTTAATATGAATCTCCAGAGAATAATTATATTACATAGATTTTAATTTTAGTGTCCAATTTAAGAAATTTCAACGGCACCCACTTGTTGGGTTTGGTAACGAATTTCCTAAGAATTCGCTTCTTTTAATTAAAGTCGACAAATAATTTAGTTTTTACCTACAAACTGCGACTGAACCCAATACGAAGGTGTTAAAAATATTTCCGTCTTGCTTATACAATACGACTAAGAAAAAGACGACAATACACAGTTGAGTGCAGTTTAGTTTGTTGTTCATAAAATCATCATTGGCTATTATACAATTAGTAAACCTTTGCCTATTAGCTCTACCATGCGTTTATATGTTCACTAGAAGACGCTAGAGTCTAATTAAACGACTGACAAATAACACATAAAAATACTATTTTCTAGTTTTAATTAAATATCAACTCTAGCTAGCATATGTATACAATATATCTACTCTATTTGTAGAGCCAATTTTAAAACTATTACCATCTAAAAATGTCACGACACGATATGCAACTCTACCTATTATAGTATTGCATATTTAGATCGTGTCTTGTTTTACATTTCAGTTTTATTAGCACTTGCATATGTAAACCGCAACTAGGGCGGCTGGCATCCGCAGTCTACGCGTGAAATCGACTCAGCAAACATTCGATTCCGATGCAAATCGTCTGCGAGCATTTGAGTGAAAATGCGTGCTAGTGATGTTTACATAAATCCTAACACGTTTAACATATACAGCGGAATCGATTGTAAAACCTCAACATACCAACTCCTTTACGTTTTTATGAAATTAGAAACAAACTACTTAGTAAACATTAAAATCGAAGTAACCTCTTACTTAAAACTGATGGGCAAGGCGGAATGTTAACTTCATTGTGCATAACAAAAATTCCATTAAACATTGAGACATGTACAGTGTTTTTGTAACAACTGTATACTTTGTATCTGCGAGTTAACAACAGAAAATACTTTTTATATCACGAAATGTTTTGAAAGTACAATTGTTAGTATAGTATTAAGTAACGCATTTTTTTTACAAAGTATGTTCTATTAAACAGGTTTCGGTCGGTCGACGTTATAAAAATTGTACAAAATACTATTGAACATTTCTGCAATGTTCATAGCTTAGTTCGAAATACGTCTGCCGGTAAAATTATAGGTAACATGATTGATAGGGTCAGATGCATGCGAACTAAATCCTAGAAACTAAATTACAGTACTAAGAAATCCAAAATGTCAGCAATTAATTTTAACACTGTAAATTACTGTAATTAGTACAATAATTAAATAATACTTACACAATAAACAATCCAAGCAGCGCTAGTATCGATTCAGTATTTATCCGATTTGAGTATCGTGTGTCAAGTTTAAATCCGATTACACAACACTGGCCACTTATTTTTTTTTAAGTAACAAGAATAAAAAGACAGTTCAAATTTGAAATTAGAATTGAAATAGCACCTTCCGAGAGCGCGCGTGCGTTTTCAATAAACGCGAGGGCGACCACACAACAGTGAGGCTACTTTCGAACTGAGACTGCTCACTGCGGGCTGAGACTTCGGCCGGTTCGTTGCTAAGGAATGCCGTACTGCAAGTCGGCTATTTTTCTCCACATAATATAACTCGATGGCAAATAAAATACCTACAAGACTCACTGATTTGCCTCCAGTCATAACTATTGTGTATCTATTGTGACGCTGAGACATAATTAATGGTTCGTTTTTGCTAGGAGCATTGATTATGCTATTATTTGAGTATGACTATTCATACTCAAATAATAGCGAGAGAGATCGGAGATCCGTGTCTACTCTATAGTAGACACGGATCTCCGTCAGGCCTATTATTTTGAAGATACCGTTATAGGTGTGTGCTAATTGTCAAAATGATGGCAATGGACTGTACAAATACTGAATGTAGGCGTTTAAAACATCTGGTGCTCGAAGACGAGTATTTCAAATTGTTACGGATGAATTATTTTAAGTTGTTACCAAATGTTTAATGCTCCAAGTAGCTATCATCACTTTCAGTTAAACTAAAATTTAATTTATTTACAAATTAATTACAATTAAAAAGTAAAATTAAAAAGAAGTATTATTGCGACTCTCTTTCAGTATTGCAATATTACCACAAGTAATTTACTGACCACGTCGAAACCTAAACGGTAATTATAATAAATTAAGCAATGATATTAATAAGTATAAATATTTAAATGTGATAGAAATAAGTAAAAAACATGTACTGAAATTGGTCTCATTGACGCCATCATCGTCTAATCTGGTAAACGTCAAAGTAACACACAAAATTAGACGTGTGAAACAGTGTCAGATATTAGAAAAGTTTTCAGTTGAGTATAATACCTACACTCAATAGATTTTTTTGAGAACTAAAGTGTTCTGTAATGTTATCGCAAATTGATCATAACTTTCTGTAAATGCTAGTGTTAAAGTATTCAAGTAAACCTTCCAGAGATTCATTTCAAAACACTTGCCTTAATAACCTTAAAATGTTGCCACGCTGTGAAATGGAGATACGAGCGCTAATGCGAGTAACGTTCATGTTTTTCCTAAAAAGGAAGGTAGCGGGACTTTTTCCTGTATCGAAGCGAGTCTCGGGATTCTCAGGCACGCGGCAGTGTAATCCGGACACGTGTGCATGTGGGTGCATCCAGTATTTTCTAAACAGGTTGGGTAACATTAAAAAGCCTATAGGGTTGCCAAGTCTATCTGTCCATATTTATACCGGATGTGTCAGAATATCGATATAAAATTTCAGGTACATATACACTTACTAAAGGCAGACAATATTTAAAATCGTAGTTTGTGAGTTATATACCCTTGAGTATATGACACTAGTACCGTGTTGTGGCCTTGGAGCACACTCATGACCCTATTTAACAATGCCGACCAGGTACTTCTACGAGGGGCGACTTCTAACAATCCCAACTGCACTGCGGTGCCCCTCTGCCTACCCCTTCAGGGAATACAGGCGTGATGATGTATTTATACTATTCTTGTGTACCCAATTGTTAGTATTCAAGTATACAAACGGTAAAGTATTATTGCGGACTTTTGATACAGATATGTTGAATGGGTGGGTACATGTTTAGATACTTACATCACTTTATATTGCATATCAATTCAGATAGCACGTACTCAATGATAAGCCTTGCGTCACAAAATATGTCGTACCGAATCACTCTCTCACCTTCGCAATTCATACACGAGAAAGAGAAAAAAAAAACAAATTTTGTCTTGTCACATCCGACTTGTGCTACAAATACAGTAGTTAAGTTAAATAAAATAAAGATGGAATATATGCAATCATGATGAATCCTTATAGTCTAGTAAACTGTAACTAACTGAATGTAGTTCAAAATACAGTAGAGTGCAGTAAATTACGCAAAGATAGTTTCCAAAGTGTCTTGCGGAAGCAAATTCGTCTCTGTAATGTCACAAAAACTATTTGCTTCGTAGAAGTAGAGTCGGAATTGTAATTGAAACGCTGATGAATCTAGATTTCTTAACAGTCAACTGCATTAGCTATCGTATCAAGCGGACATAAAAATTCAAACAGTGTTCGTATCAAGTGATTGCCGGCGTTTGCCTTTATAAGTCATTGAATGTAATTACCACTTCATTAAGGTTAAGGAAAATGTTGAATCCTGTGTGCTCTAACAGTACCAAGCAAGAAAAACTTGTCATTTTGGATGTGTAACTAAGATACAGATTGATAATAAATAGGTGTACAGAACTTCTGATTTGGTTTATTACCTATATGAAATATCAGAATCAGAAATTATTATCTATAGAAATGTAAAGTACGTAATAATTGTCGACAATAAAATGTATAAATAATAATTGTTTCTCTCCTTTAATGAAATAAATGTAATGAATGGCTACACCAGCGATTAGTATTCTGCCAGTGTGAACAAAAAGGTGATGAAAATTGCGGATGAATCCCAGAAATCAGTCAGATATTTTATTTAGATACTGCCACTTTTCCCAGTTGTCAGATAATCATTTGATTCAGGCTGGAATTAGTACAATAGAGAGCCCGCTGTAGGTAGTATAGTTTTTTGAAAGCAAATATCGAAGTTCACCATGATACAAAAAGGATATCGCGAAGTAATGCTGCAGTTATGTCTCATTTAGAGAGGTTTAATATCTTTCAGTCGTTCGTTATGAAATTGTATTTTTTGCAGAGTAAATAACGCCTAGTATCTGTTGTGTAAGGCCATTACACTAAAGAGAAACACCTAGCACTCACCGAGGCGAACGACCTCGATGACTAGAAGCCTATGCAGTAATATATTATGTACTAGCTGTGCCCGCGGGATCGTCCGCGTATAATTTAGAAACCCTAATTCATTGTATATTAAAATAAATTAGCTAAAGCTTATCCTTATAATATAATTTATCTGCCAGTGAAAGTCTCGTCCAAATTGGTCCTGCCGTTTCGAAGATTACCCGAAACAAACCAACAGATAAATGTTTTAAAAATTAAAATGAGTTTTTTATATACTCTCATATACAATTGGTAAAAAGTAGAGAACTATTATTACCTTTTGTATATTGACGATTCATAACTGCCTGTATTGGTTTATTTTAATAAAAAGTTTCTGATTCTGATTCTGCAGTTTCTTGATCTTACGAACAGACACTTCAATATAGTGTTATTTATTTGTATCTATAGATTATTTTACACTAATGGATTATAACAAATTCAAAAAAATACCACTATAATAGAAAGTAGGATAGAAATTATATCTTTTATTAACTAAAAGATAAATATTAGTTTTAGACAACTCTTAATATCCAGCGCAAAAAAAGGTGCGCCAAAACCAAAGTGAACTGTATTAACTCATAGAAAAAGTATATTTTTCAATGAAATTTAATAAATGGCGCGTGACTTTTATCGTATACATTAGTAGTAAATTTAAAAAAAAAAACTGTCAAGTGAATTAATTGGCCTCAAGATCCAACTTCCTATTTAAAAACACTTATTATTTCATAATTCCAACAATAATTATTTCGGCGCTGTCAGCTCTACCATTTAATAGGAAAGTAATTCTTATTTTCTGGTCGCTTGATATGATGATTTCGCGTGAAATTTAATTATAAATTTATCGGTTTCAGTAAACTGTACAGTACGGACGCGTTCACTTTGTTATTATGTGTAGGGTGAGGAGCTCTATTCCCACGGTATATCAAAACTGGAAACAAAAACGGTCATTTGTAGATAAATCGTTATTTCTTCTAAGTAAAAGCGTTATTTTTATTTAAGTAGGTGTAATTAAGTAGTAAATATATTTTGTCAAGAGAATGTCATCATATTTTCTGGTCTATTTATATATTTCTCAAAATCTTTTCTATAGTGGTTTTTTTGAAACTATACACACGGAATTAGAATTTTGCGACTAGTTATATATATTTAATTATTTTTATATAAGAAGGCCTTGTAAATAGAAATTATTAACATATTTGAAAATAATATTAAATAATGTTCCGTATACACTCAATTTGTTAGGGTTTCGTACCCAAAGGGTAAAATTGAACCCTATTACTTAGACTTCACTGTCCGTCCATCCGTACATCCGTCTGTCCGTCCGTCTGTCACCAGGCTGTATCTCATGATCCGTAATAGTTAGAGAGTTGAAATTTTCACAGATGATGTATTTCAGTTGTCGCTATAACAACAAATACACATTAAAATAAATATTTAAGGGGGCTCCCATGTAACAAACGTGATTTATTTGCTGTTTTTATAGATAATGGTACGGAACCCTTCGTGCACGAGTCCAACTCGCACTTGGCCGGTTTTTATTACATTTAAAGTCCCCATATTTATCTAAATTACAATGTGGAATCTAGTTAATGTGAAAATACGCTACAGGGCTCCTTACCTTACTCTTTCTTTTTATATCCACGTAACAAAGTTACGTAATGGACAATTTACAGTTATTGATACTTCACTAATTCAGTTTGTAACGTTGCATTAGACAGTATAATTACCGAAATTAATTAAGGCTCTTATTACACGGATCGGTTCACATTCTATATCGTAATAGTTTAGTATACATAAACGATTACTCAATATACTATGAAGGTATGTATATGACCCTATATCTACCTACTAATTATTCACAACATTTTACAATTACAAAATAAAAGCAAATAGAAAATAAATATAAAATATGTAAAAAAATGGCCTATGCGGAAGCGTACTCAAGATACTGCTGCCCGACACCTGAAGCGAGATTTTTTACAACAGAATCAGCACCATTTTATCGACCACTTACGCAAATTACGTTTCCGGCAGCCAGAGGATCGAAAAAAAACCAAAAATTATTTAATACTAATTTAATTAAAATAAAATTACAATTATAATAAGTGAAACCTATTCGATGCTAGAATTAGGAATGCGTTAATACATAAAATAAAATGGTCAATTGGAGTTCATCGTATTTCGCTGAGTCGGCCGGCTCGTGTCTTCGGACGTCATCGATGCTGTTTCTATGCGCCGGCTAATAACTTGAAGGTGATGCAGCGTCGGCGATTTACGTTAAGAGGCAGTACTTAACACGCATTTTTATGTCAATATTTATAATTGCATTTTCTTCTGTGCGAAGATTAAACCACAGAACATAAAAACACTGCTATCGGTTATCCTACAATCCGACACCTCGTGTGAGCGTTTCTAAACATACAATAATCTACGTTCCGTAACTACGGACAGTTGGCATTACCGTGTGAGTAGGGCCTTTTACGACTTTCATGAAATCATAATTGTTGCTTGTAAAGTGACGATCGAGTATGTCGGCCACGGTTAACTTATACACGAAACAAAAACTGGTATTGTTCAATGTCAAAAATAGTTACGTGTGTAAATGTAATAAACTGGGTCAAAAAACTGTATGTTATAGTAATTTTAATTAACTATACCGTTTATTTATTGCCAGTCATATCGAATCGTTTAATTTTACGAAAATATAGTACAAGTCAATTTAAACTTTAGTTCATTACTATTACACGGAACCAACTCAAACAATAGCGGAAGTAACTTTAGCGTTTAATTGTGTTAAGTGCCTAATTAATTAGTAAAATATAAAATAGTTTACGTATGAATTCCATATAAATTAAACTAATTAAAACTTACACTGACACTTAATTTTTTAAAACTTTTTGACATTTACGCTCTGAACATGGTGGGGCGAGCGAATTAACTTGTATTTTTGATACATAAAGTACATAAAGATAAAGTCTGTGGCAAAAAAACACACGACTGAATTTGCTCGCGTCTCGGTGACATTTCATTGAAAAATGTGCTTATGCTGCGAGTTTACACAGTTCATTTTAATATTGCCAAAAGTTGCTCTCACGTTTTGACCTGTGAGCCCTAGTCATTATACTTTCATGAATAACAAACGCGATAATCACTGCTCGAAAATATACACAAACGTATACGAAATTCAGGCCTTGAAAGCAACTAAAATACTGTTCTACCTAGTTTTATTAATGATTGTTCATAATTACCTTGATGAAGTAATTCTAGCATTGCCTATTACTGAGTTTCTTAATACCCGAGTACATGTTACAAGTTAAACGGCCCTCTTGCATGACTTTTCACTTTGCATAATTGAGAATGAAATTTATTAACACGTTGGCTGATAAGCCAGTTTTCATGTAATTATAAACTGTGCGCAGCCAGGTTGATTAGGCCCAGTGGGAGTATTTTTGACGGTGAAATAGCACGATTTTTGCGGACGCACAGGCAGAAAGGTATTCACAAGGCTATTAAAACCTAGTGTAGTGGCTACCGTGTTAGCTATGTACATATCCTATAGTATTTTTTAATGGTAAACAGATATTTTGGCTTCACTGAGGGTTGGTGAATTTCACACGACTTTCTTTAGATGTTTTCTTTGATTTTTCTTGCGATGGTTTCCATATTCATAACTCAAAATTCAAATCCCTCTACGAACCATTTAAAATGACATTGAACAACTCCTACCTGCACACAATTTGAAATAATATCTAGACTAAACTAAATATGTTTGACCTCAATTTAAATAGAAACAATACACATTATTGATTGCAAAATAAATCAAACCAATAAAAAATTAACCGGCCTTTACAACGGTCGGCATCCATCGTGATAAAAGGAGATTAATCACAACACAAATAGAGATTGATAGGTCGACATCTCGGTATGAAATATGATGGGGAGCGCTATTCCAATTTGGCTCCCGTTATAGAGGCTTCGGCATGCAAATTGCCCGCTGATAATATGGCAAATGAAGCGTGAACCACGATGTGTGGGTTAATTCACAAGATACCTGCCCCGGCCAAGATGACTATCTACAAAAGTATGTTTGTATCGCAGTTATCCGCCAACAATATAAATAAGTCGGTGCCAATTCATGTGTGTATTTGCCTAATCTGACGTAGATTGGCACCTACTCCAAATGTAATTAAGTATAAGGTTATTTTTTGTAGCTTTTTAGTGCACCTAGGTTTTTGAAGTCAGTTTTGTTTATTGTTAAAAATATTTTTTACCTTCATCGCTCATTATATTCATACTTACTGTGTATTTATTGAATTTGTTAATGCTATTTACTTGACACTGAGAAGTACCTGCTAATTACGTGAAGAAACATACAAACCTATCTCATTAATTGTAATTCATGATTCCATTATGTTAATTTCGCAAAAGAAGATATACCTACTCGTAGATCGCGTGATTTACGTAATTTCTATACATTTTGGAATTAAAAATTCTAAAAGTGCTGCTGCTGAATGTATTGAATTGGTTTTCTATAAATCTTTAGTTGAATTCGGATACTTACTGTTTTATATAATTCAATATATACATTTTCATATTTTAGAAAGTAAAATAGGTGTTAGGCCAATTAAAAACGTGACATTTGCGAAAGTTTAAAACTGTATTGCAATGTTTTCTTGGCTACTTATCTTTACTCTTTTATGAGTGTGTATTTATTTACTCCAATTCACCCAGAAGCGACACTGATTAGTATCGCTGTAAGAGATGCTTGCACAACCACAGACCCTATAAGTATCTGTACTTAGATCGTTTTATTGCCTTCCGACGCACGAGTTGGCCTGACCAGTTTTATGATCTGTAACGCAACTCGTGCGTTCCAACGAGTAAGTTAGTAAAACATTTTTTATAGAGAGTATGTATTTGTTTATAGATGGATGGTTCCTTATACTCGTACCTTCAGTCAATAAAATAATTTTCGATTAAAAACAAAAATATATAAAAAAAAAACAATTCTCTTTTGCCCTAAATTAAACAACTGACGTAAGTACTTTAAATAGTTTTCTATATATCTATTATCGGTATTTAGTATCAGGTTAATTCCTGACCCATTGCATAAAATTATTGCAGCCACCATCTAGCGTGAAACACGCTTAAAACTCCTAGAAAAATGTCTAGCCGATATCAGGACTCCGGTAAATCGGAAACTCGTGTGAACGGCACTAGCGATAAATTATCGAGCAACCATTTTTATTATGTGAATAGACTATGAGAAACAAAAGAACCAACACCGCGTAACCCTTTACAAGTACAATACTTAATTAACAAACACATTTTTTTAACTGCGTAGGTGTAAGTAACCTAATGCCTCAAGCTTTAGTCACAGTCCGCAAAAGGCCTCCGTAGTAAAACACTATTATTGAACCATTCCATATTAGCAATAGCTAGCTTACTGTCCATAAATTACTGTCTCACCGTGTAAGCTATTTCAGCAATTTAAAGGTAAACTTTAAAAGCAGATAATGCTCTCATTTTTTTAACACGAATTGGACTAAATTTCACAGTGATAAAATATTGCTGCTTTGCCCGAATAAGGCCATGAGATGAACGGTAACATACCTTGTTTAGTATAGTTCAAATTATAATGTTACTAAGTAGTACTAATTTTAATTTTAATTAGTAATAGTACTAGTACCTATGTTAGTAATGGTACTTAAATTTATTAATAGTACTAAGGAGTTAATCATTTGATGAGCTTATGACACATTATAAGTAGTAGCGTCAGTAAGCATGTGGGTCGACCGCATTCGATGTTATCCAACTATCTTGCATGAATTGATTTAATGTTTCATATTCATTGTAGTAATAACATGCCGTGTTTTCTGACCATGTACACGTAATATTATAATTTCTTATTTTACAATAGATGCAACTTCACCCGTGTGGAATTTTGGGATATTATCCGTTAAAATGGGCTTTATTTATTTCCGTGGAACTCTGATTATTTTTCTAAAATAAAAGTAGCACAAGTTCCTCCTTGCAACATTATTTATATCTGCCTGTGAAAGGACCGTCATAGGCGGTCCAACCGTTTCCGAGTAATAGCATATTCGGTATTGGTGGCGCTTCATACGCATTTAATAACAAGCTGTTACTTTGATTTTTTTTTTTATCCGGACCTCTATCGGCCCAGCCCGCGTGCTTACCTCTGATGTGGGGGTCAGAGTTCTTGAAATTAGCCTTAACTTTAGTGTGTGTAAAATATTTTTTCCAGCCTGGATTATTTTATTGAAAATATAAAAAAAAGAAAATTTTTATTTTATTAAAAAATTGTAAAAGTCAAACAGAGACTGCAATATTATTTATTTGTATAGCTAAAATCAGCTAAATTATCCTTAATTCCAGATTAATTGCTAATACTAGTACTTAATACTACTAATACTTAATACTAGCATATGTATAACCATACCATACATGCAAAGATTGAATGTCTGTGGTAAAAGATACGTGAATAATTTCTATTACGTTGCGTTTACGACACCGATAGCATTTCGTTGAAAAATGTGTTTTATTAATCAGCATATACAGTTCATATTGGTATTAGAAAAAATCAAGTGTCACGAGTATGTTTGCTTAAAATGTAAATTTATAGAAATTTCAATTCATAGATTTCTTTTAAGGCTTTTCAAATTAAATTATATTAAAATTTTCTAATTACTAGGCTCGACCCTAGTCCATTGTGTGGTACCCATAGTACAAGTTTTGCTTAGTTTTGGATCATACGATGAGTATGTGTTGTCGATATAATGATAACGTTATTTCGAATACAGACAACTTTAAATTTAAGTTATATTAACTGAAAGTGCAAAACTACTTTGGCACTTATTGTAGGTAAATAATTAAATAGATAATTGTTATAAAAATTTATTAGCAATTAAAGAAACTTTAAAAACATGTTGTAACCGAGTCGTTGTTATAAATAGTATAATTGCCTGGTGCTTAATTTTTTATTAAGTGCATATTATTAATAGGCATCCCTTGAAGTAGAAATTTAATACACTTATCCGTGATTAAACATAAATTAAGTTAGCTTTCGTGGCGCTATCTACCGCCCGGAGACATAACTAACATACTTCTAAAGTAACAAGACCCAATTTTTATGAATAGAGCGAATATTTAACTTTATTATCAATATTAACACTGAGCTCATTGCATTGGACCAAAGTGTATTTTGACGATCGAAACTATTATTCGTAGAAGTGTTTCATTTATAATTTAGTCTGTATTTATATGAAATGTAGAGAACAGTGCACTTTGTGGTACGAGGGTACGCTTGTTTGTTCCTGATTTCGCCGCTAGATGCTCCACTGTGCCGCTGTGTGGCCGGATTCAATATGGCGCCGCCATTCGCCTGTGGAACAGGGCGGGGAGTACAGTCGCCGAATCGACTCTACAATATCTACGCGTATTTTTGACGAAACCGTGTGCTTCGTGACTCGGACGCGGGTGATATTGCGAAATAATCAAGTGTTTCTGTGTTCATCTGTGCCGTTTGTGTTATCATTTGTGCGTAATGGTGATTTTGTGGTGAATAACGTGTAAGGACTTTAGGGTAACAATGTCTAGCAGTTGACATGTTTATCTGTGTCGTGTGTGAAGATTTTCCCTTCGCGTGAGGAGGTGCAGTGCGTTAGTGTGAGCGGTAGCGCGCGTGTGTGCGTGCCGCGGCCGTGGATACGCGAGGATCCAATGATGGATTGCAGTTTCATGGATGTATAGGTAAAAAACGCCCGCAAATTTTTGTTCACTTTTATGTGCGCTCATCCCACTGTGCAGTTTACATTGAACCAAATTGTTTTCGCGTCGGGCCCTGTGATTGCTTTGTTTTAAAACGTAGCAAACTCTTTGTATTGTAGCGCATGTATTATAGCGTAAGGATGTCCCTATCCTCAAATCGATATGGATAATGTGGGTTTTAGCGCGAAAAATCCCTGAGCTTTCCGGTTTTTAGTTTCCTTATCTCGATGAATGAGATCTTTAAGACCTTGAGAAGCATTCGATCTTACGAAATGTTTTCCTCGACTGGTTCATTGTGTAACGTAATGTTTAGATATTGTACGTACCTTGTATTCCTTTTAAATAATCATTTTATTTATGAAAACGGGATACAAAATTAATAATCCAATTAGTTTCCCATAAGACGATGTAGAGAGCCCATAATTTTATAAGCAGTATAATAATCCCATTCGGATTAGGAATACAGAGAGCTTTTATATTAAAAGAGATTCACACTCACGCACAATGTCTTGCATGTATACCATTGAATTTTAATTCATTACATTCATGCGGAGTCGCGCGAGAATATGGTTCCCCTCGCTCTGATCGCTGCCTCTGGTTATCAGCTTACAAAATGTCTATAGCTATCCCACTCTGAAGACCATTGAACACATATAGCCGTCTCTTTTCGGCGCATATTGCGCGTTTTTCTTCTTTTGCCGCGTCATACGCCAGTGTTGAGGCATGATCGTATGGAGTGTTTCAAAAGTGTAGTCGATGAAGGAGTGAATTTTGTATGCGCCGGTCGGGTACGGGTCTCAATTGTAAGCATGGCAGTTTGATCCTAATTGATTTAGATCCTTTGTTTAGGTTGGTTATTAAGGGGGTAGCAGTATTGAGGGTAGCCGCGCAGCTAGGCCGCGCAGTTGGTCGCTAGGTGCCCGCCCGGTTCGCACGTGGTTTTGCGAGGACCATTTCCCGCGAAATCTATTGTTCCCGTTCAGTGCTTGATAACGAGGGAGAAATGGGATTTCACAGCTCAAGGATAGTCTGGTAAAGAGACTGTATTGATCTGTCGTCTGCTTTGCTTATACAGGATGTTTCAGTCCGAAATATTACTTGCACATGAGTATCGGGGATAATCTATAATAAAGTGGCAAAACAGCAAAATCTGTTGAAAATTCAGCAATTTTTTTTTTCGAATTTTGATTAAATTCGTATGAATACGCGAATACTATACATTGAAATTAAACTATTTTACGGATTTTATCGCGTTTAAGAATTCATACTCAATAATTAATTATTAGATTAATAGCAGCCGAAACGTCGGGAAAATAAAATAGTAACTAAACGCGATAAAATCCGTAAAATAGTTTAATTTCAAATTCGTATGAATTTAATCAAAATTAGAAAAAAAAATATTTGCAGTGAATTTTGCTTCGATTGTTTTAAATACTTAAGTATCTCGTAACCATTACAACACTTAATCGTCTCGTCTCTCAGAAATGTAGTTTACATTGTTTTAAGTCTATGAATCTGATTTGAGACCACAACCCAAACGTAGAGTATTTTTTTAAGGCATTTGGAGCTATGATTAGATATAGTATGACTTCGCTCAGCATCTACTTAACAACTGCCCACCGAAATGTAGCCCAAATATTATTTTGGACACATTTACACCCTGCATTTTTCTTATTTTCACTTCGTTACAATAATGATGAAAATAAAAGCTCAAATTATGATTACTCACTTTTGCCGAAAGCGAATTTTTGGCGAAGTTTTTTTTTTCTCCGTTCACAGGCATATGATACAAATACAACACGCTCTATTTCATTCATAAATGAATTACTATATAATAATGACGCATGTAGGTATGTGTAGGGTATCAACTCTAGTGAGTGTCCCTAAGTTATTCATGGTTCTGGACTCGTTATGCAAAGCGAAATGCTGAATTATGCAAATAACAACAATAATGCCTACTTCAAATTTATTATATCTAAGTAATGTCTCTTCTACATACCTATAAAATTGGAGCTTTATTATCTTCGCTTGTAATGGAAACTGTGCACGGAGAAATTGATAATGTTAATCGTTAAATTAGCATAATAAGGAATGAGTTAAATTGATTATAAGGCCATTTTATGTCTTGTAATTTGATTATAATTTCGAATAGGCTATCTGCTCTACATACCAAAACATACCTGTCCACTAAAAGTATGAATTCTTAAAATCGGTAAAATTTTCATAAAAATACATGCACCCACACTTCGCCGATGCATTTTGATACTAATGTAATACCCCTATTGCCATTATGCTGGGAACATTCCTCATCAATTCGAAAGAGATTTGGACCATATTCCACCACAGTGGCTCAGTGCGGGTTGGTAAAGTTCACACGCCTTTATATAGTTCCTCAGTTTGTTTGCAATTATTGGTCCTAAATACTTTATTACCTTATTTGACGGGTAGCGGTATTTTAATTGCACCATAGTATGTACCTAACTATCCAACAAAGTAATTAATAGTATTTATTTGTGCGTTTTATAAATCATGCGAATATGATATTTGATTTCTTTTAAAAAGTTATTTGACATCACAGAAAGAAACCTAGAATAAATTTCCTTAAACAGATTTCCCTTTGATGTTCCCGGAGGCGATTTATAAGAAATGATCTTCATTTCAACCTAACTACTAGCACTTCGTAAGCCGATTTAATGTCAAGAAGTTGAAAGCAAAAATCAAACTCTCAATTTATTTCTGCAGTCTTTGAATTTGCAAAGCTTTATTTCATTTAAGCACCTTTGAAGTCCTTATATAATATTCATTTCCAACTACAAGTCTGTCTCGATTGCTTTATTTTCTACGAAAAGTGCCCGAGTAATCTTCTTAATGTTGTGAGTCTTGTGAGTGAAGGCTCTTTGCTACGTAAATTACTTACTAAAGCTTTTGAAGCAACGTAGAGTGGTTCTTATATAGAAACGTGTACATACTTTGTCGAATCCTTGGTATCATAAGTAGTATTGATATTAATTGATAACTTAAAAAAAATAAACCCTGATCAGCCCATCGATCACTATTTCCTACCGCGTGGGTTTAACTTCGAGAAATCATGTTGTCACTGTCATTCTTACTTTTAAATTATGCTGTGTGAGCGAGACGGGACGGCATGGTGATCGCACCTCTGCGTTTGGACTTATCCGATTAATAGTATTCCTGTATTATCTTCGTCAAATTTCAAGGGTGGTGCTTATTTTATTGAGACTAAACAAACCTCACAAAATGATTTATTTTCTCAAAGTCATACTATAAGCCAGACAGTCATATTTTAGGGGTTGTTTGAGAAGATTATGATACCATAATCTTCTCAAACACACGTCATGTGTATACACACACAAATACCAAAGCTAACAGAACATCTTTTTTTTGTATGTAAATCCGATTATCAACATCAATATTTATATAATATATAACAATTCAACTATTTATGCACACTAACTCGTATTTTCTTTCTTATACTTAACCTGTACAACTGATAAAGTAACAAAGATTTATTCTCTAAATATTAAATATTTTATATCATAAAATTAAGTAAATTATGATACCTAATTAATTAACTTCTATCCGGGCTGTTTTAATAATTTGCCCGATAATGTGCCGCCAAGTTATAACTTAATTCTTACTCGTTAACTCTCTGTATCAGTTCAGTTTACTTATCAATGTCGGCTTTAAGTGAATAATTAATGTAGTCAATCTTATGAACGAATTTAAATTTACTTATTATACTAACTTGTTCACTTAATATTTAGTGGAACTGTATAAGTGTAGTATAAAATTGCTCCATGATTTTATTTCTAAATACTTACATTGACACTGAATGTAAGTAAGAACTAGGTAGAAGTTATTCTTAAAAGCTCGTATATAATATAGTATGTAAAATATTGCCATCGAAATTAAATTAGAATCTATTGCATAGGTATTAATTTATCATAAATTAAATTATTAATATCCAATCATATTTACTCAAGTTCAACAAAGGCCTTCAGATAACGTCATGATTTGCCGTTGAAATGAATTAGATGCAATAAAGATTTCCATAGAGCGGCCCTTAATCTGTTCGGAAAGGCACTAAATTTCCTTTATCCCTTGACATATGGGGTCTGGCCCTCTACTGATTACCGCAATTACTTAGAAACTATTCACGTTAGGATTGGGGATGTATTTATGTATTATGATGTTAAAGGTTTTCGCGGAAAAGACTTTCGGAAGCGTGTTCCGTGTGACATAAACTTCTAGACTCTTCTACAAACGTCAGAACTGACTGAACTGAAAAAATGTACTCTGACGAAGTCTCAAAGTTACCGTCAACTGTGAATACCCCCATATTTATTCCATGCTGAGAAGGAAACATCCAGCTAGACAAGGACGCAGATGGATACATCTAGCTAGATAGTTCTATTGTTTCAAGAAAACAAATGAAAAAAAAAACCGGCCAAGTGCGAGCTGGACTCCCGCACCGAGGCTTCCGTACCTAAACTGTGAAAGTACCGAGCATTAACGAAAAGATAAACTGGATACAGAGACAAACTTAACTTGGTATACCGGTGTCCCCTTTACAAAGTAATTACAAAATAAGTTTGTAATCGTTAACACATTTCTGACAATATGTAAATGTTTTCGGATTTTCGCTTTAGGTACCTACTTAGGCTTCTTGCCAAATTTCATGATTCTAGGTCAACGGAAAGTACCCTATAGGTTTTTGATTCCCGTGCAAATGTACTGAAAATGCAACATAAACCGCCGTACCTTTTGATTGCGTTAACTTAGAAGTTTGATTTTTTTAAGGGCACCAAGAGACCGCAGATTTGTCTCTGTTATAAATTTCAACTTGATAACTTCACGCATTTCTGAGAAAAATGGTCTTGACAGACAGACAGACGGACAACAAAGTGATCACGGTGACAACAGGGTGTTCAACAAAGTGAACAAAGTGATCAGGGTGATAAGGGTTCCGTTTTTTCCTTTTTAGGTACGGAACCCTAGAAATGAGACTAATACGGGAATGGTCTATTGGTCGGTTTGGTTTGCTATCAAAAAGTTCTGAATCAAGTTTGTAGCTCAAACCTTGGTTTTATGTTGGGCTCAGTTATGTATACCTACCACAATATCAAATATACATTATTTCGAAGGAAAAAGAAAGCCGACCCTAATGAAACAAAATCGAATAGAAAGTGAAACAGCTTGGTACTAATAGATAAATGCAAAGTCCGCAGGAGGTCTGCGCCCCCTCATGAGCGACACCCTGCAACCCTTTGGGCGAATGAATTATCTTGGTTATTATTGAAATTGTACTTTGTATTGATATTCATAAAGATGGTTTTTTTTCTGGTAAAAACCACGCTGCAACGCGTTAAATGCACTCGCGCCATCGATAATATTTCGTTGTAAATGTGCTTCTTGTAAATGAGTTTATAATTAAATATTGTATATAAACGTTATTATAATTAAAACGAACTGTTTTGTTATTGGCAAAAAAATGCCGCGTAAGTTTTGGCGAGTCCATGAGCGCAGGGATTTTAGACTTACAAGCTTTTACTGAAATGTACTTTAATAGTATTTTATAATATGGTTGAAAATTAACAAATGTAAAAGCACTACATTCTTCATAGTTTATAAGTGCATAATAATAATTACCCAGTGGTAAATCGAAAATAGGTCCTGTTCTAATTCAACCCCGCTTATGACTTTCGATATTGGAATTAATATTTTAACGTGCACTACATTAGGTACAAAATGTAGTAATAAATCGAAGGAAGCTATAAACTTCAAAGAATTTTATATATATAACTATTTATAGGTTTATTCTCGTGTTAGGTTTCTTCTAAGCAGTTGTCCATATCCAACTATGATCCACTGCATTGCGACTGCATAATCAGGTCAACCTTGTAGGTAGGTTCTAAATGATATACCGCCATAGTTTCTTGAAACTCAAACCAAACTCAAAGCAGTACATAAATCCATCAAGAAAGAAAGCGAGATAAGTTATATAGTTCTTGTGTGTTTCTGAAATAAGGTGGACGCCAACATAGTAGGTGAACTTTGACATATTACTTTATAAATGAAGTATTTTTACAGATGAAACACATAACGACAAATGATACGACCGCTCCATCGAGTTACTATATCAAAGAGGGAGCTTTTTACAAGCTTTATATTAGCTTGCAACGTATTTATACGTCCGGGTGGAATCTTGCAACTGAATTTTAAATCAGTTATCTTTCACCAATTAAGCTGAAATTTGGTATACACGCTTACTTTGGATGACAATGCATGCTTAGCTATGTGACGTCATTCTAATTCCAATATGGCGGATCATCAAAGATGGCGGATCATCCAAGATGGCGGAATAGTTATTTTTTCTGCACAACCACAGTATAGGCATCAAATGAAAGGGCTTGCTGAGGAGAACGCGAAATATAAGGGCAATTAAATAAAAGCTTGTTTTTAAAAAGTTTTTTTAATATAAATTTATTCTAACACCAGACATTTTCACACGTTCAATTTTGTGAGTGACCTTGACATCTACGTTCGTCAGGCACATCAAGAGGTATAAAACTAGACGGCCATGGCCTTAAAGAGACCAATTTTGATGCAATTTTGATTAGATATCTGTATATTAAAATATCCTTGGACCGCTCCATCTGTTTGCATTTGGCATTCATAACAAGAAGCTAAATATTTTTAATTATAAAAAGACCAACTGAAAGAAAATCGAGAAAACTTTTCATTTAATAAGTCTCATCAAATAAAAGCGAACGCGAAAGCTTAAGCCATTAATATTCATTAGCTTTTGAAAGACTTATTTTTAACAATTCCTTCAATGCAAATGTAAACTAAATACCTAGTTTAGTATTTTTATGTATATATTCACATCTTTTTTATTTATCGAGCAACTAAATTATTATTGCTATGGTTTCTTTTTACATAAGAATGCTTTATAAACTACTGGATTTAACTCTACAACAGCGAGGATGGGTTCATTTCTTTGAAATGAATGTTCTAGTTCCGTCTCTTACACTACTGGGAAGCGGGGATTTAACTAGCTACGGTTCTTTAGATATTTTTCTTTAAAACGCGTGCCAAAACATTGTAAAGTTGGTGTATTATACAAGGTGTTAAAACGTCGAAAGAATTTTAACATTATTTTATAGAAGACACTAATATGTTTCTATTCGCACGCTAACGCCGGCTACCCGATCATTACGGGTTCAACGGGAAGCGATGTGCACGCAGTGTACGCAATGTACTGCACATTTGGCGATTTTAAAGCAGTTATTTAAAAAAAATCATAAGCCCGCGCATCGATCCGGTTGTGGCTTATAAGAAAAAAACCGTTAGCCTTTACAAAATAAATTATTTGAATTTGACTTTATGGAAGTGTTCACTCAAACTGAACTCCCGTAAACCGACAGTTCGTGTATATAGACCCTAAGTGCACCAAGAAGTATTAAATGATTACAGATTGATTTTCAACTGTCATTAAAGTTGATATTAATCATTTATGGAGGCATTGAGCACTCGTGTGGGCAGTGGTATTAACATATTTGCTTCGATTTAGTTGAAATAGCGCCTTCGGAGTGCGTCTAGATAATTTTAAACGCAATCTATAGACTTACTGTTTGTTTTTTAATCCTTTATTTGAATCATTCAGGAATGTTCGTATTTGAAGTCGTATATATAGGTTACATTTAGGGTACCTATAGGTTACATTTAGTAAAAAATATTATTTCATGAATCTAAGTTACATTATAAGTCTATAACTACTTCTCCATACAACTACTTCTATCGATAAATTCCTTAGTAAGAAGTATGGAAGGCGGAATATTAAAAATAGACAAAGCGCGCACGTGTCTGAAGACAATAAAAAGGAGGGTTGTCACAAGCGATAAAATCGGGGTTGCTACTAAGAATTTTTTTACAAATGTAATACCATATCCACTTTTCGCGACAACCCTAGTTGGGAGCGCGGTGCGAATCGCTTTATTCATGTGATGCGGTCACATCGAGTCTTGTTTCCTGTCGGTTTATGTTAATAGTTAACAATACAATTGCATCGTTTTATTACATGAAGTATCCCTATGTATTTATTGATAAACATGTTTAACTTTCATTGTGGAATGAACTTTAGACAGACACTTTATCGTCTTTTAAAATATGTCTACATAATAGCAGTGGTAGCCGAGTGGTCGAACGCACGCCTTACAATCAAAGTGTGCAGGTTCAAACCCCGGCTCGCACCTCTGGGGATTTATGTGCGAATCTCATTTTCATCCGAGATTATCCCTTGCTATGAAACAGTGAAGGAAAACATAGTGAGGAAACCTGCACGTCTGAGGGAACTTGACTAGTTCTTAGAAGATGTGTGAAGTCTGCCAACCCGTACCGGGCCAGCGTCGTGGACTATGGCCTGAATCCCCCTCGCATTGAGGGGGGCCCGTGCCCAGCAGTGGGACGTTAAAAAGGGCTGTATTACCTTATTACTACACTCAGTTTTTTCTTTTGATACTTCTGTGCAGGAGTGTCAATTCACGAAACCCGGATTTTCTCAATCTAGGTCTGATCCGGTAGTACAGAATTAAAAAAAAGAAAAGTGCAAGTCCGGTGCATATAAAGAAAATAATGTAACTTGACAATTTTTAACTAATAATGTAACTTGTCTATACGAAATAAATTATTTGATTTTGACTTTGAAATCTTGTGTGTGATTATGCCTATACTTTTTTTGGTTCTATATTGCTTAATACGGTTATTTCGGGTAAGAAGAATTGTTTGTATAGGAACAATATTTTATGTATTTTCAAATATAGAAACGTTCACATTTTATTGGTTAGGTTGGGACCACACTCAACTAAGGTGTACGGGGTTCTTTCCACACCAAGGTCATTATTCTAATGACGTAAACTCACATCTAACATAATAATGTATCTTAGTTGGAGGGGCTAACGAGGCTACTAGTTATGCGATATTATCTTTTAGAATAATAAACTAATATTATACTTTCGAAATTATTTATTATTTTTTTATAAACGTACCTAATACCTTTCCATTCAATTTGATCAACTCAGCTGGCATACCTAACATAAAAGAGTTAGAAGTAAATCTAGCGTCCCTGCAGCGCTTTAGAGAAAGAATTACGTAGAGACTCCGCTGAGTCACGGGACGGCCATTTCACTCGTTTTTCCAACGACATCGCCAGACTGCAAAACTGTAATAACTCTTGCCGCGACTGCTAGACTGGTAACTGCGGAAATCTTATTACGGAAGCTGTACAAATAGGTCGATTAAAAAACATCTTCCTGTAAACTTCATCTGTTTTATTTCATCTTTCCAATTATAAAAAGGTTCCAAGCATTTAAAAAGTCGATAAACCCACTGAGTTTTTGCTGGATCTTCTCATTAGATGTAGCGTCAAGATCTAGTCAATAAATACTAATGTTAACCTGACAATTAGTAAGTGATCCCGTGTATACTTACACAAAACAAGTAGCATATGACACCTTAACTATATAAAAATAAGCTATTTGGCTCGACAAGGATCTGTGGCATTTCCTCCTTATTGTCAATTTCAACTCTGTTGGTTCCACTTCCCCAACTTGAGTTCAATGACGTCTGCCCCAAGTGGTGATTTCACCTATCTTAACTCCATATCTTACTTTTCAATACTGTTTATAGATTGTTCCTATAATCGTTAAATCTATATAAACCTCCTCTTCATCCACATTGAAAGGATTTCTAAATGGCAAACACACTTTAATGCTTACTTACTTGTACAGTAAAACGATAATAATAGTTTACTCCGTCTACGAGGAAATCGAGTGTTCCAACAGAGCTTAAAGAAGTGTTATCGCAATCCTCTCCGCCGAGTCACGCGACAGCCATTCCACACGACAATTTCCTCGCACCGCTACACTGTTTTAACTGTAATAACTGCGACACATCTGGCTCGGTTGCACGGCAAACATTTTTTAAACAAGGTTGCTAGCGACGTTAGCTCATCCTTGGAATATTTAAGATAGCTTAAATATACGGTACAACAATATAAGAACAATGAACTTAGTAAAGGTTTTCATCGTTTGTGTCACGCGTTAAGTGAGCCGAAGCATCTCGTTTAGTAGTAGTGTATGACCACTTTTGTATGGGACTACTCCCGTCACACCACTGTTAAGTCCCCGCACACTGAGGCTTATAAAGTCGTGCTTCAAAACTATTGCCTATACCAAAACGAACTGTATTAGCTCAAAGAATAAGTTCAATTTTCAATGAAATGACAATGACAGTGCGAGCGAATTTCGATGTGTAGTAGCGAGGCTTGTACCTACCACAGAAATTCAATATTAATGTAAATCTGACACAGACTTCGTTTTGGTATTGGCGGGCAACTTTTGTCGCTTTGCAAGCCAGTAGATAATTTTATTCCTAGTCCTACCATTTCCTTCGATTCAATTCATGCGGGTTCCGAGACAATTTTGCCTTTAGCAAGAGTCGTCAAGGGTCAAACGTCGGCGTCTTCATTGGATACCTCTTTAGATTCTCGCTTACATCCTGTATTATTTGAGTACTATGTGCAAGAATAAAACGCAAAAAAAAATCTACCAGTTATAGACTTTGTAACCATACAACCGATGTGCCCCAAACCGGATTCATTAAAATTTAGAAAGGCAATACGGTTAAGATTTTTTTGACAAGTATAACAATGCATTAGGCGCATTAAGTCCATTAATCGTAGTAGCACGCGCCGGGTATCCGCTAGTATTTCACTTGCTAAGAAATGGTGAACGAAGACATCGTCAGGAAACCCGCACATCTGAGGAAACTTGACTAGTTCTCTATAGACGTGTGAAGTCTGCCAATCCACACCGGGCCAGCGTCGTGGACTATGGCCTGAATCCCCTCGTATTGAAGGGCGGCCCGTGCCCAGCAGTGGGACGTTAAAAGGGTTATGGAAAGAAAAAAAAGAAAAATAATAACCGCTCTCATATAGTCACACCATGTATTATATTATCGTTATTTTTAAGTCGTACTAATGAGTTAATAGCTTGGTTTTATACAAATTAACAGCTTAATGTTTTAAAAGCATTACCGCGCAGATATTTGTATACATTAATAGCTTACTGTTTAAAAAGCATTACCGCGCAGATATTTTCGGAACTCTTTGTTTAGTCTCACGACAATTTTATTACGAGCTGACTGTGAGTGTTTGTTCACCTCGACCTGCTTTGTCTTAATTTTCGTATCTACAGGAAGGTGGTTTATAGATATGTAATTATGTAACCATTTAGGGAAAAACTGTAATATAAAAATGCATTTTACAGAATACCTCCTAGGTTTAATCGAAGTTACAATCTATTTACAGTGGCGTTGTAGAAATATTTTGTAGTTTGTAGATGGATTGTCATATCCTTAAATTTTAGGTGTAAGAATAAACATTATTGATACTTATCGATGTAAAAAAATATTTGTTCTAATGTATAAGAACAAAGCCCCTTCAGAGCTGCTATTAAAACGAGCTATGATCGCAGTCACGATTCAAACATTCAATTCAACTGGTCCACTTTCCCGCACAATAACTGTAAAATTATAAGAACTATCAAAATACGCTGCTTTCCTATAAATTATCACTATTTGCGAATACCTTGAGAAATGAAAATTCTTTAGAATAGGTTACGAACGCTAAAAACTTTTATATCTGAAGGACTTGGTATCCCATAACTTTTTAAAGTTCAGGCATCCTTAACTTTAATGTGCTTGGAACTTCACTTTTTCAGAATAGTTCCTCTTGTCTGTTCCTTTTATACCAAAATTCTCGTCATTCTAATTTTATTAGCTACTAGCTGTGCCCGTGACTTCGTCCGCGTAGACTTTAGGGCGACTACCCGGATAAAATGGGTTTCATGTTAATACCGCGTAACCCTATTTTTTTTTCTTAAATAAATGTAGCCTATGTTACTCCTTGAAACATCAGCGATCTGCCAGTGAATGTCCTGTCGAAATCGGTTCAGTAGTTTGGAAATTCATTCGGAACAGACAAACAGGCATACAAAATTTAGTGAAGAGATGTTATTTTGATATTACAAACAGACACTCCAATTATATTTATTTGTACAGATTCAAATCTTAAATAAGCTTGATCAGTTAGTGAGTGAGGTATAATAGTTATGTGTTGAATTAATTCTTATAGACTACCACTATATTTTGATATCAAATTCCAAATTCGAAATTTCACTCCAATCCGTAAGCCAATCATAGCACATCCGTTCATTTATTCGTGAACAAGCCGCAGACCCGCCAGCCGCAGATATACCGTTGTCGTCTAAATATTTTCGTTGGGACGAATTGGCCTAACCGCCCGGAACATATAGCCGGAATGTCTCGCGAACGGTTTTCTATTTGCTTGCCCCGTAATCCGAAGCGCCCCGGGCGAAATTTGTGGACTCTGCGATTGATCTATGCGATGTTAAAACCTTGGCTTCATTTTCAGAAATCCTTTCAAAACTACGCAGGTATTAGAAAAGTTTATGAAATCGCTTAGTCAGTTCATTCACGTGCCAAACAATAACTTCGGTCTCTTCTGAAGTTTTAATATCAAGTTCTTAGAAGCAAAATAGCGTATATATAATAGTTCAAGTTTTAAAGGTAGGCTATTTATTTGTACAAAAGTGGCATCATTGGATTTTGTTAAATAAATTAGCCAACTTTGTACAAAAACGCTAAGGAAACCGTTTCAAATTTAACTGCTAATAACTTTAGCAAGGAAATATTGAGGGATCATAATGGAAAGTGTGGTGAGCATACAATATTCATGTCGGCCCACTCGCGCATAATGAGAGCCTAACCGGAAAACTTAATAGTACCCTGAACACGTTTTATTCATGACCATAAAAGCCTTTTAACTTTAATTCGCAGGCTCCCTCGGAAATTCACGAGGTGTCATTGGTGAAGTTAAGTCGTTGATCAAACTCGCGCCCGCCCCGAGATTATCTCGCTAGATATTAATCAGAGAACGCATAATTTGTTTGAGTAAACACTCCGCGTATTGTTTAACTCGACGACTGGGTAGTTAGATAATGATAAATGAACCCTTTCTCTTTGTACAAAGATTGTCTTTTGTTTCATAACATACGCGTTTTGTGTGATGAGCTCAAAAGATGTGCACACAAAACTTATTACTTAACACGATACCATTGTTTGTTTATAGTGTTATAGATATTATAGAAGTGTCTACGAGAGCATTGTCTGATAGTACACTGTCTTTTATAATAATAATAATATCGTGAAACTATAACGCCATACATAAGCTAAACTGGTGCGCAATCCTTGTTTTACCCGGGCGAGAAATTTATGAAAAGACTACTTTTGAGGTTTGATGCTGCTCGCTCAGCGCAGTGAACCGATTGGCCAGTGCACAAACCAATAGACCAAGCCATCTGTTATTAATATTATGACTACTCTAGATAGATTGCTTTATTATATAGGTACGTAATGACTTAACGATAAGTAAGTAAATTATATAACTGCCCATCCATGCAAGAAATTTGCTGTTCACAAGCGTTACTTAAAAGTATATTTGGGAGTGAAATGAGGTGTTGATAGTTTGACTACATAAATTGTGTAATTTCCAAATTGCGTGACCATTTGTAGAAGTGTACGCCATCATTGTCACATTCAACCTCCATTTAATTTATAATGCATATATCGAATTTGTTATTGCTAATTATTGACGCTGGCAAAATATCTGATAACTGTGATTGAAACTTGACCTGAATTGATCCATTATATTTCCATTGATGTCGTAAAAGAAGAAAAAGCATTTGTAGATGCTTTCAGACGGTCATAATTTTTATTGAATCAGGTATTCGTTATTCTAACGCGTTGGTTTCGCTTAAGTTGACCAAATAAATAAGAATCATATTTACACTTCATCTTCACTTATATAATCAAGTTTCAAAGCCAACTGGAATGATCACGGCAAACTAGTCGCCACTGAGCTTCTAAAACTCGTGTAGTAAACTACCGGCAAATCTCTCGTTTGTCACTTCGGAACTGCGCGCCGGTCTCGTTACTTCGAGTAAATTTATCGCCACTTTATACTACGCTGACTACGCTCCCAGTCAATTCGTGCGGTCCATTCACATCGATTAGCTGACGACGACTCTACCACACTCTACCAAGCTCTACCATGAGTTAATACGGTAGCGTTTACGTAAAATTATCTCTTGACAATTTGTAATTCTCTCGAAAATCTGTCACACAAATATTTAATGCCAACTCTACCGAATAACGAGAGTAAAACACGTGAAACTCTTAGTAGATGCAAGCTTTATTGTTTAGAAAACGGTACACGCGTTCGATGGCGCATACGTCGTTAATATCATTCTCTCCCGCCGCGTTGGAATGTCATCCGAGCGTAATAAATGTCTCAATAACTCAACCCGCGCTGACAGATCGCTCGGGCTATCATTATAAGTAAATTATTTCGTTGGTTAAGCACTCGACAAATAGTCGAGTTGCCACCATTCCGCCATGTCCCCGGAGTTCCAATCAAAAGTCTGCAACGGTACTTTAGGGACTTTAGGAATGAGTGGAGCCACGGCTGCGGGCGCGAGATTCCAACTTGTTATTAATTAAACGTCACGCTGACAGTGCGGGGAAAACTGTCTACGTGGGAATACCAGCAGATGAAGAGGACGAGAGTGATGTTTTTACAACGAACGTACCAGGCTATTGAGTTTGAGAGGAAATTGAGTGGTATTTTCGACGATATCGCTCAGAGAAATTGAGAGCGGCAGCCGGTATATTTTTGAATAACATTTTGAGAAATGAGAACTTTAATGATTCTGACGATTAAGGTACTTGCATATAATTGATAGTGTTGTAAATAACCTTTCCAAGTTGTTTATAGATTAATTGAGTCCATCTGGATTATTTTGTTAGACAATTGCTTCTTGATTAATCGCAATTGTATTCCAATTTCAACACTAATAAAGTGCTTAAAAGTTTAAGAAAGGTCAAATATTGTTTAGGATTATGAATAACCTTTTTAACTAGTTTACTAAAGTACAGCTAATAACATTTATAACAACAAAACATAAATACCAAAAGTATATTTTTTTCTTCTGCTTGTTCCATTTCACTTTAGTTAATTGCTGTGTTTTATGGCTACTTCACCGGCTACAAAAAAGACAAACATACGTCTACACCCTCGTTGGTATTTCCATGGCGAATGACAATGAAAGGGTGAACAAAAAAACTATAAAAACAAAAGCAAAGCGATACTCAACAGTTTAAGCCTCCCGTAATTTTTTTGCCATATCAAAACAAACTGTATTGACAAATGGAAAAAGTTTATTTTTCAACTAAATGACACTGACAGCGCGAGTGAATGTCGACGCGTAGCGGCGTGGCTTTTACCAAAGAAATACAATCTTTATGAATATTGGAACAGAGTTCGTTTTGGTATTGAATAATATTCTGACGCGCCGCTTTTGACGCCGCAGTGTGCGGAGCTTATATCGTATGAAGCGCGACTGATCTTATTCTGTTTTGAATTCAGAGATTTTTAATTTGTATACATATATAAACTGTATTTGATTTTTTTAATTCATTGATGGTCTATAGAGATTATACACCTCTATATATTCCTCTCAAACTTTATGAACAAACATTTGCGCATTCCATTGAAACCACAGATAATTCTCACAAAAAAGACCCAAACTCTAAAACCTTTTAAGAGATTTATAAGCGTCGTAATCCACAGACAGACGGGCTATATTTACACATAGATTAGTGGGCGATGATAGGGCGTAAGACCAAGACCGAGGCGGTTATCGCGTTATATTTAGCGTCAACCACGCGTTGTTCCCGCCACGTGTAGATACGACTCTATCATAAACTTGCTCTATCAGCCGTGTAGTTTATTTCAAGTTTTTGTGAACGTACGGCTGGGTTTCATTCATTGTGACTTTATCAATTTATGTGTCAAGTCACTTGATGTTGATTTATGAGTTTCGCCTTTATTTAGAGCGCGATTGGTGATTGGGTTAATTTTATTTTAATCATTTTTATAGAGTGCTCGTGCATTTAGAGTTTGTTACTGCACATAAGTGTTATTAAGAAATCGGTTTATCTTGTACCTTTCAGAATCATTGTCGAGATAATTTAGACAATCGAAATAATTATTGCATATTTAATCATGAAGAGAGGGATACAAAACAACGCCTTTATAATAGAGCATATTTTTGTATGAAATGAATATGAAATGATAAAGTTTTAGTTGAATAAGATGAAAAATGGCTGCACCTGCAATAAGCGGGTATGTGGCCAATGTCAAGTAAGTAATAGCAATGAAAAATTCAATAAATACATCTGCCATCCTTATCACATTCATCATCAATTTTTATTTATATTGTGTGTTTATTGAATTTTCTCATGCAATTAAATACTTGACACTGGCTGAAATTCCCACTAACTGCGGGTGGAGCCATTTCTTACCTCATTGCATTAAATTTCATCAATTTATTAATTTCGTGAAATAAGAAGAACAAATGCCTATTATCAATTAAAATGGGAAATGAGATAATAAATATGGCGGATGATCATAACCACGCGACTAAATTCGCTTGCGGCATCATTATCGTTGGCATTTCATTGGAAAATGTACTTTTTCAATGAGATAATTCAGTTCGTTATTGGATTGGAAAAAAATGGTTGCACGCGTTCGACGCAGCTGTTTGCACTGGACTTTATGCCTACTACAGCAATGCGATAAACCAAAGCTAAGCACTTGATACTATACAAATAAATGTTTATACTATTACGCTCATCGGCGACCTGTTCAAAAGGTGTTTACGGTAACTATAATGAGTCACTGTTAAGAAATATATTAACTCACTCATATTAATAATAATACATCATCACGCCTGTATTCCCCGAAGGGGCAGGCAGAGGTGCACTGCAGTGCGCCCACACTTCGCCGATGTATTTTGGTCCCAATGTAATAGGGGGCGAGCCTATTGCCATTATACCGGGCACACAGGTTTCCTCACGATGTTTTCCGTCACCGTTTCTTAGCAAGTGATAATCTCAGATGAAAATGAGATTCGCACATGGAACCCAGAGGTGCGAGCCGGGGATAGAACCTGCGCACTTTGATTGCAAAGCGTGCGTTCGACCACTCGGCTACCACTGCACTCATATTCTCATTCATAAATCTATAGCCGAGTTTGTAGAATACTTGAATCGGAAGCAAGGGGGTGCAGGTTAAACCCTCACCTAACACTTCTCTGATTTTCGCAATTTGTGCGCGAATGTTATTTTCAATGATGTTGGCCGTTTGCTGAACGATGAAGGTAAACATTGTGAGGAAACATGCACGCCTTTTAAAAGACGTGTAAAGTTTGCTATCTCATATTGAGTTAACATGGAAGAGCATGATCATGACCCAAATCCCCTTCGTATTCAATCGTGCGTCTTATATAATGACAATAGGCATCATTAGATTAGGACCTGAAATATATCGGTGGAAGAGTGAGCGTACTGCAGTTCTCCTCTGCTTAAACCTAGTCGTTTAATAATTAAACGTTCAATTTTACCGGAAACGATAGATGGCTACTCTTTGGGTATGTAATAAAACACGGGAATCAGGTAGTCTTTTGTTACGACCTCTTTTACGTTTTAAGAAGGTCGCCATTTGTTTAACTGCCTGTTTCTTGGCTGTATAATATGCATTATTGGTGATGACATCATTATACACATAAAATATTGTGAAGATAACAAATTTTGCTCAAAGAAATATGGTTCAGATCACGTGTACAGCAAATAAATTAGGTGTGATTTTTAGCGGTCATATTTTTTTACAGGGAAGCGTGAATTATTACGTGTCGACTGCTTGATCTAGTAGTTTGAGTGTAGGCTGCTCGGCTCACTGCTCCGGGAGGTTGTGGGTTCGATGCTCGTGAGCAGTAAATTTTGGAAAATACCTTTTCGAAATAGTGGTCTGGGTATAACTGGGACCGCGCCCAGTCCATTATATAGTATTCTTACAAACTTAGCTTAAATTAGCATACGATGACTATTTCTTGTCTGGCCAATTGCCTACATAGTTTATTACCCATTTTCAAAAGTTTTGTGTATGACTCAATATAGCGTATTTTTTTCATTGACGTCATTTCAATTATTAATTCTGGTCGCCGACCGCCGACGAGTAATAATGAAGAGAGCTTTCGGTAAAATAAATATTTTACAGTAGGTCTGATTATACATCATCATGCCTGTATTCCCCGAATGGGTAGACAGTGGTGCTGCAGTTCACCCTCACCTTGCCGATGTATAATTATTTTGATCAGAATGTAATAGCAATTTTCTCCACCTATAATGAGGGATATTAGGGACACAGGTGGTGGACACCACCGTGTGCAGTGCGCATTGGTAAACTTCACACGCCTATTTATAAACAAGCCGATTTCATCATGATATTTACCTTCACCGTTCGGAAATTACTATTTGGTCCGTATTATAAATAACTTGAAGTAATAATAAATAAATAAAATAAAAAGTCTTTTTATTCCGTATTTCTAAGTTACATTTCAAATATTATTATAAAGTTTACTTAGTTTATTGAAATATGGACCCCTTTTTGGGTAAAGGCCTCCTCCAGCCTCATCCACAAATCCCTGTCCTTGTCTGTATTTGTCCAGTCGTTTCCTGACACCTGGATAATGTCATCAGCCTACCGTCTTACAGGTCTACCAACATTATCTACCATCTACTTCAAGTTATTGGTAGAATGTTGGAAATAACTTGAAGTACTACGTCCTTTTTTTTTACTAGCCTTTACATGCCTCACTCCTGGGCAAAAGCCTCCCCTTTATTCTCCACACATCTCGGTCTTAGGCTATTTCCTGCCACGATGTCCCCGCAAAGGTGTCATACGCACGTACTTTATTCAATGTGAAATACTTACTATAATTAATGCTTATTTATAACATCTTATGAAAAATGATCTCTATCTTGAGCCCACAAATACTTGAATGAAACTCAATTAATGGCGTTTGATATTGCAAGCTAATTTGAACCTTAATACAATACGATAGCAGTGGTAGCCTCGTGGGCAAGAACGTCCGCCTTGAACGTAAGGGGTGCAAGTTCAAATCCCAGGCCCGCACCTCTGAGATAATTCTCATGTGCGAATGTAATTTCCAACAATGATTACCACTTGCTGAACGGTGAAGGAAAACATCGTGAGGAAACCTGCACGTCTATAGAAAGGCGTGTGAAGTTCACCAACCCACACTGGGCCAGCGTGGTGGACTCTGGCCCACATATATCTGGCTTGGTATAATGGCAATAGGCTCGCCCCCTATTACATTGGGACCAAAATACTCACTTGAAACTATATTAAAAGTTGAAACGTATAAAATTGTGAGCAGTTTATCTAGCACAATAGTTGCTGTTACCCGCGCCGAGTAAACTCTACGTGTTTGCAGCGGCGGTTGATTCGCCACACTGCACCACGGAGAGTTCCACGGAGAGTTCTTCGCTTAGCTATTTAGTAACTGAGAGCTGTGTCGTTTGTGTGCACTATTGATACAATTTTATTGCCGTTGAGAACGTTGATAGGTATACTTTTAAAGTTTGCTTATTTGCCTTGAAATATATTAAAGAAACTTTGCCATACATTTCAGAATTTTCTGATAGACCTCATAACATAAGTTATGGAAAATAATATTAGTAACTAAATTATATTGAACAGAATCCTTTTAAAAAAACAGTGATCAAAGAATTTCTTGGTTATTCTTCTCAAACAAAAATACATTCCGAATGGAAGTTTCATACTTTTATTTTTGTTTTGTTTGACTACTTTGTTTATTGAAATAAAACTATTTTACAGATTATTTACTTTTTTCTTTTTTAATGTTCCCGACGTTTCGGCTGCTTTACAGCAACCATAATCACGGGGGGACTTAGGTGTTAGACGTCCTGATGTCATAGTTAATAACTGGGCACCCTCATATTTAGTTGTTGTTTGCGGTCCGATCCACGCAGAAAGTGCTCACGCGATAGAATCCGTAAAATAGTTTTATTTAAATGTATAGTATTCGCGTAGATAGATAGATAGATAACTCTTTATTGTTCCACCGCAAAAAGTATTAATATTAAACACAGTTTACACTTATCACTAAAAGCGATCTCTACCAGGCAACCTTAGGATGGAGTGGATCTAGGGAATTGATAAAGGCGGGGGAGTACTTAATAATGGATATTAATAGTAAATAGTTTAAAAAAGTACACTTATATATAAATACATACATACAATATAATATAATATCCTACATACATGCATAGATACACAAACACATACATACATAAACAAAACAGCTCAAGTACTTACAGTTAAAGTAAACAAATACAAGTTAGATAGTGAGGTAAAACTTCTTTACCCGATCTTTGAAAATGTGTGAAAAGGTGGATTGTCTGATCAATACCGGCAGTGAGTAAATATAAGAAAACAATACTTTGTTTATGTTGGTCAATTATTTTTTTATAGTCAAAGTCAAAGTCAAGTCAAAGTCAAAGTCAAATCATTTATTTTGTATAGGCCTATGGGGGGCACTTACAAATTGTCAAGTTTACATTTTTTTCTTATATACTACTATACTACCACCGGATCGAAACGCGACCTCAACTGAGAAGATCCGGCAAGAAACTCAGTGGGCTGATAATTTTTTTAAATCGCCAAAACTTATTACAAATACACAGGTACATATAGCTCTAGTTGACTGTACTATAAATATAGCCATCTTTCTCATATATTACGGCTGTAAAAAAGACGGCAATAGCTTAGTTGGGATTTGTACCAACAGAATCAACACTACTGTCCGTCAATTAAATAAGATTAGGTTTACCAGCAAAAGGTAATTTCGGCCTTTGGTTATTTCAAAATCTACCAAACATAGATAACCAAGGCTCAGTCGCCTGAGTGAGACATAATGTACTGCTTTTGTCGTGTCAATAACATTATATTAATGTTTGTAATTATCAACGCACCGTGTAATGTAATTCATAACATTTACTGATAAATTACATACAATTGGAATGAATTAAATAATTTATTAACATTGCAATTATTTATAAGTATCTGTTATTGTTTGGCGCAGTAAATATTAGATTTATTTTTTTGTGTTTTGTAAAATGAATTACTTAATATATATCGCTTAATGTATGATAGTGGTGCTGAATCTATCTACACTTATCCAAGTGTTCTGGCGTCCTTCTCATAAAAACTTATGAAAAACACCACAATATTAAGTATTCTCATAAATTGAATTATGCCGTAATGTGGTGTCAAGAGTATAATTACCATTTTATCGCACGCTACGTTTTAGCCCTTCTAAGATTTTAAAATGAATGAAAAATCTACTATAATACATAATATAATTATTGAATAGTTAATGTGAAACAAAATAACGTCCATCTTAACCTTTTTTGATATTAGCAAGCATCAACTCGCTTCTCAAGTAACCAAATTATTCCTCTCTTTGTCTACCGGATTTGCAATTCAATTTCCAGCCTGTCCTTTAACCCGGAGACTGCTCACTCAAACCGTTAACGTGCCGAAGTAACGGGCGTTTCCGGGCGAAGATAAGGAAGGGTTAGACGGGGTTAGTTCACTAGTCCATAGCCTTAGGCTGGCGCCACAACAGCTTAAGTTCCGCGCAATAGATAATCTTTGTGGTTAAGCAATGCAGTACTTACAACGAGTTTGATGCCCGTTTTTTGACACTAGAACACACCTTAATGCACAATAAAATATTAAAGCCACTCAGGCATCAAGACGTGACCTGCAAATGTCTGGTCAATACTAAAACGAACTGTATTAGTTATCATATAAAAATCTCATTCTCCAACGAAATATTATTGGAGGAGCAACCGGATTTTGCAGCGTGGACTTTACAACAGAAATTCAATCATGTTTATCGACACAGAGTTCGTTTTGCTATCGACAAAAAATGTTTTGAGTTCCTGGGGCTTAATACTACTGGTAACTGCTTTATACTTGGATATCAAGTTAAGGCTCCTAAGCAAGCATAGAGTTAGACACTTCTAATATTCAGTAGAGACTATGTAGAGTATAGAGTAGTACATACGAATTAAATTGATGAATTAAGGATCTCCTGGGATCGGGAATCCAGAATTGGGAATCTTCCCAGATTCATTCGTTGTTTAGAAACTGGCTCTACTATTCAATACAGCGTAGGTAAGACTGTCGTAATCATTGCATGCGATCTGTCAATAAAGTCAACTTGTGCTATATCTGACGTAAGCGTGGTAAGATCCCCTTAAACCTCAACTTCCAACTCTATTTTATTTAGCTCAATGCTACAAACAATTCATTCGCTACATTTCTATTCGTATGTTTACTATGATAGTTTACCCAAAGCGCTGTAAAAGACGAGTCTCTACGATATTCTACGTCATCAACTCTCCAAGTTTGAATTTGTTTTCAACAAGTTTAGTGTTCGTCCTCGGGATTATGTGAAAGCACGATACATAGCGGCGAAGTTTCGCAGTGCCTTTGTGGTTGGATAAGATAAGAAAAAGTGCTACTTACGATGCCGAGACTCAAGTGACTATTTATCAACTTTTAAATTATGTGAGTTTTCTTTTAAGATTCACAAACTTTTCAAGTGGCGGTTTCTTCCCACAAACTATACAATTCCTTGCAAGAAGCTACGTTTTTCTTAATCTCTGAAGGGGTAGGCAGGAGTGCACACTTCCTCGATGAATGTTGGTTCCAATGCAATAGGGGGCCTATTGTCATTAGTGAGATGCCCAACGCGAGTGAACTTCACATGCCTTTTATAGATGATTGTCCACACGATGTTTCCTTCACCGTTCAGCAATTGCTAATCTTTATCGAAAATTACATTCGCACACAAAAATCTCAGAGGTGCGGGCCCGGGATTTAAACTTGCACCCCCTTACGTTCAAGACGGGCAGTCGACCAACTGAAATAACTACTACTGCTTAACATATAATGATTATAATTTATCACTCTATACCCGGGAGAGTTATGTACGTTTCAATCAAGTATATTGTCTTATTTCAAACTCCATCGCTTATTTAATTTACTCACTAACCTTTAACGCTTATCGATTAAAAATTAAATCATTGTAGTACAAAAACAATAGTACGTGATTTATGATGTAGAGGCTTACGTGCGTATTTTGCTATAAAAATAATTACGAAAACGTTTTATGAAAACAAGTTAATTAACTAATCGCACGTGTAGTAAAATTCATAAGGAATTAAATTATGAACATTTTACAACCATGAACGCGATTAAACTAAAAATTTATACCATGACTGTAAAATACAAATAAACTTGTTAAAAAAACATGTTGGAATTCAAAATAAACTTTGCGAGATAACAACTTTTGATTTTATATCGTTTACTTATTGAACACCAAATAAATATGAAATGTTATGTATAACGATATACAATATCAACAAAGGAGATAGATATATTCTGTAAAGCCAATTCATTTAAGGCATGTTACTTAATATTGTGCCTAGTACCTTTATTTATCTAGATAACTATGTAAAAACATAATTCATAGAGTAAATTCATTCATTAAATTACAAATATTAAAAATGTTACGATACAACACATATATACGACACGAATCTCCTATAATGTTAGTTATTATCGTTAGTTTCGTTGAGTCAACTAACAATCAAGTGAATTAAAAATAGTTAGTTTACAGTGACATTAAATAAAAGTTTTGTATTTAAAAGTGTGTTGTAATGTCATTGTGTATATCTCGAAATAATCTACAAGTTTTGGGCGCTATTTAGTTTGCTCATAAATAGCTGAGCGTAGGTGGTCAACACATAACTCAGTCTAGTGTTCGTTGATAAATGCATCCGGCAATATGACACCTGTGGTGGCGTATAAGGAAACTATTGGCTCCACACAAGGCGACGACATCCGAATACCCCCGCGTTTCGTGTGTGTTATATATTTACGTATTAGAAGTTCGAAATAATACTTAACGTTCACATATTGAATAAGATTTTTTTACTTTGTAACTGTCGCAAATTTTCAAAAACTTATAATATCTTCATCCTTGATCTTATTAAAAATTTCCCTGTCCTGTTTTATGAATACTAGGATCCACCGCTGGTTTATGTAGTTCACACTGTTTAATAGAGTTCTGGGTGTGTGCTTGGGCCACAACACGATACAGTATAATCTCACTTATAGACCACTTCAATAGACCGATACGTCCAATAATCCGGCACTCTCCGCCCGCGCCTCCCTCGCCCCTCTACGCCTATATGCGAGATGAGAGAGAGAGATTGAGATATGTTACAGTTACAATAAAACCTGTCGAACAAGAACACAAATATGTACATACATACATTGTATTCTCTTTATGAAATGCTTTATTTTATTTATTATGATTTTTTATCTATAATCCAGTAATCCGAACATTCCAATAATCTGGTATCCTCTGGTTTTTAATAGTGCCGGATTAGTGAGATTTTACTGTACTTATCATAATTATTCAAAGGTCCGTAACTCTGAAATGATAGTTAGGTATAATCTACCTTCACTATGCATATTAGCTACCGTGTATGTACCTCCAATATTATTTCCGACTACTTATACCCCCTGTTAATAAATTATAACATTTGTAAGCAGTGATTGTTCTAAAGAAAGTGGTCGTACGATTTCATTCAATATTTGTGTGGGTACTTATAAAGCTTGAATGAATGAATCTTTTATTGTTTCTCCTTACAGTGTTGTTTAATAGCGTAAAGGGGAACTTAGATTTGCCGTAACTTCATAAACTTGTAAATAACGTACGTTCACTGTTTTCGTGGATTGTTTAAAAAAGTTTCTGACGAAAATATTTGTAGTTTCAAAACAAAAGTAACATACAAAACTGGTCTAGAAATAAAACACGGTGAACTAGGTGCGTGCGAGAGTGAAATATTTCAGCTATACTATAACTTTGTAGCTTATATGCTTGTTATAATAATAGATAGAACGACTGAGTATCTCGCAGAGTAATGCAAATTTTTGTTTGTTATCAATATACTCCGATGAGCAAAGTTGATAGGCCATCTCATGCGACGCCGACGTGACACCTTTATAAGAACATATAAGATGGAAAGATTTATGGTAAGCGTGTAACAGGGAGAATATATGAGCCAGATAAATGAGAAATCGGGTCTCATGTTTATGTGGAGATGAAGGAGGCTGCACTAGGTCAAACCAGTTGGCAAAAGCTTCAACGGATACACTGATAAGGGTCTTACCTTTATGCTCACTACATCTATATTTCCTGAAGTAATATGCTTAAGTGCATTGTAGTGCGGTCATATTTAGCCAATAGTATGCGTGTATTATGTCGACTGTTTGGAAAGTTTATACAATAAATACATCATCACGTCTGTATTTCTCGAAAGGATGGTACACTGCAGTACACCAACTCTTCGACGTTGTATTTCGGTCCCAATATATTAGAGGGCGAGCCTATTGCTATTATACCGGGCACAATCCCAATCCAAAAATATGAGAGCGATATGATCCATATTTTACCATCCTGGCCCATTGCGGTTTTGTAAACTACACACGCCCAGTAGATATGAAAGTTAAAAAGTTTATACCATAAAATAATATAAAGTTTCAAAACAAAACTAATCAATAAAACTTGACTGGATACAAGGTTTTATCGGAACTCTACGGAACTCAACGTGTGCATTGTGGAAATAACACGGGCCAATATTGTAGAGCGGGCGCTCGAACAAGAGTAATTAACTGTATCGCTACAGGCACCATTCTGCTGGAACGCTATTTACGTATCGCGACCGCGGCTACACGCGCGGCGTTGAATGATTTCTAACATTTTGGTGACGTTTTTTGGCACATCATGAAATGTAGGTGGATACATTATAAACATATAATATATGTCCCGCTAAAATATTTTTACGGGTTTTGTAACTGCGTGATAAAAGTTTCAATTGAAATCTTTTATCTTGTACTCATTCAGCATAAATTAAACGTCATCTATACTTCTATACTAATATTATAAAGAGGAAAGATTTGTATTTTTATACATATAAACTTAAAAACTAGTGGACCGATTAAACAAAAATGTTTTGCTAATAGAAAGCCACATTATCACTAAGTAACATAGGCTATATTTATTTATCCCAAAATGTTTAAAAAAATGTCTATGTGAATGTCTATGTGCCCGTGCGAAGCCGGGACGGGCCGCTAGTTCTTAAATATTCCCATCTGATATCACTCTCTGTTTCTACGGTTTAATAAAAAAAGAAGGGACTTACATAATTTAATCAATTATTCGATGCTTTCATCATGGATTATCAAGTTTTTTATTGGGCCCAAAAATATCAAAATATCGCATAGTATTTACAGACGAAACAACCGTAATCTTAATGTGTTCCTTTTTCAAAAGATTTGTAAATATTATTCTAGTAGACACCAAATTTGGCAACATACAATATTTACTGAAATTTCATGTTACTATTTCATCTAATAAAGTTAGTTTCTTTTATAAACACTTACGACCATTTCGCCACTCTATATACATTCAATAATAGATAAATCTCTAGGTACGCTACATTTTCATAGTTGTCAGATCCGACTTTAGTATTGTGGGTAAAACACGAGCCAATATTGTAGAGCGCGGTCGTACAGCTATAATTGAGTGAGTATTGCATTGACTGCATAGCGTTTACGTGTTTGGTCATCGCAAATAAATGCGTCGATAGACTTGATTTGACACACACTGGGGCGTAAAAAGTCACGCGTCTAAATGTTTGCCAATACCAACAAGAGCTCTGTGTCAATATACATAAAGATTGAATTGCCTTGGAAAAGCTACGACCGCACGCGTGAGAATTCGCTTGCGTTGTCAATGTTAGAAGAATGAACTTTTGCTATGAGTCAATACAGTGAGAAAAAAATCGACGCGTGCGTTTTAATTTAACGCCCCAGTGTGCTTAAGACGAAAATAATACAGATGAAAAATAAAATCAGCTAGATTCCACCCGGACATACATACATTGCAAGTTAATATAAAGCTTGTTAAAAAACAATATCTTTCGCCAAAAGGCGATTGAAATAGCCTTGCAATAAATTACATAATCACCCGACCAATTTTAGATTGTCAATATTATGCCTGTTTTACGGCATCAATGGTATTTAAACGTATCGGTTCTAAAATGTGCGGCCCGAAATTGTTTGGATATAGACAATCTTAAGTGCGTAGACGTCAAAATCACACACAAAATTGGACATGTAAAACTGTCACATATTAGGAAGAGTGCCATTTTTGTTATACTAACTCGATGGACAGCTTATTTTCGAAGGCGGTCGTATAAACGTAATTGACTAAGAGCCTTTAGAAACTACCATTACATATTATTTTGTGCTTGTAGGCGCATATCCTTTAGCCACACGCGCAACTCCTACAAAAATTGATGCGCTTATAAGGGTGAGTTGCGATGTTTCACACAGATTCGAGCTTAGAAATAAGCTTTTTAAAGCGCAAAAAGATGCGCGCGTATTAGCGCCTATGCCGTACTGACCGTATACGAGTAATAACAAACGCTAGTTTGAAAGCGCTCTAATACTCAGGCAGCGCCTCGCTTGTTTTATATAGGTATCGTGCGATCGGTCGCGGTCGCGCGACACGCGATTAGCGATACACCGATCGTGGATAAATAAAAACGTACCGATAGCTACAATGTTAATAAATCGACCGGATACTATATCGCATACTGACGTAGGTATGCCGCCAGTTCATTCATTGATTTTAATATTTTGTTCATGCTTATTTTCTAAGACAATTTTTATCTATTGACATCGAATGGTTGTGCCCCGCCGCCGTCTACCTTTCACCAATACTTGAGGATAGCATATCTTTTTATATAAAAATCAATACCTGTTATTTATTATTGCTAAAACAGAAAAAAGGCTTTACAAATTTGTTTTCTTTTTGCTTATTTGTCTTTGATATAGATGCGGTTTAAAAAATTCGTTAGTGATAGAAAGTTCACCGTGTCATTTAGTGGGAAATATTTTTTGAATGGTACTTCCCCGCGGATATCCCCTGCAAACAAACTTACAACTATACTTCTTCTTAATATTAATATTGATATCATACTATGATATTAAATGAGATGACATACTTTCGAAATAAACTCGATTACTCACCATGAGAAGACAAATCTCGACCAATTTATACCAATTAAAGCAATGTTTATGAGGCGGATATTGTCGTTCACTGATTTATGTCTCATTCCTAAAGGATTTTCAATTGCTGTATTCTGCAGCTCTACCATGAGTTTGACGCGTGTTTATCACGCGATAGTCAATCGACACAATCGACTATCTCGATAGTCTACGCAAAATATTCATGATGGCACATAACAAACACCACAAAACTCTCAATAATACGGCCACTGTGACTCTACCATACGATGATAAAGCTAATAGGTACTCGTAATATGAAAATAAAAGACTACCCACAAAGTTTATGCAAACCGTTTACAACAACACAGAGTATTTTGGTTTTAGAAACGTCATTTGTCGTTGGACTCACATTTATATTAAAAAATCAAACCAAACAAACCCTTTCAATTCGCTTTTTAGGATAAAAATATTTTACGATGCCACTGTAAATGGATCATAACTTTCTATAGAAACAATAAGTACATCTTTCATGTTATAAAATACACTTGCAAAAGCTTGTAATAATAGCAATTTGCAAGTGCATTCTCATAAATGGAACGTAATACCCCGGCCGGTGGAGCCATTCAATTTGTGCCTACACAAATATGCATATCAAAATAGGTTAGTAGGTGAATCTCGGCTCTTTGTTCCTCTCGTGTAAACCGTATGGATGTGTTGACGTTATTGGACAGGTGGGAACATGTGTGTGTGATAACAGATAACTGGACAGTAGGAAACTGTCGGAACTAATATTTTAGGTGCATATACGGTAGGTAATATGTAGATGCAATGTGCAGGCAGGCTTTACCTACAGTGTTTGCGTTACCTATGAGTTTTTGTCACTAGTATCGTATTGTGACCTTAGACTACCAGTGCAATCTACATCTACTAGTGGTGGCTACTAATATAATCACGGAATAGAACTTCAAAATTACGCGTAGAACTTGAGATTTAAAAAAAATATAAAATAAGCGACTGAAACATAAAAAAGCGCGCTGATTTAATTTTCATCTGTAGGTATTATCACAAGGTAAATTTTCAAAAAAGGTTAAGTTTATTTGCTTCCACTGTTTGATAGAACAAAAAGTCATTGTAAATTTGTCTAAATTACTATAAACAAAAGGGTTCAAAATTGTCTGGAGCTCAGAAATAGAGTGATCTCACAGCCACCCCTTATCGCACAACAGTATCATGATAGTAATACATATAATATGCACTATCATCAATAATTCCACTCATTCACTGTATTTATTAAGGTACCGCTTTTAATGTATTGCTCTTATATTATTTACGCATTTCATTGAAAATGATAAATTGTCTGACAGGTGTATAAAAGTGTAAATACCTATGTATATTTACATTATAATGTTGTACGTTTTGACATTTAGAGTGATAAATGAGCGCGTGCAGGTTGTTTTAGAATCGGTTAGACTTTATATTTGTCGATTTATTTTGATTGAGGCGATTGATAGTTAATGGAATTGATTATTTGAGGCATCGAAATGGACCAATGGATCTTTGCGGAAGTTAATCTAACCATTCTCATTTTCTACGATTTGACCACAGTAATAGGGCCAGCGCACTCTGATCACAGCGTCTGCGCAAGGTAATTTCATTGAGACTTAATAAATAACTTTATCACTATTGTTATAAAGTACAAAATAGCATAAACTTAATACTTGTCATTTGTTTTTCAATCGCGCAATGAACGTTATTTCGTATCGTAAAATAATCTTAAGGTGTCCACTAAGTTTATTTATAAGATGTCACTAAATGCAGTACATAGACATCTTATTGTTGCCATAGTTTTGAGACGTCAAAGCAAGCTCTTTACGTGTACAGAATCACATTCATAGACACTTATCGTTGGGTTTACCCAGAACGCAGTATACCTAAATCGTTTTTTCTATCAGAGGTGATAATCACCGTGCCTACAGCTGGCTGCGATGTCTATATAAAAACATGTCAATAGTAAATAAGAGCGATGTCACCAAAAGGTATAGCCAATATGTCTTCGAATGCTCAGTAAACGGATGATATTTCGTTGTAAAATGAACTTCTAAAAGTTAATACAGTTTGTTTTGGTATAGGCCAACATTTGCCCGGGTGCGTTTTGACAACCAATGTTCTTGGCGCAAGGCTTATGCATGCCCAGCACCCTTAGCATGACCGTATAGACACACGTTTTATCTCTTTCAACTGTCATATTTGTCGAGAAAATGACGTCACTTAAGCTTTTTGTACTAGACATGGTTCGGTGTGGCGTCATTTTCTCGACGAATCTGACAGTTGAAAGAGATAAAACTTATATCTACGCGCTCATGCTACAGGGCCAGAGCTAAATCGAGTTGTTTTGAAAACTAAATCAATACGGCTAAAAGTATTGTGCGGTTAGGACAAGAGACTACAAGACAAACTACTCGGTGCGACAAAATCCGTAAGATACAGACATGTCCTGGGCCACGTGTTCGCCCTGCTGCTGGTTCATAGTTGCAAGCCCCAATCCTGTCCTATTTACTCGGCTCGTGTTAATTATCTGATCAATTCATAACCCACACGTGTCAGTTCTGTTACGTTAATTAGAAGGACGCCGCTACCATGTGTCTCGCAAACTCTCATCATTTAACTCTCTCTTCCTCTACTCTTAATTAATTAAGTCAAGTAATTTATTTCGTATAGGCCTGCGGGAGCACTTTAAAATTGTCACGTTTGGTTTCATTATAAACTACTTTCGCGATGGAAGCGCAAACTCGACTGAGAACATGTGGCAAAAAACCCAATGAGCCTATGATTAAAATTTAATTTCTTTTAAAATCGACATCATGTACTTAATGTTCTTCCCTGCAGTGTGATTCAGAATGCGAAATCAATTTATGAAGACCGAATAACGATTTGTTTCTTTTTCCCCAACAAAATAAAACATTTATTTACTTCTATGCTTGAGACTAACATAATTTTTTTAGATCCAATAGAGTTCAAAGTAATCTAATTTTAGAGCTATCTTGCGTCGATTATTTACGGAAAACTTAACATCAAAGATATTATATCTCAAGTTTGGTAGCTGAAATAAAAATGTTAATTGATTAGTTATAACGCTGTAACTTAAACTAGGATTTTCAGTGCTAGACTTAATTTTCCTAGCAAGTTAAATACTTTTGAATCGTAAATAAATCGTCTCAGTTTTATAGAGCCGGTTTATTTTCGACTCATAGCGACCACAAAGAACTTTTATGACGCAAGGTTTCCTAATTAGGCAACAATTTCGTAATACAGTTGATTGAACTTTTGAGTGCTACGCGCATTGGGGCTACGTGTAGGTTACGTGATTCTTATTTCCTTCATAATTATAACCATATTTTACCCTTTCATAATATTTCTTAAAATTTTATAAGTTCTATAAAATGCCTATCTGAGGGATTCTCGAATTTACATGCGAACATTAATAAAAGCTTCCGAAGGCATATACCGTGAACAATTTAAGTCGTTTGCCGTAGAGATGCTACTACTACTGGGCTCATGGCTGACTCTTTGCTCGTTCAACGAATCAGTCAAGCTATTGAACGAGGTAAATACAGCCAGCGTTCTTGCCTCCATACCACGCGAACAAAACCTTTTAAATAACAATATGTATGTATCTCACTTATCTGTAAAACAAATACTTAACTAGAGAAATTCCACCAAGTCTAAGTTGACTTTACTTGATATTTTTTGTAGATAAGTAAGTCAATTATCGTTTATCCATATTAATTTATCCTGTTAAGTTTATTAATTTTATCTATCTTTAATCAAAGATTATTTTTTATACAAGTTGGCCTATTTAGACGAATATTTTCCTTATCTTCGTTTTGATATCATCCATGCCTTCATCTCGTATTAGGGTAATTGGCTTTAATGGATTCAGATACTTACGGGCTTAAGCGTTTTTATACAGGAAAATATTGTGTTTACTTATATTAAAACCAAAAATGAGCACCTTGCTTTTCTATAAAAGGGCAATTTTTTTTTATTAAAACACGCACATGTGTTAGAGGAAGGTTTTTTTACTACCTACTGATAATTTTTACCTTGTCAGTAATGTCTGCGACTCATTAAAAATAAATACCGGAATCCATCAACGAATCGGAATTCTGATATCCGGAATTTGCCGTCAAGTTTACGCTAGTCTCACACCAAAGAACAAAATGCAAATGCCATGTTATTTTCTACCTTATTGTTTGCGACATAAATACATTATTTCGGTACGTCCCTGTGACACGTCACCTTTAACAGCCCCGTCCCGGATCTGACGTGAACGACGAGCCAACTCGTCTGGCCATCATGAAGCGTGGCGTGTCGACGTGTAATCCTTACGGACTTGACGACGTAATTGTTCCGCCATTTTGACATTGTGCCAACTCAACAGACAATTTACAACGGCCAATTTTAAACGAACGCGTCGACACATGTTCAGTAGGTCTACCATGGGTTTAAGGCGTCTTTAAGCTACCTACTTTTTAAGTTAAAAAAATAGTTATGGACATTAATATGTCCTTAACACTCAAATTTTCAGAACGTTAGTATCATATCCAGCACCAATAATATAAAAAAAACACTTGTTTTGAGAACTTCAAATATCAGTCGCTTTTACAGTTCCTAGTTTATAGATAAACCTAAATATATTGTTTTCTTAATATTTACGCGAATACTACACATTGAAATAAAACTATTTTACAGTTTCTATCGCGTTTATTTACTTTTTTATGTTCCCGACGTTTCGGCTGCTTTACAGCAACCATGTTCACGGGGGGACTGAGGTGTTAGACGTCCTGAACACACACTGAACATAAAAAAAAGAATAAACGCGATAGAATCCGTAAAATAGTTTTATTTCAATAAACCATTAACCATATAATTTTTTCAGTAAAATATTTTTTATTTTTTAATGAATTTATTTTATTTTTATTTATTTATTGTATTAACCATCATGCCTATTTTTTAAAATCTGCTTCTAAAATATGATGGTTTTATGTTAGGAGTCCCAAGTTTCCCAAGTACGTATGGCAAACGACATAATTATCCCACGTCGCTGCGTCGCCCATGTGCGGGTCTCAGAATTTTTCATATTTTACGTAGACGTTTGCGACTAGCGTAGCGAACGTATGAAACTCACGGTACAGCAGTTTGCGTTTATATGGGTGAAGTTTGGGGTATTAACTTATTGTTTTCTGACATTCCCTTAGCGATAATAAACTTTCGCATTTCGTCAAAATAATTAATACTAGAGGCCCGCCCCTTCGCACGGGTTTCCAATATAGCCTATGTTACTCACTGATAATATAGCTTTCTAACGGCAAAATAATTTTTGAAATCAGTCCAGTAGTTTTTAAGTTAATTCGTTACATACAAAAATACAAATCTTTCCGCTTTATATTCTTTCTTTTTCTTTTAGTATAGATATAGATTATTAGTATAGACTAGAGTATAGATATGGGTACGACGGTGTTAATATGGGAACGTAATGAATTTGAATTGACAAATAATAAGCTTTCAATTAAAGTGAGTCGGTAACTCAGTAATTTATTCGTTAATTTCGTTTTGAGATTTTCTCCCGTGCATTTTATTAACATTTCAATTTATTATTTTATATCCACTCATAACTGTTATATTCCAATGTTTATAATTTACATATAACATTTGTCACCCACACAATTTGGCTTCTATTGTCAAGTTACACTCTCACTCAAGTTTCTTATTAGAAAACGCCATCAATCCTAATTGCCTCCTAAAAAGCGGTAAAGGACAACTTTGACATCGATACGAACCGAACAAGATGCACATTTATTTTCAATCAACCAAATGAGATATACCACCTTGCTAATATTCGTCCTAGATTAGAAAATGCATCACTTATCTATTTATGTGACAACAAAGATAACATTATGATAGTTTTATTACTGCATGACACCTTGTAATGTAATCTGTAAAGAATTGGTAAGCTACTGTTTTATCTGACGAATTTTTTTTTCCAAAGTTTTGATAAGCATTTCAACAAGGCCGCGGAGATAAACTTTCCTAATAAAGTTCTTGTCTTCACGCTATTGCGTTACAGAAGAAACAAAAACTTTCTCTCAAAGAGATTTGAGTACAACCGTAAGTATGACTAGCAAATTAAATTGTTTGAGGAAAGTTTTTGTAATATTCTCATACGTACAAAAAGTAATACCGAAGACCAGTATTCGAAAGCTTTGTATAATTATTTATTAAACATTAAACTAAAATAAAATGTTAATTTATTCGTATGAGTTCTCAGGAACCCTGCGCAAATTGATGCGTCAAAGGCGCGCGTGATAATTTTTCTCGCTATTAACAAAATGAATGCATCAACACATAAAATAACACATTTTCCACGAAATGTAATGGATGACATGAGCGAGTTTGTACAATCTTTGTTCGTTCAAATGTCAGTGAATTCATTCGCCACGGAATTTTAGAGCGTAAAGCCCCGGCACACTGGGGCGTCAAAGCTCGCGCGTCAAATATTTTCCAATACTAAAACGAACTCTATGTCAATATGCATAAAGTTTGAATTTCTGTGGTAGAAGCCATAATTCGCTCGCGCTGTCTGTGTAATTTAGTTCAAGAATGAACGTTGTCTATGAGTCAATACAGTTTGTTTTTGTATGGCAAATATTTGACGCGCCAGTGTGTGGGCGGCCTAATTCTAATTTATACGCTTTAAAACTGTTCTGTATACAATTAACATTGAATGCATAATAAACAATAAGATTATTCTGTTAATAAATCTGGACTGAGCTAAATTAAATCCAACTCAACAATCTATACTCAGTAGTTCCCGCTACTTTTACAAAATATGCTCTATTCTGCAGCAATATCGACATCCAATAAATAAACCACAACAAAAATATAAAGACATATATCCTCATTCGATATCGCGTCATGAATAAATCTCGGGGAGGCTGTGAATTCCTCGAGCTCGCCATTGATACGTCGGCTGAACCGCTTTACCGTAAAAGTGATTCTGTTTCGAAGGCCTAACAAGCGATTTCATTTTCGTGAACCATCACAATAGACGGAAATCGGAATTCCCCAACATCGTCTCTTTACTTTAACCTCGTTGTAACAAATCATACAGCCTTAAGAATCTATGGCTTTATGGAATACAAAAACATACATGATAATTAATTAATAATTATTAAAATCATGAAACTATCAGGGGTACAGTAGGTACAGTAGGTTACTATCTCTTCACTCATAAAATTTTGCATAGAACCGTTACATAAAGGCAGGCGACCAGGCGTCAAAATTCGCTAGCGTTTTCGATGACGTTATGTGCCATAAAATTAGTCCCGCGCGGTTTGACGCGCTTGTGTGCGCAGGTTTTAAAGCGACAACTCGTTTGAACGCATCTACACAAAAAAGTTAGGCCACTGTACATCTATTCCCTTTACCGAGCAGACTGCTTTACGGTGCGAATAAAACCTGAAAATAACTATGTTCCGGACGCCAAGCGATTTTATTTTCGTAAATCGTCACAATAGGCGGAAATCGGCATTCCCCGAAACCATGTTTTTTTCTTTAAATCCTTCTATGTAGACATGATAGGACAGCTTTAAGAGCTTAAACACATTAGTGTTTGGTTGTAAAATTTGCTCTCTTCTGCACGTCCGCCTTTTTCCTTATTGATTTATAAATATGTAACGTTCTTTAATAACAGGATAAATATGAGTTTTTCCCTCATTGAACATACGTGAACTAGTTTTTTTTTTTCGTTTAGTTATAGCTACGAGTCGATAGTATGACTAGATACTGGCAAGCAAAGCAACGCCAAATAAAGCAATATCTAATGCAAAAAGGACGCCTAAGTAACAACTTCCGTTCGTCACTCGATCTTCGCTTGGTGACGCTTATGGATAGTTTTTATTTATTCAGTCTTCTTTTTTTGCGAAATGAATAAAATTACAAACATTTAACGGAATATGATAAGGAATAGGTGCACCTGCGATTAGTATATATTCTGCTAGTTCATGTGAAATCCTACTAAATGGATGGATGTTTGTTACTCGTTCCCGCAAAAACTACTAAACATATTTTGGGGAAACTTTACAGCCTTATTGTTTATACATCATAATAGCATATAGGCTATAAATTAAAACAACGAAGTCGCGGCTAGAAGCCAGTCATAATTACTAGTCTATGTAAGGACGTGTAGACTTAATGGCCATTGCATTAATGTGACCCATTTCGACTTAATTATTTTGGATGTCTATTTAGCAAATTTACTAATCTGTACTTTTTAATGTCATTGACAGAAAGTTACATTTAAAACTTGCCTTTTAAGTTTAGGACCGACATAAAAGGAGGTTCTTAATGCCACCTGTGGGGTTAGCACGCATGTCAAGACAAGATCTTTGTCACGAATTCGCTCGTATGCTCTCTGTCTAACTTCATACGAGAAAAAGAGACAATATCAAGATATACTGTGACATAACACTACATGGCGCTCATGCTACAAGTACTGTACGTTTTATCTTCTTATAATGTAAAAGATAATTTCGCTACATATCTATTTTGATGACAGCTTGGTCTAGACCAAACCACACCGCTCAAACCATTAGTGGTTTGAGCGTAGGACGCTCGGCTCACTTCACCAGGTGTTTGCAAGTTTGATTCCCGTCAGTGGCAAATTTCGGACCTAGGCTTTTCGAAATTTCACTTGGTCTGGGTGTAACATCGCCCCTAGTCCATTGTACGATACCCATAATACAAGCTTTGTTTAGTTTGGGATCATACGATAAGTAAATTCTGTATGGCGATATTTATTTTATGAAAATGAACCTTAAATGCAGTTACTAACACGAACGAGGTTCCGCCGTTTGATCCAAGGGCTCGAGGGCGGATATGACGTCACCAGTGTCGCGATACGCCCCGCAAAGGGATGGACGTCACTCCGCAGTACACTTGCTATTAGTTCACCCGACAGTCGACATACTCTTTCAATACGTGTTTACTAAGCCGCAGTGAATTGAACTCTACACCTAAATTCTACAGTTGACATTACAATGCCTCTTTGAATCTGTTTAATATATTATTGTGTACCGTATTCCTTGCGTGGCGTGTATTAACTGGTATGGGATATGTAATTTAGGGGTTCGTTGACGAGGTTAGTTGACCTTTTTAAGCCGAATTGGTTTGTTTACACTGTAGTGTGAATATTAATTAGTGTGAGTATAATTAATTCAACTAGGTTTGTTTAATTTAAAACGATGGCTGCTAGGCCTTTTTTCACGTACTTTGAAACTGTGCGCAGTCAAGTTTATAAGGCCAGTGGGAAATAGTACGATTATGGAGCCCGCATAGGCAAGAAGATACTCTTTAAAACCTGGTGTAGCAGCTACCGTGTTAAAGTTCTTTTTTGACTGCTTAAACTTTTTAATTATCTACGCGCTTATCTATTGTGCTTATAAAGTACTTAACAGGTTCTGTTTAGTTATATATTTGTAGTAAAATGGAAGGTCAGTTCTTAGATGTTATTTATGTACCTTTTTTATGTCCCCACTTTTCCTATAGTTCACCACAAACTACGGGATCGTGTTCTTTCTGACCAATACCATAGCTGACTTCAAATTAACTACGTACGTTCTTTTACATTTTATTGTAAACAACAGCACTAAAAATATTGCCTTGTTATTCTTACGGCAATACGCTTAGCTTAGTAGATATAAGTTTATTTTAGTGCCGAAAGAAATACTATTCAAACGAATGAGCAGATTACAGGTTATCCAGATAAACATATGCATCATACAGATAAACATATGAAACTAAAACAACATCGTTTAATTAATTCGCGTGCACATCAATAAGGTTATTAAAACCATCGAACACCCTACATTATCGCAGTACACGCGTTCCAATGACGACCTCACATGCTATCCCTAACTCGGTGTATAAAAGCCGACAGTGTACACCTCAATTAAAATTTCCTCTCAACTAATTGTATATTAAGTTAATCTGATAATGGCGGGTAACGGGCGTTTCAGACGATAATTGGTTGCCGCGGGGTTCCGCAGTCATTCGTGGTGTGGAAATAATATCACGTAGTACCGAACGAGCGATGCCGACTCGGGTTGGGTGTACTAATAAAAATATATTGAAGATTCAGTGGTTTTATTGGCCGCCGTCGTTTTGATTTTGTACATTTTTCTTTCAATATCTCTTTAAATTGTTTCTTGGCAAAATAACTAAATCACGATATATATTAATAAAATTACTATTAATATATATCGTGGTTTATATATTAGAGGTGAACTTGAATGGAAATTAAATACACTACACATTAAAACAAGCACACTTGCTGTGTCTGCGACTGCGCACCCATTTGCGTTATCTTAATGAAGTGTATTGTAATCTTTTTTTATAGCCTTTCTGTGTCCCACTCCTGGGTAAAACCCTCCCCTATACTTCTACACACTTCTCGGTCCTGAACTATTATTTGACTTGCCATAGATGTGTGAAGGTTTTTAAAGTTATGGGGGTTTGGACCATTTGTCCACCACGCTTTGATCACGCACGACTTTGATCCATAGATGGATCCATATAATTGGACCCCTTCCCCCCATTATACTAAAAAAGGTCGAAGCTTTTTTTAAGTTTGAACATATTTTCAGAATCGGATCAATAGTTTCAGAGATTACTCTGTACAAATATACAAACCTACAATTTGTCTCTTAATTTATAATAAAAAAATGCTTACCTATAAGTAGATTAAACAAAAAAGTAAACTTATTTTCGAGAGTCACATGATGACCCTATCAATTATTTATAAAAGTTACTTTGGGATAAATCCCTTAATTTCAAACTAAATTAATTTACTTTATTTAGTACTCGTTTCGTACCTCTTTTGGTAAGTACCAAAAGACGTACGAAACTAGATCCAAACAATGTTGATCCAAGTGTTTGGAACAACATTTGCATAACTAATTACAGCTTTATTAACTCAACCCTCATTCAGCTGTAAGTTTAATTGACGCCTTCCGTATCCAGAGTGTTATTAATATCACCTTTTTATGATTACACGGTTATTATAGAAAATAAATACGTCATAAAATTATGTACGCTTTCGTTGTTTTAATTGCTCTTGATTTAATCATAGAACAGTATAATAATCCTTTGTCTAAACATTTATTTAACTTCTAAAAGTCTAAACTGTGATCAACAGGTGAATGTTAAGTTATCTTCTTCCTATTCTACGAAATAAATCATAATATTAAAGAAATGAAGTATAACAGTATACGCTTTAGCGATAAGACCACCCAACTGTACATAACTATTTAGACCAAAGAATTTTATATTATGTTTGTTTTTTTTTCCGTCTCTCTATTTGTTGTACAATAAAGAGTACTCTATATATCTATAGCTTCACCGGCAATTAGCAAATGTTACTCCAGTATCAAGTGATTAAATAGTATCCAATATCAAATTCATTAAATACTTAGGTACACATAATCTAAATAAATCAGAAACATACAAAAACCCTTGACAATACGTTCTTCTGATGTTCTCAGAATCATGTATTATATTATCGCAGTGTATGTAAGTATCATATTTTGAATACTTCATAAAATAAGAGCAAGCTCTTTACTTATTCACAACCACATAATTTAAAATCTGTGTGGCAAATAAACCCCAACGAATATTCTATTCACGTCCATTGTATGAATTTGGATTGAGTGAGTCCTTCCCCGAGGACTTGTATTCATATCTAGTGGGCCCTCCACGCCTCCTTACCCTAACAAAAGGGAGAAAAATTGTCAAGAGACGAGCGAGTTCAAAGTGACGCGGACGGCGGCGGGCTATAATAACCCGTCATAAAGGCTCCATGCGTGCGCTTGCGACTTGTAATTTTGACACTTGATTTCTTTATTCAGAGCTCGTAAATCTTCCCTGATGGCATCCTGCTGGTTTCTTATTGGAATACACAAATGATTGCTCACCAATCAACTGATTCGACAAGCTCATGTTGTTAATGTGAAAAAAATGATTAGGTATATTATTTAAATGCGGCTTACTTATTTACAAACACTATGAGAGAAGAACAAAAAAAAAACAATGGGATTTAACAAAAACTAAAAATGAAAAATTATATAGGTACCCGACATTCCCCCAGGTAGATTAGGTAGGTATTATAATTTCTTAATTTAATCTTTTACTAAGTATGTTGTATGATTTTTTGTAAATATTAATAAACAAGTTTGTCTATAAAGTCTTCTTTAAACCTAATAAAAATGAACACCGAACCGTCTTAAGTTATGTGACTATTGTGCATACATAATTTAAGTCTTTTACAAGCTTTATTTATTACTCATGTCTATTAAAGCTCCGCGCTCACAGGGGCGTCAAAAGTCCCGCGCCAGAATGTTATCCAATACCAAACAAACTCTGTGCAGCTGTATATACATAACTATTGAATATAAATGAGATGAGTGAAAGTAGACTTACGGAAGAAATATACCAGGCGAACGTGAGTGGAAGTATAGAAAGAGGGCGTCCGAGAAGGACTTTTCACGACCAGATTAACGGTCTCATACAGAAAGGTCAAGTCCGTAGCATCCTCAACCGACGTAGTGCATGAAAAGATGTATGACTGCGGATGAAGCAAAGGAGGTATGTCAGGATCGTAGCATGTGGCAAACGGTTATCTCTGCCTACCTCCATGGGATACAGGCGTGAGTGTATGTATGTACGTCTGTATGAATTTATATGGTAGCAGCCACGCGATTACGCGTCAAGATGACATATCGTTGAAGAATAAAATTTCCTATAAGTAATTTTGGTATTGAAAAAAAAATTTACGCACGCGTTTAGACGCCCTAATGTGCGGGTACTTAAAGGTATTTCCCTGAAGTTACTATGCGATTCAAATGAGAATAGGATGGACTTTGCGCCATATTGTGACGTCATAGCTGTCAATTCTAACCAGTTAGATAGGGTGAGCAAAACAAGATATTTTTAAATAAAATTTATTTGTAAAAGGTTGAGTGAAGAATGCACTCAGTCGCACGACGTCCTTATTTTCTTTTCTTTATTGCCAAAAATAAAAATAAAAAAGGTTATGGTATGGTTTTAAAAAACAAATTATTGATATGTAAATAAGTTTTTTTTGCAATCCATACTCTTCAAGTGACATTTGATAGATAGAGGATATTGACATTTCTATTCTTATTTGAATCGCATAGTACACCAGTTGATATTACCTCCAATCCAACTATAAACACGAAACTCCTCCTGCGCAATAAAATAATTTGTAATTACAACGTAAGGCATAATTACAGCTGTAAACATCTCTAAATTACTGCAATTACAGTGGCCCTGTAATTCGTTAAAGGAAATACAGTAACGTAATGTGTCGTAATATAGGTAATAGTTGGTTATATTCTACATACAACAAATTACTACAGTAGTTTGTTGCTTAATTGAAAGCAATTATAAAATCATGAAAGCATTTGAGATCTGATAATAAATTTTGTAGCAGATTTAACTGCTTTGTATTGTAATGTCAATTTAAATTACCATCTATTTGTAAGTGTTTTGTAATAGTACGTGTGGGGTTAAACCCCCGTCAATTTATTTTATATTAATGAAAATACCTTTTTTAATCGACTTCAAAAAGGAGGAGGTTCTCAGTTCGATGGGTATTTTTTTTTGGCTGTAAATATTTACTTTTTTACGGTTGTTATGAGGTGATAATAGTTGCATATTTTCAACAATTATTGACACTAAAAAGCGTGAAAAATTTTTTTTAACAAAAACAAAAACCGACTTCAAAAACCTAGGTGCACTAAAAAACTAAAAATAACAATATAATTCATTACATTTGGAGTCGGTGCCAATTCATGTGTGTAATTGCCTAGTCTGACGTAAATTGGCACCCACTCCAAATGTAATGAATTATATTGTTATTTTTAGCCTTTTAGTGCACCTAGGTTTTTGAAGTTAGTTTTTGTTTTTTGTTATTTATTTTTTTCAAATGCTCTAAGCTTTAGATTTAGCGTAGGGTACTTTGTTCATAACAGTATCAGTAGCTTCAATCGAACTAATTATAACCACAGCTTAACTTGAAAAACATGTTATTAGGATAAAAAAAAAAATTTTTTAAACTAAATCGAGGGCTATTTGACTTAAGCGACACTTTTGGGAGATATTGACTTATATACGTGTTTGGTTCCAGCAATTTATTTATTTTTTCTGCGTCGAATGAGTATGCTCTCGTGTAAAGTTAAAAAAATTTCGTTTAAGTAAAATAGCCTATCACCCCTCGATATTTAATTTAGGTTAGGAAGGTACTTAGATTTCTTTAGTTTCTTGTAGGAGTACTTATTTTTCTTAAATTTTAATTAACAAACATCATTTTTAGGGTTCCGTACCCAAAGGGTTAATCGGGGACTCTGTTACTGGGACTTAGCTGTCCGTCCGTCCATCCGTCTGTCACCAGGCTGTATCTCACGAACTGCGATAGTTAGAGAGTTGAAATTTTCACAGATGATGTATTTCTGTTGCCGCTATAATAACAAATACTAAAAAACTGAATAAAATAAATATTTAAGGGGGCTTCCATACAACAAACATGCTTTTTTTGCCGTTTTATAGATAATGGTACCGAACACTTCGTGCGCGAGTCCGACTCGCACTTGGCCGGTTTTTTCAACGGTGATGCCAAAGTTCGTGAGGAAATCTGGACTATAGAAAAACGTGTGAAGTTCACCAACATACACTGAGCCAGAGTGGTGGACTATGGACCAAATCTCTCTCATATTGTGGGCGAATATGCCCGGCAAAATGGCAATACTGTCATTCCCTATTACATTGGGACCAAAAACATTGGCGAAGAGTGGGTGCATTGCAATATATACCTCTGCCTACCCGTTTGGGGAATACAGGCGAGATAGTTTCTTTTTTAATTACTTACAAACATCATCAGAAAAAGCTAGATTTTGTATACATAAGTAACTCCTGTCTCATAAATGACTAATTTAACATTAGGAGTATTTACCTATTAAAATAAAGAATCAGTAGACAAATAATTATAAGAGATTCATGAAAATCACAAGTAAATTTCAATAACAGGGAGGCAAGCATTTTAATTGAGTTGACAAACAAAGCTTGAAGCTGGCTTCTGAAGTGGGGCTAATTCAGTAGTGCCGGAATTGGTAAAGTCGCCGCTTTAATTGAATAAGCGCCGGCTACCGTGACTGGTCAAAGAGGGATTATCGACTTATATTCTACTGGTCACTAGGATTTTGAAGTAGATTTACCGGTTTTTGGAAGTTAAATATCTACTTAATATTTCGTAAATATTTATATTTTTTTAGAGCACGTAGACATTTAAATGTATTTTATTTTTAAATTTTATCATCATCCACTTAATTGTTTTTTAAGTTTATTTATGAGATTCAAGTGGTTTATTACTGAAATTATTTTCTTTTTGCATTTCATTTCTTTTTATCTTTTAAACTATATCATAGTAGTTGACAAACTACATTATTTCATGTTCTGAATAACGATAAAGTGTGTTTATATATATCTCTATCAAAGATTTTAAAATCTTTCGTGTTGAAGTGAAGTTGTATTAGAAGTTAATAAAATCCGCCGAAAATAATGTATATAACATCGTTATTTATCGAATAAGAGCTGTATTCATTCAATAATACGCTTATCTCGAAATGCGAAGTAGTTATGTAATCGTAGCATACATCGTTATACATAATTCAAATCTTTATGAAATATATCAATTTACCATCTACTGAAATCGCGGCCAAAACCAATCGTCACCGCTACAATCAAACTGCGGATTCGACATTGTCTTGTGCTTGTAGGGACTGTAATTGACGGTCGAGTGGCGTAAAAGGAGCGTAAAAGTGAATCTGAGGCGTCTCGGATGTTGGGACGCTGGGTAGCGGGCCGATCGATACTACCCTCCACCCCTACCCCTCCGCACCTACCGCCGTATTGCCTCATCCCCTGTGAGCAACCCTTAGTTCTCGAACTTGTCTAGATTAAGAAAACATCCCTTAAAATCTACACTTTATATTTAAAAGGAGATAAAGTTCACTTTTAGTGCACACTGTAATACTTTAAATTTTGTTTTCTATACGTAATTTGTATTACTTTGAGAGGAAATGATAAAGAGTTATTTAACGATCTATTTATAAAAATAATAATAACAAAACACAATGATCAAAACATACAAAGGAAATCTGTCTATCTACGGCTGTGTGTAAGGTTTAATCACCGGAAATATTGATCTGATTATTTTTTTTACGTATAGAAAGCTACACTATTCGTGTCTTAGGGTGACGATAGTTTGTGGCGAAATAAACAGGGAATTCGTGGTAAATAACGCTACTTATTTAAGTCCATGTCGAAAAAATATCTACCAAGCTTCTGCCAAGTGTAATTTCGTCTGTGCAAAAATATGATTTATCATTTTAAACAACAGTTTCATGAGGTTTTGACAAAGCAAAAATCCAATTCAATTATTAATTTTCGCACTGGATGCGGAGTTGGTAAGGAAATGTACTATTGCAATTTGCAACCTCCATTTCGGTTATCAAAACAATCCAAACACTAACTTTATTTGAGATTCTCCTAAACTATAAATTGAATCTGAAACTGGATATCTCAATAACATACAATACATTTCATTGTAATTAATTGAACAACCTATAGTTCGACTATATTATGCATCTAATCTTGGAGTTAATAGACTAGTCCTCTAGATATGAGGTACCAAACAGTTCGATTATTATTAGTCTTTGAAAACGTAACTAGTGTGGTGTAACGTCAGCCATAATTTAATATAGGTATTTTAAAATGCGATAGCAAATTTTATTTTTATTAAGCTGTTGTGAAAATTACTAATCAACATTAACACTCGCCAAAAATGGATTTGAAAGCTGCCACAAACATTAATAATGTGCACCATTGATATGAGATATTCACGGTTATAACAGTGAAGGCCGTTGAAAAGTTTTATTGAAATAGTTCGGCCACCGACACCGACACGCTGGCTCAGCGTTTGACCTCAGCGAACATTAGTCTTTTTACGACTCTGTATTTAGTTTCATGGCAACGGAAGCTATCTATTAGATTTTTATTTTACTTTAGTATGAAGTTTGTCTAAAGAAATCACTCTTGTATTCCCCAAAAGAGTAGTCAGAGGTGCACTGCAGTACACCTATACCTCGCCGAAGTATTTTGGTTCCAAATGTATTTAAAAGGGGGTAAGCCTATTGTCATTATGCCAGCCACATTCCCTCTCTTTACGAGGGAAATTTGGGCCATAGTCCACCACGCAGTACCAATGCGGGTTGATGAACTTCACACGCACACTTTCACTTTCTAAATAGATAAATACTCATAATAATTTTCTCTGTTATAGGACCGCCTCCAGAATACCTAAATAATCTGACTACGAGAGTTACCTCTTTGAGTCTTTACAATGTAGTAATTAGTATGACGTGTTGTCTCTGGCGATATTTACCCGTTGAGAGCTTACTTAATGGGTCATTCTTATTATAATAAGGTTTAATAAATAAGTATAGACTTACTTAGAAATATGTAATTTTGGATTTTATTCGTACAAGTTTAGGTTCAATGTCAATAAAACATTGCAGTAAACACGGATACACGATCTCCCCTCTCATTCTTTGTTAGTTCAACACAACAGATATCTTATCTTTCTTGTATAGATACTACTGATGGCACGTGCTTACAGGTATAAAATTCGGTTAGTTCTGGTCCTTTTTTAGTCGGCCCAGCTTTGGAGTTGTTTACTTATGTGTGTGTGCGCGCATATGTTTGCATCAAAGCAGATGTTTGCTTTGGCGAGAATTTATATTTTGCCTTTGGCACGTGTTTATCGATAAACGATTACTTCTCATTCGTATTTATTTTATATTGGAATCGATTAATGTGAAATGAGGTCGTTCAATTAAATTATTTTATAGCTAGGTACCTACTTACCCTTCGTTTTTATTTAAATGTTGTTCAATTTATTATTTCTATAGAATTCCAGTTATAATTACTTCGGCGTTTATTCAAATGTTATCTTGTAAGCAAACCATAGTAAGTGTTTTAGTATAGCTACTACAGACAATAGGTTGGTGTCCTCACAATGCACCTTTATTATTTTTTTCCTTCATTCCACACCACTACCTATGATTCCGTTAAGTTGTTCCAAAGAAAACGAAGCGTAACAATAACGGCCATCTGTCGTGGGGTAAATCATATTACAAAACACTTTTTTGTTCCATTACCGACGGCTGCAAGATTCAAGATAGTTAAAACGGGTTGCAGCCGGCCTGCATGTCAATTATTTATTAATTGACTACAGCCTCTTTGCTTAATTAATAAAATGTTAACTTAACTAGACTTTCATTTTGTTACAGGATGTGATCGCGGGTAACAGCTCATCGATGACGGTAATGTTAATCTCACCATAGTGGACAATGCGGTCACAGGCTTCAAAACCTTCACCTAAGAAAGGCGATTCAAGTAAAACATCTTTAAAAAGTTCGTCGATCAAAAAAACTAAAAAAAAAACCGTCACTCCTAAAAAAGTTAAAAAATTGGTATGTAAGTCGTTGGTAAAAAGCTCCAAAAAAAACATCTCCAAAGATGACATTAGAAGCTCTAAAACTGGAGAAGATAGCAACGCTGATCACGAAAATGAAACTGAAACAACGGAAACCAATAAACCCGGAACGTCTAAAGCTTCTACCTCTAGGGGGAGTTCACCTACAAAAAAATGCAAAAAGGACAGCAAAGAAAAGAAAGACGCGATTAAAAATATCTCAGATTGTAATGTAAAAAAAGTTATTCCCAAAAAACTCAACATAAAAGAAAAGAAATCTAAAATTATTAAGACCAATGTAAAAAAAAGTGAAAAAGATAATAATGATGTAAAGTACAAAATAAATAAAGGTGTTGTTAAAAAAGTGACTGGAAAGTTTTCGAAAGCTAAAACGATAATAAAAAAAGGAAATACTAGCAGCAATGAAAAGAAAAAATGTGCAACAGTTTCTAAAGCTGACACCTCCGAGAAAGAGGGCGAAGCAGAAAAAAAGGTTAATAAAGGTAACCATAAACCAAGCGAAGAAAATAAAACTGTAGAAGATAAAGTACCCGAAAATACAAATATTAACACTGACGGAAGCAAAACTAACGAGAATGTTGAGTCTAAGCCTATCCTAGACAATTCATCATGTAAAACGCCGCCGTCTAAAATTGTGTCATGTAATCCGGTAGAAACACCAAAAACAGATACAGAAAGACCTCCCAAGTTTTTTACGTCAATAAGATCTCCTAGAACAGTTGATATTGACGTCAAGTGTTGTAAAAACTCAAAGGGAAACTTGAGCGTTTCTGAAAGATTTCTGTCCATGAAATTGGAAACAAAGACAGAAGATAGTACTAAAGAGAAAAATGCAGCAAATACTCTTATTTCTCAAGGTCCCGAAATAGATGTTTATACTTTTACTGAAAAGGTGGATTCTCCTAAAAGTATTTTATCTGACTTTCGTAGTCCACCTATTAATAAAAACATTGGCAGAGTTCGACCTATAGCAAGAGTCAAAGGTACAGTTATAGATACAAAGACAGAATCAGAAAAGAAAAAGTATTCTCCGCATAAACCAATTGAAGAAGTTGTAAAGCTATTGAAAGCTAATAAAAGATCAGAAGAAATTGACCCAAATCAAACTATTTGTCCTACATCTAATGTAGACTCAAGTATAATGAGAGATGAAAAAGAGTGTGAAGATAAACCAAAACCCATTGTAAGCAAATCTTACAAAATGGTCGCTCGAAAATCCAGTATTACTGGGAAACCATTTAGCCCCATAAAATTTCTTGAACAGGGATCTAATAAAAGCGAAAAGCCTAATAAAATTAGTCTCACCGTAAATAAAGTATCCACAAAATCTAAAAAACAAACAAAAAAGACCAGCTTATCTGACCACGAAATTGACAATTCTACGTTTGCATTGAACCCAAAAAATTACTGTTATACATCGTCTGAAGAAAGCGTTAATGAGTCTAATGATGATAATGACAACAAAGAGTCTTCCGAATCTGATACTCCAAAAAGCAAGAAAACTAAAAATAAAAAGTATAAAAGAATTACTGACACTTCAAAGAAAACGACGTCAAAAGAATTGAAAGAATTATCCAAAGATTCTTTAACAGATCTTAAAGACGATTCTGTTGTTTTGGGCAATGAAAAACCGAGCAAGAGGCGATTGAAACTTTTGTCCATGTGGAGTGGGCCAAAAAAACATCGTATGGCTTCCCTTAATGCTATAGCTAAAGTTCATTGCTTATATGAAAACGAAAGTCGAACTCATATGGAGTTGGGACTTATGAAAACAATTGACAGACAAGTTATTCCAAGCACATCTAAGCCAGCTCCTGCTAAAAAGAAAGAAAGTAAGCCAAAAGAAATTCAAAAGCCAGAAAGCACTTCGGAATCTGAATATGAGTCAAAACAAGAAAAAAAAGAAGATAGCTCAGATAGTTCCGATGATACTCCGCCCCAAAGGACTTTGCGAGGTGTACCTAGAAGCGCTGGGAAATACTGGGATCCAAAATCATCTACGTCTTCTAGTGAAGATAGTGAATTGGAGACTAAAATGAAAATAATAAATTCGGAGAAAAAGAAAACTGTCCCTAAAGCTTCTTCAAATAAATCCGATTCGGACAAACCACCTGCTAAAATGAAAAAGACAGCTGGAGTGCCTGTAAAGAAAAAACGAAATAGAAATGAAGTCGTTATGGACTTAAAGGATATGGTTGTACAAAAACGTATGGCAAGTTTAAACGCTACTGCAATTCTTGCTGCGAGTTACGAGAAACGCTCCTCAAAATCGAGTAAAGATGATACTACGTCTGATTCTTGTAGCGACGAATCTTTTTCTCAGAAGACAAAAAACGGGGTAGGCTCCGGCGTGAAGTCGGAAATAAAAAACGAAGAGCCTAAATCTGAATGCGACGAATCTACCTCAGCTGATAAGAAACAAAAGGTTGAGGTTATTGTTAATCAAGATACTGATGTGACTATAACCGGCGTTTATTCTACTCATCTTCACGAAGGTTTCTGCACTGTGTCTGGGATGCAGTATCGCATTTCCGCGACCAGTCATACGCAGACTACAGCGACAGCAAATTGTGAAAAGGTAAGATTGTTTTTGTTATCATAATATTTTTGCGTCTCCCATATTTGACCGACTGACTACATAGACTTGTTGATTCCAATTATGTTGATATATACGTCCTATCCCATCGACCAAAAGTAAGTTTTGGTACGTAATAAAGTCGGTACACCCTCTGGCGCTCGGTTCTCATTAATACCCGGTAATGAAGTAAGTTCTATGTAAACACGCCTCGGGACCTCATCCGCACATTATCCTTCATCGCTTACTTCATGAAAGATTACATGGGAAAATAAGCCTTTAGCACTGGCTGCCAAAGGTGTTTTTCCTTCGTAAACTTTATCGATTTACGCGTGAAAGGAGTAACAGTCGTGTTACCCTTGACGCAGATTATATCGTCTGACGCGTTAAATCTTATTAATGTTATGCTAAACTCCCAGAAGCGTCAGGGATCTTCAGTAGATATGCATAATACGAGTTTGCTTGTCTACAAACAAAGCCGAATCACCCTGTCTCCGTTGCAAACTTGTATTACATCGCTCTTTTTACATCAAAATGTCACGGTCTTTAGTTCATTACGTGCACATCTTGGTTGATAGGTAAATAAAAGCTGCAAAATAATAGTGTTGAATATTAATGGTGTTTGCTGTCTACAGGAGGGTTGTTCCCGGGAAGACGGGGCCCGGTACACGCCTCTGACTGCGCTGTCTTCCATGCAACCACCCGCGGAACATGCGCACTCACATCCTCATCCAGGTAACCCTGAATTAATTATGCAATATTGTGTCTTATACTATTATGATAACGTCGAAAAGTTATTTTGCCTTTAATTTTAAGTGTTAGAGCAAAATGCTCGATACAAGGTTGACGAATTGAAAAAATATTTTTTATAATATATTTTTTTGTTACAATTCAGACTATAGTCTGAAAAAAAAAATGATTTAACTGAATGTCGGAAGTTTATAAAAATATTGACATTTTACTCCTGTTAAATCAGAAACAAATAAATATATTCGCGCCTACCTACTACCTACTACAAAGTGAAATATCGTCTCGAGGTCGTTAATCAGTAATTAATGGTTTTATTGGGTATATAAAAAACGTACCGTAAAAATTTACGGATTTTATCGCGTTTATTTACTAGTTTACTAGTTTAATTTCAATGTATAGTATTCGCGTACTTAAAAGAAAACAATAAAGTTCATCCACTTCAACAACACATTTTTAGTTTTTGACACAGTACCAACATTACTAATACGAGGTTTATCAAGAATAACTCTATAACCGTTTGTGCTTCTTTACGATTTCGTTGAACGAAAAATTGTTATAACCCTGTCATATTTTTATTCTTTTGATGTAAAATAAATATTTGCCAGTACAGAACCAGCAAATATCTGGATTCCTTAGTATCTATCATCGTGAACGGTTGCCTCATATCGCACGTTAATAGGTCAATGTTTTTCGACGGAACGTCGACCTCGGTGCTCAGGCGCAGGCGGCTGGCGGCGCAGCATATCTATCGGTTTCACATACGTTGCGCGATTTTTTTGTTCGTGATAAATATGTGTAATCGATATCATATTGGCAATGTTTAATTATAGTTCGATTTTTAAGTGGTATAAATGTTATTTTAGGGTTCCGTAACTTAGAAGGTAAAAATAACTTTTATAAGATCTGTCTGTCAAGACCGTTTTATTAAGGAACGCGTTGACAGTGATCTCGAAATTAAAAACAAACACTCATGTCTGCAATCCCTTGTCTTGATACATGTGGAATACCTTGTGAATTTAGAAACACGTAAACTGTAAACATCTAGCACGAGTCATCGTATAGCAAGTTGACGCCCAGAGTAAGGTTTCTTGTCTCCTAAGTATTTAATAAACAGCCTCAAAGTAAGGCAGCGGCTAAAGAAGATAGAACACGACTATATTGGCTCGAGGCCAAACGTGCAGATGTCGAAGCAGAATCTTGGCCTCCCCAAGATTTTCAGGATATATTATAACACCTATTACCATAATCTGTTTTGTTTTATAATTATTACCCAAGTTATGTGCTTTATTTTAGACGTGCCTCTGTTTTTGCGTCGACCTTCATTATGACATTACGGTGGTATAAGACTAAAATATTGTTTCGTGATGTAGAAATAATCATATTATTCATAAAAAAAGCGCCATCACGAAATAAACAATAAAAAATAAACGAGGCAACCCACAGAGTCGCAAATCTCTTCAAAATGGCAATAATATGGTTAAAGGTGTGTTAAAGGCACCGCTGCATAAAACTAGGTTTTAATCTATGTAATAAAAATCAACCTATCATTGAAAAATTATTACATTTTCACACTAGCCACTGACATCTGCATGCCATTGTATTAGGGGCCTAGTTACGCAGTTACTAAGATTGTAAATATATAAGTCAGTAAATGCGTATTTCGAGGAATACATAAGAAGCTAATCGTTAAATAACTGGTGACATTGGTGAGCTTCCTTATTACAAAACCGTCTAAAGATATTTCTATAGAAAAAAATCAAGTGCCGTACCCCAATCTGTGTGTAATAAGGACGCCGCCGCCGTCAGAGAGGCAATTTTCATAATGAAAAATTATATTTCAGTTAACTCTGTTTTACCTTTAAATTGGGTAAATATTTTCGGAGATACAAACTTCCTTCGTAGAACTAACTTGATTATGTTTGTCACATCAACTTGGAATCAACGAAAGACGTTAATATATGATGTGTGCTTTGACAAAAGTTTGGTTTGAGTTTACGGTAATTTGGTCATTATATACGTGTAGATACATTAAAATGGAAGATGATATTTATGATGTATATTATGTGAGGTGAGCTAGGAATCGTGTTTTTGTTTTTTTTTAACTCGTTTTTGTCCCACTCCTAGCCAAAGGTCCCTCTTTCCGGCCACCGATCCCTCAGGGGCATTTCCGGCTCCCAAGTTTTTAATTTTTATTTTATTTACATAATTGGTCAATCTTGTTACTCCAATAAAACTCATAAAGTAGTTAATGTGTATTCGAACATGTAAAGAAAATTGTTTTTAATTATTAGGTATAGATTGGTGAGACTATAACGCCCTGCACTCACTGGAAGCCAGCGAATTAACTTGACTTTATTTTCAAATGTGCTCTGTGTCTTTAAAGATGTTTCGTGTCATCGATGACATTTTGTTACAAAATGTGCTTTTTCTTTAAGTTAATACAGTCCGTTTTAGTATTGGAAAATAATTGCGCTTTTTTCCGCGCCGAGTTCAAAGAAACTGAAGTTCACGTTACAGTGGAAACAATATCCTCGAGCACGTCATAACAAAGGTTTTTTGTATCAATTAGAAAACAGAATCTAGTGTACAAACAAAAAATAAAAACAACAAACTGAAAACCTGTTGTCCGTAGCTTTGTGTATCAAATATCTGAAATTGACTCTGGCAACGAAGCTTGTTTGAAAACAATCAGCTTTATCCATTGCAGTCTTATTTTATTGTGTATCTTTGTAACGCGTTTCATTTTTATTATTAATTTTCCTTGTAGAGACTCGTGTCAACGCTTACATATAATTCGCACTATACATTTCTTGTAACATTCACAATGTGTTGCAATCACGAAATGCATTGTAAACTGTAGTTGTATTGTAGACTAAACAAGAACATTGGTTATACATTCATGAGACTGAACAAAACTAGAGAGTTTTTGACATACCTTTTTTAATGACAGTATGTTTTTATTAGCAAATCATTTGTCATCGCATTACTAATAATCTAGGGCGTCAAAAGCTTCAAAATTTTAGCAATACCAAAATGAACTTTGTTGACTCGTAGATAAAGTTAATTCCCCAACGAATTGTCATTAACAGCGCGAGCATATTTTGACGCGTGTGACGTGGGTTTCACCACAGAAATTTAATCTTTATGTTTCATGACACAGAGTTTGTTTTGGTATTGGCAAAATTTATGACGCGCGGCTCTTGACGCCCCCCTGTCTGGGCGGCTTAATGCCAAGCATCAAGGTTTATAAATTTCATTACAGTAGGTAATAAACTACTTTTGCGAATGCGATATGTTGCCAATGTATAAGTTATGCCTATTTGTAGTTGGTTCCTGGGCTTCCATGGCGCAGAGCCAACTCGACCCCTATCTTGCTGATATTAAATAGCAACCACTTATCTAAGCACCCGGTCACCAGCCAGACTCCAAATAAGTTCTATCTATTTCATATTCAATTTAACTTCGGTCTGACATCATTTTAAATTGAATACCGCCGTACGTGTGTGAAATTTAACATCACTTAATATGCACAAAAACTCGTAATTCGGTCAAATTAGCTTCGAAATCCACGTCGCCACAAAAAAAATAACATCCTGTTTTTGCTGGGATAATGACCCGAGCGTTTGACTGACATTTAAAAATTGCTACAAAGAGCCAAGCGTAAACTAAAGAGCGAGATCATAAAAAATACTCACTGCGGAGCGGAGTTCAACCAAATAGAAAAAGCTCCCACAGATTGTGGTTAAAATTACATGGCGCGTTGAATTTATTTAATTTTAATTTTCATCTCAGAATAATTTCGAGATTGAGAGGATAGCATTTAATTTTCATAGCTTAGCGGAATCCCATTTTGTGGAACCCGATTAGTGTCTAAGCGGCCGCGGCCTATTTGTTATTATCTCGGTGAGAAAAACCATTTCGCGATGCGGGGGCAGAAAATAACGAAGGACGAGGGTAGAAAGGGGGGAGTTGTGTGAGTTAATCATGAAAGCCGAACGCTAATCGCTTCGCATTCGCCCCCTCGGCCCCGACTTAACTTTTTTGTCTTGTTTAACGTCGGGATGTATGACAACAAAGAGATATGTTTGAAGTGTATTTTATCAGAGTTCTCATCGTTTTTATCGCGGTATCCTTTTCGTGTTTATATTTGTGATCGCCGATATTTATGTGGAGTCGGTATTTTGTGGAGTTTGTATAAACATCAAATTGTTGTGAACTTGACTGTTATGTACTTACCAATTTCAATATTTATATTTCAATTGATGTTGATAAGTTAAAAAGTTCTAATCTCTATAATTACTTCCAATTGTATCTTTCTTATGTTTTACCTTAAAAATAGGTTAAAGACTACAGTTATGACAAATTTCAATGCTCATACCCAATTAGACTACTTAAAACAATGTAGTTTCCAGTAAACAGGTAGATACATAAGTTATAGCTTCAACCTTCATATATATTCGATTCTTTTTTTATAATACATCATAATAATAATAATAATACATCATCACGCCTGTATTCCCCGAAGGGGTAGGCAGAGGTGCACTGCAGTGCGCCCACACTTCGCCGATGTATTTTGGTCCCAATGTAATAGGGGGCGAGCCTATTGCCATTATACCGGGCACACAGGTTTCCTCACGATGTTTTCCGTCACCGTTTCTTAGCAAGTGATAATCTCAGATGAAAATGAGATTCGCACATGGAACTCAGAGGTGCGAGCCGGGGATAGAACCTGCGCACTTTGATTGCAAAGCGTGCGTTCGACCACTCGGCTACCACTGCTATTTTTATAATATAGAATAAATAATAAACTAAAGTTATCACAGCTAATATTTCTAATGTCATTAAAACTTTTTTTTTAACTGGCCGTGATGAAGAAGAGGACTTAAATGAACTTGTCAGTGTGTTAATACCATTGACGTATCAATACAAAGTCAATGGATTCTCATAAGACAAAATCAAAGTAGCACATACATACATTTTCCTGCCAAAAAGGATCCCTCAGATAAACTTTTTCTGACTTGCTCATTAGGTCAAGTATTATATTGTAAATGGCTAATATAGTTGTTTTATCTGCAGTGCCCGAGATCGGCGGGCTCGCGCGTCGTCCGGGTTGCTCCAGCGCATTCTCCGCGCCAGCGGCGACCGCTTCTCATCACGAACCAGGTTAGTAAACGCCTTCATTGCAGTTTATATGCGAAATTGTTGTAATATGTCATTACAAATAATGTGTATTTTAACCGACTTCAAAAAGGAGGAGGTTCTCAATTAGACACATATGTTTTTTTTTAATTCTGGTCGATTAACGTAGCATCGATCTGTGCCTAGTAGGAAAACCTCGATGTGACGTCATCTGTTTGACAAGTCTGACAATTGGAAGACTTACAACTGGGGTAATGCCACCCACCTCCTAAACTATTGTTGTTTCATCAGTAACTGTAATTTTTTGTCGGATTTTGTACTGAATTACCAAACCATGGAGATATTATAACGGAGACGGCATATCGAGCCCGCGCTGCGGTATTTTTTTCTGTTTTTTCTGACTCCGCCATTGTTGTTATCCCACATAGTTGCCGTATACTACAGGTACATGAGTTAACAACAATAATGGCGGAAAAATCGCCGCAGAGCTTAACGACGAGTGGTGTCGTCTTGGGTACTCTAGATACTCTATGGAGTTAACTGTCTCAAACTGAAATTAATATTAAAAAACATTGCCGCATGACAGAAAAGGGGGCTGATGTCTATGCTGTCATGCTGAGCATCGTAAAACAGTAATTAGTAAAAAAATATTTTGATTATTTTACAGTCACCGTACTTACTAAAAAAATACTCAAAAATGTTAAAGCAAAATTTGTTTTAACTATACTGCAATAGAGGTGATGATAGGCGGGCAGATCATAATGAATTCGTTGGTGGCATTCTAATATACGATTTAATTTACAAGTAAAATTGTCTGACCCTATTCAAAAGATCACATTGTTTCTAACGTTTATTTGTAAATTTTATACGCTATCTACATTGTAATTAGAGCGCTTTTTGTATGATATTTAGGTCAATCCCGAATAAATAGGTCTGAGTGTATTTTCGAACGGCACAATTATCGGTTTCTTAATTATCGCACGGTCGTAGTGTAATTGAGATCGTACAGGTCATTGAACTCTTGAATCTTGGCTAACGAAGTATGGTGGAAAATTGAATACCACAATAAAAAAAAATACTGTTGATGAGTAAACTTATAATCGAATAATCACTTATTCTTTCGTTCTAAGAGTATTTTTATAATACTTATTTTACTAGTCCCATGTAAGTCAGCAGTTATAATAAAGTGCATAATTAATTAAACTAGTTATTTGATATTTTAAGTATCAATCGTGTTTTCGATGAACAGGTCAGTTAAATCTTCTGTCATTGATCGTATTTTGTTGAATAGTGTGCTTTATCAATGGGTTGATATAGTTTGTTTTCGTGTTGGCAATCAATTGATCGTGTTCGTCGTGGTCTGTTTGTGAAGGCCTTAAGTACAAGTGGTATAAAATTAACTAAAACCTAAATAGGTATGGTAGGGGATGTAAGGGAGCACAAATGACACCTTAGTGCTCCCAGCCAACCTCACCTGCCCGTGGTGCATCCTGCTGACAAACAAACGAGGCTCTGACGACCGACAAATGGCGGGATAACCATTTTACAATTATGGCGTATCTAAATCCTACAGGCCGGTGACGGGCAGCAGCGTCACCGGTGCAAGAAACTAGGTCCTGCGATCGCCAACCCGCCTGCCTAGCGTGGCGATTAGGGCAAACCCTCCCAATAATGAAAAGTCCCACAATGCCAAGGCCCCCAGTTCCCGGCCGCCCTGCTATCACTGACCATGGCGGCGGTCACGGTAACGGCAGGGCAGGGGGTGCTAAGAATCCCCGGGCTACGGTAGGCCGCCAAAACAAACTGACCCTCGCAACGTACAATGGACGCACGATTCGGCTGGATGATCATCTGGCGCAGCTGGAGGAGGAACTGAAACATATAAGATGGCACATCTGGGGTTATGTGAAGTCCGAAGACAGGGAGAGGACACCATAACCTTAAAATCGGGCCATCTTATGTACTATAGAGAAGGAGATCGGCCATCCCAAGGCGGCGTCGGGTTTCTGGTCAACAAGGCTCTCAGTGACAACGTTGTGGAAATCTCCAGTGTTTCGACCAGGGTAGCGTACCTCATTATTAAGTTAACCGAGAGGTACAGCCTCAAGGTTATCCAGGTTTACGCACCGACCTCGACACACTTGGATGAGGATGTGGAGAGTACGTATGAAGATATCTCCAGAGCCCTCCATACCACCTCCAAGGCTCACTACAACGTTGTCATGGGAGACTTTAACGCTAAAGTGGGAGTACAGACTTGCAGCGAATCATCCATAGGACCTCACGGATTTGGGAATAGGAATCACAGGGGACAAATGCTCGTAAATTTTCTCGAGAAAGAGGGGCTTTTCTTGATGAACTCGTTCTTCAAGAAACAGCCCCAAAGGAAGTGGACGTGGCAAAGCCCCGACACTGTGACTAAAAACGAGATTGACTTCATCATTACCGACAAACGGCGCATATTCAGAGACGTCTCAGTGATTACAAGGTTTAATACTGGAAGTGATCACCGACTTGTACGAGGCTCTCTGGATATCGACTTCAAAGCCGAGAGATTCCGATTGATGAAGTCTACGCTCCGACCAAACCTACTCCAAATCGTTGGGTCCGAAAAATTCCAAATAAAATTGGAAAATCGATTCGCTGCCTTGGAAACCACAGATGACGTAGACCAGAAACTCGAAGAAGTAGTGGAAATCCTCAGGGATGAAGGGACGAAGTTTTGCGAAGGCAAGCGTACGGGTAAAAAGTCCAAACTTTCGGCACAAACACTTCGGCTAATGGAAGAGAGACGAACAGACCCTTTGTCAGCTTTGTCCGCTAACCAGGTGCGCAATAAAACTATAAAGAAGCTGGTACGACGCGACCTCCGATCATCTAACACGCTCTTGATTAAAAAATCAATCGAGCAGAATCGGGGGCCGAAGGTGTTCATCCAGCCTTTGGGTAGAAGCCACCTCACAAAGTTGACAACATCAACTGGACTAGTCGTCGCATCCAAGTCGGAGATTCTGTCGGAAGTTGAAGACTTCTACGGCAAGCTCTACGCATCGCATGCTTCAAAGCCCATTCCCGATACTGAGGATTCTAGAGCCACCTTAACCCGCCACTTCACAGAAGATCTGCCTGAGATTAGCCGAGACGAGATCGTGATGGCCCTTAAACAGCTCAAAAATGGAAAAGCCCCAGGAGAAGACGGAATCACAACAGAGCTTTTAAAAGCCGGGGGAGCTCCAACAGTTCAACAGCTTCAACAGCTCTTTAATTCCGCTATTCTCACTGGGAGAACTCCACAGGCATGGAACAGAAGCATGGTGGTTCTGTTTTTCAAAAAAGGAGACAAAACCCTCTTGAAAAACTACCGCCCGATCTCGCTTCTGAGCCATATCTACAAGCTGTTTTCAAGGGTCATCACGAACCGTCTTGCGCGAAGACTCGACGAATTCCAACCTCCAGAACAGGCCGGGTTCCGAAGTGGCTACAGCACCATAGACCACATCCGCACAGTGCGGCTGATAGTACAGAAGACCGAAGAGTACAATCGGCCCCTGTGCTTAGCATTTGTGGATTATGAGAAAGCCTTTGACTCGATCGAAACCTGGTCCGTTCTGGAGTCCCTGCAGCGTTGCCAAGTCGACTGGCGATATATCGAAGTGATGAGATGTCTGTATAATGCCGCAACGATGACTGTCCAAGTACAGGACCAGCGTACTAAAAATGTCTACCTGCGTCGAGGAGTGAGACAGGGGGACGTCATATCCCCGAAACTGTTCACTAACGCCTTGGAGGATATGTTTAAGACGCTGGACTGGAAAGATTGTGGCATTAACATCAACGGCAAGCACATCTCTCACTTACGATTCGCAGATGACATCGTCATTATGGCAGAAACGCTGCAAGACCTGCAAAGGATGCTGAATGGCCTAGCTGATTCTTCTCGCCGCATCGGTCTCCGGATGAATTTGGATAAAACCAAAATCATGTACAACGAGCACGTTGTTCCGGAACCGATTGCCTTGAATGGAATCCCACTCGAAGTTGTTACGCAGTATGTTTACCTAGGGCAGACGCTCCAACTAGGTAAACACAACTTCGAGAAGGAGATCCAGAGAAGAATTCAGCTAGGTTGGGCAGCATTCGGAAAACTTCGCCGAGTCTTCTCGTCGCCTATACCGCAGTCTCTAAAGACAAAAGTCTTTAACCAGTGCGTCCTACCCGTGATGACATACGGAGCCGAGACGTGGACACTCACAGTTCGACTGGTCCACCAATTTAAAGTCGCCCAGCGAGCTATGGAGAGAGCTATGCTCGGTGTTTCTCTGCGGGATCGAATCCGAAACGAAGTAATTCGCCAGAGAACTAAAGTTATCGACATAGCTCAACGGATTAGCAAACTGAAGTGGCAGTGGGCTGGTCATATATGCCGCAGGACTGATAACCGTTGGGGTAGACTTGTCCTAGAGTGGAGACCGCGAATCGGCAAACGTAGCGTAGGACGTCCTGTGACCAGGTGGAGCGACGACATACGCAAAGCGGTGGGCAGTGGTTGGAGAAAAAGAGCCGAAGATCGGGCTCAGTGGCGCATCTTGGGAGAGGCCTACGTCCAGCAGTGGACTGACACCGGCTGATGATGATGATGATGAAATAGGTATGTATCTAGTATACACCTAATTAGTTTATCTTTGAACTTCGAGATTGTTTGCAAAAAGTTCAAAATAAATTGACTTACAAAGAATAAACAATCCGAAACTTTTTGGTGAAAGGTTCAAATCACTTCTACAATTTACGTCGTGAAGTTCGGTCGTCGTCCTTCCGTAACGGCCATAATTACGAACTTTAACGGCATCTTTGTGATAGATGTGCGGAGAACTTAGAAAACTCACTGCACTTTTAATGATCTCCAACTTTAAGTACAAAGTACCTTCAAACAGCTATCATGCAGTTAAAAATAGAGTTTATTGTCATGATAATGGGGTCGGAAATGTAATATAGGGCAAATAGTTACTTTGTCGCACTAGGTTGTATTTGCGTAAGATTTAAACTACTGATGATGTAAATACCTTCAATATCACTGCCAACTAATAATCCATTTATAGTAAGATGTAATATATATTGTCAATACACATTATAAAGAAAATGTAATTTGACGATATTTTCTATTAATTTTCGGGGTGGTACAGCCATTTTTCTTTGTATCTTTGACACAAACCAATATAGCGGTCGTAAAATTCTGTATTTCCTAAGAAGAAAAGGTATGATGAGAGGCTCTAAAAATGTATTTAAAGGAGGTTCACGTCATTATAGATATTCTGTGAATAAAAACAGTGGTGCTTATCAAGATTGCAGACCTAATTAAATAAACCAACTGCTGTTAAAATAGACGTAGTTTTCATCAAAAGATAAAGTAGCAACCTCTACCGTGATTCAGTGGCGACGGCGGGAAGCTCTTTCATCGGCCGACAGACTCTAGGTTAAGTAATTAATTCTTTTGCCGCAACGTTTGAATAAATCACTTGGGGTTTTGCATTCAGAATTCATAACTATGATAATTTATTCGATAGAGTCGTGTTATTATTTCTTGCATTAAATTACTCAGAGCTGTACATAGTCCACATTTTAACACAACATAAACATTAAGATACACTTAAAAAGTTATGTAATATTGAGTTGTTGTTTGAACAAACTTTAAATCTTAAGGGATCGTCTTATAACACTTGGCTTTTAAGACTTCCATCCATCAAGTTGATGTTTAACTTTTAACTCGGAATCTTATTTTATACAACTTCCAAAATCCCTAAGCATACAACCTTTATTTGACATACAATATTAAACCTTATAAGAAGAGTAGTATCTAATAATAAACGAATTCTGAAAACATTCAGACCTTACATACACGACTGTTTTTATTTCGTATAGATAAAAAAATAAAAAACAGTCGTTTTTGAAATAAAAAGAGTAGTATATGTAATGTCTGAATGTGTTCAGAATTCGTTTATACATTCTGAAATACAAGCAATATCCATCAGGGAAATAAAATAATAGCAGGCCGGGACTGGGAGGTCGGGACACACTACACGAAATCCCCGTTTAGTTCAGCCACACCGCGGTACTGAGCTCCTATTTGCAATAAACACGTCCCGTGTGGTCTCACGACTAGGAACAAGTTTCACAGACTTGTTTGCGCTTGGAGATGTTAAAACTGGGACTTTAGTTAGTAAACCGGTGGAATTTCTTTGGTCTCTCGCGAACTCGGAATTAGCTGCGTTCGAGATGTTTAAGAAATTGGAGCTGGCTCTTAAAGTTATGTTGCGAGAGTGCGCACATAATAGGTTTCCTTGGAAAATAAAAGTAAGTAAAATGTTTATTGAATCTTTTCTGGGTTCACTTTGTTGATTCTTTTGAAAAGTGTACCTGCATAGTTACAGAGACTTTTAAAACAGATACACATACAAGGTATAAAGGTATCAGTAGTCCGAAATAATAATTAAGTTACATATACGGTAGCTATTATGTGGATGCTTAATGAAGGCAGACTATACCTAAATAGCATAGTTCCTGAGTTACAGACCTATGAATATTTGTCACATGTATCGTGTTATGGCCGCAGTATACCCCCGTAATCCTATTTTACAGTTTAAACTAGAACTGCGAGAGGCGACTATTAATATTTCCCCAAACATAGCATGAACATTTGGCAAAGGACTCTAGATATAGATCTGATTTTAAAATTAGCGGTGATTAATATTTTAAAATATCATGTTCGAATTTCAATCACATTTTGATACCATTCAGTGGTAGTCTCGATACTTATAACACAAATGGAAAATGATTATTTTGAACTTCTGATACATCCTGTAAAATTTGTGAGACTGAAATAGAAGTAAACAGGTTCTATGTAAAACAAATACTGATTATTCATCTATAGTTCAGCGAATGTTTCAGAAATTAATAACTTGAATTACCTACTATATACAGCAGTGAAGGTTTAAAAAAAATATAAACTGCCAACGAGACTCGAATAAAAATAACCAGGGTGGCAGTCCAGACTTATTATGAAGGCAATATTCTACAACGCGAACGGAATTTATTATAGCAACGACCTGAACACACCGAAGCGAGCGAATTTACTGAACATTTTTTTGAAATTGTGTTTAGTGTTAATTAACATAAAGATTGAATGTCTATGGCAAGCCACGCAAATGCGCGACCAAATTACCACGCAGATTATCTGCTTATTTTAAGAGTTAACACTGTTCATTTTGGTGTTGACAAAAATTGGTCGCTTGCGCTTTGACGCGCCTATATGTGCAGGGATCTAACCGTCGGCTGTGTTAAGTTGAGTAGCCGCTGAAGCAAGGATTAGGTACCGCAATGGCTAGTAAACAAGCGATTAAAGCGCATTCCTATCGCTCTAAGTACTACTTACAGGGCTTAAAACTGGTAAGAAGTACTTGTATATAGATAGTCTGTGCAATCCTAACATACCGACTCAGATAATAAGAAGAGATAGAAGATATAATTTTTGTTTTTTTGTGTTAACTCAATGTCTAATTTAAATTGTTTCTGCATTAGTAGTAGTTAGTATAAGCTAAAAAAACCTGGCCAAGTGCCAGTCAGACGCGTTCCTGAGAAAAAGGGTCTTAACAGACAGATAGACAACGAAGTAATCCTTTTTAGGGTTCCGTACCCAAAGGGTAAAACGGGAACCCTATCACTAAGACTTCGCTGTCCGTCCGTCTGTCTCCAGGCTGTATCTCATGAACCGTGATAGTTAGACAGTTGAAATCTTCACAGATTATGTATTTCTGTTGCCGCTATAACAACAAATACTAAAAAACCAGAATATAAATATTTGTCCCATACAGCAAACGTGATTTTGCTTGTTTTTATAGATAATGGTACGGAACCCCATACTTAATAACACCTCAACATCAACTACGTGCTCCGCTGTGTGACTTGATGCGAATTTGTCTTACAACTACCCACATGACTTTCGTTCTATTTATTGAGTTACTAAATATTAACTAGGGCTTTCTTTCTTGTTGTTATTTAATTTTTATACTTAAGTGCTTATTTTTTACCAACACACTGTCTGTTTCGACTCTTGTTAATTTCTTAGACTAAGTTTACTTGTATTTCTCTGCCAAATGAATGTAATATTCTTAAAGAGAAATAAATATAATTAACCAGAACCCTTCGTGCGCGAGTCCGGCTCGCACTTGGCCGGTTTTTCTTTTGAGGTAGGGAATCCTAAAAACATGAAAATAATATTTACTATTATTCAAACTAGTTTATTCTAGATGTCGTATAATCTTCTAGTTCCGATAATACCAAATAGGTATTCTATTCATCTAAATAACGGAACTAAAACAACAATGATAGTTGCTTTCATCTCCTGTCTATAGTTAACGGTCACCCTCATCAAATGTCAAGTGAATTAGTCTTGTCGTTAAGTACTTAACGTTCCTTATTCCATTGTCTCAACGGCATACACAGGAATTTATACATAGAGATTACGTAGTAATCATAGAGTGAACTCCACAAAATAAATAAGTCAGTATGAATTAAATAACAACGACGAGAGGTAGAAATATATAATAATAAGCTGGTAAATAGGATTTAGTACATAACTGACTCTACAAATTATCCAATTCTCAATTTACGAACTTTCTAATAGGTAACTAACGAAGTTATTTGCCAGAGAGTTCCAATGGTTGACCACCCGTAAAATTCCACTTATCTATGTATTCTGTTGCTCTACCATGAGTATTATGCTCGCTAGTAGCTAGAATTAACGTAAATTATGTATATAGACACTTTTGGGCGATATTGACTTTGGAATCTGCTATGATTGGAATCAGCTAATGTTTCTGCGTCGAATGAGTATGTAAAGCTGTAAAGTTAAAAAATGTCACTTTAAGCGGCTTTCAGATTACGCTATAATATATAGCACAACAATATCGCGCAACATTCCAAGCCAATAATATATAGTACAGTACAGTGTTGCTGGGGCCGAGCTTCAGGCTACCAAGGGGGTCCCAGGTGGCGGATAGGGAAACGGCCACCAGATATGGTGGTTAGCTGCGAATATACTGAATAAGCAGTCCCCGACCAAGAAGCGGCAGGTTAACAGATCGTGTTGGGTAGTTCACTTGGAAGGACTAACCTACAAAGTGCCACATACAGGTCAATGACGACTCTGTGACATGGCGAGTTAACGCCGCCATCAAATAAGCGTTCCTCTGATGCTGGACAACAGCAGTATCAGTATTGTCAGGAGGCCAAAGAAGTGGATTCCGGTAGGGTTCCTAACAAACTAACAACAGACCGGAAACCGTTTGTTGTACTGTGGTGCGGAAGGCAAGTGGGAAACCACCGCACAACTGTCCCAAATATGGAGTTTTTATGGTTAAAAACTCCACCGACAAGAGCCTAGCTCTTAAGAATAAGAAGAAGACATAACAGTGTGAACGTGGCCATAAAAATGTATGGTGCGCGATATTGTTATGCTATGAGCTATTTACTGTATGCTATTATATTATAGCGTAGTCAGAAACCCGCTTAAGTCAAATAGCCATGGACCCTTCGATATAATCAATGGTAGATATTTATTGTGTATTTTATTTCACTTTTGTGACTGCGTTGTATGCGACTCCTAGCGAACCTGTAAGCCCTTGGTAAGGCTACAAGTAACAGCTCTGCTACTGTCATTGCAGTACTCTTAACTAAAATAAACATTTAAAATTTCAATTAATAAGTTCGTAGATTTTAAATGCAGGGAAATGGATCCCATAAAATTATGACCTTTTCATCGAAGGTTAAATCCTGAAATTTATACTCAATTTGCCGCTGAACGTGCGGGCAGTGGGGTTGGAATAAATAGACTCCTGAAGGGGGATAGAGAGTGGGAATTTTATAAGGACGTAATTTTACTTGTAAATAGTAACTTCGATATTACTCATAGAATTATATCTTACGTTAAAATAATTTCAATTAGTTTCCTTTATACAAAATATATGCTACCTTTAGTTATATATAAAATTGAAAATGTACTTTGTTCAAATATACATAAACATTGAATTTCAAAAGTCATTCACGTCATCGAAGATATTTCAACTCCTACAAGCGTTGACGCTCTTATTAACTCGTATAAGACTTGCTACTGGCACTTTCCACCAACAATGGTCGATACATACACGCTGGAACAAGCCTGAGTATGCGCGTACGCACTTTTAAAGCGCGCGTTCAAACGTGTATGCCAAAACGACCGCATACGCGCAAAAAACTGCTAGTCTTACAGTGCTACTAAAAGAGAATTATCAACATCGTTCCCTTAACTTTTATCATAATAAAGTTACTTTAATTCAAACAGCATCTCACCAATATTTTTCATGAAAATTTTATTTTAAAAGTACATTCTAAACACCTACAAGGCGGCAGTCGTACTGGTAAGCAACTTACACATATCAAAGTTACATTATAACAGCAGTAGAAACATATTTTCCAATTCGCTCCCGTCAACACAGTCGATTCGTTTTAAGACCATTTTATTGCGAACATTGTCGGTTTTCCAATGTTATTTTTCAGTGGAAATGTTATTTGTAGGTGGATAACACGTTTTATACTGATTCCACACCATTGGTGGGGCGGTTTGAGGTTATAAATATTTGATGTCAAACAGGTGAATGATACTTTTATTCCCTTTATCGCACACACTTTTTTGGTATACAGTTTAAAACAATTATCTAGCAATAAGATTGATTGTATTCCATCCCGGCTATGTTGTGATTGCTCACCTATGAAATTAGGTAGGTAGGTAACATAAAAGGTGTCTTCGAAATTTTCATTTTTCATAGCTGACTTCAGCAGTTTCAAAAACTTGCCACGTGTCATGAATTTTCTTTTAACGCGAAGCATGGGTACTTTAAAAACTTTTTCTAGTAGGTAAGCGGAATAATCTTTTATTTGTACAATGTCAAGTCTTCGTCACTTTGTCATTTTTCATTTCAATAAAAATCACACAGAGCATCATCATTTTACCCACATGAACATAATTAAACTAAGAATGATCAAATATAAGTACTTAAATTAAGTAAAGCAATAAATAGGTCAGTCTCAACAAACGTATGAACCGATGATAAGTGGTCCAATATAGCGGAGTAATGAGGCCACAATTGGCTATTATCATTTCACTATATACTTATATTGAGAAGGGCCGTCGAGGCAGAGGACCCGCTGACCCTTGACCCACTGCGCTACGTAGCCACCCTTCTCCAAACCCCGACATTTTCACCCCCATTAACCCCAACTATTGTTTGGAAAGTCATAAAAAAAATACGCAAATTTACTCTCACACGGAAAACGAAACCGTGAAGTTTTCTGTGAAACTAATAAATACTTGTAGGTAAGTAAATTAAATGTTTGATAAAATGTGGAGATCTTATTTTGGGTCGACGAGAGACTTTTGGATCAGCAAGGTATACATCGATCTACTTAGTATAGATCTACACTACACCCAGTTCGTAATCAATATACCCAGACCATCAATCTCAGGGCACACTAGGACGACAAGACGCGCGATTCTAAATGTTTGCCAAATATCAAAACGAACACTGTGTCAATTTTTTCATTTTTTTCCTAATTATACATAAATATTGACTTTCTGTACAAAAAGCCATGTGACTACGCGTCAACAATCGTTCGTACATTTCGTTGAAGAATGTGCTTTTTCCAATAGTAAATACAGGTCATTTTAGTATTGGCATATATTTTGACGTTAGACGTGGTTTCTTAACTATTATTAGGCTGGTGTAATGGCAATAGGCTCGCCTCTTATTACGTTGGGACCAAAATACATCAGCGAAGTGTGGGCGCACTGCAGTGTACCTCTGCCTACCCCTTCGGGGAATATAAGCGTGATGATGTTTTATTATTTATCAGGCCCATAAACAAAGAATTACAAATATGAAATTTATTTACGATACAAGTTTTAGTGCACTTTTGACTAACGCTAGAATCCTATTTTTAACCGACATCCAAAAGGAGGAGGCTCTATGTTCGTATGTTCTTTTTTGTCAATAAAAGTGCCCAATGCACACGGAACCTAATAAATATTGATTTAATCATCCTAACATTTTAATAATATAAATGAATTTACAGAAAGTTCATTTCGACTAGTATTGTTTAACACTTTAACTATTCTATCTAAGTATCAATTTCAGTAGCAAGTAAAAAAAAAGTACTCACCTCAAAATGAAAACATAAATGCGTTACCATAAATAAAGCGGCATTGACTGTATACGCAAGTGAAACCGGATCTCTATCTACCATTAGAATATAAATTACATGTAAATTACAACGCTATAAAATATGAATATCATTCGAAAGTATACTCGATCGAGTGAGAACCCGTAGTAGAGGCACTGTGCTGAGGCGACAAATTATTGAGGAAACTACGTACAGGAATATGCCATAATACGACAGCCGCTTATTCAACTCATCGTGAAGGATTATTGGACAGAATGGTAGCGCGTACTTCACTAGTGTTGTTAATGTTGGGATAAATAAGATTTGTTGTGCTTTCACTCCGGTGATATCGATAATTGAATTGGGTTTATTGCGTCACTGGACACTAGTCTGCGGTTGTTCACTGTTGCTTTGTACAGGGATTGCCTAGGGACATTCATATCTCGACTACAGAAGCTTTTAACTTCATACATTGCACCAAAAGTCATTTTGTTAATTTTCACTGTTAGATGTCACTGTTTGTTTTAGTACTTTTTATTAATGCTTCTCAGAGTATTTTTTTTTACGAACAGTATGTAGAGGAAAACGTGAAATTTTAAGTATCTGACTAACCAGGAGCGCCCGAAAAAGACCTTTCACGACCAGATTAACGGTCTTTTCCAGTAAGGTCAAGTCCGTAGCACCCTAAACTGACGGAAGTGCATGAAAAGATGTATGACTGTGGATAAAGTGAAAGAGGTATGTCGGGATCGTAGCGTGTGGCAAACGGTAGTCTCTGCCTACCCCCATGGGATACAGGCGTGAGTATATGTATGTATGTATGTACTAACCACAAGTTATCCTGATGAGGAAATTCAACAGGATAGTTATTTTTCGATAGGATAGCTTTTCATAGACTTAACATTCATTTTAGTCTCAAAACGGCAATGAGATGCATGGAGACAAATCTCTGATAAGTAAGTCTCTGTTGAATCCGTGTTTAGCTACAAGTAAGCAGTCGACGGTAATCCTTGGATGATATCAATATGCAGAACGCAATACATATCCAATTACAAGCGTCATTAGTCGGTTGACTAGTATTCGAGATATCCTACCTAGATAGATAGATAGATATCTGGGCTAATATCTAGGTTCTTCGGGTAATTAGTTTACTCAGTGGAAAATTAATGACAGTTTCGTAACTTAAACTGAATTCTTACACAATATGTTCAAAGACAAACACTTTTTGGTCTCCAAATTAAATAGAAAACCCTTAAAAAGTCCAAAAATAAGATTTTTACACATAAATACTCATAAACGGGAAAAACTCATAAAACCTCCCGTACACTGGGGCGTCGATCCTTGCGCGTTTAAATTTTAACCATATCAAAAGAAACTGTATTGACTCATAAAAAAAGTTAACACGTTAGCTGCGTTGTGAGGTCATATTAGCTCATGGCGAACTTACATCCACTGCGCATCGCTTAAAAAGTTAGGTCATACATGAGTTGCTGGGGTGTCGCGGTGCATGCTTAGGCGATCCCGTGGCATCCCTCCATAGCGGCGGGTGGTACATCGTGGGTTTTTAGTGGGTATACCGGCACTATGCCGGGGACTTCCACATACCCCTTCCTCCTCCCCCGAGGCTGGAAGGGGAAAAAAGGATTTACCCACGAAAAAAAAAAAGGTCATATATGAGACAATGACGAACCAGCTGAAAGTACACTAAAAATAATTAGGCAGCGAACGTGTTAAGTGGAAGTGTGGCTTGAACCATATAAAATCAATCTTTAAGTTTTGGTATTTGCAAACATTTTGACGCGCGAGTGTTGACGCTCCAGTGTGCTTTACAATTTAATATTTTAATCTACTTACAATGGTATTGCAAATCATTTTTTGTTAAAACGGAGAGTAACTACGATTCAAGTTTGTTAAAATACGTCAGTTCAGTTTAACAAACGTTTCACAGATTTTCAGTGAGTATTTGGAGAGCAACAACAAATTAAGCACAAAGACGGCGGCCGTCGGGTTACGTCAACATTTTTTTCGGACTGGAGTTATGGAGACTACGCGGATATTTAATAATTAATTCTTACTGGATGCGATCTATGGAATCTAATAAAGCGGGCCGGCATCATCATTTGCCTTACCTTGTCCCATTATTTGGGGTCGGCGCAGTATGATTCTCATCTCTTCTCATCACATGTCCAAACCATTCTAATCTCCTACTTCTTACTTTTTCTGTTATGGGTGCCACTTTTATACTACCTCTGATATACACATTTCTCACCTTATCCATGAAAATACATAATTCGATCGTTACTTTTGCTAGGAATTAAAAATAGGTAATAACAAAGCTTCTTATATTACAAACTACTTCATACTATAGCAAGTAATAGCTGTTTTAAAGTTAGTTTGAAACTAAAGACGGTATTTTGAATATAAATGCGTTTCAAAGTTATTAATTTGTATACATACATAGTGCCAGATGTTATTGTGTTTTATACTTGCACCACACATATCACCAAACTAAACTGCACTAAGCTAAGCAAGACGATATTTTAGTGCTGCAAAATTTCGTTCCGTTGTAGTAGCGTCTACAACAAAATTAGGGTTATTAACGTAATTAATATAATTATTTACAATTTACCCGTATATCAAGAAAATATAAAAGAAACGCGAATAATATATATAAAAACAAACAAATAAACTCACTGGTAGCTGATCCAGCATCTATATTTTTGAGTCGTCGACGTCGCTCTTTTCTTAGTTAATTGGGCTCCATTATTTATTTTTCCTGCCTTGTTTTCGTCGTTTCGTCGCTGTGAACGACGAAATGAAATGCTTTTTTGGAGTCTCTTATTTCATTGTTAAGGGTATTCCTCATGTTGTGTGTTTTAGTGAAAAACAAAACGGTTTGTTTAATTCACTGTTTAAAATATCTTCGGCTATTGTTTTAAAAATAATGTAGAATTCTTATCATGTAAGTATTGGGTCATTCAATAGGCTATTTAAAAAGTATGTATACTTACCTACATAAATATAGAGATCAATGATGGAAAAGCTCCACAAATTTTGTGTGTTTCAGTAAAAAACAAAACGGTTTGTTTAATTCACAGTTTAAAATATCTTCAGCTATTGTTTTAAAAATAAAATAATGTAGAATTCTTATCGTGTAAGTATTGGGACATTCAACAGGCTATTTAAAAAGTATGTATACCTACATAAATATAGAGATCAATGATGGAAAAACTCTACAAATATTGCGCAAAAATTTAATGAACATAAAAAATAAATTTGTGAGGATGCAAGCAAAATAACTTAATATTCCTTCATTAAGATTGCTTCTAGCATTTATTTGTCTGATACTGAATGTGTTGTGCCCAGTATTGTTCCAACAAATTATCAAATTTATTATCTTAAATATTTTTTCAATTATCGTGTTTAACATTTATTAGTTGAGGCCTTTGCCCAGCAGAGGGACATATAAATTGAACAAAATTGTAGATCTGCTCGTGCGTTTTTACGTCATTATGTTAATGACTGGCAAACTTGAAAAAAATGTCGGCACAATTCTGCAGTTAATGCCTTTGTATAGAGCTCATTTTTCACTGACTTAAAAAGTTGTGGGCAAACGAAAAGCTATAATACCTTTTAACCTGTGCTAATTCCTCTTGCACTCCTGCTTATTTACTTACCATACTGAAGGTACTTCATTAAAATACAAAATTCTGCAACTCTATGAAAATTTAACACCCATAAAATCATAATTAGCTCGTTCACCGTGCAACAAATAAACAACAACTTGGAAAGGCTCCATAGTCTTTATAAATTTTCAGCAATGCGAAAAAATTCAGCGTGGAATACTAGTATGTTATGAATACGATGTGCACGGGTTAAAACCGGGTGAACAAAATTATAATCCAAACGAAAACTATCTTTAAAATTATGTCATACAGAGTATCATTTGCGCTGGCTCGTTGGAATCTCTATGATAGTATTTACATTTTAGCTATGAATGAAAAGTGCCTGTGGAAAGTAATTTAAAAAGGAATAGTTATGTAATTCAACACTACGCACACATCGCTGTATAAGTGAATAGTAATTTGAATTAAATCAACCACCATTATACCGATTGAAGCGTGAGTAAACGGTTTAGTAGTAAAAAGCATGGATAATCATCTTCAGAAGCTCTTGAGAAACAGTTAGGTGAAAGGCCTTATCCAAAAGGCAGTATTAGACGGGGCGGATTGTGGGGAGGTTCCTCACTTTGGAGCACTGACCAGCGACAGCTTTTGCCAAAGATTCCGCTGTCGGTGAGGGCCTAGGTGTGATCCCCATCAACGGTAAATATCGGAAATGGCTTTTTCGGAATTTGCCCTGTTCTGGGTATAAATGGAGTCGCCACATTCCTTTGCTTAGTCTGGGACCATATTATATAATACTAGCCTTGGCTTAGCATATTATATAATACTAGCCTTGGCCTAGCATATTATATAATACTAGCCTACCGTCCCGGATTCGCACGGGTTTCTAATGTAGCCTATGTTACTCAGTGATAATATAGCATTCTAACGGTAAAATAATTTTTGAAGTAGTAGTTTTTAACTTTATTCGTTACGTACAAAAATACAAATCTTTCCACTTTATAATATTAGTATACATATAGATAATACGAACATTTCAAACATAAATTCCATATTTCTTGTCGAAATGTACAGGAAAATACTGCATTTCTAAAAGGAACGTTTAAAATTAGCATACTATTAGCATAGCAGATTAATCACTAATGCATTTGACACGACATCGGCTCCAAACCTACCCAAAATAACATTGGGATGTACATTTATTTTCGTTTATCGTAAAACTGAAACTTGTTACCATAAATTGGCACCGATGTCTGCGAAGGGAATTGATTTTGCCGAACTAGATGTATAATGTGACGGTTGCAATGTGGAAAATCATTTTATAGTTTGGAGAACTACGGTGTTCACAAAGCTTAGATTATTTATAGATGTTAACTTACTTTGTTTGACTAATGCGTTTGATTGCAGAAAGTCTTTTTATAGTTTTTTACTGCACTACCCAACAAAAGAGTTTGTAAAGACTGCAATTGGTTACACTATAATTACTTTCTTAGTATTTGAGGATCTGAGTCCTTACCAACACCTCTTAAAGAATTGTTGTTTCAATAGTAACTTGCAATTGGTGGTAATGGGTCAGTTATATTTACGGCCTTAATGAAAACATGGCTAAGATCCTGGCAGTATAATATACTTCCAACATACAGACAGACCTGGGTGACTGCTGTTCATTTTTTCTCGCTACCTTGCAAGTCATATTGAATTTGTAAATTCAGTTCATTGAGATCGTACAATTGTATCAATGTGAAAGTGTCATAAAGTTAAAAAGAAATTTGTAAATGTTCAGTACATTTTTCTTGCCTTTTTAGTTTTCAGTAATTACTAGTGAACCTGTAAACGTTGTCCCTTTCACTGGGTTTTAATACTAATTATAATTTAATAAGCATCCACTTAACGGCACTTACCCAATAAACAAACATCGGGTCCACGGGCCCAAATTACTTTTATGAATAAATTGCGACCAACGGTTGGTCGTCGACAATTTGCGCCGGCGGCCGCGCGTTCCGACTTTATTATTTTAACACTCCATATTTTTGGTTTTTATTAATGATTCTGTAATTGGTCGCCCCTATCGCACGCTTTCGTACGCATCAGAACGTAATATTGCAGGGAAAGTAATCTCTTATTGCATTTAAGTATGTTTATTGCATTTTTTGTCCATCGTACCACGTAGACAATAGAGCCAGATTTACTCAATCAATCTATTGATAGAAAGGAGATAGGTTTGATAAAGTCACACCATTTATTTTGTATAGGCCTACGGGGCACACACTAATTGTCGAGTTTACGTTTTATTTTCTATGGATTAATTATTGGGTAATGTTAGAGGATTTTAGTTGGTAGACTTAGATTGGGAGATTTATTCGCTCGCTTCAGGTGAAAATATGGGAACCATAAATACACATATTAGAGATGATACTTATAGTATTCAACGGGTTCCAAAGAAAACCAGAACAAACTTATTAGCTTAAAAATAGTAGTTTAAAAATGTTTACTCATAAAAAAGTTTTGGATTTTTAAGAAAATTATAATTATGATACTAAATTACATTTATATTTTTTATAAATTTTTAGTACATAATATTTTATTGTAAAGTAGTTAATTATCAATTAATTAAGTTTATAAATGGGTAGTATTTCATCAAGAACATTCATTACTTCCTAACTTTTCCCTATGAAAGGCGATGGAATTATTAATAAATATACCCTTTACGGCGGCTATCCAATAAACCACCATCGGGTGCACGTGGGCAATTTACTTTTATGAATGAATAGGGTTGCCATACCAATTCTTAATCTAAACGTTACTTATTTTATCTCAACAAGTTGAATAATACGGCAGTAGATTGATATTAAAATAAGTACTTAAATATATTTTTTGACGTTATGGATATGAAATTTCAGATCTGGATACGGATTTAGAAATAATATTATACCGGTTTCGGATACGGTTACGAATATAAAATTATTTCGGATTATCCGCTTAGTTTCGGATAGTTTCGGTTACGGTGCGGGATATTAGACTTTTAAAGAATTTATTTCTAGATTATCAGTTGGTTATACAATCCGTTTAATAAGTTCATAATCATTTTAGCTTCTTTAACTGTTATGTGCAGAAAAATACAAAAAATAATACATAAATCTCTTAACATGTATCATTTAGACTCCGCCCCTATCCGAATTTTTTAGAAACTTATTTCGGATATCCGATAGTTTCAGTTACGGTTACGGAGCTCCATAATATCCCTGATTTATATCCACTAGAAGTCTTAAGCTTTTATTTAATGTCAGTGTCGGCAACCCTACGAATGAATCGCGACCACGGCTGGTCGGCGACAATTTGCGCCGGCCCGGACCGTCCGTGTCGTTTCTATTTTATTATTTCACCACTCCATATTTTTGGTGTTTATTAATGATTTTGTAATTGACGGCATGTCGTTCGCATTCACTTATGGGCCATTACCAAGAAATTATCGCTAACATATGTTCAAGTAGTATATACGTAGTACGGAAGGACGTTTGATGAAGGGTGATATTGAAATCATAGTTAATTTATTACCAACTACCTAGATTAAAATCGTAGCTACACTATTGTATTAGAGTTACCTGGACCCCAAGTTCCCTAACACTTATCGTTGTGCAGTTGCAATGACTAATTTTTTTTAGGCATTCAAACTACATATTTTATCAATGATAGTTAAATTATTGATTTGATTTAGCAGTGGAAGCCGAGTGGTCGAACGCACGCCTTGCAAATCAAAGTGTGCAGGTTCAAACCCCGGCTCGCACCTCTGGGTTTCATGTGCGAATCTCATTTACATCCGAGATTACCACTTGCTATGAAACGGTGAAGGAAAACATCGTGAGGAAACCTGCACGTCTGAGGGAACTTGACTAGTTCTCGATAGATGTGTGAAGTCTGCCAACCCGCACCGGGCCAGCGTGGTGGACTATGGCCTGAATCCCCCTCGCATTGAGGGGAGGCCCGTGCCCAGCAGTGGGACATTAAAAGGGCTGTAGTTATTATTTATAGTTAAAATATGACCAGTGTAGACATTAGACATTGTCATTTTGAAGCCATTAGGCTAATCATATTCTAGCTAACATTGATGAAAGATGATGATTTTATGCCTTTAAAATGTACGATTGTGTTAGTAGATTTACGGCTATGTAATGATAGTGTGGCGTACCCTATATCTCGCCACGAAACACAACTACCGCCAGTTGCTACTAGATGGCGCGACTGTAGACACATCGCAATTCTACGCGTTCAAGAAATTATCCGCCATACAAAGTACTATGAAAATCCTAGCTCGCGGTACTGGTGTGTTCGACGATCTGAACTATATATACAAATTCCCCGACAACATCAACGGGGGCGTAGCGGACCCCGCCAGGCATACCACCCGCCTGGCAGGAAGATCTTCCCTTTACAGCCAAAGTGGTGACCCCTACATCGAACACCGAAGCAACAACACCTTCTGCAGCTACAACGTCGAGGACCACCAGCATCAAACATCATCACCCTTCCACTAGTACCACCACCAGAGCGTCACTATCAACCGAGAGCCACACATCATCCAGCCGAGCATCACCGACGTGTATCTGAACGGATCACCACAAGCCGACTCACCGCGCTTCCTGATCCTGCCATACACGTCGCACATCTGCGCATACAGTCTCGACTCACTGCAGACTCACGCAGACTTCACGGCACCGTGCTCAGTCTTGACTCACCGTAGACACAAACATCATTCCTGGCTTCAGCATCATGAAATTCCGACCTCTGGTCTCGGAAGGGAGTCCTGTGGCGTACCCTATATCTCGCCACGAAACACAACTACCGCCAGTTGCTACTAGATGGCGCGACTGTAGACACATCGCAATTCTACGCGTTCAAGAAATTATCCGCCATACAAAGTACTATGAAAATCCTAGCTCGCGGTACTGGTGTGTTCGACGATCTGAACTATATATACAAATTCCCCGACAACATCAACGGGGGTGTAGCGGACCCCGCCAGGCATACCACCCGCCTGGCAGGAAGATCTTCCCTTTACCGCCAAAATAGTTTTAAGTGTATAAATATGAATGCGGAAAGAGCCTGGTGGTTAGATGGGATCTCGTAACCGAGAGAAACCCGGGTTATTACACGATTGACATAGGTGCACTCCCAGCATGAGCAATTAGCTTAGATTTAGGGGCTCACAGGACTACTATTATTGTGATTAGTATATACATTAGTTGTGATCTTTAAAAAAATACCTAGAAGGCTTTAAAATAATGAATACTCGGTGTGCCCGCGACTTCGCCCGCGTGGAATTCAGTGAGATTACCCGCAATAAATGGGTTTCATTTCTTTCCCGCGGAACCCTAATTCTTATTCTAAAATAAAAGTAAAACAAACAGTCAGACAGACCAAAAAAAATAAAATTGCGTTTTCGTTATAGGTAATATATATACTTGCATTTAGTAATGGCTGTTATTTTGATATTACAAACAGACATTCTTTTTTTATTTACTTGTATAGATTAACAGAATGTTACTAACTTGATTTTCTAATACCAAATGTAGAACCTTAAAATCTACCGTTGATTTATTAATAGCTCTAACGGAATTTCGAATAATTTGGCACGAATATCTACGTAATTGATAATGAACTTAATTATAATAATTTATTAGTAGCGGATCATATACTAATTACATTATAATTTATAACGTCGCTAGGTACAGGCTTTTGTATCATGTTCACTTTATCGAAATTTCAATACAATTTAATTTGGTACAAATTGTACAAGAGTTTATTTATAGCGTTGTGGTTGAATAAATTGTTATAATCGGCTGCAGTCTTTGTCATGTGGAGGGCATTATGCCAAAAGCAATATAAAAATGTCGGTAGCCACTCACCAACTTAATTGTAGGTACAACATCTGCGTGCTCATCCTCTGCAACTAATTGCTTGAAATATTTTCAATATTGACCACAAGGAAATTCAAAAACATATTTGAGAACACTAAAACTATTGCCATCTCGCTCAAATATTATGGATTTAAGAAGGACGACAATATACTTAGTTTAGTGTACTTTACTTGGATGCTAATAGAAAGCATTTTCCACATAGTGTTGAAAAGGATGAATTTAATACAGTAGTGCTCTGTAACGCCTAGATAGATTGTATATAAATAAATATATCATCCCGCCTGTATTGCCCGAGGGGATAGGCAGAAATGCACTTCAATACACCCACACTTCGCGGATTATTTTCGGTCTAAATTAATAGGGTGTGAGCATGTTGCCATTATACCCTCAATACGAGGGAGATTTGAGCCATGGTTCACCACGCTGTTCCAGTGCGTGTTGGTGAACTTCACATGAACTATAGACATGCGCGTTTCCTCACGACGTTTTCCCTCACCGTTCAGCAGGTGGTAGTAGAGGTGCCGGCCCAGGGTTTGAACTTGCACCCCTTAGGTTCAAGGCGGGCATTCTACCAACTAGGCTACCACTGCTTTTCTTTATGCTATGTTCATAAATAGCAAGTGGCACTCCAATCTCTAACACTTAAATCTTGTACGCAATGAAAACGTCTTGAGTAATACGTAACCTACTACACGTAATGTGCTGTTTATCAAAGCTGTTTGATTAAAATTGGCTTCACGCCAAATCATTTTTACAAGCAAATAACATATAAAAATCAAACGGTTTTGTTCAACGAAATTTAGTTTTGTTCTTGTCCTTGTATTAAAAATACCTTAGTGTATATCCCTTTAAGTTATCGTGCTTATGACCAATTTAGTTTTGTTCTTGTCCTTGTATTAAAAATACCTTAGTGTATATCCCTTTAAGTTATCGTGCTTATGACCAATTTAGTTTTGTTCTTGTCCTTGTATTAAAAATACCTTAGTGTATATCCCTTTAAGTTATCGTGCTTATGACCAATTTAGTTTTGTTCTTGTCCTTGTATTAAAAATACCTTAGTGTATATCCCTTTAAGTTATCGTGCTTATGACCAATTTAGTTTTGTTCTTGTCCTTGTATTAAAAATACCTTAGTGTATATCCCTTTAAGTTATCGTGCTTATGACCAATTTAGTTTTGTTCTTGTCCTTGTATTAAAAATACCTTAGTGTATATCCCTTTAAGTTATCGTGCTTATGACCAATTTAGTTTTGTTCTTGTCCTTGTATTAAAAATACCTTAGTGTATATCCCTTTAAGTTATCGTGCTTATGACCAATTTAGTTTTGTTCTTGTCCTTGTATTAAAAATACCTTAGTGTATATCCCTTTAAGTTATCGTGCTTATGACCAATTTAGAACAGCCTTACACTTTTGTATTAAAAAATGTGAGTGTACGTAGTATGTAAGCGGTTTGAAATTTTAAAAACTTTCAAACGCTTGTCTTGAAATTTACAAACATTTACAGTTTCCAGATGTTCAAATTTTTGACACTTTTTTGTTGTTATTCCACTTATTGTATGGCCCATATATAACAGAGCCCATAGATTTACTCTCACGTCACTTGTCTAATGCTGGGTTCTTAAAAAAATTAATCGATACCTTCATGAGCTATTCATTATTGTAAACGGGCGTTACAGACATCGGTAGCATCACTATTATAGGAAACTTTTGTCTCGTTGAATATTTTATAGTCTTTTACCAAACCGGACATATATTTATCATGGGAATTCAACATAAAAAGTAACAAAATGGCTAAGGCTACCAAGGAATTAACCCAAATGTTTTTTTTTAGTTTTAGACATAAAATATCAATAACCCAGATTGTCGGCGGAAGCCATTTTCAGTCATCGTTATACATCATGCCACGACAACGGAATCCTGAGTAATGGTTTAAGTTTTACGAGACCTCGCCTAAACAAACATCATTGATATTTGGGGCATACTCCTGCTTTATGGACTCTCAGGGACATGCCGACCTTTGACCTACAAATAAAATTTGGATCGCGTTACGGATAATGTTCGCCATATTCGAATTATTTGTATAAGTACCAAAGCGAAGATGGTGTGCCTATTTAGATGATTTTACGGGTAAACCGTGTCTACAACAATCCTGAGACAGAGACATGTGGAGACGGGAGGGGGAGGCCTTTGCTACGCAGTGGGACATTCAATAGGCTAATTTAAAACAAAACACAAATATCTTGTTTCCGGTTTGACTTCTTCGATAATTAATTCTTCAAATTGAAATAGAGGCTGAAAAAACTATTGCCATTCGTTCGCCAATTAAAATAATCAAACATGTTCTACATCATAAAACAAATTGAGGGGTGGAAAACTGTCTGACTTAAGCGATATTACTTAACTCAACAGTACAGCACATTATTCGACGCAAAAAATTAACTGATTCCAAATATGTTTATAAGTCAATATCGCCCAAAAGTGTCGGTTAAGTCGTTTGACTTAACCTGTAAAGGCTGTTTAGCCTTTCACCCCTCGAAATATAGACGCAGCAACCGATTTTTTTCAATCAAGTATTTTGTTTCGAATACGGCGCGGTCCGGTGCCCGATTCCCAAATAAAACCAAACATTCCCACAACACACGGTATCCATGGTACAATCCGATAGTTAAACGGCTCTTTTAAAACAATGCCATTTTATTTTATGGATGTTCACAGTTTGTTAGCTTCGATTTGTTTAAGGTTTTAACTATGGTTTGTTTTATTTTGCAGGTAAGTTAATTGGTCGCGTTGTGGCGGTTGGATTATTTGTACCAGTAAGTCATAACATAGTGGTTTTTTGATGTATGTATTTTCAATGTCGTATCAGCATAACATTCTTATACATCTATACAGTATTATAACCAATTTACAACGACACTACAAAGCACTTTTGTAATTAAAACAAGTTGGAAACCCTTCGTAAATGGATGAAATTTTCTAGTTTAGATTACTACTGTAAGTCCATTCTCTATAGAGATAAGTGTTGAAATCCTCAGCACTTCACGATATTATTTCATGCAACATGACTATAGATACAATATTGAAGAATTTGAAAGAGAAAATAGTCTGAAATATGAAAAACGAAATCATACCTGCGTACTCTACGGCATTTCGCTCAAAAGACACCCACTTTAGTGTCTTGAACACGACTTAAGTCTCACATCTCAATACTTTATCACATTTCTGTATTCGAGAATTTGTTTACTCGCTTGCAACATTATTGGCAAAAGATTTACGTTGCATTCACGTTCGTTAATTTACTTACTACAGCTGCAGTTCTACCATGATTTACTAGTCGCTATCGTGTACGTAAAATATTGGTATCGCACTTTACGCAGCGCTTCTACCGGCCAGTGGAGCAGCTAACAATTACCCGATAAAATATTTAATATCTTTCGATAATTTACTTACTACAGCTCTTATAAGATTCACGCTCGCTAGTCACTAGCGTGTACGTAAATTATTTGTATGGTAATTTAGGCAACGCCTCATTTTTCCACACAAAATGTGTGTTATGTTCTAGCATCTCGTATCGAACGAATAAAATCATGGTAGTCACCGATATAAATCTCCGTACCTTCTCCCTAATCACCACTTAAAGCATCGCTTAAACAGGACAATGGGGCATCCCGACCAAAAGGAGTCTTAAATAAGGCCCCGACGATACTATCACACGTCAACGCAAATTATCTTTGTCGACGTCTCGTTGAATGCCTCGTAAAAGACCCCACTACACTTATATTAGCGTTATATCAGTGATCTTGGTCATGCAAAACGACCTTCAAGATCCAAGACGTCATCTAAAGGGGATTGTGAAAAACTGCCCCCGCTTATCCTGCTTAACACAGATGATATCTGCGGAGTTGCGTCCGTTCTAAATGAAGTGGTGGGGAGATTTAAGATTATTATTTTCTTTTTACTAGATGTGCCTCTGACTTTTTATCTGACTTTCGTTTTTTTTATCACTCTCCTTGTAGCGCACTATTAGCCCTGCATATCATAAAGGAGTAGATAGGTGCGCACTGTGGTACACATATATTTAGCCGTTGTTTTTAAGTCCCAATATAACCTTGGAGGTGCGAGCACGGGGTTTCAACTGTCGAAACTACAGCCTATGCTTTGGAAGTCAAAGCCAATGCTCTACCGACAAGAGCTAGCCATGTAAGAAATAAAAAAATAATCACCCCCTAATGTATGTAAATGTTATCATAAATTTATTAAACATTAACCTTAGGCTCTAAATTGGCAATCCGCCGTTCAATGTTTATTTTATTATTTCCAATTAGGAAGGAAGTTGAGCAATAAATTGCGGCCATAACAACAACGTTTTAACTTGGCAACTAGTTAATAATGAAGCGGAGTTTGTCAGGGAAGCAATCGGCCCCGAAGACGCAGCCATCCTTGACCTCATGTCCTTGTTAAAGCATTCCCACGGAAATCTGGTACCTAAGTAGTAAATTCAATATTAAAAGCCTTCATTTTCCAAGAGTTGTATAAATTATATCCAACCGTGTACAGCTTTCAGTCACATTTGTAAAATGTATATTCCTTTATATGTTTATAAAATAATTTTAAATCTAAGTCAGTACTTGCATTACAAAGGAACAAAGGAAAAAATCCCAGTGCCTATTATTTGGGCAAGTGAAAATCTATGTGACATAAAATCATACTTGTGCATTGTTCATCCATAAAAGCTCCATATTTGGGACAGTTGTGCCGTGGTTTCCCACTTGCCTTCCGCACCACAGTACAACAAACGGTTTCCCGTCTGTTGCTAGTTTGTTAGGAACCCTACCGGAATTCACTTCTTCGGCCTCCTGACAATACTGATACTGCTGTTGTCCAGCATCAGAGGAACGCTTATTTGATGGCGGCGTTAACTCGCCATGTCACAGAGTCGTCATTGACCTGTATGTGGCACTTTGTAGGTTAGTCCTTCTAAGTGAACTACCCACCACGATCAGTTAATTCTGCCGCTTCTTGGTCGGGGACTGCTTATTCAGTATATTCGCAGCTAACCACCATATCTGGTGGCCGTTTCCCTATTCGCCACCTGGGACCCCGTTGGTAGCCTGAAGCTCGGCCCCAAAAAACTCCACCGACAAGAGCCTAGCTCTTAAGAATAAGAAGAAAGAAGCATTGTTCTTGCTAATAAACATCCTTATCTTATCTTTAGGAGGAAAAATATGCTAACATTTAATGTCATGATCAAGTTATGAATTCTGGCCAGATGGAAAAACAGACATATTTTACGATACACATGAACCATAAACAAACGGAATAAAGTTCGGTATACTGAAAAATAATGTTATATTATTCTTGCCAGGACTTTTTGCGAAACCATTTTATTTCTGTACCAACTCAATCATCGCCAGCCGTGTAAACAATAAGCAAACCTACCTAATATAACTTTTTGTCACAATGACCCTCTCATTGCTCAAGTTCTGAATGTCTACAGAGTTGTAGCATTATTTGAATTTGAAAATGAAAGGTTCTCATAGGAAACCCAAGGTTGGGTAGGGTAACCCATAGGGTTTCCTATGAAAACCTTTCAATTTCAACACATATTTTTTTGCGAACATCTTCCAGAACCGCAAAAATCAAAAGGCCACATTTCGCGGTTAGGCCGCTCCGCATGTTTGCGGAAGCCGTTTCTAGAAGCCGCTTCCCGCGTTCGCGTTGGCGTATCGGCGCATGCGTGGAACGGAAGGCTTCCCATCCCTTTCTCGCGAATTGCGCGCCAGTCTCTATTGCGCTCGGGGCCGAGTCGCCACGCGAGTGCAGCGGCCATCAAAACAAATCCTTGCACGGTTCCTGCGCGGAACACTATGATCGCTGATCTACCACCGCAGCGCGCAATGGAGCCTCACTGCCCACAGCGCACCTCCGCCAACGACTCCACCATGCGGGGTTGCTTGATTGACCACGCAAATGGTACAACACTGTTGTTTTTGTTGTAGGCGAGCTAAAATGCGACGTAGTAAGCTCCTTGTATACTATATACCTACACTCTATACAGTATTTATTACAGATTTATTTCCGCTATACCGCCAAACTACGTTAGCAGGTTATCCGCTATAGTACTTTCAATAAGAATTCGAGATTGAATAAAGCTACTATAGATTCTATTATATTTATACTCAAGAGCGATTTTAAAATCGTCATTCAGTGCCCGCAGTGCAAACCGAATGGCGTTTCAATCTTAACAACTATGCCTTCCTACAAGAATGAATTTTAATCGTTGTCCCGCTGTATTTTCTTTGCGATAGATATTGAGCATATTTCGCAGCGATGGTTGTTCGTCTATCAGATATGTTGGATGGGTAAGGATGTACATTGGGGTAAGCGTGGATGTCGTAAAAGGGCGGTAGAGGTCGTGCGGGACACATTGAGCGCAAGCCCTCGCAGCCGACTTGTTGCTTTCACTGTTTACAATGCGGTTTCCCTATTTGGGTGTCGATTTACGTCGAGATAAATAACACACGTACACGTATGAATGAGCAACAGATTACGTAAACTACGTGCTCCACTCGCACGTACATGAACCGCTGAACAAAGTATTTTTGAGTGGTATCATAAGACGCAAAGTAATTGTTCGCTTCAAATCCGCTAATTGATATGAAGACGCGATGTTTTAGTTAATTTTCTTCTGTTCATACGAGTTAAGTAAATAAGCGGATGCCAGTGTTATTGCCAAGTTTTATGTGAGCTGAGGAGTTGAGCTTAAGCTTATTTTGTTTGTTGTTTTCTCCTGAGGATTGCATTAATGTACATCATTTATTAGATTAGCTTACGCGAAACAACGCCTTCTCTTATTATTAATTATAATATATTTTAATTATATACCTTTGGTAACTAATTCGTAAACTACACTTATCTGTCATAATTTCTGAGTGTAACTCCGAAATATTTTCTTTGGATACTTTACTTGTATCAACTATAGTGCTGTGCCTAAGATCCCAAAGTAAAATTCAAAACAATGTAAGAGTAGGTAATTTTTTCCATTTTCAAAAAAAAGAACATTCTAATTTAGAATAAATATTATTCCTGCTTTTTTTACGAAATGAATGAAATGATAATATTTTATGGAATAAGATGAGAAATGGCTCCACCTGCGTTAAGCGGATACGTCAGCCAGTGTCAAGTAATTAATAGCAAGGGCAAATTCAATAAATGGGTGAATTTCAACATCTATGAATTTTTACCTAATTTTGGTGTTTTTTTTTGTTTTTACACATTTAGGTAAACTCATTCTATGCTTAGCTAGAAATACCTATTTGGCTGCATGAAATGCTAGAAAAGTCTAATTAACCTTGAAAAATAATTATATATTATCAACACCTAAATTGCCAATACACCAAAATTGATATTTAACACCAAAATTAGATTTTTTAATTATTATATAATAAAAAGAATCCTTTTTTATTATATTTTTCCTTTTTTTCATAATAAATGTTTTATTAAAATATTTTATAAATCAAATAATCAGTTTATAAAAATGGGCTTTAACAATCAACAACAAAATATTTATTTCTGGTACAGTTTTTTAAAATATTATAATGAGATCACTTAAAATGTTCACTTTTTTTCTTTATACATTTTACTTAAATTTTTTGAATATTATAGATTAATTGGTTAAGTTAAAAAGTATCGCAATCCTCGCTATCATTACAATCTTCATCATTATCATCAATAAGTGGTTTTATTAAATTATCTTATAAGTAAATCAACATAGGTAATCGTCGTACAAAACAAAAATAATTTAATAATTAGTACAGATCGTACAAAAATACTTTAATAATCTACAACAATCTTGTTTTCTTATACCTACTCTAATGTTATAATAATTAATATAATTTTTCATTTTTATCTATTTCTACATTAAATAAAAAAATATTTAAATCCTCGCTATCATTATCATGTTCTAAAGAAGAATATACCTTAAATTAGCAGAAGAAGAAAGCAAATTTTCGTTTTTGGTATTTTCTAAGTTTATCATTAAGTTATCTTCTTAATATAAAAGAGTTTGTTGAAACATCTGATACTGCACTATTTCGCGCAAAACTTGAAACTGGCAAATGTATGCTGCTGATACTAGGAGCGATTTGTGGCGAAGATGGTCGATAAATTGGAGTACTTGACTGATCAATACAAAGAGCTCTTGTTTCTGGCTTGGAATTAATCATAGTAGAATTTATTTCTGAAATACAATTAGTGGAACTGTCGACAAGTGGTTCTACTCAAAGAAACTTCCGGGAACGTAAGATTCTAGAAGACTTCTGACGAGTCTGCAAACTGGACAATTGTGTCTGGGATGTAGTTGGTTAGCCTTTCAGAGCGAGGCAGTATTGAAGGCGATATCCTGTCTTCAATTATATTTTCACAAATCTAGCTTGATGGCTTAGTGCTTGTTAGTTGTGTTCTTTTTTTCCTTTCATAGTATGCTTTAAAATTAACCCGATTCCTTTTTTACTGAGATCTGCGAGCACGTAGTGGCATTTCACTCAAATGTACAATTTTTCCTTCCGCTTTTTTTCGATGGTATATTTCTCTTTCTTTTCTTCATATTTCCTCTGGTTTACAGGATCATTCCTATTTTATATTTTCTATTCCTCTCTGCAATTCTTTTTTTCTCTAAACTCTCTGCTTGAATTGATTTTGGCTTTTATCTTTGGCATGCTGAATTAAAACTTTTTCAGTATTTATCCATTTAAACGGTTCTGTATCAAATTTGCAATTTATTAATCACTCTGATTCATATATGCAGGTATCAAATTAATAGTATTTAACTAACTATGTACAATATAGCAGACTTAGTATATTTTTTTAACTTTAACTATACATTATATAGTACCTAATAACAGTGAAAACTAATTTTGGTGTAACTAATCAATTTTGGTGGTTAGTAAAACACCACCAAAATCACCAAAATTGTACCACCAAAATTAGAATTGTATAGAATAAATTGATTTAAAAAAATACTATTTAGAATATAGTAATTATATTGCTAATATTTTAATCACATACCGAACCTATAAACTATACATATATATCAAAACATACAATAAGATTAAAACGTGTTAAATTACCAACACAAAAATTGCAGGATTTTTGTCAGGGGATTAAACAGAGACTTACTTATGTTTTTGGCGAGAAATCGAAAGAAGGTGGAACACGACTGGCACTGGTTCGCGTGAGCACCCGCCTGAGTGGTTCGAATGATGGTAGTATCGTCCTTTTAGGTACCCTCAATACGATTCACGTGAGGTTTTTGTTACGTACACCAAAATTTAAAAATTATCGCGGACGGACCTTATATATTTTTTCAGAGATTGATATATCACTAAATACTACAAATTAAATTGTCAAGGGATACAAAAAATAAGGCGGAATTAAAATAAAATTTGATATATCTTGTAAATTAATGGAGTTTTGATTAAGCTGTGGTTATTCCCAAAAAAACCGGTTATGGACGAACCACCAAACTTAGTATTAGATGGAAATACCTTTTTTGTATAATCACAGAAATAATTTCGAATAATATTATATATATTACTTTATTGGGATAGATAATAGCTTTTTACACAAAAAAAATCTTCACTGTATCTTAACTTTAAGGTATGGTTTTCAGTCCCGCCGCCTAAATATTACGCTTGAGAAATTCACTCAAATACAAATTATAAATAAAAATGGATGATGATAATTAAATGATAACATGGTGGATCGAATCAATCTGCCATTTAGTTCTGTGCCTGTTACTCCGTCATTACGTCAGATATTTGGCATAATGACTGTATAAAAATATCCAATAATCGTATTAGTAAAAAAAAAAAAAGAAATTAGCTTACATAATAAGCTTTCAACTCACAGCATTAGATCTCTAAAAGAAGTTATAAAATGAATGCTTCAAAAGCAAATTAATTTCTCCCATCTCAGGGTTGAATTCGATCGGTTCGGATTCAACTAAAGGGCATTATAAATAGCACCTATGAAATGACCAAGGCCGATGAATGCACCTGTCTTTTCCTTAATATTTTATACGCCACGTCACGGACTGTAGAACCATACCACGGATGTATAAGTAAGCCGTAGACAACATGTCATTGTGACATTTGCGGTTATAATATGATATTCAGAATTTAAAAAGTATTTTTAATATACAGCCTCTTTCGGAAATTTGATATAATTTGCTTTGGGATACCTAACAAATACGGTTGCTTATATAAATATGCTTAGTGAAATAGAAACTGTAATGGATAAATATAGTCTGAGTTACAGACTTCTGAATATATGTTAAATACATTTACCTAATGAAAATTAAATTCCTGCGTAAGCATGTAAAGGTTTTTGGCATTTAAAACATCTTGTTAATCTTGTGAATTATGATATATCACTGAATATCACCGACTTACTAACATAGCAAAATATGCGAAAAACCGGCCAAGTGCGAGTGAAACTCGTGCATTAAGGGTTTCGTACCATTATCTATAAAAACGAAAAATAAATCACGTTTGTTGTATGGGAGCCCCCTTAAATATTTATTTTATTCTAATTTTTAATATTTGTTGTTATAGCGGCAATAGAAATACATCATCTGTGAAAGTTTCAACTCTCTAACTATCACGGTTCATGAGATACAGCCTGGTGAAAGACGGACGGACAGCGAAGTCTTAGTAATAGGGTTCCCGTTTTACCCTTTGGGTACGGAACCCTAAAAAGGGGTTCTACAGACTTGAAATTTAATGGACAGTCTGCAGGCACGAACAGGTTTTATTCTGCGTGAACGCATTTGTGGGGACATATCTAGTTATCAATAATAATTCATACCTTTACGCCTTATTTAATATAATAATCAAATATGTTAAGTCCATCCTAAATCACTATAGATATTAGATAATTAAATAAAACAAAGTAGCTTTCAAGAATTTGTAATTGTGAAAGCAATCTTTGACAGTTAAATTTAAGGTATTATATGATATAGACCTAATAACTGCCGTAGGTTATGTTTAACTACGATTGATACCCGATTACATAGTGTGGCTTGCGTTATTTTTGTTCATCAAAATTCACTAGAGCGTTACGTGGGAAAAATGTTTGAGCTTACGGCTTCAAGGAATTCGTGTGGTCTATGTTGTAAACGTAACACGAATAACAACACGCAGTTACTTTTTGTTTATGTTGTCTGTTTATTACTTTCTATAACCTCAAATTCGTTACTCCCATAGAGTAACTAGAGAATCTATATCAACTCCTAGCAGCGTATGGTTCTGCGGCAATTCTTTTGACGTTTATCTGACATCCACCATTGCAGTTACCTCATAATTACCTGTAGTATACGGCAATTACATAGAGCAACTGCAATGGCGGATGTCAGATAAACGTCAAAAAATTGCCGCAGGGTGGAGTCGATAGGGCATCTCCGTTATATATCTCGATGCTTACTCCTCATTTTATAGTGTTCATACCAATAATCTGTGGTTCATACTTTTTATTGGGGTTTAGTGCGTACATAGAAACCATTAAAAGGATAGCAATTTACAATTGAACTGTATTTCATTATACTTTCTTAAAAAAAAAAAATTCAAAAATAGAACAACAAAATAATATGTCCGAATGAAATTTGAAAATAGAATCACGCAGTAGCTACTTTTCAAATCGGTTTATAATATGTTTAAATGCAAATCTTCTTATTAAGTCGAGCCGAGATCAGACAGGCCGGGGTCAGACGGGACGCGGGGAGGTCCCGGGCCCGTTCGCCCATTAAAAGCTCGCCCATTTGTAACCGAAGTGAAAGTTCCAAATAAAAGTGAGTACGTTTATCTTTTTTTGGCGACTGACATTTGAATTTGGAACAAAATGTATTTGGTATTATAATAATACATCATCACGCCTGTATTCCCCGAAGGGGTAGGCAGAGGTGCACTGCAGTGCGCCCACACTTCGCCGATGTATTTTGGTCCCAATGTAATAGGGGGCGAGCCTATTGACATTATACCGGGCACACAGGTTTCCTCACGATGTTTTCCGTCACCGTTTCTTAGCAAGTGATAATCTCAGATGAAAATGAGATTCGCACATGGAACCCAGAGGTGCGAGCCGGGGATAGAACCTGCGCACTTTGATTGCAAAGCGTGCGTTCGACCACTCGGCTACCACTGGTAGCCGAGTGGTATTAATTTAACAATTATTAAATAAACTCCTTATCTGTCATAAACTAACCTAACCGAAAACAGGTTCTTTCCTACCTATGTTCAAAGGGACGAGTATTCAAGGGTTGAGCCAGTCCGGAACTCGCGGTGCGACCTCTAGCCGACCGTTTCCCTGCGCGGTAACTGCGCAGTTAGCTACCTGAAATGATATTATATGGCTTTTAATTGTTTGTTACACCACAAGCCGCCCTTAAACGGACTTGAGTTTGTATCGAGACTAGTTCTCACTTTTATGTAACCTGTGAACACATTATGAACTAATACCTTATGTTACTACGCAATTTTCTTAAATGTTTCATGGAACTGCCTTTAAATACAAACCCCCATAGTACTACAAAGCATATAATTATTTCTGAAAAATGCAATTGTAAATGGAGTGTAGATACACACCCGTATTTGCCCCCTTACCGCCACTTCTACTACGTATTACGTATAGTTTTAAATTAATTTTTATTTTGTAGATTTTTTTACAATACCAAAACGAACGTTATTCACACCTTGCAAAAGTACTTTTTTCAATAAAACGTCTCTTCTGACGCGAGTGACTTTTTACGAAGTAAATTCCATTTTTATTTATGTCTAAAAAGAGCTTATTGTCAATAACAATCTAGTTAATTCGTTCGCTCGGATGTTACAATTTGCAAAACAATAGTACAAAGAAATTTCAAATTCCATTTAGATATTCGCTTAACATAGGTACTTAAAGGTGGATGGATGTTTCCGTTATATAAACCTGTTAAATATAAATAGAACAACAAAGCTTCAACGTAAGTTTACATTACAGTGTAACGTTGAGTGGATTTTCTCGAATAACTCCACAATATAAACACGATAAACGAAATACGAGTCCGGTGAAAATCGCAACTTTTATTATGTTCTTTAAGAATTCTCACCATGAAACCCGGGACACACAGGCGCGTCAAAAATCGTGTTACAAATTTTTTGCTCATACCAAAAGGATCTGTATTAACGTATAGAAAAAGCTCAACCTTCAACGAAATGCGCTCGCGTCACGATTTTAAATGCGTGGTCGCGTGGCTTTTGCCGCAGAAATTAAATCTTTATGTATTTCGATATAGAGTTCGGTTTGGTGTTGGCAAAACGTTTGCAGCGCACATCTCGCCCCTGTAGGCCCGCAGTTTAATGAATTTATACGTAAAGTATTCATAGATGACGTAATAATACTGAAAAATTGAAAAAAATATAGCCTCATTGATCTCATAGACAATCTAACGTAAGTACGTAGACGTCAAAGTCACGCACTCATCCATTTTAAAATTGGACTTTAAAGTTAGACTGGCACTATCAAATCTGTAAGAAAAGATCTGTCCGTGATTATATGGTCATAGGTAAGTAGTATGGAGTGGAGAAGTAAAGGAGAATCATCTCCTATGGGAAAAAAAAATAAAAAGTGTCCAGCGGTATGCTATAAATAACAGTTCAAAAACTTTCCACAATTGCGCTGGTATCGACAAAGGGTATGGTATGAATATAGCAATTGTAGTTTGAAAATATATTATCATTGTTAAAATAATGCCACCTGATGCACATGTGGCGCCCCCCTTATTTAATGCATTTCGGCGGACACTTTTTCAATACACAGATGACTCTTCTTTACTTCTACACTCCATAGTAAGTAGGTATAAAAAAAAAACTATCAATTTCAAAAGTAAATAAAACAATCAAAAATAGAATCTCCGAAGCTACCCGCTACGTTTAAATTTTTATAGCTACGTTGTAGGTGCACAATTAAACAAGTCAGCCTCTATTGACCTAATTTAGCCAATGTCGTAAAACATCTAACACCCGCTGTACGCTCGAATTTTCGTAGCTCGCGAATAGGATTTTTATAGCTTGTTTCAACCTCTTTATCTAATATACTACACTTTTTTAAAAGTGAAACCATGTAGAGTAGTTTTTTTTTATTGAAAGTAATAAATGTATCAAGGCAGTATGAAGTACTTATACCGTTGTTTTTTATTCTTAAACAGTATATGTTAAGGTTTTTTATCTATTTGAAATGCAAAAAAAAATATTTATACTAAATACGAGAATATTGAAGTGTACCAACTTTTAAATAAACATCCTACATTCAGAAAGTTATGCGAAGACGTCATTACTGTTGTAAAAAATAACTTAATCCTTTTTTTAAGTAACTAAATAACAAATATATACTGGCTTATGCGAATTTATGACAAATTTTTAAAGTAAGTACGACACAATATAATTTTAAAGAACAACTAAATGCTTCTTCTTTCCTTATAAAAAAAGTTTTTCGAAGTAAAATTATGTTTTATTCTTATTTTAAATGATTCGCTACATATGTGTTATAATAAAAAAGACATCAGACATGCGAATGACGCATCTTGTGGTAACGTATAATTGCCGAATAAGGCAAATGTTGCTAACAAGCGGATGTGACGTAAATCGACGCGGGCGCACGCCTTATCTTCATTGGGAGCATGCAAAAGATGTCTTCAATATTAACAATCATCAATCCCCATTATTTCTTATTACATGATATCTAATCGATGGAGTGGAGTGTAAGGCTCTTGTTAATTATGTTTTATTTAGAAGCGACTGACAGTTAGTGATAGCTGTACGTGAACCCAATAAACTAATTGGTCTCCCAATGTAACAAGATTTCACTATAATACAGTTAGTAGTTAGTATATACTTCCTCATTGATACTGTACTTAAGAGGTATATATGGTTCTTATTATTCTGGCCGGGGACGACGTATCTATCAAAGTAAACGAAACAACTGAACTCAACTTTGTTTCACATGACCTTTAGTGTGGGTGACGTACACCATTCCTATTTGACCTTCAACCTTCTGTAATCTGAATTGAAACCAAACGTGGGCAGTGTAAAAATACGCAGTACTAATACACGAAAATATGAATACATAGATTTAGAATAAGATTTTATTAGTTGGGGAAAAAGGTTTTTGGTTGGTTTAATGGTTAGTAGAGTCGCCATGGTAACTGAGAGAAGTTACGTTTGATCCCCACACTGGCCACTATAACTTTGACGTAGATCCAGTCTAAACAAAAGTATTTAGCTTAGCTGGAAATGCTGACAGAATAGCAAGAAATATAATAAAGTCACGTTGCTTGATAACTTTAAAAAGGTTTGTAATAGACTGAAACTTTTTTAGAGTAAACCGGCGGAGTAAAGATGTGCGGCATTAGATAACTGGTACCGGACTTCTGATCTGAGTCCTATTCTCATTGAAGGGAAGAGTGTTATATACAAAGGTAATAGATTCACCCCCAACGTTCGAACCCAGTTAAATTCCCATCTTTAAAGTAACGATCGCAATCGTAGAACAGTTTTGTAATAAAAAATTACATTCTTAGTGGTTTGAAAATGGATTTAAATTGTTCTAAAAATGAGGGTTGGCTTATAGCCATACAAGTGACTGGTTCGTTTCGGACGGATTACATAATGTACTTACAAATCGCTAGTCTTACGAGTAGTACCTTTCGACCCTTTTTTGTTGGAAGAATCTTTTTCATGCTATTTACGCTCGAAGAAAAATTTACTCCGTTTTCGCGCGTAACCTCAACAGAGTCATAGAAAATCCTATATTGCTCTACCATAAATCTCCCTGCACCTACAGGCGCGTCAAAACCCGTGCTATTAATATTTTGCCAATACTAAAATAAACTGTATTGACTCGTAGAAGAAGCACAGTTTTCAACGAAGACGCGAGCGATTTCTGACGTATAGTCGCGTTGTTTTAACCACTGAAATTTAATCTGCATGTAGAGTCAATTCGCTAGCCTCACGACGTAATACTTCAGGCAAGGCGTTTCATTTTACAATATATAATATGAATGTACGGGTAAAGCGTGGATATAACAAGCCCAGAAAACGGCCCAGTGGAAGTGTCGCCCGGAGACCTCTGTCCAGCAACGACGTAAAAAAACCACAAAATACTTAAAGCAATCGCAAAAAAAACCTCTCTATATCAAGATTAACACTGAAGCTAGTGGATTTATTTTTAGAAAATGCAGTTTCTATCGAGTAGTATTGTATTGCATCCGGTCCACGGCTCGGGAAATGTCGACTGTAGGTAGTGGCTGGGACTACGCCCACGACGAGTTCACAGATCTATAGAAGCAAAGGAAACTAAATGTGTCTATAATCTGTTTGAGCTACCAATGAAAGTCGCAAAGTTCTTTATTTTAATTATGATCTATAAAGAGGCCGTTGCTTATAGTATAGTATAAATTATATATCATGGACTATTCGAATTATGAAATTTCAAAAGTTCTAAAAGATAAAATAACAATTTAATATAATAAATACTGGGGGACAACTCGTTCTTATTGACGAAATATTGCATTTTTAAGACTAAATAATTGTTCGGCTTAAATTAAATTAAAACAAAATGTATTGTAATTACCTGAAATAAATTTATTGAATTGAATTGAATATGTTACGACTTATATAGTAAACTAGCTGTGCCCGCGACTTCGCCCGCGTGGACTTCAGGGAGATTACACGGAAATATGGATATTATGTATTTCCCGCGGAACCCTACCTAATGCTTTTTTCTAAAATTAAAGCAGCCTAAGTTACGCCTTGGAATATTAGCTATCTTCCAATGAAAGTCCCGTCGAAATCTGTTCAGCCGTTTGGAAGTTTACCTCAAACAAACAGACAGACAGACAGACAGACAAAAAATTTTAAAATTGCATTTTCGTTATAGGTATCGTGTATACTTTCATATGCAATTCGTAAAAAGGTGCTATTTTGATATTACAAACAGACACTTCAATTTTATTTATTTGTATGTATGTATAGATACAACAAAACGCGAGGGTCTGTATTATAGGCTAGTAATATGATGTTTGATAACCCAAATAACCGTTTTCGGAAATTAGTGGTGACATAGAATACTTACTGACTTATGTAATACAATACAATACACTTCCTTTTAATGAGCAAATAGTAAAGACTCCAAATCATATGCTTTAATTATCTCTGGAATAAACCGCGTACGTCAGTTCGCTCTTTGTGAGAGCAACAAAAAGTAACTGTATTGACTCGAAGAAAAAGCTTATTTTCTAATTAAATCTCATCGACAGTGGGAGACTTGAGCAAATAAAGGCGAAAATTCTTCACTATAGTTTCACATGATATAATTCTAACGTAAAACTCACTCATTTCGCGATACTATCAGATATTGTATACATTCCGCCCACGCGCTATAGTTTAAATGTCAAACGTACTGAAAGCGACACAACGCCTACAGGACACGTTTAATAAGCTAATATTGTTAATCACGTTTAGAGAATAGAGAAAGTCTGGGCGTAGTTAATTGTCGGATTATTCAAAGGCTTGTTTGGATGTAAGCGGTATTTTGCAAACAGTTATTAACGCTTATACACGAGGAAAGAACTCTTCTATCATACAAATCTGATAATATTTACTATATAGGGTGAATCAGAAGTCCGATTTAATGTTTTAGGTACCTACATATGCAGGCAGACTATACATGACTATTTATTGTAGTTCCTGAGTTACAGACCTTCAAATACTTGTCTCAGGTGTGGACTTATGGTACACCCATAACCCTATTTAACAGTGTAAACTACATTTGCAAGTGGTGTCCTACCACATTTACAAAATGGAACTTGAAAATTTAGGATTTAATTCCTAAGTTGACAATACCTTGATGCTTGATCTTAGAATGCAGATAGTTACCGCTCCAAGTAATGATAAAAAAAAAACCGGCCAAGTGCTAGTTGGACTCTCGCACGAAGGGTTCCGTACCATAATCTATAAGAACGGCAAAAAAATCACGTTTGTTGTATGGGAGCCCCCTTAAATAATTATTTTATTCTATTTTTTAGTATTTGTTGTTATAGCGGCAACAGAAATACATCATCTGTGAAAATTTCAACTCTCTGACTATCACGGTTCATGAGATACAGCCTGGTGACAGACGGACGGACGGACAGACAGACGGACGAACATCGAAGTCTCAGTAATAGGGTTCCCGTTTTACCCTTTGGGTACGGAACCCTAATTAAAGGCCAGGAACATGACACCTCGCAAAAATATGTGTAGACTATTGGTCGTATAATTTCAGGATCTCAGTTCACAGAAAAGGTATCAGTGTCCTCATTATAACAGGCCGCCTACACTTTCAATTCTCGGTACTGAAAGCGTTGCGACGCCCACATTGTATTCTGTATAAATATTGATAAAAGCTTCGAAAATAAAGATTCAGTCCACTGATTTGTTCCCGGTAGTATCGGTACTGGTAATCCACAAGTAAATATTGTGATAAAAGGTTTTAATCGTGATTAAGTAGACAGTGTCAAGCTCTATATAGATACGACTATTAACCAATTAACTATTCGGAACACACAGCAATATGAAATTATACTTTAAGTACTATTTGGAATGAACTTATTGTCATAAACTAATATTATTATAGTATAGTTCAGAAGCGCACTTTAAATGAATAACTCTCTGTGACTAAACAAACAAATAGATTAAAAAGTATAAAAAGTAATCTAGGTGCATGCAGTGGGCGGGCGGGCGTCACGGCGCCCACGCGCCCGCCCGCCCACCGCTCCATAATACGTGGTAATATTACGACGTACGGCGTAGTTCCGATTAATCGTGTTATGTCGTCATGTTACTCAAGCCAAAACGTCAATACTTCAGTCAATTTATATTCAAAGATGGAGGTCTTCCTCGTTTCTTTGATTACTCTAATCTAAAACATTATTCGTCTTATACAAAAAGCTTTAAATATAGGCATTTAAATTTGTTAATCTTGATACATACTTCAATACCGTTGAGGGCGTTTTAATTTACGCATGGAAGCACGCGTGTACGGTTGTATAATGAGCGAAAATAGGTGACATATTTTAAAAGATTCAATTCGCACTTCCAAATTTGTAAAAATCGATATTCGTTACATCACTAGTGTATACAAGAGGGTTGGAAGAGCTATCAACATGAAGCTGGGCCTTCGCTGATCACACACACGCTTAATTAATCGATGGGTGCGGTAAATTGGTTTTGTAGCTTTGAATTTCGTGAAAATTAAATTTCTGTCCAATTTTGAGTTGCACGCCGTTACAGCAAATGCTATGAAACAAAAGCGTCCTATTACGCTGTAACTACCATAATATAATCACAGACAGACCTTTTCGTACTAGTTCTAGGTGTCAAATTTTAATATGTATGTATGACTAACGTCCACACAAAGTAGAATGTAGCGTTCTGTTATACGAGTCCTTAATTTTCCCTTTAAAAAAAAAAGATATTTTAAGAGTTCAAAGTTTATTTGGAAATTTTGGTACTTATTTTATTTATAGCACTAACAACAAGGACACGGATATTACTAGTACTAAATTAAAACACTGGACAAGTGTCACCGGCTAAAGATGGAATCGAACTGTCTTTTTAACCGACGAAAAAAAAAAGGAGGAGGTTCTCAATTCGACGCGTATATTTTATTTTTTTTATTTTTTTTTATGTATGATCACGCATATCTCCGGCGTCACTAAACCGATTTCGAATTTTTTTATGACGTTTGCTAAGGAATTCTTCGAGAGTGGTCCCATTTTCAAAATATTATCAGAAATCAACCCCCTTAGGGGTGAAATGGGGGGTTGAAGGGTACACAATTTAAAAAATATTTTTTGATCAACCTGAAACTTTGTATATGTAATTTACATCCAAAATAAAGAAACACGTGTTTTAGGAAATTTGAAAAAAAAAATATGTAGGGGGTGAAATGGGGTGATAAAGTTTGCATTCTTTTTTATGTATGATCACGCATATCTCCGGCGTCACTAAACCGATTTCAAATTTTTGATGACGTTTGCTAGGGAATTCTTCGAGGGTGGTCCCATTTTCAAAACATTATCAGAAATCAACCCCCTTAGGGGTGAAATGGGGGGTTGAAGGGTACACAATTTAAAAAATATTTTTTGATCAACGTGAAACTTTGTATATGTAATTTACATCCAAAATAAAGAAACACGTGTTTTAGGAAATTTGAAAAAAAAAATATGTAGGGGGTGAAATGGGGTGATAAAGTTTGCATTCTTTTTTATGTATGATCACGCATATCTCCGGCGTCACTAAACCGATTTCAAATTTTTGATGACGTTTGCTAGGGAATTCTTCGAGGGTGGTCCCATTTTCAAAACATTATCAGAAATCAACCCCCTTAGGGGTGAAATGGGGGGTTGAAGGTCACACAATTTAAAAAATATTTTTTGATCAACCTGAAACTTTGTACATGTAATTTACATCCAAAATAAAGAAACACGTGTTTTAGGAAATTTGAAAAAAAAATATGTAGGGGGTGAAATGGGGTGATAAAGTTTGCATTCTTGACTATAGCATATCTTTGGCGTTAGTGAGCCGATTTGGAAAAATCTTTTTTTGTTTAATACGGATAGTTAACAAATATCGAAACGATGGGATGGAAAGGGTGGTGAGGGGTGAATTCCTTTTTTGGGCTGTTATGAGGTGCTAATACTTGCATCTTTTCACAAAATAGATACTAAATTCGCCTTCAAAAACCTAGGTACACTAAAAAGTTACAAATAAGCTTATAATTCATTACATTTGTAGTCGGTGCCAATTCATTTGTGTATTTGCCTAGTCTGATGTAGATTGGCACCTACACCATGATATACATACGCCCGCATGGACTTTACTTGGAATTATACCCACTTTTAACCAACGAAGAAAACAGAAGAGGTTCACTATTCGACACGTATTGGTTAGGGTATAACTTCGAAGTTGGTCCTATATAAATTAGGAACAAAAATCCTACCCGAAAGGTGGGAAAATAGGGAGAGATTTATTGTTCATTCCCAAATTTTAATGCTGAGTTGTGTATTACAAAAAAATAAGCAGTAGATTCAGATTAAGTAGTAGATTTTAGCCACAAAAAATTATAAAATAAAAACTTTTTAACAAAAAATTAAACCGCCGAAAATTTTAAAAAGCAAAAAATAATATAAATTTTTTATTTTACCTTAATAACAAAGTTCTTAAACTAATGTAAGTATACCTAAGTCATTTTGAGTCGGCGCCAAACAATTAATGAACAATAAATTTAAAGAAATAACCAAATGAAATTAACAATGCAACGTGAAATCTTCAGCGACAAACATTAACATTCCAAAAAATTTGCTCTCCGTACGATCACTCGCACACATTGTGTCTCGCTATCTCGCTGTGTATTGCTGTCTCGCTGACATTAACTTCGTGAACGCTCGGCATTTTCCGGCGAAGGGGCGTGTCGCGCCGCGCCGCCGCCGCCGTACATCACACTTTACTAAATTAATTAATTTGCTTGTTTGGCGCCGACTCAAAATGACTTAGGTATACTTACATTAGTTTAAGAACTTTGTTATTAAGGTAAAATAAAAAATTTATATTATTTTTTGCTTTTTAAAATTTTCGGCGGTTTAATTTTTTGTTAAAAAGTTTTTTCTAAGTACAATAAAATGTCATGAGTTACCAGAGTTGCTGACCTAGCAGTTTTGTGCTGGTGCTAAGGGCTTTTAGGTACATTAATTATATATAACAGTTCGCGGCATCAATGAACCCATTGTCCAAATTTTTGACGTTCTTGGAAATCACAAGGTGTTTAGACTACTACAATACGATTCGTGGCGCTAAACGACGTATTTATTTAGATACAATTAAAGTTGGGAATAAATCCAAAAATATTGTTTTGGTAAACAAGTTAGGTAGGTATTAACATCTTTCATTGTATTACAAAATGGTTTTTAATGTCATTCGATGACTGACGTCACCCTCACAGCTCCCAAAATAAATCTCGAAGAGACTCCCCATATTATGAAGCTTTCGACTGATTCCCATCAAACGTTAATTATCTGGTCGAGACCATGTGACATGTTCTCGAAGGGCGGTAATTAATCATTCTAACAATTAGTTAGCCAGTTTGCCCTTAATTCTCATTTCTCATTCAGCGTGTTCATAAAAGGAAAAGCTGACTGACTGACATGTTAACTAGCCTCGCTCGCCTTGGCCTGAGCTTTAGATATATTTTCATATTAGTAATTTAGTAATTAGTGGATAGTAACATATTCAAATCCTCAATAAAAACCGTTACTATGTCAAGCTTAATGTCAATATGCTTAGTTCGCTTACTATTCTAATCGCACTTTGATTATCTATCAGTAAAAATGTTTCCTGGTCGCTACAATGAAAATGTTTCAGAATTGCTTTCACGAGCTCCGCCGATACCATTGCTGCTGCAACATATTCAGCTTAATGTATTGTTTATACAATAAATAATAGTGTACCTATCGTATTTTAAAATGGCCTTACAAAGTCATTTCAGTCAATCGAAGTATTTTGCCATTGCCAACAATAACTGTATTATAACTGGCTATAAGAGTTCACCTTTTTCTTTTTTAAACCATAACCTTTCTTAAAACTCTTTATTTTTAGTTTACCTATCGTATTTTAAAATGGCCTTACAAAGTCATTTCAGTCAATCGAAGTATTTTGCCATTGCCAACAATAACTGTATTATAACTGGCTATAAGAGTTCACCTTTTTCTTTTTTAAACCATAACCTTTCTTCAAACTTTATTTTTTAGTTACGATTAAAAGATATTTATTCAATTTTACAGTTGGTAGTTATTCTACAAATGCTCACATTGATGTAGAAGGTGATATAACCTACTAATCTACCGTGAAATCACATGCAAAAGCTTCTTATACTAGGCTGGAGCCTATGGTACTTATTACTATCAACTGCATAATGACGCCAATAAAAATAAAAACGCTAACCTTATATTCAAATATTTTTCTCTACTTTTAGATGATTCTCAGTAAATTTCCATAGCTTTTTGAAAAAATGCTTTTTTTTTTGGATAATAACCGGTACAAAATATGATAGAATCTTTCATAAGCTACCAATATCATTTAGTAACATTATCCCCCTAAATTTATAGAACGTTCTTTTACAGGCATCGTAAAATAATCACAGTGAAAAGTGCTTGCAGGTAGTTTGTAGAAGTGTTTAAATTTCTATATATTCGGGGGTTCCATTTTTATACAAAGGCAATGCGCGATGACTATCTCAGGGTTGTAACGCAAAAGTTTCAAACAAAACAAACATTCGAAATATCGCTACGACTCATGGCCGCTAGAAATCCGAGGACATGTCCATCAAGGCTAAAGTTTAAATGGAGTATTGTGTTTGCATACCAAGTTATACTTCTCGTAATAATTGTTAGACGTATTTAACTCGGTTAGGTTACTTCGCCGCAGTGTAGGCTGGAGTCGCACTCTGCACTCGCCACTCCTCCGGTGAAGCTGTAAAGGCCAACTCACGGCCAACAGCGTAGTCCATTCAAAAAAAATAAATGAATTTGAGTACTTTGGATAAAGATCGATGTTATCATTCTTTAAACTAACTTTTGTGATAAGTCCCTCATAAAAATATTGCCATTTCACTCATTAATTACAAACGTGAGAAAGACGGCAATAGATTGAGTTTAGTAAAATTTAGTTAGGTACATCATTATTGGCACCATTGAAGAAATATGCAACACTTAAGAATTTAATGCTAGTTAGTAGACTAGTGGTATCAAATAATGGCATTATTAAAATTCCAATGTAGCTCATATATGCCTTAGCTTAAAGACTTAAGTTGCAATTTATCCTTTGGTATTCCTTTATGGATTGTGCGGCGTTTAATCCAAAAGGCAAGAACGTTAATCGACCGACGACGCGACGAGCCGTATTATTGAGAAATTATTCGGTACATGAAACCGTCAATCCTTTATTTGGTTAGTGGCGCCGCGATCGCGGTATAGAAATTCCAAGGACCTCATGTAGACCTTATTTCAAGACCACATATTGTCGTTATCTTTAAGCCCCCAGCAGACTGGGGAGTCGAACCTGGCGCGTAAATATTTTGCCAATATCATAACGAATTGTGTCAACATGCGTAAAGATTGAATTTCTGGTGTAAAAGCCTCTCGCGTCATAATCGTGTTGTCAGTGTCTTTTAGTTGAAGAATGAACTTCTTCTGTGTCTTAATACAGTTCGTTTAGTATTGGCAAAAAAATTGACGCCTGAGCGTTGACGCCCCAGTGTGCGGAAGGCCTTATAGGGGAAGAGAGTTTTATCTTAGGGTAGTAAAATGATTGCGAGAAAATTTATCTCTGTAAATGAAAGCTAAGTATAAAGGTTTTGACAAAATAAACAGGTCTCATACAAAGGAGTTTGTAACAAATCGAAATTAAAATAGAAATAAAATTGCACTTTTTTTATAATTATAGATCAAAAGCATTTTATACTGTATACAAAAAAATCTTTCGTTTGTGTTAATATGCCAGAATAATTTATTACCTCAAAAGTATGGAGGGTAGATAGGAGGAGTGCAATATCCTATAAGAAAAAATTGAAAAAGTGTCCGTCGAAAAGCAACAACAAAAAAGTAACCATTGCATTTAGACGGACACTTTTTCAATACCTAGAAGTCACTCCTTCCATCTACCCTCCATACTCAAAAGAAAGGTTAGAATGTTTGAGGTTTTGCGTTGTCTATGAATAATAGCAGATAGAATATTATAGAGTCAAGTGTTCGGAACTTTTAAGTATAATGAACTGAATTATTTTACTAAAAAGTTTGAAATCGCGCCAGAACTCGCAAACTTTTATAGGGATGATAATCTTGAATAGTTTATGGGTCACGATTAATCACAACTTTTAAGCGTCATATTTTATTTCCGTGATTTAGTACCGAACTAAAATAACAGATGTTGAGATATAACTTTATATTAACAACTCTAGATATTAGTAGCACGCAATTTCTTGATCTATGATAAATCTGATGATGAATACATCAAATTAATATTCTAATATACAACAACCTCCTTCATTTGGAATCAGTTAAAAATACTGTCTGATTTTCTTAATTGCAATGTAAGCCCTAATTTGTCAAATATACAAAATAGACGGTGTTTTGCGAATATTTATTCTAGATCTAGATTATATTGTATCTGTTTAGTTAGTTACAAAACTAAACAGATACAATAGAACTCTGAAAATAATCCGATTTCTACGCCATAATGAAAACGAACCTGCGTCTATAGAAAAAAGTGTGAAGTTTTCCAACCAGCATTGCGCCAGCTTTGTCCCCAAATCTCTAACTCATTGAGCGTTATTATGCTAGGTATAATGATAATAGGTTCGCCCATATTATAATGGGACCAAATATATAAAAGAAAAGTGGGTGCATTGCAGTGCATATCTGTCTACCCTTCGGGGAATACAGGTGCTTTAATGTATTATGATATCCAAGACGCAGCACAGATCATTGTTCCATCCGTCCAGAACTTTCTAGGTCAATCGCGCTAGTAATTTATTTCGCGTGAACTCGATACGGCGCAATACGCACGACAGTGTTCGGCCGGCCCATTACCCGACAACCCGGCTATGTGGAAAATAGCTTTTTATACACCGACAATCCTGCGAACTGTCTGTTTCCCGTTTTTGCCGGTTCATATTGTTTGAACGAGGGTGATTTAAGGGAATTTATCTTTCATTCGAACCATGCTTTCGAATTCTATTTTGTGAACTTGTAAGGAACTGTTGTAAGGAAATAAATTTATTTTATCGTTGTTAAATAAATGTCATGCTTTTTACATTTAACAAACTTAGTATCAAAATATGAACTATCTAGATATTTAATTTTGTTTTACCTGTGAAGGAAAGTAGTTTAGTTTAGTCATATTAATTATTTTGTAATTTTCAAATCAAAACAGATCTATTTTTACTCCAACTTCTATAATGTATATAAAAAAAAAATACGCTCTCACATCCATAAATAGTATTATCTATGCTGCAGTAAACACGTCATTCAAGTGTGTGTGTGTGTGTGTGAGCTAGAATGGTAGAATTATAAGGCTGAATGAGGCGTCTGTCGGTGCCTAACAGATAACGCCCATCTTTGTGTCTCAATTAAACCAGTCTGGCACGTCAGGGACGCCGCGCCGCCAGCTTTGTGCAGCGAGATAATTGTGGTTCACTTTGCTTTTTGTATTCATTCATAATAAGATCAGAAAATTCGGTATGGTAGGCTTACTTACTTAAATCGACGTTTACGCCTTACACTAATTAAGTGTTCACACATTTCAGAGTGAGACACATTTGAAATTCGCGAGATATTTTTCTGCTTTATAGAAATTCCAAACCTTCTACAAACCATTCCCTTCGGATTTGTGTGAATGTATTATAACTTTATATCAATCATAGTAGAAAATGCAATGTACGTAATAAAAATTATTAGAGCAAATTTTTTCGTAACATTTTCTCTATGACCCTGTTAACGCCGTCTAACTAAGAACATCACTAGTCGGGACAGTGTGACAACACTAGAGTTCCGGCCGCCATTACATAAATACGACATAAGACATGAAGACGTAAGCGCATAAAAAATATATTAAAACACAAGAAAAAGAAGAAATAATACATTACAACACCGTAAGCATAAAATAACATAAACAACGTAGGTGTAATCGACATCTGCGTGAACAGACCCTAAAACTAAATCGCACTATGAAAATTAAGACAATATATTATTTTCTTAAGAAAGTTAGTGCTCTTCGTTGCTATATCTACTATATCTATTTATCTATCTCAGCCAGGCACATGTATGCTTAGTATTGTTTACTTACGAAGGATTTCAGTTAACTCCTTTGTTATGCCTGCGTCATTTAACTTATAAATAAACGCAGTTCAAGCTTACATCGTTTATTTTTAATGATTGAGTAGTCTCGTTTGGACAAATAATGCTACAAATTCAGAGTTACTAAATCTCTATTCCGTCGCAACTAAGTATTATTCTCAAAGAATGTTCTTCTTCCTTAAATCCTTTTGCCTACAGGCGTGTCCAAACTCGCGCGACCCGTTTTTGCCCAAACCAAAAGGGACTATAAGTACCCATAGAAAAAGCTCTTTATCCAAAGATATGTCATCGAAGACGCGAGCAAATTTAGACGCGTAGTCGTTTGAATTTTCTCATTGAAATTAGATCTTTATGTGTATTAATACAGAGTATATTTTCTTAAAATTACAAATGGATTCGTTTGCCCCACTGGGTGCAGGCCGCTATTTTGGAACCGATCAATCAGAAAGCAGTCAAACATTGATTGAATCTATGTTTACCAACAACAGGGGCTTTCAAAACAACAAATAGAGTGTGAGAACAATCGCACAGTTGTTGCTCTGCTGACCGACGGATCGCACGTACAACCCTGAAGGGAAACAACAGTTGGAGAATATACGTTATTCGTGTGGAATAGAGTTGATGTATTATAGGGATGTGACGCACGTCACCGGGTGTCTCTTCACGTCTCAATTAATACCAATTGGATATGGTTATTGCTTATTCCTATTCTTATTTGTGTCCCTGGTACACGATTTGTGGGAGTATTTTGTTGAGAGGAAAATAAGCAATATACAATTGTATGTCTTTGTTTGTTTTACGATCTCGTTAAGTGCACTCTATCTTTTAAAGTAGATTTTAAGTGTTAACAGTAGCGCTACCAAAATAATATTTGCTTGTGACGTTAAATATTTTTTATAAACGTTCACATCAAGAACTAACAATTAGTTACATATTTAACAACTACCTTTGTCTTTGAAATTAAACTATTTTACGGATTTTATCGCGTTTATTTACTATTTTATTTTCCCGACGTTTCGGCTGCTTTACAGCAACCATGGTCACGGGGGGACTGAGGTGTTAGACGTCCTGATGTCATAGATAATAACTGGGTACCCTCATATTTAGTTGTTGTTTGCGGTCCGATCCACGCAGAAAGTGCTTACGGTGTCCTGAGGTCTTGCAATGGTACACTTGGTTTTGGATTTAATCATATTGATTACTGGATTCCAAGTTAGTGGTAGCACCCAGCCATCTTCCCTATTGAAATTAGGATGTTTTTTAATTTCAATGGCCTCACGTATCATCCTTGGTCGGAGTCGGTGTTCTTTTGCGAGGATATGCGGTTTATCAAATCTGATATAATGGCGGGTGCGGTCCTGTACATGTTCACAGATTGCAGACTTCGTGGAGCGTCGGTGTTTCACGTCAGCTATATGTTCTTTTACGCTTTTATCCGTAAAATAGTTTAATTTCAATGTATAGTATTCGCGTAAATATAAGAAAACAATAACTACCTTTGTCTTCTAGAACACGTCAAGTGTTTTAAACAAAAGCTTTTAAAAAAAAAGTTAAGTATTCAAATAATGGGCTCAATGGTACTAACTCTTTCTACGAGCATTAGCCTACTTACACTGGTCCGAGTGCGTGTATTGCCGTCGTCTCTACCATATTATGGAAATCTGTCACGGGACGACCTCACGGATGAGAAAGCTCTTTATTCTTTATTGCTCAATTAGGAAACCTTACGAGCCGTCACAGAAACTACTAAATCTTATTTTGTATTTACTTACGGAAAGTTTTACTTACATTTGAAAGCCCCCGGCCAATGGGGCGTCAACACTCGCGTGACAAAATGTTTGACAAATACCAAAACGAACTCTGTGTCAATATGCATAAAGATTAAATTTGTGTCGTAATAGTCACGCCCCCACGGGTCACAATTTGGTCGCGCTATTAGTGTCATTTCATTGTAAAATGAACTTTTTCTATGTGCAATACAGTTAGTTTTGCTATGGCAAAAACTTTGTCGCGCGATAGTTGACGCCGCAGTGTGCCTAAAGAATATATGTCATCCTCCCTATTTGCACGTCTCGAAGGTTAACAAGCAAGTTAAGTCGAATTCATCTAACAAAGTGACATCACCGGTACAGATAATAAGCTGCCTAGGGACTACTGAGGCAGTGAATTGGGGCCTCCGCTATAGATACAATTTTGGCAAGCAACGAGAGGTTAACGCACGCTATAATAACATGACCTGATTTAAAATCGTACCGTCTATTATGTTCCTTAATAATATCCCGCTATTGTTCTCAAGGATTATTTTCTATGTTGTTTACACAAAGTGTTCCAGTGCAAACATTTATAGTCTTTGGAACGTGTGTAACATTATTTCCGATTACTGATACACCCTGTAGGATTGCATGAGTGACATCTTACACCGCGTTCAAAGTATTTGATGCAAACATTGTAAGGATAAAAATAAATGATCAAGAAATGATACTAATAAAAATAACCGACAAATCGTAAACAAGCGACAAGTAAATATTTTGCAGACGTAACAAAAAGGAAAACGATGTTTCAACAAGAAAAAAGTTTATAAAATTGTAGCCCGACTATAGAAACAAGGTAAAGTTGAGTCCTCGTATTGTTCAAGTCAGTTAAAATGTAGCCTATGTTACCCGGGCCATAATTACGAATCGATTGACATGTTATCCAAAAAAATCGGATGAACAGTTTAGGCGCTAAGGAGAGACATATGAAAATATAAACATAAATACATAGACTGCTAAAATCGTGATCCTTCCTTTTGCCTTCGCCGAAGTCGGGTAAAAATTACTGGCAAGTATAAAAAAAACGACACAAAACATTTTGCAGTCGTAACAAAAATGAAAACGACGTTACAAAAAGAGTCCTAAACTAACATAAATTTGGGTATTCTAATATACTCCTAATTCCCTTTTCGTTACGGTTTGATGAACATCCCGATCTGTGATTTGTAACCGCCGCTAATCGCATTATCGACGATTCCCATTCAAACGGCAACTCGCGCTGTCAAAATATTTACGAGTGCTGTCATCTATCGGTGGACCCGTTTAAATTGCCAAAGCAACAACATACGCCCTTTCCCAAATAAATAAATACAAATACTGAGATATATATACGCTTTCGTCTGTATCTTTTTTTTATGAGATAGGGAGGCAAATGAGCAGACGTTTCACCTAATGGTAAGTGATAGTGATCAACGCCGCCCATAGACACCTGGAACACCAGGGGCATCGCAAGTGCGTTGCCGGCCTTTAAGGAATGAGTATGCTCGTTTCTTGAAGATACCTTTGTGTCATCGGTCCGGGAACACCGCTGCAGGAAGTTCATTCCACAATTTGGTGGTGCGAGGGAGAAAATTCCTGGTAAATCGCACTGTACTGGAACGCCATTCATCCAGATGGTGAGGATGAGTGAGATGAGACACTTGAGTGTGCAACATTAACCTATAATGTCGTAAGCAAATAATAAGATGTGGCGAACCCAATACCTCGCCACTTCCACCAGTCGCTACTAGATGGCGCGACTGTAGACACATCGCAATTCTACGCGTTCAAGAAATTATCCGCAATACAAAGTACTATGAAACTCCTAGCTCGCGGTACAGGTGTGTTCGACGATCTGAACTATATATACAAATTCCCCGACAACATCACCGGGGGCGTAGCGGACCCCGCCAGGCATATCACCGGCCTGGCAGGAAGATCTTCCCTTTACCGCCAAAAAGATAATAACAATAGGTGTCTTAGTGAAAGTAAAACATCTGAAAAAAGTAAATCAAAAGAGTGAACAAGAGTAAACAACAATTTAAAAGGTAAGAGTAATTGTTTGAACTCAAATACTTCATGAGTCAAGTTATTTTGAATACTATGAACCAAGGTGGTGAAGACCATATTGAATTGACCTACCAAACAATCTATTCATATGGAAATATTCTCAATGGTCTCAAGTAGGTAATAAAAACACAATATATTCATAAATACCGAAATATACAAACATTTTATGTTAACAATTTATTACGAATAAATTGGAATTATCATCAGCTTCATAGAAGCTTTACACACAAATCAAATGCTGTGAAGCGCGATTAGCGTTTATTTCCAATAGGTAGGTATGTATTTAATTTAACTCCGATTTTCAATGAATCAGTTAGTAAGTAATAGTATAGGTACCTGAATATTATTTAACTAATTGGGAGCAATGACACGTTAATATAATATGGTGTAAAATTTATTAATTAGCTACTATTGCAATATATTTTTGGAGAAATTAAGTTTTATTGCAATAAAAAAAACACTAACATATTTAACTGGGGGCATCCTGAAAGAATTCGCGCAAGTTTGCCAAATCACTCTTATAAGTTTAGGGTCCCGAGTTGGCGAAACACATCCAACTTTCCTGGACTCCTGCCGAAATTCGGATGCTAACATAACTTTCTTCGTTTCCTCTTCGCTCTTAATAACCAACTTATTCAACTCGAAATCTTATTTAATTTAAACCAAGGGAATGCCGAATGACATTTTAACGTTGAATATTATTAAATAATTGTGGTTTCCTCGCGATTAAATTAGCAATAGGCGTTCAATTTGGTTCCTGGTCACGTAATATATCTCAAAGTACATGATTTCCAAGATACAGGAAAGTCAAAACAAAATAATGGACCACTATCCGCACACTGCGGCGTCGAGCGTTGACGTCGCACGTCAATTTTATTGGCAAAGCAAAAAGAACAGTCATGACACATAAAAAAAAACATTCTACAAACGAAATGACACTGACATCGCGCGCAAATTTTGACGGATGGGGGCGTGGTTTTTTCGACAGAAATTTAATCTTTATGCATATTGACACAGAGTTCTTTTGGTATTGACAAATATTTTGTATGTGCCGGGGGCATTAATGACACGGCCACTCGATATAACATAAACAATCGGACGCACATAGAAATCAAAGTCTCGCACATGTCCATTTAAAACTTGGACGTCTGGATATATTTTCTAATTGGTATAGAAATCTTTGTCTACGCCTACTACTACTACTACAGCCCTTTTAACGTCCCACTGCTGGGCACGGGCCTCCCCTCAATGTGAGGAGGATTTCAGGCCATAGTCCACCACGCTGGCCTAGTGCGGGTTGGCAGACTTCACACATCTATCGAGAACTAGACAAGTTCCCTCAGACGTGCAGGTTTCCTCACGATGTTTTCCTTCACCGTTTCATAGCAAGTGATAATCTCGGATGAAAATGAGATTCGCACATAAATCCCAGAGGTGCGAGCCGGGGTTTGAACCTGCACACTTTGATTTGCAAAGCGCGCGTTCGACCACTCGGCTACCACTGCCTAACTATGGTTATTAGTATTATCATATATATTATATAAACGAAGGCGCGCGTCATCTCTCTCGTAAATACCGTAAAAAAATCTACAAACCTTCCACAAACCACGATATCAACATAGATAATCGTATTTATAGATGAGACATTTTTACTATAATTCCTACCTAATAACTAAAGATTGACTCATGTAAAAGCTTGTTAAAACTTAAAATCAATACAGAGAAGAGTGATAGACATCCGTGCGATACTTCGAGGCGCCCAATGAATGCAAACCTTAACATTCCGGCTATAAAAAGATACTGTGTAGCGCGGTGGCGAGTGCCTTGACCCACTTGATTCAGGAGCAAAACGCCGCGGGAGGCGACACATTGGATGCCTCATTTGGAAACCTGTATGAGACTCCATTACCACAGTGCGCACTGTGCGATGATCTCAATACAAGGGTAATTCGTTCCACTGTGCACAATAGATTGGTGAAAGTTTACCATACCGTAAGTCCCAATAATCAATGAAAATAAGTTTTAATCATGACTTAAAAGGGTCGTAAGTCAAAGAGCACAAACGGAATTCCTGTATTCGTCATGTCCGTGGAAATGCAACAACAAGCTTGGTAGCTATTGGCATTATTTCGTTGAGGTTTAGAAGGTGTATTCTGTTAACCGATATCCATTATTGTAGCAAAATATACATTGGAGAGGGAGGTGCTACTCATACAAACATGTAGATAAATAAATAATTAATTACAGTATGAAAAAAAAAAAGTAGGTACTTTCGTAACTATCATTTTTTTAGGTCATGACGAAAAGATGACCTTTATAGATTCGTTCGCTACATGTAAAACAATTTGTTCAGGCAACACCGGACGGTCACACTGCACAAAAAACCATAACAAAATTAACAAAACGTACCTTATGTGTACTTATGTAAGTATCTTAAGCATACAAACATTATTAACTTGACTGAGAAATACGGTAAACAAGCAGATTTGAGGCCTGTTAATTAGGTAAACTTGATATAGCGAGAAAACTTACCGACAGTCGCTTTCTCTAATAAAAATATCTTTCAACCGCGTTTGCCTTACAATAATCTGGAGTCTTACTGACATATCTTTCAGCATTATTGTTTTATTATTACTTTTCACTTTTGTCATATTTAGTTTATTTTAACTGTCAAAAATGAAAGAAAAAAGTTAAGTAATAAAATAAATATTTACCGCAAAAGAAATAAGGGGGAAGAGGTTTTTAAAAAATAAATTATTCTTTAATTCATTATTAGTCTTTAACTAATGTTTGTGTTATCTATGAAACAGCTTGGAACTTCTAAATGGAACATTTCAATACGAAATGACGTTTGAACTTTTATCATTCTTATCTCGGCAGCTTACGAGTAGATAGTAAGAAACAAAAGCTCTATGTTAACAGCAAAGGTTGGTTATGCCAGATAAATAAACGGATACAGATAAAGCGAGCTTTCGGGGAATTTTCAATGCTGGCAATCTATTGGAATACCATAGATAAATATTTTACTATCAATGATGTAAACACGTTGTGTAAACATATTCGATATCGATGAGGGCTAAAATATTTCATATTTTTTCTTAGTTAAAGGGCTGAGATAGGATTTTTTTATTTTGGAGAATTTTCACGTGTTTGTAGTTAAATTCGTTCATATATCTTTGAAGGAATTTCTCTGGCATACTGTTCTTTGCATCTACTAACAATAAAAATATATTCTCTTTTTAGATGTTTTTTTTTATGTCTTTTACACTTTACTAAAAATCTGTCAATAATTAAAAATGATGAAAATAAATATATTATAAATTAATTATGGTACAGGTTACCTCATTGAAACTAATTATGTGACATATCAAATAACACGCATGAATAATTAACATTAAAATTAGTTTATTTAGCAAAAGAATCCAGCAGATATTTTGTTATTTTAATAGTTTACGTAAATATGAATAAAGTTATGTCAAAAGCCTCGTCCAAACTGTACTTTTAATTATGATTACTTATAAAATGCCAATGAAAATTCCTAAGAGTCGGTCACGTGCGGGTTCGTGAGGCCCCGTAAATAAGCAATTATCGGCTTAAGCAAGGTTGGATTTTGGTATTTTTTCGGGTGTCGGCGGCGAGGGGATAATAAATGGGCAATAAATTATTCCTCAATTACTTCCCTATATCCTGCAAAGTTAGTTTGAAAATTGGCGTTAGTTAGATCCTTTATAAATAATAGCAGGATCTTATTAATAGAGATATAATTATATCAACAACCTTAATATAAGCACTTAGACATTTTTGCCGTATCGCTTGACGCACGTCTCATTGTATATGAGACTATTTATTTATCGAATTTATCCTTGCATATAATTACTTGACATTCGCTGAATACCAACTAATTACACCAATTCCTCATCTTATTTCGTATTTTTTTTATAATTTCATTGATTTCGTCAAACAAGAGGAAGAAGATACAAGCGGATCAATAAGCGGAAGAATGATTGAGCACATTTTTGGTCCAATATAGTTGACGTTTTTGCAGATAATTACATTAAATTCCTTAATTTATCTGAGATTAAAAGAATACGTAGGTACCAAAATGTGAACGTTATTTCAAGTTATGTTATACTATCTTTCCAGTTATAGTTTATTACGTGTTTAAATTGTGTACCAATAATATAGCATACTGTTTGTCATCGACTTCGTTTTTGCGGTAACTAGCGCGGTTTTCAGCAAAGTGCGGTTTCAGAAAAGGAACAATAGGTACGGGGTTTTTACCACATTACCTCATCCTATAAGCATCCATGTTATACAATGTGTTGCGATAACAACAGTATCTACAATTTCCTTTGAGCATTAATAAATTATTATTTTTTTGCATTAAGTAGGTAATGGAGAAATCGTTAAGATCAAAGAGTCTTGTCGCCAATTATTCAACTGGATCAAACGTTTGTACGATACTTTGTTAGTCAAATTTATTCAAGAATACTTACATACAATACAATATTTTGTATTACATTAAGAGGTGGAACTATAAAGAGTTATCTTCTTCTCTTCTTATCCGGTACGCTCTTGATAGAGCGGTCGTGATCGTTAAGTATCAGTATTGGAAGGGGCAGATGTAATGCGCTTCACGACATTTCGCCACCGCTGTCTGCAAGAGGTCATTCTGCTGCATTCGTTGAAAGAGTTATCTATCTAATAGTAAAATATATATTGCTCGTTTTGGTTTTCCTTTTATAAAATGGTAATCGCAATGATGTCAACCCTGAGTATGTGGCGAAAACATCGACATTACATGAATCTTTTGTTTACCCATCGTGTTCAATTGTTTGCACAAAAGGCGGGACCCGTTGCAAAAACGCCAACATCGAGAACCAGGGATGCCACGGGCAGTATCATTAAATAAGTTGTTACGTAAACTTTTTTATTTGATAAATATATTTTACTTTTATTATATTATACAAAGAAGGTGACGTTATTTGGATCTTTTGGAAGAATATTAATTTATTTTCGGGTAACTTGAAATATGGACTATGTCTTCCTTTTAGATATGCGTCTTATAAAATAAACTGGTAACGTTTTTATCAGCTTAAAAGAACTTCAAGAGACGATAACCGTTTAAAATAATTTATAAATTTGCAACTGATAATAATGATTAAGCGACCATATAGGTATTTAGTAAATATATCATCACGTAATCCTGAATTCTGCAACGTGAATCTATATCTTATTGTTCATTAACAAAAGTTTAATTATTATTCAACTTTAATAGAGTTTTAAAATATAATACGGAAGTAACCCAAAAATATTCCAAATACCAATTACACTTTCTGTAAACAATAATAAACAAACAAATTGGCAACCCTAAGTGAGACGCGCTCCGAGTTTAGAAGCTCCTTTACGCCGACGATCGGTACGGACGGCTGCTTTTTAATTTACCTTTCTGTGTATAATTAAAAAACTGCTGTGGCTTGCTCTGTCCGTTTTCGAGAGAAAACAGTAGAATTTTTCTTTTAAAAAAAAATAAGAACACGAGCATTTCGGCTCGATAAATCCAACTGCAAATTGATGTTACAATTACGGTAGTGTTTTATTTCGATGTGAAGTGCGTTTGATTTTATTTATTTAGTTTCAAACGTGAAAACCTCATTAGTATCAGAACGTAAGATTTGTCCAATATTTCGCAAGCAAGTTCCTCGAACCCACACCCCTAGATTCCAAAGCAAGCGTTCGACTAACTGAATTACCACTGCTATTTTGAGAAATAAATGGATTAAGCAAGATTTAAACATCATACCTAAAGATTAAATAGCGATTACTAGTTTAACGTTGTTTTGAATGAGCACAATTTAAAATTTGTTAGTAAATTCTCCAGAATGAATGAGCTTTAAAACCTATCATGATACATTATTTAGTCCAATATGACATAGCTAAACAGTCGAACAACATACGTACGTAAAGTCTACACGTCACTTTCCCCAAGGATATTTACGTTGAACCGGCTATTCCGATTACGTCATCACCTCAGGTGGCTTAAGGAAACCCTACATATAAACACGTGACCTATTCGAAAACGTTTCTTTTAGAAACAGTCTATTACGTAACTTATCATTCGTTACTTGCCGGCTCGAGGATAACAAAGCTTTACCCTATGAAATGAAATTTCGGTTCGGTCTATTCAAATTAAAAATAACCCTTTCGACCATTACTACCCACGGGCATCTCTCAATGCGAGGGGCTATCGTACCAAGTCCATCCACGTGTGTTGGCAGACAATGAACTGCTCCTTGCAGCAATGTTTTAATATTATATACTTTTAGTTTATGACAGTTCGTTTATCACGAGACCTGCCTCAAATTGACATTAATCAGAATCAGAAATCTCATAATTTTCTATACTTCTTCCGAGGTGACCTCGCCCTGGCCTTGCCAACCTATACAAAAGTGAATCAGATAAGATGATTGATAATAGAAAATGTCAACAAGATCAAATTCATTGGTCTTAAATGTCAGAGACTCAATTTTTTATTATCTGTAGCTAGGGAATGGCTATTATCCATATATATAAAAATCAATGCTACTTTTCGTTGTAAGCTAACTCCTCCTAAACGTCTGGACCGATTTGAATGATTTTTTTTTGTATGCGTTTGGGTGGCACCCTGGATGGTTTAGATTCACAATTGGACCCGGTAGGTGGCGCTGCTTTCGTATGTCACTCATTCTAAGGCGGTACGAAATTCACCCGGTCAGCTAGTTGCTCATATTATGTAGAATACACAGAATGTTTGCACAGCAAAGAATTTCTTTGATCTAATTGAATGTCAAGTATATGTCACATTTTGAGGGCGCAAAGTCAAATGACAAAAACGGACTGCTTAAGTTTTTTAAATAATAAAACAAAGACATACCTCGGGGGTTCTGTTTGTCGTCATTGTTCTCTTAACTTTCTTGTAATAAGGCTTTCCTCGTTCCCAAGTGAGCGATCACATTAAGAACCGACCAATCTTGTTCAAGTGTTAATAAACAAGTTAGGAAGTGAGATTTACTTATTTGGTTTAACGTCCAATTAATCCGACAAAAGTTTCATTGTATCTATGATGGATTGTAGCAATCATTGATCCAAACATGGTTATGCGTGATACCCGTTATCTCTGTCTTATTCCTGTATAATGACTGATGATCATGATCATCCAGGCAATCCTTTATTTATGGCAACTTCTGGTCATGCATTCCCCAGCATTGAAAGACTGTTTCGTTATTTGCTCATCTCTTATCTCTATTTTTGCCATCTACGATAATCCTTTTCTAAGTCGTCTAACGTCTTGCTCGTTTTAAGAATTTCATATTCATAGTTTTGAAAATGAGCCCCTTTGTTTAAGAAATATGCTTGTCTTTCTTAAGAATCTTAAAAACAAATTTATTTTTGGTCCCTTGCTTTAGCCCCTCAGTGCCTCGCCTTTGACAGCAGTTTGGTGTACTTACCGACTTTTTTCTTACGTCACTCTTGATCCAACCATTGTCTTGTCAAGCTGAATATGCAATTTTTCAAACGAATAAAACAATATAATGTCAGCGCAATGTTTTCTCAACGATGACATGATCGCGTCACTTTCACCATCGTCCTGGTTATTGCGGCTGGCGAGCTGTCAGTCGGCCCGGCCCATTGTGGCACACAATGGGAGAATAACGAAACGCCATGTTTGCATAGCCGTAGCTTCCACTTTCCCTTACCATAAACTTGCTATTAATTATCTAGTTCCACTTGTCACCTTTTGATGCTATCAGTATGCCTCCATAGTTATCGACGATGCTCCGTCTTCACGACAACTGTATAGTTACTCGTACAGCAAACCTATGGGTGAAATAAATTGGCTACGATTCCCATATGTTTAAAAGGGTGTGCTCTAGTCATGAATATGTTTATAAACTCAACTATAGTTGTACAGTTATGCAATCCACATTTTTTGTAAGGCTATTAATAAATTCGATATTGTAAAATTGATACTCGAAAGCAACTATATAAGATACGTATTATTCAGTCAATTAAAAACGCAATAGAACTTTAATTAAATCAAATTCCAATGATAGCATCAGCTTTGTATAAGTGCCAGCGAGCCGCATTTCAGATTGCGTTATCGTCACTAGAAATCTTAATTACCTTAAAGAAAAAATCGGAAAAAAGTTTAATATTAAATTATTTATATCAAGCGATATCTTATTATTTTAATTTCCTTAAAATTACTTATATAACACGACATAGATATTAATTTATAAGCTGCGTTAACTGAAAATGTATTTTTATTTCGCTTTCTATCTTGCACAGATATTTTCAGACTCAAATCAATACTTCCAAATATTATCCCCTACCTAATTCCGTATAATAGTCATGTAGATTAAAATCAATAATTATAGCCTTATTAATGTGTCATTAGTTAACACTAGTTTGGTTACACAAACGTAACTTGACAGTCCTTAAAACTTGCAGAACACTTCAAATCGGTTAAAGAAAATGTACAAACTTTTGTAGCGAGAGCGAACGTCTTCATTTAAGCTTCTTTAAACAATCGCGCTAATTCGGTTTCGCGCAAATTACCCGCTGCCCTATCGCTTCAGACATTAGCGAACGAAGTGAACCGCGAATAAAAGGAATTAGTTTAAATCATTGAATTTGTTTCAATTCTATTTAAACCAATTTGTTTTTATTTTAAAGAGAATAGAGATGATAAAGAGTTGAAAATAAAGGAGCTATGTCATAATAATTTATTTAATTATATATGACACTCGGAGACAACCAAGAGCCACCAATGACTACCAAGAACCACCAGAATATATAAGTGATATATTTTGAAATATGTTGTTTTTGTTCAATAAATAAAAGTTAGGTAACATTCACACCAACAAATAAAATCGTGTTATACTTACTCATCTGACTGCAGTCTTAGTATTCATTTAAGCTTCAATTCTATAGCATATTTAACTTTAAATAAACCATCATATAAACATTATTCATCCCTCCTTATTATAAAACAAAAATGTTTAACAACATTATTAACAAGAGATATTTAACAACCTTAATCTAATTAAATATTTAAAGTCAAGACATTTGTAACGAAAAGGTAATTGACAATTAATATTTGTAAAGCTGTTTAATTAATTACATCTTAATCGCTCTGTACCCAGTTACTCATTCGACAGCTTTGTAATTTATATTACCCTCGCAAAGCACTTTGAGATGTAAGGAATTAATTTGTAATATCATAACGAGACATCGTAGGTAATTAATTTGTGATTAATAAATTTATTTTAATTAAATCTTTTCTGGAAAAATATCAATTCATTTTTTTATGTTATAGACTAGTTTCTGGAGTACTTCGTTTTTGGAATACTGTCATGGAGCCGTTTCAATACAAAATCTTTTATCTGTAATAACTAGAGTGAGTAATAAAAAAGTTAAGTACACTCCTCAGTTATTTTTACGAACAACTTAGTGTCCTCGTTATTTTATGATCCGTAGATGCCCGAACCCAAAGAGAGAATAGGGCGAGTTCTACACAAAGATAAAGCGGGAGTGCCTGCTGGGGCATCAAAACTCGCTCGTCATACTTTTTGCCAATAGCTAAACGAACTGTGTGTCAATATACCTACATATATGAATTTCTGTGGCAAAAGTCACACCCCTACGCGGCAAAATACGTTCGCGCTATCAATGACATTTCATTGAAGACTGAACTTTTGTTTAAAAGTATAGAGACCCATTTTGAAATTTTAGGATTTCGACTATAAATCTTAAAGGGTCGTTCTAACGACCATTTTTCAACAACATTATTTTTGAGTTAGGTCTCTATGCGACATGGGTTTTGACGGCCAAGTATGCGCGGGGCGTGATGCGTTTTCCTCCAAGTATCAGCCGCCGGATACAAGTAATTCAGATCGTGTATTACCACCTTTACAAAGTGAAAGCGCGCGTGATACGACCATTTAAAACAATTTTGACAGTTTACACGGCGTTTAGTCAAACATTGTTATATGAGTTTTATTTATAACAGCCTCAATCAATCATAGTGATTGAATACAAAGCACAAACGCTTAAGTGTCACCAAACAATCAATTTGAATACATTTTATATTTATAAATTTTTAACAAAAAACTAAAATTGACTTCAAAAACCTAGGTGCACTAAAAAGCTAGAAATAACCTTATAAGTCATTACATTTGGAGTAGGTGCCAATCTACGTCAGACTAGGCAAATACACACATGAATTGGCACCGACTTCAAATGTAATGAATTATAAGGTTATTTCTAGCTTTTTAGTGCACGTAGGTTTTCGAAGTCGGTTTTGTTTAATATTTACAGCCAAAAAAAATCCAGTAATACCCAGATCAGGGTCAATTCCGAAAGGGCTATTTCCGAAATTTGCTACTGACGGGAGTCTAATCCGCAACATCCTGGTGCAGTGAGCCGTGCGACCTATGCTCAAACCACTAGACCAGGGGTTCCTAAACTTTAAAGATTACGGAACACTAACCAAATACTTTTTATTAGAGATGAAACGGATATCCAGTAACTATCCGGTACCCGGCCTATCCGGCCTTGTTTCCACTATTCGGCCGTAATTCAGTATCGGTATCCGGTATCCAGCTGGTATCCGGCCTATCCGGCCTTGTTTTCACTATCCGGCCGGATACTATCCGGTATCCGGCCGGATATTGAAAACAATACCGGATAGTTACCGGATATCAGTTTCATCTCTAATAAAAAGTATTTCGTTGGCCGGATACTGAATTACTATCCGGTATCCGGCCGGATAGTGAAAACAAAACCGGATAGTTATCGGATATCAGTTTCATCTCTAATAAAAAGTATTTGGTTGGCCGGATACTGAATTACTATCCGGTATCCGGCCGGGTGCGGGATAGTAAAATTCAAAAAATTATCATTTTTTTACAATTATTTTAAATCATACCACAATAGGTTATGGACACCATTTTATAATTAACCGTATTTTTATCATCGCACATTAAAAATATTTGTTTTATTAATTAGTTTAGTACTCAAAATTTACAGTTGGAAAATTTTGGTGAATGAATAACAAATTTTCCGCAAACGACTATCCGTTTCATCTCTACTTTTTATTTTATGGAACCATATATCAAATGATTACAAAACAACACTTAAATTTATATAAGAACATTTTTTTTAAGAAATTTGTAATATAAGTGAAATTTCATTCTTCATTGAAATTATTTTATGAATAATTGATTTATAGTTGGGTATTATGTCCTACAATTGTATGTGTATATAATTTTGGCGGAACCCTGATAACTATTCTACGGAACCCAGTTTGGGAATCCCTGCTCTAGACCAAACCGCCGACATTCGTTCCTGGAACATTCGTGTTTGGATATGTTAGTGACTTCAATTACATTTTTCAAACCATCCAATGCGCGAACAGACTTAATGATATTCCAATTAGTTTGAACCTAATAACCATCAAATACTTTTTTAGCTTGCGAAAAATATCCTATTTCATTTTAATGATAAATTCCGATTCAAACGGTTACGAAATGCGCTCACATTTCTGTAGCCAGGCTTTCATTGGCGCTAAAGCCTCGCTAAGCAGTTATCACCAGCGCAACAACTCATGGATTAACACTGCATTTCAGTTTGAAATATACGCTTTGTTTGAAATATAACATTGCAATGAAATAAACAATCCGTATTTAATTACGTGAATGAATTGTTCTGTAAGTGGCGGCAAGTCACTGGTATGGGTCGGTATATATTAGTTAGTGTGGTGTTATGTGTTAGTTAGGAAACAAAATAATTTTATAGACTTGCATTATATAAAACACAAGTGTTTTGTAACGGCGTTTTTAATAAATTAACTAAAGCTTAACTATTAACTACATCATCACGCCTGTATTCCCCGAAGGGGTAGGCAGAGGTGCACTGTAGTGCGCCCACTCTTCGCCGATGTATTTTGGTTCCAATGTAATAGGGGGCGAGCCTATTGCCATTATACCGGGCACATTCCCCCTCAATACGAGGGAGATTTGGGCCATAGTCCACCACGCTAAAGTATTGAGTGTAGTATACAAAAGAATTATATGTATATGAGATTTACATATATATATATGAAAATTAAAGCAGTGGTAGCCGAGTGGTCCAAAGCACGCCTTGCAATCAAAGTGTGCAGGTCCAAACCCCGGCTCGCACCTTTGCGATTTATATGCGAATCTCATTTTCATCCGAGATTATCACTTGCTATGAAATGGTGAAGGAAAAAATCGTGAGGAATCCTGCACGTCCGAGGGAACTTGGCTAGTTCTCTATTGATGTGTGAAGTCTGGTGGACTATGGCCTGAATCCCCCTCGCATTGAGTGGAGGCCCGTGCCCAACAGTGGCACGTTTAAAAATAAAGGGCTGTAATTTGTTATTGTGTTGTTCAGAATTAAAAAAGTAGAGGCACCAACATTTGCCAAGAAGACATTATTTTTAACTGAATTCGTATATTGATCCTATGGCTATCTAGTCTTATAGTCTTGAACCTTGATATAGGAACCTTTAGTAATATATGACGTCAAATCACACATAAAATTAGACGAGTGAACATTTCAAATGTAAGGAAAAGCTCCCTCTTTCATATAATAAGTGATAGTTGATAGTGAAAATTAATAACCATATTAAAATTTCGGGTAGCTCTTATTTATAGGAACACAGATTATACAGTATTTCATCTAGTTGCGTTTCGTTACGGTTTCTTTAGTATTATATCAGTTAATCCGAAATTATACAACGTTAATCCCTGACCTAGGTGAATTACTATGCTGAATAGACAGCTATTAGCAATAATAAGGTGCAATTTGCTACCTTATGGAAACAACTTAACATGTGCGCCAGAGGTATATTTTGGTCTATTAATCTACTGACTACTGCCGACGACAATTCCCCATACATAATTAACTACTATTAAATAGGCGCGACAATTAATAACTCGCTATGATAATTTAATAAACATATACGAGTACATTTATAATATCAACCTGTTTGTTTTATCATTTAAATATCTACTTAACGAGCATATTCGTGTATTTAAACATTAATAATTCATCATTACACACTCACAGCTACAATCACGGTTTGAGCTCGGGAACATTACCCAAGAGGGCTTAAAGATAAGCCCTCCTCAAATTGTCGCGTCAATACCAAAACGAACTATTTGACTCATAGAAAAAGTTCATTCTTCAACGAAATTTCATTGACGGTCCGAGCGAATTTTGATGTATGGTCGCGTGGCTTTTACCACAGAAATTCAATCTTTATGTATATTGATACAGAGATCGTTTTGCTATTGGCATGCATTTCGACACGCGTTTTTTTGACGCCCTAGTGTGCTTGGGACGTACACTTACAAATTAAGGATGTTTTTCAACGGAATGTCATAATTGAGGAGAGCAAACGTCTCGTAGACGCGTGGCTTTCCTATAGACATTTAATCTCTATGTGTATTGACGCAGAATACATTAAAAAAACTTCAAGTGAATTCGCTCGAGCCGGTATGTTTAGGGCGTTATCCAAACAAATTAAACTTACATCAATTCGCTTACACAGCATTTCCATTCCAGCTACGCTACAATCCTCTGCATTATTAACACTCACACGATAGGATTAAAACAAACAAAACGCTGTAATAAAGTCTAGCTTTTAAGCTTTTTGTGCGAAACCCCGTTCTCTCATTCTCTCCGTACGCCGTACTACTAGATCGAGCCATCGTTAAAAAGTAGTGCACTTTTTAACGATGGCTCGATCTAGTGGTTTGAGTGTAGACCAGTTGATTTACTGAACCGGGTGGTTACGGGTTCAATTCCCGCCAGGGGTTAATTTTGGAAATGGACTTTTCGAAATTAGCCTTAGCCTGGGTGTAGCTGGGATCGCCCCCAGTCCATTGTATGGTACCCATAGTACAAGCTTTGCTTAGTTTGTGTTCATACGATGTGTATGTGTTGTGTGGTTGGTACTACTACAGCCATAGTATGTAAAGCAGAAGTAGGTAGAGAGCTTTAAAGATGATTCACGTTCATTCGTGCCAAATCCAAACGTAGACTGGAATGGTTGTGAAAATACTGCTCTATTACCATGACTTGAATACTCTTCATAAATATTGTCGTCTTTTATACCCGCTCACACACTTAGCTTCTATCCTTACGGTAAAGCCGGCTACAGGATAATTGCGGAGTTTTACGCGGACAAATGAACAGTGGTAGAAAAGCTTGAAATCTTAACTATTTCTAAATCATAGCTTTAGCTTTAATTTAAAAATGACATAGAATAATAAATACAGCGGTGACACTTTTTTTTCATTTGTAAGCAAAAAGGGGATTTAAAATAGGTGATAAATATTAAAAAAAATGCTGTACATTTTATAACATATCATCACTGTGAGCTAATAATTGAGACTACAATTATATCATACATAGAGTCAATTTCACATCTAAATTTATTTTATCTTTGCCATAGTTACGCTTCAATGATATTTTAATAAATCTGCGGCAAGCACTATTCTCGTTGCCTCTTGCCAGAACAGTAACTGTGCATTATTCTAATATTCAGTATCCATGTCTCGTCTCACGCTTCTGTAGAGAAGTACGGGTAGCCGTGAATCGAATTCAATCCCGTTAAACACTTGCAGCCGACTAACTTCGAAACGTATTTTCAGTAAACGAATACGAATGTCAATTAGCACACTTATAACTAGATGCATAGGGAATATTTTCGAAAATCGGAATAATTTAGAATCATATTATGTTTTAGGTTACATAGGATTAGAATAGGATTCTGATTTCAAATACACGGAATTCGCGTTTGGTTTAAAATTAGTTCTTGTTCCTAGTATCGGTTGGATTACCATTTGTAAGACCTTCTGACTGTAGTATTATAATAAGATATCCTTTAAGGTACAGCGCAATCAGACGCTAATTACAACTAAATTAATTTGATGTTAAAGACTTTTGCATCAACAAAAGCCCTTCATAATGACATCCTACTAATTATATAATTGTGAAAGTTTGCGACGATTGATGCGTGGATGTTTGTAACTCTTTCAAGCAAAAACTACTGAACGGGATTTTAATGAAACTTTACAGTATTATTATTTATACAACAGAATAAAATACAGGCAATAATTTATAACGATATTGGCTAATCGAAGTCCGCGCGGGCGAAGACGCGGGTAGAAGCTAGTTTTAAATATATTATAATATTTATACATTGGAGGTTAAGCATTCTACATTCGTTGCGGGTGGCGAGTTTATTTTAAAAATATTTTATTTACTTAGTTACTTGGTTTTTATATTTTCTAGTAAATCAGCTTTTTATTGTATCATGCTGTTTTTATACCTAATTGTATTGGGTATAGAGGGATATTTGAAAATGCTATTCATTCTATTATAGTTTAATATTAGGCGCATTGAGAATACGCAACATATACCATCCACAGAAATATATATAACCCCTATTTTGAAATTGGAAAATCCATTGTGTTGGAAATCACAGCGCTCTCAATAGCGGCCGGCTCCAAGTGGCCGTTATTGAATAGCTACCAGAGCACATTCTTTCCTATTAGGGTGCTGTTCCATTATCTACGTGTGTGTGGTTTTTCACTACTATACAAGGTGATATGGAGTAGATACACTAGGCCTTAAAACATAAGTTCCCTAGCTTACAATTTTGTGAATTCAGAAATAAATTTCTATACTTCATAATAAAAGTTTTGATGTGAATTCAGAAATAAATTTTCATCCTATTTAATAAGAGCGTCGTTTTCTTTAAAATGAAGGCGCCACGCAGCTTTAAAATCAGATGTTACTTTACATCTCTCTTTGGTTTAGAAATCAACACAACATCTAGTGGTCTGGATAGTGATCTTATTGTCCACGCTTAGGCGTATCAAAGCATAGAAATAAAATCTGTACTGTGAGAAAAAAAATAGTTACTCAGTGAAATTTTGACTTTACAATTATAATATAAGGCATTTTTTATTTTAATAGATTTTGAGTTCGAAAAATTATATTACATACTGTACAAAACGTAGAGTTGTAGGGATGTCTTAGTTTTATTAATCATAAAGCATGCCGATCACAGTGCATATTGATCAATAGAAGCTAAATAAAACCAAAGTAACTACTGAATCACTGACAGTGCAGTTCTTTTATAGTCACAAGAGATTTGTGTAGCGTCTACTGACGTCCGATCTATTTATAGGCGTATATTGTCTTGTCTTCAATGATCGTCACAGTTATTTTTAAAAAATCTATTTAGTTAATCCCCGCACATGTATTGAAAAAAACTTTACAGAGGTTTCCTGCAATTATCGATAAGTATGAACAAAGAAATAATTGTATATTGAGTGACTGATGCCGAGTTCCTATAATACCTAACGCATCGTTACCGGTAAGAGCAGCGATTTCGAGTCGTAAGAGGCACCGGAAGTGTAACTTACGAAACTTAACAGCGAGGCAATTTTCGTGAGATGGACATCATCTCTATTCGAGATTATGTCAAAACAAAACATCAAATTGGTAGTACTAAATAGTGTGCGACCATATTTATTTATTTAGACATAGAGTTCCATGTAAGTCCATAATAAATCCCACCTACATATCCTGCTAACAACCCAAAACAAGTTCAACGACATCCACAGAAACAAGAAGCCACAGTCTCGCTGTAAATGCATTTATTTTAAAAGGCGAAATACCTGTGAAATTGCAGAAAGCGTGGAAAAGGCCGGCCGTGCGTGGGCGGCAGACGGGACGTGCCTTATCGCGAGACGACACCGACTCTATGTACTTATTGCTCTACATACATATATACAGTGTATTAGAAGTCTGAAATAATATTATTCTATATAACTTTACTATAACTATATAACTCAGAAACTATGATAGTTAGGTATTAACTGTCTTCACCAAGCATCCACATATGAGCTACCATATATGTACCCAAATTATTATTTCGGACTTCTGATACACCTGTATAGTGTTTAGGTATCACTGTATACTTAGGCAAATTACATGAAGTATATGTGATGTGCAGTTACATGCATTTTATTTCAGTTATGTATACTTTTTACTCTAAAGTGCAAGGTGCTTCAAAAAGCGCGCCTAATTTTGAGCCAATACCAAAAAGGACTGTATTTACTCTTCTTAAAAGCACATTTTTCATTGGCACGTCATTGAGGAAACGTCGCGTGGCTTTAACAACAGAAATAAAATCTATTTGTATAATATTAAGCCATGCGGTAAATAGCAGTGGTAGCCGAGTGGTCGAACGCACGCCTTGCAAATCAAAGTGTGCAGGTTCAAACCCCGGCTCGCACCTCTGGGTTTCATGTGCGAATCTCATTTACATCCGAGATTACCACTTGCTATGAAACGGTGAAGGAAAACATCGTGAGGAAACCTGCACGTCTGAGGGAACTTGACTAGTTCTCGATAGATGTGTGAAGTCTGCTAACCCGCACCGGGCCAGCGTGGTGGACTATGGCCTGAATCCCCCTCGCATTGAGGGGAGGCCCGTGACCAGCAGTGGGACGTTAAAAAGGGCTGTAGTTATTAAGCCATGCGGTTACTCTAAGCAAGAGAATTCACTTGACTTTTTTTGGAAATGTACTCTATGTCCGTAAATATAGAGATTGAATTTTCATGACAAAACGCGACTAAATTTGCTCGCGTCATCGATGACATTTCGTGAAAAAACCGGCCAAGTGCGAGTCGGACTCGCGCACGAAGGGTTCCGTACCATTATCTATAAAAACGGCAAAAAAATCACGTTTGTTGTATGGGACCCTCCTTAAATAATTATTTTATTCTGTTTTTTAGTATTTGTTGTTATAGTGGCAACAGAAATACATCATGTGTGAAAATTCCAACTCTCTAACTATCACGGTTCATAAGATACAGCCTGGTGACAGACGGACGGACGGACGGATGGACGGGCGGACAGGTTTTACCCTTTTGATAAAGAACCCTAAAAATCTGTTTCTTCTGAGCTAATACAGTTCGCGCATTTTGACGCAGCTATTTGCGCAGGGCATAATGATTACTGCGGAGTGTATAGACAAGTGATGTATAGTGTCGGTCATAAAACGTCTCTAGCGTCATCTGCTTCCACACAATAATAGCGACCGTGTGTGCGTTTCAAGGACATATTAAACGTCTGCATTCGGTTGCTCGCAAATCGGCGGTTCTTTGTATTTGTACATCATCATGCCTGTATTACCTGACGGGGTAGGCAGACGTGCACTGCAATGCGCCCATACTTCGCTGATGTATTTTGGTCCCAATGTAATAGGGGCCGAGACTATTGCCATTATACCGGGCACGTTCCCCCTCAATACGAGGGAGATTTAAGTCATAGTCCACCACGCTGGCTTAGTGCGGGTTGGTGAACTTCACACTTCACTAAACTTGAATGTAAAAGTGACATTGTTGATGGGTGGTTAATAAATTTACTTTTTGTCGGGTTATACCTGTAACCCTTAGACATTGCCATAAGCCTAAAAATGGTCTTGAGAAGATTTTTTAGAACAAAAGTAATATCATCCCTAAACCTCGGGCTCAAAGATGGGTCAGAATTCACGCGAATTTTTTTTTGCTCATACGAAAACGAACTAGGTATATTGACTTATTAACAAAGTTCATTTTAACGAATGGTCGAAAAGCTTTTACTAACGAAATTCAATCTCTATTTGTATTAATCATACTCTATGTATATTATGGCACAGAGTTCGTTTTGGTATTAAAAAACTTGAGAGGTGTCAAGGGACACCCGGATGGAACGAAGTTTCTTTTGAAATAAAAAAAGCAAAAAAATTGTACATATACATACACACACACATCGAAATCGGAATCGGACTTTGACTTTGACTTTGACGTCACAGTCACAGTCACAGTCGCAGTCGCAGTCGAAATCGAAATCGAATTTTATTGTATACATAAATGTATACAATAAAATTATATACAATTATATACAAATCACACACACATATGTAAAAGTGTCGGTCGACACTTTTAGTCTTAATTTTTTCCGCCTAGCCCCCTTTCGCAACGCGCCATAAGGAACTACGTTCCAAAAATATTTTGATACGCGTGTCTTGACGCCCCTATAGACACATGGCTACTCTCCATTAATGTGAGTGATTTTAATTATACACGTCAGTATGGCTATGTTATTGTGAGCCAGCGGCGCGAGGTGACCGATGCAAGCCTACCCTCCCGCGTGGCCCTCCTGATCGAACTGGGTCAAGGCCAGCTCTTCCAATACCTTGATAAAGCTTGAACACTATCAACCGAGTTACGTCATAAATAAGTATTTAATATTGTTTGCGTAACTCATCTCAATATAACATCACGACCATCAACCTAAAAGAGGTAGCCAGAAACATACCAAAGAGACTTTTACCATATTGACGTCGGCTTGGTCTAGTGGCTTGAGCGTAGGCCGCTCGGCTTACTGAACCTGGAATCAGTGGCAATTTTCGGAATTTGCCACTGGTCTGGATGAAATTGGAATCGGCCCTAGTCCATCTATGACACCGATAGAACAAGGTTTGCTTAGTTTGGGGTCATACGATGAGTAAGTAAGTATTTCTGGCGATATTAATTTATTTACGTACCAAACAGGCTTACCCACATCTAGGATTATAAAATATACGATAACCTTTATCAAATATTGTTTTCTTATATTTACGCGAATACTATACATTTCCGACGGGAAAATAAAATAATAAATACACGCGATAAAATCCGTAAAATAGTTTTATTTCAACCTTTATCATAGTTGAATAAATTGAATTTCAGTATAAGGAACTTCGGATAACGAACTGTTTTTGCCATGGCCTAAATAATAGCGGTGTATGGATTAATCTCAAATAAGCCTACTCTACATTTAACTAACACAACAACAATGGATGTAAAATCGCGCCAAGTGACTCATTGACCGCGTTTAACCACGGACAAAGCTCACATTATGGTGCTAATTGGTACCGTACCCACACCATCATTTGTGATCGGATGCAGTTAAAATGTTCTAAGACATCGTAGGCGTGTTTCTTTACAAGTAGCAAAACAAAAAGGTCTCAAATCCGCCCATTATGCCGTCCGATGGCTAAAAGGTCATTAAGTGCGTAAATCCGATTTTGAGCTACAAACAAAAATGCGAAATTTTGTCTTGCTAGAAAATATGAAAACACAGATTTGTTTCTATTTAGCTCAAAAACTATAAATGTTATAAAAATGAGACCAAGACTGTCATATAGATAAAACTTTTCGTTTTCCAACTATTAAGTAGCTATTTATGTAAGTACACCCAATTGTATATTTGAAAGTATCTTATCAAATATGCAAAAAGTGGCATGTTTAAAATTGTAAAGGCATAGAGGATTGTCTCCACGTATCTGGTTAACTTTAAATGTTAGAATAATTCAACCAAGACCGATATAGAGAATTTGTTTCGCTTCCATTTAGTAAATAAATTTAACATTAATTAGCTAAAATGCCACTTAAATGCCTTTTAGCCATCCCGCGGCAGCATTGAAAAATGGCACTAAATATGTATCATGGGAAAGCATGATTAGAAATGAATCAGTATTGGTGGAACTACTACTGACGTGCAGTGGAAAATCCAAAGTAATGAAATATATCCTTGAAATATAGCGTAAAACATTCCGTTGCTTCTCATGTTACAACTATAAAATTAGCAGATCAACCATACTGTTCTCCATTACCCAGTCTCTATGGCTCGATGTGTTTTTCCGTTTGACGCGTATTACAAATAGGTACACTTACCTATATGTAATGGTACAGTCACAAAGTCTGCGGCAGTATAGAACTGTATATTCAGAATCGACAGCACCTGAGTGCCTCAATAGGTGATCCTGCCCCTTTTAAAACAATCACATTTATAAACTTTTTTTTTTGGAAGACGTAAATGCTCATGCGCCTGCCTACCATCTTTAATACCATTATTATCGTTATAATATTAACTGTCTATTTTTGACAGATTATGTACTGAGTCAAATATCAAAAACTTGAAGTAATATTTCAAATACCACTTGAAAATAGGTGGCTGCTTGTGGAAGATAAGTTGAAAGATGGGACTAAACATTTATTTATAAAGTGTTCTACCACCAACTGTGCTGATTGTATCAATATGATTCAAATCACAGTAGGTACTGCGAATAAAGATCGTATCAATACGTAGTACGCCCACTTGCTTATTCATGTTTACAGAATTTGCTCTGGATGAGTACGAGGGTAGAATATTTAGCGTCGTAGCCATTGATGCAGGTAAATCAATAAATATACACTAAACAAAGCGTACCCACATTTGTGTATAATTTAAATAACTTAACCACCGGTAATGCTGTGTTTAGTTTTGTATTTATTTGATATTTTATTATTAGTTACCATTATATTTAATATCTGTTAAATAATGATATCCGTGTCATTTTCTTTTTTCAAAAAATATTTTTCGTACAATGCTAGGGTTGGTACTTTTGGAGTTAAAAATATTTTTTCAAAGTATTTATATTAGGTATATTTACCAACAACACTCACGACGACATTATGTGGCATGTTTTCATTGGCAGGTTGTCTGCCAATTTTATTTCTCCTTTTAAATGCGTAGTTATAACCTAACACGATAACGATTTCGTATGAATCAGTTGAACATGCGTCAGTCGGAGCACGGCATTTGTCACTAGCTCAATGCTGACCGTAAACTCTCCGTTTATTGCAGACCGGATAAATTACATTACATTTATATCATCGTTTAAAATAAACTGTGCTTCGGTTGCCGATAAAATATTGTGACAATATGTGAATTTATTTGCAACGATTTTGTTGTTAAACTGCTAAAAAGGTTTTGTGTGATCTCGTTGCAAGTGTCTAAAATTTCTGGATTTTGCAATTGGTATGTATTATATTTTGTGTTTCAATTGTTTTTTTTTTCGAATCGCTATCATGAAGAACAACGAAAGTTTTTTTTCGGAACGAATAAGCTGTAGCGATTTGTCACGACGACATTACTTATGAAACTGTTTTATAGGAACATTATTAGCTATACCGTCTCGTTGAAAATTTTAAGGACTGTTAGCGAAATGGAACTTTTCTTGTAATCGGACATAAGTGTATTTTTTGTATTGCTACATAACTTACATGAGGATAACAAAATAAACCACTTATGTCATGCGTTCCTTATCTATTAATTATGGCTATGCCTCGGCCAATTTGCCACAGCTGTGTGCATTCTCAAAGAGAAAAACAATACAGTTACCCTCCTATAACAGCCGACTGCAGTATTTCAAGTTTCAACCCAATTATCAACACGCTGCGATGTCACTGATGCTTTATTTCTATATAAACTGCCTAGAAATAGAATTGACTGCCCTAATTTACTGAGCCTCCTAAGATTTAATGCTCCAGTCAGATATCCGCGAAAAAGTATCACACCACTGTGCCCACCTCTACGAAGGACAGTTCTTGGAGCAAACTCTCCAATACCTAGAGTATGTAGAATCCTGAACTGCCGCAGCGACGTAGTAGACGTGCATCAGGATAGCATAGGCATTTTTCGTAGAATTTTTACGAACTGCCTCACTCAAAACCATAATTTTTTTATTTTACTTCTACCATTTTAAACAGTAATATTCTAATGTTACCAGTAATCACACATTTTGGAAAATAGTTGATCACAGTATTTGTATTTCTATTTTATTTTTATTTTCATTTTTTTAAATCTTGATTAAGTCATAGTATCTACCGTTAAACTGTGCATGCGGTGTTAGCCTGTAAGAGATTGTTACACTTATAAATGTAGACTAGTCAGTAAGTAGCAAGTGTACTAGTGTATACAATTGTTGGCTAACCTATTAAATAAATAAATAAACTGTCGCTGTAAATAAATAATAATAATATATCCAGACAATAACACAAATTATAAACTGTATGCTGTCTGCATACTCTGTAAATCTTCCAATCAATTTATAGAAAGTTATTCGTTGTAGAACACTGGTACTGAAAAATGCCTCTATAAGTGGTTTGTAGAGTTTGTGAATTTCCATAAACATTAAATGTTAGTAATGTATATCACAATGTATATAACATAGTAATGTATATCGGAAGCGTTAAAAGATCTTAAGATTGGTATTTGCCAAGCTTCACAAAAACCCATCCCCACGCAGAACAACCTAGATAGTTTAGGTTAGGATTTTTATGACCACCCAGAAATTGTACCTGCAATACAACCTGGTTTGCGGGAGAGATATGCAATTACCAATTTCTTCTGTATAGTCCCTAAATAACCAATTGAGATGAAGACCACTCCCGAAATTTCCACCTGAAAGGGAAGCAGGCCGAGTGGTCTACGCTTAAACCACTACACATAATGATCGCTATTATTTAACCATCTTAATACAAACAACTTAGTATTTTACATTCGCGATCGTCTGAGCTTGCTAAAACTCGCCAAAGCAAACAAAATCCAATTCAATTAAAGTTGCCGCGTGCAAGTTCCCATGAGTGATGTAACGCATGTTCCCATTTGCGAATATTTGCGAATACAGGTTATTCTAAGGTAACATAGGTCATATTCACATCGCATTTGTTAAATTGACACATTTATAATTTACTAAACTTAGACTCTAAAGTAATCTAATTATGGAAGACCCACTTACCACGGAACAGCCCCCTTACCACCTATCATGCAACAATGTTGTTATTATTACATTCAGTTTATGACAGTTAACTCAGAAGAAAATCTGTCAAAAATTTACAGTTACCATTGAAGAAACAATATTTTATGTGTTGGTAAGTTCAAATTATCTTGTTTTTACGTCAAATTGGTCGTGTTTTGTTTCTACATATGTCAAATTAGAGATAATGTTGATTTTGCGACAATTGCCCCCTTGATAAGTTCACAAAACCCGATAGAACTAAGGTATCCAATAGCAGCAGGCGTTTTTATGTGTCCACACACGTGTATCAGCCTGTTATGGGCGTTTATTACAATGATAGATATTTTTAAAGGTAGACTTTCGCGTTCACAATCTTATATGACAAATATTTGTATTCGCGAAAGTTTAAAAATCGACATTAGTTACATCACTAGAGGCCATGCAGAGTGTCTTATAGGTACCTACAGCTTGGAATAAACTGGTTCCAGATGGCAGCGATTGATCTCCATGCGGCTCGTAGCCTTGCATTAACAATGATCACTTGTTTCATAAGTATTTCCCAGAGATACGTAAGCCCTTAAAAATAGGGAAAATGTGACTACATTTTCCCTTTTATGTATTTCCCTGATTTTTCCTTATCATAATGCGGGAAGCCTCGCCACGATTCAAGTTGAACTGCACGTGTCGCGTGGTAAACGGTAATTTGTCTCTTACATAATACGAAAAGTGTAGGATTTTGTTTAAAATATGTAAAACCCAAAAGGGAAAATATACGAGGATCGTAAAACACTTTTTCGCGAGGAGTATTTAGAGTAGAATACAAAATTGTTTATTGCTAAAAAACATTTTTTGTAGAGTCCCTGAGACCCGGAGTCTAGTTAGAATAATCTTAAATCCATCTTAAATCGATCAGTAACTTATGTTGTGATTTGGCAAGCCAAAGACATAAAACTTCGCCATATTTTGGACGCAAACATTTTTGTTATCATTCTATATATCCCAATAACATTCTTGTTCAAAAGTAAACACGTAACAATACCAAACATTCACATGTAAAGTTACCCAAAGCTATATCGTTCCAAGAAATTCTATGAATAGTTTTATCCCGTAACGTAAAGCAAATCGATTGCGCTTAGCTAAAATATACCTACATACATACATAATAAGCACCTAGTCGTTGAAAGCATATTCCGTCGACAGATTTACCATTGCAATACGATTTTGGAGAGTAGTAGCACGTTGAGCTGGTTATCAGAAGATTTGTTGTGGTATTTCAATCGGACGGGTGTCCCGAGTCCCGACAGGTAGCCGAGATGCCGACGGGATTCCCGGGGCGTCACAGCGAGCGGGAACTTCCTACAATAAATATTTTTGTAGATGAATGCTTAGTGGCAGGCGCCGTTCCTCCATTGAATAATGAATGGGTTTTTTAAATGCCATCGGATTGTTCTGAGCCGCCTTTATTGTTTCTTTGACAGATCCAAAGGCTCGCTCCCAGATAATTACCCAATTTATGGATTACGTTTTGTGTTGCTCCCAAATTCTTTGTTGAATCTCAATGTTAGACAAATTAATAATACAAAATATATACATCATCATCATGCTTGTATTCCCCGAAGGGGTAGGCAGAGGTGCACTGCAGTGCGCCCACAATATATTTTGTTGCTAATGTAATAGGGGGCGTACCTATTGTCATTATACCGGGCACATTCCCCCTCAATACGAGAGATTTGGGCTACAGCCCAAACCCGCGCAGTGCGGGTCGGTGAAATTCACACGACTTTCTTATAGACATGCAGGTTTCCTCACGATGTTTTCCTTCAACAAGTGATCATTTTTGAAAATGATATTCGCACAAGGAAATCGGTGGGCCCGGGCTTCGAACTTGCACCCCTTACGATCACGGCGGGTGTTCTACCAATGAGGCTACCACTGCTAAAAATAATATCAAAACATAAAACCTACGTGCATCATAAGAACCAATGACTATTCTCTTATCAGAACCATAGTCTGAATCATATCCTGTACCCAAATTATTTAGATTCCCCAATTATTATTGTAATTGACTCATAATTAAAACTGTATTATGTCAAATCAAATCTAATCAAATCAAATCAAATCTCGGCAATAGAAATAAATTAATAAATGTCTAGTCAAGAATTTATACAAAATACTAATACTATCAACTGGCATATAAAATACAGATAAACTTTATCTATAAAGAGCATCGCGTCCAGATATATATAGATAGTAGATACCTAAATAAGTACTATAATTTCTGGCTGCCTAATTCAGATACCAAAAAATATACAACTTTTCTCATAGTCTCCTCTCCACCTCTCTTCGACTAGGGGCACCTTGTAATGCCCCACATCATTGCCGATGCGGTGAAGTGGTGGACAGCCTGGGCCACCATGACCTTTCCTGCAGCAGGAATGCAGGTCGCATTGCATAACATGCCAGCTTAATGACATAATCCGTCGGGCTCTTGTCACCGCTGACGAGCCGACCTTATTGGAAGCAAACGGTCTGGTGCGCGAAGATGGCAAGAGACCCGGCGCGGCGGCGGTGTGTCTCTGTTACCTTGGAAGATGGGTCGGCCCTTGGTGTGGGACACGACTTGCGTTGACACCCTGGCGCCGTTGCATATTCCAAGCACGTCTTTGCGTGCCTGTGCTGCCGTTGCCGAAGCGGAGAACTTCAAGCGGCGCAAATATAATGACTCTGAGTCTTAAGCCGTTTGGGGTTGAAACTCTAGGTTCGTGGAGCCCAAACGCGCGACTCCTGCATAAAGAAATAGCATCGCGTCTGTTCACCGCTTCACGTGACCGGCGGGCTGGCTTTTATTTCGCGCAGCGAATAAGTATCGCTATTCAGCGCGGGAATCCCACCAGCCTGCTGGGAACTTTCGGCAGCGACGACGATATATAGGCATTCCTTTGTATATAATTTATAATTATTACCATTGTATCTTTATTTTCATTGTTTCTAGTTTTTAATGTAAATAAATCATATTTTATTAGAAATAAAAAGAATCTATAAAGACAACTTTGAGTCCTGTTTTATTTTTAATTGAAGACTAGGCCTGATACATCATCATCATCATCATCATCATCACGCCTGTATTACCCGAAGGGGTAGGCAGAGGTGCACTGTAGTGCGCCCACACTTTGCCGATGTATTTTGGTCCCAATGTAATAGGGGGCGAGCCCAATGTAATAGGGAGATTTGGGCCATAGTCCACCACGCTGGCCCAGTGCGGGAGGGTGAACTTCACACGCTATAGAAAGCTATAGACGTGCAGGTTTCCTCACGCTGTTTACCTTCACCGTTCAGCAAGTGGTAATTATTGTTTAAAATGACATTCGCACATGAAAATTATCTCAGAGGTGCGGGCCTGATATTTGAAATTGCACCCCTTACGTTCAAGGCGGGCGTTCTTGCCCGCGAGGCTACCACTGCTGGCCTCAATGTATAAAAATTCTAAATTCTGACTGCCAACTATCTTCAACGACATTTTTTTTGTTTTGTTTTACAATGCTAGTATAAATGATTTATAACATTTTTAAAGTTTCATAAAAAATTATGCACTGCAACGGAACTATTATGAACGGATTATAATATGTAAATGGATTAGTATTTCTATAAATGATGTAATAAAGGTCCTTGCCATCTCTTAAAGTATAAACAAACTTTATTTAAAAAATATATATAATATAATTACTTAAGTAGAGTTACGGAGAAGTTGCATCGAGAGCGTGGGTAGGTGACTTTCCAAGAACTATTTAATAAGGATCTCTATGAAATGTCTGGCGTAGACAGCTTTATTAGCTTATGTATCTATTATTTTCATAAAATTAATGATGCACCTTTTTGTTACAGGTAAGAGAAAACTTGTTTCAGTCGACCCCACGGCACGTGAGTAGACTTTGGATCAGAGACAATACCTTTAACATTTTTTTTCTGCTATAAAGAGTTTTTATTTTATTTTACTTTTTATTTTGTCAGGCACTTCACTATTACGTCTCCTAATGTCCGCTATAGTTTTAATCGATCCAAAAAGCAACGTATTAGATAGGTATCTAATTATGTTTCCATCTACGCAATAATTAATCTATACAAATAGGTAAATAACATTAAAGTGTCTGTTTGTAATGTAAAATAACAGCTTTTTACTAAATGCATAAATGCATAGTTGAAAACGCAACTGTGGTCTGCCCGTCTGTCTATTTGTTCGTGGTAAACTCCCAAACGGCTGTACCAATTTTAACGGGACTTTCCCTGGCAGATGGCAAATGATATAAGGAGTCCCTTAGGCTACTTTAATGTTGGTAAAATAATTAGAGTTCCTTAATTCCGTGCCTATGAAGTCGCAGGACTAGGGTTGCAGGCTCAACTAGGGTGCAATATATACGAATTTAACGACTATCAGTAAACAATGTACGAGTACAAACAAAGTATTGTTGAAGTAAGACGTATTGTTATTTGTTATCGGATTACCAATTGATAAGGTATGCAAGTTCATTGTCAAGAGCGCCGACTGATATCTGCCTGTTCTATGTAATTCATATCTGCTCCTTTAAAAACTCGTGCGATAATATAACACGGATTACGGATATTACAAATTATTTCTGTTTGTCACATGCTCCTGATAATTGTTACGCTCTATAGATTGTTACGTAATTAAACTGCAAACATTCATTTACCTTTTGTCAATATGTATGGTAAAGCCGCCATGTTTAGTGATTTCAAAAATCGAAATAATTTCTAAATGACTTCAAGATGCGATCCTTCCATTTTATTTCCTAATATAAATTTAAAGTATTGAAGTATCCGCATTCTTACTGGAGCTCTAGATAAAGTAACCTATTATAAAAAACCGGCCAAGTCCGAGTCGGACTCGCGCACGATGGGTTCCGTGCCATTATCTATAAAAACAGCAAAAAAATCACGATTGTTGTATGGGAGCCCCATTAAATATTTATTTTATTCTGTTTTTTAGTAAAATTTCAACTTTCTAACTATTACGCTTCATGAGATACAGCCTGGTGACTGACGGACGGACGGACGGACAGCGAAGTCTTGGTAATAGGGTTCCGATTTTACCCTTTGGGTACGGAACCCTAATAAGGAAACAATCCTACAAAAATGTATATTGATGCAAAACTCATTTATTTATAATGACTACCCTTTGTTGGTATTATAAAAAAAAACTGTAATTTTCAGCTAAACTTCAAAAACTTCGGCTCCCTATATCACTCTTTGTAAACACTATTTTTTTCTATCTTCGACGTGAACGGGCTTTGAGAAGCGTTCGGAAATCCGTTCCGGCTTCATGACGCGAAACGCTGCGGCATAGACAGAAATATGAATAGGGTTGTACAATACATCCCTCTCAACAAAATTATTAATAACTTAACAGTAATGCATACTTATTAAAAAATATAGAATGAACGTCATTTTATACTTGAGTACCTTCTTACGAGAACACAATACAATACGACTTCGGGTATCTATCAATATGTATCCGTTTTGAATGCAACCACAGTACTCAATACTCTTAATTATGTCACTTGTCGAGTACTGTACGGAATTTGTTATAGCTGTAATCAGTACGAAACCATCAGCCATTTCCTTAGCTCCCTACACTTAACAATAATATTTGGTTTTCTTAATATTATCCACATGGAGTAGTACTTAAACATAATAACATTGCCGAAATGGGACACAATCAATACTGTGTCATTTATACAACAAATCCTCATTTTACGATCGCCCTTAAAACCAATGGCCCTCAAACAAACCTCTTTTCAGAGGATAAAACCATTTTGTTTATAGTTATAGTAGCCCTAGGCCGGGCGGTGAGTGAATGCTTCACTGTTGGACCTCTTTGTAGATCACAATGAGGAATAAAAACATCCCTCTTTGTCCCTCGACGGGCCTGTCGGGCTTAGAGTCGCTACAATCCACTCGTGCATTTTGATATTATGTAGGTACCAGGGTTGTCGGCGATACACATTTCTTTAAAAACAGGTGACGATGCCTATACTGTTATGTTATCATTAACACACTGATGCTGACTTTATTTCTTTTCTTAAAAAAATTGGTAAAGTAGGACTGACCTCTATGCATTTGATGTACTGGTATATTTTAACAAAATGACATGGAATCGCTGCGTTCTGCCGCACGATTGGTCAAAATTAGTAGAAAGTAACCACTAATACAATCATGACATTTATGTTGTCATGGCAACATTTGTTCTAAAGTTTTTTTTTTATTATAAGCGGACGAACCTACTACTATGTTCGGACGATTGGTACAACTGCTGCCTTTGTTGTTTGACGTTCCTATAGACACTTCTATTTATTCAATTCGTGTTAAATAAATTGCCTAATCGAGTAAACTGGCTCAATAGCTCATCATTTTGATGCTACAAAACCACTCCATCACCCAGTCATTACGAGGATTTAAAATGTCAATGACTTTAGCTGCTATATTTGAGACCAACAGGTTGTTAAAATGATGAGGTATTTAATAATTATCGCCAAAATATCTGAATGAATGAAATATAAACTTTATAAATCTAACAGTATTTAATTGCCTAAGGCTTTTTAATAAGACTCAAATATCGAGGATATAGGTATGGTGTGAAACTAGTTTTCAAATTTAAATTGGTAGTGGGCTGACCAATGTAAGCATAGCAGGAATAGGTTTCTGTTTTGGCAATTCAGTTTCAGAACGCAATATAACCATAGCAGTAGTACTATAGACGATTTATTTTATTGTTTTTCTTTCGTTATGTACCTTCCTACCTCCTTTCTGTTTTATTTGATCCATCAATTGCCCATGATGGTAGTTAATTAATTTATATAGTTAATTAATACTTATAAAACAAACACATAAGTAATTACAAAAGTTCAAGTAATAAAAACACTTGTTACCGTACAAGGTGTATTATTAATAGCACGACACGTATGATTTCCTCATAACTAATGAGGTACATGGGCACGCATCGCCCGTGGAAATTGCCCTATACCTAAATCGGAAGGCACGAAGTGTGTTGCGGAACTAACGAGCTGAATGAACTATCATAGATTAAACTTACGCAGAAGCGACGTCTTGAAATGAGCTTTATTTATTAGCAGATTGAACATCAATTCTATTATTTCTATTGTGTGTACACAAATAAGTATTTGGGGGAATGGGGGTTGATTGTTAATATAGAATTTATGAAATTATCACATTCGAAAAAAAAACAGCCAATTTACGTCTTTAAAATGTATCTAAGATACAAACAATACTGTCGGTCTACCTAAGTTCATTTAACTTGTTTCAATAAATAATAGAGGCAATTAGCGTAGTTATGCGGATTCGTTTAGGCATATAAATGGACGCCCACATCATTTAAAGAAATTATATTACGAACATTTTATTACCTTGTTCAAGATAAACAACTTATAAATGTATAATAATCGATAAATAGTTTGATAGAATACCATACCTCTTCGTCCAGATAAGGGAAAATTTACTTTAAGAATAGCAGGCGTTTTGTTATTTTATTTATTTGTGCATAATAGCGACATTGATATCAATTCTATTGTATTCTAACTAAACTGAACTACATATTGCTGTCTTAATTATATATTGCGACCATAACACTAATACGGTTAGTATAATGATCTTAACAGACATCAGTTTACAGTAAATAAAAAATGTTTCATAATCCATCTGTAGACTACAATAATTATTTAATATAAATGAAGCCTAAAATAATTAGGTAGCTATATTAGAGCTCTCTTCGATAAAATATCGTGTTTAATCTTTGCCCGCCACTATTCAGTGACTTTAATTCTTTGATACAGCAACGAACGATTTTGCAGTTAACGGTTTGCAATCCGACCGTTAAACTGGTTTCGTACACAGAACAACACTATTTGTACCTGAGACCAGCCCTGGGGGTAGAGGTGTCCGGGCTTCCGCGATTACAGTAGTCTGTCCGAACATCTTTTTTTAATACTTATTTTGACGTAGCGGTGTCTTCGAATATGGCATAAGCCAAAAACCGTTTTTAAAATTTTTGTAAGTTTGAAAACTTTAACGTATCGATGAAATAATAACTAAAGTTAAATTTGAAATGTATGTTTAATTAACGTTATCGTTATCACAAGCGAACGCAGTTCTTAGTAAAGATTATTAAATGTAATTAAATAAACTGGAAATTTCAAACGACAACAACAATAGGTAGTTGTTTTTTTTTTGCATATAGAGTTCCTCCTTTCTATAGCGTTCCATGTATCACATTCCTCTTTGGTATTCAGATTAATCTTTGTTATATTTAAGTATAAACCATAGACGTATTGACTTACGTTAAGAAATAAACATCTATAAATTTACCTTAATATTTAGGGTTGTTTCTGTTGGCAACAAACTTAAGTACACTTACCGACAAAACTATTGTCGTCCTTCTTAAGGCCATAATGTATGAGCAAGACGGCTAGATTTTCGTGCTGCAAAACAAGGTTTAATTGTAGTTTGTGCACAACAGAATCAACATAACATAACGTAACTATAACTAATTATAGTAATCAAAGCTTTCATGTTATTTATACAAAGCTTGTGAATCCATGAGATATCCCATATGATATCGAATCTAGCGAAATAACATTCAATTAGCGTAACAGTCACCCTTTATGTAAACGATCTTATCAGACGGATAACTATTAAACTATCAGCGGAATAGGGATAATTGCGATACTGTAAGGAGCTGCTTGATTGCTATTGAATATTTCGTTCATGAGTAGTCAAATTAATTTATTTGCGAACACGGGTTAATTCTTAGGTGGCATAGTTAGTAGTACAGTTAGTAGTGATGACTCCCTCACTCATTAGTCAGCTCATTTAAGGTCCTCATGTTAGCAATGTTACTCAAATTTTCACATCGAACCGCCTCACTTCTTCACTTGTTTCTGACGTCTCAGGTAAAAGTTGCTGAGATAATTTTAATCGTGAGCAAGCTAAGTAAGCGAACGAAGTAAATACGCGTTCGAGCCATGCTTCACCTCAAGTGAGCACGAGGTAAAATAAGTACTCCCTCATCTTCAAATAAAATAGACGAATTAGCCATGACTAAGAGTTAGTATACCTCGTCTGATTGTAGGTAGGGCCCTTTTTATTACCTACATAAAAACAAAAACCTGGATATTTTGCACTTCCTTAGAAACTAAAAAAATTCAAAATAACTTTAAAATTCGAATAGTCACAGTTTCCTCCAAACGTTTGCTCGGACAAGACCTTGAAAAGCCAAACGGATTGCAACCCAACGTAACTTATTATAAAGTCGGTCGGATCAAACTGCCTGCCAATAGTAATAAATGAGGAAGTTTTAATTCAATGCTTCATTGGTAATATGCATATTATGTGGTATTGGACGGACTGAACACAATGCATCGTTTCACCTTAACCCGACCAAAATAGATTGCACAGTAACGTGACTTCAACAAGTAGGTAGACACGATTACTAAAATTGAGGAGTGATTAACTAATTAAATCACAATACGCATAATTTAAAGAATTCGACAAAATGTAGGTGGCTTAGTCTTTTAGTGCTTTCTATATTGTAGGTAGGTACGCTGTACATTAATATACTTAATGATGTAGGTACTTAGACGAAAAAAATAAAAAATTGGCACACACCACCATCAACGTAATGACTTTGTTCTAATCGTTACAATAACAATCTGGCAAAAGGTGTTTTTATCCATTCTAGCGCCGCGCCGGGAAGCTGCTTCTAGGGAAGGGCAAACATTATCATAATTTACTTGATATCAAGGTATTCGTTCAACATCGATAATATTGGATTTAGATATTTTTGGTACCTACTAAAACAATATTATTTTATTTTTAGAAAATATGTATTACATTTTTTATACAATGTATGGCGAGTAGGGATAAACAAACAAAGCGCTGCACAAATCACATTCACATCAAGAAAATAAAAAATATGCACCAGAAATAATCTATCAAAATGGTTTCAGAATTCGATATTCAATATTAATATCCGATATTGATATAACGTTCAGAAAATTCAATATTACCCATCTCTAATGACAACGCCGGAAGACTGCCGTCCTATTGATAGTTGATCTCCGCCTAGCCTTGGATCTCAAGACTTCCTTTTCCTGTTGGCTCGCACATTTCTGCGCAGGCGCACGAAATACCAGCTGAATAGTGACACAGTGAGATAACGCTTGACCTTAACCGCTCCGTTTAGTTATCAGTCAACAATATACATGATTGTGTTCACATGGTTGACATAAATTTGGTTGTAGTAAGTTTGACACACAGAAGTATTTTATGAGTTAAACAAAAACCCATTTGACTTTTTTCACAATGAAACATTTTTGATAGTTAACCCAAAAGCATTTTGCAAACATATTTATTACTGGTCTTTGCAGTAGGTAATTATTTGAGATGACTAAGGGAAGAGAGATGAATAATGAATTTAATACAAACATAACATAAAATAAATAACATAAAATTTGCTTCCGTATTACCATACGATATGTTGTCCGCAGAAATAAAACCAATGAAACAGATTTTTTTTTTTTTTCTAAATTTTTGTTTTTTTAAATTTAAAATTCAGACGAAGTAAACCATGAATCTTCATTTATTTGTTACATAGCACAGCCCTAGATTTAGGAAACCGGCCTTACAAGTCGAGTTCACTATCAGGACTTGATACAAGTGAGTCGCCTCAAAACGCTTTTGTTATCTAGTAAACAACAGAATTAGAACTTCTTATTTTCTTTGATTACAGCCACACGCTATTATTGTTATTTAAGGTTATACGCACTTACTTTGAAAACCTAAATAGGATCTTGCTGTAGTAAAACCTATGAACGGGATTACCAGATAACTAATAGTTAGATCTAATTAGGCACTCACAAAAATGTCCATGCCTCGATTGACAACTCATCTCTCAATTTGTTCTAGATTGCTCGAGATACGTTTGACGGAAGATGTTCCGCAATTAGTCACGGTTGCAAATTATGTTAATGAGCCGACAGAACCCTTAAAAGCTAAGTTATTGTGTCATAACAATAACTATTTATTGACAAGCGACCACCCTTTGTCGCGTCCCCGGCGCCCAACCGAGGCCCGTTTACACCAAAGTAAAAATCAACAAGTTCCACAACAAAACACATTATTAAAGACAGCGCTTTGCGGAAGACTGCCGTTATCTCGATGGAGAAACCACTCATTATATGTCATCTCTTTTCCCCGTGCCTCGATCCGCAACGATAGCAAAGGATGGCCGTATGTCGACGTGATCAATGGATGCAAAAAGTTGTAGTGACGTCGACAGGATGCTCGGGCGCAGCTGGCTGGAACTTTTGTGTTTTTGTTCCTTTTCTTTTTCCACGGACAAAAAGAGGCTCGTTTCGCGCGGTTTAGCTTGGAACAACCCGCGCCTGTTTCCGTAATGGGAACAGAAAATGCTAATGAAGGCACCAACGGAGTGCGTGTTAAATTATACGCTCCCACCACAGAGGACCTACAATTAGTGATAATAATGGTTCCGAATCCTAACAATTAATTAGCTTAAATATCAATTTTGAACAAAAGCTAGTCAATAAAGTTGCGAATTTCGCCGTGTAAGTTTCCAAATTATAAAAGTTAATTTCTCGCAATTACTGTGTGGAATTGCCGGAGGCGTCGGGATGACACCCTCGCGTTCAAATTGTTTTACAAGCTTAGTCATAAAACCAATTAAAATCAATCACGCGTGTCATCCCTCGAGTTTTCTCGTGTCATTCGGAGATGATAGATAATGAAAACATTAACGGTAGTCATCCGGTAGGTAGGGAAGTTATTACGCCCACATCGATATGTTCTCGCGTTGGCTAACAGATCGTTACAAAAAAACTGGACGCAATGATTGACGGAGCTATGCTCAATAAGGATACATTACAATTACACTTACTGAGATGTACGATTACATATCTGCTAATTGATGTGATAGAAAAAATGCTAATGGGAAAATCCATCGCTCCAGTAGCGAACTTGATCAATTAATTCGAACACGTGATGCGTAGACTAATCATGAGCATCTATTCGACGATACAAATAACATTGTAACTTAGAATACAAAGTGCGATCTGATTCTGAATTTAAGGAAATCAATATTGTAGGTATCTCTCGCAGAGATAGATCGGACCATAGCAGCCCGAAATAAAATTGCAACCAAAATCATAGATTCAAATGGTTGTAAACCGATACTTCCCATTTCTGATATAAAAATAAAGACGTCTACTGATTGTATCAGATGCCAAACGTGTTGACCCAGTTCTTTAGATGATCGCAACTTGCTATTCAACTTCGTTCAACTTAAAATATGTATTCGTTTGAATACAGAGACGGTAGCTAGAAGTTACTAGATCCGATTGCTCAAGTATTTGTTGTTTGATATGCTGCGGCATTGAGCACAACCTTTTTGTTTATGCAAATGATATTGAAGACTGGGTTAAACTATTAATAGCTTTTTTAAATTTGTACGCGCTTTTGTCTGTAGTTTCGATTACATCATCGTCTTCTTTGTTAACGAAGTCAACATCGCCTCTAATGTAATAATTTGACAAAGTGCCTTACAACTTAAGCTTTGCTCCCTAGTTTATGACCAGGTACTACATGTATTGAACTTAATACATTTCCGGCAAAATCATTATCATCATCAAAAATCGTACATAAATCTAACCCAATACGCATTCTATACAGCAGTGGTAGGTATTTGTGGGCAATTTTGATACTAGGATTAGTATAAATTGTCTAAATTTATACTAAACTTGAATAGTAAACATTTAACGAAATATTGAATCTTTCTTTACATTTGAAAACAGTGGCCAAACTGGAAATTAGCCGCTTTACTGCCAAATGTACAGAAACTTTCAATTATTAGTTCGGTATCTATATAGTTCCAAAATTTAGACACTGATTTAAAAATATTTTGAATAGATATAAACCGAAATCGCGTGTTAAAAGCAGAATAACTTCCATTTTAACTAACTCAAATGAACCAAGTTGACCGAATAAATACAATCACTTAATTGAATGATGGTCAAATTGTTACCATTCCAGAAATGTGCTAATTTATTTAGCGCTCCGTAATACGACTGGTTGTAAAGACCTGAATTTGCCAATTGAATTAATTCAGTTCAACCTAAATGCAGAGCGGGGCAAACATTGTAACAAAACCTTGTGTTGTGTCCTTGTTACTACTTATACAGTATATAGACTCTCAAATATAATTATAAAGAAATAATAAAAGTATTTAACAAAACAAAAAAAAACTCGTACGCTTGGGTACCTACTTTGCAAAATTTGCTGCCATCTGAACATACTCTACTTCAGCTAGTCATATTTTTCGCAAAAGGTTGAAGTAGTCAATAAAGTTGTTGTTATCTTACTTACGCAATGCTTCTTATATATACTTAATTCCGCCAGACAACATACTCCTCGTATGATCCCAGACGAAGCAAAGTTACCATAGTAAGGTACCACGGTAGCTACCATTCAATGGACTAGGGGCGATCCCAGTTACACCCAGGGGCCCGATTTTCGTTTGGTAGAGATAAATCTCGATTCGAGATTATCTTTTAAATCTCTATTAAAAATGTCACCAAAATGTAGATATTTACCAAAAAAGCAAATTATCAATCTCATTAGATATATAAATGACGTTCCGTTTTTTTCTTGATTAGACGTGACATTTTGAAATTATGAATTCGCTTTCATTCGACATATTTTGTTATGTTTCAAGATATCTCAAATAGGGTCATAGGTCATTTCCGAAATTTTTCACAGATGAGAATCGAACCCGCAACCAATACAACTATATCTGGCAACCACAGGTCCCTATTCGTCCGCAACTAAGTATCTAAGTATAAAATTTAGTATTATTGCTAGGTTATTAATTTTTCATGGTCGTGGTGTATGTACTTGTATGTACAATAGTAAGTAGCTACGGTTGTTTCCACGTGACCGCAAACACGTGTCGACTCCACGTGGGCCTAAGCATGATAGTACACTAGATATTGTTGTGACTAACGATCCCTTACCTAATTGTGTGCGTCTCAACATGCACCGGAGGTAAGGTAACCCTAGAATGTTCTTCTGTTACGCATAGTACAGATTTGTTAAAAGTAACTTGTCATTGAAAAGTTACTACTTAACCCTCCCGCTTGTTTAGCCGAACAACGCGATAACCTTATACCTACCCGTTTTGTATTCGTTTCGTATTTCAAGCGGCGTTTTATTTGCTTTGTATAGGTAAATTAATTAATTGCTTACCTAATATTAATCATTTCCATACAGTACAATATAACAGGAAGCTCGGGCTTTTGGAATTTCAGTTAAGTATAGTTAATTTAAAATGAAGTGATTAAACTTATGTTTAGGTAATTCCCATCTAAGTCAAATAATCTTTCAATACACACCCATAGCTAATTATTTGTTACTTCCTCACACATTTTTTTTTAAGTGTGCTTCAGTTTAAAAAAAATGTTTTTTTCCAATGAATTTTAATTTCTGCGCGCACGCAAATTGCGCTCGTGCTCTGCGCTCAAGACGAGAGCTTAGGCCGGTACATGCTCAAGTGTGAATTGCCTACATGAATGTTGTCGTATTGCATTGCATTTAATGTGCAAGCAGAAACGAGCTTACGGTCACACGGTTAGGCGCGCCTAATGAGAAAGTTTATCGAGCGTTTATTGCGTAGCAGCGGGAAGCTTCGCCGCGTCGCTAGAGGCAAGAGGCGCTCCCGCCCGCAGGTGTGCCGCCCCCCGCCCCCTCCTCGCCGCACTCAGCCCGCGGGGCCCCTCCCCACCGCGCGCAACGACACAGCTTTCTTTCGTTCTCGGTATCCGCCGCCAGTCGACTGTCAACCACGGAAGCGAGCGGACGCCGCCGCGCACGCCCACTCCACAAAAGCGCCGCGCCAACTGTAAACACGACGCACAATCCGAACAACGCTTCCGTTCGCGACCTAACCTGAATTTAGCGAAAGATTTCGCATATCGTGTCGTGTTGTGCCAAACCAGTGGATGTTTGTTTTTTTCTGTGGATCGTGAAACGTAACTGAACTTCCTATACATGTAAATGTCACAAGTGTCGCACGTATGAAGCGGTGTGGTGTCCGCCGGCGAGTGCCGTTGCTGATCAACGCAATCGCAAAGAAATTATTGTGGTATTGTGCGAAACGGGTTCTGCCTTGGACGAGGTCGCAAGCTACCGAATCTACATACGGCTACTGAGTGTCGCCGGCCGGCTTTCATTGCGCCTATGATCGCTATCACGCCCGAATCAACAAATATGAGGTTGACGTAAATGGAGACAGCACACCGGTGTCGCATTACCATTTTCATGGAACGTCAACAAACGATTAAATATTCATTTGCAGGGCATGATTTTACACAATCGCTCCATACTAATGAGGCCCCGTTAATTTTTTTAAAGAAAATATTATTAAATTAAAAGGAATATAAGAGTATCTCATAAAATAAAAACATTTTAAACACTAGGAATACCAATAATCTCAAATCCTAGATCCGATTTAATGAAATCGAGAATACTACCCTAAAGCCTTGTTGTATATTTATCTACATTAGAAATTCCAACCCATTTAAACAAAGTTTTGGTGTACAGCCACTAAACTAAATTCAAGGGAACATCTAAATTCACCTGGAAATTCCCGCTTCCATCCCGAGTAAACCTTAGTGGAATCTGCGCTGTAAGCCGAGCTTGTCAATGCTATCAATTAATGCCATCGAGGTAGTGCCCTAGTTAGACAAAAGGCGGCAAACAAGCTATTACGCGGGCATAAAGAGGCGATTTGGAACGTTGTTATTGGCTCTCGACTAAATACTAATACATACTAGTCACATTGTGGTAATCAATTTGTAGCTCGAGAAATCTCATTAGACGTAGTGCCTGTTAATGACACTATAGCGCATGAACTAAACTAATTAGTATGGAGCTTATGGTAGGGTTAAAGAATTCCAAGTATACTATGGGTACTTTCTATAAACTTTAACTTAGGCAAAAAATAAACAAAATATTATAATTCAATAGATCCCGTAAAGTCCTTTTAGTTATTGCATTGAATAAAAACCTATTATGCAATTTCCATACGCAGAAGAAATTACTTTAATAGAAGTTAAAGTGTACGTTTTATTTCATTTATATAAAAGTAATTTCTCTGGCTGAACTATTGCAGTTATAAAAGAAGACCTTTAAAAAAGTCCTCAATAATGGCGGATTATTTTAATCAAAGTCTAATAACAGTATCAAGAACTCCCACCGCTTGTTCTGCAAATTACTTTGCTTTCTGAAAAGTTTGCCGCTCCATCGGCTCATACTTTTCTCAACATCATTTTAGTTTATAACTAAGTGGTACCACCTTTATAATGTAATCATTAAGCCTTTGTGTGTTCACCAGTAAGTTTGCGGTCTACTGCAGGTTGCATTGAAACTTCAACCTTTGTGATCCTCAAACTTTACTCCACATGGCTATTCTCAACTCACAAGTTAAATCTTCAGCTTAACTAGTTTTAATAGCATAGACCACGGCCTGTTGAATTTAATCTTACCCATTTAACTTAATATCATTTTTTATAAATACCAAGGTAAATAAAAAATAATCCACAATAATTTGCATAAATGGATTTGAGTCGTAAAACATTGAATAACACAAATGCCGCCAATGATATTGCCGGAAAACATTGATTGTTTTTATAAAACCAGCTCGATTTACGTCAGGGATTTCATCGATTAGATGAAATGATAAGACGGCTTTTGTGTTTGCTTTTATGGTATAGAGATTAATAAAACCACCAAACTTACTGAGCTATTTGTTACGAATTTGTATATTTCAATTGCAATCCGCTGCTATGATCTTGAAATGAACAACAATAGACCATGATTGTGTATGATTGTTTAAATTAGTCCCGCGTGGAGCGTAGTCGCCGGCTCAAGTGAAAGGCTTGCTTTCTCCAGCCCTCCGGCCCTCTTGTAAGATATTGCTCTATTGCAAAATTTCACACTCTCCTAACACCGATAGCTATCAATTACCCTGATAAATGATTTTAGAAATTCTACCTCTCACGCTTTCCTTCGCTTTGTAAATGTAAACAGAGCCTTTTTGTCAATTGTATGTATTCTACCCCGTCTTAGATTTTGATATTCAATTTCAAAATCTCCACCATCATCAAATCTATTAATTCCGCACCTATTTGATTAGCCCAGTCATGAAATCATGATGAGGTGATGCTAATAGAACAAACCCTTTTTAGGGTTATATAAATTTGAAGATCTTTTGTTCGGATTCAAGGGAAAAAATGTGTTGTATTATTGTGATTGGCGCAAATTAGCCCGGCTGTCACGGTCCGACACTTAACTGACACCGAGAGAGTTTTCATTGCTCCTTTCTACGATGTGTATGTGGGTCGTCACAAATCGCTTTGTTATACTCCCATGCTGTTTCGTTATAATCTCCTTCAACTTTCATTGTTCGATGATGATTAATGGATGAAATAACCAATTAAACACATGATAGCCAGTACCAAACTCTACTAGTACACGAAAATACCAAACTTGAAACCCAAATTTAAACTGATTATGTATAAAGCAGAAATAATGACGATTCCTTATTGTCTCTAACATGGCGTGTTTATCATAGAAATTGAGCAATTCAGGGCGATATAATCGAATTATTTCACACGACCGTACGTGAACTTAAAGCTAACTTACGATCGCGCTCTGCACCTAAGTGGGGTTTACGCAAGCAAGCCGCCTTACGCCTTATGTAAGCAGTTTGTGATTCTTGTGAAACCAAGCGTGCTTTCGATACTCACGTTACATGGTACTGGCCATCGACAAATTGGCAATAATGATTAATGAGAGCATGATTCTCTTTTGTAATAAATAGCAATTAGATATAATAGTACCATTCTCAGTTGCAAATTATCGATCGATCTTCGATTGTATAACTTTAAATGCGGCGCTCAATAATCCTTATCTTAATTTAAAAATTGGAGAATCATCATTGAAGATTTCGAAACGAAAATATGAATGTGTTGGCAAGATGTTGAAAAAAAACTGTTTAATAAGTACAATTGTGGAATCAATCACGGGTTGTATAATACCAAAGGAAAGTGTTATAGCATTTATTATTCATTGTATTGGGTTATCGCGTTGTCACGATAGCGGTAATCGATACTGATAATACACTCGCGATAAACAAACTCTCACTTGTTCCTTGAACGCGACATCACTTAAAATATTGCAAATAATAAAATTAAAGTATGCTACGGTGGTAGCAGTGGTAGCCGAGTGGTCAAACGCACGCCTTGCAATCAAAGTGTGCAAGTTCAAACCCCGGCCCGCACCTCTGGGATTTATGTGCGAAATCTCATTTTATTCCGAGATTATCACTTGCTATGAAACGGTGAAGGAAAACATCGTGAGGAAACCTGAACCTGCACGTCTGTGGGAACTTGACTAGTTCTCGATAGATGTGTGAAGTCTGCCAACCCGCACTGGGCCAGCGTGGTGGACTATGGCCTGAATCCCCCTCGCATTGAGGGGAGGCCCGTGCCCAACAGTGGGACGTTAAAAGGGCTGTAGTATATATGCTACGGGCACACGGTCATAAGTGCCAGATTACAATAATCTTGTATAGTTACAAAATGATGTGATGAAGATGATAGCTCATATCATTTAGTAATATAGTTTACGTTCCGTATGTTTTTTTATGTAGATGACATACATGCTAGGTGGCATTTGCGTATTTGAAGCGTAATTATTTTAACCTTAAGGAAACATCCGTTAACACCAAAGCTATAATTACATCAGCTAACTCAAGTGTAGAGCCATAGATGGCACAAATTGGGTTCCCGCCAAGGACAGTTGCCAACTGCAACCAAGGGAGCTGCCCTTACAGCCGATTGATTTTATCAACCCAGCCGTTTTTGACTCTATATTAGTAATGGCGTCGAATAGAACGCATTGTGCACGAACGAAACAATAAAACTGCAATGGAAATTAACGATGATGGCCCTGGGATACCGCCAGCAAACGTTGCCAAAAAAAAATAACTCCTAGAGTAAGAGAACGTAAACCATATCAATACGCTTCACAAGTCTTCTCTTCAATGAAAGGCGACCTCAGATGCACTATCGGAGTACCAGTTACTTGTTGTTATTGGACCTTATTAAATGCTCATCCCATTGGGTGATCGCCAGAAAACATTGCCAAATATTTACAGCGTTGTCACCATTTGCTGGCATTAGAACTCTGAAATCGAGGTTTAGTTTAGATGGTACTGAATATAAGGAATTCCTTCAATCAAAAGTGATTGCAATTGCTACGTTCAATATTCGGTGTAAAATCTCATATAACTAGCATCATTTAACTACATACGTATATGTCGCGATAAAACGTTTTAAGGTTGGTTATTTTTATGAAGGATTGCTTTATTGTGATGTGCACTAATTGGTGCAGTTGAGGAGTTAAATAATTACAGGAGAGGGGTCACGTTTGTGTGGTTGTTGAGTGATGTTAATACCGAATTGACCGTGAGTCAGGTGGGGCAGGTAGCGAGGGGTGGGGTACGCCCCTGGCCGGGGGCGGGGGACACCTTCCGTCGACAACATCTGTCATGGCAGCTGCCTACCCCATCGCACGTGCGACTACACTTATTATTAAGGCCGTTTTTTTCCTATTTCGGAAAGGTTCCAGAATGAAAACGAAGTTCTACGACGTGGGCTCATAGAGACATGAGCCCACGTCGTAGAACTTCGGTTTCGTGAGCAATTAAATTCATTCCCTCTTTATTTATATTATTACTTATAGAAACATAATTACTTTCAAAAGAAAAAAGTTATGTAATTCCCTTTTTACCTTTGTTATTAATATTTTTACTAAAATTGAGGATTTATCAGTAGAAATACCTAAAATTTATTTTTCATCGCTCCGAGTAGATACGTAATTTTTAGAGTAATTTATCGTCTTGCAATATCTGCAATGGCGCTCGACGCTGATAAGTTCTAATCCTCGCCGATGTAATAATATGTGCACGTGACTCGAAAATACGCAGAAGACAAACAAACAGTAAGGAAAAGATCGCGAGCACCGATTTTAATATGTGTTTCCATCGGAGCACACGTGACGTTTGTTTACCGGCGGTTTCAAGGCCGCTTGCATTATTGCGACGCCCGCCGTGCACGTAAGCGATGGGTAACGAATAAAAACACGCCACTGAAAACTGACGCGGCAAGCTGCTACATACCGCTCCACTTCCAACTTTTCAACGCAAGAACTGAGATTTCTTTGAAATAAATGTTATATCAGAGAACCCAACTAAAACATAACATGATACAATCACCACAAGCGGTTCCTTCTGTAAACAAACAACAATGAATCATCGTTCATACGTCTCGGATTGTAGAATTCGGGGTAAATCTGTTTCGGGATCTAGTTAACTGTTCGAAGTTGTTCGTCTGCGATTTAATCTGACAGATGATGTAGATTAAGGTCCATCTTCTTGCGCAGATAAGGCAGACTGGCCTCATAATCATCGGTTTATTAGTTACTGCGATGATCGTAGGAACTGAGTGACATTTGGATGTAATTTGTTTAGGAGTGTTCTATTTTTAATTTGCATTGAGAACGGTTGGGTCAAGACGACGTCAAGGCTGTCTGGGCAGACCAAAGATCAAATGCGTTGAGCAAACTTATAAAATACGTAGTGTTGATTAGACATAATTGGGTCAATTTAGCTGTTTGTTACACTTTGATGCTAAGAAAAGTACACAAAATAGCAAATGTAAACTTATTCTGCATTGTTAATAATAGCTGTCAATAGGGTAAAATTAAATTTACTCAAAGGAATGTCGGTTTTGATGGCAGAATATCGGAGGCTATGCACTATTGGTAACTCCTGCATAAAATCGGCAAAAGCTGCACTAACAAGGAATAATGAGAGTATTAAAATCTCACGTTGTCTGTACTTAAAGATAAGACGCTATGCCAGTTATATTCTATCCCGTTGCATTTCTTTATGGGTTCCACGAAAGTTAATCGGGATGTAACGAATGTTAATAAAAGCGAGGCTGTTATTGTAGTTAGCAGTGAGGTTAGGGATGGAAAAACAATAGCGCATCGCGACTGGAATCGGCCGACGACGGCAATGCACCTTTGACCCGGCAAACCCGCAATGCAGCGCTCGCGACACCACACCAAAACTACGTTCTATGCCTGTTTGTTTACCATCACATACATAATCGCCCACATCCCCAATAAACTACCACAAATTTATTTAAAACCCGTAACAGTTTTGGAACATGATCCCACAAATTTGACTATGGAATCACATTGTTACATTAAACATAATTATGTAACCATATTTAGCAAGCATATCGCTACAGTTGTGGATACATGTTACGTAATTGATGATATCGATCGATTCAAAACTCCCAGTATCGAGTTACAGAGTCAAATCAGCTCGTGGGACGACAGTACAATGATATTGAAAGGTCATAGTTAAGTGTCAAGTGACGAATACCTAATGATCATTTAAGTATGTACAGCTAAGTACGCAATAAATGATATTGCGAATGAATTTGCAAAGCGAATACAGTCGTAAGCGTAATTTGTTAAATGTCAAAATTGTAAAACATATCGATTAAAACTGTTGACGAATGTGCGACGGGCGATTTGTATGTCACGGTAAACATCGCGCTACGACCAATTTTGCTTCTAGGAAAGCAAATTTGGTCCATGGAGTTTGCCTTAAATAGATGCGCTATCTGTACCTCAGACGCGCCTTTATTTAAACAGGAGCTATAGAATTGATGTTCTCTTCGTTTTAGGACCGGATTAGGATTACATACGGCGAACGCTGCTGTGATAACTTCTGTGATGTGCGAGCCAGCCCACGGATATTTTTATATGTGATTTACTAGTGCCCAGTACAAACCGAGTACAAAAAAAAACGGAAATTGTATAGTATATTTATTAGTGTTATCGGAACGATGAAGGAGGAGTGTAAGCTGTGTAGTGTGAACGGGTGGTGTGGGGGCGGCCAGGGGCCCACTGACTTTTCTATATCGTCGTTGATGAGGCCGGCAACGCAGCTCCCAGGACACGTGGACCCGAGACAGGTGGACCCCAGACACGACGCGGTGCTTCTGTCAGCGTACCTGTTGAAACTAGGTGACTATCCATTGTATACGCTTCACGATTACTACGCCTTCGGTGAGTATCGTGCGCCATAGCCTTAAGTGTATCCACATACGGCCCAATTTGGCTCTGGGTCCGTAGAGACAGTCAAGAGTCCCTGGTTTTTTTTTTGCCCAGCGTTCTATACTCTTCGTTCACTGGCCTAACAAACGGGACCAAAAAGTCGGTGTCATTAGCTTCGGATTTAAATAATTTGGGTGATATATATTGGGTGTACGAAGTAGAAACATTGATAAAATATCACCTGCGTGTAAATTTACAGATCCACCCTACTGATCATGTACCAAATCGAGCCGTTTGTAGCCCCTTTTGAATGTTAGTGGACTCTAATTAACACGTGCAACAAACAAGGTCGTCGGTAAAGTATCACATCCTAATTATATGCTCACTGTCAATTAGTTAAGTCATGACAATTGTATAATTATGACTTGAACAGTATGGAATATTTATTTTCTTGTGATACAGTTTCCACCATCTGCCATGTCATCTACGTACATTAATTTGTTACGAAGTCGACGGCTTGGTCTAGTGCATCCTTTCCCAAAGTGGGCGATAACGCCGGGCGGTAAGAGACCCAGAAAAAAATGGGGGCGTTGTGTAGAGGCTGTAGGTGAAAAAATGGGGGCGCTAAGAAATAATTTATTTTTGCAGTGGGCAGTATACGAAATAAGTTTGGGAACCACTGGTCTAGTGGTTTGATTGTAGACCGCGCGGCTCACTGAACCGGGCCGTTGCGGGTTCAACTCCCGCCAGTAGCAAATTCCAGAAATGGCCTTTTTTAAATTGGCCCAGGTCGAGGTGTAACTGGGATCGCCCCCAGCTCCTTGTATGGTACATACCCTTAGTACAAGCTTTGCTTTGTTTGCGATTATACGATGATTATGTGTTATCTGGCGATATTTATTTATAATGTATTAGTTATAATTGTTATTAAATGATTTGAGCCTCTTGTTTTACGATATTTATTTATGACAAAGAGTAAACGAGATGAAATTAAAACAACAATAAATGAACGGCGAAATAAAGTGTGCCTCAGGATTGCTATAAATATCCCATTCAATAAACAAATATAAATTTAGATCCATTAACACAAGTTGCAAATGTAATTATTTTATTTTATATTATAATACCCACATAGATACGCGTGAATAATTTATTATTAGTCAAGTATGATTTATTTAATTAGTATCGCCATTTATTTTATAAACCACACATGTTTTAGCGCGAACAAAACAAAAAAATTGGTCAAGCCGCCTTTGGAATTTTAGGAAATCTATAGAACAACATTGATTTTTATATATAAGAAGTAGATTGTGTCAAACTGCTTTGTACCTGCGATTTATTAACGTTTTTTCATCAAACCAATCTTTGTTCGTGCTTTCAAATATCCCAGCGAAAGTTATAGCACTCTTAAAGAGGGTGATGTCGTTAGGAACTAATTGATTGCATTTAAATAACGTTGAAAGATAAATGAGTCCCGAAGAGACGTCCTTCAATTAACTGCATGGTATTGTGCACTCCCGATACAAATTTAAAATTATACCTACGAACAACATTAAACTTTATCACATTGGGATACAATTATTTTCAGAATGATAGGTGTCGTTTACTGAGTGCTTTCTAAAACATCCCTTGTATTTTTGAGATATGGTTTAATTTTCTGATTTGTGCTGGTCATTTTGAACAATCTGCTCGTCCCGATATTTTTGATGCCGACTGTACTTACCGAGGAAATTATTTACGTTGGTAGATATTTGTATTGCATATGACATCTGTTGATATTTGGCCCCATACATAGTTTAGTTAACAAAGTGTTTGCAGGTTTTTGTCCAATTTATATGTGAATACTTGGGAAGGAAAGTAAATATTATGCCATTGTAAACATAAACATTATTTATATTATGATAAAATGTAACGTTACCTACATATAAGAAAATATCATAAATTTAACCTAAACTGACACGTATGATGAGTAATGGATGATGTAAAATTACTGTTTTTATTTAGTTACTTATGCAAACTCCGACGAGTGATAAGAGTATTTATGGTGTGAACACTTTCTCGTACGGTAGGTAATTTGCTCTGTAGACTTTAGGTACATATACGGTAGCTAATAATGTAGATACATAGTGACACGCAGATTACCTATACGATCACAGATTCTGAAGGCGTTTGAATATTTGTCACAGGTATCGTATTTTGGACTAAGGGCACATCCATAAACCAATTTAACAGTGCAAACTACATCAACGAGATGTGACTATTATTAGTCATAAAACAGAACTTGAAAATTTCGCATAGGAATCGAGATGATGAAAAAAATATTGAAATATCATGATCGAATTGCTACCAAATTTTTATATATTCGGTTGTACACCCGGTTGTACAACGTATTAATTCGGGCTTCTGATAGGCTATGTATTGGTCTGTAAGTGAACATTGTACATTGTACCTATAGGTAGCTTACTTGCGTTCATCGCTTTGTTTATATGCCAGAAGCGAGTATTGTCTGACCGCGTAGGTTTTGCTTTTGTTAAGGATATACTATGCAGCGAACGTATTGCGGAAAATAGTCGTAGAATCCGTTTAGGGACGCGGAAAGATTCAAATAATATATTTAAAAGTTGTACAAATGTGCCGAGGACATTATGATAGGTGTTCACTAGTTATTGAAACCGTTTAACGGTCGATTACGAGAGGCACGTAATAAAAGTAAGCTCACTACCTGCATCTACTGGAGCGAGTGCATTAAATAAACTTTTTGAAAAGATATCTCTTCCGTGTTAATATACCATATTGTAATAATCGTGACATTTCGTTGTAGAGTGAGCTTTTTCTGTGAAAAATACGGTTCAGTTTGGCATTGACAAAAAATAATGTCGTTAGCGTTTTGACGTGACTATACGCGCAGGACTTTATACACTAAGTATTTTGTTCTTATTTTAAATGTTCTATATTCCATTTTTGAATTGGCAAGAATATCCTCAGGGTTAATTTTTTACTTGTTTTTATTATATATCTCCTACGAGAACGTTCTGAAAAATTATGTGCAAAAATATTTTTTTTACACTTCATTTCTAACACAGCAGCGGTACACTGAAAAGCAGGATATTAGTTTATCGCGTTAAAATGCAATGTAAAGCAATGACTCATTGTACTGCAAACGGTTGACGCAAGTTTTTAGTGTCGTTTATTTTTTGCAGTCTGTGGCTAGACACAGGAAATGCAAACTGACTTCAGTTTTGATTACGTTTTGCGTGAAAAAAAATACAAATGTTTATGTGTTAAACACGTATACATTAGATACATTCTAATTCAGGCGTATGGTTCTGAGAAAAAATACGTGTACGACCTTTCACGTCAGACCTACATTTAACTTATAAGTTTATTTTTTATTTTTTTCTCTTAAGGAATGTAGATGCGAGGGATGTTAAACATAAGAGTGACTATTCAAGAAAAACGTAAATACATCTTGCTAAATAATAAAATAAGGTAGAGAGCAACCAGAATCCAATAAAAACTATACTAGCTAGTTTTATAACGACTCCTAATTTGTCTGTTTCTGAAAACAAATATTAAACGAGACAAAATATTTCTAGTGCCACAGTTCCGCTTATAAATTCAAAGTAGGTATCACGGTAATACAAAATGGTAGCTACCCGCAATACGCCTCGTAATTCGGCGACATTTTAATGACGCGGACAACCTAATTATTGTCGCAACTTTAGTTATGACGCATTTAAAATTCAACGCGCTTGTGAAGTCTCACGAGAATGTACCGACACAACATTAAATATGTCTTGCTTATTTATATTTGTTAAATAGATTACTTCTATTGACTCCTATGATGGCGGCATGGTCTAGTGGTTGGAGCGTAGGCCGTCTCAATGCACTTTGCGGTAACAGGTTCAATTCCCGTCTCCGGAAAATTTGTACATTAAATGTGCAGATTTATTCTGAGTGTAACTTAGATCGCTTCATTGTATAATACCTAAAGTATAAACGTCACTTAGTTTGGAGTTCATGATGCCACACAATATTTATTTATACCTAAATATTTGCAATTGAAGAAACGACACGTGCTCGTAACCGGGATTTGAATCCGCCTGGCCAAGTAACTACAAGACGAGCTACATCCACTTAACCAACATGGTAATTCTACCACTATCAAATCTATTAAGCAAATACAACATAGTAAAAGGTAGTAGGGTTCATCTATCGTCATTATCAACTTTCAGCCAACTATAACGTCGTCCAATCTCTATATACGCAGTTCAAATCCATTCCCTGCCCATTTATCACCGTCCATGTCATTCTCAATCAAGCAATTTCACATCAGACGTTTATTACTCGCACATTTACTAACTGACCTTACTCTTCCTTAAAGGATAATCTCTGCAAAGGACCGTACGCGTATCTCATTCACTCAAGCACCATTTTGGTAACTTTGCACGAAATCCACCTGAAAAATTAGCCGATTCCAACGATATACAGGGTGTCCCACGGATATGCCACATGGAGGGAAAGTACCTTAAATATTGTAGATAGAACATTTTACTGAAAAAAGACATTATTTGAATTTAAAAAACAAACTGCATTATTAATTAATTAAAATTAATTTAAACTGCATTCATATATATTTAAATAATTACATGCCTAAACCGGGAATCGAACCCATTACACGAGAAAAATAATCACTTGTAGCTTTTTTCATACCGATCGAAAGGCTTCATCATAAGGATTTTTTTTGCTAAATTGTCATTTAAATTTTATTGTCATTTAAAACACTTTGTCAAGTGTCAGAAATAAAAGGAAGACCATGTATTTTATTTAGTTCAGAAAAATGAAAGGCCGAGATCCCCAGATCTAACCCTGTTAGATTTTTTTATGTGGTTATGTAAAAAAAATAGTTTACAAGAACCAGTATTAAAGCGTCCACGAGCTACAAGCAGAACTTAGACGTATTATTCTAAGTATCCACCACAACAAGATCAAAAAATCGACAGGGAGCGAAATAATTAAAAGAGTGCGACTTTGTATTCAATAGGAAGGGACCCATTTTGAGCATTTGATAAATTGATTAATTTTATATTAAAAATGTTAAAATTCATGGTCTTCCTTTTATTTCTGACACTATGTTATATAGCAAAATATAATCCCTATGATAAAGCCTTTCGATCGGTATGATAAAGCTATAGGGTGATTATTTTTCTCGTGTAACGGGTTCGATTCCCGGTTCAATCATGTAATTATTTATATATCTATGAATGCAGTTTAAATTGTTTTTTAAATTTAAATAATGTCTTCTTTCAGTAAAATGTTCCATCTACAATATTTAAGGTACTTTCCCTCCATGTGGCATATCCGTGGGACACCCTATATATAACTCAATATCACCCAACATGGCGCTTGATTCACTTTGCCTTTTACCCATCGATATAGACATGACATTTGAGATAAACTTTAATTGACGGCGCTTAAAATATTGCTGACTTGCTCACACATTACGGCTATGAGAAGGACAACATTACACTCTACACAACAGGTGCCAGTGTAAATGTATCAAAATGATTAATAAAATAATTGTCAAGCCAATATAAACAAACAAAAGATTAACTTTAAAAGGGATAGACTGATTGATATACACTTTAATTACCTACAAGATTAACATGCAAAACATAATGATAAAACTTAAAGCATTGGTAGAGTAGTATCTTGTTTATTGTGGTAATCGCGACTCTACGCACGACGTGGACCGACCTCGACGGCCCGTGAGCGAATCCGGCTCTATCCGATTGTCTTTTGTCACTGTAGAGCCATGTTATAGAAAACCTAGGATATAAACCACGCGATCGAGGGCAAACAATTGTATTGTGTATTTATATTTATAAATAATTGTAAAGACGAGACAATATAGGGTATATTGCATTTTTACAAGGATTTTAATAATACCAAAACATAATCATGTTTTTCGTATACCATTTATTGAGTACCAAACATACTCACACATACATTTGTTAAGCTATTGTTCACGCTTTTGATCTTCTTTATATGTGCATCATATTACCTATTCATGATGCGTACGTACTCGTATAGTACCTGTTCCTACTTCACCGATCTCAAAAAGCTGACACTACCGGTAATCGGATTTCTCTTAAGTGGCTATAAAATATTCCGGGAAAACTTCCGGTTTCCGAGAAAACTAGATTAACTGCGAGTATCGGCGGGATAAAACTGTATTTCAACGTAAAAGTACCTTATATAAATCTATCTTCATGTTTATTTTCTATTTCTGACAGGTGAAAATAAGACTAATATAATAATAGGTAAATATAAGACATCATATTTTTGTTTGCGTAGGTATTTTGTTAGAAATGGGTATTAATAACTTTTAAATTGTACTCGATTTGAACTGCGTCTTATTAAATAATTAAATTACTTGTATTACACAGAATTATCGTCTTTATAATCTTAATTTTAAAGGTGTTTGTTCATTACAATATATGCTAACTCACTCCCCATGCCTACTTATCTTTGATCTATTGTTCCGCACTAGCACCTCACAGTATTGTATATAAACTGTAGGTAAGTGTGTGATACTTTGAAATCTTAGTGCTTTACATAAAGTTAAATATTCTTCCTAATGTTTACATGCACAATGACGTCACAGGTTCTCCCCACAACCGGGTGACTCACAAAAATCTCACTAACAGCGCATAATCTTTCCTGTTTCGTCCCTTTCTATCTCGAGTAATAAAGTCAACCGTGAAAGGGACGGGAAGAGTATTATCGTAAGAGGAAACGGCCGGGGAATAATCAACACATTTAATTAATTCAATCTAGAATCATCTCGAAAAGTGGATTTCTTAGATAACACATTCATTTGTTTCTGTCCAATGTTATTTTTATTTCCGACGCCAAATTATCAAATTTTAAATTCAAAAGAATGCGTCGTATCGAGCTTATCAAATAATACGCTTATCAGACTATAAGGAGTGAAAATTGATTAGAACTTTCAAACTATTCATTGAAGATTATATTATCCAAGAAACTACTAAAACAATATGTTGTAAATGTATGAACATACCTAGAAACTATTTTAACACAATTTACAATTCACAATTTCTACTAGTCACAATTTCAAATATATGTCCTTATTGTCCTTAATAACGTGTTACACCTAACTCAGCTGATTCGCAGAGAAATATTGTAACTAACCATAATTAAATTATATAGATTCTCATTATAAGAGGACTGTACTGTTCTTTATGAGAAATAAATGTCTTTAAACCGAAAACGAATATGCATAATATTGGATAAAATAATCTTCATCATAGCATATGACTTAATTATGTCAATGATGGATTCTTATGAACTTTTATTCCTGAAGATTCACCAATATTAAATATATCACTATAGTGATATATCGATATATCATACCTAAAGTATAACTCAAATTATACAAAACCTCGACAAAACCGTGATTCACTTAAAAATTATTCAATATGGACCCCATTTTATCATTCCGGCTTCTTACATTATTGTAACGTTCGATATGTAAAACATTAAAAATTTACTTATTCAAGCGCACAAAATGATAACATTTGAAACAATAGTGTGCTTCAGCTGGCAAACGCATCAATTCAATGGGTAAATATAGAAGTAAGTGATAGAGACCATTTCAAATATGTAGAGCTTTATTTTACAACTCCAGTCTAGTGCCGCCTCTTGCTTGCGACTAGAGTATAATTTGAGTATAAAGCTAGTTGTTTTCAACACGGCTAGCACGCATACCAAGACTTGACTTATGTCACAGATTATCTCGCACCGAGTCGTTCTCGCACTTTCGTAATCCATTAGAGAGAAAAAGACGCAAGTTACTTATCTCACATTTTTGTTGTCTTAATAAACTGTGTTGTAAATGCTGGTGTTCGTTGATTTGTAAATATAATTTGAAATTGAGTGTTTATCATATTTGTATCAGATTTTTATGAGAAATAATTGTTAGTGTAATTACCTGTAAGTAGGTAACACCTGGCAAGGAATGCAGGTACGATACCTGCAATTCCGAAGGAACCTAACTAGTTCTCGATAAACGTGCCAAGTCTGCCAACCCGAACTGGACGTCAGGGTGGTGGACTATAGCCTGAATCCCCGTCGCAATGAGCACGTCAAATAGTCTCCTAAAAAAAGACAATACCGAAATCTTTTGAAGGTTTCTCGAAACTACTCGAAAATTTCAGAATCGGGATGCGTACCCCGCGCCTCCTCGCCGCCACTCGTGGGAAGCGAATGTTCGAGTCTGTTTCGAGCGTGAATAGAGAGTTTCCAGAACATTCCATAGATATTTAAACCTAAATATGTCTTGTATTGTATTATTTTCTGATAGATTTCTAGCCGCGATACAAATTTGAACATACAAGTATTTATGATCCTTGTACAGAGTAGGTACGTACCCTTGTAGGTTGAAAGTCCTATAAGTATAGGGATTACAGTTTAAAGGCGGTTTGTTTAATTTAATTAATTATTCATATTTTTTCAATGGGAGTTTTTTTCTAACAATATTCTGGAATAGTTTATAATTCTTAGATACCATTTAGATTTGTATCTAAAACAACGTATTGATAAAACAAAGCGATTACCTTGATGTTGATAATTTTAAAAGCATTAACTACAAATTGATAATTTTACATTTCTTCAAAGGTCGTAGGTATTTAAATATGCCGAGTTGTGCAGTAGGTAGGTAAGTGCTTTTTTTAGGTAAATGTCAGCAGTTTTTAGTAACAGATTTCTATTCAAAATATGTGAAAAAAATAAAACCTACCCTGCAACACTGGAAACCAGTTAACACCTAATAAAAACCATAAACACTTTTAACACTTTTTTATACAATGACAGGAACAAAATTTTTCTAAACATTGTTCTCTAACGGACGTACTCACTTGTGTAACGAATGAATGCAACCCTACGGAACATGGGTGTTCGCGATGGGCTATAAAAAGTTAAGTAAAACAATAATCAGTCGAGCGCCCCTTTAGCCCTTCGCCCCCACTCACCAACCGTGAACATTAATACACCCACTATGCATAACGCATACGCTTTTTATATTCCAACAAAAAAGGTTTTATTAAAGCTACAACGCTACGAATTAGGTCGTATTAAACAATGAGTTTGCAAATAAAATATTTTTGTCGATGGTTTTCATGTAGTATGAGTAGGTGCTGTTGGCACTAATTAAATTACGTTAAACTAAGGTATTGTATTACCGACCTTCTTATTGCCTTTAGTCATCGACTAAACTAAATTTTAAATTATAAAAGCTCAACTTAATGAACTTATATGTATAGCAAAAAGTGGGATCCTGTATTAGACCTATATTCATCTCGCATTATTTTGTTAGCTGTAGAATACACGATCTTTGGCTTATGTAGAGACTTGAGTTCAACACAGAAAACTTGTAGGATATGATGGAAACTTATTTAAGTTAATATGATATATTACAACACATGATTTAATATAGTATCAGATACCTAATATTAAATCATCGTGAGGAAACTTTCATTTCAAATAGATTGTAATAAATTAAAAGACTCACAAAGTTCGCCAACTAAACTAGACCAGACTGAACTATCACCAAAGAAAATAAATATTAGTACGACCCCCTCACACTGTACCGTGTCCGATAATTATTTAATTATTAGTTAACCTAATTTATAACCCTTATCATATAAATTAATAAAGTGTCTTTGTTAGCGCGGCTTTCAGTAGCATTCGCTATGCCAATAATGAATTATTTATTAACAATATCAAATGCAGTTGCCTTTTGCAATGCCACGAGTTAAATTATCGATATCATAAAACATTACGACCATTTATAACTAATATTTGTTTGTAGTCATGTGGCATTTAGTCATTTGTCATTTTGCTAAGTTGGTGGGTCAGAATTGGGCTACTTGTAAGCAGTATAATATAATGTCATACAGTTACACAGATTACAATACACTTATAACGACGAAAATATAACTCCAATGAGATGTGGTTGATATCCCATAGCTCGCATTAATGTATTAATAACCAAAAAATTGTTTATCTTCGATAACAAATATCGTATTTGTTATCGAAGAGAAACCTACTGCTAATAATAACGTCGGTACTTAATACTTCACCCGAAACATTGTACGAATCTGAGATAGTACGTGGAGGTACCTACTGTAATGTACGCTGATCACAAGGGTGTGACAGCAAACATCCTAATTGTCAACGTTCGTAACAAGGACGAATGTAATTTGAACTATTTCGTCCATGTCACAGCGTTGACGACTTGGATATTTGCTGAAGAATCGAAGAGCGGAGTATGCATCCTACGCTAGTTCACAATTTCACGGTTAATCGAATTAGAACGTGTCTTCCACGTTTCTTCAATGGCGTCATAGTGACGTCATAGCGTCGTCGTCCTAACATGTACGTCAGAGACCGACCTTTCAAAATCGTGAAAAATGACGTCATACTAACTGAGTTATCAAATTCATTTTCTTTACTTTTTTTGTACTGTGAGTAACGCGGGATTTCTTATGTATGAATAATGTGTTAGACATTGAGTAGTCTCAAGGGTGTGCGAAATTACTACAGTGAGACACCGCATTGCAGGCAATCTCGTTAAATGTATAGCTTTTTGGAATTGTAGGTATAAGTTATATATAAATGATATTGATAATAATTTCTGCGATCCTACAGGCCTGCCAAGTGCAGAAAGTATTTGTTAATATTTGCCAAGATGTTCATTCTAAGGTAACGAATAACCGTTAACATTTTAATTACCATCAATGATATTTACTATAAAGAATATCATTGAATTACCATCTAAGCAATTAACATGTAAACTTTTAAGTGGGTAAATAAACATAAATTTATGCAAAGTCCGACAAGAACTGTATTGAACGTCTACGGAAATCCCTTAAATTTTTTAAGATAATAATCATTCTTGCAGCAGAAAAGTTAGCATCTATAAACCCCTACAACACCGTTGTTAAGTACAAAAGTGTTCTACAATGCATATGTAAATATATCATAGCTTTCGATAAATTCGCTGGATACGTTTTCTTGCAACATGAGAAAAAGTGTTCATTATACATATTATCGGTACTAAGTAGTTAATACTTAAGTGATTAAATTAAAAACTGTTGAGTGTTGTAGGCGCATCGATAGCAACTAAGAGTGCACTTAAACTCATTATCCATAAGCTATTCATGCAGTCGGCATTCAAACGGGGATCTATTAGTATTTTAATACACACGGCCGTCGCATAGAGGCACTGACTTTAATAGGAAATACAACACCTACTTACTAGTTAAAATACTTTGTTGAACAAATATCTGGAAGTTATCACAGAGGACTGCAACAATAAAGTATAACTGAGTCACAACTATATTACAATTCAATTTTCAAAACAAAATTGAAGAAAAAATCGGCCAAGTGCGAGTCGGACTCGCGCACTAAGGGTTCCGTACCATTATCTATAAAAACGGCAAAAAAAATCACGTTTGTTGTATGGGAGCCCCCTTAAATAATTATTTTATTCTGTTTTATAGTATTTGCTGTTATAGCGGCAACAGAAAATTAATTAATTTCATCTGTGAAAATTTCAACTCTCTAACTATCACGGTTCATGAGATACAGCCTGGTGACAGACGGATGGATGGACAGCGAAGTCTCAGTAATAGGGTTCCCGTTATATCCTTTGGGTACGGAACCCTAAAAAATGTCTTTGCTTACGCTTACTAGAAATAAATCCGAAATTTTTACATAGGTTTACTTAAATCTCAACGGGATTAAGAGCCTTCAAAGGGAATGAGAAACCATATAGACATACTCGTAATATATTTACTGCCAAAAGAAAATAATACAAATATTGAATACCTACTCACAATCATTACGGATACCTTTGTCCTTTAAACCTTAGCGTGGGTGTATTCAAATAGAGGAAATATTAAATTTTTACACGGGTATTATATTTATATACAATTTTATATTTTTTACGTAGCCGACATACTTACGGACGAAACAAATTGACATTCCGGACACAAATCTATAGGGCTCAGACAGATACCTAATCCGCAGGTATGGATACGCCGTAATTCCTGCCTGTAGCTGAAATTGAATACGTGACCCTAATAATCTTAGTAACGAACTAAGTAACGACATTATTTTACTCAGTAGAAGTATGTTTATATCGATTTATAACTATTCGGTCAATGTGGGACTATTATTTTGATGTGTTTTCTGAAAATCTAATTACAAGTAGCTGGTATAATTATAATTGTTTATCTGTTAATATTTCCGTATTCGAAAAATGTTGCCCTGCAGAAAAAAGGAAAAATGTACTAATAAAGTTTATATACCTTATTTACCTATATTGTTTAATGAAATCGTAATTTAATGTATTGTGTGGTTACTGCACTGTGTGGTTGCAGGTTCGATTCATGTCAGTAGTAACTTTTAGAAATTCCATTTTCTAAATTTGCTCTGGTTTGATATCATCCCAGTCCACTGTATGATACTAACAGAACAAGCTTTGCTAAATCTGAGATCAAACATTATATTATGTATGGGAACATACAGATACCTCATGTCTTGTTGGCGATCTTAAGCTCCGCCCCGCGTCAGGATTTTTCCAATAACAAAACATTAAGTTTTATTAGTGGCTAATAATTCTGCCGCGCGACTTTTGACGCCCCAGTGTGGGGGGGTTTATATGTTTTTTTAAAAATAAAATATTTATCATCGATGTTTTTGTTCCAGGTAAGCCGGCCTGCAGATGCAGTTTGTGTGACAGAACGCCTCGTATATCATCGTACGGTAAGTTTCACAATCGCATTTTGCCTTGACCTTTCTGACATTCGTTCGTTACCAGTCGCGAATTACACAATTCGCATAATTTATGTTCTTGTGTGTGAAACACGCTCGATTTAGACCCTGAAAAAAAGGTTTGTTTCATAATGTACCTAACTACTTTATCTTATTTTTTCTCTTGTTGCAACTTTGCATAGAATACATACATAGAAAAATATGCTTTTAACTACAGGGTATATTCTGATATAAGATTTTAGGTACATATAACGGTAGCTAATATGTGAATGGATAGTAAGCGCAAACTAAACCTAACTATCATAGTTTCTGAGTTACTGACTTTTCAATAATTGTCGCAGTTATCGCGTTTTAACTGTAGGGCATACCCATAACCCTATTTAACAGTGTAAACTACATCTATAAGGGTGGCTGCTAATATTCACCAAACAGATCTTGAAAATTTCGCATGGGACTCAAGAATTACAAGTTTCAAAAATTCCAATACCAAAATGAACTCTGTGTACATACAAACTGAATATCTGTGATGAAGGCCGCGCGATGACATATCGATAAAGATTGAGCTTTTTCTATGAATTAATACAGTTCGTTTTCGTATTGACAAAAAAGAAGGGGGGCTTACTAATTAACTAACACTCATCCACGTCCTTCAATCCCAGCGGAGTATTATTAGGTTATAAATATAATCGCATTTCAGCCTTTGTCCAATTGAATCCTCGGTGCAGTAATCAAGTGGGTAGGAGAGTGGGTCACCGGGTCGTTCCGAGCCGGCGCGCGCCCGCCCGCATCGTCCCACAGTTCCCATGTTCCATTATTCACTAATGTATACCAGTATCCCGCAGATAAAAACTACCAATATACAACCCCTATGTTTACACCATAGAGTAAACGGAGAAGCCCTATCGACACCACCCTGCGGCAAATTTGTTGACGTTTATCTGACATCCGCCATTGTAGTTGCCGGATCAAGTAAGTCAAACAATATAAGCTAGCTGCGTATTTATTAAAGTTTTACAGTAAAAAAATGGCATTAAAAGGCTATAAAACGTATTTATAGTTACCGGATCAAGTAAGCACCTATGCTTACTTGATCCGGTAACTATAAAGGCGGATATCAGATAAACTTCAAAAAGTTTGCCACTGGGCTGGGCCATACGCAGGGCAAAGTCGATATGGCTTCTCTGTTTACTCCATGGTTTACACGGACGTTAAAAGAGGGCCTGTGTTTTGTTTCACATGCTCGTAAAGTTTTGTCATTTTGAATAGGGTGATATGTTAATTTCCGAAGAGTCATACTATTTATTAGTTTTGTCTCGTTGATGACAAAGATAGAGATATCTAACTAACATCATTAAAATAATTCATAATTTCATGATTTGATTTGACTAGGATCGCCCCCAGTCAATTGTATGGTTCTCATAGTACAAGCTTTAGGCAGGCAGGAATCATATTTATTCATTTAAGTATATCTATAGTATATAGTATATCTATAGTATATCTTTGGAATATCAACGGTGCTTGAAGTACATTTACACACACTTGTATGTATACGACTTTACACGTAATTATTATACATTGACCTCTAATTTTTCTATAGCTAATGATACTGACAGAATAATTACAATAGAATTTACGGTACCCTTTCGTATTTCAATTATTATTTAAACCATGACCGATTGCATTTTCGACCTTCGGTACCAACGAGTAGGTATCGAGTTCCCAGCGTTTCAATACACCGCTTCGCATTTAACAACGTCATTTAATTCGAACCCAATAATCCCTCTGGCTAATTGCTCGGTTAAGTGTTGTCGGCAATTCAATACGTTATACGCTTCGGCTCTGGTTCAATCTCAATTTTTAAAAATAAATCACGTTATTTTTTTAAATATACATTATCACGCTTGTATTCCCCAAAGGGGTAGGCAGAGGTGCACTGCAGTGAGCCCACACTTCACATTGTATTTTGGTCTCAATGTATTAGGGGGCGAGCCTATTGCCATTATACCGGGCACATTCCCCTTCAATACGAGGGAGATTTGGGCCATAGTTCACCACACTGGCCCAGTGCAGGTTGGTGAACTTCGCACGCCTTTCTATAGACGTGCAGGTTTCCTCACGATGTTTTCCTTCAACTTTATAATTTTTTTAATTACTTCACTTTATAACCCCGAGTTGCCATTGGCTATAAGAAACGGGCAATGTGAGAACAATAGCGCTATTTTTGTAAATTCAAGCAATAAATTATAGGGGGTATTTGCATATTATTGAAGAGGATTAAGGCCTTTTTTCTGATTATTTATATATTACCTACATTTACGAAAAAAACTTGAGAATAAATAAACTGGTAACATTGTCTTTGCCCGCGCAGCCCTCACCACACCAAGAGGAAGTACGCACCGGTTGCGTCCCTCTGTAAACTTGACCCTGTGTTTTCGTGTTAAAACAACTGTTGAATAATACGGGTAGCATCAGAAGTCCGAAATAATATTTTTCGGTACCTGATACGTAGAAGGTCAGTTGATTAAGTTGCATATTTAGAGTTAAATATTTGGCATACCTTTTGTTTTGCAGCCTTCATTTCATACGGCCTATAAAACAGTGTTCTCTGCATTTACGAGCAGCGATCATAAGGTAATATTCAATAAACAGTGATAATTATTATCGCTCTCGGGACATAATCGTTACAAAACATGATATTATTATTATTATTTTAATAATACAAGCTTTATATTAACTTGCAATATATGGCCGGGTGGATTCTTGCAACTAAATTTTAAATCAGTTATCTTTAACCGATTGAGCTGAAATTTGGTTTACACGCTTATTTTGGATGACAATGCATGCTTAGCTATGGTACGTCATTCTAATTATAATATGGCGGATCATCCAAGATGGCGGAATAGTTATTTTTTCTGTAGGTACTACCACAGTATGGGTATCAAATGAAAGGGCTTGCTGAGGAGAACACGAAAACTAAGTGCAATTAAATAAAAGCTTGTTCTTAAAAAGTTTTTTTACCATTTTTTTTTACATTTAATTGAGTTCTCACGAACGTATATCGGATTTCTGAAACACCCTGTCGGATCAGTTCCTTACGTGTAATTAGTAATATCTGTTGTAAGCCCGCATTGTACATAAATAACTTAAATATTGATCATGCCGCGCCGCGTTAGTCCTCCATACTCTATCACTCAATGTATTATTTTAAATACGATAATTATAGCGATGTTATCGGTGTCACAGGCACACGCGATCTCGATTGATATTCGATATAATTAGCCATAGGGAATCAGCGTAGCGGTCGAGCGTAGCGGTAGAGCGTAACCTTTCTATTTTATGTTTTGAATACAATGTACGTAAACACACCCATTTTGGACGTTTATCGTTCATCGGTCTACATAAACCGTCTATTTCGAGTCGCGTTGGTATGGGTAATATTCATAAAAAGCCTCGCCAACTAGACACGATGATCTAGAATGTAGGCACTTAAATTTGCCAGTCAATATATTAGGTTAATTAGATATTCTTTTCTTTATAAATATATAGTATAGAGTTTCACTTTGTACACACGGGCAGAGTTAAATTTGTTAAAAATAGTGATTGAGGTTACAGCTCTATATTTAAACTTACTACGGTGGCACTTAACGTTATATTTTTGTGATATATATATCTTATTTTGTACTATTACTTTTCTCAATGAATCTTTTTAATATAAAAATAAAACAAACATTCAACTGCGTTCATTGATTTAACATGTAAGTGATGTTTACTAATGAGTAATGCAATGATAATGTAATTGTAATGACAAAGGTACATAAATGCCCCGTAATTAGGACTTCTAGGTACTTTTTGCGTGAGGTTGGTGAACGGATAATCAAAGCTTAGTTTCCGTAGATTATCTATATCTCTAATCTTAAATTAATTTTAAGTTATTTGCTTACTTTCAACGTTAGCTCTACCAAACTAAGTTTAACTTTAAGTTAATGCGCACTGCTTTAATTACTTCCTTATATTTTGTCAGATGTGATCTCATAGTTTGTTATCTCAACTCGGTTTATCAATATCCGTACTCGTACAGATAATGCAAATAATGTACCTATGCGTTATGTAAATCGCGCTAATTTTTACGAAGGCCGCGACAAGACCTCGCAAAAAGCAGATTCGACCTCGCGCGTTTATCATTGTCGTGATATCTTGATATGCGTACTAACTGCCTTCTGATAGCCTTTACTTCTGCGGTTTCCTGCTGCCCTGGTTGCACGCGTTCAATACATAAAGATTAAAAAGTTAATTTCTATTTTTATTCACAATTATTTTTTGTTCGCTAAGTTGTTTTTTTTTTGTCTCGCGGCATGTGGAAAAAGCTGAACGCTAGTAAGTTTTTATTTATGTTATCCTGAAATGTCGTTAGTTCATCAGTTGCAATCATACATTCGTTGGTTCAATCAATCAGTTTTATCAATCAGCTTTTAAATTTGTGTTCACAAATCACCAATAAAGTACCATTATAATGTTAACTGAACTTTTCTGATTATTAGTGTTTTTTTAATTAATTCTGAATCGTAATAAATTTCCTGTACTAGAGATCCGCATCGAACGTTAATGATTAATTAATTCAAACCGTAAAACTCCGCTGATTAAGGGGAAATGTGGAATAAAAATAATAATGATTATGTATTCAGACTTGTTTAATGAAAATAAATACGTCATAACGTCGCAGTTCACAGTATGCGATTATAACTCGTATTAGGTACGTGAATCAATTAACCATAGGTATACCTATTTATATAAAAGTCAAAGTCTAATCATTTATTTCGTAAACAGATTGTCAAGTTTACATTTTGTTATCCTTATAAAATATGCAACTACCGGATTGAAGCGCGACCTCGGCTGAAAAGATCCTCAAGAAACTCCACCCAAGAAACTCAGTGGAGTTTCTTGAGGATCTTCTCAGTCGAGGTCGACTGGCTTATCATTTTTTTAATGTATTATTTATATACATAAGTATCTGCCTACCTGATTAGTATTTAATAATAAAACAAGTACCTACTACATCATTCAAATGCTGGAAGCCTGCGTAAGTTGATTAATTAAAAATACTTTAGTAAAAAATAATAACGGCAATGCATTTATACTGACGGAACATTAAGCGTCTCCTTCACTCGCATAGAAAACGGTAGAGATGGAACATAATTAGCAGTCTCGCATTCAACCTATTAACTGAACTCATCATGAACTCATGAATCAAATGGCGAGGTAACACCTAGTTAAACGCTTTGCGGTTTTGTTAGGTTTGTCATATTCAATACGACCGGGCCTGAAATACTGCAATATACTAATATACCTATAAACTTAGTTTGAGTCAATTCTAATACAAAACATTTAATTCTCTTTCTGTTATTACAACATAATTTTATCACTGTATTTAAAGTAATAATCGTTGAATCTATTTAACGAATATCAAAGAAACATCACCAAATGCCCGTAACTGAATAAATAATATAAAACTTTATGTTATTGTGTTTTGGGTTTCCGAATTGGTTTTATTTATTATTTATGTTACACCGAACATTAAATTGCAAAACAAATCATTAATTCTTAAAAGCATACTCACAAAAACACCGCCACATAACACCGTAGAAACTTTAGGCAGGCATACACATATGTTTACAACATTTCTTAAGAAGTTATATTGACCATAAAATATCTTAAAATATAAAGCAATGGCAACAGAATGTCCACTTCTATGTTTTGTAACGTTTATATTATGGTTTCGTAAACGCTATAACATAGATAGAGTTCACTTCATAGTTCGGTTAAAAATAATTGAAATACTATGTGCTAAGATAAAAATGACAGAATTCAGACTTAAAAATTATGTTCTTAAAAATATTTATTGCATTACAAAATAGTGCTAATTACAGGAAATACATACTTGTATAGAGTTGCGATAATATTGTATCCACGTTTATATGAGGATAAGTAATGTAAAAAATAAATAAAAAGTGTGCAAAAAGAAGGAAGGACTTTTCGGAATGGAGAATTAAAAATATTATTTATATATATTAATATGCACTTACTTTAAGATAGGAGTATATTAATAATGGATCCTCGCGATCCTCGCGTATTTATGGCAAGTTACAAAGCACTTTCATTCTGGCAAAATTAATTTACAAATTGTAAATCGTTGAAAATTACTAAGTAAACATCTTGTTCTTTTATATTCCATCGGAACCTGTTTAGGTTCCAACTTAACCAGGTTCCGATGGAGTATGGAACCTAACCAGGTTCCGATGGAATATAAAAGAACAAGATTTGACTTATCTTGAATTGTTATTGAAACAGAAATATTTGACTAGGTAGGTACCTCATTATAATTGGTTGTAGGCATCAACTTGAAACTAGTAAAGCGACATTACAACAGTGATTCCCGTCTCACAATATATAAAAAACGTTATTTTTTTATAGCACTAGTAAAGTGTTTCGTCGCGATTTACTATCATAAATTCAAAACGATAATTCCCAATGAAGTCGCTGCGGGCTCGTTTAACAGAATGGCAAATAAAACACGACTCGAATCCAACTATCAATAATAACTGTGTTGTTTAAAATTCGTCGCCCGTCAGGGATTTGGCACTTGGACGCGAGTTTCGAATTCATAATACTTTTTATAGCCACCATCTTGATTTGCTTGAATTTGACGTATTGGTTTTCTACGTAGCCCGGTTTTTAGTGCTGATACGTTTTAGGATGATAGGATCTATCGATTATCGCCAGTATAGACAAATTGAACCTTATTTACGTCCCTGGATAGAGGTGTGGTGTACTATCCATTATGATTATGACATCTCACTGTCGGCTAGATGCTTTTGGACTACATTCACTTCGCACTCAACTCTATTTCTCTTTAGTTCGGGTGAACTTATACTGACAGTTATATAAGAGTCCTCCTAATAACTGATGCAGGTAATTTTATTAATAAACTTATTTTAATTATTATATTTTTTTTTTATAAAAATTGATAATTCGAAGTTAAAGTATCACAATAAAGAAATAATAAAACTAACTCATCTAATAAACGGATTAAAATTAGTTTAATTTATCTCAAAGTCCTCTTATCATGGAAAACAACTTCATATTCAAAACTTTTAATTAGGAAGTCCAAGAAACAAGCAGGCTAAATAACATACCTACATTACCTGCCCAGTGATTAGCGTAATCATAGATAGGTTACTCGCGATTAATAACTAAAGTTGTTTGCTCGGTCGGTTTTACCCACAGGAATTCTGTAGATGCTTACTCGCATGTTGGTTACAAAACCAACATGCGAGTTTCCTTGATTTGAATCATTTATTGCGATCTTTTGTTCGTCGTAATTTAATGCTAAATCGGTTAATTATTGTACTAACAATACTAAGAAAAATAATTTAAGTAGCTACCATCAAATAAGATCGATCACTTTATATTGGAAATCTTTATCTAAACTATTTGTTTCTTGACACATACTCTTTATCTTTGAACTGTGAACTAAGTTGTAAAGTGAAGAGTTGCGCCATGGATTACGTAAACAGGTGAAAACGTCATACCGTGACGCGTATACATCAAGTACACGTAAACGCTGTAAGTAATCAATTACCTACTGCTTTTCTTCCAAAGCCTTTTCATGTCTCTCTATTATTTCGGCTCGGCTTGCATTCTGATTATCAATATTCAAATAGAATGGTATTGCCATCCGAAATCTGCAATTGAACTGTTAGAACTACTCGTTATTTAGATTTTTGCCATACCAGTGATTTATTTCGAGGCTTTCTACTGCTCTTAACCTATCTAGTTACATTAAGTTACCTACTGTTTGAAAATAAAACATACCGTTTGGAAGCCTATTGCCGTTCGTTTTTTAATGATCTCCTATAAAAATCAACAAAAAAAGCATTGGTAAAGATAACTCTACGATAACATTAACACTTAAAAGCTCTACAAACGGCTTTCTTAGAAAGATATCTAAAATTATCTCTCATTGTCAAGAAACGTCTACAGTTCGTTTATAGTAAATATATTATTAAACCTGTTGTACAAAACTCATGTATAAATCAATATGTATTCATCTATATCTAAGTAAGTCGCGGAAGAAAGGGTTCGTCACATATAATTTACACAATATATTATGACGGTTTCATTTACATGATCGAAGTGACAGTAAAAATGTGAGCCTTAGTGAAATTTTCAATAAATATTCATCCACAAAAAAAATGGCGACGAACATTTTTTTTGTAATGTTCATTAATAGCAATTCAATAATAGCAGTGGTAGCCGAGTCGTCGAACGCACGCCTTGCAATTAAAGTGTGCAGGTCCAAACCTTGGCTCGCACCTCTGGGTTTAGATATGTGCGAATCTCATTTTCATCCAAGATTATCACTTGCTATGAAACGGTGAAGGAAAACATCGTGAGGAAACCTGCACGTCTGAGGGAACTTGACTAGTTTGCGATAGATTTGTGAAGTCTGCCAACCCGCGCCGGGCCAGCTTGTTGAACTATGGCCTGAATCCCCCTTGCATTGAGGGGAGGCCAGTGCCCAGCAGTGGGACGTTGGGCTGTAGTAGTAGTAGTTCATTTATCGATTTTATTATTGATTTATAATTATTTGACACTGGCAGGTTACTGCTAATTGCGAGAGTAGCACAATTTTTTAAAATATCCTATTTTTTGTTTTGTTTCTATCGCAAATTGGCATTAATTATACAAGTTACAAGATAGGCCAGAAGTTTAAGATTCGCCATGTCGGTATCTATTTATTGTATCGTTCAACGATGATGTCTCATTGGGAGGCAAGGCCAATGCGTGTTCATGCAAATGACAGTCGCTTTGTGTAAACATATCGTGTTGTGGACCAGTATTTTAGTGCGGATTATGTATTGCTGAACGGCATACTCATAAAAGTGAAATTCAATTGAACCGACGACGCTACGTTAAGGCATATATTATGAAAACATTTAAATGCTAAGATGCTAACCGGTTCCAACCGGTTTGGAATAAATCTAGTAGGTAATTTTATCAAAATGTTATTTTTATGAACAGTAGAGAAGTGTGATTATTTTGTTTCTGATTTCATTGAATGCGTCAATGCTTAAGGCCGGCATAACATTAAAGTTATCAGCTAAATTCAGCTAGTTACTTACCTACTTACGCACTTGTCATTTTATTTGTCGCAATAAAAATGTTCGTAGTCTGAACACGCACTATAAAATAACAGAGTACTTTAATAAAGACATGTATAGGTAAGACCGAGAGTATGACTATGGAAATCAGTCTCATAAATTAACTTCTAGTACCACTATGCCTCTTACTAGATAAGTACGTAAAATAACAAAATTTCAAACATTTATCAGCTTAGATACATATACACCAAAACCAAGAATATAAAGGCAGTACCTAGGCAGATAATTAGTATACATATTTTATTACCATAAGTTGTTGAATGATGTTATTTAAACGGTACAAAAAATCTACAGTATCTTAACAATATGCAAATAAACCACAGTTTACACTTGCATGCAAATTGCAAAAGCACGCAATAATTTGGCATTCATTAAAAGATTCGGGCAGACTGTTTATTCAAGTGTGTGTATGTAACACTGGCCTTGAAATTGCGAATATCGCGCTCGACTCTATGTTCCGTATTGCTAACTAATAGGCGATTTAGTTTTTTTTTATTTTAATATTTAAAAGTTATTCTATAATGATTATTACCACTTGCTGAATGGTGTAGGAAAAACATTGTGGGGAAACCTGCACGTATATAGACACTCGTGTGAAGTTCACCAACCCGCATTGGTCCTTCGGCCCGAATCTTCCTCGTATTGAGAGGAATGTGTCCAGTATATGGGTAATAGGCTCGCCATATTACAATGGAACCAAAATACAACGTCGAGGTGTCTAACTACCCCTTCAGAAAATAAAGGTGTGACTAAGTATTTCTTAATAGACTATTTATTCCTACAGTTACTCACTTTGTATCTAATTCTTCTCTTATATCTTATATCTAATTCTTCTTCTCATCATGAAAAATTTTCGATACGATTATCTACTATTACCGGGCGTTTTGAAGTAGGTCATTTCAACCTATCTGCTATGAAAATAAAACCCTAATAAGGTTTCACACACATATTATTTGGCTAAAACGGCTATCAGTATTATAGTCCATATTGCCTCTCGAGACAGAAGGTAGACAGTACCGAACTGGCTCATGGCGGCCTCTTTTAGTGATCACTGTCGGTTCGATAGGGTTGAGGCTAAGCAAACACATAATATTGCCTCTTAAAACCCTACATGTCGGTTTAATCAAGCTCATTTTGTTAAAACGCCCATAGTTATACCGACAAAATTGGCAATAAGCCCAATTATAAATAGAAAAAAAAAACCAGTCATATCGTTAACTACATTTTTTTCTCACGGGTGGGCAAAGGGTCCAATCACTCAATTTTACTTCTTATATCCGCAATATTATATGAGTTATATTGGTTTGTACTAATTCTAAAGCTGTGTACTATAATAATTATCATGAAGCCTAGATAGAAATGGAAGCCCTGTGACCCTATGTGTATAGGATTTAGAGCAAGGCGTCGCGACTAGCGCCCCATGCTGCCAGTCGCGACTGCTAAGGCGTGATACACACAGAGACGACACATGGGCGTTGCCGAGGCATGTCGCAAACGAGGCGTGGTCAAAACACACACACAGCAAAAAGTTCGATAAAATAAGAATTAGTAGTGATGTGTTGTTATTGAGACTTGGCCCGCTACTAACTCCACTAACCCATTTAATCTTTAACAAATTACGACACAAAATTTCGATACGCCCGCCTCCTTTTCATATGCCACCGCCTCTTAATAATAATATAATAATACTCGCAAAAAAATATGAAACTAAATAATTTTACATGTGCCTCTTCCCCGCGCTACTCTCCGTCTCGACCTAGTATATTAAAATGGATGAACAAAGCACAATTATTCGTGCCACGGCCTCGTTGGTTAAACGAATCCGGAGACGTGTGTGCATCGAACCTAATGCTGTTGACATACCCATTTTCGATCGGGTCCTAGAACATCGGCACACTTCCATTTTTGCCGATTATATTTAGACCGGGCGTAGACCTGATTTTGTTTCGAAAGGCACAAACATTAAATATTCAAATCCTCCTTTTTCACTGGATTGTTAGATCTGGAATTGCTTCTTTTATTGCACTATTTTATTAGTAGGTACCTACGTAGAGGATTTCTCGATTACATTCTTGTGTTACAACGTAGAAAAAGTATGTTTAAAATGTATGAATGTCTTGCTTTGCTCCTACGTACTTAGGTAGTAAGTGCTTGCATTAAATAAAATAAGAAAATACCTATAAGCTACGCTAAAAGTGATTATTCTTCTACTAAGTGGTTTCCGCGCTATACGCATCCTGACAATTAAAAGATACCTGTTTTTCGTACGACCCGACTTTTTCCTTTCATGTAATTCCTTTAATGAAGTGAATAACCTCCACAGTGCTTTGACTTTCTTACCATGTTTTAAACAATTAAACCATTTCATATTAGTAATAAAGAGAGTTGTCTGTATCTACTACTTTTTCCTGTCCGTATAAAGGCAATTGCAGTCGGTGTCTATAGTTATAAAACGATTAACGATACCGTGTTTACTGAACGATAATAACTCTCGATGAATCGGTTCGTGCATCGAAGGGGGACAACCCTACTCGTCCAAGGTCGCAGGGGTGAACCTCTCTACACGGCTACATACAACATCTAAAGCTGAACTCGACGCTGCTGCTAAACTAATTTGAATGTTATTACAAGAACATAAGATACAATAATTTCGACCGAGCACACCCAACAGTGATTTATTTTACTTCTGTACACCCGCAGTTTACGATGCACGACCCTTTATATTTTTGAATAAATAAACCTCTCTGAATAAATAAACGTTTTAGTGTAATTTACAAGAGAATTTGTAGAGTTTTTCGGTTTTATTGTTTTGAAAAACAGTTTCCTTTTTCGGTTTATTGATCCTTCTAATATAGGTATATTGTGCGGTATGTAAAACCAGCTTTGTAATTATTTGTAATAATGGGAATAAAACAATAATAACTCCAATTAAGTGTTGATTCATTGCTATATGAGTAATGACTGCTTAAGCAATTATTTAGTATTGAGAGAATTGGTGCAATAAATCTAAATAATGTGTAATGACCATTATCTATCTATACAAATAAATAAAATTGGAGTGTGTGTTTGTAATATCAAAATAACACTTTTTTACCAAATGCGTATGAAAGTATATACGATACCTATAACGAAAACGCAATTTTAAATTTTTTTGTCTGTCTGTCTGTTTGTTTGAGGTAAACTTCTAAACGGCTGAACCGATTTCAATGGAACTTTCACTGACAAATAGCTGACGTTCCAAGGCGTAACTTAGGCTACTTTAATTTTAGAAAAAGCATTAGGGTTCCGCGGGAAAAACATAATACCCATATTTCCGGTTAATCTCCCTAAAGTCCACGCGGGCGAAGTCGCGGGCACTGCTAGTCAAAAATATATTTACTGTAAACTGTAAAAAAGTTCTAATTTCAAAACAAGAACACTGCGACTAGGATCTTATGAATGATTTTAGTAAGCCATCTATTAATTTATAATAAATTATAGTAAGTTTGTAGTAATGCTAGCTGTCATCTGTTGACAGATGACAGTTGGACATGTGACACATGGTTTGTGAACCCCTCTTAGAGAATTTGGATTAAGAAGACACAAACGTGTTATGTTAGCTGAATATTAATTAAAAGTAAAGATGTACACGGAAACCTAATAAATAACAGTGATTTAATAAATACAGTGACTTTAATAATATACCTACATATATATATAACATACTATATGGCGCAGTCGGTAGGTTACAGGTTAACCCTTACAGTAACGCCGTCGCTGTTATAATCAACGCGTTCATTAAAATCCGTATCGCATTGTATTGAATATATTTTGGTTACGTGTATGATTGCATAAACTTAACTTTGAAATATATTTAACACGATTGGCTTAATGCAAAAAGCAAGTGCCGATAACAAAAAAAAATCCGGCAACTCGACATAGGGCCTAGTTAAGACTCCTTTTGTAGTTTCGGAGCTCGGAGCTCGAGCCAAATTGAAATATGTAGTTGTCAAGTAGGTAGATGCAAAGCTATGATGCGTACGTTTCGTTTCACAGAATGATTTTTATTAGCATTTTCTGCGAAACACGATTATCGGAATTGTTTTTACTGTTGGAACTATTTGTAAATATGACATCTGGATGCCGATTCGATAACAATTTTGTAACTTTGAAGGAATACTATATACTCTAGGTATGTATATGAAATGTACCTATTGTATAAGGAAACTCTTACAATAAATGTTTCTTTCATTTAATTTAGAACTGTGAAATTGCGTCTGCACTCTGCATATTAGTTTCGGTTAAATTAGTTTTGTAGAATAATTTATTGAGTATTTTACATTATAATTGAATAGGTACTTATTTACTTAGCGTGATATAAGCAATTGCATTTGGAATTTATATTTACGTGTCTTGAATATAAGGCCTCCCGTACACTGGGGCGTTAATCTTCGCGCGTCAAATTCTATGCCAAAGTAAAACGAACTGTATTGACGCTTAGAAAAGTTCAATCTACAACGAAATGACACTGACAGCGCGAGCGAATTATGACGCGTGGGGCGGGCTTATACGACAGAAATTTAATCTTTATGTATATCCACACAGAGTTCGTTTTGGTACCTATTGGTAAACGTTTTGACGCACGAGTGTTGACGCCCCAGTGTGCGATGGGCTTAATTGGGTGTCTAATTAAAAATATATTTTATATTAACATTTCTTTATATTTAAATTAAATTTGTTAATAATTTATTTAAGTACACAAAATATAATAAGTAAATACTTACAACAAAACAAGAGCATTAAGTACTTACATTTCAAAGTTATTTTTTTATTTTTGTGTTATAGCGTTCTATATATATTTCGCGCGGCGATAACGAATTATTATTACCTACGTTATAATATTCGTTCATTTTTGAACGCGACCTATTGAGCGAATGTCTTTCGCTGCGTAAGTGCGAACGACACGAATGTTTTGTCCAGTTCTTTTTTCCCGCCCATTGACAGGCACCTACACGTGGCTAGTAATCTGGCCGCGAGTCAACTGATGTATTAATAGTTCAGCCTACGAAGTTTATTTGACTCGATCAGAGACACGTGCTAGTTTTGTCTCCGATCGAAAAGTATTAAACACCTATTATAAATTAAACATTGACGCGACGCGAGGGTAACGCACGCGAGAATGACAAAAAAAAATCGTGTAATAAAAGAACGATTAGGGTGATGCCAGACTAGGTTAGACACGCAAACTGGCGCGTTTACAGCGACCTAAAAAAATGGACTAGAAGTGTCCCATCTAACAAACCCAAATACTATCTACTATTTGGGTTATAACAAAATACAGATTACAGCTGAGCAAACCATTTTCGATTCTTTCTCAGTAAATGGGTGATGAAGGTGAAAAAGATGGCTAATGAATACATCTCCGTTGCAAAGGAAAACATTTCATTTTCTTTATAGGACACCAAGCGATAATTTTGTAATTTTCCTTGCTAAAACTGTCAGCCTGCCTAGTTTTCTGTAACTATGTCAAATTTGACACTGATTTAAAACCATACATTTGAAAAATAAAGGTACTGAAAATTCGTTGTTCCGCACGCTGTTTTGCACCGGTATGGCGCCGCCATTAGAAGCGTCGTGTCTAACCAATCTCGAGGGCGGTGACCTCGCGAATCCGCGTACCTACAGACTTTTTGCTATTCCACGTTTGGTTACATGCTCGTGCGTCAACCGTGTAAGTTTTTACAATGAACCCGTGTAATGTGCGCTTTATCGTAAAAAAAAAGTATTCAATTTCCATTGTGATGGGACGGTTATAGTGTTTGTAAATAAGGTAACATTCCTTTTTTGAAACTGCTTTACTCTTTGAGCTAAAGGCAAGCCAGTCTCAAGTTAATAAATATGTAAGGACTTGGTAAGTATATATTTATTGAAAATGTTAACAGCCAACCTCTATGGTTTGATAAAGTAGATGTCATAAATATTTCAATAATTTTTAAATTGCATCATTTCGTAAAATAAAGAAGCCTTGACCATAAAGTACCTTCGTGTTACCAAGAAATTTATATATTTATTTCTCCATAGGATGAGTAGAGATACTATTATTATTATTTATTGACGATTCATAATTACCTGTATTGGATTACATGAAAAAAGAATATTCTGATTGCTTTAATATTGTATGCCAAAACGATACATCTTAAAACTTCGAGATTCAAGAGAACTTTACCAGTTCGCGGAAGAAGTGTGAAGTTCGCCAACCCGCATTAGGTCAGCGTGTTGTACTAAATGGTCCGTAATCCTCCCAACTTTACCTACCTATTCGGAGAATGCAGGCGTGATGATGTTGATGTATTTCGATTGACAAAAGTTTATTTAAATGGATCCCGCAAATATATTCTTCTACTTGCAGATATAGATTTGTAACAGCGCAGCTCTGTACCTAATTGTATACATTATACACATTATTATACCGATAGCTACACAATTGCTCGGTCGTTGACATTGGGGCCTTGGGGCTTCATCCCGAACATTCAAAATCCCATTGAAATAACCGCGTTTATAAGACACTTCAATTTTCTTTTATCAAGACAGTTCGAGGCTAATTTCTCTTATCTAAAAAAAGGAATATTAATTCACACTGGACATATATAGGATGACATTGCGATAAGATTACAATTCAAATTATGATAATGATGTGGATTTATTGCGTTCTATTTCTTTTTCACAAAATAATTTAAAGGTTGCGAAAAAATATAATATTAAAGAGACCGGGGGGGGGGGGGGGGGGGGGGGGGGGGGGCTTACCACTAAAGTTTTGTTATAAACATTGCTGGGGGCAAATGCCTCAGCGTGACCATGTAGATATACATTTTATCTCTTAAAGTTGTTACATTTTTCGAGCAAAATCACAGCGAGCTACGTCTTGCTCACTCGATGATCGAACAAGCTCGATGTGACGTCACCTGCTCGACAAATCTGACAGTTGGAAGAGACAAAACTTATGTCTTCGCACGGTCATGCAGTGCCTAAATTTAGAAGAGATCTAAGTTAGTTGGATCTCTACATATTGAATGATTAAATAATTTTACAATAGGTATAGATAAGTACAAAAGTTTTTTTAAACTTACTAGAAACTGTTCATAAACTCGCTCACCTTACAGTAGGTAACGCTCTGTATTGTACTGCTGCTCTACATAACATTGTCTGGCTAAGTACGCTGTATATTGTGACTTTCTTCGTCCTTTATTGTATCTGCTCTCCCCTTTACTTTTTTACTAGTGTACTTAAACGTAGTGGTTACTTACTCTGGGTAGTGCAATGAGTGTACCTACTACTGTATCTCCACAGATTATATTAGTATCCGTGGTGTTCTTAAAAAATACGAAGCTAAGCTGTCAAAAAAGTAGGAAGGTTCTATATGTGGCATTAATATTTCTTCGTCTTCTTTTTTATAAGTGTTCAAGCATTTTTAAATCAACCAGAACGAAACATTAGCGATATAGCCTAGATAGGGGTTCCTAGATTGTTTTCATTTCACGGTCGGTCTGTCTAGTGTGAATAAACTCCGCGACACGGTTCTAAATTCAAATCATATCGAATGATCAATTCAAATAACGTTCGAAATTTTCCATGGGGCAATATTTACTATCTTAGGAACTTTTTTTAAATTTCGAGACCTATTGTAGATTTAGGACTATACTATAGAAGTATAGACTATAAACTTTTTATGTACATATAATATTTGAAATTACTTACAACGAAAACAATATCCGCATGTTAAAACAACGTTTGAAGATCAGCAGTATTGATATCCAACAATAAATTCCTGCAGAAATAGGCGCGTCTTAACACGTGCGATAATTTATTTTCCAAAACCTAAATGAACTGTATTCACTCATAGATGGAGCATATTTTTTATGAAAAGTCATCGACAACACAAGCGAATGGATCGCGAAGTTTTTGTCTTTGTTTAATCTTTGTTTATATTGGTACAGAGTATATTTTAAAAATAGCCAAGCGATTTCGTTCGCCTCAGTATGTTTGGGGCGTAAGACGTCACCGCATCTAAAGGGACATGACGTTACCCTGTAACTTGGCTCATCAGGATCAAAGAATAAAACATATTAAAGTCTGATAACTTTGTCGATTAGATTTATGTAAACTTGACGTTCCACGCGAGCGTCAATTTCACAATAGATCATAACATTGGCCACGCTGGCATCATCAATCTACCTCGGTGGTCCGCACATTACGCGACCGTTACGAATCCGAGTCGAAAAGCTTGCCCTGTGCCGACAGGCGCGAAGAATCGTGCGCATGCCTTTCTCTCAATACTTAAACGAACTGTATTAATTAAAACAAAGGTAAAGCATATTTTTCAATTAACATTCTCGATGACGCGTGTGAATTTTGTTCGCGTGGCTTCTACCACAGAAATTCAATCTTAATATTATATATAATAGCTGAGCCCGCGACTTCATTCACATGGCATTTAGGAACCCTAATTACCTACCTAGAATAATTGGCTCTTTGTTTTTTTATCGTAAAACCCTAATCCTTTTTTTTATATATGTAGCCTAAGTGACTTTTATCTGCCAGTGAAAGTCCCGTCGAAATCGGTTCAAGCGTTTGGGAGTTTACGTCAAACAATAATTATAGATAGACAAAAAAGTTTTCGTTATAGATATCATGTTCCTATAATTTGTATATGAAATTTATTTTAGTAAAATGCTGTTATTTTGACATTACAAACAGACGCTTCAATTTCGTTTATTTGTATAGATTGATACCGATTACATTTTCACAGAAAGTCAAATTAATTTGCTCGCTCGAGTGCGTGCAGGGTGTTAATTCCTTCCGTACCATCGATGGAACATTTTCTAAAACGCTGGTTACTCACAAAGCGATCATGCCACTGTCGTTCGTTCAGTTAATCTCATTCATTCAATCGCCACAGATAATCTTCTGGTATCATGCTGGTTATAAAGACACGGTAGGTAGGTTTAAAGTCTCGTAATGCGGCGATGACTCGTCACCCTGATGTCATTTTGGATACGAATACCTACTACTTACTCGTAACTATAAAATTAAGCCATTAAAGGCATAAGGACAATGACTAAGTAACATTTTTAGGGTTCCGTACCCAAAGGGTAAAACGGGACCCTATTACTAAGATTCCGCTGTTCGTCTGTCACCAAGCTGTATCTCACGAATAGTAGTTAGACAGTTTAAATTTCCACAGATGATGTATTTCTGTATAACCGCTATAACAACAAATACTAAAAAACATAATAAAATAAATATATAAGGGGGCTCTCATACAACAAACGTGATTTTTTTTATCGTTTTTGCTCGATATTGATAACGGCAACAGGTTGACGTTTGAAATATTCACAGAATACTTAGTTATATAATAATTAAAATATATAAATGAGGCTCCCATACAACAGACATGATTTTTTGCCGTTTATATAGATAACCCTTCGTGCGCGAGTCCGACTCGCACTTGATCCGTTTATTATAGTTAAATAGCTCCGTACAATACATTCAAATGGAGAATTTGTACCAAACTGCCTGAAAATCGTTTGCAATCTTACCATAATTGAGTGTCTATACTTGTATTGGGGAGGGTCTTGTATCATAAATTGGTTAAAACGTGTTAGTATCTGACATTTCAAAAACATGAAAGTCTTCTATCCTGAGAAGCGTTTTGTAGTCGATTAAATTGTAAATTGTTTATTGATAGATTGTAATTTCTATGAAGTCGTGGTAAAACCTACTATTCAAGTACCAATTCGATTTTGTATGAAACCGAAATAATACCTAAAAGTGTAAGATTGATTGATCGTACCTCTCTGTCATTCTTACTTTTAAAGCAATTCGCAACTAACAAATGTTTGGTAGAGAATAACTTTATTCAATTAGGACATTGCTTCTAGATAACTATGAATATCTATAGACAATATGTATACTATTAAATTCGTATTATATCTAATCAATCTGCGCAATCCGTATATGGTTAGCGTGCGATAATCGTTCTCAAAGTGCGGTGCCGGACACCGCACGCGCCGCCCGCCGCCGGCCGGGCCGTCATTGGTGCGGCTTTTTGCAGCGGCGCGCCGTGTGCGGCGGGCCTAATTGCCCGTTCTGTGTCGCTAATTGTACGGTTAGCCGGAACCGGTTCGTGTGCGCAACTGAACACCGTATTTGTTAAGCGATTAAGCGGTTTATTTGACGCGATTTGCTGAGTTAGGTGTTTTCGTGGGCAGTTTTGATACGCCACTTATCACGGTTTTGCGTTTGAATTTTACTCAATGGGTATTATTGTACGGTTCGGTTGATCATATTCGTTAATTTTTAACGTAATGAACAGTGTGTCATTTTAATTTTAATACGAACTTTCCGTAAAAGTTAAATGTCTATCGAAGCTTACCAGTAATTTATTAGAATAAGGGACATAACACATTTCCAATAACATGCACGAAAAATTAACCATGCGGTAGAGAACCCAAGACGCTGGCTACATTGACTGTGAGCGAGGAAATAGCAAGCCTATAAGTCGCCGGCTGTCTGTTGACCAATTGTTACGCTAAAACTTTGATTAAGTATGAGCGCTTAAAACTTAAACCCCGTGCACACTGGAGCGTCAACGCGCGCGCGAAAAAAATTGTGCCAATGCCAAAACGAACTCTGTGTCAATAATAATAAAGATTGAATTTCTTTGGTAGAAGTCACGCAACCGCGCATCAAAATTCGTCCGCGCTGTCAATGACGACGTTTCGTTGAAGAATGAGCTTTTTATATGAGTCAATAACGATCATTTTAGTATTGATAAAAAATTCGACTCGCGGGTCTTGACGCCCCAGTGTGCGTAAGGCAAACTATAATTTAATATGCTAACCAACTCGGCATATATTTGTAATCGAAAATTTATTTCCTTAAATATATAATTCTACTGTACGTGTGTATGTCACTGAACTCCTAAACGGCTGGACCGATTTTAATGATATTTTTTGTATGCGTTTGGGTGGCGATCTGGATGGTTTAGATTTACAATTGGACCCGGTAGGTGGCGCTGCTTTCGTATGTCACTAATTCTAAGGCGGTACAAAGTTCGCCCGGTCAGCTAGTCTATTCTAAAGGTGAATTGAAAAGATTGTTTAATTCTACTAATAATCCACTCATCAGTTATAATCATAAAATATACTTATATCAGAGCATAAGTCAGAACCTATCACGTCGTATCTCTATAATAAAATCTCCGCCGTACAGTTTGGGCTTACGTTTCGGACGGCACATTTCTCTTATTTATGAGCGAAAAGCTATAACACTTCCATTATTGTCTCAACATCTTGGCACCAGCCCAGTGTTTCAAACAAATCGTTAGCGGGTCCGGATTCTCGATAAAAACCGTCAAATGGTCGCGAACACCTAATTGTACGGATAATAAAATATACCTAGCATAACCAATGGATATATATAATGGAAGACCAGCGCTGGTTCTTATAAACCAGCATATGCTGAATTGGGTCCGTTTGTGGGGAGCAAAATTTTAATTATTATTCATTTATTGGTTTGTAATCTTTTAACCTATTTGCTGCTTGCCACAATACAGTTTTTTCTTTCTTTCTTTCAAGTCTTTTGTAATTAATTTAAATATTATATTTAAGCTTAGTTAATCTTTTGGCTACTTATGTTATAATTGATTTTTAACATGCATAAATTCCACGTCGGCTTGGTCTAGTGCAGTGATGGGCAAACTTTCTTAATAGGGGGCCAGAAAGTTTAAGAAATTTCAGAGGATGGCCAGAATTATAGCAAAAATGCATTTTGTGTTGAAACTTTCAATCATAAAAACCTTACAGATTTACACACTTGCACAAATGTTAAAAATTACAATTTATCTTTTATTCGAAGGCCTTGCCATGGTAGGCGTGAGTCCTTCTGGTCAAAATATAATTATCGCGGGCCATATACTATTATGTCGAAGGACGGTTGGCGGCCGGATTAAATGCTTTCGCGGGCCGGAACTCGCCCGCGGGCCGTACTTTGCCCATCACTCGTAGACTGCTCAGCTTATTGTACCACGTGGTTGCGGTTTCGATTCACGTCAGCTACAAATGTCGCAGGGTTCACCAAAATAAAAAAGCACTGTGCCTTGCACTGAAGAAGAAAGTTTATAAAGCATGAACACGACTGCATAGTAGGATTTCGGCATTTTTACTAGGTAGTATTTCACTGTTCTTCTTTATTTTCATCTGTTAACGTTAACGTTCTTATTCAGTTAGGGTACAAAATGTTTTCATTCAAGCAACTTTTTCTTCTATAATTTTGCATTTTTAAATAATAAAGTTTTTTTGTAAAGTGCCTCTTCGGAATTTGCCGTATGGCTGTAACTGGGATTGCCCCCAGTCCATTGTATAGTGCCCATTATACAAGCTTAGTTTGGTATCATACTATTAGTAGATACGTAGTGTCTGGCAATATTATAACGTAGATGTTTATTTCAATCTCAGCCAATACAAATGGTCATTTAAATGAAACATTAAAACCGTCAATATAAGTGATTAAAAATAGAGCAGCACTTAATGATTTCACCCAGTTACCGTATCCGGGACCATCACAATGAAACCGGTAGATAAATAAGTACAAAAAACTGTTTCAGAAATAGACCCCTTGTAACTTGCAGCTGTTCCGATCGGCGCTCAAGGCAAACCGCCCGCTTCTTTTACACCGTCTTTCGCTATATAAAAAGAAAAGCAAGTTACCTATAAACCCTACGACCACAGGCGAGTCAAAACTAACGCGACATTTTATTTTCCAATACCAAAATGAACTGTATTCACTCTTGGAAAAAAATACATTTTCTAACGAAATGTTATTGACGACGCGAGCGAATCTTAATGAACGGTCGCGAAGCGTTTCCATAGAAATTCAATCTTCAGTTATATTGGCACAAAGTGCATTTTGCGGAACAGTCGAGATAATTCGCTAGGCCTAGTGGTTGTACGGCGTAGTACTACAAATATAAATAGGTACATAGGTCTATTTATTACAAATCCGTAGGTAAATATCATTTTCAAAAGAGTATCCGTGTACACTTATTCTTATTCTTCGCCATGGGAACTACGATCCGAATACCCGTAAGACTCTACCACCCGGTAGTCTTATTTTATTTTCCTAGAAACTAGTGGTGTTTTATTATGATAATATTAACTAACAAACAACATCTCCCATGTTATGGGATTCGCCGTATGGTAACTTAGATTTTTGATAGCAGGAATAAGAACCAATTCAACTGACTTATGTTATAACCATGCGTTAACTTCACGTATTCGCAATATTCATTCTGAACGCACCTGCTTCACAACTTAATTGCTATCCCCTTTACCCCCACATCCTCCCATATGTCGCTATCCTGTTCTTTATCAGTTATTTTGTTTTTTAGCCTTCTTACTGTTGTGATTGTGATCTGAATGAATTAATGATCACTCCGCCGATGTTTTAAGATACTTTAATATTTTAAGTTTGTTTAAATAAACTACGTAGGAACAGATAATCTTGGATTAATTTTATTGACAAAGAGATTCAAGGCTTAAAAAATGTCTACAGTTAGATAATGTTTTATTACTTTATCTTTTGTAAGATGCCTATTTAGTTTTTTTTTTAATTTTATTGAAGTAGGCAAGTAGGTACTTTACGCATCTATCTACTGACTAAATTATTTAATTAGCTTTTAAATAGGTAGATAATAAATCATAATAAAATACCGTCTCATTTAAATATATTCATTTCGTTATGAACTTGTAGTTTTTATTTTATCTCAGTGCGTAGGTAGCTATCTTAATTCAAGTTAATGCCGCTTCCCCAATTACTAACGGAGAAAACGGTAAAAGAGCACACTGGCGCCGCGCGGTAACTTCCGGAACTAACGTACTTAGTATAATATAGAGCAATAAATGTGTAAGGAAGTATTTACGGCAAATTTTATTATTATGAGTATGTCACAATAATTACACAACTTTGCACCGAGACTTGTATGTTCCAAGCGTGAATAATAAAGTCTGGAATAAAATTGTCGCATATTTGCGCAATTGGAAGTGGTCACGTCACGATTGTGCACTTTATCTATGAACAATTTTATACCGCGAACGCATCCGCTCAATGTGCCCCGCGGCCACAACACTAGTAATATAGGTAGTAACCCAAAGAGTATAGTATATTATGAGTAGTAACCTCTTTTATCGAGTAATGTTTTTTATTGCATACTTATTCAGGGTGTGTTAAAAGCCAGAAAAAAAACTTGTACAAAACGTGCTAGGAAATAATGAAGCCTATTCTATGTTCGTAATTAATTTAAAAAATATTGCTTTCCGTTTTAGATACCTCTCATAACTTATGTCGGGTTCAATGCGATTTTTTTAAGTATTGAACAATTAATTGATATTATTGCACCTCTGATACCCTTGTATAATTTGTCTCCAATAAACGTTAGGTAGACCTTATGGTTTTTACTGTACCAAACAACAATATTATCTCAGACTTCTGATACTGATCCTGTATATTTAATTAATTGTAAGTACTTACTACCTTCTTGTTTTATAAACATTAACGTCACCTTCATTTGTTTCAGGATATTATCAACCGGCCGGGCCGCTGATAAAGGAAACCGGCGCAGACGCAGAGCGCGCGCTCGCCAGGTACCATCCGCCCCACTACCACGCGCCACACCCACCAGTGAGTACCATCCAACCACTTTCTATTTACCTACCTATCTTACTTATAGTACCTACTTATTATTAACTGAAGTACTTGTCATCACTTGATGTGATCTTTGATACCGGAGATTTTTGTATTAGAATTCCGAAAACCGCGCCAGGCCCAGCTGTCGCTCGGCGACCACAAAGCGTGGTTTACTGAATGCTACCTTTAGGGTGACATTTATTTGACTACGTGATGTTACCAACTTTTGTACTTCCACTAATAAGAATGCTATAAATTGGATTACCTAAGCCAAATGGAGGATCGATCTCCCCCATTGTCCCCACCGGTAGCAAACTTCTTCACTTACTACGGTACTTCAGTAGGTACATATTAATGAAATTTTGTTTTAACAGGTGCTGCAGCAGTATGGTCCGCCATACTACCCGGAGCTGTGTTACGGCCGATACTACGGACCCCGGGGATCGTATCATATGCCCCCACCGCAGCCAGATGCCCCGGTGCGTAATCCCGATTTTAATACAAGCCCCCCCACTGTAAGTTGGACCGGTGACAAAAAGTCCGTGAATAGAAGATACGGTGCAGTGTAGACTGGAGGGCTTGTTTTATTCTTAAGCTTCCGTTTATGGTGCTAATGAACGAATTTGTACACAGATGGTCGGCGTAGGTGGTGAGCCGTACCCCCCACCACAGTACTATGGTACTCCACCATGTTACCAACATTCACCTCAAAGGATACCATACGTAGGTGAGTACGTTGTTTGATTAGCTATCTAAAGGTTCAATGAAGTAAGTAGATACAGTTTCTTCATCAATTTATGCTGTTTACTATTTTTTGTTTTAGAATACCGCGGATGCCCGTGCCCATTAAACGCGTGTCCAAAAAACGTCCTTATTGGGCCCGCTACTGGTAAAGCCCCTACCGGTGGCGGCCCATCAGACGTACAATCAGCCCTCGCGCCGCCCGGGGGCGCCTTCAGATCGAAGGTGCGGGTGAGCGCACACGATGCTGTCGCAGACACGCACGGCAGCGGCAAGGTACTGTCATCATAAAATCCCCTTAGTGACAGAGTTTTCGTTTGCCCATAAAAGTATTGGGAACAATTCGCTATAGCAAACCCTTTGTTCAATTAGGATCCACCGTTAGAGCAGGAACGTCCAACCGCATCCGACGCTCCACATCCTTGCAGACAACAAATGCTTGCCATAGGCGGTGTCTCACCCAAACGTGAACTCTATGATATCCGTGATAAGTTGCGAATCGCTAATGACATACCCGGGCCCACCGAAGCTTTGGGGCCGCCGTCTCCCGCTCGAGGTTCCGCGGGAGCGTGCCCGCCGCACCCTCCACCAGCCGCGCCGCGTCGGGCACGTCTCGGCAAAGACATGGCTCGGCGATCATTAGCAGGTGACGATACAGGGCTACTCTTGTCGATACCGCAGCCTTTATTAGCCCATCACAGTGACGTCGATGATGACGTGTTGGCCATTTCTCCACCAACTTGCGCTCCAATTGACCTCTCTTCGTCAGACGAAAGGTCAACACCACTAGTCGATGTAAAAAAAGAAAATGAAGGCCCGACGTATGCCACAGCTAGAAAACCTGATGCTCTGGCGCTTAGAGAACATAACAGTACTACATTGGTGGAAGCGATGGTTCTCACTGACGCTGCAAAAGCTGTAAAGCGAAGGTACTCGAGGCCGAAATTGGAAATAGACATGAATAATACGCAGCTTGAAGAAGGTTGTAAAACAAACGGAATCGGTGAACACGTTAAACTTCAGAAACGAAGAAAAGTATCGGGTGACCAAACGGATATTCCTCGAACAGAAACCATCACTAAAGAATCAAAGAAGAAACCAACACAAACTAAAAGAACGCCTAAAACACCTCAAAGTGACAAAAAAGGTACCAAGAGAAAACTGGAGTGTACCTCTGCCGGCCCCAATCCAAAGAAGATAATTCTTGAAGCGACGGGTGAAACGGATCCGAGGCTTATTAATATCGCCGCTGTGACTGAGGAACCGTTATCTACAAAACCGAAACATAAAAGTGCCCTACTACTGGATAACCTTATGAGGAAGAATAGTATCGACAGGGCGGATTCCAAGGGTTATTCATCAGATGCGGAACTTAATCCTGCGGAATTATTTCTACCCCCCAATGAAAATGTATCACAGAACTGCGCTAAGAAAACATTGAATATAAACAACAATATCGTAGAGAGCGCCGCGCCCGCAAACGGCGTACGTGCTAACACGCTCGCTGCCGTGAGTCAACTAATAGAGAAGAAGCTGGCATGTAAAAACGCATGCAAAGTAGAGAAAGTGGACTCGAAAGTAGTTCGAGGGTTAAAATCAGTATCAAAACCACCCACCGTTAAATCCAGTCCCAAAGAGGACCAACCCAAACCCGTGAGCGAGTCTGCTTCGATCGATGACGCATTACACATTACCGATACAAACGAAAAAGAAATCGACGGTTCCCAACACCTTAAGAACAAATCGGAAATTCTAAAAGATAACAACAGCTTCCCAAACGCCGGCGCACCCGACGTCACTCTGAAATTCTCAAAAGCTGTGAAATCCAAATGTAGAGCGGAGACCGAGTTGCAACCTCAAGTCGAAGAATCTCAAACGACCGCAGACGTAACGGAGGCGGCCAATGACGAGGATGTGATCAGAACGCTCGAGTGCGACAAAGACAAAGCCGAGAAAGACCGAACGGGGGCCAAGCGCTGCAAACTAGCGAACGGGGAATCTAAAGCGAAGAACGTCGAGAAGGTGGTTAAGCTACTAGAGTCGAAGAGGCCGGCGATAAAGACGGATGAAGCGACACTGGTGGTAGAGGAGGCGTGTGCGTCTCCGTCGCCGTCGCCGGGGGTGGGCGGCGCAGGGCGGCGCGCGCGGCGGCGGGGTGGCGCGGCTAGGCGCGGCCGGCGGCTGCTGGCGCCGCCTGCGCCACTAGCGCTAGACCCAAACTCCACACCGCGCTGGAGTAACGGGTGGAACTGGGACGGCGAACACTATGTATCCAAAGTCTACCTCAATGTGAGTAATTTTCTTAATACTTCCAAATCATTTCAATTTCTTCTCCCAGGCGCTTGATAATTAATTCGTAACCCATCTCACCATTTCGTGATGTCTATTAAATTTGTTCGAAAGAGATATTGATTAGAGAAGAAACGGATAGTGGTTTAGCCGGATACCGGATATCCGGCACGCCACCAGACTGGAGCGCTGAATATCCGGCCCTTTATCGCGTTTCATGACGCTTATTAAAGACATCTCGAATCGATCGCAATCACGACCCATACATATGGTGGTCAATGTATTTGCATCAGTGCCCGTAGTTGTCAAGGTTTGCTAGAATTCTTCTAGAATATTTTAGCACCTGGCATTATCGTTTACAGCGAAAGGCTATTTTCAGAAGCTGGTCTGGTAGGTATACGAAACCAAGCGGAGTCGCCTCTTACCAACAAATGAGGAAAATTTGGTATTCATTCACCACAATTTGCCAATTGTTAATTTTGGTTAATAAAACATACAAATAGCAGTGGTAGCCGAGTGGTCGAACGCACGCTTTGCAATCAAAGTGCGCAGGTTCTATCCCCGGCTCGCACCTCTGGGTTCCATGTGCGAATCTCATTTTCATCTGAGATTATCACTTGCTAAGAAACGGTGACGGAAAACATCGTGAGGAAACCTGTGTGCCCGGTATAATGGCAATAGGCTCGCCCCCTATTACATTGGGACCAAAATACATCGGCGAAGTGTGGGCGCACTGCAGTGCACCTCTGCCTACCCCTTCGGGGAATACAGGCGTGATGATGATGTATTATTAAAACAAATATTTTTGACGGGCGACTATAAAAATAAACGGTATCCATAACCTATTGTGGTATGATTTGCCTTGTGTACAATGAGTTTTTTTTAATTTTACCTACTATCCGGTATCCGGCCGGATACTGAATTACTATCCGGTATCCGGGCGGATAGTGAAAACAAGGCCGGATACCGGGTAGTTACCGGATATCCATTTCATCTCTAATATTGATCGCCTATAGTAACTATACTCATTGCAAAACAAACCAGCCTGACCACAACAGTTTTGTTAAATTCTTGAGAGAACTCTATTAAAGTGACGTCATCGTACCTACAGAACGACTCCCGGCTAGACCGCACGGCGCGCTGCTGGTCGCGTATGACTCACAGAAGCGGGGACAGCGTGTCGCGCGGGGATTGCGTGTTGCTGCGCGCATCACTTGCGCGGGCGCAGCCCTACGTTGCGCGGGTCGCCAGTCTATGGGAGAATCCCGAAGATGGTGAGTACTCAGGAAGCGCATATTTAGTGCATAGTTATTAATTTCTACTCCCTGTGATCCAATTTAGAATGTTGTTAGCATAATTATAGATATATCTAGGTACCTTAGGGCTTAGCATGACCCCGTAGACAAAAGTTTTGTCCCTTCCAACTGTCAGATTTATCGAGCAAATGATGTCACACCGAGTTGGCGGTATAGTTTCATACTAAGCGTGCTGTGTTAATAATAAGCGCATACTGCGGTGCGTTTATTTGCTGTACGATTTTTTTTACGACATAGTAACACGTCATATTGTGTCCACAGGTGAGATGATGGTGTCGCTGGTGTGGTACTACCGGCCGGAGCACACGGAGCTGGGCCGGCAGCCGGCGGACGCGCCCGACGAGGTGTTCGCGTCGCGCCATCGCGACGCCAACTCCGTCGCCTGCATCGAGGACAAATGCTACGTGCTCACTTTCAATGAGTATTGCCGGTAAGTTGAGTTTATCGTCTTTCAGAAAGTCAACAATCAAGTCAACAAAACAATCTTAGAACGTTAAAGGACAGGACTGAAGTAGGTAAACTGATTCCTGCAAGTTGTATCCTAGATTGTTTTCAAATTCACTTGCTGTGGCTGCAGTTAAGGTACTTGCTTGGCTATCACAAAACAATGTTGAATCATAAGGGCTCAAGAGAAAAGTCGCATTTGGGTATCTATTTAATATCACATCCCACGCTTGCCTTAGACGTTAAGAGATGGTAGGTAATGACATGGAGCCCTAAATAAATTAGACTCCAGGGAATACGAGAACAATATTTAACACATGTGGCTCCCATTTCCATTAGATCGATAGATAACTCAAACTCTTAAAGAAATACAAACTACGTACAATGGTTGCATTACACGTACGCCCGTGGTTAAATGAAAATAACGACGAGTTAAAATATAACCTTCAATATGTTCGGTTCCAGGTATCGTAAACGGCTAAAAGCGGCCCAAGAAGGTATCAGAATGGCTCCGTCAATCGTCCCCCCGGCCCCGGCGGCGGAGCTGAGCTCGGCCGTGACGCCCAACGACTGTAAGCTGCCGCCCTCCGTGTCACCCGAGCTCGTGCTCTTCTGCCGCAAGATATATGACTTCAGATCCAAGAAGATACAAGTGCCCAACAAATGAACTAATAAATGTACGTTCGGATATCGTTGGTAAGGTCCGCGTCGGTATGCCCCACCGGAGCGAGGACGCGTCGACGGGTGCATCACGATTTATTGGGCTAAGGGAGAAACACCAAAGTTACAGTTCTGACTCTTATTTGTCGGCGGCACTTCATGTTCAGTGACGTCATCGGACGGCCCGCGCGTGTCCGATGGCACGACGTAATCGATAGTTTCTCGTGTGGTAGTGTCCCATCCCCTAAATTAGTACAAATCGTTCCCGGATGCAAGTCGTTAGTCTGTGTAACCTATGGCAATTTTATGCGAAGATAAACTACCTAATTACGTAATCGTTGTGTTAGTAATCGCCGGTCGGTCAGTTTCGTTGCTTGTGTCGTCGTGATTTGTCGTAGATATTTCTTTCGTATGAAGATTTAACGGTAATTTGCTGTATTCGATTGATTTCGACGTATGTATAATATTAATTTTTATGAAAAGATGCCTTTTATAATATGTAAGTAAGTAGTTGTAAGGGAATCATGTTTGAAGAAGATGCATAATTATTGTGTATAGCGATTTATTTTCCTTATTTGCTTGAAGGTAAGACGAAATGGATGTCCTATTATACCTCACAGCAACTGAGAAGGGAATAATACACGTTAACTGTTGTATACTGATATAATACCTGGCTATCGCTCGACGGCCGATATGTAAGTAAGATTTCTCTCGACAATTAAGTCTACATTTGGCGTGAAAAGTGAAAAGGCATTTATAATGATTACAATTACATTTAATTACCTAATTGTTATATTGTTGTCAAGGTAGAGTCTATATTAAATTATTCTTTATTATTTAAGGCAGTAGCGCAATGTCAGAATCGTAGTGTGCGGATCTCTTCTGATTTATTGCGTGCATTTCATTGCGAAAATGTTGTAGAGTCGCAGAACAATATATTACTTTTCTATCGTATACTTTATTACGTCAAAAAAAAATTATAAATCAATGTTTTTAAGGTGCGTAAGCGCTAATACCACTTATATAAGTATTTAAGATTCTACCAGCGATTCTTGTAGAATCTAAATTTTTAATCTAAGTTATTACAGACATCATCACAGTTTTATCATTTTAATTATATAATAGGGGTCGCAGGTCGCTCAAGACCTTCGACTATTAAAGGTATTTTGTAATTGCAACCTTGTTTACAAATAATAATCCAAATCAACAGATACACCAATTGTATCTAATGTAGATGTACCTAGACATCGGAAATTTAAGTATAGGTACCTGCTATAAAATGAAAGTAGGCATGTCTTCGAAGGAATTGATTTAAATTGCATTTCGGCCTTAAAATTTCAATGTAGGCAGCGAGTGAAGGACTGGCCCAGATTACGGACAGGAAGACTGATATTGCGAAACTTGAGCCTATCTATTGATCATTTCAATTAAGAACCATTTTGTCACCATGCAATCAAAATAAATTAATTGTTTCATCACACGTCAGCATGTCATCCAACATGTCAGCCAACATTTTACAATTATTAAAAAAAATAACAAATGGGAACATTGTAACATATTTTAAATGTAATATTAGTGCATAGATGTAAACATTACGGAACACTAAAACCGCTTCCGGGTGGTAAATGAGAAAAGATAAATCGTAACCACCAAATTTATAGAAATCCTTATCCCTCTACAAACCATCTACGGCGGCATTCAGTAGTAAACTGTTCTACAGTGCCTATGTAAATGGATCCTAAGTTCCATAAATTTGGGGGTAAGACTTATACCTGGTCCTGTAGCATGGCCGCGTAGACATAAGATTTATCTGTTTCAACTGTCAGATTCGTGGAGAAAATGCCGTCACAACTAGAAGTGACGTCAATTTCTCGATACATCTGACAGTTGAAAGGGATAAAACTTATGCCTCCACAGTCATGCTAAGGGTGCTGATGGTATAAATCTTTTTATCATGAGACATAATTTTAAGATGAGCGGAGTAACGAAATAAAGAATATATATTTAACGTTATATTTTCCGCGTGAAAGATTGTTAAGGGCATTTACGTTTCGATGTGTGTAATACTACTTTCTGCCTTCACTATGTAAGTCTCTGGATTATGTTGGCATTCAAATGATACTAATTTGTACATATTTTCTTATGTAATTGTGATTAAGTACTTGCTATTAATATGTTTTCCCAGTGAGATTTAAAGATTCTATGAATTTTTACACGCTGTATAAGTGAGCCAAAAATTGTGTAGGCAGGACAAATAATCAATTTACTGGATCTTGGACCTTTACGCTATCGGCATAAGGTAGGTACATTTTTTAATTGAGTGACGTTAATCGTCTATTGTTGTTTAATTTTATATAATTAACAGTAGTTGGTAGGTCGGTATAACCTCATCTGATGCTTGTTAAACAAAGTTGTAAAAATGAAATTCTATCAAATGCCGGTAGCCAAGACAATAAAATTATACGCAGGGTAGATGATCCAGTTTTTGGCTGTATCAAAATAAAAGCATTCTCGCGAAAAAAAAAACAACTTCACGACTACAATCTCACTGGTGTCTATTCCAAAGCTTATATTCTATGTTTATTTTTCTTTTTCGTTGCTTGATGCCAAAAATTTAAATGCAAAAATTCTATTATTGAGTAATGATACCAATCTCCTTTCTATTTAGGTTAAATCCGATGACGGGGGAAACAGCACGTAAATTAATTCTGTAGCCGCAAAACGTAATACCTAGTATCTAGGTAAAAATATAAATTTATATTTGAACTACTAACTATTGTAAAATCAGTGTAGTAGAATGTTTGTGTCAATGAAAAGATTTACTTACCTATGACATATATATTAGAATGTTCCCGAAATATCTATAATCGGGACATCAACTCAAGATACCCAGCATTCGAGTGCCGACTCCCCCGGCATCAATACTCATTAATTAAACATAGTGTTAAAAAGTAAATTCCAATATAAATAATACTATTACTATAAGTGAGCTCTCCCTTGCTTGTAGTTGGTTTGTTTTTAAATGTTACCTGGAGTTCCGCAGTTGCAACCTTCTATAGTCAATGATTTTAGAGTTAGAAATACTATTAAGGCAATATACCTTGTTTTTATTATTTATTTTGTTTCAATAAAAAATATATAGGTAGGTATATTTTTTATTATTGTAACCTACATAGTTATGTTGGCTGTAATTTAATATTGATGTAATTAATATATGTATTTTTATTTCAACGTGTCGTTTTATTCATTCTACAGAAACGTCATGGTCCTATTTAAAACTTACTTGGAATTGAAAGGTTTATCAGGGTACCTAGTCGAAATGTTAATAGGTTATTGCTTATTTAGTTACAACAATTCTTCACGAAAGATCGTACATAACAGAAAAAAAATACTTAATTATACGATTAGAAGCAGGTATTATAATAAATAACATCCAAATTCCAGTAACATGTTAATATAATGTAGATAATACACGTACATTTATAGAATTTCCAAATCACATCCAAAACGATTGAAACCCTTTACAACTAGCTTCACTTACTGACTGGTGGGTAGGTATTCCAGGTACGAATTTCCGATTATTTTAACACTCCATAACTAATACTGCGATTACATTTTGAAACAATAATACAGAAGCACCGAGAACATTTTTGTAGTTTGATTACCTTTATTTTTAAGTTTCCTACAACTGGTATCAACACCTTAGCGTGTATAGATCTAATATAGCCATTTCCATTTATTATCACAAATTGATATTCATTAAACACATCAATCCCTATTTTTATTAGGCACATACCGCGATCGAGTTATAGGCTGTGACGTCACTATTATTCCTTGACGAATAATATTTTTACCTCCCTCCAGTAATTGGTAGCTTTTTGCACGTCGCGACAGGGACAGGAAGGACCCAATGATATTGTGATATAAATAAATGAATGGTAAAAAACCGGCCAAGTGCGAGTCGGACTCGCGCATGAAGGGTTCCGTACCATTTTATCTATAAAAACGGCAAAAAAATCACGTTTGTTGTATGGGAGCTCCCTCAAATAGGTACATATTTTTTTCTGTTTCTTAGTATTAGTTGTTATAGCGGCAACAGAAATACATAATTTCAACGTTATACCCTTTGGGTACGGAACCCTAAAAAAGCTTTTATTTAATTGCCCCTACGTTTTCGTGTTCTCCTCAGAAAGCTCTTTCATTGGATACCTCATACTAGCTCAGCTCGATGTTGGATACCCATACTGTGGTTGAGCAGAAAAAATAACTATTCCGCCATTTTGGGTAATCCGCCATATTGGAATTAGAAAGACGTCACATAGCTAAGCATACATTGTCATCCAAAATAAGCGTGTATACCAAATTTCAGCTCAATCGGTTAAAGATAACTGATTTAAAGTTGCAAGATTCCACACGGACATACATTGCAAGTTAATAAGCTTGTAAAAAGTGCAGATACGTAAATGTGGCAAAGACGTTAAAAAAATGTAAGACCTAAATGGGTGAATTTATACCATGGCCATGGCCACCTAGACTAGTACGTCTTGTAGGAACGTACACAATCACATAGGTACTAAATTGGACGTTTGTAAATGTCAAATGTTAGGAAAACTCCTTCTTTGATATAATAACTCATCGAGACGGCCATTGGACATAGTATTTTCCGCTTTCTATGGCCATAGGGCGAACAAATAATAAAACCAATGTAAAGTGACCCTTATCGGTACCCGCGTTGGTAACGTCGCAATCGCACACCTACACCTATCGCGAACAGTGGGAAATTTACTTAACTATTACTTTGCTTGTAAGTAGTTGCATCTCCCTAAAAAGTTTACTATCATTGACATCTACGTAAAACTAAACGGTGACTTGATCTTTGTAACTGAAAGCTTCCATTCCACAGATACCGTAACTTATTTTTTTTATTGCCCTTATAAACTGTCAAACATGTAAAATCAAACGTGGAGTGACACTTGGTGATGGTCTAAGTAATCTACTCACTTGTAGGAATGTATTTCCCCTTTTTTATATTGTTGTACTTTTTTTTTTTTAATCCACTCTAATCCATACCTGATTCAGTCACATACTAGTATAAATTATTGCTATAATATACCACATTAATAAGGTACTCTTTGCTTAGCATCACATAAGCAATTGGCAAAATAGTTATATCCTATATAATTTACAAATGTATGCTTAATAATGTGTGCTCAATAATATAAGTGGAACAATATAATACAAATACTATGCGATTCAAATAAGAATAGGAATGTCAATAACCTCCATCTGTCAAATGTCACTTGAAAAGTATGGTTTACATCAAATTTATATCAATTAGTAGTAAATCGTGTTAATATAATATTTAATTATTTTAAGTCATAATTCGTGTTTTAAAACCATACTACACACCATTTATTTATTTATTAAAGAAAAGAAAATAAGGACGACAGTCGGCATTTTGTCTTTGTTAGTGTGCTTCGTCGTGCATTTTTCGCTCAACCATTGCAAATAAATTTTATTTAAAAAATATCTTATTTTGCTCACCCTACTTATCTGGTTAGAATTGACAGCTATGACGTCACAATATGGCGCAAAGTCAATCCTATTCTCATTTGAATCGCATAGTACACAACTGAATTACTTACACACGAACAAACTATTCTAGCTTTATAAGAGCTACTCAGAACACAAAATTAGGTATGCCTATACTAACACACATCCTTATATATCATCTAGCTATCAAATGAGATTATTATAGATTATATCATTGTTAAAACCTCTTTGTTCAGTATTTTTAAAATTTAGTTGCTATCATAAATGAGTCATTATGTAATTGGATTGTAAACCTGTTTCAACCACCTGTCAAAATGTATGGAAAACTCCGCCATGTTTTGGGCCAACAAAAATACTTTCAATTAAAGTTACACAATCATGTGTCGAGTGATATACAAGTGACAAAATTAGGATGTGTGTAGTCATAATTAGAAACCAATCTAATATGTAAATTAAAACATTTAGGCCACTATAATAGCAGTGCTTGAGATAATGCTGCAAATTTTGTTGGCACCAAACTAACTACATTTAACTAAGTATAACACCATCTTTTTCGTGGTTTCAATGTATGAGCAAGACAGCAATATTTTTAGTTCTGTCAAATATAGTTTGTGTAAAACATAATTAGGATTTTTTTTCAATTGGGTTTTACGAAAACTAGGATTCTTGACACCAATGTTGTTATATACAAACTACCAAATATAACTGCATTTGGCAGCAGCTTAATAATTTTGTCTTATTCATAATGGGCATGAAAACGACAGCAAGATAGTGCCAAAAAAATCAGCACCATTCTTCACATTATTATTATTTTATTGTGATGGTCACACTGGATTGATGTTATCAATACTTTCGCAACCAAAGTTAAGTAATTCATATCTACAGTAATCTCAAATTCAATAAGTAATTTTTTACACATAGGCACTAACTTAATCATAAATATGAAAAATTAAACTATTTATAATGCATAATTGTAAAACATAATGTTTATAATAATTGCCACAACTTCAAATGACACATAGCATTTAAACATATTTATATGGCATCCAACTGCCTCAAAAGTTACAACAGCTGTTAGTTTTGCGAGCAGTCTTGTAAAAAAGTTTACTTTGTGTTGATAGACTTTCAGTCTTTGCAACAACGTCGTCTAATTTCTCACCTCTTTCCAACACCGCCTTTATTGTGTCGTGTAAGATGATTTTTGTCTCATCTAAGTCATTCTGTATCTTGGTTAGAGTGTCAGCCTCTTTGGGGTTTTGATATTTAATCAAGTATTGTGGTAGGACATGAAAGTCAACGGAGTCCTCGTTAGTTGTTGCCCAGGAGGTGGCTGGCACAGTAACGGAGAAGTCATCCAATATCTTAGTAATTAATGTGTGTGCGACTCTGCTTGGGTACTCATGGTCCGAAATCAACACACCCGCCAAGTTATCAGCCCTAACATATACCTGACACATATATTCTCCCTCCTTTACAGACTGTCTTGAAGACAGCTGTGTTCTTTCTACTATTGTCTTACTAACAAATCCCATAAACTCTTGCACGGAGCCCCGTTGGAATATGCTGAAACTCTGCAAGTTGTAGGCAGATTTTAACACAGAAGCACTGTTCACTCCTTTATAAAGGACAGCAAGGGCGTATATTTTTACCATTTTGTTTTAGATGTCCTTCTTCAAGTATTCCAATTGAACTGGAAGTAAAACAAGACTTATATATATATATATCTTGACAAATTCATTGGATTGATGGGAATAAGGGAAACTAAGTTGTACTCATAGAGGTTTTAATCATCTGAGAATACAAATTTTCGCATTAGGTTAGAAATATTAATATGACAAAATTACCAACAAGCCTTCACATAGCAAGGCTATGCAAAAAACCTGCATTTACACATTTATATATTGCGAAATTCCTAGATGAACTGAATACTTACAACTTGCGTTGCCAGTGTGTAGTTGGCACATAGGTTTAATTATATGAACAGACGATCAAAACTTTCCTTAATTTCTATAGGAACTGTTACAATACCAAAAATCCAATATTTTAAGCAAAATAATTAAATTTTGAAGAATCGATGCTTGCTTACGCATTAAACGTCAAATGTGAATTGTGAATAGGGATGTGAAAAAATATTCGATTTAAAAAAAAAAAGATTATTTTATTATAATAATTGAATATCAAAATATGAAAATCGATTTATTTAAATCAATTTATTTTAAAGAGAGAAAAAATCGAAAAAATTGATTATATAATAAATTTTTTTTTCGATCGACATCGATTATTTAGATTATTTCCCATCTTAGTTACATCCCTTACGGAATGTTGCAAACAGCGCCATCTGTATTCGAATTTTGCAAACAGACTTGGTTTGTTTCTCAGTTTTAAAACCAACAGATTGTTGTTTTTGTTATTATCGAGTTTGTTTTTTTTTTATTATGTACAAAAATATTTTCGAGTAGTTTGAAAAAAAATCGATTTTTTATAAATCGATTTATTTTAAAGATTGCGAATGACAAAGAAAGGAAAGGAAGGGATGATTGACTGAAGTTTACGAATGAATGAATATGTACAAGCGTAGACAAAGTAGGCACTAGACAGAAGCCAAATATTTATGACTGTCTGTTGCACTCTCAGTAGACAAATCTCAAATCTTAAAAGTTTATGAAGGCTAAATATGCGCTGAGAAAGTAAATATGTGGCTATACAAAAAATAGAAAGTGTAATAGGATTGGTTAGTTTCTTCTTATAGCGCCATGTATAGCGAGGGTTGTGGAATGGGTTTCTTAAATATAGCAACTCTGAACATAACTGTCAAAAGACAAAACTAAAAAAACTAGAAATATAGTAGTATAGTGCCCAAATCCAAGTTTTGTTGTTGTTGATGTAGATAATTTTGGTAGGTATATTAATTTGAACAAACAAAATGTCTGAGACTACTGAAAAAGTTGAGAGTGCAACTGATGCTCGCCGGCGGATATTGAATATAGCAGTATCCACTGTACTTCTGGAAACTGGATTTGAGTCTGCGGACAAGATGGCCCTAGAAACTCTCACTGAAATGCTGCAATGCTGTAAGTTTTTGTTGCCTTTAAGGGCCAATTGGTGCACCTGTTTTGACGAGACATGTTGTAAATTACTGAACACAGTGTCAAACTATGTACAAAACAAATGCCTTATTAATAAATAATCAACCACAAATTATTGGAGTTATCTAAGTTACACCAAATTTGGCACATATACCTAATTGGATCTTGTCATTTACAGTTTTAACTGAAGTGGGAAACTCGGCCAAGGGATACTGCGAGCTGTCTGGGAGAGTGGAACCAGTTCTTGGAGATGTTGTTATGGCACTCATCAACATGGGTATGAAACTTCAAAATAATTATAATAAATATCACCCTCAAGCTGATTGGAACCCAATTGCAGTACTAATCCTGTTGGGACTCAACTATAACTAATAGCCTTAGGCATTATTATGTCAACTAACTACCATGCTTCTCATGATGGTGATAAAACTAGTCTTCAATGTTTCTGTTAAAATTACAACTTAACAAAAAATGCAAAATTTGCAAAATGTCACTAAGGCAATTGGCATAATCTACATCTTAATAAGGCATATTTATAAATATTCTTATTAGCCACTATTGACATTGCCAGAATCACTGGCAGAATCACAATCATTGTCAATTTAAAAAAAAAAACATGCTACTGAGTTTCTTGTTGGATCTCCTCAGTTTAGGTTGCGTTTCAATCTGGTGAAAGTAGTATATAAGAAGATAAAGTGTAAACTTGACAATTTGTAAGTGCCTCATAGGCCTTATTTTCATGAGCAGATGCGTTGTGTGGTGTTTTGATAGGCCCCCATAGGCATATACAAAATTAATGACTCGACTCACATTGGGCCTGATCAAATGAAGAAAGGCAATTAAGACAAAAAAGAAAAAAAAGTATATTTGTGTTAAATAAAAATATTACTCATATACCTATGGGTAATTTAAAACTTGCAAATTTTAGGTATTAGTCTCAATGGTCTTGAACAGTATGCTGCCAGGCCGAACAGACATGTTATTCAGCCGCCCCAGCAAGCACCGGCTCCCAGGACCCCGGCGATGCTCTCTGCTGGATCAAAGGCGAAACTAGCTCCACATATACCATTTCACCTGCCTCCTTTACCAGATCCACATGCATACATAAGAACTCCTGTAAGTATCAGAGATATACCTACTGACTTTTAGTACTGATTTAACTTGTTATTATTATTATTATATTACTGACATTATAGTATGAAGGATTATGATGCACTCCAAACATTATTATACTGATTTAACTTGACAATTTGTAAATGTCATTATATGCCTATACAAAAGAAATGATTTCACTTTGACTATGATGCATGTTTTTTGCTAATTCTAAATAAATGTGCAGGTGCTGGTGTCCCTTTCTTAAGCTTAAAATTTATTTGACACTCTTACACTCAGGGCTCACATGGTTTTAGTCCATACCTTAGAATATTTTAAACCAAGATGTCTTAATGCAAGTGTGCTCATTCTTTTGGGACCAAACAAAATGAACACTGTATTAAGTGTATTGCCATCCTTCTCATAGCTATAAGGTATGCATGAAACAGCAATTATTTGAGTGCTGGCAAAGCTAGTTCAGTCATAGTTTGGTGGCAGCAGAATCTGCATCTCTGACATGCATTTGAGACTGAATATCCATTTTGTCTGATTAAGCCTTAAAAGCAACCTAACTTAAGTATAAAAAAATTAAGCATCAATTTTCCCATTTTGCAGACCCATAAACAACCAGTAACTGAATATGAAGCAATCAGAGAAAAGGCTGCCTCACAAAAACGAGATATAGAAAGGGCACTCACGAAGTTCTTGGCGAAAACTAGTGAGACACACAATCTCTTCAACACAGATGACAACACAGTATTTCCATGTAAGGATGATAAAATCAATTTAAAACACAACTATAACCATATCAGATCACCATTGTATAGTTATTGTGAAATAATAATTTCAAAATGTCGGAATAGGGTGCCCGAGGAGGACCTTTCACGACCAGATTAACGGTCTCTTCCAGAAAGGTAAAGTCCGTAGCACCCTAAACCGACGGAAGTGCATGAAAAGATGTATGACTGTGGATGAAGCTAAAGAGGTATGTCGGGATCGTAGCGTGTGGTAAACGGTAGTCTCTGCCTACCCCCATGGGATACAGGCGTGAGTATGTGTATGTATGTATAATTACTAAAGCGTTTTTAATATTCTATTACTAGACACGGGCCTTCCTTCATTGCAAGGAGGATTCACACCATAGTCTACCAAGATGGACCAGTGCAGGTTTCCTCACGATGTTTGCCTTCACTGTTCAGGAAGTGGTAATCATTTTTTTAAATGACATTCACACAGAAAATTCCAGAAAAGCAAGCCAGGAGTTTTACCAAAAAAATATATATATTCAAAACCCTAAGTTGGATGAAAAAGTAGGGAGCAAATTAGTGATATTTATTTTTCTAAGGCCTGTATGTTCTAAATGCCTTTTGTTTTCAGTAATTGCCTGCAAACCCACATTCCCGGCATATCTGCCATGTCTGTTACCAACAGATCAAGTTTTCGATTTTGATGAATTGGAGTATCACTTTCAAGTGGCTAATAGAACTGAAGACATGCCTGCTGAGAAAAAAGGTTTGGAATACAGTTTTGCAAGTTTTTATAGTACCTTGCCATGGAGCAAGCTATACTTTGTTATATCTATGATAGTGTCTGTTTTACCCAAAAGGGTGTACAAAGATGACATTCGCTACTATGGGGAGAGTTTGTCATTATTTTTGTAAAAGTCCTACTCAAAACAACAAGTTTTCATATTGAGAAAGTAACTTATTTATTGTATTTCAGATCAATCTGATAATGAAGGTGATAATGTTGGCGACAGTGAAAATGCAAATAACTCTCAGTCTGAAAACCTAGATATGACCGTAGCATCCAGCCCAGAAAGGAGTAAAGCTGGTGGTTGATAAACAAAATTAGTATAAATCACCATTGTAATATTTTAAAAAGAAAATACATGTGTTGTAAGTCTAAAAATAACATTTTACTTCATTGTAATCTTGCTACATTCCCTGAAGGAGTAGGTAAAAGTATAATGCACTGCCATGAATGTCAATAAGGAGACAAGTCTGAGTACTCTGAATACTTAATGTAAGTGTTTCAGCATAGTTCACCAGGCTAACCCAGGGTGGATAGCAAACTTCACATGTCTCTGTGCAAGGTATTTTATCAATATAAAAATAAAAACAATGATTACATTAAAAATATAACTTTATTAAATCACTTCAAAGATGCAGAATCAATTACAGGCAGAATCTTGATCCCGTCCCTCTTGACAACAGACACTTGGAAGTTGGGCAGACTCACAAACAACCTCTTGTGGACCTCTTTCACACACAGTTTCAACATTTCATATGCTTCCTCTTCAGTGGCATCTGAAAAATAAAAATAAATTGGAATAAGTACCATGCAGATTAGAAAAGATAAAAAAAATCCTAAACGACAAAAACCGCACCACAACACTTTCTATGTTGCAATCAATATGTCATATAATTTATATTACATGACAATACATATTTTTTAAATCCAAATCTATTTAAGTATTTGCAGTCACAAGTTATGCTAATGGTGTCTACAAATTAAGACTTCTGTACTTTTTATTAGCTACTCCAGTACTTGTAGCGTGTGTGCCAAGATTAGGCTTTTCTCATGGAATATATTGATGTTCTCTCTTTTACTCGTATGAAATAAGACAGAGCGCACGAGTGAATCCGTGACAGAGATCTAGTCTTGACATGCATGCTAACCCCACAGCTATTGTAGCTTAAAGTTGAAGTCATCAAAACAAACCATAAGCATATTATAGTTACAATGAAGTGTAGTCGAATAATAATAATAGTCGTGAAGTGAAGTGTAGATATAATTTACCTTTCTTGTAATTACGATCCAAGATACTCAAACTGAGGTAACCACCGTAGCCGTGAGTGGCAAAAGGCACTTTCACACTGGACGCCAGGTAGTCCATGAAGTACAGCTCAGGTCCATTCTCTTTGTCATATCCTCCCAATAGCAGGTTGACAAAATACGGTGACTGAAATTAAATTTTACACCCTTGTATGTTCCAATGACTTATCAAGCTTACAGCATTTTAGGTTAGTTTTCAAAACTTACACTGCTTCTCAGGGATTCGGCCAGATTCCTTCGTGTGAAATTAGCCGCGGCTGTAGGCCCCAACTCGTAACCGTTGCGCATCTTATACAATTGTATATTCTTTGCAATGTATTCAGCGAACTGATTAGTGTCACCAGAGTCGCCAATCACACCCATTATAAGCCTCTCTGATATCTTGTAGATCTTTTCCTCATCTGAAAATAGATTATGAGCATATTTATTTACAAAAGGCTTAAAAACTTTTTTAAAATATTTAGGTATGGAAACCGCAAACTCACCATCCTTCATCACCATAATACTGTGACTATTGCTTTGATCGGCTGCTATCATAACGAAATCATTACACTGTATTCCTAACAAGCACTGCAGATTAATGTTAGACATTTTTTAATGAATAATATTCACAAATTTGTGATAAATGCCGCAACACAAAATCTCGCTGTGTTCAATAAACTTATATTGTCAAAATCTTGTCAAATCACTTGCATTCACAGATTAAAAGAACGAGCATAAAGAAACAGAGAGTCATAGAGTGATAGTAACTACGCCGCGCCGCTTGAAACACTCGATGATTGTAAGATATCATCAAAAAGTATAGCATTTGTCGGACTGAACATTACACTTAACCCAAGCTTAAACTGATTGATTGATGGATTGATGATCTTACCTCTAGAACCAAAAATAACACGAATCGCAAACAACTCACGGCCAACAGCGTAGTCCATTAAAAAAAAAAATATATGATCTGTGGGTTAAATATAAAATTGAGTGATCTGTCTGTGAATTGAAAAAATCTATCCGTGAATGAAACTTGTAACAGAAATAATTATAATCATACTGTGAAAATAATGTGAAAAGCTTAAAAATGTTTAAACACATAGCATTAGGTATCTCAGGGGGTGTAGATAGTGCGGTATCAGCACTGCTCCTTAAACGCGCGGGTGAGGTTATGTGTACAAAATATTATTTACTGCTAGCTAAATAAGAACTAATAAATAAATAACACAATCTTTAAACTTTTAGGATTCCAAGTGGAAGGTGTCTTCATGAGGAATTGGGACAGCAACTATGAAGTGGGAGTTTGCTCAGATGAGAGAGATTTTGAGGATGCAACATTTGTGTGTCGTAAGCTAGAAATCCCATTGCATAAAGTTTACTTCATAAAAGAATATTGGAACGAGGTATTCGCAGTGTTGCTTAGAGAGTACGAGACGGGACTGACACCGAACCCGGACATACTGTGCAACAGATATATTAAATTTGATAGCTTTTTCGAACATTGCAGGAACAATCTAGGAATTGATGCTATAGCCACTGGCCACTATGCAAATACATCCTTTGGGCCGTTCTTGGAGCGATATAACGAAAATGAAGGTATACTTCACAGCTATTATGATTAATCCAAGAATTTTGGGTTTTATTACTTACCTAAAAGTTATGTAAGTAATAAAACCCATTTTTTTTTGTCTTGCAGGAGTAAAACTATTACAACCCACAGACAAACATAAGGACCAAACATTTTTCCTTTCACAAATAAAACAATTTGCATTAAGAAGATGCATGTTTCCTCTAGCTGGTTTATTGAAAAAGCAAGTACGAGATATTGCCAAAAATGAGGGTTTAGTAAACATAGCTAAGAAAAAAGAAAGCACGGGTATTTGTTTTATTGGCAAAAATAAGTTTCAAAACTTTATTGAGGAAGTAAGTATCAAGTAGACACCATAAATAAACTTATATACATTATTAATTTATAAGTACCCTATGCACTGAGACATTATTCTGTCTATCCAACATTTTAACTTTATCAACTACATCACGTCAGGAGTGCACATTCCTGCATGATTTGCAGCTATTGAATTGCACATTTCACTGAAGTCTGATTTGAGGAGGTTAGCCCTGAATTATTAACACTCCCCCTCAGGATTTAGAAGAAGGATAAGACAGGAGTATAGAGGCACAATGGTTAAAAAAAATATATTCGTTTTTGCTTTTTAGCAAAATTAAAAAGAGAGACTAATTTTTATTTTTATTATTAGAAATTAATTTTTATTTTAGTATATCCAATCAAGGAAAGGACTCTTCATAGACATAGACACAGGACAAGTAGTGGGTGAACATAGTGGTATACACAAGTGGACAGTTGGACAAAGATGCTGTTTGTCTGGTTGGAAAGATGCATACTTTATATTCAAGAAAGATTTGGATACCAACAATATTTATGTGGTAATATTTTGTATTTCATGTTTCCTTTATTTAAACCTCTTTAACTTACCAGTAGTATGTTGGTGCTTATGTGCCTACTACAGTAGATAGCCTGTATTCCCAAAAGGGGTAGGCAGAGTTCCCCTGATAATACTTAATAAACAAAATTTAAGAGTGTGTGTAGTTACTTGTGCCCATTCATTTAGCTTATTCTGTGCTTACAGTAAAATTAATGCCATTTTTATTTATGAATTGTATTTATTAAATTTGTCCTTGCTATTAAATACTAGACATTAGCATAAAAACCGCTAGTCACAGGTGCAGTAGTTTCTCATCTTATTCCATTAAAATTCCATAATTTAATTCATTTCCTAAAAACAGAAGAAGACATTGGGGTTACAGTTAAATTATATTCAAGGTTTGTGTATGCTAATAACATTAATTGATTGCAGGTGCCTGGTACCAAGCATCCAGCTATATGGAATAACATATGCTTTACCAACACACCACATTGGATACACAGTGAACCCCAGGAACTGTCCGAAAATAATGTTTTACGCTGTTACTTCAGATTTCAACACACGAGACCTTTAACGCCATGTAGAGTTGTTAAGAATATGGATGGACTTACTATAATATTAGATAACAATCTACGCGCTATTACAGAAGGCCAATTTGCCGCACTGTATAGCGATGGTGAATGTCTGGGTGGCGCCAAAATAAGAAACGTTTTTCATAATTTGATGTACTAGTCATTTTAATAAAATTGTTATATGTATAAGCTTTATTTTATGTATTCCCGTATATTTTTGTCGGTAGGTAGGTATTTAAAGAACTCCATACGCTTCTTTTTTAACAATGGATGCATAGTAGATACGTGGTAGGTGCATAGTGTTTATTATAACTCAATGATCATAGTTTATTATTATTGAATTAGCTCTTCATTACTTGCCACTAGTCACACAAGCAACCCGCTAACCGCAGATGCGGCCATTTCTCATCTTATTGGTATAATTGGTATCTTTCAATAATTTCACCCGCATCGATTAAAAAGAAAAACATTGTGGATTAGCGATTTTTCAATACATTTTTACAGCTGTTTTTAGGGTTCCGTTACAAAAGGGTAATTCGCTCTCCGTCCGTCTGTCACCAGGCTGTATATCATGTACCGTGATAGAGAGAGTTGGAATTTTCATAGATAGATGATGTATCTCTATTGCCGCTTTAACAACAAAATAAAATAATTATTTAAGGGGACTCCCATACAACAAACGTGATTTTTTATAGCTACTGGTACGGAACCCATCGTGCGCGAGTCCGACTCGCATATGGCCGGTTTTTTTACACAGTGTTTGCAAAAAATACTAATAATAATAAATATATATATATATATATATACTTATTATATATTATACATATTATAAATAAATTAAAAGAAATCAATCGGCGATTGAACTCTTTCGGGCCAAGTGAGTGAGAGCCATAGAGGAATATTATCACAGAGCTAGCGAGATTCTTAAATGTCAAACATAACTTATCAAGTTGTATAATTGAAGCATGTTTTACTAGTTGTTTCTTTCTATCAAATTCAATCTGACATTTGTTGGTTCTATTCTTCTACCTTGGCTAACAAACTCGAAAATGTTGAGGAGTGGAATATCTTATCAAAAGAATCGATTTGTAAATGATATCAATGCGCGTTAGAAATAAACAAACTGTTGATAAATTAACAGACTGACAAGTTTTTGATAAACTTAGGGGCTGAAGGCAAGCCAAAAATGTCGAGACTCCCAATGAATTATAGTGTACCTCCGCCGCGTTTGGATATGCCGCCGCCGCCGCCGCTGCCACAAGCTACACCTGTAATGCCGCCTCCGCAAATGTACAGCCACCTACCGCCTTACAGTCTGGCGCAGGTGGCGTCGACCGAGCCGCCTCCGTCGCTACCATTTGCGCCGTTGCCATCGTTACCTCCATTAAACGTGCCTCCGCCGAACGTGCTCTATCCGCCGCTCGCCAACCACATACACTCCATTCAACCACCCTTTCCACCCACACTGCTGCCTCAGAACTATCAATCGGTCTACACTGAAATGTCCAAAAGCTCACATTACCAATCGTGGCCAAATCTGCCTGAAATGAATCCAGAGAAGCCCAAAATGCCGATTGCGTCAGGTTCTCACAGTCGAATGTCAAGGAGCAAGCCATATAGTGACTCTGAGGACAGGCACGGTTCACAGGCACACAGTTCATGGGGAGCAGCCTCAACATCAACGTACAGGTACTCACCAAATAGAGAAAGGAGTTATGATAGGGATCGGGACTGGAAGAGAGAACGCGAGAGAGAACATAAGTACAGGAGGAGTCCTACTAGGAGTCGTAGTCCGAGTCGGTACAGTTCTCGCAGAAGCCCATTGTTGGGTCATAGAGAAAGAGAGAGATACCACAGGGACAGGTGTGAAACAAGGAGGTATGATGATAGGCAGAGACAGAGCCCACCTCGGCACCGGGATCACAGGAGTCATAGCAGGAGTTATGATTCTCATGAAGGCAGATACCACAGATCACCAAGTAGAAGAAGTCACCATTCACCGCATAGGGAAGTGCACAGTCAGAGCAGATCAAGAGAGTTGTCTCATCATTCAAGACGTGATCCCTTGCCTTCACACAAGCCAATGACTGACCGTGAGAAGATATTGGAAGAATACAGGTATAATTGATAATACTAGCATAGATCTTCTTTGTATTGTTCATATTGGTGGTTTAACAAATATTAGTTTTTTTATACTCTAGTAGTATTTAATAACAAAATGTATAAAAAAACTAATATTTCTTAAACCACCAATATGATCAATACAAAGAAGATCTATGCTGTATGGTAAGTCGATGGTAAAAGCTAGCTTTTACCATCGACTGGGTCCACGCTGACTTTGATTATTCAATATCATTATAAAGTATATGTTATTCTGATGTATAATCAATAATCCTGTAAAGTTTCAACAAAATCCATTGTGTCATTTTTGCGTGAAAGAGTAACAAACATTAATTCATTCATCTATCTATTCTTACAAAATTTCACATTCATAACATTAGTAGGACTAGTAAGATTAGTAGCATAATGGTGCCGATTCTCTTGATATTACATCAAAAAATTGAATTATAGTACTTATGCAAATGTCACACTAGTTCATTGCTTTGAGCAACACATAATTGAAACAATAATTGATCATAGTGTGTGGCAAACGGTAGTCTCTGCCTACCCCCATGGGATACAGGCGTGAGTATATGTATGTATGTAATAATTGATCTTCTATTTTTACTAGATGTATACATTCTACGTAACTATTCCGGATGTCCCAAATCTTACTTTATTAACACTCTTAGTCAATGTCAAGTAATCAGAAATCATTTAAATAGGTACTTGTATAATTTTCAGGAAAAACTATTGTCAGACATCTGAGGATTTTATTGAAAAAATTGAACAATGGTCAAAGGAACATAATTCTGATGATGATGAGGTAAATCAAAATCTGGTTCATATTGGTGTTGATTCTGTTGGCATCAAACTAAACTGTACTAAACTAATTGTATTACCATTCTTCTTCCCATGGTCATAATGTATAAGTAAGACTTTCATATATTTAGTGCTGTCAATTATAGCTGTAGTTTTGTACAACAGAATCAACATCAAACATTCAAGTTATACGTAATACGTAATAGTTTCATAAAAAACTGAGCTGTCGCGGGACGCCTGGCAGATGTGAAACATAAAACATAAACGTCGTAGCGGCGAGTGAGCAGAGTCAGCCGGTGGGCGGAGTCTAAGCGGCGGAAAGAACCGAGGAGCCACGAAGCTGTTAGAAGTTTTGGGATCATGGCAGCAGTCGCTGTCACTCGTGCCATTAGATGTTTCACATCAATAAAAATTGATTAAATGATTCTTCTACTTGAATGAAATACAATTCTACTTCGACAAAGGCTTGGTATAGTAGTTTGAGCGTAGATCGCTAGGCTCACTGGGTGGTTATGGGTTTGATTCCCGCTAGTGACAAATTTAAGAAAATACCTTGATGTGGGTGTAACTGGGATCTCCACCTGGTTATTGTACGGTACCTACCCATCATAGTACAAGCTTTGCTTACTTTAGGATCATATCGAGAGGTGAAAAGCTATATGAATTAAGCGACATTTTTTTAACTTTACAGCAGACCATACTCATTGGACGTAAAAAAATCGCTGATTCCAATTATGTATATAAGTCAATATCGCACAAAAGTGTCCCTGAATAGCCTTTCACCCTTTGATATGATGAATATGTTAACAATTTGTGTTCCTATCTTGTCACTTATCTCTTTTTGTAAATTAAATTAATTAATTTTACATGTCCTGTCCAAAGTAGTTTTGTGTTTGTGGTGTCTATAGCACCACGAACACAAAACTACTTTCATTATATGTTTGTTCAACCGTAAATTGTCTCTTCAAAATTTAATGATTTTAATTTGGTTTGTAAAGTCTCACCGAAACGATCCAAGTGTTTCCAAACTCCATTTTTGGGAAAATCATTGGATTAACTCAATGGCTGCCATAGACTTTTGAAAATTGAAGTGAAGTGATGATGAGTATGTGTTTTTCGCAGCCTTTTGTGCAACGTCGAAGGGGTCACCACTTTAGCGGAAAAGGGAAGATCTGCTTGCCAGGCGGGTGGTATGCCTGGCGGGGTCCGCTACGCCCCCAGTGATGTCGGGGAATTTGTATATTTAGTTCAGATCGTCGAACACCAGTACCGCGAGCTAGGATTTCATAGTACTTTACGTACTAATTGCGATGTGTCTACAGTCGCGCCATCTAGTAGCGACTGGCGGTAGTTGTGTTTCGTGGCGAGATATAGAGTGCGCCACATGTTGTCTAATGATATTTATTTATTTATATCAGGGCCCGAAGATGTGGTATAGAAGTTCACCAGCTGAGTTATATTACAAAACAGTTGAAGGTGGAGCTGGGGTTCAACAGACTGAGAAGCTAGAAAAGCTCTGCGATACATTCTTCAGCAAGACGATCGAAAGAGGTCGAAACGCTAGACCTAAAATGGATGAAATGCCACCTCTGAAGCCACCTAGAGTGAAAATGTGTAAACATAGACATAGTAAGTTGATTTTTATGTTTATAATATTATCTCTCATTAATTCAGGTTTGTAAATTATGTAGTTGATAGATACCAGTAGTGGAGGGTCTATGATTTGTAGAAGTTATTTCAAAAAGGTCTATTTTGTAATGGATTTCATCAATGTAAGACTGTAATAAAAAAAATATCGTCTCATAGTATCAAAGTCTCTCAAATAGGTTTTGCAGTCTTCCATTTCTAGTAGTTCCAATAACCACCATGGTATTGAAGAAGTAGAAGTTCATCATCAGACCCTCACTATTAAACTATTCATGTAAGCGTACTTTTAACATAATATTGACACATTTGTAAGAATGTAGTAGTATTATTGTGACTACTACTAGTTTCTAATACTAGTACTAGTTTCTACCCGCGACTTCGTTCGCGCCGATTTCGATGATTTCGATTCAATATCGCTATAAAGTAAAGTCCATATGTTATTCCGATGTAATAAAAAAAAGTTCACAGTATTTTTAATCAAAATCCGTTCATTAGTATTTGCATGAAAGAGTAACAAACATCCATCCATACATCTATCCACATTTATTATATTAGTAGGATAAGATGAGGAGACTGAGATCAAGTTCAAGACTGGGCTTAATACAATTTTTTTTTTCGAAGCGGACGATAAAACTTCATCTTCATCGGATAGTGATGATGATTACCTAGACGAGGAGGGCTTGCAAGGTTACACGGATAGAATAATGCTGGAGCTGCAGAGGAAACAGAACCATCCAAGAAGGTTGCATCCTGAGATGTGGTACATGTCAAATTATACTTTTTCTTTTTTAAATTAATATAAACGATATAATTAAAAAAATTAAGTGACCCAGTTTCACACCTTGGTGTGTATGAATACAACTCAATTTTTTTTTTTTTTTACATTGTCAACAAGTTACTAATAATAATAAACAATTTACTAATAACTTCTTATATGTTAGGTGTGAACATGATCTTTTCACGTAACATTACGTGAGCATGTCCTGTTCGATTAACATTTTCATAAATTCAAACTTTGAACAGGAAAAAAATCATACATTCAAACTAACAGTCTTGTAGCTATAGGGGTCCATAATGTTGTACAAAAAATATATTTTACAGTACTAAACCTATAGGATCTTGCTCTTGAATTACGGCCATGAGAAATAGTGCAATGTGCTTAGTTTAGTACGGTATCAACAACATTATTGATCACAATTTTAATAAGAGCCCTCGTAATTATTTCTAGTGTGACATTTGGTATTAGAATTGTGTATTTGTTACAGGTTCAACAATACTGGGGAAATGAACGGCGGGCCGCTGTGCCGCTGCAGTCTGCGTGCTCGCCGCTTCGGCATGCGGCACGGCGTATACGCCGGCGAAGACGCCTTCCCCAAGTGCCAACCTACACACAGCAATATCGATAAATTGTACCACTATCGGTCAGTTGAATAATATTTTTTTATATGCACATCACAATAGGCAAAAGATATGTCTCGTTCATATTTGTATATTCTAGTGGCTGTGCTCGCGACTTCGCCCGCGTGGATATCTTGAAAAATAAATAGCCTAAGATAATCCTTGTTACATCAGCTATCTTCCAGTGAAAGTCCCGCCAAAATCGGTCAAGCCGTTTGGGAGTTTAGCTCAAACAAACAAGCAGACAAACTAAAATGTTTAATTGCGTTTTCGTTGTAGGTACTGGTACTGTACATGTTTTCATATTGATGTAGTAAAAAGCTGTTATTTTGACGATACAAACAGACACTTCAATTTTATTTATTTGTATAGATGTACAACTACAACACTAGGACGTAACGCAAGTAGATCATAATCGCTCCACGTAACTACAAATGTTCACGAGGGTATTATCTTGTTCCAGTATCACCGTGTCGCCACCGACAAACTTCCTAATAAAAGCACCTACCATCATAGGCCACGACGAGCACGAGTTCCTATTCTCCGGATTCTCAATGTTCTCACACTACAAACTGGCCAAGTTGCCCACCTGCAAAGTAATAAGGTTCAATATAGAATACACTATATTGTACGTAGAGGAGCCGGCGCCGCAGAACTTCAGCGTGAGGGAATTGGATTTGTTCGGTGAGGAAACTGTTTGGAGGTTCTACTTTTTAGTGTTGTTTTGGCGCCGCCTTTTGTGTATTTGCCAGTGTCAAGTATAATATTTTATATAATTAATTTCATAGTCAAGTGTTGCTATTGTTATTTTTTTAAATATAAACAAAGATACATCGTGCTGCTTCATATTGATATCTTTATTTCTTTCCGGATTCGCTGTCTTGCGTATTGGTATGCGTAAATAATACTATTTTCTTCTCTAATCCATATGGAAAGAACTATGCATTAATATAGCTTGAAAGAACTATGCATTAATATAGCTTTTTGACAGGTTTGAAAATATCGTCGGCTGACAGGAAAAACTCACTAAGCACAAAAAATTGGAAAAGTTTTTTTTTACGCTAAGTACCTTAAATATCAACCACTTTCCCAGAAAATAGTCATCATATCCAGAAGTGCATTACTTACTATTACAGAATCCTAAGAAGCAAAAATCATAATAACTCATCTAAAAAAATATTAAAATTCAAATTATGGCATTGTTTTTTTTTGTTACTTAATGAGTTTTTCCTGTCACCCGACATATGCTGTTGATAAGTTACGTATAAATAAGCAAATAAATATAGCCAGCTAGTACATATTTATCGTATGATCCCAAACTAAGTAGAGAAAAGGATATAGCATAAGTATAGAGATTAAAGTCATTAAAAATACTGTATTAACAATATTATACCTTAAGAACCAGAATGTAAATCCGTAATAGCGTAATCCGTAAAGAAAACCAATCATGCCAACGAATTCGAGTACACAATTAAGGACTCTGATAATGTCTGAGGTTAGCTCGCGGGCCGGGCCATCAAGCGCACGGACAAAAAAAAACTAAGTAGAGATTGTACTACGGCTGGGAGCGTAAAATAGACTGGGGGCGATCCCAGTTACACCCAGAGCATGGCAAATTCTGAAAAGACCATTTCAGAAATTTACCACCTGGTGCAGTGAGTGAGTGAGGTTTTGTGTTGAACTGTACTAAGTAGAATCTACTTTATACTTCTGGACCGTCAAAATATGTTTATCGCAGGCCATATACTATTCATGTCGAAGGACCGTTGGTGGGCCGGATTAAATGCTTTCGCGGGTCCTCCCGACACGATCACCGCCCTCCTCGACCGGGGCGTCGAGAGGGCTACCGTCTCACCTACACCAGCCTTAAACAGTAGCCGATCTCGCCGGCGAGGTCGAGGAACCCCCTCTTCCGCTCGTAGATGCATCGGTGCACCTAGGAGTCACTACCTCTCCCCTCACGGTAACTGCCCAAGCCGAGGTCGTGCCCTCTGTGGCGCCCTTGAGCTAGTTGCCACCCTTTTCCGCCCTTAAGGCCTTGGTTGGAGTCGCACTCTGCACTCGCCACTCCTCCGATGAAGCTGTAAAGGCCAACTCACGGCCAACAGCGTGATCATATAAAAAAAAAAGCTTTCGCGGGCTGAGCTGGCCCGCGGGCCATACTTTGCCCATCACTGCTCTAGACCAAGCCGTCGTCGTCGTTATGTTAAGTTAGGAAGAAAGAACAATGTACTGTACCATTTCAGAGGATTTCCTATTCTACGAGTTGTTGGAGCTAGTGGACCTGGACTTGGGCAAAGGGACGGAGAACTCTTGCTCACAATTTCATTTTATGCCGAGGTTCGTTCGTTTCTTGCAAGAAGGAGGTTGTGAGGTATGTTTAAACTTTATTGAATTAATTTAGTTTGTTGGGGTTCTATAATCAAAAATGTATGGAAAGTGTTAATCCATTTTTACTGTAATTTTAAAACGCTTTTGTTTTAAAAGATGCTGCTGCAGATGGTTTGTAGATGCATTAAATATCTATGCATTAGGGGATACCAGTTGCACATGCCCAGTTTTTTATATAATTAATCTGAGTGCTAATCTTGTTGGAAACAGACTACACTAACCGAAGTGTATATATTGCCGTCCTTTTTATGGGAGGAATGTTTGAGCGAGATGGAAATATCATGCGAGCTATGCAATTTATCATAGTCGTAGTTCATTTACAAGAAAATCGAGGATAAATGTCTAAAATAAATACCTATTTCAGATATTGTCAATGTGTGAAGTGCTCAGATACTTAGTTGACGAAAGTGGGTTGCTGATAGCGCCGGAAACGTTAGAAGACGTTCACGACATGGACCACTACACATGGCAGAAGTTCGTTGATAGGATCAAAGGTAAAATAAACAATAGTAATACATTGCAGATAATAATTTATAAGCAGGTTTATTGTTCGCGCACATTTTTCTCGTGTCAGCATCAGCGTGTCAACGTCAGCATCGTTATAATTTCTTTAATAAATAATTAGCTACGTGCGATTCAGACTAGCGCGGCGAGGGTTCCGTACAAACTTGTTGGTATTTAAATAATTCATCCATTCGCGATGTAACTACAAATTCACAGTTTTAGATTTTCCCCTTTGCTTGAGCTATAAGACTATGCTTTAAGCCTAATTTAATGGTTCTACGTCAACGGGAAGTACCCTATTAATTTCAACTTGATACCTCCACGCGTTCCTGAGAAAAAGGGTCTTGACTGTAGACAGAAGGATCTTATAGTAGTGATCCTATAAGGGTTCCTTTCATCCTTTTGAGGTACGGAAAAATGGGCATTGAACGTGAGAACGATGGCGGATGAATCAGAACGAACGACAGTAGGATGCCACAAAATGTCACGATGTATTGATTATGTTAGTAGATAACCTGATTCCAAGTAGGTCATTATTTTCTTATATGACAGGTATGATAGTAACATACCCAGGCAAAAAGCCGTGTTCAGTCCGAGTCGATCAATTGGACCGGAGCCCGCCGAATACAGAAGATATGAAGAATCCAAAAGCAGTTAAAACATACTATCCAGAAATTGTACATTTTGGTATTCGACCGCCGCAATTGAGTTACGCAGGGAATCCTGAGTAAGTATGTTGATATACTGATTTTACACATAATAATCACAAGTTTTTGATTTAGTCGATTCACCATAAGCCTTACATATTTAGTGACTCCAGTCCACTCCATTGGCGATGCAAAATTTAAGACAAACCCTTTTTTCTATATTTTTGTCCATTATTAAATTCGCAATACAGTAAATAGAAAAAATACAGTGCTGTTTATCATATCTAGTGCGATATGATAAACAGCACTGTATTTTTTCTTCTTTTTTTACGAAATGAATGAATTGATGATATATAATGGAATAAGATGAGGAATGGCTCCACCTGCATTTAGCGGGTATTTTAGCCAGTGTCAAGTAATTAATTGCAAGGGCAAATTCAATAAATACACAATATATAAAATGGATGATGACCACTGTATTTATTATAAATACAGATGTAACTCAAACTCCGCGCCAAAATGGAAAACAGTTGTGCCAATATAACAACAACAAACAAAAAAATGAATTTGGAACCATAAACAAATCATCCATTCCCGAAACTTTTTTGACAGAATGTATATTCATAAGTAGAATGGCACATGAGAATTTAGGATTTAAAAAAGTAGCTTAAGTTACTTCTTATACCACCGACTATCTGTCAGCAAAAATCTCGTCAAAATCGGTCCACCCGTTTCGAAAATATTATGCTCCATTGGATTCAAACTACATAAGCAAAGGTACCATATTCAACAGTAGAAAAATGATCTCTCCAGATACCAAAAAGCGTGGCGTTATTACGTGAAGTATAGACATTTGATCGCCAACATGGCGAAGCCGTCGTTCAAGGACCGTCAGAAGTTGTCCACGAAGGAGACCAAGCTGCAGGAGATGAGAACCCAGAGCAAGATGAAGAGGGATGTCACCGTCGCCATGTCCTCTGAGGGATTCTACACAACTGGACTCATGTGTGATGTTGTACAAGTAAGCTTCGATATATTCGGGATATTTACACACACCCAATTAAAAAGTCGTCGGAGAGTAAATTAACACCATGTATTTTAGAACGGTAAAGTGTGATAAAGCCAATAGAACGTGAACTCTCGCGCGTAAAAAAATATATAGGTAATAGAACTAACTCTTGTGTTAATATGATTATATATTAAAATTCTGTGGTAAAAGCCACGCCCCACATGTCAAAATTCGCTTGAGAGTGTCAATTCATTATAGAATGAACTTTTTTTTATTTGTCGATTTGGTATTAGCAAAAAATTTTACGCGCGAGTTTCGACGCCCCGATGTGCGAGAAACTTAAGTGCTCGCAAAACGTGTTAAAGTTTTTTTGCTATTATTCTAAAAAAAAAATGCTGATGAAAAAATTTCAGTTTTATTGCAATTTATTTGAGCGCATTTTATCCGGAAATATCGCATATTTAATTACATTATGGGTAACTTTCTATGAATTTGGAGGTAAAAGTGTGTTAAGGTAATGAGGCTTATAATATTTTTCAGCATGCAATGTTAATCCCGGTCCTAGTACGTCATCTCCGCTTCCACAAGTCGCTGGACAGTTTAGAACGCAAGATCGGTTACGTGTTCAAACAACGCGCGCTGCTACAGACCGCACTAACCCACCCGTCTTACCGGGAGAACTTCGGCACCAACCCGGACCACGCCAGGAACAGCCTCACCAACTGTGGAATACGACAACCGGAGTACGGTGATCGGAGGATTCATTACACTAGGAAGAAAGGTGGGGATTTAAATATTAGACAACATATAGTATGATCCCAAACTAAGCTAAGCTATGGCTACCGTATAATGGACTGGGGGCGAGATCCCAGTTACACTCAAATTGACCCAAATTCCGAAAAGACCATTTCTGAAATTTGTCAGTAGCGGAAATCGAACCCTCAAACCACTAGACCAGGGATGTCAAAGATACGGCCCGCAATGTGTCACAGAAAGAAGAATCATGACCTCACTCGATTCCTCTACGGAATTCCTCTACGGATTACTCTACGTAATTTCAAGGGCAGCGCGTGCCTTACAAGCGAGAGAGTTAGACAGTAACGCCATCTCTTAGCAACATATTATAATAATTCAGTACTTTTTTTTTTTTATTTCAATCTGGCCCGCCTACACATTCTAAATTTAATATATAGCCCTCTGCAAAATTGTGATTGACACCCCTGCACTAGACCATGCCGTCGTCAACATCGTATACCATAACAGACTTAAGCCCTAGGCACACTGGGGCGTCAAGACACGCGCTGCAATGTTATACCAAAACGAGCTGTATTGACTCAGAAACCACACAATCACACAATCAGAATTGCTCCACACAAATTCATTCCTTATGGATATTGACACAGAGATTTTTTTGGTTTGGCAACTATTTCTTGTGCAACTCTTAACGAAATATTGGTCAAGCAGTTCTAACTAGAGCTGCCCGGATCACTGGTTGCAGTGGGTGTTTTAAGATGACCATTAAAGTTAATCGTTAACAGCAGATTCAATGTGAACAATGTATGATACTGGTGTGTTTTTTAACTTACAGGCATAGTTACACTGATCAACATAATGTCGCAGTTCGGTAAGAACAATGAAACGGAATCTGGAATCAAACATAATGAGAGGCTCGAGTTTCTCGGGGATGCGGTAGTCGAGTTCCTATCGTCCATACATCTGTTCCGGATGTTCCCCGGGCTGGCTGAAGGCGGTTTGGCGACTTTCAGAGCATCTATTGTACAGAATCAACATCTGGCACAGTTAGCAAAGGTAAATTACCAGATTTCGCGCGAAAACTAGCGATTGACATGACCACACTTTGAATCATATAGGATATGAATAGTTGGAATGCAGAATCGGTTTGGAATGCTGCTTCCACTGAGAAGAGCTGGCATAAAACGCAATGGAATGCCCATTTAAATTATTATAATTAATAATATTCTCGAATTAAAAAAAATGTTTTAACAAAAACCAAAAACTGACTTCGAAAACCTAGGTGCACTAAGAAGCTACAAATAACCTTATAATTCATTATTACATTTGGAGTGGGTGCCGATCTACGTCAGGATAGGCAAATACACACATGAATTGGCACCGTCTAGGTTTTTGTTTTTTGTAAAAAAAAATTTTTCACGATTTTTAGTGTTTATAATTGTTGAAAATATGCAAGTATTATCACCTCATAATGGCCCTAAAAAAGTAAAAATTTACAGCCAAAAAAAACAATCACCAATTTAGGTGAGGACGCTTAGTTCATAAATTCTTGTTAAATGCAAAAAGCTAAATAATTGCTGTAATATTCAACAATCTGACGAATTAATTTATGGAAATTAAAAATGGCACCTTCCAGTACAAAACTATAGTTCAATGCCACTGCAAGTGGGATTGTATGTATAAGAAAGAAAAAAACATTTATTCAGCACAGACACAAAGAACACAGAGAATACAAAACTTAAAAATAGATACAATAAAGGAAAAGAGCTCAGTGTGAACTGCGCCGAAAAGGTAGTGGCTCAGCACATGCTGGGGGGGCATAGCCCAGCGCTGATTTTCAGCCAAACCCTCTTGATGATCTTAATTATAAATAAATACAACTACGGGCTTCTCTATTAAATAAAAAGAAAAAACAAAAGCAATATAAAATATAGATTTAATAATATAAGTACAAATACATAATACAATAAGTATAGTATAAATGTGAACCGTTTTGTTGTCAGAACATATCGCTGGAGCAGTTCATGCTGTACGCGCACGGCTCGGACCTGTGCCGCGAGGTGGTGATGCGGCACGCGATGGCCAACTGCTTCGAAGCGCTCATGGGGGCGCTCTTCCTCGACGCCGGCTTGGAGGTACTCATATTCACTTGCAATGTATGTATGTCCGGGTGGAATCTTGCAACTCCATTTTAAATCAGTTATCTTTAACCGATTGAGCTGAAATTTGGTATACACCCTTATTCTGGATGACCATGCATGCTTAGCTAAGTGACGTCATTCTGATTCCAATATGGCGGATCATCCAAGATGGCGGAATAGTTATTTTTTCTGCGCTACCACAGTATGACAGTATGGGTATCTAATGAAAGGGCTTGCTGAGGAGAACACGAAAACTAAAGGCAATTAAATAAAAGCTTGTTTTTAAAAAGATTTTTTTAACATTAATTTGCAAAAATGTTTGCCAATACCAAAACTAACTATGTGACAATATGAATAAAGATTGAATTTCTGTGACAAAAGCGAACCCCCTACATCCCCCATGCGTCAAACTTCAATCGCGCTGTCATTTAATTGAAGAATGAACTTTTTCTATGACACAAAAGAGTTTGTTATGGTATGGCAAAACAATTTATCGCAGGAGTGTGTAATGTTTCATTACCAAAATATCCCGGATTCTATACCATGAAGTCTCCAATTTATATGATTCTTAATTTTATTTCAATCTTATTCTTAAATATGAATTCCGATCCAGAGTTCAACAATTAAAATGATACGATTTGGTCAGGTTGCCGACCGCGTGTTCGCTCTGGCGCTGTGGCATGAGTCTGACTTGCTAGAAGTGTGGACCAAGGAGCGAGCACATCCTCTTCAAGAGCAAGAACCGCTGGGCGACAGGAAATACATCAAAGACTTCGAGTTTCTTCAGAAATTAACCGTATTCGAAGAATCCATAGGTAAATCCTATCCTACTAATATAGTGGTAGCCTCGTGGGCAAGAACGCCCGCCTTGAACGTAAGGCCAAATATTTTGCATAGCTCCAGTGTGTTGAGAGTGTCAGTGTCCAGAGAGGTGCAAGTTCAAATCCCAGGCCCGCACCTCTGAGATATTTTTTATGTACAAATGTCATTTCCGAAAATGATTACTACTTGCTGAACGGTGAAGGAAAACATCGTGAGGAAACCTTCACGTCTGAGGGAACTTGACTAGTTCTCGATAGATGTGTGAAATCTGCCAACCCGCACCAGGCCAGCGTGGTGGAGTATGGCCTGAATCCCCCTCGCATTGAGGGGAGGCCCGTGCCCAGCAGTGGGAGGTAAAAAAAAGGGCTGTAATTTATATTGTTATATAATTGCTTGGTGATTGTTCTAGGTGTACAATTTAAACACATCCGTCTGTTAGCGCGCGCGTTCACCGACCGCTCAGTCGGTTTCACGCATCTGACTCTCGGCTCGAACCAGCGGCTCGAGTTCCTAGGCGACACTGTACTACAGTTAGTAGTGTCCGACAGGCTATACAGACACTTCCCGGACCATCACGAAGGACATTTATCTGTGAGTAAACGACACCTTACTGTTTCACCTGTCTCAAAGCAACTTATTTCAAGTTTTTCGGTGTAAATAATTAGAACATAAAAACTTGAGAGGTGTCAAGGGACACCCGGATGGAACGAAGTTCCTTTTGAAATAAAAAGAGCCAAAAATTGTACATACATATACATACACACACACACACACACACACACATCGAAATCGAATCCGAAACCGAAATCAAATTTTATTATATACATAAATGTATACAATAAAAATCACACACACATATGTAAAAGTATCGTTACAGTTTTAATTTTTTCCGTTTAGCCCCCTTTCGCAACGCGCGATAAGGAACTACGTTCCAACTCCAATTTTGTCGTCTTAAACAAACTTGCACGTAACTAAATATATAAACACTTTCAATAATGCGGCGTCGCTCATACATTACTAATACAAGCAGTTTAGTTTGATCCCAAAGAAATCAACATTTATAAAAAAAAATATGGTCTAAGTCTAACTCCAAATAGTCAATCATGACTAAGGGAGAATTTGGTCTGACCAAATTTGCAGTTGCACCATTGTTACTAGATTTTCTTTCCCAGTGCAGTTGCTCTTATGAACGTGTCAATATATACAGTGTAAACTCAATGTAACGTCACTCGATTTAACGAAAAACTCCCTAAAGCGTCGAAATCACTTAGCTTTGGTTGGTTTAGCTTGCATTCCACACAATGATACACTCTATATAGCATTACACCCACTCTTAATAACGACAACAATTTGCCAATTTAAGATATATAAAAAATACAACAAAATTACTGGTGCAGCGAAAGATGTCAGACAAAAATAACAGACTGTAGCGACATCTACCTCGCCGCAAACGAACTAATCCTGCATCGCGATATTAAAGCGATCCGAGCGATTGCACATATATTCAAGAACCCGGCAACAACCGTCGGGCAGTAGCACACCAGACACAACACCCGTCTGGGCAGAGGATCCTCACTTTTCCGCCAAAAGACTATACGCAATATCGTTCAAATAAGATTGTTTTTTTTTATACATACACTACTAACACTAGTATCAGATAAACTTTTTAATTTTTTAATTCTGTTTTTCCTTCTCTCCATTTAACGACAACTCAATAACGCCATAAAATGCACAGTCCCTTCAGTGTTGTTTTATACAGTTTACACTGTATATGCAGTTGAGTCTAACAATGAATGTATCTTCCATCAGTTACTGCGTTCGTCTCTAGTCAACAATCGCACGCAGGCGATGGTGTGTGACGATCTCAACATGTCTGAATACGCGATATACAACAATCCGAAAGCGAAGCCGACCACCAAGAAACACAAGGCCGACTTGCTCGAGGCGTTCTTGGGCGCGCTGTATATTGATAAAGTAAGTTTTATTATTGTACTTAAACTCGCACATAAAAATGTTGAATTAAACTGGTTCAAATTTTGAATGTCACGTCAAATAATAAAATTAATTATAAAGCGTCTTAGCTTAACTCAAGTGTTAGGCAATGCAAAGCTAATTATTGGGCGTCGTGATGCTAAGTGCTCATTCACGTTGACTCGCGGACGCGGTCACGAAATATCAAACATCTGGCGTAATATCTAAGTGTTCACATACGAAACGCACGTGCGGTCTAAGTAGCGGGCAAGCTAGCCGCTGGCGCGCGCGGCGTGCTAGCGGCAATATCAAACGCGTGAGATGTTTCTGTGTGTTCACATTGAACTAGCGGCGGAGCGTGCGATTCACTCGCGACGTCAGGTAAGTTCAACCAGTACGAACTTATCGCTAGGAACGATAGCGTGTACACGAACTCGCCACGTCTACCGCGCCCGCACCCGCCACCGCGCCCGCGCGTTCCTACGTGAACAAGTACTAACTATTAGGCGTACCGTCGCTGGCTATAAGTCGTCTCGACGCTCCATATAAGGCGTCTTCACGCTCGCTCGGCGCGATGTTTGTTATAAGGCGTCACGGCGCTCATTAGAAAGCGTCCCGACGCTCATTATAAAGCGTCGCGACGCTCATTATGAAGTCTCAACGCTAACTATAAGGCGTCTCAACGCTAACTATAAGGCGTCTCAACGCTAACTATAAGGCGTCTCAACGGTAACTACAAAGCCTCCCGACGCCAACTATATCTATTTCCTAGTATTGCATGTAAATATGTTTACTTTTGGTGTTCAGAACCTGGAGTACTGCCAGGCGTTCTGCAACGCGTGTCTGTTCCCGCGGCTGCAGGAGTTCATCATGAACCAGGACTGGAACGACCCCAAGTCCAAGCTGCAGCAGTGCTGCCTCACGCTGCGCTCCATGGAGGGCGGCGAGCCCGACATACCAGTCTACAAGTACAGCCTTCAAGTATATTCATTCATTTTACTGAGCGAATTTTAGTCTCGTCTAGGGGCAAGTCTCCATGTCTTCATTAGACGTCACACGTCCATGCTAAGCATAAGATACCGCTGTGGTAGCTCTACACAAAATAGTATGATTGTTATAAATATAACTTTCTAGTTAAATAAATACCACGGCAAGTGTCGATGCTTGCCCCTCGTACTGGACACACACTACTTGAGGAGTGTCTGTTCAAAGAGATATTTTTTTTTATCCATATTCTAGGTTTCCTGACGCTTTTTTCTCTAGGCGCTTTTTAGACTGCGTCAGTCAGCAATGGTTATTTCCAAAAACAAAAATAAATTGTTTTGTTCAAAGAGAGGCATGGCCAATATTTTGGTGAAAAATATTTCCAAATTTTTATTTTTTAATTATTCAAATTTTTGTTATGGTAGAAATATCTTCGTTTGAACAGACACTCCTCACTTGTTGTCGTCCATGATTTATTCGCTAATTAGCTACTCAAACCTCCCGCACTCTGTGGCGGCAAAAGTCGCGCGCCTAAATGTTTGCTAAAACCAAGACGGGCTTCATCTATACTCATATTATAAAGAGGAAAGATATGTATTATTGTATGTAACGAATTAACTTAAAAACTAATGGACCGATTTCAAAAATTAAAGCTATATTATCACTGAGCAACATAGGCTATAGCGGCTATATTATAAGCCCGTGCGAAGTCGGGACGGACTGCTAGTGTCAATATACATGATGATTGAATTACTGTGCCAAAAGCTACGATCCCGCGAATTTGGACGCCCTAGTGTGTGACTTTATCTCCTTTTTACGAAATGAATGAAATCATGAAATTTTAATGCAATAAGATGAGGAATGTGCTGTACCTGCGATTAGCGGGTGTATATGCCAATGTCAAGTATTCATACTGTAAATAAATATGGATGATGAACGTGATAAAGATGGCCAATGACCTACTTGTAGAATTGACAATTACATTCACATAGCAACTGTAGCCTTGTCTGTCATTCATTACTTATATAAATCAATTGCTGTTTGTTAGTCTCGCTAGTACTCAAAAACGGCTTGATAGATTAGATTGTTTTTTGTTTTATTTGCTCTAATACTATACTAGTTATTATTAAAACCTGCGTTATTAGCGAGAGCAAATGAGCTGAAATTTGGTATACACGCTTATTTTGGATGAAAATGCATGCTTAGCTATGTGACGTCCAAAATTCCAATATGGCGGATCATCCAAGATGGCGGAATAGTTATTTTTTTCTGCACTACCACAGTATGGGTATCAAATGAAAGGGCTTGCTGAGGAGAGCACAAAAACTAAGGGCAATTAAATAAAAGCTTGTTTTTAAAAAGTTTTTTTACATTATTTTTTTATATGCTTATAGTTCCACGGCTGATTTATTTAATTTAAGGACATTGGGGTGTCAATGCTCGCGCGTCAAAATTATTTCTTCTTATGCGTTTATTGTGATGCGAATTATGCGACTTTTTCTCATATATACATCTATACATACAAATAAATAAAATTGGAGTGTCTGTTTGTAATATCAAAATAACACTTTTTTACCAAATTTATGAAAGTATATACGATACCTATAACGAAAACGCAATTTTAAATTTTTTTGTCTGTCTGTCTGTCTGTTTGTTTGAGGTAAACTACTAAACGGCTGAACCGATTTCAATGGGACTTTCACTGACATATAGCTGACGTTCCAAGGCGTAACTTAGGCTACTTTTATTTTAGAAAAAGCATTAGGGTTCCGCGGGAAAAACATAATACCCATATTTCCGGGTAATCTCCCTAAAGTCCACGCGGGCGAAGTCGCGGGCACAGCTAGTGTTGAAAATAAAAATACATCTTGCTTCATCGTAGAAAATTTAATGATTTTGACCCAGAGTAACTTCACTCCAGAGACAAAATACAGAGTATTGAACAAAAAAAATGTTAATATAGACGGCTTTTTTTTGAGGGACTTACGCTGTTGGCCGTGAGATGGCCTTTACAGCTTTACCGGGGAAGGAATCAATAGACGGCGCCCACACACTTGACGCACAACAAAATGTTTGACCATACAATAGACAGACAGACAATACCAAAACGAACTGTGTCAATATGCATAAATATTGAATTTCTGTAGTAAAATCCACGCCCCCACGCGTCAAATTCGTTCGCGCTGTCATTGTAATTTCGTTTTAGAATTAACTTCTTCTATGTCAATATAGTTCGTTTTGCTATTGGAAACAAAAAAGGCGTTTCCCGCTCTGCCGCCCTATGGCTAAAAGGCATAATGACATTTTGTCTAAACATTTTCTCCATCGGCCAGTCTTGGTTTTATTATTCTAACATTTATATTTATTTATCCGGATATGTAGAGATAAATCTCTATGCCTTCACAATTTCTAAAGACATCACTATCTATATGTTTGCTCGTAGCTCATAATTTGGATTACTCACTAAACGGCCTTTTAGCTATCGAACGGGCCGCTGTGTAGGTGCCATTGCGTGGTTGCTTTTGTCCATAGTGCGTAGACAGCTGATTATAGATTTTAAAAAATATACGGTCGAATTGAGAAACCTCCTCCTTTTGGAAGTCGGTTACAAAACGGATCCAATGTAATATTGGCGTCGCTTTGGTCTAGTATGGTTGGAGCGTAGGCCGTATTTTTAATTAGACGTAGCCAACTGACAGTAGCTAATGTCACTTTGTAAAATAAGGTTGCCATATTTAAAGTAATAGTGATGCGTTCAGTTCTCGTTCCATCAGATGAATGAACAATGAGTGTGAATAGTTAATAATTTCAAACTATAAAAGACAATCGAGGCAATTTCATTCATTCAGGAGTTTTTTCAATCATTCACTTTGTCACAACACTATTTTTATTGCATCAAAAACTGACAACACATCAAACGTCAGTTGACTTCGTCTAATTTAAAATACGACTATAAACCCTAGTCTGGGTATAACTGAGATCACCCTCCAGTACATTGTACGGTATCCATAGTACAAACTTTGCTTACTTTGGGATCATACGATGACTATGTTTTTTTTAAATTATTCATTTTGTTTGTTCGCAGAGTGATCGAGTGCCTGGGCCCGACGAACACGCGCGTGTACACGGTGGGCGTGTACTTCCGCGGGCAGCGGCTGGCGGCCGCGCGCGGACACTCCATCCAGGAAGCTGAGATGAACGCGGCCGAGGCGGCCATCGAATGCGCACACGGTGAGACATACCACCCACCACCTATCCATATCCCATTACGCATTCTATGCATGCGTGTTTCAGTAATCAGTTATACATAGTGTATCAGAAGTGCTAATAATACTTGCGTTTGCATGGGTATGGGGTATACAACTGAATAATTTATTTATCGTAATTGGGATTTTTTTTTTTTGCTGCCAATTTTGTATTCTTGGTATATCTCGGGTTCTATTCGAAATGTTCAAGTTTTGTGAATATTAAAAGTAGCTACTCGTAGTTGTAGTTTGGACTGTTAAATAGGGTTATGTGTGTGCCCTAAAGCCACAATGCGATACTTGTGGCAAATACTCAAAGGTCTGTATCTCAGAAATTTATAGTTAGGTATAGTCTGCCTTCACTAAGCATCTGCATATGCGCTGCTGCCGTATGTGTACCTAAAATATTATTTCCGACTTCTGATACATCCTGTATAATCACATATGCAAGACTATCGTACTAACAACTAAATGGCTTTCACATTTCATTTATTACTATCCGTTGAATGTTAGTGGCCGCATATATTTAATGTAGTTTGTCCAATCAGAGCTGTTCCCGCAACTGGATCACCAGAAGCGAGTGATAGCGAAGAGTATGCGTAAGAAGAAAAACAGACACGGCGGCGCGCGCGGCAGCCCCACGCGACACGATAAGGACGCGTCAATGAAGAATAAAAGGTTCCAGGACAAAGTACCGAAAGCATACAGACTGGATCAGAAAGCGGAAAGCTCGGACGAGAGTAGCGCACACGCTATCTCCGACGACGAGATTCACAGTCCCGTTGCGAAATCCGACGAAGACTCCGGTCTCGACAGCGAAACGGAATCCGTTTCCGTCGATAAGTTCGAACATGTCCAAGTAAGTAGCCTACTGAGTGATATGCAGAAATTGAAAGAGGATTTGATCAGACGCAACGAGTATGATAAGTTGAAGGAAAAATGCAGGAAATCTGATTCGGACGATGATTGAGTTGTATGATTTAAATGGACTTGATAGGGATGAGTGCAACTTTCTAATGTATAAAAGTTAGTTCTATATCTAACTTTTATACATATAACACTCACACACATAACACTCATCCCTATCAAGTTCATAATAATAATAGTTCATAGGTACCTAATATAATAATTTTGTTCATAGGTACCTATGTACCTATGAACAAAATTAATCAATTTAAATATAATATTGTTGTATGTATGTTCAGTTCACTTAATAAAATGACAATGAATGTTTTGTATATATTTTATTAGCTGTCTAGATTAACACAGCACGATGCAGCACAGTGTAAATGCGATCGGGCCCTTTATCCGCTTAGCGCGTAACGTGAGCCATTGTTTCTGGTTGGGCACATACATTTCAGCGGGCATCAGTTGTTCGGGTGTGTCCGTTTCTGGAACAAATGAACAGTTAAAATACTATAAATACCGATTAATTTCTAATCTACCGTAATGATCCATAATTCCAAAATCTGGAATGTTCTAGACAATTCATATCAGGGTTCTAAACCGATCAACATTATTGCGTAGTTCTGTCGAACTGTCTTGATCTCTGCCTAGATTTTTGATTTGACACTACACTCACAAGCCTTATCACACTCAAAATCCATACATCATGCACACTCTGACGAAAAGCAGTCATTCTCATCTTGTTTAGATTTGTTTATGACCTTCCAAGCACCTATCATCCTCTACCTACTTAGGAACTAAGCTCGGATCTGTGCTATTGGATTTACCTCATACAAGAAGCTAGATCGAGAATATCTATTAAGACACTGTCTACCCCGTCAGAGAATAAAGGTTTGATGATGTATTGATAATTCCTCATCATGCCTGTATTCCCCGAAGGGGTAGGCAGAGGACCACTGCAGTGCACCTCTATCTCTAGGCGAACGAGAAATATTTATCACTGCTTGGGGTTAAGAGATGTAGAGGTACCAACATCGTATAAAACCTCACGTGTCAGTAGCGTTGAAGCTCGCGCGTAAATCGTTTTGCCATACCAAAACAAACTGTATTGACTCTTAGAAAAAGTTCATTCTTCAAATAAATGACACTGACAGCGCGAGGAAATTCTGTCGCCCGGGGTCGAGACTTTTAGCACAGTAATTAAATCTTTATGCATATTAACACAGAGGTTGTTTTGGTATTGGCAAACCATTTTATGCGTGATCGTCGCGGAAGGCTTAATACTTACCATCCTTCCGTACATGCTGTGCAGACTGCATAGTGGAATCTTGCATTGATATCAGGTCTCCTGGCGCATGTAGGAGTAATCTGCCCACACCTTCGCACCTCCTAGTTAAATAAACAGTTAGTATATTTACTTTGCGGGTCACACTCCAATACTCTGCATAATTGGACGGTGTTAAACAATAAGGATCCAATCTTGATCAAGTCTGTTTTGAGATATGGCAGCTTGAAGTTTGATAATGTACTACATGTGGGATGTTTACCTAGGTGGTAGAAATGCTATTTACTTTTACGATGAGATATTTAATGTTGATTGAAAAGGTAATTTTTGTCAATTTTGTGGATTGGATCCTATTTGTTTAATTACGTAAAAATGTGTTGGACCCCTAAGCAAAATATGAAAACCCAGCTTAAATAGGTTCAGTAGTTTAAAGCGACACAATCGAATTTATAAAACGCTTGTTTTGGATTCACAGATGTTGTGGACTATTTTTGAAATATATAATCTAGTTTCGAGATAATGATATTAATATTATAAACGAATAAATATAGCAGAGATGACCGGGTCACCTAAGCCGAATGGATGACACCGACAGAATATGCCCGACACTGTCGCCATAGTGCTTATAGCAAATATGTTAGTATAAGTTGGTTAATGAATAAGGGTGGTGCGATGACCTGGGGCCCGATTTTCGTTTGATAGACAATACGACCAATTTGACGTTTCGTTTCGATATATCTGTAATAGAGATTGATGTCTATCAAACGAAAATCTGGCTCCTGCATCTTAATCTGGATGGACCGAATTGGCAGGGAAGCAGAATGGGGGAAACCTTTGCTTAGCTGTGGAACAATATAGGATTAAAAAACAAGTCAGCACCTTAAAACTTCATTCTGCAGCATCTGTTTCCTGGCGGCAGCGGAGAGCGATTTGCATTCGTTCAACCAGTTCCTTACTTCATTGAAGTCTGCTAATAGTTGAACTGCCGCCTCTTTACTGTTCAAAGAAAATAATCATACATTTGATGATTTTCGAAAGTACGGCCCGCGGGCCGGTGCTGGCCGCAGTATTTAATCCGGCCCGCCGACGGTCCTTCGACATGAATAGTATATGGCCCGCGATAATTATTATTTTAACGGTCCAGAAGTATAAAGTAAATTCTACTTGGTACACATAATGCATTTTTGCTATAATTCTGGCCCTCCTCTGAAATTTCTTAATCTTTCTGGCCCATCATTAAGAAAGTTTGCCCATCATTGATCTAAACAATCATAATTATTGTGACGCCTGTATTACCCTAAGGCATAAGCAGATGTATACAGCAGCACATGCCTTTGATGTATTTTTGGTTACAATATAATTACTGGCAATATGGCCATTATAATGGTCATTCTAATACAATTTTATAGCTTACGTGAATTTAACTTTGGCCACATATATGTGATGCAGCCATGATTCGCACATAATTCGAAGGACCATGTTCAGTGTATTTATATCCTGTGTAGCTTTTATTACTGGTAGTAGCATCTTATCTGAAAAATAATGTTTAAAATACTTATTTATAGAAAGTTAAAATCCATTGACATTTATTTCGTGTAGTCCTAACTCACTTATAGATTGGCAGGTTACTTTATTTTTCTTATATGTAGTGGAGCGCGACCTCCACTGAAAAGATCCGGCAAGGAATTGTAATTTTGTATTCTTGAAATATTTTTAATTTTCTTTTTACCTCGCGCACTTTACTACCCGACTTTTGTGTTGTGGTGGAATCCATTTTTTTCCACAGAGATAAACGACGAATAGTTAATCGGTAGTATAAATTACAAGTTTATATGAATAACCAATATATCTGTTGTTTTCAAAATAATATCAAGACGATTGCTCTGTCAGTCCTATCCTTGATAAACAATAAACTCACATGAAAGTTGGGATGCGAAAATAAGCTACTTTATCCCTTATTTTAACATCGGTAAACCTCGGGGGAAGTAACAAGATTATGTGGGTACAAAAACAAAAATCGGGGCGTCGGATCACCGCGACGCAGGCAATTTTATCCTTAGTGAGACAAATATACAGATAAGACAAGACAGGTTTCCATGGTTTCCATTGTTAAATTATTTTAGATTTTGTGTATACCTAAGAACTCGTGCACGTATATGGAGTGTGAGGGTTGTGGTGGGTGAGCGACGCGGCGCCACTCCGCATTGCTGGGGAAGATCATTGTAAGGTGCGCCAAGCTCGTCGTGGCGCAAACTGACGACAACACTTGTATAATTTCTTCAGTCGCATCCTAAAAACAGAAGTACTTACTTTACTATACAATGAACGACAGTTTTATACGACTTTTTTCAATAAATATATAAATGAAAATCGCCCAGAAAACCCGTCGTACTCATCGTAAGATCACAATATAAGCAAAGCGTGATTTCAGTTACATAGAAACTAGAGCGAATTCTGTAAAAGTAATTTCTGGAATTTGTCTCTGACGGGATTAGAACCCGCACCCATCTGGTACAATGAGCCGACCGGCACCGGCCTACACTCAAACTACTAGACCAAGACGTCTAAGAATAATAAACAACATGAATCAGTAACAATTTTTTCTAACACAAGTTTATTTGTTGGAACAATAACATTCTGACTATGGCATTTGTACATTGTAAAATTGCACTGTCGATGGATTGAAATAAAAACAAGATTAAGGATGAAACTGTCCCCTGAGACTTAAAAAAAAACCGTTTGATAAAATAAAAAAACAAAAATCGACTTCAAAAACCTTTATGCACTAAAAAGCTACAAATAACCGTATAATTCATTACATTTGTAGTAGATGCCAATCTACGTCAGACTAGGCAAATACATGAATTTTATTGATTTCTGATAATATTTTGGAAATGGGACTAACCTTGAAGAATTCCTAGCAAACGTCACAATCGGTGCCAATTCATGTGTGTATTTGCCTGGTCCGACGTAGATTGGCACCTACTCCAAATGTATCTAATGAATTTTAAGGTTTTTTATAGCATTTTAGTGCACCTAGGTTTTTGATGTCGGTTTTTGTTTTTTGTTCATTTACCTTTAATTTCTGTATGTTGACTTTCACTTCCGATACTAATTTCTCTCTCATTCTTGCACACACGTTTTCGTGGACTCCTATACTACCTGTATGGATATGAAATAGCATACCATTAGCGGCCCATCTACTTGGTTATTTCTTACAGGAGTGTACAATTAAATGCAAAGTCAATAAATAAAATAAACTGTAATAGTAGATTGTATCACAAGGGAGCAAAATAATATTTTTACGGCGAGGGCTCTTTTTTTAAACCAGAGCGAAGTGAGGGATTCTAGAGTAGAATCCCGATCGTAGCGAGGGATTCTTTATTAGAATCTTGAACGTAGCGAGGGATTCAAAGTACGTCCCCCGAGCCAAAAATATATTTTGCGCCCGAGAGATACACTCTACTTTTCATCACCCACTATGAGAAAATTAAAGGCGCCTCATATTTTCTTGTAATATTATTATTTAATAAGACATAGAGTAACAACTAAATTGTATCTAATAATAAAACAACAAAAACCTTATATTTACATTTGAGAGATTGTAAACAAAACCATGAATTTCTAACAATACATGGAAATTGATGAAAACGTGGGCTGTAGTTCGCGCGTTGTTAATTTGATTTATTTTTTTATTATTCAGCTGGAGGCCCGACTATGGGCCGTCGTACCAGCCAGTCTTTATTCAAACAATATTTGCAAACGCGATTTCTTGGGCGCTGAACACTAAGATGTTCCAAATTCAAAAAGTGCGCGGCGAAGTAAATTGCGGCGCACTTATAAAGAGGATTAAAAACTCATTACTGCCCGCTAAAAGTTTCTTATAGAAAACACCACCTTTGGGCGAACCAAGTCGTCCTTTTCGAATAGATGGGATGAAAATATTTCTGTACTCGGTTTTTGTTTTTTGCTAAAAATATTTTTTTTCACAATTTTTAACCTCACAACAGCCCCAAAAAAGTAAAAATTTACAGGCAAAAAAAGAAATTTTCGAAATCGGTGTCGACCGAGACGCCGAAAATAAAAAACTTAACATACATAAAAAAATACGGGTCGAATTGAGAACCTCGTCCTTTTTGAAATCAGTTAAAAATTATTAATGTTTAAGACGGCGGACAGCCCGCAACGGGCCACTATAATTTTGATGACTAATGTAATTTTGGTTATATGGATAAACTTCCAACTTATACTACCGGTTCGCTAACGCTTATTTCTGTGATTTAGGTCATAAGGGGTAGATAAAAAGTAATTTAAAATAGTTACCAGATTCTATAGTGTCGGTGTGGTCGGCGAATCTCAAGTTGATGAGCTGTTCCATACAAGCTTGCATGTCGTTATGCGCGATACGGAAGAAGTCATTCATCAGCCAGATATTGGCCAAACGTCGTGTTTCCGCTAAACACCACAGTCGATACGTGTGGATCGAATGATCTAGAAAATAATTTAATATTTTAGTTTTTCATTCGGTCTTTATATCAAGTCGAAAATACGCTTGTATGTATTCGGCGACGCGGCATAATATAATGTGGTCACTGCCATTATTTCATAAGCTTTATTTGCTTGCTACTAGCTGGGTCGTGCAACTTTCTTGAAATTTAGAACAATTAAAATAAAGTTTCAGCTTATAAAATATAAAGTCCTGTCAAAATTGGTACATCGGTTTCGGATATTAGCCAGAATAAACAGACAGACAAGCAGACAGTACATGCAATTATTTTCGAAATTGTTTTGTTTTATGTACCGTACCTATAAGCTTTCATTTAAATTAAGTACTAGCGGCCCGCCCCGGCTTCACACTTTTTGAAATCACACTTCACACAATTTTTGTAATCGGTCCAGTAGTTTTTAAGTTTATTCGTTACATACAAAAATACAAATAATTCCTCTTTATAATATTAGTATAGAAATTTTGTTATTTACATTACAAATAGACTCTTTAATTTGATTTATTTGTATAGATAATAGAAAAATTTGATGGCTATGAGTTTGTATTTTAAAAATCTAAATGTCTTGTGTTCTTACCAAGTCTATGTAAAATAGGTATTTGTTCGACAATAGGTAGATCTTCTAATGGAGCACCGAGGATGTATTCCCAGGTAACTTCGCACTGGTTATTGAGGATCACCAGCTCTTGCAGCATCAGAGCAAAACTCGCTCCTGACTCACTACTCTGCAACATGATCATACGTTTATTGACGACGGTGGTTGCAGGTTCGATTCCCGGCAGTGGCAAATTCCGGTAATGGCCTTTCCAGATTTGTCCTGGTTTGGGTGTACCCATAGTACAAGCTTTCACGTCACGGATTGCGTTGCTCAATCAATGTATTATTTCATAGGCGGGAGAGAGACAAAATCGTTGGATTTGTGTCATAAGTCTAGTCTTGGCACACGTGCTAGCCATGCTAGCCGCACTGTACAAGAAATAGCACGTGTCAGAAGATTAAATATATAAACTCTCCATAATTCGCACCAAATTTTATTCCCATTACAATGGCTCTCTTCAGAACAGAAATAATGTCATTCTATGGTGTTTGTTTGTAGATGATTTGATTTGGATTTGAAATATTTGTCTAATACAAATAAAGGGAATATGTTGTCAAAATTTTGTAAGTTGTCGAATCACAATCGTTAAAGCATCTTGGCTACTTACTTCGGTAATATACAATGATATATCAGGATTGACTTTCGAAGATGTTGGTCTCAAATTCGTTGTTAAAGTAGCACTGAAAATATTAAAGAAATATATTAACTTTTTATTTTCTTAATTTGTTTTTTATTAAACATAAAACTCACCCGAAATGTTTATCCCAAGATGCTGTAGTGACATGACATCCTAATGCATCTGCTAGTATTCTCAGAGCCGATAATATTAACTCTGGAGTATCTTAAAAATAGAAAATAGGTCATAAAGTCATCACATTACAAAAATTGTTTTAATTTCAAGCAAATTCACTTACTATGAACTTTGAATGTAACGAATAACCATTCTCGAAGGTTTTGGCTTGTGTTTGGTGATCTGAAAATAAAATAAATAATATTCCATGTGCAAATTTCATGTCGCCGTGGTAGGCCCTAAAAGCGGTGGCGCGATGACATCGACGCTTATTTGGACGGTTGGTGTGAGAGAGCGAAAGACCGGGATGATTAGAAGGAGAAGGGGGAGACCTTTGCCCAGCAGTGGGACACAAACACAAAAAAAAATACATTTTATGAAGTCCCAGTTATATTACCTCATAGCTAATGGATAAGCTGACCACCATAATACAATATGTTCCAGGCAACTTCCAACATCGCCCCAGAGTATATTCTGATAATATTCAGTCACTTTATGAGCTGCTTTCTTACTGGCTTGCACGCGACCTGGAAAATTATTTGATAGTAATTAAAAGAAAACAATCTTTGTTGTCTTTTATAGAAAGTTCGTAATCCAAATTCTCACCTGATTTAAGCTTCTTTACTCCATTGGTACCTAGTAATAAAGGTGACAAGTGAGCAACTGTATCCAATAGAATTTCTATGTAGATTTCTTCACTCTGAAGAATGCTGTTAACATTTTCTGTAATAATACATTCACCTAATTAAAGATTTTCATACTTATATTTTGATCGAACTTTTCAGGCGTAAAGGACGGCCGAGACCTAAAATATTAGCCGTCCGCAGCGGCTATTTGTAAACGCGAATGAAATCTTTAATTATGGCATTCGCTTTGTGATTCTTGGGGCATCCTGAGTTTCCAGCTTATACAATATAAGCTTTATATTTCATCACACAGTAAATTAAAAAAATCTATACGATAATCTGATATTCGTAGTCAAGATACGGTTTTCTCTAGGGGAAACTTTATCCCTTTAGCCCTCTGGACTATGATTTCCAGTGTTAAAACATTACAAATTGTAACGCATATCATTCATCATAAAGTTCACTTTCCAATGCGTTAGTTTGTATTATTATGTAACAATAGATAGTAAATAAATGTTACCTTCAGTATAAAAAATATTCTCCAACGCATACTCATTGGTCAACAGCGAAAGATAAGGCACTTCACCGTCCGAGTTCTGTCCCATCATTTCATTCAGCTTCTTATTGTGTTCATTCTTCATTTCTATCATGCTGTGTGCTTGCGTCATTTTAGCTTTCTTGTTTTCTATAAAGGCTTCGCGACGACTACCCACTAGGTCCCTAGACGCAGTGGTGGGTGGCGTGATGTGTTTTGTTAATGTGCTGAAAATAAGTAAAATGGTATATACAAGAACATCATTGGACTTCGGTTCACAATGCAAATACATATTTCCTTTTAATTTTTGTGTACCCTGAAAACAATTATAAATAGTCAGATTCTACCACCGGTTTGGAGTGCTGCTTCCACTAAGAAGAGGCGGTAAGAGTCTCAATGCTACTCTTGTGTTAAGCACTTGTTTAGAAAGAAAGCAAAGTAGTTATTTACAGCTAGACAACCGAGACTGAGATTGTTTGTCATTTAAAAGTATATAGTAAGTTTGTTGGCACATTTGCAGATGCATATTATCAGCTTAAATCCCTGTACTGTGTGAGTAAGACAGCCATATTTTTAATTATGTCAAAAGTTCAGTAATTCGTAAATTATTTGTAAGCAACGGAATCGGGGTTAATGGTGTAAATTATGTTGCGCTACAAATATTGTTCTCTTTATCATATATACGATGTTTATACGATTATAACAGTTATTCGGGATCTTAAGTTCATTTGAATCAATACTAATGCGCCTTCCTAGACAATTACCAGGTTTAAATAATAAAAATGTTTAAATGATTTAAGGTGCTATACAATACTGACTGGTATATTTCTAAACTCTCAGCAGTACTCGAACTGGATCCGTTGTCGGATATATCCTCGGGCTTGTAAACCTTTACAAGACAGTTAATTAACCGCTGGCAGTTTATTTCGGCTCGGCTTTTGGATAAAATCTGTAATAAAACAATACCCCGCTAATCAAGATAACACTTGGGTACAGTCTATCACGTAAATTAAGGTTAGTATTTAAAAAAATATAAATTATTACATAATGCAACGCGTATAAGTTTAGTTAAATAGTGCATAAAAAATAGTTTTTGAAAATTAACTTGATTCAAACTGTCATGAAGTGTCAGTTCATAATAAAATTACTATAGAATCCGTAAAAGAGTTTTATTTCAATGTACCTATAGTATTCGCGTAAATATAAGAAAACAAAATTACTACTGTCAGAGTTTAGGCCCCTGTTGTTTGTATAACATATATGACTGTACCATGAACTCGACCGCAGTCCACATGATAATAATGTAATGAGTATTTCTAACTGATTGTTCAGATATCATAAATACAGTGATGATATTTACTATTTTCTTTTTTACACCTGACTCAGTCAGTGGTTTTATGAGCAGTAGTCATGCAACCGATAAGAGAAATGCAAACGAATGTTCTTATTTGCCTCGGTGTCTATCGATTAAACAAAAAAATTAATATTCTCAAAAAGTTTTAAGTTTATTTATTGATTAGGTGTTAAAAATTATTACTTAAGAGAAAGGATTTTAGTGGTACCTACTTTAAGACTTTAAATTATGACTTACAATAGTAACAGATCGCGAAAAGAAAAATTGAAAAACCATGTTTGAATTTCGATATTTTTTAAACCATTGATTTGTATACGCGATACTCTTGCTAGTATTATTTCGGACTTCTGATACCGACAATCCATTGACAATTGCATTACAAAGAACTCTTGTTCTGAAAATACATTTCTATAAGTTAGTAAGTATATAGGTACTTATTTACCTGAACAATTTTAGTTAACGTGATATTTTTCGTCTCAGTTATGATGACGGGAAATGTGTTGCTTCCGATGTTGAATTTTGCGGCGAATTTCTTGTAACTAAGCCCGATTAAATGATTGTATATACCGACTAAGCTGGAACAATAAACAGGTACAATATACCTACTATAAGGTACTCTTGATAATTTATTTCTTATTAGTTATGACCAAAATTAAAAACATAAATGTACCTTATGATGAGATAGAATGTATTAAATTTAAATAATTAGAACTTTATTTAAAATGATAGTGTTGGAAGTACTTACAGTGACATGAAAAATTTTACATAATTTTTTTGCTAATCGTAAGTACAGTTGTAAAGAAAATTGCATACCTTAGGCAAGATTCTATCATTTTCCTGGTATCTTCCCTATGAAGGCACGTTTTCAATATGGTTCCTATAAGCCCGTGTATTGCTTGCAGCATTATAAATCTGCTGCTACATAGATTATCAAAAATATGATCGTTTTTACTTTGAAGTAACCCACTATCTTTCTTCAATCTCGCCAGCTTTGGGTTCAATTTGTAAAAAGATTTGACTACTTTAGATAAATATTCTATTATTTGGTCTAATACCTGAAAATATAGAAGGACACATTATCACGCAAGATTTGTCCCCCAGAAAGATAGGCCGAAATAAAAGCGAAACTATTGAATATATTTTATGACAAAAAACATTGTAGCGTGAATATGCCAAATGAGATTGTACCTACCTCAACAACTTACATTTTAAAACACAATAATTCTAGTATCAAGATCATTTTAACGTAGCGTTACATTTAGTAACCGCGACCTGTCCCTTTTGCACCATAAGATTATATAAACAAGAATGACAGTGACAGCATGATTCCTTGAAGGCGGTACTTACGATCAAAGATGGTGATCGAGACTGATCAATGGTAAACATTGTCCGCTCACCTGTATATTCACCAGCTCCATAATATAACTACGATTAGACAACGAATACGACGTATTCTTGCCAACAGCACCCTTCCACTTGTTATCAGCGTCTAATATCACTCTCGTAACGGCATAACAAACTAATTGCATCTCTCTACAGTGATAAAACAATTCCTCCTCATCGGGAGTTTCCTCGCTGATCCATTTCTTAGTTACTTTACCCGTAGTCATGTTTAAAATATTAAAAAAATAAAGATATGTTTGACGTCGTGTTAGCTTGAGGGGATCATCGTAGCGACTGAACTACTGCATAGTATTGTGTATTAAATCGATGTGGAGAGACGCCCGTACCAGGGCGATTTCAACTCGTCTAAACCCCTATAGAACAACCACCGAAAAGCTAAACGTGAAACCTTGCGCTCTGGAGCGCGCGAATTAACTTGACTTTATTTAATTTAAAAATGTACTTTTTTATTTCTGCGGTGAAAGCCACGCGACCATTACTTAGTCAGAATTCGCCCGTATCATCGCTGACACTTCGTTAAAAAATATGCTTCTTCTATGAGTAAATTAAGTTCAATTTCGTATTGGCAAAAAAAATTGAGCGGGCTTTGCCGCGTCTGTAAGCGCAGGGCTTTATGGCCACTCAACCTTGGATTTACGGCTAACATTGTTGGTTTATAATTCTCCTTTTATGTTAACATCTTAATTTGTGTTTATGATAGAAATAAAGGATTTCTAATTAATTGTGGACTATGAGTAGGTAACTGCCAAAATTATCGAGTTTTATTGCCAACACAAAAAGAGAGCTAAATTTGACCTTTTCACGATCTCTTCATAGTAACATAAATCGAGCTTGTAGGCGGTAGGTGGTTCAGTAACTTTATACAGGATAATAAAAATTATGTCACTTACCTACTCCAGTACTGTCATGAATAGCTTCAACGAAATATAGGTTTCTTCGATTGATGCTATAAAAAGGTGTATCAAAGATATGAATATCTTATTAGTCTAATATTCATAGGTCATATTAGATCGATGATAACCAAGCGATGGACGAGATTTTGGAAGGTTGAAATCGGGTCAAGGTAAGGACGGCGGCGCTAATAAACATCGACCTTGACCGATGACGTTAGTTATGTAAATGTTTTTCCCACAATTTTCACTTTATATTGGGTAGTTTGTAAAATAATAAAGTCAGGTTTTACTCGTGTGATAAAATTAAGATTTTTACTCGACCCGTTACTAGACAGATAAGTATATCTACGAGTACTTACTATAATAATATATCTTATAACAATAGCAAAATCAAAACGCAGATGTACAGTTGATAAGTATTTTTAATAATTAGTGAAACAATATAAACCAACATTATTATTAACAAAATATTCAGGTAATCGTCCCAACGGTGTTGCATAATATTACATATGCGACATCATCAGAAGAGAATATCACAGTAAACATAATTTTATCGATATTCCTGTAACATAAGTTATTTTAAGTAACAATACTAACAGGCTTTACTCTAGTCAACTTTAAAGTAATAAACGAATAGCTGCAATATACTTTTGTTGACGACTGTACTTAGGTACAATGTGTATCATAAAGGCATGTGAATATATATTACATAGATGTAGAGAACTATATAAGATGTCGGGGCAAGGTCGACATTGCTTTATTAATTACCAAAGTCTAAAAACAAAAGAGAATAACTCTATGTATTGTTCATCTATAATAGCCTACAAAAAATAAGCTACACATTTCATACTAATGACTAAAACCACTTCAATTTACTTTTTTTACCTTGTACTAATTAAATAGAAATAACCCACAACCCTTTAACCTTTGTATAATAAAATCACCACTAAATTGTGCCTAAAATAATTCGTGACTTAACTTTTTTTCCACCAAAATATTAGCCTCTAATGTGTCTACGTGTGTATAAGATTTATATTCAAGGTTGGTGGTGGTGCACAATGGGGCGTCAAGGCTCCCGCGTCAAAAAAAAATCCAATACCAAAACGAACTCTGTTTCAATATGCATAAAGTTTGATTTTTTGTGGTAAAAGCCACACACCCACGCGTCAAAAATTGCTCGCGCTGTCTGTGTCAGTTAGTTGAAGAAATAACTTTTTTCGTGAGTTAATACAGTTTGTTTTGGTATGGCAAAAAATGGAGGCTTAATGAAAACAAACACTTGTGAGGTTATAAATTACATTAGGGTTGCGTGCGGCAGTCGCTTGGGGTGTCGCTATTGTCACGAACCACAAAATATAACGACCAAGTAACTACACCATTTTTCGAAGCATTTTAAATTGCAGTTTGTCACGAAGGCAAAGTATAGCTACTCGAATTGTAGGCAGTTTTTTAATAAATATGTAAACGTCACCTTTTAATGGGCACTAATATGATATAGGAGGTTATACCTACTTCTATTATCGATATCAACCGCTGTTCGTTAAATCTCGCTAAAACACAAAAAAGGGCTAGAACTATTTGGTTTTTTTTTCGCTCTAATATGGTTGTGATTTTTGGAAAAAAATGGGCCAATAAAACAAAAAGTATTGTAGGAAGTGGGCACAAAATTGGATGTGTGAAACCGTCAAATATAAGGAAAAGCTCAATCTTGATATTATACTACCTCGTTGAAGACTACATTTATTTGAAGATATCTTCACGCATTTTGAATAAATATAATTTTACATTATCCTTACAAGAAAATTAGATAATCGCTTATATAATTTTCTTGATAAACTCGATAGTAATCATTTGTTTAAGTAAATATAGTGTAATGTCAGCTACAGACATTAAGAACTTACATAATAAGGCAAATAGGGCGCGTAATGCAAACAATAATATGTGAAAACTAACACACACTGCAAGATTGCTTCATATGATATGAATTCATCACAATTTTTCTATACAAATATTAACTACATAAGTAGTAGGATCATTTTGTGTCAAATCACATATAAGAATCTGTTGAATCTTAAAATAAATAAAAATTAAATATTAAAGCATACCTAATTGGAAATATAAAATAGATTTTGCGAAGTTTCATTTCATTACCGACGAGAGATCAAATATTTTAGTAACTTACAAAAAAAACTCGTGAATTGAAATTAATTTAAAACTACGACGGAATAAATCATAAACAGTACAATACATCAAATTGTAGGTACTTTATATAGGGTGTATCAGAAGTCCGATATAATACTTAACGGTTTCCATGAGTATCGCGTATAGGTACAACTGAACGGTTTGTAAATTTGGCGAATTTTGAACATGATTTTGCAATTTTATTTTCGCTGCCAATTTTAAAATATTGCTGTATCTGGAGACCTATCCTAAATTCTAAAGTTCTACCTAAGTTCTATTTTATAAATATTAATAGTCGCCTCTTGTAGATGTAGTTTACACAGTTAAATAAGGCTAGGTGTGCCGTAATGCCACAATTCATAACGCGATACCTGTGACAAATATTCAAAGGCCTGTAACTCGGAAACTATGATAGTTAGGTACAGTCTGCCTTCACTAAGCATCTACATATTAGCTACCGTATACGTACCTAAAATATTATTTCAGACTTCTGATACATCCTGTATATTAATGGGCATAATGAAGGTAAAAGCCTACACACGAATAACAAAAAAAATACTAATGTAATATCATTTTCTAATTTAAATCTAAACACTGAAGGTGCAGCTTAGCCCTAATATCAAACTTAACAACTGTTTACTATTGCTCCGTTGCGCTATAAGAAGCCCTTTACATAAGATAGAAGTCCTATGAACACACATTTCAGCACATATCCATTACAATGTTTGAGACACGGAACCATTTCAGTGGCACTACCATGAGTGTACACATGCGTCGGGTCACGCCAGTCGCTATCGCCCACGTGAAATATATTTATGTCGTATCGATTTTGTTTTTGCTAAAAGAAAATAGTAACCAACTCGTTTCCGAAGACTAGTAAGCCCAGAACACACTGCGGCGTCAAGGTTGAATTTCTGCGTTCAAAGCTACGTCACCACGCGTCAAAATTCGTTCGCGCTGTCAATGGTCATTTCGTTAAAGAAAGAACTTTATCTCTATATCAATATAGTTCGTTTTGGTATCAGTAAAATATTCACCGAGATGGTTTTGACGTGCAAGTGTGCTTGGGAGGCTAACTGCGTGTGTACACTTTTTACACATTATAAAGTGAAGCTATTGTCATACTACGATAGTGTTAGCGACTTGGCCCATTAGCATGACCGTGTAGACATAAGTTTTATCTTTCAACTGTCAGATTTTATCTCTTCCAATTGTCAGATTCGTGACACCGAGGCATGTCCAGTGCACAAAGCTCGAAGTGACGTTATTTTCTCGACAACTCTGACAGTTGAAAGAGATAAAACTTATGTCTACTACACGGTCACTACATAGTGCATTCTCTTTTCAAATTGTTCCGTGACTCATATAAACCGATTAATCAGGCATATCTATACTAGTAATAGGCACGACCGGTTTCATAGTTTCGTTTTTCTTTTGATTTTTCAATGATTTTTTACTTTCTTTCACCTTCTTTCGTGTGTCATCGTCCCTGTAAGGTTCCCGGGTGACAGGTGGCTCGCTCGGTACCACGTTCGCGCCTCTGTTCACGTTGTTATTGTATGCAATGTTGGCATACTCTTGCAATAGCGGGAACACTAAAAGGAGGAATTGACAGAAGTCTTTTCTTATACCAAACCACCCTGAAAATAAATCTTTTCTAAATTCCCAAACCTAAATTTTTCAATGTCTAAATATTACTACAACTGCTTTATATTTAAGCATCACGTTAAGGCGTAATCTATTGTTATAGAAAACGGGCATTCCTTATTTACTCATACGGGGACAGATTTGATTACGGAACATAAATATTACATACAGATTGAGGCCTGGCGATCATCAAACGAAGAAATATTGAAATCTTAACCTTATCTTTAATATATATACAGTCCAATTTACGAATATTTCAGTCTCATTTTTAAATATGTTACTTACATTTATTACCGCCTTTAGAGCTGAACGACATAATGATGAGAGTCGCGTAGCTAACGAAGAGCGGACTGACGACCACCGTGTATGTGAGCGGCAATCCATCATCCAGCTTGTTAGTTAATAGCACCTGTATACAATTTGTAAGTAAGATGTGGGTAGATTGAAAAATGAAAACTAACCATCGCCATCTATCAGTATTGCGGGAGAAATAAAGTCGTCCATTAGTTGGTCATAAAAGTCCCGTCAACTACTTACGTTGCTGGTCTGATTTATAACCACTTAAGGCAAGACAGTATTTGCATAATTTTTCTCGCTGGCTGGTCACATAATATCGATGGCAGAATTAAATTTTACACCTGCACTCATGTTCTCGACAAATCAGACAATTGAAAGAGATAAAACTTATGTCTACGCGGTCATGCTAAGCCTACAGAGCTGAAAAACTATTTCATAAATTCATAACTCCGTAATAAAACTAGAAAAAATTCAATGCTGAATCATTTTTTTTTTATCTTAGGCAGACGACATTTGAGATTCAGGTTTTTTTGAGATCAATTCTATATCAATAAGTAATTTAGGTAAATTTTTAGGAGATACGACATTTCCGCTTTCTACCGTCGATATAGAAAAAAGAGTAAATACAGTTTTCTAGGGATATGAGAGCGCTTACCAGAAATACCAATATTGGTATCACTGTGAAGGTGTAAGACAGCGCTGAGTTGAAACTGGTGCGGCGTTGCTGGACGTTCACCTCGGGGGTTCGTAGTAAGATCCCCGCGAATATTATGCTGTACAATACCCCTGGAAAATAAAAGCACATCATCATTATCACGCCTTTACTTCCCGAGGAGTACCCAGAGTTGCACTACAGTGCAACAACACTTTGTAGGTATTTTTGATACCAATATAACAGCTTTTTGACCTGCGTCACTAATAAGTGACAAATTAGTGACGTAGATCAAAAAGCTGTCAAGCCAAAATGGAACTGGGCTGGACACATCTGGCCCATGTCAGAACAACACTGGGCGAAAATAACTACAGAGTGGATCCCCGGTAATGCAAGAAGACATCGCGGCAGGCACAGAAGGAGATGGCAGGATGAGCATGACTCCCATCGAAAAGAGTGGCCTATCTTAGCTCAAAATAGAGAAGAATGGAGAAAGGGGAGGGAGGTCTTTGCCCAGCAGCGGGACGTTATAGACTCATAATAATATAACAGTGGGAAGCTTGAGAAAGAATCGGAGCATAGGCTGACGACATTGACCCAGTTGTTGGCGAGTCGTACGACTTTCGATGGAGGAAGTAGGTTTACCCATTACGTTTACCCTACCAAGTGATACTTCAGTATAAAGCAAGTGATACGTGTGCACGTGAAAATGCGAAAATCCTAAAGGATAGACCAGGGATGTGAACCTCCTAGCCCAAGAAGTGGGTGTTTAGCCATTAGACCTAACTCTGCAAACAAATAGACTTTTTTAAAGTGAACGCTGTGTTATTATCAGAGACCGGAATAGATAGACTATAATTACCTACCTAAATTTCGAGCATGGAAGTAACATATAGTGGCAATACCTCCTCTAAAATCGCGGAATAATTATAATGAAGTTTTAATCCCTTGATTTAAAAATAACGAATTGTTTTTTGGACTTTATGTATTACAAATTATTGACTCAAAGAATCATATACCATTTTTTAGGGCTCCATACTAAAATTGTGTCAAATTGAAGAATTTGTTAGTTTAAGGTAAGGTTAACCCTGAAAAATGTTAGGTATATGATTTTTGAAATTAATCATTTGCTGTTACTATAAATAAAGTCCAATCAATAATGACGAATTCCGGTATTTACGGTAATACCTCATCAAGAATCCTGGAATAATCATTTATTCCAGGATTCTTGATGAGGTATTACCCACTCTATGTTACTTACTTCCTCGAAGTTTAGGTGAATATAGTCTACCTATTCCGATCTCTGATCATTGTATATGTATAAACTTTCTGTGATAAAAGCCACAAGTCAAAATTCGCTTGTATATTTGATGATATTTTGTTGAAAAATGTGCCTCATTCATAAGTTGATACAGTACATTTTGGTATTGGAAAAAAGTTGGTTGCGCGCGTTTGGGCGCCTCTGTAGGCTACATGGGCACAACTTGTACCTACATAATTAAAATAATGAATAAGTACATACACTCACCAACTAAACTTAGACACATTAGTATCCACAGCGGCACAAATACAACCTCCCATGACCAGTTGATGAAGTCATCCAGTTTCAGTGCGAGGAATATAAACTGAAGTATATTTACGGCAGAGAACAGTTCTAACTGTAAACAAAATCGTCTAGGTAAGAAACATTAACAATATGTATGAACATATTTATTTTCGAATCCCCCTCGCATTGAGGGGAGGCCCATGCCCTGCAGTGGGACACAAAAAAAAGGGCTGTAGTTATTATTATTTATATTTATTTTGAGAACAATCTACTCTTTTGTAAAACTAACTAACAATAATATGTCTTACGTATTTGTTAAATGTCGAAATTTTCATGTGAAATCACAATAAACTGAGTATGTAAAGTTTTGAACTTCAAATTGATGTATTATATGACTCTTTGACCCATTACAAGCACACTAAACAGACAACACTTGTTTATTGTTCAATAAATTCTATAAAATTAAGGAACTTGTTTCTATAACAAGCCTTTTTTATGAAAATTGTCTATGAAGAAAAGTATTTTTCACTTAAAAGTTTTCATCCCTATTAGATCATGTCAATGACCTTTGTGAACATTACACCTTACTCATATCAGAGGGGGGAGTCACTTTATAAAACAATTGTACATTTTATTACTTCCTTATCTAAGAAAGGAATAAATCTTTCCCATAGAAGGTAAATAAATAATGCATACATACCTCATAGCTGCGATCATGTTTCACAGACCAAATACAGATTGCAATTGAAACTATGCTTATAAAGATCAACGGTATGAAGACAAGGATCCATAGATGGCGACCAGTGGTCAACTGGTCACACACAAGCAACTCAAACATAAGTAATATTAGATGTATGGCAAGACTTATGAGCATTGCTTTGTAATGAATATAGGCTTCTCCCTCTAGTCTGGAACAATATATATATTTTTTTTTATTTCAATCTATTTACAAACCATGGACTGGTTACCACGGTAACCACTGGTAAGTATGGACATAGGTCATAGCATTTTACATTTTGGCAGTTATTAAAAACATACAAGCCATTGTGATATAATATACTTACTTCCCTACAGCCTTCTTTAATTTATTTGTAACTCAACAGCTATGGTAGGAACCTCTAGGAACCCGAAGCTAGGAAACTTATATCAGCATAAGGTTAAGATTGAGTTGGGACATAGAACGAAACCTTTGATGCCTAGTAGTCCACTTAGCCCCTTTAACTAAGCTAAATGCTTTTGCTAAAAGTAGGCCTGTATCAATAGTTAAACCGGTAGGATGAGGATCAAACTTGGAATCTCTTGTCTGCTAAGGCGAATAAAAGGACTGTCTTACCACAAGGCTATTTATCCTTCAAAGATAGGTATTGATATAATGCGCAAAATAACAGTTATTGTTTCTTTCAAACAAATTATTAAAAAAATCAATACAAATAAATAAAATTGGAGTGTCTGTTTGTAATATCAAAATAACACTTTTTTACCAAATGCGTATGAAAGTATATACGATACCTATAACGAAAACGGAATTTCAATGGGACTTTCACTTACAGATAGCTGACGTTCCAAGGCGTAACTTAGGCTACTTTAATTTTAGAAAAAGCATTAAGGTTCCGCGGGAACAACATAATACCCATATTTCCGGGTAATCTCCCTAAAGTCCATGCGGGCGAAGTCGCGGGCACAGCTAGTATACATTATAATGCTGATTGCTTACTGGTAACTAGATATATGTACATATATACTATATCTATACTATCTTTAATGAAAAATAATTTTCATTATGTAAATTGGAAATCAATTCAAGGTGACTGCAAATATCAAACCTTTCATTTATATCAGCAAATAGTAAGTACATAAATGGAAGTTAAATAACTTTGACCATGAACTAAATAGGTCAACAAATATTATGTAAAGTTTAATGTGATATTTACCTGAAGTGAGGGTACTGCCACCAGACATACGTCCCCACGGTGGCACCAAGGACTACCAGGAATTTCCACACCCATATTGGTGTAAAAACTGCCCAGAATGACCATGTGACAGAATTATCTAACTTTAAAGCTATTAGCGCGGTGAATATCAGCAAACAACTGTGAACGACGAATTTACTGTGGACAATATAATTATTTATACACAATAAATGTAATCGCCGAGTATTGGAAAATTTTCACTGTCGAATGATAAAAATCCTACCTCGGATTAAAATCCTGAAATAGAGTTTGTAGATTCATTTCCATACACATTCGGGTAGTATGTTTTTAACATCTCACTCTTCAAAACTGAAAACGTTAGTATATGTCGCACTTTTACTTACAAACAAATCACAACAAAACAGCGAGAGGCCATTCTATTAGGTGTTTTTTAATCAATCAATCAAGTCAATCAAACTATTGTCAAAATTGTAGTCATACTAAGTAGTGCTGTGCGAACCCTTTTAACCATTTACAATTTAATTGCTATGCGATTGAAATGAGAATAGGATCAACTCTGCGCCATATTGTGGCGAACGAAAACAAATTATTATTACTTTAATTAATTAAATATTATACTGAGACAATTTATTTACTACTAATTTAACCTTTTTATTTAAATTTGATGTAAGACTATTATTATTGAAATGCAAAGTTTTTTGCAAACCATACTTTTCAAGTGACATTTGACAGATATAGTTTATTTGACATTCCTATTCTTATTTGGATCACACTGTACTGTTACCGTCTACGACCAATACGGAGGTGTTCAAAAAAAATAACACTGATAAGGCAATCCACACGAACATTCTCGCGGTATTAAAAGATAGCGATAGAATACGTACCCGCTATATAGGTCACAGATTCACAGGGTGTATGTATACCTCCTATTATTCTATTTTTAATTATTTCATTATTCGTATAGGAGACGATGACAGAAATAACCAAATGTCATCAACCAACCGATATCAATTTGTCAAGTTAGGTAATCAATGAACCATACCACAGATCACTAATCAATCACACTAAATGTCAAATTTACGGCGGACGAGCACTAACTTTGAGAGTATTTTACTTGTTTCGTTAGGTACTAGAAGTTTGCCAATACTTACCGTTTTTATTACTGGACTTGTGAGGACTACGGGATTGGGTACTACAGTGTAATTAAACAAGTGTATTATGGCTTCGCCGTCCCCAAAGTCTCCAGAACAGAGTGAAAAGAATAAGCAATATGACCGGCAACTACGCTTATGGGGCGACCACGGACAGTCTGCGTTAGAAAACGGACATATCTGCCTCATAAATGCTTCAGCGCTGGGTACGGAAATCTTAAAGTCCATAGTTCTTCCTGGAGTAGGAGCCATTACCATTGTAGATAATAAGGTGGTAAGCGATGAAGATATCGGCAATAACTTCTTTTTAGAGTGCTCAAGTAAAGGATTAAACAGGGGATCTGAAACGCTTAGGTTGTTACTAGAATTAAATAATGCCGTTCAAGGTCATGCAGTTCAGGAGCCACCAGATCAAATTGTCAAAGAAAACCCAGACTTTTTTAAATCCTTTACTGTTGTGATAGCAACTGCTATTGAAGAGAAAACAATCCAGGAATTATCTGAACATCTGTGGGAGGTAAATGTACCCTTCATACTGTGCAGATCTGTAGGATTTTTAGGTTCTTTTAGAATTCAAATAAAGGAACATGCAGTAATTGAAACTCACCCTGACAATCAACTAATGGATTTGCGTTTGGATGTCCCATTTCAAGCCCTGTCAGATTATTTACATAGTTTTGACATTGATGCTGTTGACTTGAAAGATCATGGTCACATACCATGGATTGTAATTTTATTTAAAGCAGTGCAAAAATGGCAAATCAGTAATGGGGGTAGTTGGCCAATGAGCAGGAAAGACAAAAATGACATCAAGACTTTGATACAAGAGTTTATCAGAAAGGATGAGAATGATGTCCCTATAGTTGAGGAGAATGTTGAGGAAGCTCTCAGAGCAGTGAATACTGCTTTGGTGCCAACTTATGTGCCAGTAAAAATTCAGGAACTTATGTACAGTAGTGCTGCCACTAATTTGACAAAGGAGAGCAAACCATTCTGGATCATGTGTTCCGCATTGAGAGCTTTCGTTGAAGATGAAGGAAAAGGCAAGCTCCCCATCAAAGGTGTGTTGCCTGACATGACTGCATCCACAGATCACTATATAAAACTCCAAAACTTGTACAGAACACATGCATCAATGGATGCAGAAATAGTCTATAGGAAAGTGCAACAAATTGTTGCTCAACTCCATTGTGAGAGTGTCAGTGAGGCTGAAGTCAAACTGTTCTGTAGACATGCTCACGATCTAAATCTCATAAATGGGTCAAGTATAGCAGCGGAATATAAGCTGAGCAGCTCTGTAGCTACTTACATAGCTAGACATTTAGAGGAACCTGATGTGATGATGGTCAACTATGTATTGTTACGAGCTGCTGAAATGTTCCAATCGGAACACTGCAGAGCTCCAGGGGATTTGGAACCAGAAGGAGATATAATTAAATTAAAAGCTTGCGTCACCAAACTCCTGAGTGATGTGTCTTGTTCACCATTCCCTAAAGATGATCATGTACATGAGATGTGCAGATATGGTGGGGCAGAATTACATAGCGTTTCTGCTTTCCTTGGAGGTTGCATAGCTCATGAGGCTATCAAATTGGTGACCAAACAATACAAACCAGTGAACAACACCTTTATCTATGATGCTGCTTCAACTAATACTTCCACTTTTATGTTTTAGATGCATGTAATTAAAATGATAAAAAATGTATTGAGTATTTTATTACCTCATATATTTAAGTACCTACCTTAGGGGGTGTATAAAAGAATAATAAGAAATAATGAAAACTGGCAAAACTATTCTTCAAATACTTTACTGTGAATTCAATAAGGATGTCATAGAATAATAAAATATTTAACAGTACATAAAAATTGGGTAGATACTATTGGTATCTATTTTGTCAAGTTAGTAATGCAATCAATATCAATCTATGTGGTAAAAATCAATATTGTAAATAAAAGGGTGACAATGTATAAATAAATATTGACTACGATTCTTCAAAGTTGTGTATTATAATTGGGACATTAACCATTTAAAATCTTACAATCAAAATATAAAAGAAAAAATATCAGAGAAAATATTTCAATTAACAATTTTTAACACATAAATTAGATAAATGTATCACATGACTAAAATAATTGAAACAAACCTATACATTTGGCTAATTCCTCATGGATGGCAATTGAAATTCACTATTACAACCACAACATGTCATAAATATGTGTATGCCTGAGGCAGGGCAGCCTCCATGAGTATGTAACACAACATTGAGAATTTCTCTTTATATACCTACATATTTCACCTTAGCCATAGCTTCAACCGCAATGCATCTACACCGTTAAGATAATATCTAAATAAGCGCTTGTCCCGCACAAACCCTAGATTCTCATACAGTTTCAGGGCTGGTTTGTTTGTGATCTCCGTTTCTAACACCACTTCATCTGCATTGTCATTTATCATTGCCTGCAACAATATTTCAAAATAAATTATTACATTATAGTTCAACACCAAAAGCATATTTTATTCTCCATTCATCTGAATATGTCAAAAAAAAATGATAAATAATTAGATATAATAGTTTATATATATTTTTTTTAATTTCTCCATATAATTTATAACAGCATAGACACACAAAGTATTTTTTTAGTGTCTGGAAGCAATCCTAGTTACAATCCAGATTAGGACAAATTCCAAAAAGGCTGGTTTCAGAATTTTCTGCAGATGAGAATTATATCCATAACTACCAAGTACAGTGAGCCAAGTGGCCTATCCTCAAACCACTAGACCTAGTCTTGTAATGAGTAAAATACAAAGTTATGAGTACCTGTATTGCTTTCTGCACTAGCTTGGAGCCAACCCCTCTCTTCCTATATTTCTTATCTACAGCCAACATGGCAATATATCCCCGTTTTACTACATTGCGATGCATATCTAACTTACAAACAATGGCACCAATACACTTCCCCTCACATGTCGCCAAGAAGCAAAGCTTAGGCCAATTATGTATAAAATATCTGTATGTATAGATAGAATAGGGTTCGGACAAATCTTTCTGTATAAGTCTCATGATTTCTGGCATCTGTAGTTCAGATTCGTATGAAATAATTTCGAATTCGCCATCTGGAGCTACCTCTACTTTTCTGCTCGAATTAGCAAGGTTTTCTAACACATTATCAATGTTACACCTATCCATATGGTCAGCACAGGCGTCTTCGCTTTTCCGATTACTTGCCGCATCACTGCACTGTACATTATTTACATCGTTCGCGTCTTTGCTCGGAGTGTCTACTTGTACGACCGATTTATCCTTCAAATCTTCAGAACCGCCATTTGAATGGTCACTCGTCCCATTTGTTAGGTTACTATTGATGTTATTAACATGAAGAGTATTAGCTAACGCCTCACTTAACTTCTGATTGGTTATGCATAACTCGTCTGCAGTTTCAGAATTATCTTTGGCCTTTTTGCTTTTGTTTTTCATATTGGAGCTAATCTGACTGCACTTGACATTCTGAACGGTTTCATCAGTTAGTTGATTCATACTGCTGTTGTTCTAGCTATAATATTTACACATTCAAATGATAAGCTCATATAAATTTCACGCTCCTCAAACGATACATTACATCTTTTCCTTGTCAAAATCGTAGACGAATAAAACGGACATCTTGGTAAGCATTACAACAGTTCCCAAATCTGACTGAAGTCTGATCTGTGCAGTGTGTGCGTTCGACAAACACGAGTAATATATTTTGTAGTATAATAAGTCAACAAATAAGAATTTTGTGAAAATATTCCTTGAATATAATTAGAATTTTTTAGCAAATCCATCCAATGTCTTCCACAATCACATTGCAAAAAAAAATCACAAAAAATTGGTAGCTTTTCATATCTAAACTTCACAATATGTAACATTGATGCTTGAAAATTTTATGTCGCTTTTACTCTTGATGGAAATTTGGTACAATAAACAGGGATAGACAGTTTATAATGTTCCAAGTGACAGAAATGAGATTGGATTTCCTAATGAACTGTTACCAAGTGAGAAAATGACATAAAAAAATATACGATGGAAATTTCGAATGTTATTGTATTTTCGCATCCAAACTTTAAATATTATTTAATTTTCGATGATTTTAACGTATATAATTTGCAATAATTGTTGAGCAATTTGTTTTCCCGGTGGGTATAGGGTGCAATACCAATAGCCTATAACGTCCGTACAGTCCAACAAGGATATAAGAATCCTACATAATTCCATAGAGTAAAAGGAAAAGCCCCAGCGACTCCACCCTGGGGCAAATTTTTAGACGTTTATTTATATGACATCCGCCATTCGGATCAAGTATGTAACAACAGGTAAGTATGTAACAAGCTCCGTAGAGTTTGGCCAACGAAAGCTGTGCACGATTTTTTTTAAAACTACTTCTCCTGATTGTCAAAACTGTCCTATACGCTGATTAAATACGTTGATCATATTCTCAATGTGGAAAACCAAAGGACCGTATTTTTGAAAATGAGCTTGAGAATTTTTTTTCTTTAATTGAGACATACTTTTCTTGCAGAAATATAGTTAAGAAAAGCATAGTTTTTATTTCACTTGAATCCTATTTATCAATATTCACATGTGTTTTTAAATTATAACTTATGTACTAGTATTAAATCGATTTATGCGGAGTATAGCCAGTGTTGACAGCTTCATATTTTTTAAAATTGCCGCCTTTTTTAATGGTCAGCTTTCGTTGGCCAGACTAATAAAGTATTACAGTAGAAAAACCATACCGATCAAATTGAGAACCCCCTTCTTTTGGAAGTCGGTTAAAAATGGATAGCATTTAGACGTGGGCGTTATTTCACGTCACGTTTTACAATATCTAGCTACGCGGCATGTAACCGGATCACTCGTTTCAAGTGAAATTACAAGTAGTGATTTTTATAACTCTGTTATTTCTGTGAACAGTAACTGTGAGCGAGGGACGTCAGTCGGTTGGTGGAGCGCGGTTTTACGGTTCTTTCGCATCGCGCGTGCCTACCGGCCGCCCGGTTGGCTGAGTAAGCGAGAACGGGTGACACAAATAAAACCGATGTAATCCGAACGCACACATGCCGTGGTCTGGTATAAACAAATAAAAACAAAGCCACGTAACAGTGGAATGGCATAACTGTAAAACTAAAAACACTAAGATAGTGATTTAATTCGTTTAGTTTCGTGTGTAACTGTATAGTTGGTGGAGTTATTTATGCAAACAATCACAGTAGCTAAATAAAAATAATTACTTATAAAAATCACTTTATAGTTTTGAAACAGGTGACGCTGACCAAGTAACTGTTGACGTTACGTTTCTTGAATTAAATGCCGTAACGACCGGCCCACGTCTACTGGTTATTAAGCTTGACGAGCATGACATACACAAGAGCTAAGAGTATTATGGAGTGTAGATAAGGAGGGAGGAAAATCTCATATGGATCCCAGGTATATGAACTGAATTAGGTATGCCGAGTAAAAAAAAATAATATCATTGTCAAAATAATGCCAACTGATGCGAATGTGGCGCCACCCTTATTAAATGCATTTCGACGGACTTTTTCAATTCACAGATTGTTCTCCTTATATCTACACTCGCGCCGCGCGCGAGACCAATTATTTATTTATGCTACACTCCATAGCTAAGAGCTTTGCAAGCAAATCGTTACATGTGTGGCTGCCATAAAAGCGAAAAGTTACCTTAAGCACGATGAAGGATTTTTTTTTTGCTCATATATTTGAGCAGGCTAAAGTCATTGAGACCATACCGCCTCGTCTTACGTTTTTCTTCTCTTAGTTGGGATAAAATAAAGTTCAATTTCATTCGTATAACGTCATTTAGGTGAATCCAGATCCAGTCTGATTCTGAAGTATTTTCCAGTTAGAATTTCATAAGTTTTTGTTTATTGTCACGTCCTTGTTTATCTACTGCCCTGCATTTCTCTGTCGGTAACACAGTTCGGTTACCGAATTTAGTGTTGTAAAGTCAATGTTTATGTTTTATTACACTTAAAAGTTTTAATTTTTCACGAACGCGATGAAGGTAAAGTGAGTGCACCTTTTTGGCGAAATTTTATCCATCTGTCCTATAATTTCGTAATTGTCATTACGAAACGAAGGAAATGATTAAATGTTATATACTCATCCCACAATTACTTATGTATCGTACATAATTATTTTCTAGCTACGAGTAGGTACTTACTATAGGCACAGAATAAATATAGATATTTATGCTGTGCGCTAGGTATAAGTAGAACATAATATCTGGGTAGCGGTAGGCCCAGATATGTTCGCAGTGGTGTGGTGTAGTCATATAATCTATCAAGCTTACAATAACATAATAATATCCTATCTCTTGTAGGTACTTTAGGGTAGATACACATGAGTATCGAGTTAACACTAAACGCCTTGTTGACGTCACGAACGAAGAGAATCAACATGGCAGTCGGGCGGCTGAAAGCGCGCGTGTGTATCGCGGCTAGGTAGTGTGGTACTCTGTGGTAGTGTGCTTGCTTGGACGAGTGAGCAAGTGAGTTCAGTACCCGGTTGACAGCCGATGAGGCGGCGGCGTGACGTGGTGTTCTGAGCGTTTAATACGCGCACGCCGCCTCTGCGCGATTTTCTACTGTTCATAAATTTTCTACACAAATTAATTGAAGTGCTAAATAAGCTGATCTGTTGAGTGCGTGTTTAAGCTTTATTACATAACAATCCATGATTGGTATGATTGTGTTGTTTATGTAAACGGAACACGTAATACACCTACCTAGGTAGTGTCTTTGATAGGATTTACTCTAGAGTAAAATAAGTAGTAAGATAGTATTGTACTAACTGCAACCAAAATATTGCTACTGATTGACATAGGTAAAACAAACATTCTCGAGTGATTGATAATCTTGTTGGTGTAACTGACAATTCTAATGAATAAAAACAAAAAAGTGATGCGAATGGTTGAATCACGTAAATCGTTGGACCATGAGCACGAGATGTTGAAAAGTCCATTCGAGATTTGATGACTATATTATAAATAACTATGGCGGACCGTGAACGTCCTGCAAAAACCCCTATTAGGGTGGGTTTTTATGACATCGAGAGGACCATTGGCAAGGGAAATTTTGCCGTCGTTAAGTTAGCACGACATCGAATAACGAAGACTGAGGTAAGAATCGTCGTAAACTACAGTTAATTAATTTGTAACTAGGATAACCATCTATTTATAAAAATATAGTAGAATATATATATATATATATATATATATGTATTTATTATACTAAAATATCATTGATTGCATGTAAAATATGTAGATATATATAAATACAAATACCTAAATATTTTGATCTCTCTGAACCAGAGAGTAAGTAGGTACGTAGGATTTAGGAACATATTTACCTAACAATAAGTAGGCATCTGTTACTGAACTTCACATTATAAGTATGCCACCTACCTACTTTCCCTAACTCTACGAATTTGTCTGTAGGTAAGACCCTATTAAGTATAGGTACAACAAACATTATCTACTTACTTATTAAAAACACAAATAAACTACAATACCTACGTAACTACATAGGTCCCTAACGAGATACTGTAGTTACTGTTTTCCTACTTACAAGTTATCGTACTTACTCGTCACCGTGTAAATATGACTTAACATGACTATTAATCATTTACCGCAATAACCCTTTCGAGTTCTACCTAATAAACTTTGAGGCAGAAGTTGGCAGGTATCAAGTGTAATCATGGTGTGAACCAAGAAGTGAAAGCCGTCACTAATTCCGTAAACTCCTGAATAACTGAACAGATGTCTTGAGAAAAATATACGCTAGCTTGCGACATTAACGTAAAGCCTTGGGTTCATGCAGATTTATGTGTACAACGCATAACATATACCTACTTACTTCATGTTGGATACACATGCAATGTAACAGGTAGTTAGGAAGATATCTACCCGCTATAGATGAACGTAAGCAACAATAGAATTGTAATTTCTAATTCCTACGGTATCTACGTCTATTCTACTAAAGAAGAGATCATGCATAAAACAGAGTCATATGATTCAGAAGTAGGTATCAGTTTAATGGTGGGATTTAAATCTTGGCCCAATGGAGTGAGGCACGAAAAGTAATTTTACACAGGAATGCTAGGAGGAAAATGTCGTTGGAAAGGTCGTTTTATATTTGTACCTGCATCTTAACCTAAATGTCTACGGAAATATAAAACTTTTCAATTAAATTAAAATTGGATATCCTAATTGGTGTATATATAATGAATAATAATGATCTATGAAATACAGACAAAGTAATGAAGTTAAATTCTTAAATGTCACAATAAAGTATTGCTTTAAATCGAATATCGCGTCCAATCTAATTAAACTTAAGTTTTAAAATGTTATGTAAATTATGTAATACCAAGCAGTAACCGGTACTTATTTATTAAATTGTGGTTCTACAAAGACGTCCTTTTACTATCATTATTTTAAATTGTCCTAGCAACTGAAAAACTACTTTTAGTCGTTTGAAATTGAATGTATAGGAGTCTACGGCACCGAAGTGGGTCATTGGCCGAATACTGTACATCGTTTCGAGTGACTCATTGGCTGCGTGCGTTTGTATGTGTGACTTTCTTATTGGCAATTAGGCACATCGATTTCAGGATGTCCGATAATACACACAAGATACAATGATCTTGTTTGAAATCGTCAATAACGATGACGCATCCCAGAAAGTGACTTACGAGGACGCGCCGCTGAATGAATGCACCAAAATAACAGACAATATGCCCTCGGCCTTCGCCACTGTTTTATAGTACGAGTATTTGATGCGTGGACGCTTAAACGAAAGAGACTAGTGAACATTAATGTGGGTTAACATATCATAAGATTTGTTCAGTAAGTAGGGAATTATGTGGAATTCATACCCGCATGTCAATTTAAGTTTTTGAGTAAGTAAAGGTTACTTTGCATCTTCCATAAAAGTAATGCATCATTTAGATTTCCTTGACACCTACTGTCAACAGATAACATGAAGATACCTAAGCTACTGATCTGTTATAGCGCAAGTGTTATAGCTCAAAATTTACAACAAAGATAAATATCTCTATCTTGATAAAGGATGACGACCAAAATTCGCACTTGTGTATTGTACATTTAAAAAATAAACAGAAACTAAGCACATTCGAAGAAATAGAAAATGTTGGCGAAATATTTGGCTTCATGGAACATAGCTATCAATCAGTGATTCAACATAGTCAGTTGGATGTTGGTTGGGGCCGAATGGAGAGCCGCCGACGGCGGCGGGCTGCCGCGTCCAGAAATACCACGGCATCGACCTTGTCTCCGGTGCACGCATCGTGTTGTTTTTATTATTTTACTTTTTTCGCTGCGAGACGTTATCACCAAGGTGATGGCCAACAGTTCTACGCTCTAAGCTCGCATCGAAATCACAATGATGCAAAACTCTTTACGACTTTATTTTCCACTCTTAAAGTTAAATACCTAATGCAACGATGTAATTACCCTCAGATACTGCTCTTTAACTAATCGTCTTGTTTGACGCCTATGTAGGTCTGACGTCGACGTAGAACACAATTGCCGCACAAACAATCCATTGTTGCGTAAAGTTGATAAATCGTGTGTAGGTGGGTACTTAGGCAGCTAGATGGTTTAAATCATAGCGTTGCGCTTGGTAAAATAAAGAAAGCGCGATCAGTACGAGGATGCGTGATCGGCACATGTAAGTGTTGCGAATATTTTGCCAGGAAATCATATAGTGTGGCACGCGCTCCGTTTAAACTGCTTGAAAAATGTGCGCTTGACGCAAATGCGTTATCTATTTTGGAGCACTGCGTCAGTGGTTGGCTGTTATCTACATTTTGCAGTCTGGCGGTCACCCCAAACTCTTCTCTGTTTTATAAAACTTTCTCTACATTGGTATATACCTTTTATAGCTTCAACTCTTTTGGTAAAGTTAGAGCTACTAAAAACCGGAATGCGTTTATCAACAGATAAATTCAACGTGATAACGTCGAGACACGCATGTTTGTTTGTTCTGGATAACAAGTTATCTTTTGTCATGACGTCAATCGTTCATGTTGAATAAAAAATAATAAAGTTCAACGTAATTTACTGCAAATCCATGTTAGTTACTGTTTCCTGTGTATTATTATTTCTATATACTTTTAGAATTCTATAATATAATCTCTAAAAGTAGAGCTAAATATTACCTAACATATTTCGGTGGATATTATTAACAAATCCCGTAAATCTTAACAAAATAATTATTAAATAGGTTTTACTATTTGTTCTATCATCGTGATGAGCTGAGACCATTTCGTGATGATATGAAAACTATAAAAGTAAAACGCGAGGGGTAGACGTACAAGTAGGCGTACTTGTACGTGTACCTACCTATCGTAGTTTGGATCTACGAGTATGTATACTCCTCACAAAGTGTACGTAAGCAACGTGGATGCGCTGAGAGCGAACAAATTGAAAGCCGAACAATGAACGTGATGTCTCGTTGTTTTTCATCCTTGAAATAGTGTCTGTAGTGTTCGAGACGAGGCATGATGGAAGAGGGGCACTAGAATTGAGGACACTACGCTTCCCTGACGTCGCTTCGTACTGCATTTACTAGAAGTTGTATACCTACTGTTGCACTAGTCTTCATGAATGCGTGGCTGCTTTTATGTCAAATAAAGCTACTAATATGAAACTTACAGCGTCATCATCATCATCATCACGCCTGTATTCCCCGAAGGGGTAGGCAGAGGTGCACTGCAGTGCGCCCACACTTCGCCGATGTATTTTGGTCCCAATGTAATAGGGGGCGAGCCTATTGCCATTATACCGGGCACACAGGTTTCCTCACGATGTTTTCCGTCACCGTTTCTTAGCAAGTGATAATCTCAGATGAAAATGAGATTCGCACATGGAACCCAGAGGTGCGAGCCGGGGATAGAACCTGCGCACTTTGATTGCAAAGCTACAAACAAAAACAAACAAACAAACAAAAAAACAAAAACTTACAGCGTATATTTTATATTACCCACCCTGCTATCTACATTTACTTCGGTCGGTAGCATTAGCAAAACCTATGCAGGTGGTAGGTTATTCATCATCTGAAATATGAACCAATGTTTTAATCACATATCAAAGCTCCAAGGTGTCCCAGTTAGATCGTTTAAAGGCTATATTTTACGTAGCCACACGTCTGAAAATATCACCCCCAACCTTACTAAGGATTGTAAAGGCGAAAAATGGATGTGTATCCGTCTTGCTTGCACTCTTGCGTCTCGCTTTGCCGAGTATATTGATCGTCGTCTAGACTTGTTGATTGTGGCTGTAGGGCTTAATGTCCCTGAATTCGGTCGAAGTTTGGACTACTGGCTTTGCGAACTAAAAAACTTGACTCCCTTTCAACGATCTTATAAATAGTCGCAGCAAGTTTTAATAAATAAGTAGTCACTAGTCCCATTAGTTTTCGTTGAATTTTCTCATTTTCATATTTTTCTATTGGAACTCGCAAACCAAGTATGTAAGTGCCGAAAATTCGAAAGGGATCACTTCGGTTATTTTGTAACAATAAACAGGTTAGTAAGCAGTAATCATGGGGCTACGTATCTACTTGCATAAATATCAGATTTTATTTTCATGGACTTTGGTTATAAGTATCAGCCTATGATTAGGTGTAATACCAATCAAATCTCAAATCTCATTACTTGTACTTACTAATTATCTACATATTCATTTAAAAATAACGCCTGCATACTGTTCGCTCAGCAGTTTCAATTAAATTTATCATAATCATATGATAAAGCGTTCATATTTAATTATGATAAATTACGCATTGCCAATGATTAGGAAAATCTAAATTGCATAGATAATTGTTGCTGACGCAAAATACTGGGACTCCAAGCAACAACGGCTGCTTTCATGTTTTTTTTACTCGCATGCGCTAGTGGAAAGATCTGGATGTGTTAGAGTTTTCAGACCGCCCGAAGGCCTTTGATGTAGGCTAATTACTATCTAATACTAGCCAGGACCGACATCTTGAAAGTGCCTTTCGAAGTACGAACAGGTGTGATCAGGTTGTAAATGTCCCTAAGGCGTTCACACGGTCAGCATTGGTAGCAATTTTAATTTTAACATATCCACACTATCCCAGTTCAAGAGGGAATAGTTCTGAATTAAAGACATAGATTGATCTATGATATTGACCAGGTTTTAGGGGCATCCATGGATACTTTTTCCTGGATTGTTCTAACCTAATGTATCGCCACCTACCTAGTGTTATAGCGGGTACTATATTATAAGACGTAGGTATCCACCGTATCATATTTGCAAATCCTGTTACAGGAAACCGCCTCGCATACTTATCTAGAAGACAGACAATGCAAGTCATGGTTAGCAACGAGGTGCGATTCCCGTCACTTATATATGACACCGCGTCCAGTTAGAGGATGGGTGATAATTTGTCATTGCTCTCATAATTGTAAAGGTCTCTCGTAAGAACGAATACTAATGGTTTACGTGCGTCATTCACTGTGTAGGACCGGTGACATGTTATTAGTGTGTAATCACGACATCTAACTAAATGTTTAAGTATTATATTCGACTTGCCCCTTAGAAACGATTTTATGAGAACACCTACATTAACACCTTCACTCCGGGCCCAATTTTAGAGAACGTTCAGCTAGTGCGGTTGAGGTTTAAATCAGCCCAAACCTGAGCTATTTTACAGTGAGTACGCATCAGGCAGCGTAAAGTCAACCTAGAGGCAGTTTCGGCGTCAAGCCACAATGAAGGTCTTAATTAGAATTTTTTTATAAGCAGTAAGTATCGTTTTCAAGTTTTCATTCGAGTTTAGAATCAGTTACTACTTAAATTTAGACCGATGTCACTTCCCCGTTCTAATCGCGACACATGAAGGCATGGCAACCTTGTGCTATGTAGATATATACTTACTTATAGATAACTGACTACGAACGTTTTAACTGCCCGGGCCTCAATGGAACGGATAAGCAGGCACCTAAAGTTATTTCGGAATAGGTACACACAAATAAATGTAGAGTAATAGTTACGCACACATGCACACCTTATTAGCACATTAGCAATTGCCGTTCTTTGTTCGTATACCTTTTGAAAAGAAACAGCCAGTGCTAAATGGGAGGTGATTTTAGGATTACGGGTCCCGAGCGAGTTCAGTGATTCGGTCGTAATCTCTTATTCCCGCGTTGTCCGAGCTCAGATCCTCAGCAGTTTCGTCTATAACTTAAGCTGATAGTTGCTGAACAAAATGTTTGGTAGAACAACTTATTTTGGTAGGTTTAGTATACTTGTTTCTTCTCCTTCCTTATCGTAATTAACATACATTCTTCGGGTGCATATTTTAAAATAATCAATCAATCGGTAGATAGTATTGTCGAAATAATTTTTATAAATAAAATGACGGAATGTAATGAAAAGTTGGATTTCATGGATATATTATTACTTACCTACATAAGTACCTACTTACTTATTATTGTATAAATCACCTTTATAAAGGAACGCTCTGTTAGGACGCATTCATGAGTAGGGCTAGCCTCCCAACAAAATGTTTGGTCTTAAGTCCGACACTCAATTTATTCTAAAGTTTGTCTCCAACGTCCTTAAATAAAGTAGTACCTACTTAAATACATACCTGGATAACTATATCAGACAGCGAGTAGGTAGTTTGTGCTCCATTGTTTATACAAATGTGGGGAAACCAGCGATTACCCAAGTTTAACATCCACATTTTCTTATTTTGCATAATTTGCAAATGTTAATGAGTAGTACTTTAATACTAAAGCAATGTGTGTTTTTTTTTAAATTTAATACGTACTTAATAATTTTTGTATCCGTATGAGGTAGAAACAAGTTAATGCCACATTTGTTGTTGCAAACGCACAAATAACATAAAAACAAATATATTTTTTCTTGTTAGCAACCCGTTTATTTGGTGTTAAGTACCTGGTTTCGAAGAATAGGGCCAGCGTCCACTGACCCTAGATTTCCCCAAGCATAAAGGTCACCGCTACCGCTAAGAAATGAACGGTCCGAGGGATCGTGTCTCTGTAAACGAGGCGTCCGGGCAAGTTGAGTCCTCAGTTCATTTCGTTAGGAAAGTTCCGCATTGAGCAATCGAGATTCCGAGTGGGGCACTTACCTCTAGCCACACGCTGTCACCGTCGACGTCACGCCGAGATAGGTTCTTGTGGGAAAATGTTGTAGGTACTTATTGCAATTTGCTGCATAACGGATGTCTTACACTTGCAGAAATCTACGGACGTGTTACTTTATACAACATACCAATACCGTAATATCTGAAGGCTTATTCGGTACCCTACTATGAGTTTGTCCGCTGTTTTATGATCGATAGCGGCAATTCCTTGGGTGTACATAGGTTCAAATATTTTAAGTAGTATCTAGAGATGCTCAAATGTCATTTTACACGTGTAAACTAATTGTAGAGACGGTTTGAGCAATTCCTTCATGTCCGTAAGATGCATTCATGCTTTATGAGTGTCATAGTTTGTAAGTTTCATGGCGACTGGCACATAGCGGTCAATGGACGTGAAGTGCTAACTATAACCACGGTCTTTAGGTTCTAAATTGCCTGGTATTCGAATATCAAACAGCCTATTTTGGACTCTAAATACTTGCAATAAATCATTCTTGCGTAGAAAGGTATGCATAATCGTCACACTGCGCATACTGATTAGTGATCAAGAACTAGTTGTCTGAAGTATGTCAACACGTGTATGATTTAGCATAAACCCGGTAGGTATGTTGAAATCGTTATCGCTGTTTATGTTTTTTGTCCTTCAACTGCCTCATTTATTATTTTTTTGCAAAAAGATAAAATAAACGAAGTAACCCTGCAATAAAAATACTAAGGTGTGCCATAGATTATTATGATAGGTTTTTTTTAATAATATCTAATTAATTGCATTCTACATTCCGTGTCGTATTTTACGATGGTCACAGATTTGTTTTAATCACTTATATTTGGTTTGAAATAAAAAATATTTCGCATACGACTTGGCCGTTAACTCGGATTTCTCTAATTTCTCTCGTTTGTGCAAATGATCACGAAAATGCTAAAAATAGCTAACGAACAGTCGCTTCGTGTAAGATTAATGTTTGTATTATACAGAATTACTGCGTGTAATTGGATAGTTGCATTTTCTCCGTCATTTAATATTTACACGTTTTAAATTATCGTTCGCTCAATTTTAAATTGAACTACTACGAATGTTGAGTATGTATGTAAGTTTTAAGGTTCCATTGTTATAGGTAACTATGCAACTTAGTCGATATTATTGATACACGTGCATGCACAAATCGTATTAGCAAAAAGAAAATTGTCAACACTATTGTTACGAACTGTAAGCATTTATTACGCTCATGTATAAATAGACTTACATAATGAGTAAAGTATGTACAGTCCCGACATTGTATGGGTAGGTACAATAAGCGGTCTTTTGTTTAAGGGTTACGTAGTACCGATTTTTTTTATATTGTGGTAAAACAACTTGCAAGCAAGGGTTTTTAGATTGTTTCTTTAGGTTCGGTTGTACCTATGGGATTTAAGGATTTAATGTGCGAATATAAGATATTATAATAATGATCACTTGCTGAATGGTATAGAGGTATAATCGTGAGGAAACCTGCTCGTCTATAGAAGGACGTATGGAGGGCTACGTCATTAATCTCGGGAGCGTGCCCCCTGTGCCCGGTATAATAGCAGTAGGCTCGCCGCCTATTAAATTGGGACCAAAAATACATGACTAAGCCTACGGGGAATACAGGCATGATAATGTATTTGAAATATAGAGGAAGAGGTGTTCCAGTATAGATAACGTAACTAAACGTCGAATTGCGCAATGTTACTATCTGCACAATGGGGTCAATGTCAGACCAGCTGAACGGTAGTTTAGCTTTTAACTCACAATTATTGTTCCTATGTCCCGGTTCACTAGCGTAGGGACGTAAGCCAATTGTTTAGTACAATTTTGCTGGCGTGTGTGGCATAATTTATCAATCGTACCTACTTTAAATTGACGTAAAAAAATAATAACTGAAAAAAAGTCCATTTACAATGGTATTTCAGAACACATTGATAATTTAAAATGCAGTTGTAAATGGAATTAAAAGTTCAAAGTTATATTTGGGGGTATCTAAGTATATTATTTCATGCCAATGATTTTGAACCGGTTAAAATGTAACCATTTATATTTTAAAGCCCACACTTTAATGACTTGGTGTTCATTGGATAATCGTTTATGGAATTGGGTGTTACTGAGCTAAAGGAAAATATTTGTTTTGTATTTTTCCGCATCTAGTAAATTAGGTGTTATTTCTAGTGAGATCTAATATGAAGTATCGATATAATGCAATATCGATGCGGGCGAGTTGTGAAATATCAAATGCTGCAAGTGCAAGGCATATTTGCGTAGTGATCGACCATGTCCGTTCGGTATATCAACGATACGTTTATGTTTTATCGCGGTGTATTGCACAAGGCTGTCGATATCTCCGATCGTGCGTACAAGATTCGAACGATAACAATAAGTAAGTGCTACTGATATTACGTGCTCGCATAGAAATGTGCAAATAAATTATGGTACCAATTTGAAAATTGTTGAAACGGGGACGAGGATAGATAGGATAGGTATGATTCAGGAAAATGCGATTGGCCCCATTTTAAATTTAGCACTAATTATTATTTTATAGTGTAGGAACATTGAAATAATAAATATACAGATGTTATAATTCAAATCTTACTTGCGGTAAAGCTCGGTAGGTACTTAGCTAAACAATAGGTCGTAAATCTTTTTTTGATTAATCAATTGTTGTTTAATTGATAGGTACCTACCGAACTAAGTATGAGTAACGATAAAAACAAAACTGTCCCAAACGGAACTATTTCTGAAGTACCTAATTATTTTTTATAGGCGTAGGTAAGTGTAACTATTTGAGTGTTGTGTTTTTGTACTGTCCTTTTCACTGTTGAACCCCAGCGCATGATGGACGGAACTCCAGGGCCAATCACGTCAATTGCTCCAATCATTCTGAAATGACGTTGGCTTGACGTCATCGCCCCTTTGTGTGTCTGGAAACGTGGAGCGGTAACGGTATTGTTCCGTTACGAGCACTGAAAAAACTTTATTAGACTGATGATGAACACTTTAGAAAAATGGCAATCATAAACGCAGCGAATTCAGTTAATAGAACAATGAACTCACGTCATGTAGGAAGCATACCCGGGCTTTAGAATAGCCAATAAGCAATTCATATTAAAATCCAATTCTGACGAACAAATGAACCTGCGCGTGAAACGCACAAATAAGTTTGCAATTCTGCTTAGTGGCGAATTTAGAGCTCCTGATATCATCAATAGTACGCGGATTGTACTGTTGTTGATGATAAGGGGATAAAAAATGATCGTTCCTCGCTTTAGTAGAATGAGTGATGATCTATCTATTTCCAACTATTTATCTACACTTTAACCATATATCTCCCGTTATTTATCTAATAAGTACCTACTAAATGTTAGGTACCTTCCTCACATACTAGTTACCCATTCTAATGTATAGGTATATCTACTTAAATACTAACAGAAGCTCCGAACAGACCTGTAAAATTGCATGGAATTTGTATGTACGTGTAATGGTGGTGCTACCACATTTAACTTTTTTGGCTTTTCAAGAAATTGTCTGTTTAAAATTATCTCGTAGGATACTAAGACGCTCTAGCATTAATATAATTTTATTAAAATTATAGGTGATGTTTAAAATAGTTTATATTTTGTTACAGGTAGCAATTAAGATAATAGATAAATCGCAATTAGACGCCAGCAATCTACAGAAGGTCTACAGAGAAGTGGACATCATGAAGAGGCTGGATCATCCTCATATTATTAAGCTTTATCAGGTAAGTTCCAAAACAATTATTACAAAACAAAAAGAACAGACTTGGGGGCAATTCTCGCAAGATCGACATAACCAAAGAAATCGAAAAAACACGACCAATTTGACGTTTTGTTCCGACATGTCTAATTAGAGATGATGTCGATATTGCGAAAATTGCATGACCGCGTATAAAATGTCATCACACCGAGCCATGCCCTGTACAAAAAGCTCGAAGTGACGTCATTTTCTTGACAAATCTGACAGTTGAAACAGATAAAACTTCTGTCTACACGGTCATGCTAAAGGCAGCATGACCGTGTAGTCATAAGTTAAACTTAACATAGATGTGACAAGTCAGGCTGACTTGCTGTTTTTTTATAGTTCCGAAATAAACGTCATCGTCACTGGTCAGTAGCAATCGCTGAAAGAGAAACTACGGTATCCATTATCCAGCGGAACAAATTGGCATGAATTAACAATGGCTTGTCAACTCGGATGTCGTCAAAATGTATCCGCCTTAAGCCCTGCTCAAATAGCTGCGTCAACGTGCGCGATCAATTTCAAGCCAATACCAAATCGAATTGTTTAAACTCATAAAAGCACATTATTCCACGAAATATCACCAATGACGCCAGCGAATATAGCCGCGTAGCTTCTGCAATAAATTTTATCCGTATATATATATTAACACAGAGTATATTTTTGAAAAAAATATCATATCAATTCGCTCGCGCCGGTATTTTTAGGGCGGTACGTTCGCTCTACCATGGGTTACTACGGACGCTAGGAAACGACAGTCGCTATGTTTATAAAAATATACTAGTTATCAAGTAGCCGACTGTACGATTTCCTAATAAAAGGTTTACGCAGGCACTAGCGAACGTGAAACACGTCAATAATGCCATTAGCTCGTCGAAATGAGATAGTATTACGGTACGCCGCTAGCAGTTGATACGCGTGACGACACTATGTTGGAAGCTGAAAATTAGTGGAATGGGACGGCTTCGTATAGTCATGTAATTGCTTATAAGGTTGTCATGTGTTTTACTCGTTTGTACTACGTGGTGACTGGCAACTGGATCGGCTTATATGTTCCGCGCTATTTATTATAAGTAATTTTCTGCTTCTGCCGATGTAACTATAGACAACTGGCCCCAGTCTAATGCGGTATAACAGGCGAGTGTAGGTCAATGAACATATTTTATAATATCATTGGCGCAGGGTACTTTGTCTTTGAAACGTTCTTGACGTCAACGACTTAAGACTTAGAACTGTTTTGCGTACGAGGCATTTACGTCATCGGTCGCACGGTTGGCTACATCTTATATTTCACGTGGAAATTTGGAAACTTGCACGCAGACGTTGCGTGATTGTACTTACTTTAGAATTGACGACGTCTTGGTGTTTGAGCGTGTGTCCCTTGGGTGCAAGTGGCACTGGGTTGTTGCGGATTCGATTTCTTCTTACGGGATCTTTTCGAAATTTTACAACTGGGATCGGCTCTAGTTCTTTGTAACGTACCCACTGCTCATATTGCAAGCTTTGCTTAGTTTAAGATTTATCTTTCCATATTTATTTAAAGTGTAAATGGGTAAACCGAGTATTGTTTTAAAAGGGAAAACTTGCCAAACGAAGTGGGTTTTTATTGGTGCTATGTATAAAGCCTATCGCACACTAGGGCGTCGACGATCGCGCGTATTTTTTTTTTGCCAATACAAAAACGAACTCTTGAATTTCTGTGGTAAAAGTCACGCCCCGACGCGTCAATATTCGCTCGCGCTGTCAGTGTCATTTCGTCGAATAATGAACTTTGTCTATGTGTCAATACAGTTCGTTTGGTATTTGCAAAACAATTGACGCGCGAGCGTCGACGCTCCAGTGTGTGGGGGGCTTAATGGTATCTAACCTAATTATATTAAAGGCAATTAATCTTTAATTCTAACACGGGCAGGTAATAGGTACCTCTTTCGAAGTATGTAAATGGCCCCCATTTAATAGTAAATGGAGGCCATTTACCTACTTCGATTTCTATTAGGCTGAGCGAGACTTTGAACCCACTATAACATAGGCAATTAATCAATTAATTTAATCTTAACGCTCGCAGTAAGCCTTGACATTTAATCACGATTTTGTTAAGACGTAGGTGAGTACTGTTTTTCTTTTAGATGCCCCAATTTTCAGGGGACCTTTTACCCACTGTAACAGTATAAAATCAATTGCTAACAGAATGACTACGAAGGTTCCATAACAGAGCATTATTACTAGTCATTTTCGCTTATGTAATCACGTACACAGTATATATAAATTACTTTGGTTTTCCTCCCCCCTGGACTCTTAAATCCAACATTACAACTGTAAAAAATTTAGTTCCTCAGTAAGGTTTTACGAAGGCTTGGTCTAGTGCAGTGGTGGGAAAACTTTCTTCATGGGGGGCCAGAAAGTTAAAGAAATTTCAGAGGAGGGCCAGAATTATCGCAAAAATGCATTTTGTGTTGAAACTTTTAATCATATAAAAACATTACAGCATTACACACTTGTACAAATGTTAAAAATTACAATTTAACTTTTATTTGAAGGCCTTGCCATGGTAGGCGCCGTCAAAATATAATTATGGCGGCCATATACTCATATGTCGAAGGACCGTCGGCGGGCCGGACTAAATGCTTTCGCGGGCCGGAGCTGGCCCGCGGGCCGTACTTTGCCCATCACTGGTCTGGTTGCGCGACTAACTGAACCGGGCCGATTCCCGCCAGCGGAAAATTTCGGGAATAATCTTTACTTTGTGTAGCTGGTATCGCCCCTAGTCCACTGTATGGTACCCATAGTACAAGCTTTGCTTAGTTTGGGGTCATAGGAGGAGTATGTGCTGTCTGGCCATATTTATCACGATTTGTTGCTGTATGCCAAACATAGTTGCCCAAATCGATTAGACGTGCATCGCCCTCGCTCACATTGTAGAGGTAATGAACCATGGAATAATTAACACATGGAATCGCCCAAATTACGCGCCCGTCACGTGATAAAATATAAATAATGATATTGAAATACTTGTCTTGTATTTCCTGTTGAATAATGCTATTTAAATAAACCTTACAATAACTGAAAATAAAGATTTCTGAAGCTATGTCGTCATTGGTATTGAGTTGTGTGGGTTTGTGTGGGACGTGGTGATCTCACTGAAAGGATGTGGTTATTTCAAAACAATGCTTTCTATTGTAATAAACACGTCAATGTCATATCATAATTAAAATATGTCTGCAAATATACCTTCGTAATGTCCTTGCCTATTGTGTTTTTTTAGAAGTCAGCCTGCGACTGGCAGCCACACCTAAGAGTATCGACCTAAATAAAATCGAAATAACATAACAACCGTTAAGTTATTTAGCACGTGTTTTGCTAACATTACATAGTAATAATCAGTGTCTACAAACATGTAATACGCTAACAGTGTTAGTCATGAACATGGGGAATACGATGGAATCGACCAAGGCTGTTAATTTTCCTCGCGTTTATATGAAATACTTACATTAGCTACTCGCACAGTGATAACGTAGCCTAACGATGCACTGGTCCCAGAGCGGTTCCCCATCAGACGCAAACGAATTAACTTTTTTTTAAATGTATCTACTATGTTTTAATACATAAAGATAACGTTTCTATGCACTCGTTGTCATCGATAACGTGTCGTTGAAAAATTAACTTTTTTTATGAGGTTATAAAGTTCGCTTTTGCTCGTGTAGGTAAGATTCATGGAATTGAAACAATACATTTGTGAACCTACCTCCATTTTGAAACACGTGCCGCGTTATGAATGGATTTGATACTATTAAAAGCGTGAATGAGGCACCATGCCTCCTTGTGTACTAACATTGTCAACTCAAATGACGTTTAGTGTTCAAGCTTTGTCCTGAAACGGGAGTAACGTTTCCTGCTATCGAGATGTGTTATCGTTAAACAATCGAACACAGTATCCGCTCGTTTCAATTGTTGGAAACGCAATTATGTTGGTAAGCTTTTTAGATTGCCTATTTTTAGATACAACGCGGTGCGTGATTTTCATTCATTGCTACAACGCAGATGATGAACAGACTCATAGTTATCAATACAAATAAAATGAATTGTATGTTTAGTGCTTGTTATGTCAAAATAACAGCTTTTAAACAGTGGTAGCCTCGTGGGCAAGAACGCCCGCCTTGAACGTAAGGGGTGCTAGTTCAAACCCCAGGCCCGCACCTCTGAGATCAGTTTCATGTGCGAATGTCATTTTCAACAATGATTACCACTTGCTGAACGGTGAAGGAAAACATCGTGAGGAAACCTGCACGTCTATAGAAAGGCGTGTGAAGTTCACCAACCCGCACTGGGCCAGTTGTGGTGGACTATGGCTCAAATCTCCCTCGTATTGAGGGGCAATGTGCCCGGTATAATGGCAATAGGCTCGCCCCTTATTACATTGGGACCAAAATACATCAGCGAAGCGTGGGCGCACTGCAGTGCACCTCTGCATACCCCTTCGGGGAATACAGGCTTGATGATGTATTATTAAATTGTATACGGTACTTATAATATATTTTTTTGTTTTTCTCACTGTTTGTTTCGGGCATATCGAAATCGTCGAAGTCGCAGCAGCTAGTTTGAACAAAAATTTTAGTTGATAACACTTTCGTTCTGAAAAACTTACACTTTTTAAATGATTTGACTTTGTTTTATTTACCTACTAACAAAATCAGCAGTAAAATTGCGTCCAACTTTACTTATTACGTAGGTAATAATCATAATTATGTTTACGATAATTAAATGTAAACATTTCCAGGATACCAATTTTTATCATTATACCTACCTACTTAATCTAAAAGGTCTCTTACTTACGAGTTATAAAATATCTCATATGTAAACAATAGGTACAAAAATATATCCAATCAATAAAACTACGTCATTAAGATAACCATTTAAATATAAACACTTTTAATAACTGTACACACCGCGTTTCATAACTATTTCTCACTATACTACTTAACCAAATAAAACACTACTGAACACGACACAATTTTAACCTACCACCTACATTTTATATGGGTGAGTAACTTTATGTGTAGATAAGAAGACATTATTTATAAATTTAAGAAATGTATGTCCGTTTGGAGACACGTTAATCCCTAAATATTAAAACACTGACAACTTCTTCATATTAATACATCATGTTAAGGCGTCTTCTAGTAGTAGTAGAAAGGGTCTTAGTGGCAAGCACTGATTAATTTTGAAACTGTAAATTTACGAAAGTTATCTACCTATTTATAATGTCAGCTATATGTAAAACTTTCCAATAAAAATAGCGGCTTCAGGACGATTCGATCTTTGGATAATTTGCGACACCCCTAACACAAGCGTTACCTATACGTGTCGGTTGATCACCCTACCTTATTATTAATACCATCCCTAACGTGCCATAAGAACGTGCGATCGTACGATCAGTGTATATAAGCGCAGCACGTTATAGATTATATTTCTGTGAGCATACGGCACATTGTTGATTGAGATTGATATAAAATGACTTATAAACGCCGCTTTAGTTACTGTTAATGTTGCAATAAGTACCTAATTACTTACGTAAATTATTTAAGCTTGGTGTTTGAAGAGTTGATAAGATTTTACGTTGACAAAGACTGCGCTATTAAAGTATTAGTATATCTAAACACTGCATTGGTTATTTCTCGAATTGTTAAACGAAACGATTCATATCTTTACAACAATCAGATTTTCTTCTGTTATTTTATAAAGTTTCTAAGCATTGTCCCTAGAGCCATTATTGAAATTTGTATTTGCTTTTAAGTAACAGAGATTAATTTGGATAAAATACGCGTTGGGGATTATTAGGTAGAGATGGACTGAGTAGGAAAGGAATATTTTAGGTAGGTATCAAGTAGGTAAATCACGAATAGCCTAGTGGTTTGAAGGGCTCTTATGGTAATCGAATCTTATGGGCCTCGGTTCGGCTATTAAAAGAGTTAAGCCTAAGAGTACCCATGTATTTAACTTAGAGGCGCTAACCGAAGCGAAGTATCAAATTAATCATGAAGTTTCTTGCCCAGTTTTCTCCATATAAAATGCATTCCGAATGGGTGATACAAATCTATATTTTTTTTTGTTTAGTGACGATTCATAAGGACCAGTGTCGGTTTACATGAATACAAAAAATCTGAGTTCTGATTTCTAGTAGTAAAGGCAATTCAGTAGATATTTCATGGAAGGTCGACAAAAGTAGGTCCGTTGATGTGGTTAGTTCATTGTCCTATTGTATGTATTGGGTGACCGATCGGCGACACATGACCTTCCATTGTCTGGAATAATTGAGTGTATGGAGAGAAGAAATTATTAAGAAATTATTTATATTCACATTCAAATCACATAGATTTTATTATATACATTGCATGTTACAATATTTATACCTACTGCGCATGGAATTAGCTGTAAGCAGTATGTTGTACTTAATAAATAAATAAAATAAAATAAATAAATAAACTCTAGAATAAGGCCCAGATAAATATTACTAAGAACTTTTAAAGAAACTGATTAGCAAATTGGCGTATGTCTGGGCTCGTCTAGCGTCTGGGTGTTTGGTTTCGTTATCTAAATTGACAACATATTATTTATATCTGTACTATTAGGTACGTACGAGTATATTAGGTTATGTACCCACGCATTAAATACTTGCGTTATTTACACGAAATAAAATTATTTTATTCGAACAATTTGTTTAACCGCGCAACGGCTCCCACACATACAACAGGAAGCGACGACGATGTGGTTGTTAGTGTTCTATGTTTAAATTAAGTATACACAAGCGCCTCATGTATTGTGTTATTGTTTCAGGTCATGGAGACGAAGAACATGATCTACATAGTGTCTGAATACGCAAGTAAAGGAGAAATTTTCGGTAAGATATTCATATTACATCAAAGTAGACTAAGTGACAGTAAAAATTCAAATAAATAAATTGGAATTCGCGTAAGGGAATAAACGTTCATATATTCATTCATCATATTTCCCGTCTTCGCGGGAACGAATATATAACATAGTAAATAACCTCGAAATCGATTAAGGGCGTTCGTTCCCTAAGTTCGTGGTCGCTTTGTCTATGACGTAAGCAGGCCTGGAGTGACGTCACTGCAGGGTGTCGTCGGCGCTGGAAGGGGCTTAGGGGGATGAGGGAAGCAATTTTGCGCACAGCTGACTACGTTCCCCCGAAATCCAATGCGATCTCGAACCCGGGCTCTTCTCCGTGAATTTCATTAAATATGAAACTCATCACAGATTATAATTCATTCCATAGGGTTTATACGAAGTTTTTTTCGTAGACATGATAGACATTGTAACTAGGGTTGCCAACCGTACTATAAAATATAGTATTGTACTATATTTTAGCACTGCGTACTATATTATGTTGAAAAAATATAATATAGTACGCAAAAGTACTATATTTTTGTGCCTTGCATGGAGATTTGCGCGTATACTATAGCGTGTTTCGGAACGGAACGACAACTAAACGAAACTGGCACTGTCAACTACTGTCAATTGAAAGACGTTTTCAGAAATAAAAGTACTTTACGTACCGCGGTACCGCTTAAAAAGGTGCCGTATTGTTTAGACTGTTTTTTTGGATTGACTGACACTTTTATGTAGGATTTTTGTGAATGTACTATATTTTTGAGCAATGTATTTTACGACTCTGGCTGGAAAGTACTATATTTTCGAAAAAAAAAATAGTTGGCAACCCTAGTTGTAACATTTGCTAGTAGTTAAGGAAATACTCTAAGTTTGAGTTACCTCGATAGCGAAGTAATTCTGTGAAAGAATATAATATAGTTTTGTATACCACCGCGGGATAGTCGTTGTTTATAAAGTATGCGTTTAGCTAATGAATGGCGTATCTAATGTGAGTTTACTATAGTTTTGACGTCTCTGTGTTTGTTACGACGTTTAAAAGAATGGTAATGTGATATTGCCACCATCGGGCTCTAATAGCTATATTAACGCGAAAAACGCACACGCACTAGCGTGCGTGCGCGTTTTTCTATCTTCACCTCACTTAGATACTTACTTAAGTAAATCTTGGAAATTGTGCTCCAATATAATAAATACAAGATCTTAAACGAATAATGAAATCAAAAGCAAAATATTTTTATACATTTATGTCAGTTTTTAGGAAGTTAAAGTTTATTACGAAATCGTTTTAATTGCTACAAAACAAAAGGAAACTACAAGCACTAGGATTTCCTTTATTATTCTAATCGAGGACAAAATACGACATTGAACGCGTATATTTTTTATAGTAGTTAGGTACGTTTAAATATACTTAGTAATTTTATTTTAGTCATACATGGGTCCAATGAAAAGCTACACCTGGCTTAGCCCTAGCCAGGTGTTTGAGCTTTAAATAATATTGTTAATCATAAACATTTTTTCGTAGATAGATATTTGACGTTGGTCAAACTGACAGTCGCCTAGCGAGAAGTAAATATTTTTGATTAACGTCAAAGAAAATATGAGAGGAATCTTATACACTTACAAAGTTTTTTAAACTTGTCACAAATGTAAGTATCACTTGTAGGTACCAATAATGGTTATAGGTATATACATATAAATGTATGTACCTTGTGTGACATTATATGGCGGCAAATGATCAGTTTCACAGGAATCCATTTAAAGGGCATATTTCGACATACTAACCGGACTGTGTTATTTATTTATACTCAAGGTTCGACAGTTCGAATATGCGATAAACTCTGACCCATTTTAATAATAAACTCAGGCGGGTTCCTTGTAGTGCCGGCATAGCGGGCGTCCGCCGAAGGCCGCTTTTATTGTGTCAAAGAAATACGATATTTAGGAATATTTTAGACATAAATAGTCCGTGCCCTAACATTTCTGTATCGATATTGTTTAATTTAAGAACCCAATAGGAATGCTACATACTTACGTAAATCCGTTACGGTTCAACTCTAATTTTTAAGTAAGTTCTTACTTACGTTCTTAATTATGGTAGCTAAATAGGTACAAGAAACTCAGAAATAGTGAATGTATCAACTACATTTTAATTTGAGTCCCTGATCGGAACGTGTATTATCAATAAGAATAGAAAATCAATTGTTTCAATTATTATGCACGGTTTGGTAGATACTACGAGTGACAATGTCATGGTGACTTTTGTTTGCAAATCTTAAACGCTGCATACAAGTTCTTAAGTGCTTAATGCATGTATGTAGATTATAAACAAAAGAATATTATTAGTTGTAGCAAAGAAAAGGTGACACAAGACGAAGAAACGGCTAATTGCTAATTTAAAAACAAACTCACTCACTACAAAATAGACGACTGCATGAAGAAAATGTTTGCGTATAGGTCACGTGACGTCACTTTCTACAAAGGTCACTTCATTTTGCCCTATTTTACCTTTCAGTATGAATACTCACAGTGCTCGAAGTATATTAGATTCTTATTAAGACAATGGCTATAAACATTTGCAAATCGGAACAAAATATCGGCGCCAATAGATGTATCATAATGAATTAAGTTATGAAACAAACGACGATTGTTTGGAGCGGGGAGGTCGCTCGACTGACCGAATCGGGTGGTTGCAGATTATATTACAGTCAGGATACATTTCCAAAACGTCCTTTAGGTACGTAATTTGCCCCGATTGGAGTTTTACTGGGATCTCATCATATCCATTGTACCTATACGACAAACGTTGTTAGGAAGTGTATATTGTTTGAAGATATCTATACTAGCTAAAATCCGTTCTAAGCTTTTGAGTCTAGCCACCCACAGAATTTCAAAATTGTAAGGATTTATTGATGTGTCCATCGAGTTCCGATTCTTTAACCGACTTCAAAAAGGAGGAGGTTCTCAATTCGACCCGTATGTTTTTTTTTGTATGGATTTATTTCATTTATCTATATTGTCAACAGATTACATCGCAAGGTTCGGCCGTATGGCGGAACAAGCAGCTCGTCGCAAGTTCTGGCAGATCCTGTCAGCCGTGGAATACTGTCATGAGAGGCGGATCGTCCATAGGGATCTCAAGGTATGCACCGTCTTTAAGTAATCAGCGCTTTACCACTGTCTCTTTTGCACATAATTGATAACATTTTCTGCACAAAACATTTTTTCAACATTTTTTGCAAATATCGATTGTTGGGCTCTCCTTGAAGCCTTGTTAATGTTTTTTTCTATTATAAGTAGAACGATAGATGTCGAACGAAAAGTATATATCACATTTCGTGCTCAATTATTAGAAAAAACTAATTGTAAAAGTTATTGGGGTCCTATTCTAATATTAAGTTCAGGTCTTTTAAAATCATTTTGTAAATAAGCAAGTACGCGATACATTTATAATGCCTACTAAGGGAGACCGACTTAATTAAAAACGAAATAATTAAAATTGCGAGGGCCATAGCAATTATAATTTGAGTTAGGACTAAAATCTCTGTTTCAGGAATACTGTTTATAAAAGAGTAAATACGTTAAGGTTCACGAACATGTGAGATAAATACGAAATACCACTGCATTTTCCATAAATCTATCCAAACTTTACTCTCATGTGTGTCGAATGTTTTGAGAGCGTATGCTTTTGAGTGTTAAAATGTAGTTGGAAAGCTTTTTGTTGCTCCTTCACAATTATGAATACTAAAGTCCTAGGATAGAAAAGACGTATTAGATAAAAAAAAAATCAAGTAACCCAAAGTGTCCTCCAAGTCCTTCCACTCGCCACGATCTTTGCCTTCTCGCACGATTCCTTCAAATAAGCACATAGATCGCGCCACCGCTTCTTAGGTCTACGTTTCGTGATATAAACTATACTTGCCGAATTACTATTGTTTTTATTAATTAACACTAGCAATTCCTAACTACTATAGTTTACTAACATCAAACTATTTCATCTAGGCGGAAAACTTACTACTAGATGCCAACATGAACATCAAGATTGCTGATTTCGGATTCAGTAACTACTACGCAACTGGGGAGTTGCTGGCGACGTGGTGTGGCTCCCCGCCCTACGCTGCTCCTGAAGTCTTCGAAGGCAAAAGATACACGGGACCTGAAATTGACATATGGGTACGATATCATAGTGCTATTAAAATAGTTGCTAACTGTGAACTTACCCATTAACTGATTTGCGAAGTTCGATCCTGGGCCACCGTGGTAGAATATGGCTCGAATTCCCCTCAAAATAAGGAGGAGTTTTCAATAATTATTCAATTGAGCTCGTTCGTCCTGTTGCATTGGGATCAAAATTAATGTGCAATATGCGCATTGTAGCGCACCTTTGCCCATTCCACGGGGAACACAGGCGTGATGATGTATGTATCTTTTGTAAATGTAAGTATGACTCTTCCTCTCGCTGACCTTTTTCGTATTGAGACTGATTTGTGCCCAGACTAGAATGATAACTTATGGATCGACTATCATTTGTTTTCCCAAGACCTTACTATATGGCGACACAGGTAGTCAGTATGACAGCTAAGAACCGACTGGCTAACAGATTGGAAATGAAGCTTGGTTGTCGAATCTATTGCCGCTACTAGGAGGCAAAAGCAAAACCGCATAAATGTATGAATCACATGGAGAGAGCTCGTTAAGAATTTTATGATTTACGACATCGTAAAAATGTCATTTGGAACCATAAAAATAGTTTGAAGCAGTTCCTATTTTAAAATATACTATGCAGACTTCAAATGATTAGCTTCGAGTTTTATTATAATTTAATTTGAATAACATTTGTCGTATTAGACCTTACATACGAATGTAGATTTGTAAATAAAACTGGAGTTATAAATAAAACATAACTATTCCGCTCATAGTCTCCGTATCTCATGTTTTCTTATTATACGCACAAGTGAAGCAAAATGTTGATTTATTTTTCCACAGAGCCTCGGCGTGGTATTATACGTGCTAGTATGTGGGGCGCTGCCTTTCGACGGGTCCACACTTCAGTCATTACGGGACAGAGTGCTCTCCGGCAGATTTAGGATACCGTATTTTATGAGCGAAGGTAAGCGACAAGAACTTCATTATCATCTTTGTGGTTTATAAATGTATCAACGCTACCTTAAGAGCTTTTGAAAACAGAATCAGGGGCTTTATCACCAACTCTTAAAGTATTTTTTCTGAGTTAACTTTCAATAATTTAAAGTATTATTAAAAAATTGTTGCAAGACAGATGGTAAGGGAGCAGTCTTTTGGTTTGGACCGTTTATTGCGATTACGTCGATTATATGTGTGCACACTATAAGTCACTAGCTATTTTTATTATTGAACCTCGACATTGCTTTCTTTCTTGAACAGCGTCCAAGGTTGAAACACTACGTAACGGCATTGTCCGACTATCGTATCCAAACTGTAAATTATGAATGACGTTTGGAGCTCTGTAAACTAATGACGTGGGTATAGTGCCTGCTAATGTGTCGAAGTAAACGTTGCTTCGGTAGGCAGGTTTTTGCCCACAGTTAGCGGCTGTTAAGTAAGAAGGCACAGTTATAGAATAACTTCCTCTGTAGAAATACAATTTGCTAAGTTACACACAAGTTAGTGTACAGTACATTTAAAAAAGATAATGATATGTCTATATATTCGTGAGGTTTTCAGATATATATGTTTCTATGTAGGTAAGCTACGTTTTCAAGATATAAGCTTAAACGGTTAAATAGGGCGTCACGGGCACTTCTCAAAAAACCTGAACGATTTTTTTGCTAATTACAAGGTTTTTCATGAAGTTTCGTCGGATACTTAAATACGTACGCGGTTTGAAGCCAGAAATGGCTTCTTGAAAAATATTTGTGAGAGTTCATTCGGTGAAGAATCCGAAGTTTATTTTATTTTTCCGTTTGGGATAAAAATAAATTAATTTAATTTATTTTAGTAAGTAGACGATGGTTATCATAAATATGTACGTTATTAGGTTCAAATCAGTATTATTACCATTTTTGTTTATTACCGATCCGTGTTATGAGCTGTTTCAGTGCCCTTATTCCCATTTCATGTCCCTAAACAGGTATAGCAAAATCTTCGAATAAACTCTACTACTTTTACATCTAAGTGCTTAGATACCATATTTGGCTGTCTATAATAAAATAGTAGGCAAGCACAAGCAAAAATATTTGGCGACGATTTGGATAGTGTAATTCAACAATTCGAAAATTTCCGAGAACGTTTTACAAACACCAAGTTTCGAAGCGTAAGAAGCTTTGGAACGAAATATGTTAACAATCCCAACTTGCCGACAAATAAAACGAGACGAACGGAATTCCTAGAAAGGAAATACCGGCAACGAAAATAGTAGGCAGATAGATACTAAACATCATTCTTCTCCGAATTCGCTACCAAATTATGAGAAACAAAGTACCTTGGTTGACTCATGATAAGTATAAAAACAAATGACCATAAAATCGTAGGATACCTACCTTCAGTCGAATCATCGATCGAATCTCAAAATGTAACAAAAAATGTTATTACGTCACGCCTGTTTTTATTGATGTACCTCAATACCTCCCCGCATTTTTCAACGATGGTGTTTTAACTCATCTAAAAGAGGCGAATATACTGACCCAACCGGAAGGATTTGGGCAATAGTTTACCAGACTCGCCAAATACGATTCACGGGGACCAACCTCAAGCACATTTGAACATCATCAACAATTTCAAAGTCTTTTCCTTATATAATAACTTGATCAGTGCAATCAAAGTGTGCAGGTTCAAACACCGGCTGGGACAACACTTGGGAAGCCCAACTTAATCAGTTCTCAATAGACGTAGACGTGTGAAACTAATCCGCACTGGGCCAGGCGTGGAGGATATATACAGCCTGAACTCGCCTCACATTGAGGGAAAGCCTGCGACCATTAGTAGGACGTTAAAAGGTCTATAATGATTACCCGGTCATATTGAATCATTAACACTAGCTTGAAACTATCGTGGAGGCAGAAGATAAAAAAAATAATGAAATCGATAAGCGGCCGGCCACTTGCGTCATTGGCATGTTCAATCATGCATCCCGCGGACGGCCCGCGAACGCGGAGCAATAAATTATGACTGTCTACCAAACGTATTCTTGTGGAAATTGCACGAACTGCTCGACCATATCTTTATTTAGCGGATCCGTTGAAAACATAAGCGCTATCCCAGTTGCGAAATACGTTGAAATGAAAGTCAATTTGTTAGACACTGAAAACTATGGCAGACTTCGAAAATAGGCCAGTCAACATATAAATCTTATAGCATCATGGGACGATTTCGAATTGCAATTCATCAGGAATATTCACAGGTTGCTGTTTAAATCATAATCGATAAGCACTGCGTCTACCAAAAAAAGATAAACTACTAATTATTTATAACTGAGAAAGAGATTTTCAAAACGTTATGTTATCTACTTTAGTGTCTTACTTGGGTACTGATTGTTTTTAAATTAATTATTATCCACGATGTTCTTACGATTTACCTAGTTGATTTATTGTTTGAAATTGTTATCGTAGGTCATTAATTACGCGCGTACCTACTTGAATTCCTATTATTATTGTTGAAGATATTACCTAGTTACAGATGGATTAGAAGTATGATAATTTTCTGACGCTAATGGGATTATGATAAAGCTGATAACGAAAAATGTTTAGGAAGTTGTATTATTAGGTATTTTATATGGTGCGTCATTTGAGTTGATAGAAAATGAGTATTTGTAAAAGATGTGAATAAAGCGAGGAGTTATTTTATAACCTTAGTACCTCAATGTTAGAGATGCTGTCTGGATGACAAATCAAAGTCACCCCTAATAACGTACTTAAAAGGGTAACGCCCCTCAAAGCATGCACGTCCTTTTTTGTTAATTCAATAAGCACCTTGGGAGCTCGTGACGGCCGCCTTCCCGAAATAGTCCCGCTGACGTTAGCTATGGTGCGTCGATACATTTCTCGGTGAAGGTTTGACGTAAGAAATGTTAATGACTACCTAAAAAAAACACATGGCATAAATTTGATCGCTATTAAAATACTTACATGATCAGATGTCCAGTCTACTTCTATGCCTTAATAAGTTATTGTTTTTACTTCTAATTATATAAATTTTAAAAAAGATATAGGTTTTTAGTAAACTTTTAATACACGTGGCTGGAGTTTAGTGTAGTGCGGGTTATAAACGTCCTTTCGACAATAGTAGTCGACTCTCCGGTTTATACTACTCGCCTAAAGAGCACCTTGTCTGCGTCCTCGTCCCGAGCAGTACTTGTAACTTCGCCGTCAGGGATGAACGTGCCCATCGCATTTTTTAAAGTTGGCTATTCGCTTTGTCGCAAAGTCACTAACGAAGGGATTATTTCCGTTTCTATGGTCAAGTACTCGTAATGACGTCGCCTGAAGGATGACATTATCTGTTGCAAAAATATTTTTATGAAACAGTCGAGTAGCCACTTGCGATGGTAAAAAGTTAGCTTGAAAATCGGGCCCCAAGTCCATATATTAGCATTGCGGGCGAGACTGTTGTGAACTATTCAGATTCTTAATAAGTACGTACCAAGGAAGTTCCCTTTGCGGCAAGTAGGTAGATGGTAGAATTGTTAGATCACGTCTTCAAAAGTTTGCAAGTTTCAATAAAATTGAGAAATACCTTTCAGTATTAAGTCGACTACTAGTTATACAAACTAGTTTAAATAACTTCATAGATGGGACGACTGATTACATAGCAAATTAGTCCTAGTTACGTTGGAATAATTAGAATCTTCATTCGTAAAAACTTTATGATAATTTTAGTTTACCTGCTGGAAATTGATAGATGTAACAATTTCTACAACATTCAACTGGCATGAAGAATATCTCGTTTATCTGAGAAACCTATTCTCCAAAACATTACTTATACTGGAAGAACCAGGCGTCCACGCGTGTGGTACATTTATGTTGCTATTTGAAACATGCTCCTATCAATAAGATGTTACGTTTCATTTATTATCGATTCTCATATGATTTACAGTTGTAAGACTTTTGTGCTAACGGTATTTTAACGATTTCTTTTTGCTCTCATTTATAATGTCATTTTAAGGGAAATTGCTTACTAACGTAGTAACTAAGTTAATTCCTACGCAAGGGAATCATAATTAAAAGTAGGCCTTTGCGTTTCACTTCGGGCCAACGGAAACACATACTTAAATTATAAAAAGTGGTGTTGGTATTTATGGATAGAGCAATAAAAGATATTTAATATCACATTCCGTATTATCACGAGCGTAGTGTGTGAGCGTTTCGCACGCCACTTTCTGGCTCAACTTTTCGTCTCACTTTTTATTAGGCTGAAGGCATTGCGTGTAACCATTAACATTTAAAAAATAATGAGTATAATATTTGAGGTTCGCGTTTTCCCTACATGCTCATACACTTTGACGATTTCCTTTCCGTTGCGAAATTAATTGTTAACGCTTGCATGTCCATAATGCTGTAGATTTACTGCGTGCATTGTACTGCCCACACAAAGATCGTGGATAACGATTACGAAATGTTTCACATTAATTATATATACGCAGTAGCTTTTCAAAGCGTTTTTCATTGACCTCCTTTGATATCTCATGTAAATTAATTTTAACTTTCCATAAATATTGTGGTGTTGTTTACCGCTATTTCCAAAGTCCCAAATATTGGATTCTCTTGTAAAAATAACCTCAGGTGTACCGTTCTATGTAGAGTTACTGAATTTAAAATGCTTCCCTTGGGGCGCTAAACACATGCTTAGTGTTCCTCGACCTAAAAAAATAAAAAAATACAGCTATAACTATTTAGTTTGGGCAGAGAACGGCACGGCCAATAAAGGCAACCGCAGTATTATTACGCATAAGCTGTCGCCACGTCGATCGTAACGGAGGACATTATGAAAAATGTATTTTCTTTCAGAGGAGATCGCTCGGCCGCCATTGACGTCATAGCGCCGGACGGTCGAATTATTAGCGTGTCATGTAAATGCAAAGCCGAGGAAACAAATTCGGTTGTATGCAAATTCGTTCTGGATGGAAAAAAAAACTACAGACGAAAGGTTATTTCAACTTAAAATTCGTCTTGTGTTGGTTTTGACTTTCCAGATTATTGTCGACGGAATTTTCCACTAACTTAACTAGGCTTGAGTAGAATTTTAGTTAAGTACGATAGTTAGTGTTTCTACTAAAATGTTTTTATCGACCCGTAAGTAACACATTTTCCAATTAAATACATACATATCGATCATTCCTTAACATGATAACATACTAAAATTAATTATTTTCATAAATTATAACTTTGAACGTTATCATTTCATAAATTTGCATTTTGTGCGAATTGATAATTCTCTGACTTACACTTAAATATACATTAACTTATAAGAAACATTTAGATACCTCGTATATTAATAGGCTTCCAATATTATTTCGCATAAGTAAGTATTCATGCTACGTACCTACCGAGCTACCTAAGCAATATTATAATCGTGTGCTGGCGAACGAAGCCGTCACAAAAAAATGGTAAATCCATATCAATCACCGCATTCACCACGTATTACGTAGGTTTATTACGTAGTACTTAGATATTTCACACGAAGCTTACCTAACAAGGATATGCCATTTCAGGGAAATAGTTATAGCAGGTCATTATTACCTACAGGTACTTCCTGTGATGCCATAAACGAACAACTGCACAAAAAACTTTATTGTAAAAGTCTTAGTTTAACCCATAAGTAGGTATGACCTTTTGTCCCTACCTACCCTCTGCGAAGCGACTAGCAAGCCGCAGTGCGGTGTGTCCGACAGATCGGGTATAACGAAGACGATTTAAGCTTCATATATTGGCGCTAACAAAGTGAAGCCCTGTGCAAATAGACGCGTCGAAATGAACGCGACAGATTTTTTGCCTATACCAAAACGAACGGTATTAACTGGTAGAAGAAACACATTTCTCAACAAAATCGCTCGCGCGCTTTTGGTTGTAAGACAAGTGAGTAGACATTAAGGAACTACCTACGTATTATTATAGGAGTATTTGAACAACCGTGGTTTCAAAACAGATTTTATATAAATTATAGCTTCTTTACGCAGGTATTCCTCAGGTATATAATTTTAAAAATTCGTTAAACAAACAGAACAAGGTTAATTTTGAAATTAGTCGATTTGTCTACAGATTTTCAACGTTATTGTATTGAGCAAACATCGTTTGGTAATACGTCAAATGGCTTATGGTTATGTTTACATGCGCTTTATGGGTCGTTATTGCCGGCATTAGCTGCGGCCCAGTGCCAGCGACGGCGCTGACGGACTAATGTCGATATACTGTCCTCTTTCGCGGGATTTCCCAATTTTTAAGGAAAATTGAATGATATGCACATTGGGAATCCCAGCTTATCTCGTATTAGCGTAGCAAAGTTTGGTTTGGCTACGATGCTCTGTATCGAAATAAATTAGATCCGGAATTGTTAATGAATGAATTCAGATATACTGTAACTGACTGAGGTAGTAGGTTTAATGTCTAAATTAGCAGTGCATTTCTCTGATTGCCTTAGTTCACCTCAACCACTCAGCCAAGCCAAGGAAGAAAGAAATAAATATAGGCAGAAATAAATATACTCATCGTATAACCTCAAATTAAGCAAGGCTGGAACTATAGGCACCATGCAAGGGGGCGATCCCAGTTACACCCGGATCAGAGTAATTTCCGAAATTTACCGCTGAAACTTAGTAGGTAGGTATTGTTGGCAAGTTAGTCGCTATCATACCGAAAAACCGGCTTATTACTGTTGTTGGAGGCATTAGCAACAATGCGTGTCTGTGTGTTGGCAAACAAGTTGCATTTGAGCATGCTGGTGCTGGCAGCACCACGCGGCGGCGGGAAGCCGGTGACGCACTCGGCGGATGGTGCGACGCGCGCTCGTAAAATCGCGCAAGTTCATGGAGCAAGCGGCGGCCGCCCGACTTTCCATCGTTTCATTAAATAACACCCGCACATTTTTCACCCGATTGCGTCAATGGTCAAGCGAGGCACGCGTTATTTGCGTCCGAGCGATTATTAATAGACGCGCCTGGCAAAAAGTCGACCACTCACCGACTTTATTTTAGAAAGCACCGAAGGAAGGTAAATAAAATAGTATCTACGGGATTACTCTTACTTGATGCGTGGTGTTTTGTTAGCGCGGTTTGGACGCGCGGAGTTTATTTTCAGACGCACAAGTGCGGTTTAACGAATATTTATAATCGTATTCGTCACTCGTATCGAAACTATGTTTTGTAGCTAAGTAAAGAGCGAGTGGTGCGAATGATATATTTACATAAGATTATTTTCGGTATGGCATTTATTTATTTCTCGACGAGCGTCATTCTCTTCGGCACATGAAAGCAATTATTCGTATTTCCGATGAAATGACGCATGACCTGAATGTTTTTTTTTTGCAATATCGGCAAATATATACACTAAATATCTTTTATAAACCAATATTTCAACAAATTATAATAACTAGGTAGCTTATCTTTATAATTACGTTATACCTAGATAAGTATCAACCTACGCACGTAATTAGTTGATTTGGTATATTCAGTTTGTTTTTATCAAAACTCCCACTAGGAATTATAGGGTATATTTGTATCTTCATCAATAAGTAGCTACTGTAGGTAGGTAGGTAATCATAGTAACATTTCTATGATAACCACTGTGAAAATAAATGATTGATTGCTGTTTATATATCGATTAATTGATTAATAATATTTACCTAACAGGGATTGTAACCGAGTATGACGCATGTTAATTTGGTAGGTATGCATTGTAGAGGAGAGGAATGTGACCGTAATTCCTTTATAGTCGGTAGGTAGTATTATTTATAGGTCTATCGCTTCACTGAGACTAGGTAGGTAGCTGGGGTAGCTGTACGTTGATTGGTTTAATTAAATTAAACAAAGGTACAGGTAATGACTTGGAAGCTGGTAGGAGAATAATTATTAATAAGTAATTAAGTACAATGTTAAGGCTACTTATAAGTAGGTATTGACCGAATATAATCTAGCTAACAGAAAATTTTCACTTTATAAAGTTAGGTAAGTACGAAACACAATCATCTTCGTGGGTAGTGTAATTAGGTACCTACTTTATGGTATTTAAGTCCACCCCAACCATAACTTCTATTCATCGCGATATTTCAATATTATATTTCAACTTCATTTCAACTTCCTTTACGTAGAGTACTTTAAATACAATCAATGCATCTCATTGTAATAGAAACAGGATTTCTATATCTGTATTTTATAGGTACACTAGGGTTGCCAACTATTTTTTTCAAAAATATAGTATTTTCCAACCAGAGTCGGAAAATATATAGTACATTACTCAAAAATATAGTACATTCACAAAAATCCAAAAAAAAAGTGTCAGTCCGTCAAAAAATAACTGTAATATTCAATGCCTGTTAATGCCATGCATACACAAATTTAATAAAATCAAACTGTATTCGGCAGCTTTATAAGCGGTACCGCGGTACGCAAAAGGACAAGTACTTTTTTTTTTTTTTTTTAACGAAATGAGCGAAATTATGATATTTAATGGAATAAGATGAGGAATGGCATCACCTGCGACTAGCGCGAGTATTTCGCCAATGTCAAGTAATTAATAGCAAGGACAAATTCAATAAATACACATTATAAATAAAAATGGATAATGACAGTGATAAAGATGGTGGATGATGATGCTACTTTTGTTTGTATGAAAGAAAACATCTGTCACTTGATAGTAGCTGACAGTGACAGTTGCGTTTAGTTGTCCTTACGTTACGAAACACGTACGCGCAAATCTCCATGCAAGACAAATATAAATATATGGATGCGTATTTTTTTTCGAGAGATATTGCTATTATATAAAAAAAATAATGAATGCTTTTAAAAATATAGTACTTTTGCGCACATTTTTTTTTTCAACAGTATATAGTACGCAGAGCTAAAATATAGTACAATACTATATTTTATAGTACGGTTGGCAACCCTAAGGTACACACTCACATTAAAAATGATGCTAATTATGTTATAGTACCTAACTACAGCACTTGCACAAAAAGGTATTACGTCATTACAAAGCGGACGTTATTCAGCGTCATTTGTTTCACAATAGCAGCTATTGCACAGATATATAGGTGTTTAAAGTCATCAATTCAACCACTCAGTTCGTTTCCGACTGCTCGCTATGGCAAGCTAGTTGACACACAATTTGGCAATACATCGGGGTTTTTCCGGTTGACATGAATATATCGAAGGTCTTATTTAATAGTCACAGCCTTTGAACATCTCAAGGGGCTCATCATACCTGTATTCAGGTTTCCTAGATAAGATGAACCTCAAAGAATCATTCAGAATCATGGCTTAGGAAAGAGGTTTTAACTCTTAACAAGCATTGCAACCTATCGTGGATGTATTTTCAATTAATTTTAAGATAGCATCTAGTACGTGTTGTTATTACCTATAGCATGAATAAATATGCTACAGGCAAAACTGTCAATGGGTTGGTAGTTGGGTACTGGACCTACTGAGTTTTAAAGATCGAGGTCAATGTCCCGTGATTCACAAACAAAATTTAATGCCATGTAGGTACTTGAACAGCACGACCAGGTTAACGGTCTCTTCCAAAACGGTCAAGTCCGTACGACCCCAACCAACGGAAGTGCATGAAAAAATGTATGAATGTGGTTGAAGTGAAAGAGGTATGTCAAGAATCAAGATCGTAGCATGTGGCAAACGGTAGTCTCTGCCCACCCCGCGGGGTGCAGGCATGAGTATATTGGTCAAAAATAAACCACCCATACGTTAATTCACATCAGCACGCCAATTTAAGTATTCAAAGATTTATATTTAGCGTACTATAATCCATCATCCTAACAGCATAAACTGTAACCAAACGAGAAATATGATAATCATGATGATGAGAAAATTGAAATGAAGTAAACGTGCAAAAATAAGAAATTTATGAATCAAGCAAAAAAATACCTACTCACAATTAGACCTTAACTTTAAAAAATATAGAGTACATAATATACCTATAGATACTAATAAATAAGTAAGTGAGTAATCTGTAAGTTTTAGTAAATAGCACTGAAAAAGATAGAAACTTATTGAAAATCCTGACGTCTACGAAAACCAGTTAAGAAGAGGATACAGAATATAATAACGTTATCTTGCGTCTTCGCCTAGCGATCTTAAGTTTCCTTAATATGATGGGTAGATCCGACAATGAGTAGGTACATCTAAGGTGTCAGGGTTTGAACATTTTGCAACGGATGTGACCGTCATTTGGCGCAACGACCGTGTTTGCTCGCTGGCGTGACGTCACAGCGATACCTAGTCACCGGCTCGTGACCTTTCTGTGTTTTCCGAACACCTTGCTATACATACTTACCACATCAGTTGATGACGTCAATCTTTAGGATTAACTATAAGATTAGGCGTATTGTTATTTCATTCAATGTCAATGTTTTCTATATAAGGAATACGGTAATAGAAATACATGATCATCATCACGCCTGTATTACCCAAAGGGGTAGTCAGAGGTTCACTGTAATATACCCACTTCGACGATGTATTATATTAGGGTGCGAGCCTATTGCTATTATATCGGGCACATGCCCCCTCAATACGAGGGAGATTTGGGCCATAGTCCACCACACTGGCGCCTTTCTATAAACGTGCAGGTTTTCTCACGATGTTTTTCTTCACCGTTCAACAAGTAGGTAGTTATTATCTGATGAGTGAAAATCTCAGAGGTGCGGTATTGTGATTTGGAGGGCGCTCTGAAAACTAGACTACTGCTACTCACGTTATTAGAATACCGTATTTAAATGATGGGTATGATAATCACTTCTACTAGGTAACTGTGCCATTTTCAGGAGATGAGTGCTGTAAATATAGATCGTAATTTTCGATACGCTTGGGGTTAAATGTGTGCCTTCATGGATGGTATCGTTCCAATTAAGTAATTTGATAATCACTGACTTTCGGCATTACCAATACTTATCTATAATAAAATATTTGAATCAATATCAATACTAGGTAAGTCTCTAATTTCCCTTTGGAAAGTTAAATAGGTATGTAGGAAAGTACGTCAATAACCGTCAGTTACGTGATCAGGAAAATAAAATGCCATGACCACAAATTAGAACAATTAACTACTTAGACGTTACTTAAGTGTAGGTACTACACATTAATCCAATATTTGAGGATTGGAAGCTTTGCAATCTTTTGTAAATAATTCTAACGTCAATTAATTCGTTGATAATGGGTATAGTAAACATTCTTTTGTGTACGCTGTATTGTTAGAAATACAAAGGCTAAGCTTGTATAGTTATTTCATTGTATAATTACATGTTCCATTATGTCTTTGGATATTGTGATTGGTTGCCATTGAGGTTAATGACCGCTGCAGATAAAAACTTGACCTTAGCAGCCATTGATTTCATTTTAACAATAGTCACAACATTTCAAGTCGACATCATTTATTTAACTACAGACAAGTTAATTACCTGTTTTAGTATCTGCTTAGATAAAACGAGTTACGTAGTAGGTGTAATTAATTATTTATATTTTTTCAAATATTTATTTTGGGTTCTGGAGCCAAATGACAAAAACGGAACCCTTATACTTTCGCCAGGTCCATCAGTCCGTTTGTATATTACAATTATTTTCTTCGGGGACTATATCAATTATATTTGAGAGATAGATATATTACGTAGATCTATACAATAAGACCAATCTAGCTGAAGAATGATTACGTGTTTTACTCACATATTATTTGACCTAGGATAAGTATCATATAAGTTGTAGTATGTTATTAACACAGGTGCATATTTTACAGCGAGTGTAAACACATAGGTACAATACATTTCTCCAGACCTTGCATCTAGATGATTGAAGTGATATTTTCCATCTTTCTAGATTGCGAGTCACTGATCCGCAAAATGCTAGTTTTGGAGCCGATGAAGAGGTACACTATCGAACAGATCAAGAAGCACCGCTGGATGGCCGCGGAACCCTACACGGTGCCTACTGTTTCCACGGACCCGGCACGAAGCCCGGCGCACGCGCCAACACATCAAGACCCTAACGACCAAGTATTGAGGCTCATGCAAAGCTTAGGAATTGATCCTATTAAAACTAAAGAGGTAAGCAACGCAAGAAGAAACTAATATATAATTTTTAACAAAATAAATATCCAAGTATATGCTTTTCGTAATCTCATCTTAAAATTTAATTGGAATGTTATTTGTTCTTCCACAGAGCTTAAGGTCGAATAGCTACGACCACCATGCGGCTATATACCTGCTTCTACTGGAGCGGTTAAGGTCACGAGCAGCTAGCGGTGCAAGTGTGTCCAGTGTAGAAGCTCGTACCAGGCCTTCTAGACGACCGTCCTCCGTGGCCGACCAAGCCCTCGCCAGAGAAGCTCACGATGCCCGACGGGAACATCATAGGTAAATAACATTACTTCATTAATATAAAAGGTGGCAGAATCTAAATATCCTACTTGAATGCAGGTTTTAATGTGGTAATTACCTCTTTCAGGTTACTTCATAGTGGAGACACACAATCACGAGAGTACAACAGAGCGACCCCGACAATATCAGCTGCGCCGGCCGACGCCTCGTCTGCCGAAACGCAGCGACTGCTGTCGCTTGCTGGCGTCAACATGACTGAACAGAGACTGCTCCAGCGAAACTCCGACCCATCGGATACGCACCGGAGCTTTCTAGTCAGCAACCTTGACGTCATCTCCAACAGAAATCATGAGACCGAATCCACTAGGTTACTCTCCATGAGAAATATCGATGTCTCTCAATCCACTCAAAGGCTTGGCACCAAAGTGAATGATCATGCAGTCCCCACTCATAGGTTGCTTACCTCTACTTATGAGCAGCAACAAAACATATTGAAGCAATCTAGCGAGGACTGTCGACGGCTGCTGCAGCAATCCACAACGGTGGGGCCCGAGACTAATAAAAGTACCACCGATGGCACCAGGCTCTTGACATCGTCAAGCTTCGATTCAAAATGTGCTATTGATGGTGGACGTAGTTCTTCATCCGCAGACCACAGTGCTATAGCAAATTTTCTACAGAATTCGGCATCAGCAACGAATTTCAGTGTTGATAGCATGAAATTACCCAATTCGACGACGTTCACAATGTGTTCTGAGGCAGCGAAACTTATGAATACTTTACAACAATCACCATTACCGCTCAAGGGAACTGTAAATTTGAGTACTAGTCCGATCCCTTCACAGCTAGCTGAACAGAAATTGAGTAGTGTTCTAGAACAACCAAAGCCACTTGAATCGACGAGACTGGTGTCGCAAGCGCAGCAACAAGATCTCAGCCGACTTCAAACAAGTACGCCGCCTTTTAAAGATTACATGAATCATCATCTTCCAGCCTATGCATATTTACAAAACACAGTCATGCCTCCGATAACCAGTACAGCCGATTCTAATTTTCCAATGACAACAACAGCCACGGGTGATTTGCTTCCAAACACTCTGTACAGACCGGATAGTAAATTTTCTTTGAATAGATATACTACAAGCCAAACCTACTCCCAAAACGTCCAAGGTACCGCGGATGCGACAAAATTTCAACAACAATATTCTTCGTCGACAGACGAAGGTTGCGAAACAGATATGGAGGATGTGGCGAACGCTCCGAGCGGCGTGCAAAATCGACTAAGCTCTTACGCAAGCTCGAGCTCCAGTAGCGGTGTCGTGACCTTCTTTAACAACAAAAGTCTCAGCCAGAACCTTAGCTGCGATTCGTCACAAAGTAATTTCTCTACATTTGAAAGTTTGGATTACCAGTTGTCCGATTGCTCCAGTGAATTAGCTAGCAGCTTACCCAGCTGCACCTCAAACGAAGATAAACTAGCTTACGAGAATAATTCACTTGTAAACACGAGTCCGATGCATCCATGCGTCTACATATCGTCTTACAATAATAAAACTCCAGGTTCAGCGTTCATAGCGAGGCATAATCCATTGAACTATCAGTCCGCTAATAAGAATTGTCCTCGGGCAATAACAAGAAGCCCAGTGGATTTTCGGGAGGGTCGCCGCGCGAGCGACGGCTTGGTTGCACAACAAGCTGCGCAGTCTAACGAGTCGCAAAAGAACAGCTTAGCTTTTAACAGCCAACGCTTGAATGAGAACTGTAAGGCCAAAGGAGTTTTAGAACTGCATCTAGTCCAAAAGGAAGCCCAACAATTAAAAACTCAATACCAATCCACTATTCCACCGGAAGAAATGACACAGAGACAAATGCAACACAATCAATTTGCAGCGTGTTTTACTCCGCATTATCTAGATACCAAAAGTGCAACGCCTAAACGTATCAGTCTTCCGGAAACGTTCAACTACTCGAGTACCTCGCCGCCAATGCCTGCCAGCCCTAAGATGGTGGCTCAGCTTCAGGATCAAGCGGAAATGCCGCACAGCTCATCGGCATCGCAAGTCAGCAAGCCACCCCTCCAACAACAATTAATGCAACATAGATTATTTCAACAAAAACGGCAGCTCCTACAAAAACAGATGACTCCGACCAATCTCCCTCCACACGAAATGAGCATTCACACCCTGCAGGTGGGTCTCAGTAGGCGACAGATGTTGAGACAACAGAGCTACAAGATAGCACAACAGCAGCAAATTTTACCGCCACTGCCCCTCACCGAGACGGAAAACAGAGACTTGCTCGCATTTCAGGCGATAGTCGAGGGTCCCAATAGGACGATCGTGCACAAAACGGACGAGAGTCAAGATGAGATGGCGAAGTTTGCATATCAGGGGTCAATGGAAATAAGTATTATGAACAAGGATAGGTTAGGTAGCGAGAACTGGTCGAACTTGCCGTCGAGCCTGCAGAGCGCTTGTCAGATATCTGAGATGGCGGGGCGGCGGGAGACGAGGGAGGCGAGGGAGGCGAGGCAGTCGCGGGAGGCGGAGGGCGTGGACGCGGGCCGCGCGGGGCTGGACGCGCCGCTGTGGCCCGCGCAGTGGAACCCCGCCCTCTTCCAGCCGCAGCCCTGCTTCCAGGTATTCCAGCAGATCAATTAACTAGCACCACGTAAACAGTAGTCCCTTAGATTTGGTAGTGCGAACGTCATGAGGCGGCCGTGAAATGTTATTTGTCAGCGTCCACGCGTTCGATATATATGCTAGATTAATATATTGGTCTCATCATGGTATATGTATAAAGCTACCGTGAGTATATTATTGATGCGTAGACACCTGTATTTCACAAATATAGACTTATGCTTAGAGTGCATGACAATAACTAGTGCTTTAAAATTTATATATTACACCGATTGTTAAGTAGCCTCACCTCAAAGAATATTGAAGTGCTGAAAATTCATAATAATAGTTAATTCCTACATAACAATAATGATCTCTGATACAAATTGTATTGTATCAAAATAAATCTTATGTATAACATGCACAAAAGAGTTTTTTATTATCTATACAACTTATTCGGCTTTCATTCCGGTTATTCAGTACACATAAATAATATAAAACGATTATCATCACTAATATTATTTACCTCTAAGTTGGTATAATGTAGCTATTCCATTTTTGTACTTGCCAAGTATTGATTGTAGTAAGTAATCTTATGAAATTTGTATGATAAAGATATATTTTGCCCAAGAACTCGTTTGCGCCAAAACATCACATAAGAATGTTCCTACATAATATTTATTCATTAATTTTCCTACAGTACATTTACTATTTATTAGATATAAGTATCTATTTATTATACTTAGATATTATAAGTTTAAATATTATGAGTCTGTATTTTTTTTCTTTGTGAAAGTCTGTATAGATTTTATTATTATTTGCTATTATTAAAATAATTTAATGTATGATGTGATAGCTTTACGTAGAGGCAAGTTTTATTTAAAATACAAGTAAATGTAAATTTTTAATAATAGTTATTTGTTTTATTTTTACCACCTCGTTACTTTCGCAAATGGCTTTTTCGTAGATGACAGCTGGATGCACGTTTATAAAGATTCGTAGGTACAATTTTAATTTCTATGCTTGGATAGATTTTGTTATTACCAATGGCTTCTGATGCCAATCTGATGCTTAAATGTAGTAGGTGCCCACAAGATGATGATAAACCGTGAAAAAAATCCATTTGAACCTACCTACCACATAGTGCGTTTGGTACTGAGTTAAGTGTAGTTTTTGTCAGAGACTGAATAGTTTGAGTACCTCTAGCATATATAAACCCCCTAGCGATTCATTGCAAATATGACGTAAGTATTGAAGTTCTTATTAAATTTCGATCAAATATGGGTAAGTACCAGTGAGCCTATAACTAAGTAGAACTAGATATAAAATTGCACAAAACTGGCCACTGTTACAAATATAATGCAGTAGACACCTAAGTGAAAGTCGTTATGTCCTGTGACGTCACTTGTAACGCTGCTGAGAGGCACAGAGGTACAAATCGAATGTCTAGGTACTACCAACATTCTTACGCAGTGGCTAGGCTCGCACAAGTTTAATTCATATATCGCAGGTTTCATCACTGATCGTTCGTTTACAGTCCAACTGGCAAGGCCACAGCCTACCACCAACGGCGAGCATGCTGCCACTCAGCGAAAGTCCCATATTGGAGCTCACCGAGCAAATGGAGTCCATATAACTACCAAATCTGTGGTATACTTTAAGTAGTGTAGTCGAATTGTGACCTTACGCGTTGAAGATAAGAGCTCGATTGTCATACAGCCCTTATTTTTTATTTCAAGTTTGATTCTAAGGTCACTAGTATTGGACAAGATCCAATACACAGTACAACTTGAACCTGATTAGACCTGGGAAATCTACGATTATCTAGTCAAATATGGTAGATTATAACTCACACGCGAGAACATATAAATACCAAATAAACACACCTATTTATAAACAACAAGTAAGTAATAAAGTACTAATGTACTGTACTATACTAATATACTTACTTAATAGTAAGTATATTAAACACTATTGCAATTGTTATATTAATTTAATTATAAGTAATGCGACAATATCAAAATAGGTACATGAATGCGATTTATTTTTGGACCCTACCAAACTTTTTTTTTATAATCGTTCGTTAGGACAATAAAAATATTCAGCATCCGCTTAATGGTGTGGCGTGTATTGCGTCCGAGTAATTAAAGTACCATCCTAAAAGCTTTTAAATACACATATTTAAAAAAAAACAGTAAAATAATATTTGAACAGTAGTTATAATAAGTTTACAGTCGACATATAAAAAAAAAACATCTAGAAATCAGGTAGGTATCACTTTACCATTGTATATTCAGGTAAATATCGCTCTTCTTTAACGGATTTTAACTTTCTATAAATATGGGAGTACTAGGTACGAAAATGTCATCTGCTAAACTAAGTAACTATAGTTTAGATTTTGCTGATATACCGCTTTTAGCACGGAAAAATCTTAAGATTATTTTACAGTTCACAAATATTGTAATTAAGATCGTAATACTTGTAAATAAACTACCTCTAAATAACTACCTATGAATGCAAGACTGAATTCAGTGTCAATTCAGACCTATGTATTATCGGGCGCCATCATCCGAAAGTCGAAGAATTTTTTTGATTTATTCAAAGGTCTCGTAATTTTGTTGATGTGTCAATGACCTAGCTAGTGAATAGACAGGCCATCCTAGTAAGCCAGGGCTCGATGCCCAACTATTGTCGAGAGATCAAAAGCCAGAGAGCGAGAGCCCCAGCAAAAGTATAGGATTTTGCTTTGAGGGGCAAATGGGACTACTGTTATATGAAAACCTCACATTACTAGTAATCCTAAAATAGTGAAAAATAATCTCAGTATTTTAGTTAGATACACTTGTGTGATTTTATATTAGCAATGCGTGTTTGAAAATAAAGGTAGAACTATCATAATTGAAATGGTTAGGACATATCACAGTTTGGGTAGAGTTAGTGTCACACCTTAGATCAGCGGCCTCAGTACGCCTGCCAAGATAAGACATTTTCTCACGCATCGTGACGTCATTTTTGTGGCAAAATCGTTACGTCTTATTTGCTAGCATGGCGTAAATATAAAATGGGTTTGACAGTTAAATAAAACGTGTTTGACGTATGGATAAGATGTTATATCTTAAGTGCTAGCATGGGTTACCAAAATGTACCATAGAGACACGAATTTGACAGGTCAACGTAAAGAAATTTCTCACGGTCAAAGGCCGGTGATGAGAAAATAATTAGGCTGTAAGAAGTACATAAATATAGCATTTTATACACTATTATAACAAATAATACTTATTTTACTCTATCCTTCGCCAATATCAAGCGGACTACATGCAAAATTCTTCCGAAAACGAACACGTAAATTTATTTTCGTGTTCGACAAACAACTACAAAAAAGTGTAGAGACATTTCTATCTGTTTTATTTTCTTCCGAAAATCCACATAATCCTATTCCACGTGATTTAAAATCCATATTTTACAAAAAATCTGTAGGTTTGAGGTTAGATTTTGTTTGGCATCATACTTTGCGTGCTTTTTGCCGTTTTACAATGTAAAGTTATTTAAATTGGCAAATAAAAATAGTATAGTGCCCAAGAAATAAATTTTAAGCATAATACCACCGACCAATGATAATACGTAAAGCTTCCGGCATAATAAAAAAGAATCTATGCCCAAAGATATTTTTAATCTGTGCATAAATAATCTAATATATTCTATGATGTGTATGCAGCATCTTTTTTCTTTGTAAAGCTCCGTCTCGCTCTATTTGTCATTTCAATGAACGAATGAACGAAAGATCGTAAACTGTGAGAAAATTTTAGCAGGCTGTCTATTTTTAAACATCTTGGAAGCCATGTTAGCAAATAAGATACGGGAACGCAAGTTGACAAGATGTTTTTGGGACTTGTGAGAAAACATCTTGGCAGGCGTACTGAGGCCGCAGGGGTTCCTAAACTTTAAAGATTACGGATCACGAACCAAATACTTTATATTTTATGGAACCAACAACACCGAAATTTGTATAAGATTTTTTTTAAGAAATTTGACATAATATTGAAATCCTTACTTTAAAGTTTTAATGTGAAGAATGATTTTTTTTACTGTTTTATTAATAAATGTTTTATAGTTCGGTATTATGTCCGACACTTGTATGCGTACCTATATAATTTTGGCGGAACCCTGATGACTATTCTACGGAACCCAGTTTAGGAATCCCTGCCTTAGAGTATAAGTAGGTTCGTTTCATACGATTTAAAACAAATGAATCATGGAACACAATTATCAAGTGGGCTTCATCTGCGTATTTTTGTACCAAAGATGTGCTTTCAAAAGAGCGTCCGAATGATATAAAATTGTATCCATTCAGCCCCGCGCACACTGAGGCGTCAAAGTCAGGCGTCAATTTTTTCCAATATGATAACGAACTATGTGTACTATAGTTTGTGCGGTAAAAGCATGGATATATTATAACAGAGATGGCATTTCGAGCCTCGCGCCGCGGTAATTTTTCTGGTTTATCTGACTCCGCCATTTTTGTTTTCCCATATAGTTGCCGTATTCTACATGTACATGAGATAACAATAATGGCAGAAAAATCGCAGCAGAGCTTATAAAAAGAGTGGAGTCGTTATGGGTACTCTAGATACTCTATGGGTAAAAGCTACGCCGCAACGCGTCAAACTTCGCTCGCGGTGTCAATGTAATTTCGTTGAAGAATGAACTTTTTCTATATGTCAATACAGTACGTCTTGTTTGAAGCACAAAAAAATAACGCGCAACTTTTCACGCCCCAGTATGCGCGAGGCTTTACGAATAATTGTTATTGACTATCATTGTGCATTTATTCTTAAGGTAAACATTCCATCAATCAATTATTAAAATGTAAAATTAGTAGGTAGTATAACCACTACGAAGCTTTATTGAACCGTTACAATAACTTACATACGTAAGAATAAACATTGAAAGTAGTTTCTTTAAGTCGTACTTACATAATGTAGAGGGTTGTAGAATAGGTGTTTGGATGCTTTTACACAATTAGAAAATATTGCCACTGTAATATAATTCTGACATTATCGAGCGTATTCCATGTTATTCGTGTTTAATTTATACCTATAGGTAATTAGTTAAGTAGACAATTTTATATAAATGAGGTATATAGACGTACATATAGGACAGCAATATACTTAAATCACGACATGTTAAGGCTTAAAAGGCTTCATTTGAAGTTATTTGTAGTGATGTTACCTATCTAATGAAATACTTTTTGGTTACATTTTATTGTAGGTACTTTTTGGGTTGTGATAATGAACCTATATGGCTGATTGTTAATCAATGTATAAAACGGTCATAATACAATAATTATTAAAAATCATTCGCAGTTTTATTGGCACACCCATTTATTACCTATGTACTTACTTCTCCTAAGTTGATAACGCCGATCATACATTTATCTTTATACCTACCTACCTTCATATTAGTATACCTACCTATTGCGATAAAGCTATGACGTCTATTCCGTGGTATTTACGTTTTATTGACATGCTTATCTTTGTAACTAACGTTAAAAAAACTGTCGCTTCGTTCTTATCGTTCACTTGTAGATAGCCACCTGTCACACTAGCTGAACCCGGTCATTCAATTGCTTATTAATTTTAAATGGTATTTTCCAAGTTACCTATATTTACAAAACGGTTACAAATATAAAACAGCATGTCAGCATTAAAAATGAATAAAGTTACAGAGTTAATTAAATCCAATAGGCAGTTAACTTATTCTTTCGAAGTAACTCCTGATGTTCATAAAGATGAATTGAGAAGTTTAAGTGTAAGTCCGTTGTTTTTTTCCGTGACATGGCATGCGAGATCTCATCAATGCGAGAGCTTAAATATAGATCCACTACGGACGACACGGCTCTTGTTGAGCATGCATAAGCACGTTTTATTGCATTTATCCTGTGATATGCTGAGAACACAATATTTAAATGAGCTACTGACATTATTACAAGAAAAAGGTGTTTGCAACTTATTCCTGATTTTGGGTGGTAAGTAACTATTTTATTACATAAAAAATATCTGCCTATGAGAATCCTATTTGAGTTGGGCGTTTTGGGGATTAGGTATCCTTCTTACGTTAGAAATTAAGGATGATTAGCTAAACATTGATACCTTAGTACGTTGGCAAGTAAAGAATTATTAACTATCAAGTAATTACTTTTGCAAACTTTAATTTCAGACGGTTACGATTCCAACACAACAGATTTTAAGAGCACTTCAGAGTTGATAAAATATATAAGAGAGAAAACTGGTCAATATTTCTGTATTGGTGTTGCTGGTTTTCCTGGCTGTACTGACGAGAAATTGTTACAAACGAAGGAAAAAATCGACAGTGGAGCAGACTTTATAATAACTCAAGCATTTTTCAAAACTGATGTCTATGTTCAATTTAAAGAGAAGTGTAAAAGAATAGGTATCAGAGTACCAATCATACCAGGAGTATTCGCTTTTGAAACACATAAACAGTTGACTGGTTTTGTAAATATTTGTAAAATAAAAGTCGCTGAAGAATTGTTGCAATATGTTGAAAATAAAGATAAATTAAATATCCCATGCATTGATTTAACTAAACAGCTACTACAAAACCTCACTGCCAAGTATGGGGAAACCCATATTCATTTTTTTACATTAAATAAATTTAAAAACATAAGCACGTTAATGAAACAGCTAGAATAAATATGTATAAACTAGGTTAAGAAAGCACCTATGTGTGAAATGTATAATATAATAAATCAATGGCATACGTAGATAAGTGGACCATTAAAGTTATTAAATTATAAGGTCCCAAAGTTATGGTAACATGTTAGTACACGCAAGACACACTGTCCAGCATTCGCTAAGATATAATGTAGAATGGAACGTAATTTAACGCCCTGTCAGTCAAGTTGACAGATTAGTTAGGGTGTCAGTCAGATTTTTAGGTTAAGCTGTGCAGAAATTTTGCCGAAACACCTATTATAGTTGCACCTTAGCATCAAATTGAATTTCGTGGTAAATACATTAAATAGCAATTATTATACTTATATATTTCGAGTAATAATTTCTGGAGTGCTTTCGCGTTAGCCTGTTTAATATATTGGATGCACAATGAGTTAATTTAATAAGGATCTTTGAGCGGTGGCTAATATGAGAAAATATTTGCATTTTAGGTATCTAATTGCCGATTGAACATTGCAAGATGTCCTTTCCGGATAGAGAACAGCGCAAATTGTGCTGGGACTCCAGAGATCGTTACTGGGAATGCCTAGATAAGGAGACTAGCACAGACATCATTGAACGACCTAAGGCATGCACAGAGTTTAGAAAAATATTTGAGAAGTCGTGCCCCACACAGTGGGTCACACATTTCGATAGGAAGAGAGACTTTAATGTGTTCAAAGAGAAAATGCAGAAAGAAGGCTTTGAACCGATCAAGGATAAATAATGTCTTTCTCTTTATAAATAAATTTCATTTTGTTGTAAATATTAGATATGTAGTAAATTCTTATTATAGTTTAAAATGTGTTTCACTTGTAGAATGTTATTTGGTAGAATAAAATTCAATAAAAAGGTAAATCCCAACTGAAATAATTAGATTTCTAATATTCTGTGATTCAGAGTTGGTCTTACTTTATTCCAGGATTATTCAATTTGAGAAAATGGATTCAGTATCCAAACTTCTGCTTGATATTAGTGTGCCAACACACAGTTTGAAGGTAGAGTTGATACAGGTGAGGTTTTATTTACAATACATAAAATATATTTTTTATTGAATACTTTATTTTCCAATTTAATATTTACAGGAAATATTATTGAGAACAAAAGGAACATGTGAATATTCCAGTATTAATAAGGATTTATGGAGTCAAGTGGCAAAAAAACTTTGGTCACATTTAGAGAAAGGCTTGAAAAACATGGATGACCAATTGTTGTGTGCGACTTGTTTTTTTACTGTAATACAATATACAGACAACATAGATTACTACATGGAAAACATACAAAAACTACTCAATGAAGAATTGAAAAGTAAAATGGCCAATGAAGCAACTGCAAAGACATTTCAAGCAGTTTCTTTGATGTATGGAATGTTTCAGTCATCATTTGTGACTCAATGCACAAACTTAGATATTACTAAGATTGTGCCTGTTTTGAGATCATTAGTTGAGTTACTGACATTCATGGGATATGAATATTCACAGTTTACATTCCTCGTCTTCAAAACAATTAAATCACTCAAAAAATCTTGCGGGACTAATTTACAAGAACATATATTCAACAAAGAAAATATAATTATGTTACTTAACCTGACCAATCACAATTGGGAGAATCCTATAACAGGGGTTAGAGATTTAAATAGAAACATATTTCAAACATTGATAACTGTAATGAATGATGTTATGTATGAAATAACAGTAAATGAGATCAATGGATTCTATTGGAACAAAGCAAAATACTTGACACTCTCAGAAGTAATTGAATGTAAGAGATATAACAGTTCACATGGTGATTGGAATATGTGGGCTGATGGTCTTGTAACCAGTTTGTATAAGCCAGGATTGGTATCTGCTGGTGCCGACATGTACTATGCTTTCCTTAAAAAAATTAACACCGAAGTAGAATGGTGTAATACATTTCTAAGTCCCATCATCAACATTTTTAAGAGCACAAATTATAAGGCAATCGAAAATTATACCAATTATTGGTGTTTAACATCAATGAAGAAATTCCCAAATTTAAGTAACATTTTTATTGATGAACTAGAAAAGATAGATGATTCAGAACAAAAGCTTTACAGTACCTTATGTGTTATGAAGCAAGCAAATAAACTTGGCATATTAGATAAAAAATGGAGTTCAGTTGGTGATTATAAAGAGAGAGCAGTACTCAGTGGAATTGAACATGTCAATAATTACATCAGAATGCTGGCATTTGAAATAGTGTGTGTATCACAAGGAAAATTAGCACCTACTTCTATTGAATATGAATTAATTTTGAATTTCCTATCCAATAATATAAACTCTGATTGTACAGTGCTAAGATTAAGCATGCTTAATAGTTTTGGTTGTTTTCTTACACAATTGCATTCAACATTTTTAAATAATATAATAAAAAATGGAAATAATTCTGACATAGAAGATTTACTAGCCTTTACCACAAAGGCACAAAGCTTAGTCAAGAATTCTTTAAACCTGAATGGGAATTATCAACGGAAGATCACAAGTGTGAAATTATGTGAACTGATAATAAGTTGCTTGCGTGAAGTACCAAAAAAGAAGAAAGCCCAAACTAGGCAAGCTAATATCACAGTAAAAGAATTCTTGAAAGATAAAGGACAATGGGTACTAAGTGATGACAACTTTGTTGAAAAATTAATAAGTATGCTTAAAGATCCTGCTGACGATATCAGAGAAAGTATAATAAAATTGCTATTAAACCATTATTCTACAGATTTAAGAAGTCCATTGCTAGATAGTTTAATCGACGAAGCTTTAAAATGGATGAAAAGTAGATTCTTCTTTGAAATCAGTTGCGGTCAAAGTATGTTTAAGTTAATCGTAAATTTGGTTATTAGGCAAAACCATCAGGATGTAAAATTTAAAAGTCCAGAAGATATATTTCGTTTTGCATATAATGAATTCATTTCTGAATATAAATTGAAGAGTGATGTTATGAAATCTATTGAAATGGGAAAGCAATTGCATTCATTTATGAGTATTCTGCTTGTTGTTCTTGAAGTTTGCAAATTAAATTCATATGAAATAGATATGTCTGGAATTAAGCAAGAATTGTTGGATACTTTGGAAGGCATATCAACCCAATTTCACTGGGAACAAGATCATTCAACCAGCTCTGACTTTTCAAAGATGAATGACATGGTACAAACCATAATAGCTGACTCAGGATACAATCCTACTGACAAGAGTGATCAGACGAAAATATCAGGGTTGCAACAAATTGTACTCAACAGTCTTTGGTTAAATGTCAAGGTATGTAAAACATTTGAAACAAATTGTGATATTGTTTTCTAAAGTAACGCGTTTTTCTTTAAATTTCAGGCAGCATGTGACCTGGCATCAGCACTGATAAAACACAATACAAATGACGCAGAGACGGCCCAAAAGTCTCTAACTATAATCACTAATGTCTTGGAGACATCCCGTCATAAAGGAGCTATAGAAGCAGCTGGAGTGGCACTTGGTATTGCATTTGAACAAAATAGTCATATTTGTTAATTAAGTTTAGGTGCTTATCATTTCTTAAATTTTAGGACGCGCTATTCAATGTTTGACATGTCTACCAGAAGACAACGAAGCTTCAAAAGTGCCTAGCTTGTTATTGGAATGTAAACTAAAAGATTTGATATCGGAAACGAATAAGATGTCTTCAATAACGCGAAGGGGAGCTGGTCTTTCTATTATGGTCCACAGGATAGTCTCTAGTGATATGAAGAAGGGCAAAGTAACTACCAAATACATTAATTACCTTATTTTCTAATGTGTCGATGAACGGAAATAAGGAAGCTTGTATCTATTTTCAGCCTCTATTTCATTATTTCATGAATATCATTTTGGGTGTTTGCAAGAATGCGCAAGAAGATCCCGTAAATGTGAATGATGGAAATACGGAAAATCAAATTGATTTGCCAAAAGCTATTTACATTCATTTTATGACGAGAATAGTGACGGACAGCAGTTTAGCATCAGACTTAATGTTTTATTCAGCTCAATTGGCTGAACTTGCATTTGGAAATCTAACTAGCCCACAATGGCAAATAAGGTACGGTACCTACGTATCTACCATAAGGTAGAGGTATCTACCATAAGGTACCTACGTATACAACAAAAATAATTTGTGCATTGCCATTTGAAAAGTGTTAAAAGGTTTATTTTCGTATTTTAGAAATGCAGCACTTCAGCTGTATGGAGCCTTAATTCCTAGACTGATTGGGCAGAAAAAAGCATCAGGGGATGATGAAGAGACTATAGCAACTGTTGCTTATGATGAATTACGAACTCATTCGCCAAAATTATGGACTTACATCATAGAGCAGATGAATAAGGGAGATGTGATTGATAGAATCCAGGGTCATTCAGATTTAGTGCCCATATTGAATTTGCTAGCAAATAGTGCAAAAAGATATAACTTTGAATCTAACCATAAGGAATTAAAATCAACTGATGTTGCATTACTAAAATGTTTATTTAGGCTGTTGGATACTCCAATTCATACTGTCAGACGCTTGGCTGCGAAATGCATTTTCAATGTTTACAACTTTGATAGCATTTACCATGAATTGATAAATGAGGAATGTGTCTCGGAAAATATGCTTCATGGAAGATTAATTTTATTATGTCTTTGCCATAAATATTATTCCTCACGGGAACATTACCAACAAGAATTTAATAATCTCAGAGAAAAATTTGGCATTATATTGAGAAGTAAACAACATTCATATTTATGTAGAGAGCAATATGACAGTATTTTTACAAACCACTTCAGTAAACAAGATATTGAAGACACATTATTAGAATCAAATAATAATAAAGATAAGCCAGGAGTGTTTTTATGGGTTGAAACAAGAATGAGGAAGTATATAAACTGTTGTTTGTGGAATGAAATGCCAGATATGATGAAAATTATTTTACAACAAGGCGATTATGAGAAACATTGCCAGCTTATTTTGATAAAAATTGAAAATGAGAATAATTTCACAAAAGAAGTGCTCATAAACATTGTTAAAATTTTAACGGCATATGAAAATAGATGTGACAGCATTATTTGGAAGGTCTTATATGGAATATCAAAGAAAATAGACATGCATGGTCACATAGATATTTCATTACTTTTAAATAAATTGGTTGATAGAAAGCCAATATACAAATACAGATATATGTTACCATTGATTGCAAGGAACATAAAAAATACTTCAAATACTAATAAAATTAGTGTTGTACAAGTGATAAGTGATTTGAGTAATTTTGAGCATTCCGATGTTGATATGAGATACATGGCAGCACTAGCTAACAATGAACTGGCTCACCATTTCGAAGATTTGTGTGACGCAGTTAAAATAACTTCACTGAAATGTGCAGTCATAATGCTGCAGGATGAAGACGAGGATGTCAGAAATATGAGTGTAGGTTTTTATAAAGTTCTGAGTAGACAAAAGGCAGAGGTTCATGCCTACATATCTATGAAAAACATATTAGAAGTAAATTTTTTGTGTACTATATTCTCCGATGCTACGACAGCCATTCCCCAGCTTTGTAATGAATTATCTGAAGTGTTGAATTCAAATCATGTCATGGACGAATTCAATCCCTTTGCAAACAACTCCAAAAACATTTATCTTGAAACACAAGCATTGAATGAATTGATTCGGAACATGAAAGGTATTTTAAATACATAATGAAATATAATTATATTCCACAGCATTATTTTTTTTTATTTCAACATCATAGATAATAAGTAATCAGAGTACACGTTGAATTCTTTCGCATTTGTAAAATAAATTAATATTAGGTCTTCCTAAAATAAAACAACTAGGTAAAATCTATACATAATATATAATAATTTAAAATAAAAATGTGTAATAATAACTATACCAATGATCACAGCAGTTACTCGTCATAGTAAAATTTCTGTTGAGATGTGATGTCATCTATTTGGATAGAGACAATGTGGCGACCGGGGACCATGACTAGACCAAGCACTCTGGGCTCTTCTGCTTCTCCATCGCTGCTTTTAAGGTATTCAGAGCAGGCACCTGGAATTAGAATATTAGCTTTAAATAACACTGAAGTACATATGTTTCTATGTAAACTATGAAATAAGTACTTACAGCTAAACTAGGCTTCTTGAAAAAATATCGATTTAGCGATATATCGATATTTTTTTTTCTATGTATCGATATTTTAGAGCGATATTTAATATTTCGATATATCGATGTATCGATATAAAATTCCAAGTATCGAAAAGGTATCAAAATCGATATTTTTTTCAAACCAATAAACAAAAGTTGTATGATTTTAGTGGTTATTCTTGATTTATTAAAAAATATGTCTATTGATTAGTATTGTAAGATGATTGAAGTAGATTAGGCCAAACAAATAAATATTTTTTTAGAGCACGAATATTTTATGTCAAATCATACTGATATATCGATATTTATTACCTCGATATATCGACGTCGATATTGATATATTTATAAATATCGATATTTTTTTTCACTTCCGACATCCCTAAGCTAAAGTCAAGATTTAAAAATAATTTTATGTGGCTTAAACATTTATAGAATTAATGCAAACTTAGTTTGAAATGAAAGTGAATTTATATCAGTCTTTCAACCACCTTAGCATGAGTGATGGTACAAAAATGCATCATTGTCCATTTATAATCTATACTAATATTATAAAGCTAAAGAGTTTGTGTGTTTGTTTGTTTGTTTGGTTGCTTGAACGCGCTAATCTCAGGAACTACTGGTCCGAATTGAATAATTCTTTTTGTGTTAAATAGTTCATTTATCGAGGAAGGTTATACGCTATATATCATCACGCTACGACCAATAGGAGCGGAGCAGCAACGAATAATGTGGCAAAAACGGGAAAATTCCCAAACATGAATCGGGTATTATAGACATAAAATCATAGACTTTATAACATCACTCTACGCCAAAGTAACTATTAGCGCGGGTGAAACCGCGGGCACAGCTAGTGTAAAATAAAACAGATAGCCTGGGCTGAGTAAGATCAAAAAGAGCTCCCATCACAGCAAGGAGATTAGTTCTCAGATATACATTTCTGACTTCTTATACATTTGGTAGAAACCCCCTTGTGCATCCCCAATATAGATTCTAAAATCAAAATAAACCTGCTTACATGTCAGTTTCAAATTTAGAACGCGAGTAAATTGCTTACCCAATATAACATTGGCATCTCTGTCCGTACAAAGGAATACTCCGATCAAAACTCTGCCATCTGTCATCTCTATCTTAAAGTTCATGTTTAACCATTTTCTCAATTTTGTCTTCCCATCTTCATCCTCCTAAGATTATAAAATGTAATGTAGGTTACTTTACTAGGAATAGAGAAGTTTATAATTTTTAAATAACTTGTAGGTATCGTGTTTTATTAACTATTAGAAGCAACCTTCCCTTTGTTCCACTGGTTAGCGTATACAATATGTGGAATAAAAACAGGAAGCAGTTAATCCCATTTTAATAATATTTGAAAAACTAGCGGGTTCATCACAGGTCTTTGGATATTCGAATACACGCTTGTATAAGTTACCTTTTGAATATCCGACTCCTGATCAGTGATTAAATTAATAGTACTCATATTGCGTTACTTTATCTATGCAAGTATATAAATGACGACCTTCAAGTACATATAAATACATTTGGGGAACAAATTACGGTTTTGATTTTTGACCATAGACTAATATTATGACGCCTTGTTTTTCCTTTTGGCGTCACCCTTTGAACATAACATGCCAGTACCTCGAATAAAATAATTTCTATCAGCAAAGCGGCGGTGGATGATCTAATTATGTACTTTACTCAATGATATTCTAGTAAAAAGAAACAGATGTTATACACGCACAAAACAACCGAAAATATGAGCGAGATGTTCATAAATGATATGAATATATGCTAGTCAGTTCTAGTGTTGTTATAAAACCGGCCAAGTGCGAGTCGGACTCGCGCACGAAGGGTTCCGTACCATTATCTATAAAAACAGCAAAAATATCACGTTTGTTGTATGGGAGCCCCCTTAAATATTTATTTTATTCTGTTTTTTAGTATTTGTTGTTATAGCGGCAACAGAAATACATCATCTGTGAAAATTTCAACTCTCTAACTATCACGGTTCATGAGATACAGCCTGGTGACAGACGGACGGACGGACGGACGGACGGACAGCGAAGTCTTATTAATAGGGTTCCGATTTTACCCTTTGGGTACGGATCCCTAAAAAGTGTTCCGCGTAACAGCGGCAGCACACGTATACACTTTTCATTCATTTTACATTTCACAACACGTAGTAATGTGCAAAAGAGATGGCTTGATAAAACCAATGAGAAAAAAAGAGATAGCTGGTGTTGTCACTTGCGCTTCTATGTGATGTAACAGTTATTTGTCAACGAATACGTCCTAATTAGGACGTATTCGAGTCTTCACTTTTGCACACTCATAACATATCTGTACTATATAACAACCAAGCTTGATCTAGTGTTCTTGTATAAAATCTTAATTAACCATACGCTGCGCGCTGGCTAGAATTTTAAAAGCAATAATAAAGTCTTGTTTTACCACTTTATTCAACATAATTATTTTAAATCAAACAGCATTACAAATTATTTCTATATAATAAATATAAGTCTACGATGTCCCACTGTTGGGCAATGACCGCCCTCCCCTTCCTCTATTCTTTTCTATTTTGAGCTAAGATGGGCAAATTATAGTTAAAAAAAATCTAGGTACTCCCTTTCTCGTTTAGTAAAACCAATAGTTTACAATAAAGCCATGTCGCCTAACGTGATCCATAGATTTTTCCTTCTTAGTTTAATGATCTGTGTTATTGCATGTCAACAAAAAAAAACGTCAAAACATACAAGTTTTTTGGTTGGTTTGATTGCCAATTTTATTTATATATTTTATTTAGTTTTCATGAAAAAATAATGGAAGAAAATGCAAATTTGACTACTAAAGATGACGAGTTTATGAAACAATTCAAATATTACAAGTCCAACAAGCCAAAACCTTCCTTGGCAGGAGTGTTATCAGTAGAAAACCGTGCTGATAAGGTTAAGATTTTACATTATTTTTTTAAAATTTTGGCTCATGTTCCATCGAGTAAATTCTTATTGTACATGATATGTTTTAGCTAGTACAATTATCTCTTGATAGAGTAACAGTCGATAACAGAGCTGAATTACTAGGATTACGAAGCCTCAAGGAATGGGAACTATTTTCATTTAAAAACAACCCTGGATTACTTTTTATAAAAAACCCATTCACTACAACAGGACAAAGGTATTGGATTCGAAAATGTTTACAAGACTACCCAAAGAAGCCAAATAAATTAAATATTGACATAGATGTGGATTCACAAGATTGGTGGCAGGAGTGTTTTCGGAATCAAGAATGTGATAGACAATTGATGAAAAAATTGCGATGGACCACACTAGGATATCATCACAACTGGGACACAAAAGTAAAATGTTAATATAATTTTTTTGTGTATGTTACTTAAAGACAGTGAGGCTGAAGTGGGAGTGGGCTGGCTATGTGGCCTGCATGAGCCCGCAAAGGTGGACAAACATCTCTACCAATTGGATACCTGACGATGGTCGCCGACGAAGAGGTTGACTGAGGAAGAGGTGGCAAGATGATTTGAACACCTTTGCGGGGACATCGTGGCAAGAGATATACCAGGACCGAGATGTGTGGAGAAGTGAAGGGGAGGCTTTTGCCTAGGAGTGGGACATAGAAGGCTATAAAAAATGTTACTTAAAATGTTTTTTTGTTGTTTGTCAATCATATTACAAGTATAAAAGCAACTTGGATAAATAGCTCTTCATTATTAATTTTAAAGAAATGTAGACGCAATCTAACAGTTATGAATAATTTAGTCATTCATTAATCACATTGCCTGAAAAAAAATCTGCAGTGTGTGATGTTGGTACCAGGACATCATGATTTGCAAGAAACACTTGCGTCCATTATAAAACAAGTCATTCAACTCATGTTTTGTGTTGCAGATTTACAGTGAGGAGAACAAGAGTGCCTTTCCCGAGGACTTGGCAGAGCTTTCGGATGTTATTGCAGAGTATTTGGGCTATGTGGGGTTCAAAGCTGAAGCAGCCATTGTTAATTACTATCATATGAACTCTACACTATCTGCCCACACTGACCATTCGGAAGTCAATTTAGAGGCGCCGCTATTTTCTGTTAGGTACTTAAATATTTTTGTTGTATCATCGTCATCACAAGAGCAGGGCAGAGTTTGCACTGCAGTGTACAGACTCTCCGCCAATGTATTTTAGTGCTAATTTAATAGAGGTTGAACCTTATGCCCTAAAATTAGCATAAGGGCCCCGCGACAGCTAGAGCGGCGCGAACTGCGTCGCGACGGGAGGCGCGGCGGGCGGCGCGATTTGCGGTGGAATGCCACAGCTCGGCTAGTTGCGACCGCGGCGGCGTCAGCGGTGGACGTATTTAGAAAACTTTTAAATTGGCGCTATCAAAAGTGACACGGTATTGCCTTGAAACAAGTGAATAAACTGCCGAATACGTCCACCGATGCCGCCGCGCGCGTCGCTCTGAGCTGTGGGTGGCCGCCTCGATAATCGCTAGTACATTTGTTTTACTCGCGCACCGCGCAGCCCGTCGCCGCCGCGTTTCGCGCGTGTCTCTCCGCGTCGCCGGTAGCTGTGGCATACTTCCTATGTTGTCTACCATTTGTTTTCGCCGCTCACCGCTTGCCGCGCCGCAAGTCGCGCCGAGATTCGCGCCGCTCTCAGCTGTGGCCATGGGGTAAGAATGAACTTTTTCTATGAGTCAATACAGTTTGTTTTGGTGTGGCAAAAAATTTGACGCGCGAGCGTTGACAACAATCAATATATATTAAGATCATTATACAAGTAAAGGATCCTATTATGTATCTTTAAATATACACTTCTCATCAAAAAAATCGAAACACCTCGCAGTTTATGATTTGATAAGGATTATCAGAAAAATGTGTATATTTAGGAATAAATGTAAAATGTCATTTAATAGTGAGTAGTATGAGGTTTATAAATCCTAATGTTAATGTTCTAAATTCAAATTAAGTCTTCATAGGTTTCGTATTTTGTATGATGAGTAATTTTAAAAATTAGGACAAAAACAATAAAAACGAAAGTGTTTCGATTATTTTGATGAGAAGTGTATAATCCTGCTATGTGTTTTGAAATTACTAGTGTAATTCAGTATCAGTATCATTATCTATTTTCAGCTTTGGACAATCAGCAATATTCCTGATAGGAGGCAAAGATAAATCGATAGAGCCCACTGCAATTCTTCTGACCAGCGGAGACATAGTTATCATGTCAAAAGAAGCCCGACTGTGCTACCATGCCGTGCCTAAAATATTACCATCCTCAACATCACCTTGGGACAACTGTGATGAGTTATTCCCAATAAGTTATGTTGCCAGCGAAGAAATTAATTTTAAATACATATCGCACCCTAAGCAAGTTATTTCAGCTGCAAATGAGAATATAGATATAAAAAAATGGAGTGCATTTCGAGACTACATTAGGGAAAGTAGAATAAATATGAATGTAAGACAAGTGCTGAATGAAAATCAGAAAAGTTTAATGGAACCAGTATTTATTGACAAAATAAAGTATTAATTTTTGATGTGTTACGTTACATTTATTCATTATTTGCGGTTATTTAATAATTTTTCTTACACAAATGTCATTGATGATGCTACGGTTTCTGTATGGCATTTCTTGGGGCCTCGGTTGTTCTGTTACTACTGGAACAAAAATGGACAACCGTTTGCACCAATACACGGGAAAGACTAAAATACGAAAGTAATGTGTCAGTGAATGTGCACATCTGCAAATCCCTTCGATGAATATAGGCGTAATATAATATTTTAAAAGATGGTATATTGTAAAAGGAAATAGTTCATCATTAGTCTTGGCCCTGTAGCATGACCGTGTAGACATACATTTTATCTCTTTCAACTGTCAGATTCGTCGAGATAATGACTTCACATCAAAAAGTTCAATGTGACGTAATTTTCTCGACAAATCTGATAATTGAAAGAAATAAAACATATGTCTACGCGGTCATGCCAAGGGGGCTGGATTAGCCTATAAGCTATTTATGCAATTACTTAGGGCATCCAGTCTAGGGGCACGCGTCACGGGGCACCAGAGACGACTGAGAAAAAAACACGAGCACAAGAAAGTCTTAGGACAACATGTGAAACCATGTTGTGCCGACCCCACCTAGCATGGGATAAGGGCAGAAGGAACAGCACATACATATTCTACCTCCGATACGTATTCACATTTTTTTTCAATTAGTTATTATTATTTGTAGTTCACATTAGGATAGGGGGCCCACAGGGGGAGATTGCTTAGGGCATCAAGTTACCTTAATCCGGCACTGATTACATAGGTACAATACACATAGAATTACAAAAGTGTTTTATAAAATCATCGTGATTAGGTACATAAATTAAAATATCTGTAAGTATGGGGTTTGTCTATAGCTCAAAGTCTACCTCTTACTTTTAGGTAGCTCTACATGAGTGTCATTTTAAATATATTAATTCTCCTTACCTACATGATAATAGATTTTGCATATACTTGCGACGCTGTATGAAGTTCTGATGAAGGTACCAAGTTAGAGACGTAATGCACTTCACTGGGTGGCTGCGGGTTCAATTCCCGCCAGAGGTAAATTTAGGAAAGGGCCTTTTTAGAGCTTGCCCCGGTAACTGGGATCGCCCCAAGTCCATTCTATGGTTCCCATGGCTTGGCTTAGTTTTGGATCATACCATGAGTATGTGTTGTCTGGTGATTATTCTTTAGGTACCTTGAGCCTCCGTCTCGGTGTATAGAGCATCATTGCTTTTGTGCTGGTCGCACAGACCCCAGAAGCATTTCACATAGCTTTCGGCGTAGCATTCGTAGTCGTCCTTCGCTTGGAACAGCCCCAGTCGACGCGCGACCGGCTGAATGCACCCTTCACATTTCAATCGGGGCTTTACAATCATAATTTTGTTAGATGTAACTTATTCAAATATTTATATGAACCTTATAAATTTTGTCACCATTGATTGGCCTAAATGAAATATTTTGTATTTTGTAATCTTAACTTTTGTATGACTTTTGTAAAAATGTCAGTTCGGTAACAGTCTTGTTTTTATTGTAATTTTCGTATTTTGAGCACGTAAAAAGGTACCTACCATATAGGTAGAACAAGTGGAAAAAATCTTGTTCTAAATTCAGAGTATTGTTAAAGAAAATAATGTAGGTAAGGTATGCACCCATTTAAGTATGTGGGTACTTAGTTCGTACCTACATAATATGGTATAGGTAAATCTAGGAGGATATCACATTGACTCCATCTCACTTATTATCGAAGGTTAGCAAGTACCTACTTCGATGTACCTTAAACCCTGCAAACATTCATTGGTAGCCGCACATAAGTAAGTAGATAGATAGGTATAGGTACTCGCTATAGCACGCAGGTGACAACGCGAGAACTCTTACCATCTAGCAATATGCAAGATTGGAATGGAAATTCGAATCTTCCGATCAGTTCTTTGTAAGTATCAGTAGTATTCACTCGTAGCTGCGATCGACATTTACCTACTCGATACGATATCGCAGCCGGCCCTTTCAATCCGAAGCGAATGAATGACGATAAAGCGGCACGGCATTTGCTGAATGGAAACGCCATTTCATTGTAGTTAAAAAAAGGTGATTATTTTGAGAATTTAAACTTAGGTAGAATTCTTCGATGCTTCCATTGTCTTGATATTCTAGGTTATTAGGTACCTACTGATTATCGTATGGTATGTAGTATAATCATTATAGTAGGTAAGTGGCAATATTCATAATCACTCAATCAAGGACTTACCTACTTGACAGTTTACCTATTGGTGCAGGTATTGAATTATATGCTCGATGTGGAATCGGAATAACCTTGCGATCCAAAAATGGTGGGTTTAAATCCTGGTGCGAAAACTACATTAGTGGCATTTAGTTAGGTAGGTACATCACCACGCATTTGTTAGTGCTACGGAGGGCGTATTAAGCCGGCTATTATAGTTGCTAGGGCATATCGGAGACCTTCACAAAACTTGGCTACAAGTTCAACCTAGTAAATTATCCTTAAGATATAGAATAATATGTAGATATCCAAATACTATGAGCATTTACGGGAAGAGTGTCGAATTTGAGGTAGCGCCAGTCCTGGATTAGCCCATAAGTTAAATAAGCAATTGCTTAGGGCATCCCGTCTAGGGGTCACCAGAGACGATCGGGAAAAAAAAAATACCGGCCAAGTGCGAGCTGGACTCGCGTACCGAGGCTTCCGTACCTAAACTATGAAAGCACCGAGCATCAGGTACTCTAACGGAAAGATAAACTGGATAAAGACACAAACTTAACTTTGACGTTGGTATACTGGAGTCCCCATACAAAGTAACAACAAAATGAGTTTGTAATCGCAAAAAACATTCGGATTTTTTCCTTTACTTGTGTTATTCATGATTCTAGGTCAACGGGAGGTACCTACCTTATAGGTTTTTGATTCCCGTGTAAATGTACTGAAAATGCAATATAAACCGCCGTATCTTTTGATTGCGTTAACCTAGAAGTTTGATCGTGGTCACTCACAGTCAGTTTCAGAAAATAGTTAGTAATGTCAGTATTTTAGACTCGGAAAAACGAATAAGATGAGCGTCGAAACGCTTTATAGTGAGCGCCGCGACGCCGTATAGTGAGCGACGCGACGTCGTATAGTTAACGTCGCGACGCCTTAAAATGAACATCGCAACGACGTATAGGGAGCGTCGCGATGCCTTATGGTGAGCGTTGTGACGCCTTATGGTGATGATATATATGGACACAGAATTTGTTTTGGTATTGGCAAAAAAAAAATACGTGTCTTGACGTGGGATAGTAATTCAGTATCCGGCCGGATACCGGATAGTAATTCAGTATCCGGCTGGATTCCGGATAGTTATTCAGTATCCGGCCGGATACCGGATAGTAATTCAGTATCCGGCTGGATTCCGGATAGTTATTCAGTATCCGGCCGGATACCGGATAGTTATTCACTATCCGGCCGGATACCAGATAGTTACTGGATATCCGTTTCATCTCGCCCGTTTCTGAGAAAAAAATTATTGACAGACAAAAAGACAGACGGACAACAAAGTGATCCTATAAAGGTTCCGTTTTTCCTGTTTAGGTACGGAACTCCCAAAACGGGCACACGAAAGTTAAAGCAATTTCAAAATCTTAGGACAACATGTGAAATCATGTCGTGCCGACCTCTCAGGGTAGAAGGAACATCACATTCATATTCTACCTACGATACGTATTCACTTTTTTTTTCAATTAATTCTTTGTAGTTTTTTTTTTTATGAGATAGGGAGGCAAACGAGCAGACGTTTCACCTGATGGTAAGTGATCAACGCCGCCCATGGACACCTGCAACACCAGGGGCATCGCAAGTGCGTTGCCGGCCTTTAAGGAATGAGTTCACTTCAGGATAGGAGGGCCGGGGGTCCACAGGGGAAGATTGCTTAGGGCGTCAAGTTACCTTAATCCGGCACTGGGTAGGGCAGCATTAGTTACAGGTAGGGCGGAAGTAAAAACATTTTTTTTTTCTCAAACTATTAACAAACTATTTAAATATAATAGTTGTTATAATATCTTAGTTGTTGGTATTTATAAGGTAGGGCATTGTGATTTCAAGGTAGGGCATTGCCCCACAATGTTTGATGACAAAGGTTTAAATCAATCCTATGAGACCCCTTAGTGAAGTGTTTAAGTAGGCAGTGTACACCACAATAGGCAAACAGAGTTAGATATAGATACGTAGACACTTATGTACATCGTGGTAAACAGGCGGTGCAATTTGCGAACATGTCGACACGACTCTCTCGTCAAGCGATTAGACTTGAACAAGTATACTGTCATTCGCAACCGATGGTCTCAATCGAGCTTCGACGGTTAAATGGATCCTGCGTGCTTGAATGACGTTACCTATTAATAGATAGGTAGAAGGCACGTACCAGCTATCCAGCTGGAATATGCCTCTAGCCATTCGGCTTGAGCACTAGGAACCTCTGTCTATCCTATCTACTTACTGAATCCTATCCTAATAATGTAGGAGGATAGTGTTGGTTTGGTGATATTGGCAAGTGTTGCTTTCAAAATTCTTTTAAATTAAATGTCATGTTCTATTTTCAAGTATGCAGGTCTATCCACTTAAATAACTTTAGGTTTAGTATAAACATAGATTAAGAAATGGTATGAGATTCTTTCGAGTTAATTTTAGAATAGAATGGACGGAATCTCAGCACGAGATCCTTTAATCATTGACACATCACCTTTGTATGTAAAATGAGCTCAGTGATTTGGCGGGCAGAGAGCAAAAAGCGCCAGTTTGCGTCTTCCCTTTCATTGACATTAAATGGCCGATATAAATTCCGTTGGCGGATTACGAAATTTATTGGCTTCAAAATTAAAGGAGACCGATTTCAATGGAGGACGCTGACAGCCTTCGTTTATGGGTGAACGGAGTGGATGAAAAAAGAGGCTATTGCTATAACCCTCATTGAAAAACATGTCCTTTTAATAGTGTTTTTGCGAGTTAGTAGCAACATAGGGCCCGATTTTCACTTGATAGACATCAATCTCTATTCGGGATATGTCGAAACAAAACGTCAAAATGGTCGTATTTTTTCGTTATGTCTCGATATATTTCGAATAGAGATGGATGTCTATCACTCGAAAATCGGACCCCTGAACCTCTCAAGGCTGTTGTGTTTTCTTGCATACTTACAGATTATTTTTAAGGCTTAATTTTGACCTAATCTTATTTTCACGTACCTCAGAGAGAATCCACGAATTTATCTGAGCCAATTTCATCTATATTATACCAAGTAGGTAACTACTTATATTTAGGTTATAATTCGAAGGTTTGAAGCATTCCAAGGAGGGTAATAATTAAAGAGCCATTACAGTCAGCTCATTGCAATGGATTTCGTTACAACTAAACATAAACAAAATCCAATCAACTACCAGCTTTACGCCCTGCACATACTGGAGCGAGCGAATACGTTTGGATTTTGTTGGATATGTTCTATGCTCTAATATACCTACAATACCTATTGAATTTCTGTAGCAAAATCCACACGACTCATTCACTGAATACGCTCGCGTCAAAGATTATAATTGTGTTTAAATAAAAAAATGCTTCTTCGATTTTGGTATTAACGCGCTTCGGCGCGCCTGTGGGTGCAGGGCTTTATGCCTTCGGCAACTTTATAGCAAATAGACGATATTTTAATGAGAATTTAATACTATGACAACCGATTGAATTGCATGAGGATTTTTTATTAAAATAGCTGAGTATAAAAGTAAAGTAGCTAGAAGTGATGGTTTCTTAATAAGGCGTAGTGTGACAGTGGGCATGTCATTAATGGTCAGAAAGAGCATTATTTGGAGGCGACAAACGACTAATATGGGCTTGTTAAGAAAAACAACATCATTGTGATTCTGAGCTGACTCGTTTCTTCAATAAGGTCTATTCTACATGATTATTTTTTCTTATTTCTCTGCCAGCCAAGTAAAATCTTTTTATTTACCCAGATTTATTATGATTGCTTTCCAAAGTATTTTTTTTTTGTTATCAATCCCACCCTAGTCTTTCAATAGGCCCTTCTTGCAGCAATGATTTAATGATGATTTAAAATGATTTAAATATTACTTTCAGTTTTTACACAGTACAAAACCTTTCAATAACATATAGTTACTATTGAAATAACAATACCTACTTTAAGAGCAGTGGTAAGGCTCCTGAATCTACTACAGTGGTAAGGTAGTGGTAAGGTAATCTACTACAAAGACTAATAAATTATGTTAGCAGTAGCCGTATTTATTTACTAACATTTGGCGACTATATCTATCGTATTACACAGGGCTTCGTGCACTGCACAATAACGAGTTAATTAAGAAAGTTGCGCCCTCAGACGCGCCGCGCGCGATCTCACCCCGTCCGATCAATTCTACACTATTGCAATCAACGTTAACGTGTTTAATTACCCGAGGTTGTACTGTTAATTTTATTAATTACTGCTGAAATATAACACTAGATAAGTAAAATGGTATTTTCATCATTATTTTGGTTGGACTAACTCGCAACGACAAAAAAATCTTGTGTGCTAAGGAAAGTTACACAGACATTAGGCACAATTTATATCTTTCGCGGGTAAAAAAAATTGAGACCACATTTTACTTGCAATAAATATTACATAGCGGTTAGACTCGATATTGAAATTAAATAATAATCATTGAAAATTAGCATCATGTATATCATTTATTCGTGTGCATAATATGAAAACAACGTCACATAACCCAGTGCAGTACACAAACATATCTGCGTTAGGGAGCCATATAGCTATGTGCCTATATTAATTGCAAAATTTCCAGACAGTGGATGGCACACAGCGACGTAATAATGGGACACACAAGCCTGTTTGTTTGCCGACCACAAAGTACAAAGCGTGTTTGTAAACAGCCTTATTGGTCTCGCTCGTAGTGATATTAATGTATGTATTCAGGCTCAAAGTGTAGGACGCAATGTGCAGTGTAATGCGCGTATTGCCTCCCGAGATATTGGGAACTGTTGTGTCGCTCAAGTGGATGGGCATTTCGTATTGAGTTACGGTTATATGGATTGGTGAATTGGTTAGCTTTTCGGTGTACAATGTTCACCTATATGGTATCTAATTCCGATTTGCTAACAAACTTGTTACCATATAATTAACAGCTTTTACTTGCATAATTTACAGTTTCACTGAATACATAAAGATTCACATGAATTATTGTCATGTTAAAATAGAGTTAACACAAACTATTTAATTACACGAAGGCAGTGAAAATTTCAGGATTCCATTGTCAAACTTGACCGGTCATCAATCGCTTTGAATGTAAAATGTTTCGGGCGCAGATTACGTTGGGACGTCAGATGGATGACCCCATCCGGCCGCCGTCCATTTTGAAACCCCACCGGGAGGCGGAGCAACGTCGACTCTACTAATTAGAACACAATTTCATAAATCATTATACCAGTGGCTCTTTATTAGGAGATTTTTTGGTGGAAAATTAATTTGGGGAGTTTAATTTTCTAACTTCAATTTTGTCCTGAATGAAATTGTTCCATATTTTTAGGGTTCCGTACCCAAAGGGTAAAATCGGAACCCTGTTACTAAGCCTTCGCTGTCCGTCCGTGCTTCCGTCCGTCCATCCGTCCGTCTGTCACCAGGCTATATCTCATGAATCGTGATAGTTAGTGAGTTGAAATTTTCACAGATGATGTATTTCTGTTGCCGCTATAACAACAAATACTAAAAAACAGAATAAAATAAATATTTAAGGGGGCTCCGATACAACAAACGTAATTTTTTTGCTGTTTTTATAGATAATGGTACGGAACCCTTCGTGGGCGAGTCCGACTCGCACTTGGCCGGTTTTTATGTATATATATATATATATATATGACTCTTTGCAAGGCTTTCGTGCAGGACCTCTGTCCGGATATGGAATGAAAATATTTTTCTTGTTTAAATATGAAAAAAAGATGTAGGTTTGTGTCATTGATTCTAAGTGTGTGTAATTTCGGCGGCCAACTGGTAGCCTCGGATATGGTAGACATACAATATTTTACATTAGAGGTAGGAACAAATGTAGACAAATAGGTAATCTTATATGACAGCCATGTAATATTTCATACAAATAAAGCTGACAAAACATCCTTTCTGTTTATTATCCCAGCCTAGTGTCAGTCAGTACATTTACTTACAATGATGATGTTGTTTGTCTGATTATTTCCTTCCTCGTGTTTTTATATTTGTGACTTAGCAATAAGAATGATTTTTCAGAATCTTACTGAGCTTTCCACAAGGATGTGGACTGGTAAGTATGAAATCATCACAATATATGAGATTTTCTCTGCAGAGATTTGTGTTGCAAGTGTCGCCGTATAGCGATACTTTGATAGATCTAAACTAGAGAAGTTACTACGAAGTTTATCGTGATTTCACCCAATTTTGATATCTACCAAAGAAATTCCATCTTTATGAATATTAACACAGAGTTCATTTTGGTATTGGAAAACATTTTGACGTGCGAATTTTAACGCCCCAGTTGCGGTGGGCTCTAGGCCTCGCGGGAAGGTTGTTGCTCTCGTCTAGGGCTGTTATCGCGTATTGCAGCCGTCGTAACCGTTGCGCGCCCACTTGTACTGCACGAATTTTAATTGGAACCAATTTTTGAGTGATCCCAATTCCAATTTCACTTTTTTATTGGAAATATGTATGGTGAGGAATAGTTGTGAAATGGAAACGAGCTTGTACTGGATATAGGTACCAAATATTGTAATTGTAAGCTGATTTTTATCTATAGCATATTGTTTTTCATGTGCAAATTTCCCAATAGCGAGTGGGACTTGGGCTAGACTATCATGCTGGTCCAGCACTGGCTTATAGATATTATTATTATAGAGTATGGAAAGATATTATCAACACGGACATACAGGTTTCGCAAATATCCTTGTTATCCTTAAAATTTAAAATCGAATGTGTTATGTATTTAAATTTGAGTTCTACAACTGTGACCATTGGACTCTAATCGACATAATCTGCTTTATTTTATACAGTTACAATTAATCCCTTTATGCTAACTAAGCTACCTACTCTAGGTTAGTTTCAAGAGGTGTAACTCGAAATTCGCTCGAGCGATTCACAACTTTGAAGTTTGAAGCAAGCACTTGATGCTCTGGGTGTCCTTAGAACTCTATCATAGATGTAGAGTTTGTTAGTGTATGCCCTATATTTTTTTCCGTATGTAATAATGCCGCATTCCTCGATATTTACAGATAACACATGGGCAGCTTTTGGTTCTACTTGTTGGATTTTGAAAGGTAGCTTTATTTAAGTACAGGTAATCAGCCAAATACGGATAGTCTTAAGCCGACCTCATTTTTTTTTCTTTTATCTCATAAGAGTCTATAATTTCAGTAGCTCTATCAAATGTGTTTATGACTGTAAATCGTCATTTACGTCAAATATTGTACTCTCAAGAACTAGTCACCTGCTATACAAATATTTGACGTGGACGCTAGCCACTTCTAAATACTACTAATATTATTAATGTGAAAGTTTGTGACGATGGATGGATGGTTTGTTTGTTAATCTATGACGCAAAAACTACTAGAATGGATTTTGATGAAACTTTACGGCATTATTGTTTATACATCAGAATAATACACAGGCTATAATTTATAACGATATTGAATAATTGAAGTACACGTGGACGACGTAGCGGGTAGAAGCTAGTAACGTATAAAGGCAAAGCTACTATTCGAATTTTCCCATCTCTAGTGTCCTAAGGTGTTCAATTCAAATTCGCTAGTGTATTGTATGTATGAATATGTAGTGGCGCGGTTGCCACGAATATGCATGAGCAGCTAACTTATTAATTCACTACACAACTGTGGCGCCTTTAGTTTACATTGAAGGTGTGCCGATGGGAAACTATTTATTACTATTCTGAGGTATAACTATAAAGTTTTGGGTTGGTAAGTAACTGCTATCTTAAATAATATGAGATTCATCCACCATCTTTATCATTTTTACCATTTTTACCCGAGACTGGGAGAATACCCACTAATGTATAGTATGTATCAAAAGTCCGAAATAATACTTCGGGTACATTTACGGTAGTTTATATGTGGATGCTTAGTGAAGATTGTTTATACCTAACTATCATAGTTTCTGAGTTATAGACTTTTGAATATATGTTATAGGTATCTTGTTCTGGCCTTTGGGTACATCCATAATCCTATTCAGAAGTGTAAAATACACATATGACTACCAATATTCACAAAACAGAACATGCAAATTTGAAATTGATGACGAAAAAAAGTTGGAAAAACATGGTCGAATTTGGATCAATTTTTTATACCATTCAGTTGTATACCCGATACTGATGCAAACGTCAAAGTATTATTTCGGACTTCGGAAACACCCTGTATGGTGCAGCTATTCCTCATCTTGTTGCATGCTATTTCACAAGTTAATTTCATTTCGTAATAGAATAAGAAATTATTTGAAAATGTTCCGCGTTCTTTTTGTACTATTCTGCGAAAATATAATAAAGCATATTTTTGAACAAGCAATTTCAGACATCATAGCGTCGTCGTAGACACTTCACTCTGTTATAAAATGCACTCTAAAGTTCTTCAGTGTGGCCAGACTACCAGCAACCTGAAAGCCGATCCGCCCACCCGTCGTCGTAGCGAACTATCACAATATTTTTCTAAGAAGTTAACAATCGCAGAAAGAGCTGTCAACGGCGGGCGCTCTGTCACGAAGTTTAAATGAAATCTCGGGACTATGTCTGTGTAATTACAAACAACTTGACGTCGTAAGGTCGACGTCGACGCCGTCAGCCGTGTAATGGACTTTTCAAGTATTCCTAACGTGAAAACTTTCACTTCAGCCGACTTAAACGCCTCCAACAATGTTCTTAACGATGTTTTTAACTACTTCTCTTCATTTCTAGACTATTGCAGGTTATATTAATTGTTCGACTGTCAATTTGTAGCCGGGCTAGACTGAAAGTTATAAAGTTACACCTTTACAGTTCTAGTCTAGTCTTGGTGTCTAAGCTGTTTTATCTTGTCTCTATTACCAACATGGTGAGACATTATAACAGTTTACTTCCTTATAATCGTTTGTACTAACTTATATAGTACAAAGTGTTCAGCTATGCTACTTTAAATGGATTACTTTTTATAAACTTGTGGGTTCATTGGAGAAAGGCAGTTGATTGAATCTCATCAAGGTAGGTAATGAAATACTTTTGCTATGTAACTATGCTTACCTTTAAAAAATTACCTTCCAGTTATGTATACCTCTATATATTTTAACCAGAAATCATTTCAGTACCTAAATACTGCGTAATGGAGTAAATGCAATGAATCTTGTTAGTATGAAATGGGTTCAAATCTACACTGTCCAAACTTATCTGTTCCACACGAAACAGAACATTAGCATTGGACGATGCGACCCGTGGGGACACATTTGTATGCGGCCAAATGGTAGAGCCACGGTAGAGTACTTGTTCCGCGTGCACTGTGCCCGACTGTTGTTATCTCTACCACTGAAAACACAAGCTGAATTGCTAAACATTGATTGCACTAGCAAACTGTTTGAGCTCTACATATGTGTGGGTATCTGCATCGTAAACTGATTATACTTATTTCTGCTTAGCAATTTAAATCTGTATTGAAACCTATCAGAGCGGTTTGACCCCTTTGATGTAACCAAATTAATACCTACCTAGGAGTGAGGTGACTATGCATAAGTAGATACATTTTCGGGTTACATGAATAGAAAATTTATAATAATAGAGTTTTATTTCTTGTTTATTTTTACGCGGAAACAACTACGTATATCTTGCCTACTTACATGTTTATTGCCATCATTTAATATAGAGTAAATAAAGACGGTACTATAATATTATAAAGAGGAAAGATTTGTATTTTTGTATGTAACGAACAAACTTAAAAGTACTGGCCCAATTTCAAAAAATATTTTGCCGTTAGAAAGCTAACATTAACACTGAGAAACATAGGCTAGATTTATTTATCCCAAAATGTTCATTTTTGGGTGACACGGGTGGACACCCCTGCGAAGCCGCTAGTTTACAATATAAAGATACTAGATTAATTTTTCTACCTCTCAGAGTAAAACAAACTACATATACTATATTAAGTGTTACAATGGGCCTACATAGTTACATTGTAACACAGTATTATTAATTTGAAATGTAAAATTCAAGCTAGGATCGCGATATCCAACGCGCGTTCAGAAATTCCGCGCGCAACACAGTGTTATCACAATTACCCTCATCCAAGAGTCCTCCCCGACGCGGCGCGGCTCGAATAAACGCCCTGATTGCACAAAGCTCCTTCCGATCCCCTCTCATTCGTTATCGCTGCAATTGTCCTCCTTTGTACACACTTCTTAATAACAGAACAGAAAATCATGGAATGCAATTCCGGGCGTTATGCAATTGTGGTAGCCCGCAGAGACGAGACGAGACATTTCATTAAAAATACCGCCTCGCTCTTTACCCTCCCCCCTCGCCTAATTAGAGGTACAATACTTTATTTTAACTAAAACCGCGTTCTATTTTTAACTCGCGGGAATTTTCTTTAGACGAGTTTCCTGTATTACGTTTAGGCGGCCGCCGGTGTACGTAATTATATTTTACGAGAGGTTTTCTAGTTAATATCCGGTGTTAATTAGCAAGTTACAGTTGTGCATTGCGGTTGTAATTAAAATATTGTTTAACTGTTGTATTGGGGACGTGGAGTTAGGTATTTCTTAGTTATAAGAAAAAAATCGGAGCAACCTAACTTATGTAGCTTAGTTACCAGTAGTTGGGTAATTGGAACCTGGTTACATGGATATACCGATTTGAATTCCTTTCTTTTATTACGTGGACTACTATTTCTATGTCTTACCAATTTTAGTTTAGGTTTATGAATCCTTGCTGCCAACTAAATAGTATTACGTGTTATGAAAAAGTCGTTATCCAGTTATATAAAGCGAAGTATCTTTGATACGTAAATTACATAACACAGATTATGTGTGTGTTGTCTAATAGTACTAATTAACAAACGTATAACGTGTTCGCCTAGGGCGGCACCGGCGCCCACGCCTCCTACATGACTCCCGTACTGTTCGGATTACGGGCGACATCCCTGAAGTTATAACACGCGATGAAGTCGATTCTATACTAAAATATTATCACGCCTGTATTCCCCGAGGTGGTAGGCAGGGGTGCTCACTTCGCCGATGAATATAGGTCCTGGTTTTTTTTATAGGGCTAAGCCCGCTACACATACCCACCACAGTTACTTCTGTAAGCCAGGATCGACAGCGGTGTCCATTGTAGACACCGAGGTTTGATCCTCGGCTCCCGGGGAAAAAGCTAAATTGTCTTGGAAAATGTGTCAAAAATGTACTATTGAAATAACAATACTGTTCAAATAAGGAGTACCGATCATCATCGCAGAGTGCGTGAGTGGAATGGCAAACACGTCGAGGGTGCGACGCCAGGTCTGACGTCATCATGCAGGGCTAACAAAGAGGGCGCTAGTGGTACGTGACGATAATTCAGTCCCACGGGGCGCCTTTGTGCAATCAGTGCGGTTTCTTTGGACCGCAAAGATCAGATATTTTATGTGGGGTTGTTTTTTGACCATTCTTCATACTATATTGTTTTGGTGAAGTATGTATGTGGCTTTCAACAGAGGATAAACGAGGTGATCGACCTAGGAAAAGGTGGTGCGTTGACCTGGAAAATTATCTGGCGGGGTGGAGGAAGAAGAAGGAGATATGTGGATGAGAATGGAGGAGAACTTTGAACAGCAGTGGGACAATATAGGTTAAAAAAAAACAAAAAACTACTGTTTCTCAACTCAAGCCGTATTTTTTTTAAATTAATGAGTTGTACAGTGACTGAAAACACTGCTACCAACATCTACATATTTGTGAATAATCTGTTTGATATATCAATCTGTAAAATGGAGGCATTATAATGTTAAAGAAACAGGAAAAGTCATTTTGGACTAAACATTGAATATTGTTTGGAGATGATTGTAGAAGAGAATAACAAAGAAAAATATTGGTGCATATTGCAGTAGGTATTCTTCTGCTTACCCTTTCGGGGTTACCTAATTCATGTGGAACACTCGCATCAGCATGATGCTATGATAAAGATATTAAAAAGAATAATATATAGCAATGTAATTTCTTTATACATGATACTTTACTTTAACTTTATAAAACCCGCGGAGGTGTTTAAAATGCGCGTATCAAATTTTTAGCCAAAACTAAAATGTACCGTATTGACTCATAGAAAGAGTTCATTCTTCAACGTAAACACATTGAAGGCGTGAATTTTGACGCGGTCGAGCGTGGCTTCTAGCACAGCAATTCAATCTTTAAGTTTATTGACACAGAGTTCGTTTTGGCAACAAATTTGACGTACATTTTTTGAGGGCCTAGTGTTTTTAATGCTGGGAAATTGTTATATGGACAACGATATGGATGCGTTAATTAATTTTGGAAGTTGAAGGAAAAAAGAAACTTATTTATCAATTACAGAGAGCATGAAATAGATCGAGGCTAAAATACTAAATCCGTTCTTAGATTTACCAGGCACCAGACCCTTGTTGACATGCCAATAGCCCGTGAGCTAATATTTCAGCGGACCCGTATTGTCCTGCCTCGGACTCCGTCACATTGCGAGACTCCGAGCCTTTTTCGAAATAATAAGCCGTGTAATTAGGATTTATGTTCCTTTTACGATGATTAAATGGCGTGCTCCCTCATTAAAAGGAACGAGCGCTATGTATCGCATCGGAAACTTTACTGATGAGATTCGTTAAATACTAATCAAGACCATTGGTAGTAATCTGAAGAGGTTATAAAAAGATTTAAGCGAAGCAACGCTAAAGCTAATTTATTATGATGGCATTTAAGGTTAGAGACTACCTTCTCTACGATTACCAGTAGATTGTTTTATACATATGTAGAAAAAAATACATTATTTAACTTGACGGAATAAATCATAGTTACATATACAATGTACAGTCAGCATCATAAATGTCTGGACGCACGGATTATGTAAAATACAAAAAAATCATAAGTTGTTCAAATTACTTACCTACATACTTGGACTAAGAATTTTTCATTCATTCATTATGAAATAGACCTACAAATTTTCTGTGACTCAAGTCCTTTACTGACTTAAAATTTAACAAGCTGAATAAGTGTCTACGTCATAGCTGCGTTAATGACGAGATGGATATATGGCCTCGTTAGAAAGTAGCAATACAATTAAGTAAAGTTGTATTGCACAGTATTTCTCAGCGGGGACGCACTAAATAAGAACCATCTCATTAACCAGGGTGGTGATTTAAGCAACAAGGTTAAGTGAGGTGAATGTAGACATAAATAACTTTCCAACTAAGGATTTTTGGGACTCGGCTACGTAAAAGTACGATGGCCATATTTAATGTGCCTTTTTGCGTAAAAGCTTCTACTTGTAAGTTATTAGGTGGACATCTGTAACAAAAAATATAACATTAAGGCCACTTATTTATAACTTGAGATCATGAATCACGTTGAATGTTGCGAAAAATGTTAATTTTATTCTAGAAAACTAAAAAAAGTATGCAAACTATTTTTGTTATTAGGTGATGTTGCAATTAATTAAAATTTCAACGAATAATTCTAAGGATTTTTATTACTATATTATAACACTTGTACTTACGATGTGCCTGACGGCAATCCCTCGATTTCTCCGAGCGACGTAGAAATCTTTCCACCTCGGAACTAGGTAGTAAAGGCGGTGAACAAAGACTGCAACATTAGTTACACCACTTTTTCCCAAATGAGCTAAGTGAATCTGGTCTGCGAGTGTGCCGGTCGGGGTGGGGACCGGACTTCGTAGCCGTCAATTAGACACATGGGAGATTTATATGGCTATCTATCTTGTTCTATATTGTATCTAGCGAGCGGGCCAGCGGAAATTGTTTTTCAAAGGATCGTTTTGAACAACGACGCTTTAAAAGATATTGGCAAGGTAAAGCAAAATAAATGGCGTTTTCACAAAACGAATACGATGCAGGAAGTCAATGTTGCTTTTGATTTATGTTCGCGATGGAAGCATAGTGAGTTAGTTCGCTCACCAATACAAAAAATTACATATAGGCTCAATCCCACATTCACGTATGAGTTTAATATGACCTAGATAATTACAACGGTGAAGGAAAACATCGTGAGGAAACCTGTACGCCAACCCGCACTGGGCCAGCGTGGTGGACTATGGCCCAAATCTCCCTCGTATTGAGGGGGAATGTGCCCGGTATAATGGCAATAGGCTCGCCCCCTATTACATTGGGACCAAAAATACATCGGCGAAGTGTGTGTGCACTACAGTGCCCCTCTGCCTACCCCTTCGGGGAATACAGGCGTGATGATGTATTAGAAAATTGCGTAGTTTTTTTATCGGTAAGTATGTCACTTGGAACTGTAAGTGAGATCATATTGTAAAGAAAGAATATTGGCATTAATGTCCCCTGTTTCTATATGTATGTTTAGGTGTATATGTATTTTATCTTGGTCCCTTTTATTTACCAAAAACGAACGTATAAACGAAAACGTTAGAAGGCCTACTAGTAGTACTAATAAAACAGCTCGTTATCAAGTTCTTATTCTTGTCGGAATTTTATAACAAATCGAGCTACAAGTTACCTTCAAGCCTCCGCACACTGGGGCGTCCAGACGCGCGCGTCGATGCTTTCGGCAAAACCACAACGAACTATTGATTTATTGTTTTTTTTTATGTGATAGATAGGCAAACGAGCAGACGTTTCACCTGATAGGAAGTGATCAACGCCGCCCATGGACACCTGCAACACCAGGGGCATCGCAAGTGCGTTGCCGGCCTTTAGGAATGAGTATGCTCGTTTCTTGAAGATACCTTTGTCACATCGGTCCGGGAACACCGCTGCAGGAAGTTCATTCCACAATTTGGTGGTGCGAGGGAGAAAATTCCTGGTAAATCGCAATGTACTGGAACGCCATTCATCCAGATGGTGAGGATGGTAATGCAGTCTGTAGCGAGTCGTGCGATGGTGGAATTCAGCGGCAGGTATAATACCGAACAATTCCTCGGAACACTCTCCATGATAGAAGCGGTAAAAAATGCAGAGAGAGCCTACATCTCTACGCAGTGCCAGAGGGTCTAGCCGATCGGTAAGCTTTTTGTCATCGACAATTCGAAGAGTTCTTACCCCAACGAATTGACATTAACAGCGCGAGCGAATTTTGACACGTGGGAACGTGGCTTTTACCAGAGAAATATCTTTTTATGTATATTATTACAATGTGCGTTATGATATCGATAAAATCTTGACGCCTCTGTGTGCGGGGGACTTAAGCGTCGGGCGCGAACTACTTTCGTTACGTTTTATTATCGGCACTAAAGTTGGCTTCATTAGGTTTTTTCAAACAATTGTTAAGCCGGGCTCTCCGCACGTACCGGGTTCATACTTCATTCAGCTCGTAAAATGTTGGGAATTGGTGGAATTTATTCACGAACTCTGCGCCGCGCGATGCGCTCAAACTCTGTGTTCGCGCCGATGACTGACATTTTACTGGTCTTCTGAGCCAGTTCGATTCCCGACTTTGCCCTGGTATGGATGTAACAGGGTTAGCTTAGTCCATTGTATGGTTATCATAGTACAAGCTTTAATTAGTTTGCGATCATAATATGATGAGTATGTGTTGCCTGGTAATATAAAAAAAATATTGTAACAGTTATTTCATCGTAATGACATACCTTATTGTTTTCTTAGTTTTTGTGCCAACGGGAGGAGGCGTAGATAACAACTATTGTAATGTGACTTGACCCCGACTTAGCTATATGATTTATTGCCATTTAGAATAGATATGTATTGATTTTGTTATACAATTTATGATAAGAAAATGAAATCTTAGTGAAAAGCATAGTCATAGAAGTTGGTTGGTATACATGCAACTTACTTATCTGCCGGTTCTTGAACTTACTTATAAGAGTTTAAATGATTTTTAGATATTCAATCACTCAATGGTTATGGACATAGTAGGTATAAGTATAAATTAAATTTCAATTACATATAAATCATTTATAAGTTTTTCTTAGTAGATTAATATTTGTCATATTTGTCTAGTTTCTGTCTTACGAGAGAAACTTAGGCAATTACTAATGCTTATGGACTAAAAATTTTATACAAACAGTTAAAACCAACACAAAATGAGCAAATACGCAACACTTTAGATAAATATTGTGATAAGCAATGGTTATTTAAGCAACAATGTTGCTCAATATGATGGCAATGCGATTAGCAGTTCTGCAGCAAGTGCTGTGTACCCAGTGATTATCTTTATTTCTATGGTAGATCGAGGTTGATTTACTTGTTCTATCTGACATGATCGTCATAAAAAGATTTAACTTAAAGTGTGGAGTGTAGAAGTAAAGGAGAACAATGTCCTTTGGGAAAAAAATTGAAAAAGTGTCCGTCGAAATGCATTAAATAATAGTTCAAAAACCTTTTTAGGGTTCCGTACCCAAAGGGTAAAACGGGAACCCTATTACTAAGACTTCGCTGTCCGTCTGTCCGTCCATCTGTCCGTCCGTCCGTCCATCTGTCCGTCCGTCCATCCGTCCGTCTGTCACCAGGCTGTATCTCATGAACCGTGATAGTTAGAGAGTTGAAATTTTCACAGATGATGTATTTCTATTGCCGCTATAACAACAAATACTAAAAATCAGAATAAAATAAATATGTAAGGGGGCTCCCATACAACAAACGTGATTTTATGCCGTTTTTTATAGACAATGGTACGGAACCTTCGTGTGCGAGTCTGACTCACACTTGGCCGGTTTTTATGGACTTTTTGCTGTTATGCCAGATTCGGAATCAGCGATTTTTCCGATTACCGGTTTATTCCCGGGGGCATCGATATACACCCTTTGTCGAAACCAGCGCCATTGTGGAAGGTTTTAGAAGTATTTAATGCATTTTGACGGACACTTTTTCAATACACAGATGACTCTCCTTTACTTTTACGCTCCATAACTTAAAGTTTAGGACATTTTCTTTCTGGAAAGTATATTTTTCCTAAACGTCTTTATAACACGTCTTTATAGCTATATAATATTATTGTTTGGGGCTATAAAATAAGGCCATTTTGTTTCATAAAAGAGATAATCTTAAAAAAGTTGATCTGAAAAATAAATTACGCTGGGACAGATAAGTAAAGCCCCAAGCAAGCTTAGAATATATATTGCGCTTTTCTCCTATCATAATCCAATCATCACACAATGAATTTGTATCCATTGAGGTTCGGCCCCCAATACGTTTTTATACCGAGATATTTTACTGTGGGGTAACTCGAGCGGTCCCACAATATTCAGACGTGGCTTTGCTTACGATTTGCGACTTTCCACCAACAATAGCGTCTGATTTATCGTTTGTTGTACGTCGCTCCTTTTTAGGAGGCAACGCCTACACGGGACCGATTCGATATTGAACGCCGACATATTGTCATGTGAAGGAAAGTATTGTTGTCAATAAATTATTACGGGTTGATTGTTCGTGAATATGTAAGGAGGGTTTTGGTGGTTAGATTTTAATTTTTGGACTTTAATATGAATTTCTTTCTCTTCTTTTTTACGAAATACTTGGTTACATTTTGTTTTTTCCACGAATGTTGTTGGGTAACATTAAAAAAGAAGTACAAACAAACAAGAAGGCGCAAGGAGTAACCCTGAATAATTTAGCGAAGTCGGCTCTTTATTCGTGTCGAGAAAATCTTTAAATTATAATGCGAGGTGAAGTAGGACATTTCGGGGAGGTGAAGCCATCTGCCGGGTTGCGTTCAGTTAACAAGTTACATTCATACATATTAACTTAGCGTCGATGTTGTTCCATATTCATGTGAGATTCGCACGGTGACTGTTCCGACCGGGGCTGGCGCTTACCTACAGTCTTCAATATTAAAATTGGCGAAATAAACAACGCTGTTTCGGAGCGAGAATCTTAAAGAAATGTAAAGCTTATCGAAGTAAAAGGTGAATTGGATAAGATTCAAAAAGAACATGAAAAGATAAATGACTATAGGAATAACATATAGGTTTTTAGGATCCAGCTTTGAAGAATCTTCTTAACAAAGTTGTAGGTTAAACTAGCGATCTGATAAAAAGATGCTTAAAGTTACATACTTGACAACCGGCTACCGTTAATTTGCCCTTAAACTAATTCTGATACTTTGAAACACCTCTTTTGGTTTCCACAACAACTGCTTATGTTTTACTTAACTTCAGACTAAACTGTAAGATCACCGGTAGTTCCAATATCTGGATATCGGAGAGCTAATGGCAATCACTCCATGTCAGAAACAAACCAAATCAAAGAAAACTAGGTGATGACTGCAATAGAGAGGCCTAAAAGGATTCATCTTTATAATTTGCAACGGAAAACATTTCAGAGTAATACAATATTAAAACTAAAATTGCATTTCACATCCCAAGTGTTGCAGTGTCATTGATAGGCAATCTGTACGAAAAATCTGTGAGTGTCACCGAAAATCCTTGTTTCTAGCTCGGTTCAAGCGGGCTTTGTGTCTCGTTTTCTCACAAATCCGAAGATAATGGCCCTGCGCTGGCAGCTTCGCTAACACTAGACTACTGCAACCATTCAATCCGAACCCATAAATAATATTGAAGTGTTTGTTCGCATGAAATATATCGGAACAAACAGACAGTTTAAATTTAACAACTTGCTAAATTAATTTTAACGTTATCCCACTGGAATAGTTTGTCGTCAGAATGTCAGCAAACGTCATTTTCTCTCTGCCCCATATGCATGCTGCTGACTATACCCATACCCAGGTGTGGTGATAAAATACCTCCTTTTCGTATGTGAAAGCCTACATACTTGTTAAACCTAACAAGTATGTAGGCTGTAACTAACCAGTTACTCCATTACGTAAATTAAAAATGAAATAGGCGTATTTTTCTATAGGATCACCTATGATGTCTACCTCTAGGAAAGTATATGGAACCCGAGAAATAAATATACTTCCTTTAGCAAATATTTCAGACTTTTAAGGCAAAGTCGGGAAAAAGTTATAGTTTAAAATTGACTGCAAAAGTATGAACCAAAGAATGGTTTACAAAGAAAACTTATAAGGAATTTGTGTTCACTCAGTGTGAAATTGTATAGATTTGAGAGATTCCAATCATTTCGAATGACCGTCTATTGAACGAAAAGTTCGTAGAATGATATTGAGGTTTTATATGCATGACTGAGCCAAATTATTTTAAAATTCGATTTGGAATACGGATTACTATATATTGCGAATGACCGCAGAATAAAATGATGAGGTCTCTACTTTACATAATTTATCAAAAATTGATAGCTTTAAGGCACGATTGGAAATTAAAGTTAATGAACGAATTGAGTTTACCAATACAGTTTTCAGCCTTCAGACTCATTTACTCATTTGCTTTACATGGGTTCTGTAACATCAGTTCCATACGTTTGGCTAGATCTGAATTTGCAGTAGACTTGAAAGTATCATACATTATCTTCTCCGCTATGTAAGTATACATTATAAATTTTCTATCTATCCTTTTTCAAGTTCAAACTAGGTATATACAGAATTACTGTTGTCCCGTGAGAATTATTTGCAAATTCAGAACCCTTCAAAGTCTGTGCACTGGCTCGTTCCATGCGCCGTCGACTCGGTTTATGGCATAGTTCGTAGTTGTCACCGAGATGTTGCGAAACTTTTGTTGTCGGAGCACACTGCAATTTTAGTGGACGCTCCGGTTGGCTGCAACTGCAGAGTGCTTTTATCCAGCCAGGGCTTGGTCCAATTTGCAAGAACTGGTGGTGGATTCTCTATCAAACCTGGACGGTATAGAATCCACATTTACGAAACACCTTAAATTATTAGATAGCAGCACTACTGACGGTCGCTGACAAAGATACAGAAATTGATTTGGAAACTTTGCCCACATTGTGTAAAGAAATAGCTAAGATCGAGATCTATGTAGAAATAATGAGGCCTTTAAACAAAGTGTGAGACATTTAGCTATAATTCAGTATTCATAAAAAATAAAACAATTACAATAAGCAATCAATCTTGTACTCTGAGTCAGGAAATTAGGCTTTAGGAGTTTCTAAATGGTACTGTTCATTTCTAATATTGAACAAGAATATTAGTTGTTCAAGATTTCAGAGAGGAAGTTCTGCACACTTGCCACGGCTAGAACTACGTACAATGAAATTTAATTTCAAACTATTTACTTCTGATCTTAAATCTACTTCGTAGAAGACAAGATTTTCCAAAGATTTGGGATATAGACAGAAAAAAAATAACAAGTAAAATTTTGTAAATTGAATTCCAAAAGCACGCTCATCACTTCTACCACGCGTCCAGTTCAAGCTGTTAAGCTGATGTTACAACAGATTTGCCGCTTTCATCCGGCGCGTAGATGCGCGGGGACACAGCGATACGTCCCGCCAAATTGCACCGTTAACAAATGTGCTGATCGAACACACTTTACACCACATTTCGCTCTGAATCTACCTGAAAAACTGCAGTGTCTTATTTTTTGTTCAATCAACGTGATGATATGATGACGAGCATAGGCAGAGCTTAAACGATCGGAGCTTTTTTCCTGAAAATATTTTGAGGGGGACAGCGAATTCTTGTAAGCATTTTATGTAAAAAAATTGGGTTCCGATTTTGCTCGTCGCTCGTATTATTGTTGTTTTGTTATATCGAGAAAAACCATTCCGGCGGCGTGAAGTAAAAGTATTTGTATTTACAAATTAACAATTATTCTTATTAACTGAAGTTATTTGTCAGTTAATTTGATTATTTGTTAAGGGTAACTTCCGGAACTAATGATCCAATTAAAACAAAAATGTCAATATAAAGCTGTATCTCTAATTAGTTTCATAATCAATGAAAACCGAATTTCTGATAAGTCTAACACGATGTTCACATTAGCCTATAATTTTACAAACAAAAAGTTTTAACGTAAAGTTCATGTGAGATGTTGGCATTTTTACGTCCATTTTCCAAGCGATGTATTTCAAAGTCAGAATGAACAGTGAAAGTATATAATGCACTCACAGAAACGTAAAATAAAATAAGACAGATAAAACCTGGACGAAATGCGCCCCAGAGGTGTCGTTCATAGATGTGGTGCACAATGACTGCGGAAACTTACCCGCAACTTTTGGTTTTATGTTCTTTTGCAATAAGAACGAGATAGCAAGTTGGTATGACTTTACTGGGCGCTTGCTTAACTTTTGTTCAATTAAGTCAATGGCAAATATATTACTGATTGATTTAGTAAATAAAATGGAAACATTCTTGCGGCGACGACACGGCTTGGTTTAGAAGTTTGAACGTAGGCCGCTTGGCTTAATGAACTGGGAGGTTAGGTTCGATTCTCTCCTTTTTCGGAATTTTGACTAATTTGTACTATGGCTAATAAATGGGCCATAGTACAAGTTTTGCTTAGTTTGGGATCATACGATGAGTATGTGTTGTGTGGCGATATTTATACTACGTACATATAACACTGTGACATCGCAGAAGAGAAATATTCCCTTCTAAAAATACCCTCAATTCCCAGTAAGCACCTAATCCTGTGGACAATGATTCCGCGAGGCGGGACCAACTAAGAGTTTTTTTCTCATAACTCAAAATGAGATCATAACATCGCAAATCTCGGGAGGCCTTAAAGAATAACAAAAGGAGAAAAGCTCAAAATTACGTTGGCCGAGTAATTTTCGGGGCGAGCCACGCAGAATGGGTCCTGCGGGACCCTCCATCGGGGACCCTCCGCGATTATGTTGCGGTTTTATAAGCTTGTTATGTTTTACGATCAAAATATAATGTTCGCGGATATACCTTTTAGGGTAATCTCGAAATGAGTGGACATGTGCCGATATTAATTAAAATTTTCTCAATATAAATACTAACGGCGATCCCAAATTCGACGGGTGGTGTTCATAGCTGACAACCTGTTATGAACAATACGACGGTATTGTAAATAAGCTGATATTATACGACGTGTTCAATTACACGTATCCATTTTGTGTCTCGCAAATATCGTTTCGGTAACAGATAAAAAAATTGCTCTCGTTATATTACTTTCATTTTGAAGAATAGGAGCAGAGTAGACAAATGATAAAATATTGCTGGTGCTTAGCACAAGATAATGTTATTAAATTTTTTGGACCGCCATTCTGGTAAAATATGTTTTTATTGTTGTTTCTTAAATAAATAACATTGTTTACTAAGAGGTCTGAAGATTTATTGCTCTAGATCAAACCGGAGTTTATTTTTCACAGTAATAGTCGTGAACCAATCAGACGAAGAGCTTTTTAAAATTAAAAAGTATGGCATTTGTGGGCTCCTTTCAGAGCACCACGTCCAGGTTGAAGCTGTAACTTGTTATTTACGCGAGTGCCTTCGTGTTAACCACTAGAGGTGATTTCTCTAAGAGGCTTTTAACTGAGCTTGCTCTAAGAACTTGGTATTATTAAAAAGTTGTAAAAGTTAGTAAATGATATTGAAACAAATATTACGACTATCTAGTTTCGCAGGTTACCACGTTGGCAGTTTAGATTTAATGCCATTGCTGAAAAAAAAACTAAAACTATATTCGCAACTTGCCGAACATAGATATTGTACTTATTGCTACTACCGAAGTAATTGTATGATATGATATTAATTACTCGTATCTAATAAAAATATCCATAATTTATAATTAACTTTTAACTTCTTATAGCTGTGCCCGCGGTTTCACCCGCGCTTAATGTTACTGTGTAGTAGCGTGATGTTATATAGCCTATATTATTATGTATATTATATTATATATTATATTATTATTATTTTATTATATTTACCGGGGTAGGTCATAACCTACCCCGGTAAATGAACTATTCAACACAAAAAGATTTTTTCAATTCGATCCAGTAGTTCCTAAGATTAGCGCGTTCAACCAAACAAACAAACAAACTCTTCAGCTTTATAATATTATACATAGATTATATATTATATAGTATAGATAGACGGACGTCTTATAGAAATTTCTTATCTTATAGAAATTATTTAGGAAGATGGTAGCCGCAGAGTTTCTTGCCCCTTATTTTTGGAACGTAGTGCCTTATGGCGCGTTGCGAAAGGGGGCTAGACGGAAAAATTAAGACTAAAAGTGTCGACCGACACTTTTGTAAATGTGTGCGTGATTTCGATTCCGATTCCGATTCCGATTCCGGTTCCGATTCCGATTCCGATTCCGATTCCGGTTCCGATTCCGGTTCCGATTCCGATTCCGATTCCGATTCCGATTCCGATTCCGATTCCGATTCCGATTCCGATTCCGATTCCGATTCCGATTCCGATTCCGATTCCGATTCCGATTCCGATTCCGATTCCGATTCCAATTCCGATTCCGATTCCGATTCCGGTTCCGGTTCCGGTTTCGGGTTCAATTCCGATTCCGATTTCAATGTGTACAATTTTTTTGCTTTTTTTTATTTCAATAGGAACTTCGTTCCATCCGGTTGTCCCTTGACACCTCTCAAGTTTTTTTTTATAGAAAACGTACCTATTTAAAATAAATGTCTGGTTCATGTCTTTTTTACACGTTTAACGAGTCATTAGTAGAACGGTCTATAAAATCTGATACTGATTGTTGATCAAGTCCAGAACTTACTGGTTTCGTTGCTCTCGCAAAGCTACACTTCCGGACTCCCAATGGAATGAAATTCTCACAATGATAGCAACTCTATGGTTGTACATCTTGTGTGGGAGTGGCAGATAAACACGACCTCTGTCACATAAACTGCGCAGTTACGATGCGTTTAGTTTCCGACGGGCGCCAGGCCACACTGTTTTGTGCCAGTAAATTGGGCTTTCATGTTAAGTTCGGAATTTTGAAATTAAGTGTGAAGTCCATGTATTTCTGGCGTGATAGTGGTTTAACTAACCCACTCGCCAAGAGTATTGTTTGAAATAATTTTCACTAACGATAAAAATTGCATACGTTATTGGATCTGAAAGGTCATTTGGTAGAGGTTGGAAATTCTAAATAGGAATTGAGCCTCCCGCACACAGGGGCGGTCAGAACTCGCACGTCGTTTTATACCAAAACTAAGTATAGACTCATAGAAAAAGTTCATTCTTTGACCAAATGACATTGACAGTGCGAGCGAATTTTGAATATTTATCACTGAAATGCATTTAAAAAAATACACAGAGTTCGTTTTGTCATTGACAATAATTTTGTCGCGTGAACCTTGACGCCCCAGTGTGCGTGTATATAGATAGAGAAAATAGATAGATTCAATCAGATAGAGAAAATGAATATCTTGTATGACTTGATAGATTAGACATATTAAGTACGGAACGAAACGCTTTGCACGTAATAATAAGACTGGTAGAATTTGGTTAAAAATATATAGTAAAAGTTATGATCCTTTCTGTTTCGAAGGTTGGTACTTCCGGAGTCGTATGTTTTCATTTTACCCGCAACATGTGGCCTCCGGAACTTGCGGTTTCTAAATTTAAAAGTTCACTTTATTTTTACCGTATTTCTGGCCGTATTTTGTATACACTTGAATTTCGTTTATTTGTTATTTACACATACATAATGTACTAATGTAAAGATTTTTTATACAACGCAGGAGCACTACTATTAAGTTAAATGTTCACAAGAAATCTACATTATTTGATAAAAAGTTACGACAATAGAATGTAACTTAGCATGATATCTAAAAAAAATATATCTTTTTGGGTTTAAGTATCAATTTTTTTTCGTTCGTCAAATTTTTGTGCTGTACTTAGGACCATACATACAAGTGTGTAGAGTAATCACAAAACTCATAGTAGAGTGACTGATGATACCTGCATTATACCACTTCGCAAATAGGCGCGGCAAAACGCGCGCTATAATTTTTTCACTCTCATAGATTCCATATAAATTCAATCTTAATATATATTTACGTAAAGTACATTTAAAAAAAACAGAGCTCTAAGTCTACAAATAAAATACCATTGTTACAGCTATTGTCATATTATTACAGATAGAAAATTTACGCTAATTTAATATCTATATACCTTTTCATTTCAATAGCATTGTATACATTGTAGGGGATGTGTGGAGGATCTTGTCAGGGTTGTCATCGGGTGCTAAACTACTTGACCCGTCGCTCATCATACAGGTAAGCCGAGAACATGCCGAGACAGGTGACACGGTGTTACGTCAACTGTCACCTTACCTACTTGAGTCATGTGAAGACGTTTACGTACTATGGAGTAAATGGCGATAGATTATGCCTTACGCAGGACTCAAGGCTTTTAATAGAGAGCACGATTTCTAGAAATAAGTTGAGTCCTGAATGGGAAATGTTTGCCCCATACCTATAGAAAATTAATTCTTTCAATTATGAAGGGCTCGTGTCGAGAGTGGCTTATTACGCGATACCATTTAAATCCTCTAATTGTCGCCGCCGGCAATTACGAGCCAGACCCCGCGCACACATCATCAACTCGTCGCCGCCGTCCGCGGCACGTGTTGATTGATCCTCCCGACACGATCACCGCCCTCCTCGACCCGGGCGTTGAGAGGGCCACCAACACACCTACACCAGCCTCAAACAGACACCGATCTCGCCGGCGAGGTCGAGGAACCCCCTCTTCCGCTCGTAGATGCATCTTTGCACCTAGGAGCGCAGTCACTACCTCTCCCCTCACGGTAACTGCCCAAGCCGAGGTCGTGCCCTCTGTGGCGCCCTTGAGCTAGTTGCCACCCCTTTTCGCCCTTAAGGCCTTGGTTGGAGTGCATTCTGCGCTCGCCACTCCTCCGGTAAAGCTGTAAAGGCCACCTCACGGCCAACAGTGTAAGTCCTTCAAAAAAAAAAAAACGCTATACCATATTTTTTAAGCAGAGTCAACGCTGGCTAATCGGAAGTGTTTATATATTTGTATGAGAATCTGTATTTTATTGTCGAATATTCGAGAACATTGCTATCTATCATACATACTTACGTTAGCGAATATCGGCTCCGTAAAAACATTTGATGGAAAGAGTGCATTAACACAAAAAAAAACCATTTGAATTTATGATAGAGCTGCATATGGGCAGCAAATCGATAATTGTGTTTGTTATCAACTCATTTTGCTGCATCTATTATCGTTGGATTTTTGTTGCTCGTGTGAGCCATTGGCCAGTTCTAGTGTCGGAGCTTACAGGCCTCCGACATGGCCTAATGACTGGAAAAACCAGGACCGACGCTTCATATGTATGTCCTTCGAAGCGTGGACGAAAGCGCTTAGTTGTAGATGCCACAAGCGGTCACCCCCATCTAGGTATTGACCGCCACGAGCGCTTCTGTATGCAAATGGTTTTTGGACAAAGCATCCTATACTAATTACAACATGGAATCCCAAACAACGGCTTCTAAAGATTGTGTAAAACTCATCAGTTACGCATGGAGTGTCTTGGCCATTCTTCTCCGTAGTAAATACATTCCGAATGGGCGGGAGCGTCCTATATCATTATTATTTTGGTTATTAACGATTCATATGTACCTGTATTGGTTTAATAAATATCAAATTCCTTATTCAGTTGCATGTTCATTAGTTATATCGCTCTGATAACTGGTTGATACCCGTCTTTGTTAACTAGGTTAGTGCGTGAAGGAAGAATTGACGGCACATAAATCTTGGTAAAGTCTCAGTTAGTTATTACGAGTTCAGGGACCATCTTCAAGCGGGGCAGTCCGACTTGTTTGCCGAGCGGGGACTGCAAAGCGCCGTAGGAAATTTGCTAACAAGCGGCGATCCGATTTGAGGATGCGATTCTGGAAATCATTGGAGCGTTTGAGGGCGAATTTTTTTTCATATTTTAAATGCAAACTTTTTGTATATAAAAGTATAAGTAGCAGTGAGTATGTCATATTATTATTTATTAAACGAACATGAATGCGAAAAATATAAAAAAATGTGTTAGGTACCTCTACTAATAAAGAGTTTGTTAAAATTCTAGTATTGATCTTAATTACTATTACGTTCAGCTCGTACTAGATGTTTGTGAGTTTTTTTTTGTAAAAGTTATATAAGTATCTCAAAATTGTATCTATGTACTTGTCGAACATATATTGTGAGCGTTTATTTCTAAAATATCCTATTAAAGTCATTATTTTTTGTTTGATATGTTATTTGTGTGAGAATTGAACTTCACGCGGATCGTTTAAGACTAATCTATTGTGAGGTCATATTGGCTCATGGCGAACTTTCATCCAGTGCGCAGTGCTCACAAAGTTAGTACCTGTATGAGTCCATATAATCTAATGTCGTACACTAAAAATCTATACGCAGCGAACGTGTTAAGAAAGCGGTCGTATGCTCTAAAGGCAGCACTTAAAGCTAAACAGAAGTTGGCTGACGTGTGTCAACTGGTGGCCAGCGTAACGAGCACAGAATGCGAGCAAGTCAGAGAGAGCCGTCCCAACAAAACGCTTCAAAGACACTTGGTGTGTATGGCGTGGAATTAGATGTAACATGAAATAGAATCCTTGTTTTATTTGCACAGCCACTATGCAAGCGTCGGGATAAAATCTTACCTGGAAATGTCTAAAGCAAAAGCATTTCTAATGCTATTACTACATAAAATAAAATGGACTAACCTTACTACATCAATTCCATTGTCTGTGCATTTATCTAACAAGTATTATAAATGATACTTATTTGATCTACAATTCTACTCAGTTAAACATACAATTAAAAATAAACTAATTAGAAAATTGGATTGGCGGTTAATCTTAGTGAAAGCCCGGTATAAAAAAATGTTATGCGAAATCAGATTCTATATGAAGACTTGTTGTTCCCATCTGCGTTACGGTCCGTAGTCTCACAGAGTTGCTCTTGAGCTAGTTGCACCCTCAACCCCTCATATGGCACGGGATGTAAGTTACCATCTGTTTTAGTAAAGCCTCTTAAGGCCTTCTTGAGGCCAGTACTTGCATTAAAAATATATAGCATCGCTTGAAAAAAAAGCCTTAGGCACATGGTACAATGAAAGCGTATTCAATATTGAACTACAGCAAACTTATGGAATGTTTCAGTAATATTACGAATTCAATTCAGGGGTTACCAATGTTTGCACGAAATGTGACCTACATTGCTGAATACAAATGAAATGAGGTAACCGCGCCAGTTTCGGCCCAATATTAGAAATAACAGGTTGCGGTGTACTTATGTTAGTTTGTTATGTTGTTTCACTAGCTGTAATGTACTTAGAATATGTGCGAGTATTTGTATCTAAGGCGAGGATCCCAGTAGATAATCTATGTGTATTTAGTGAGATTGCTTTTGCTATTAATTCCTTGATACTGCCTGAAATACCCGCTACTCAAAAGTGGAGCCATTCCTTATCTAATTCAATAAAATTTCATCATTACATTTATATCCGAAAAAAAAGAGTTAATACAGTTCCGACCCTATTCCGATCGAAATAGTCGAATATGCGGTGAATGTAATGCCACAAATGTGCTTTTTATTAATTTACAAAGGCATTAGAAAAACACTTAAGTACTGGGAAATGTTGAACGGCAAACATCGTCGTAAGAAACAAAACACGATCTCACAGCCAAGCACAGAGCGCATTCAAAATACATTTAGTTAGAGGGCCCGGTGGTCGGAATTTAGAATTGCTAGACTCTAGTAGACATGTGACTCGCGAAATGGGTCAAGAGACTGCATTCAGGGTTGCAGTGCAGTAATTTGTACACCTCACTCTGCCAGACACGTCATGGCATACATTTTAATGTCGACTAGTTTATATACAAATGGTTTGTTGTGGTTAGACGCAAATTTTGTTTACAAAGGTATATCATACTTCTGATACCGTTGTTAGGTGAGTCGTTTTAAAGGTATGATTTTTTTATTGGCACATAGAGTACTGTCCCACGAATAATTCTATGGAAATGTATGCGCATATTTTTTTAAAGGCCCCTGCTGCCTTACCACCCCCTTTAAAAGTATTGTTTTCATTTCCATACTCAATTTTTGACAGATTTTGTATTAAGCTAACTGTCAGGAACTGAAAGTAATATTAAAAATATTGCTGCAAGACAGGTGGTGGTAAGGGGGTTGATATGCAATCGTTTCTTTGGATTTCATTAATATTTCTTAATATCAGTTACTTAGGTATATTGAGCAAGCCACAACAAGTTAGAAAAGTTTTTAACGGTCTGTATGGCGTTGTGCCAAGAGATACTCTATGCATCGTGATTTTACAACGAAAACTTATCGTGTAATCTCAAAATTTTCGTTACTCCAATTGGATTGATCAAAATAAAAACGCTAAACCACCGACGTCGTAAAAATGTATGATTTATCGCCCCTTTAATGCAAAATACTATCGCAAAAGCTATTTCGTCGATTTCCATTGGAATTTCAAACTCCCCATCAAAGATATGGCTTTATTCGGGCGGGGGTAGCGAATGCATTTTCTCGTAGGGTAAAGAGGTCAATAAGCGTCGGGGGTAGGAAAGTTTCCGCGGTCCCCTTACAACTGTCAACGCGAGTTATTCACCCCACGTCAAGCGGGGTTAAAAAGTTATAGGCGCGACTCAATGGGAGAAAGTAATAAACGTAAATACAGTTATAGCTTGAGTCCGAAGTTTTCTCGTAGAAAAAAATATATAAGTTCTGATCAGTTTGTCTCCAGAGGTTGTATACGAGATAGCAGAATAAGATAACTCACGTATTATTTATATAAGTACAAACCATGGAAATTTAACTGGTTTCACTTGTAAGTAACAGCGGTTTAAATTAACGCTTGTTCGACTGGTTACTAACCCGTTAAAGTCAAGTTGAAGCAAATAAAATACATCATATAAGCTCAATTACTTAATAAATCAAGCTTTATGTAAAAGCATTGAAATTTTACAGACAACGAACCTACTTTTGCTAATATGAAGTACGTTATAGTTCTTTCAGTAGTCCTTTAAAATTGGTAAAATATGCTTTACAACGGATGGAAAAAAAAAACAAAAATTAAACGCTGATAACCAAAACAGTGAATGTAAATGCGAATGGTGTAGTAGGTCCAGTTGCTAGGATTGTGGAAGCGACGATAATAACGGGTTGTCATCTCAACGGAGGCGTTGTTACGTTGGCTGCGGTTGAGATTCCAGCGGTTCACTGTAACTATGCCGAAAGCGTTGCATTAGCGTAGTATTGTAACATTTACCCTTTGCTTAATAACGTTCTTATATAAGAAAGTGTTAGGATGTACATGTGGGGGAAATAATTTGGGGTCCACAAGTAGAGTTAGCCTTGATTTCTTCTTCCTTCTTGGAAACTAGAAATCTATAGCCCATCATTTTTAGTTTCCGCTATATTGAGACTTATGTTTGTGACCCGAAATCATTGCTCCCGAGTGTAATAAGTGACAGATAGGATTTTTAAAAAATTGATTTTGTACTCTGTTCGTATACCTTCTAAATCTAAATTCAATACATAATTAATATCGCTGCTAAACATGAGTAACACAAACAGAAAAACTTATAACAAAAAAAAACCTTTCTCTCGTTGTATTGTTCATGTATTTCAACACCATAGGTACGCTATTAGAAATTAAGCTAACTAATAACAACAACATTAAAGGTTCCGATAGGCCTGGGCTGGTCTCATTGTTAGTTAACTGTAGAACACAGGGCATTGCCGCTCCATAAATCTGCGTCGACTTAGCGTCGGCCACGTGAAATATTAACCGCACGCCGGTTTTGACGCCCCGCACACTGCACACTAAATAAATAATATAAGGGGTCTGGAAGAGCGTTCTATTTTCTTCAAGACAGAGCAAGGAAGGATATGCCCTATGAGTTCTTTCTCATCAAAATTGACTACTAGAGGCTAGTCACTAGACTATACTTTAGTAAGTACAGGTGTTTTTTTTATATTAGTGCAGTACTTCGAGTGTGGATAGCTCGGGTTACTGCCGGTAAGTTACCGTCAGTGGCGAAATTCGGGAATTGCCTTTTTGGAATTTGCCGTGGTGTTCCGGGGGTAAGCAATGCTTGACTGTTAAATTTTGTTATATGACAGACACTTATCAATACTTAATCATATTATGATAATATTGTGATTTAGTATGGATAAGTGTCTCTTGTACTGGTGATATTATAAATAATGTATTTTTTTATGACTTTTCTATTTTTTGTTTAGGTCATTTTACAATAAAATTTCGCTTTTAAATGTAAGTAGTCACGTATCAATAGTTCATATACAACATATATATATACAAAAGAAATAGTTGATGAAGTTGTTCCACCTACATCTTTAATATGATTGTGGCATTTCCAGTGCTAATACGGTAATGGTTACTCTTTGTTCAGAAATTACGACTTTGGTTATGCACACGGCGTGAGGGGTAGGGGTGGTTTAGCATCAATCAAGGAATTAGGACGCTAATCTCATTTGTCTATTGGTTGCTTAGGCCTGATGACAAAACGTAATCATTCGCAATGGTCACCATGCGATATGCGCTTTGTCTAATTACCTAGATTAGATTTAGAACCCGGTTTTTAAAGTATATCTCTACCTTATCTTTGAGGATTATGGGTTAGTCTTGTTCGTGATTATCATTGTATGTATGACGTCATTGTCCGTATCGCATCAAAAGCAATTTTTACCTATCTCTATTAACATGATCGTATAAGCAAGATAGTTAGTAGGCCTATTAGCTAACTAAGCTAGTAACAAATCTTGGAACATCAAAGTATCAAAATGATCAATCTTATTAGTCATTCGAGTATGCTTCTGATTTCAAACGGATGTCTCATATTTGAGTGTAGTATGCTCTTGGTATCAGTACATACCTTTAGTCAAATGGGAGGGTCCTAGATGTTTTAGCTGCCAAGCGAACTTCAAATCACGGAACCCATTTCCAATAATAAATAAGCTTAGTATAACGACTGTCATGGAATAAAACTGATACACTCTTTGTAGAGATAAAATTCTATGTCACCATAAATAAGAGCTATATTTCAATTCAACAGCACATAATCTAGTTTTGACGTAAATATTACCTAAAAAATAAGCGTAAATTGTACTGTTTTGAAATTATTTTTATAAGTCACACTAGATTGTTTCGTAAAATATTAAAAACGTTAGAAATACGTATAACTTTTGCAACAACCATTTTGTTCTATTGGAGTACGTTAGTTTATTTCTGGCTGTGTTATTTTATTGGGTCTAGGATTCGCTATAGCGTATAGCTTGATGATTGGACACGTGATATATGAGTGAGGCTACGAAGTAATCCATACGTTCAGTTTTTACAGCGCGTCCGGTGAATGATGGATGGCGCTGACATTGACCCCAATCGATTAAGCCCTCCGCTTACATGCGCGTTGAAACGCTTACGACCAGTTTTTGGTCTATGTGCAATAAAAGGCTTCTCCTTCCGTTGATGAATTTTTAGTCAGCGTTTTACAAAGTTTCAAGTGATAGTTCACAGTAATCAAATTAAAAGTATAGGAGGACTGTCCGTTCGTGTCGTCGAGTAAAAGAAGAGAGTGCGATCACGTCGATGCCGCAAACGCGCCCTCAGGCGGTGTCCGCATCGCTCTTAAGAGCGGCTTCTTAGCTTTCTCTAGTCCTGTCTATAAAGATATGACGTAGTCTTTAACAGTACATTAAACAAAAACAATGATTGTCGATATCAAAACGAACTTTATAATCTGGTGAAGGAGCACATTTTTCAACGACATGCCATCAATGATACGAGCGGATATTGACGCGCCGCATTGCGTTTACCATAGGAATACAATCCTAATGTATATGTATGTGTGTACAGAGTAGATTTATATAAAAAACAAGTTAACCCGCTCGCTTCAGTGAGTGCAGGGAATTACTGGCGCCTACCAAATTTGGTAGTACTTTCGTCGGCATTTTGCTAATCATCCGCCTAATTCAGAAAGTATTTGTCATCGTCCGTGAATTCACCTGAAAAACTAGAATGATACTGGTGTTTTGGTAGTGATCCTCTTAAGGATACTATAAAATACATGGAGAGAAGTTATTTTTAACAAATATGGGCTTTCCGGCTAAGGTAACAGATGTGGTTGGGTTGGTTTATTTGTATAGCAAACATAGACCTATATTTATCTTCTTCATAAGACGCTACAAACGAAATAACTAAATGACATGGTATGATATCAAATCATTTTCTTTTTAACTTATTAACTATCTATAAATAGATGTAATTTATAATCAAACGTCAGTGCCTAATCAATTAAGGTATTTTATCGCAATAAATCTGTATAATTTTATTAGATAAGCATCTAGTACTATTTTATCGGTAAACCATATAGCTTTATGAGGTATACATATGGATAATATTAGGTATTATTTATAATTAAAACATAACTGCAATAGAAATGGCGGTGAGGAGGCCGTTCAAATCTTTATTTATAGAAATAGGACTTATGGCCATTTTCATTAACGTCGAGTACTTAAGTAGTGTCTCATGTAAGGTGGTGTCTAAGCAACAAGTACCGTTTCACCATTCGATTGAGGATTTCTTTTTATTGATCTGTCAACTTGCATTCATGAAATTCGCGATTATTTTTACGTTACCTTCCAATGTCTTAATTTAGAGTTGCCTAAGCTTACGCGTCGATACATCAGTGTCGTAGCTTTAGGCGGCTCCTAGGATCCAAAGGCGTCAACTTACAGTTTGTAAAACGATTTTTTGCGCTGGACTGAGCAAGACGGAAATACTTTTACAGCTGTCAAATATATTATAAAAGTAATTTGTGTTGTATAGAATCTACATAATTACGGCGTATTTTAGTGATAATTCAAACGGGTATTAAATCAGAAACAATAGGAAAACTGTACCTACAAATAATTTATGTTATTCAGGTAACAGGCAATTAGCATAACAGAATAGCACCTAAGATTGGCGAGATTGTTATTTGAGTTTATTGTTACCGTTTAGTTTACAGTCGGCATGAATTGCCGAGTTTATTCATCGCTCTTCAACCATGAAACAATAAACTCCGGACCTTTTCTCCTGCCGTCATAAATATCGTAACACAATAAGTGGATCGAATGAAATTTAACGATATCACTATAGTGTCAAGGATTTGCCTGGAGGTTTTTCATACACGGTGCATTAGAAGTCCGGAATGATATTTCTTCTAGCTTCTTTTACGATACCTAGCTGTTATGTAATAAAAGTGAATACAGAGTAAACGTAAATATGTTTCTGAATTGTAGGTATAATGAATATCTGTCAACATATTGGCCTTAAGCCCCTAAGCCTTTGGGTATATCCATAGAATAGGGTAAACTACATTTGAAGTGTTGATGTTTTTTTTAATTGAATGTTTTTTACACACTTGGTGATTATTTGGAAGTTTTATTTCGGACTTCTGCAACAACATAAAGGTCTTAGTCTTAAATACGACTGTTATTATTTATTGTGTAATCAAGTTTATTGTTCTAGAAGAGGAGACTACATGTAAATACACGAGAATTCAAATATTATTCATGTGAGACTGTTACCAGCTCTTTATCAAATTACCTATAGTTAGTAAGATAGTAATATTTGCGGGTATTGGAATTTAAGGTGGTCGGTTTAACTTTGTCTATCAGAAATGCTTCACTTTTCTGGAATATAAGCATATCTTTAATCCGGATAGACTCAGTTTGATATACACCAGTACAATGGCAGCAGTAACAATGTAAAGGGCAGTTTAATTTACAGCAAATGTAACCTCCACTACAACTCTGTGCTGACCACAAAATTTAACATCACTTGAAACTTGCTAAGGAAAATCCAAACTTATTACACGAGCGGTAAGTTATTTAATGCCCTGCGGGTGCTCGTTCAGAAAGTTGAGAAGTTCATTAAGACGCTACGGTTTGCCTGCACCGGTCAAAGTTGGGCTCTCAGACATGCTCGAGCACCTTTGGATGCGGGTCTTAATGTTGCCAACTAAAGATGTATCCTCAACCACTTTCCTTATTTCATCTCCAACTAGCTTAGCGAGTTTGAGCCGCGATGGTCAGACTTTTGCATTAGTTGGCTTAAGTGATATAGGGACTCCTGTATTTTAGTAAGGGGCGGTTTTTCCCATTGATGTTCGTACCGCCGAATTCTCTAACGTAATTCAAATCTGAAGACAACCTAATTTGGATGCCCTATAGGAAACATTGTGAACGAAAACAATACAGCTACGGTGGGAGTTGCCTTACATTTGAACTTGTATTTGAATAGACTAACCGCTAAATACTGAAACGCCACTCTAATTTTAGAGCTAAATATTTGTTTTCTTGAAATATTTTTTTTCTGGTACCTAGATAATATAAGGAACTCTGAGGTTTGATTATTCGACCAAAATAATTTTTGAGAATGACAAATATTCCATGCCCAATAGAATTTAATTTCGGAATCCCACCCTCCATTCCTCCTAAACATAAATACGAAAATTAAAAACAAAGGGATTCCCGCCACCCTTATCTCGTTATAATGAATACCTCCGATGAATTCTTTTCGCATAGTTCTGATAAAGAGGAGCGTCGAAACTTCAAATTAAGATTCTTGGAGTTCCGAGCGAGGGAATAAGATTAATGAAGGATGGTACCTGGGGGTCGCCCCACTAACGACAGCCACCGGGTCAGAGGGGAAATAACCGTTAAAAATAATAAGCGGGAAAATGCTTTCAGATGTTCATCTATGGAATAGGTAGAGATAGATTTATTATGTAGGAAGTGAATTGTGTTTTTATGAACGGCCTACTCTCAGTATAGTGTCGGCAGATTTTATCCCCGTTATAAACTATAATATGGAAATCTTCTGTGATTACAATTAGTCCATTGTATGATATGTTACTTTCGTCATTGACTCACTGTTATATTATCCTGGCCTATTACTAAAGGAGCCAATAATAAGCCGAGGCAAATGAAAATTTACTTGCCACAGGGCCAGGCGTTCACACATAACACTGATTCCACTTTTTAAAAGACTTTTCAGTATTAATTTCTAAACGTCATCTTTCTATTCAGTGGAGCCGCGATGCATAAGAGCGGACCGTAATAAGAAGATATGTATGTGTTCCGAACAATGAGAATAATAACAGCGCATAATGGCGAATGAGAAAATTGCTCGTTGACTGCCACTCGCCTGAATATCACAATGAGACGAGGCAACAATGGCTGCCGATAGTGCTGCCACGTGCTCTCGACATACGCTGAAGAGGTTCGAAATTGGTATCTAGATTACAGTTGCAAAGAAAAAACCTGCAGTAAATACCTAATTTAAACACTATTAGTAGGTATCTGCAGTGACAGTTACTTAGTTGCGATTCCCTGGCACCTACATGAAAACGTTCAATTTCTGAAAGTATAAAATCAAAGTCAAATCATTTATTTTGTATAGGCCTATGGGGGCACTAACAAATTGTCAAGTTTAATTTTTTTTCTTATATACTACTATACTACCACCGGATCGAAACGCGACCTCACCTGGAAGATCAGGCAAGAAACTCAGTGGGCTGATCATTTTTTTAAATCGCCAAACTTATTACAAATACACAGGTACATATAGCTACAGTGTGCTGCCTTTAGAGCTGCTTTTAATAATAAAGATAAAATATTAATAAGTTAGTAAGGCAACACACGCTACACTTTGACATGACGGGCAATATTACGACTTTTGTTTTGAACCTGAGCTGTACAATCCCAAAGCTGATTTATAATCGAAATAATCCGAGATTTTGTAATAGCCTAGCTTATAGTTTTCATCTATTACTATTAGCTTTGTAGCAAGTTTACCACCGTGGGGGGTTGTGTGTAATTTCAATATTTTGGGGGGGTCGTTCTAAACACATTGGTCATTTAGTAATTGGATAGTTAGTGGTAGGATATTTATTTATTTATAGGTAATAAACGCCACCCACCTACCTAATGCATTTATTTATATACAAGCTGTGCTCTTATTTCTGGTTACAACAGGTTTAATTGAGAGTGACGATAGATCAATTATTATCACAATTGTATTTCCAGGGGAAGTAGGCAGAGGTGACCTGTTGCAAGCTATTTTTGATTTCATAGGTAGGCGGCTATAATAGCCTCAATTTATAGTTTAAAAAACTAGGTGTCCGACCCTATCAGTACCGTATAAAAATGGGTTAGTACTAGTTTGTAATCTATGCAGAAAATCGTATATAAATATTAGATAACGATTAACAATAGTCTATTATTTTAGTGATTCAGTTTGGATATGGTTATTGGTCATAAAGATAAATAGTACGTGCTCCATTCTTATTCATGTAGTTTACGGCTTACGATTAGATACAATAACAATGAACGGTGCCTTTATTTATTTACGATGCCGCAAAAAGAAAATATGTGCGAGCCGGTATTCTAAAGACTTTTCCTACCATTACATCCGAGGATGAAAATATTGAATCTATGTTGCCACTGTTGTTTAGGTACCTAATACAAACAGTACTTTCAAACACTGACAATTAAATACAATGTCGTGGTGTTATACGACAAATAAAATATCAGAAAATTTAAAAATTGGCCCTAAATTGAATATAGATTTCAAAATATCCAAGTAATACATGCTAGAAGTATTATTTTAATGTAAATTTATACTCAAAATGTTCGTGGTCGTTGACTGATCCAAAATGTTATGCAATCCTTTTATATTATAGGAACAATGTAACGATGTTCTACGGTACAGAATCTTGGCAGCACTATCACAGGACCTTTCGAGCCTTTTTTTTTTTTAACGTCGGAAAATCCTTTATGGATACCCTGCCACCTCTGGGGAAGTAACAGGGTTATGTGGGAGTCCCGGCAGAAGGCCGTATACCCACTAAAAACCGACGGTGTACCATCTTCCGCTTATATCGGGGCGCCACGGGATCGCTTTCGCATGCACCGCGAAGGACCTTTCGAGCCTAGACTTAAGTTAATGAAACAAAAACCACTTTGAAAAGTGAGGGTTGTTCGCAACTACAACGCGAATGGAATTGTAATAAAGCTATGAAAATATTATGTTGCTTTGTTTTCGTCATACGACCTTCAGCTTTGGATTCTAATTGCTTTGTAGAAGTCTGGCCCCCTTACCACCACGTGTCCTGCAGTAATGTTTTTAATATTTTTAGTTTTTGACAGTTAACACGTTCAGTACGGAACGAGGTCTAATACGCCTCCTATGAGTCTACACTGCGGTGCGGCTAAGAAAAGCACAGCCGTTTCTGCTGTGCGGAAGCCGTAACTTACATTTAACTTAGTTTAGGAAAGAGATGAATATATATCTAAGATGCTCTATTAAAACATAACGCAGTGGTGTATCTACTTTAATAAGCCTCTTACCGCCATAGTTTTTAAACGAGGTTTTAAACGCCCCGTACCGCAATAATGGAAATAATACAATATTGAGTGCCGCTGTCAACGTGTTAACTCAGTACGAAATCTGTCAAAAAGTTAGTTCCATACCTAAGCAATGGCCCGATTTTCGCTTGATAGACATCAATCTCTATTTTAAATATAAATGTCGAAATGAAACGTCGAATTGGTCTTATTTTTCCTTTGTTTCAACATATCTCTAATAGATATATATAAAAATCGGGCCCCAGCACGCTGGAGTTTCTCGCCAAAAAAATATAATAATCGTGCAATTAGCACTTGAGGTGGCATCCTATCTACCCTGATTATCTAAATAGAGCTTACTATCTGATATACAACACAATAGCCGCCGATTATGTCACTAAAGAAGAAAGTAGACTTAAGTACGTATCTGATTCAAAAGGCCTAGGGGTGTAACTGGCAACCCACTTGCCAACCGTGGCTAATAAGGCAGGCCATGTACGGCGACGGCTTCGATTTAGGAGTTTATGCATCCAGAAATGGACTCCATGGAGGCATGTGCTCACCTTATCGTAAAACACTGTAGTTATGTTATTAGCTTGCAACCTATTACGGCTTTTGAGGCTCCAGTGCAACTTTGAAGTTTATGTCGGCCATTTTTTTTTGGTGTAAGGATCATATTTTACAACCTATTAAAGAATAACATGTGAAGCAACATAATGCTATAAATGGAGTACGTATTTGCTTAAAGTATTCCTTAAGGCCGGTTGTAGTAACACTTAAGAAGGTTCCGTTAAAATGAGATATAGCTGTAAGTGTGAGTTAGCTGTTGCTATGAAAAAAAGGTTTAGTAAGTTACCCGATGCATATTACTGGTTGTTACTCTGTAACGTATCATTGCTTTTAACAATAATCAAGCATTAGTAATAGGAAAATTTATAGGTGGACACTATTAAATGAATAAATACTGATTGAGCTCACTTCCTTTTCCCGGTATACAAACAGAACCTTTTCAGTGGTCATGAATATTGAACATCGAGGAACAAAGCGTCGACACAATCCACAAATCAACGATCGCTCCGCACTGTTTGCTACAATAGCGATGCCGTTGTTCGTATTGTTTTTACGCATCAGCAATGTAGTTTATAGTGGCAATTATTACTGCAACACGACATAAGATTTATTGGAATTATCTGCGTTACAACATTTATATAATCTGAAGTAAACATTTAAGTTTTAAGCAATGTGAAGATTAATTATTTATAGTAGTTTCTTATGCACTTTTTAATAGCTTTTTAATGTCACATTTTTGGGCAACGGCATCCGTATTATTTCCTCAGATATCTGTGTCCTGGGCTTCTTATCCACCTATCATGAAGGTGACTTATGTTATTCAAACCATATATTGCTCAACCTCTTCGTATACAAAAAAAACTTATTTGAGACCACTGACATAAGTAATACCAAGGAAACAATAGTCCTCATTTGCTACCTAAAATCTGTCCAAAATCTTTGCTGGACAAATAATGTATAGTAAAATCATAGCAAATATCATTAATATTAAAAGGAATGTATTGTTGTCTTTAAAGCACACTATTTTACTCCCTCTGTGCATAACAACCTGACACATTTTTTACTTTTTCTATTGTACGTACTTGAACATGCAGTTTTATAGTACTGCTATGAGCCCATGCTCCAGTTTCATTGGTTCTTCGTGTTAGCGTGATGTTTATGGTGGCAATAATTGTTGGAGCGCTTCGAAATTTAAAGGCATCAGGCAGAGGACCAAATGACCATGCAACATGATCGGATTATTTTCATATCGTACGTACATCTACAAAGTTCTTAGTACTTACAAATCGTTGCCTTGCTCTAGTGAAGATAAAACATGTGTTAAAGATTGAGTAAGTAAATAAGTCTAAGTAAATAAGTAGTCTCTTTGAGTATTCGAAAACGACTTTAGATCGGTTTTATTCAAAATACGATTACACATTGTTCATATGGTAAAGGTATTCAAGTGAGAAAGTTTGCCAACTTCAAGGAATCTCGGAAGGCGGGAAGATCCCAACATCTCATTTCGCGGGAAAACAAGACAATGCTTTTAAGCGATTCTAATGCTGGAGGGTCCACACCTCATATATTTACATTCCGCCGAGAGCCCTCTTCGAAAAGTTTGCGGAAAATTTTATAAAGCCCCGAGTTGTATAACTTCTCATATGCAACGCGATTGGTTTTGCAATTTGGATGGATTTTAATATAGTCTATACTTACATAGCTAGTACGGGAATAATTCTGTGGGGTTTTTTAAAAATAAATTATTTGCATATATTTTTTTAAAAATGAAATACCTTTTACGCTAAAAAGATATGACTTTATTGTACTGACTTAAGTTTAAATTAAACCCTTTAAGGACTTCCGTTAGGAAAAAAATAATATAGCTTAGTGGGAAAATAGTTCTTCATATCGTATTCTCTTTTAAACACCTCGTAACTGCTATGTAAATTCACACGTCTCAGTCGTATGATTTATAATGTAATGAAGACCATGAATCAGGAGGCGCGTCGTGACCGCACGTAATTGCTTCGCCAATCGAATTAATTTCTTCGCTTAGTATTTTATGGTACAGTTTTTGTAATTGATTCCATCGATTCGACGATAACTTCTGAATCGTGTTTATAGTGGCAATATTTTTGAATTTAATAAAAAACGTTGTGGTCTCATTAAATATTCCATCAGTACCAGTTTACTGTTTATTTGTATTTCTTAGCACTGGACAATAATCAGGCCTTAGTACACCACAATACAGCTATAAAAAACCTACCTTTTTAAAGTAAGTAAATTTCTTTGCATTATCTTGTACCTACTACAAGATAATGCAAAGAAATTTACTCCGTTTGAAACACTTTTATTTTAGAGAGCATATCTTTGTTGACGGCATTAACACGGAACATCTTAAAATTGTATTGTAAGTACATTAAAGTAAGATTAAGATACAAATGAAATAAGAATAATTGAAATAAGCCGCTATTAATTCGTCGTTTCAAAGTATTTCTTTCGGCACTCTTAGGGCAAAGGCGACCCGAGGATCTTCTTTTATTACGTCAATTTCTTATATTTATCCGTCAAAAAAGCAAACTCGTGTACCTTTGCGGTAATAAAAGGTAATGGAGGTAGTGAACGGAGCGTATCGTTTTGTCGGTGGATCTCGGGGGAAAGTAATTTCGCCGGGGATTACGGCCTCATCCCTGGATAAGCATTAAAACAAGGTTTTGGTCATTGTTTGGACGCTCGTGTAATTACACGTTTATTGACTTTTAAAGAAGAATAACGTTAGAAATGTGAAAATATAAGTTTTTTAACTATCTTATTTTTATGTTATAAGTTATATTTTAAAATAAATCGAACGTTTAGGTACCTACATCTGAAAAATATGAAAACGGAATCTTATTATCACCTGGGATATGGTAGTATGGTAGTTACCAGCAGTCACGGCTACACAGAGAGGAACATACTCATGATGCACGCTCCCTATAGGAGTACTGCTTTCTGAATTTATCACTTGATCCAACCGCTCAAGGTATTTGACGTGGGACTTGTCCATTAATACCTACATTGAGCCCTGCGCAGTATTTGTCTCATAACAATATGAAATCAAATGTTTTAATTAAGCGTAGTTTGCTAGGTTAATATAATTAGGTATTATTATTATACAATTTAAAAACGGTCCAGCAGCACCGAACATAACATAAGAAATCAATAAAACACAGTAGAAGAAATTGATACTGATTAAGCTTCACAATACGGAGTGATTAGGGTTCCCTCAAAGTAACTGTGAACATAGAATAAATGTGGAATGTTTTCAGCATTTTTATGGTCGTTTGAATGTTAAAAAGTTACGCATACTTTTTAGTTGCGACGCAAAAAAATATGTGTCCATTTTTTGTGACTTTTTGGATAAAGTTTGCCTTTCCGCGCGACATCGTCGACAAGGGATCGCACCATGTGTATGCTCGCGATCCGCTTTTTCACGCTCCCATAACTGAATTACTCATACAGTAACGTGTTTACGTATCCCTTATTCATCCTTTTTGTCATGGAAATAAGGTTAAAAATGTGAGGAGATGGTGCTGTGCTTAAGTTTGTGCTGAAACAGGAAACTGTTGGAGGTCCCGCAAGTCGCTCCGGTCAGCAGGCAAAACTGGATTCTCTTTAAATATTAATTCGACGTAGCATTATCTTAATTTTTTTTGTTATCTCGAAGGAAATCTGAAACTGATATACTGGGGTATATGTAATAGTAATTTATGTTTGACCCCTTTATCTTAATTCTACATTAGCGTTAAAATGAGTTTTAAAATATGTTCATCACTAGACTTCTATTTGTGGATTTACTTTCGTGATAAATCTTCTTCTTCTTTCTTGTTCTAAAAGAAGATGAAGTTTTGATGGACTAAGACGAGGAATGCCAGCACTTGCGGTTACGGTAAGAATTATTTTACTGCCCTTTATTTCCTAAAGTAATTCTTTATTTCTCTAACACGATTAATCACTTTTAAACACGATTAGCGGTATAATTATTGCTATAGTGAGTAATTAATAGCAAGGATAAAATTAATAAATAAAAATGGGTGATGGTAGTGATAAAGATGGCGGATGATTAATCAAAGCCGAGGGACATTTTTTATTAAGACTAATTTATGGTGGTGTCAAATAACTGGCATTACATTTGTCAAAATACCTGTAATGACTGCAACAATTTAATTATTTTACTTATTCTAGGGAATTCAAATTATAATGGAAGTTGGAGACAGGCTATGTAATCTCGAGTGCGTTTCAAAAGCCCCACAAGTACATGAGTTTGTAGGTCCAGTGAAGATCATACTAGTGGAGCCTCCTAAGAAGCAGTACTGCCTTAGAACATGGTTCGCGGCGTTCCTATCATTCGCCAATGTGTTGCTCACAGTCAATTTCATGCTAATTTTCTTTCACACGGTGGCATTTAAGACAAAATTCGAGATGACCGGACACATCTATCTGTGTACACTTGGAGTAAGTATATACAGTTACATTTATAATTATCTTAAAATGGCGGTCCAGTACCCGATTACTACTATCAACTGAGATAAAGTAACGAACAAATAATAATTCGTTACAAAGAAGCGTATCAAACTCTGTTTCAATTCGTGCGGGTTCTAAAACAATTTGGCTTTTCTCCGGGATTCGCCGAGGGTCAAACCTAGGCATCGTCGTTGGATACCGCTGCAGATCCTGGCTTTCAGGTGTAACAGTGGTGCGAATGTGTGGCGTAGCTTAGGGAGCGTACTAACGCTTGTTAGGAGATGATATTCCACTGTTGAAGTTACGGACAAAATTGCTATTATATGACTTGCCAATATAATAATGGCGAGTTACAGAGTTTCATCAATTTTGAGTAGTTTTCAATAGAATGTATGGTAAATTGAACACATTTTGGATATGGCATATAGAAGGTAGGTATTATTGGCATTTGTCGCGGTGCATGCGAAAGCGATACCGTGACGCCCCGATATAAGCGGAAGATGGTACACCGTCGGTTTTTAGTGGGTATATGGCCTTCTGCCGGGACTCCCACATAACTCTGTTACTTCCCCCGAGGTGGCAGGGTATCCATAAAGGATTTTCCGACATTAAAAAAAAAGGTATTATTGGCATTTGTAACATAATATAAAAATCAAGGTCTATCTTTATATATACAAATATCAGTGAGCGTATGCGTAATTATTTTCCTCCTAATCAATTTAGCTGTTTTCTTTTAGACTTATTAGGTCACCTGGATGGTTATTTGCTATAGTTGGATCTTGCAGGTTGCGCTGTTGTTGCTAATATAAACATATAAAAGTGTTCATTTTATTTTAATCTTTGCTTCAGATTCAGTACTTCATGTTCTCAGGAGTTTTGTTAATCAACGGCCTTTTCGGTCCCGCTACGCCTATGAAGAAGATTCACAGGAACTTGCAGCATCTGGTTGTACAAATTTTAGCTCTATCGACAGCGGCCGCTGGCACGTACATTGTGCACTCTCGCTCTAAATCGACTCTACTTTCTACGGCACATTCGATTGCAGGTAGAGTATTCATAGCACGTTTCATATTCCATGGAAGGTCTACCATCAGTTAACGAGTTTGCTAACTTCAGATATTCGCTGTCGCTTACGTGAAATATTCGTTTGGAAATCGTCATAGAAAATAACCACTACGGCCCATTCAGCTTTTGAAAGAGTTTTTTTAGACCTAGTTGGACCACTCGATAGGGTGGGTAGGTAGTTCAAAGATTAAAAAAATATAGACGAGTAGAATTGTAAATCTTCTCTTTTTGAAAGTTGGTTAAAAGTACTAACTCTATTCTAAAAGTACTATCTATATTGTAGAACTATAAAAAAAAGAGGATTGATACGTTGAATCTAAAGTACTTTCGCGTATTAGCGTAAAGCCCCGGGCACACTGGGGCGTCAAACGTCGCGTGTCAAAATTGTTGCCAATACCAAAACGTACTTTATGTCAATATACATAAAGATTGAATGTCTGTGGTAAAACCCAGCGTCAAAATTCGTTCGCGCTGTCAATGTCATTTCAGTCAGTTTACATATTGTATGGAAGGTAGAGTAAAGGAGTGACATCTAGGTATTGAAAAAGTGTTCGTCGAAATGCATAATTAGTAGTTCAAAAACCTTCCACAATGGCGCTGGTGTCGATAAATGACATATCGACGCCCCGGGAATAAACCGGTATCGGAAAATTGATTCCAAATCTGGCATAACAGCAAAAAGTCGTCCAGGGGGCGTCGATATCAGCGTCATTGTAGAAGGTTTTTGAACTACTAATTTTGACATTGTCACTGCATTTTGACAGACACTTTTTCAATTTTTTTCCCATAGGAGGTTCCTCTTTTAATTCTATCCTCCATAAGGTATTGGTATAAAATTCGACGGGCGCGTTTAGACGCCCCAGTGTGCGGGGAGCATAATGGTACGTTATTGTTTAAGGTGTGGCATCCTTGGTGCTGGCTGGTGTTACCGCAGTGACTGGTCCGACCACTCTGTTATTTAAGGAAGGCGTTTTAGGAACGATAGTCAGGGCGGTCCATAATTTCATAGGCACACTAGCCGTTTTAATGTCATCTATTTGTTTTATTCTTGGTTTAATTAAACCTAATTTCAAGAAGCATATGCCATTAGATGATTTATACATATTTATGATTGTATTCTGTGTGATATATACGCTTATAGTTATGTTTTCTCCGGCTATGAAAAATACGGATGCTAAAGTGACGTGATTAAAGATAATGTTTATTTTATTATTTCTCATCTTCTGTTGGCTCAACTTTGTAGCTAAGTAAACTCATGAAACCATGGTCTTCCTCATGAAACCAAGCCTTCTTAAACGTATCAAAAACCGTATCTACGAAATGCCCACTGTAAAAGTTCCAAGAAACTACAAGGTAGGCATAGTAGACTCTGTTATATTTCCTAGCAATAATTAATTAATGTTGCGAAAATAAAACACGAGACTGCACATTGATATCACATATATAATAATTATTATTTTTACGAAATGAGCGAAATGATGATATTTAATGGATTAAGATGAGGAATGGCTTCACCTGCGACTAGCGCGTGTATTTCGCCAATGTCAAGTAATTCATAGCAAGGACAAATTCAATAAATACACATTATAAATAAAAATTGATAATGACAGTGATAAAGATGGCGGATGAATACACTTCTTCTTCTTTTTTTAAAAGTGTTTGGCTTCCATATGAATACACACATATATAATAATGTCTGACATTTTCCAATACGTTTCTAATGACATTGACATGGCATGGCGGTACAGATAACATATGCAACAGACTCATCATAAAATATAGAGGCTTAAAGAAGAAAAAATGTCTGTGGTAATCAATCCTTCGACTATTATTATATAGTCATCTGTGAAATAAATCACCAAACTTCAAATTAATATTTCAGTCTATAATTTAAGTGCGAAACCGCGCTATCTTTTAGAAATATTTTTATTATAAAAGTATCAAGTTAAATCATGTAGAAAAACAATATTAACAGCGAATACCAGGAACATATTGAACAAATCAAGATGCCAATGAGAAGCGCTTCCAAAGGCCATCCCAGATTCGCTACGCCGATCAAAATCCTCGTGATAGAACCCCGAGCGGAATACTGCCGGACGGTATGGGGCGGTGTAGCTGTAGGACTGTCTCATATATTCATAGGAGCTGCAGTAATGGCCTCTATCATGTACTCTTTGCATGCTAATGACACTCATGCTGCTCTGTGTACTTTAGGGGTAAGTATGTCATTTGAAATATCATAAACCCCTTATTTATAGAATATTACAATCTATTATTGGCACAAATTACTTTTGTATGGGATACTACTACTGTATGTGTGTTGGAGATGGATAATTAATGTTCTAAAATGTTTCAAAAATACCTCAAGTTTAGTTTAGTTTGGGATTATAAACATACCCACTGATAGAAATGTCAATCCATCTACACAAGCATTTTTCAGTGCAAAAGTTTTCACTAATGCAATTGTGAATGTATCATACGTTTCTATAAATATGGGGGTAAACGTTTTTAATACGCGAAATATAAATCTCCTTCGCAGTTTCACTTTTTTACAGCGCAAGCGATACTCGGCCTTACGTACCTCTGCGGTTGGTCCACACCTATGCATCTGAAGCATCGTTTATGTGCCCATATAATCCTTCAAGCGTGCTCAATTGTGTGTATAATAGCCGGCACCGCGCTAGTTTTGGTTAGTAAAGGAGCTTCGTTGAGCGCACATGGGATTACAGGTGACGATTTATTTCTATCAAGCCCCGGCACACTGGAGCGTCAAGACACGCGTCTAAAAAAAACTGAGCCGTCGCGGGACGCCTGGTAGATGTGATACATAAACGTCGTAGCGGCGGGTTAGCGAGTGAACGAGTGAGCGGAGTCAGCCAGTGGGCGGAGTCTAAGCGGCGGAAAGAACCGAGGAGCCAAACCAACATGGTTCACGACATGTTCACCAACATGGTTTAGCAAACCAACATGGTTCACGAAAAAAGAAACCTCCACAAAAGAAGCTACTCTTACAGAACCCCAAGAGCACAGCACGCTAGAAAATCTGCTTATAAAACAAAATGAAAAGTTCGAGCTAATCCTACAACACATGAGTACATTAATGCAACTCATAACCGCACTGCTCAATAAATCTAAATAATAGGTTCATTACGTGTAGCCACCTGGAACCCGAATGGTCTAGCTCCAAACAAGGATGACGTAGGTCTCCTATTAAACGAACATAAACTCGATATTATGCTTATCTCGGAAGCCCACTGCACCACCACCTCCAATGTAAAGTTCCGAGGATACAAAACATATATGACAAACCATCCGGATGGAACAGGACATGCTGGCACAGCAATCATAGTCCGAGATACTGTTAAACACGATATCTTACCAGAATTTAAGACCGTGTATATACAAGCAACTACGATTGCAGTGAGGGACAGTTGTGGTTACTTCAACATTTCTGCTGTGTACTGCCCCCCCAAACATACTATATCGGAAAATATGTTTAGTCACTATTTCAGCACCTTGGGCGGCAGATTCATATCTGGCGGTGATTGGAACGCAAAACACACATCTTGGGGCTCTAGATTGACCACAACTAGAGACAGACAGCTGCAGGCTAGTGTGACAGCAACTAACTTGCGCACGATATCAGCAAGTGAACCCACATACTGGCCCACAGATCCGAATAAGATACCCGACCTCTTGGACTTCTTCATAACCAAGGGCTTATCCAGTCACTATCTTCGAGCCGAACCATGCCTGGATGGCTCGTCAGACCACACACCCGTATTACTAACTGTTAGCACTATGGTGATTGAAGTTGAGAGTCCACTCACACTATGTAGACAATCATACTGACTGGGAGTCATTTCGTGAATATCTAGAGGATAACATAAATTTAAAAATTGCTCTTACGTGTCCTGAAGACATCGAAGAGGCAACAAAAAATATCACCATGCTCATACAAGAAGCTTGTTGGAAAACTACGCCTCTACAAACACAAAAACGCGTCGCAACTACAAACGTGCCACTAGAAATTAGAAACCGAATTCTTGATAAACGGCACCTACGTCGAGTATGGCACCTGAGTAGAAATGTTGAAGACAAACGAGCACTTAACAAAGCTATACAAGAATTAAGAACGTCCCTCAAAGAATGGCACGACATTACACTTCAAGCTAAACTAGAATCACTTACGCCTGAGGCTTCCACTAACTATTCCCTTTGGAAATTCACTAAGGCTTACAACAAACCTCAGGTAGCTATACCACCCATAAGGGAAAGCAATGATAGCTGGGCTAAAACCGCTCAAGAAAAAGCTAACGTGTTCGCCAAACACCTGGCTGCTGTTTTCTCACCCAATGAAACAGACGATCTAGAGACACATATAGACGTGAGAAATCTTTTGAATCAACCGTATCAGATGGCGCTACCACCTCACCCGGTAAAAGTAACCGAAGTGCGGCGAAAGATCAGTTGCCTTAAAGACAAAAAAGCACCTGGATACGACCTGATAACAAAGGAAATACTAAAACAATTACCAAATAAGGCAATAGTTTACTTGACCACCCTGTATAACGGTATTTTGAGAGTACAACACTTCCCTGCCCTGTGGAAAGTTGCAAAAATAATAATGATCCACAAGGTAGGTAAACCACCAAACGAAGTAGAATCCTATCGACCGATAAGTCTCCTACCAATCTTATCCAAGATCTTCGAAAAAATTATTTTGCAAAGGATACTGCCCATTTTGGCTGAAGACAAAATACTACCTGACCATCAATTTGGGTTTCGACAATCCCACTCAACAGTCGAACAAGTTCATCGGGTGACCTATAAAATCCGAGAATCACTGGAGAATAAGGAGTATTGTTCCTCGGCATTTCTTGATATACAGCAGGCATTCGATAAGGTATGGCATAAAGGTCTCCTTTACAAGATCAAGAAATGTCTACCACATAGCTACCACATGCTGATGCAGTCTTACCTGACAGACAGGATTTTTCAAGTTCAGGTATCAGGAGAAACGTCAGATTTCCATGACATTAAAGCAGGCGTCCCGCAGGGATCAGTGCTGGGCCCTTTATTGTACACAATTTTCACGGCAGACCTGCCAGTAGTAACGGGAGTCACCACAGCTACCTTTGCTGATGATACCGCATTATTAGCGAGCAACAAAAACCCAGTTATTGCATCTTGTATCCTACAGAAAGGGCTGGATGAAATAAACAAGTGGTTGAATAGATGGAAGATTAAAGCAAGCGCATCCAAATCAACTCACATTACATTCACCCTAAAAAAAGGAGATTGTCCCCATGTACACCTTGGCGATAACACACTTCCCCACTCTGACAGAGTCAAATACCTCGGCCTCCATTTGGACCGAAGACTGACCTGGAAAAATCATGTTAAATCCAAAAGAGACGAGCTTAACATGAAATATAAAACCATGCTCTGGCTGCTAGGACGTAACAGCAAACTGTCAACAGACAATAAGCTCCTAATCTATAAAACGCTTCTAAAACCAGTGTGGATGTATGGAATACAACTATGGGGAAGCGCCAGCAACTCAAATATTTCCATAATACAGAGGTCACAAAATATTATGTTGCGCACCATATCCAACGTTCCTTGGTTCATTAAAAATAGTGAAATCCATGCCAACCTTCAAATGCCCACAGTGAAGGAAGAAATTAGAGCTTCCTCACATGCATACCAACAACGGCTTGGCTTACACCCGAACCAATTGGCAGCCCAGCTAAAAAGCCAAAACCATCCCAGACGCCTAAAGAGGCAGGTTGTTCTACAGCTACACGAGAGGGAGTAGAACCCTCATAAACAAGAGTAGTGTTCTCAATGGAGGGCTCACTCATCACGCCAACTCTCACAACACCTATCCGCTTATAGTCTAAGGACTGATTGCAGATATGAAACACAAAAAAAAAAAAAAAAATTTTACATTACGAAAATCAGAAAATGAGAAACAAATATATTTCAATATTGTCAAATAACTGAGATCTCAGCTGTCCTGTAGAGCAAGGGGTCTGAGAGTGGGGATCACGTGATGTTTGTATGCGTTTGTATGCTTAAAAAGTTGCGCAGAAGCCTAATCATGACTGGAAAATAAAATTATATTTTTAACGGAGCCGATAATTGTTCAAAATATAAGATATGCAAAAATCATAAAAAAAATACGAGCACATTAAGAACTTTCACGAATATATTCGTAATCTGGGTACAAGAAAACGTAAAAATTTGCGATGATATCCAGGGCAACATTTTTTTTTTTTTTGTAGAGCTGTGTTATCTTTCAATTTGCAGGTATGATCTCAACAGTGCTAGCAGTTATAGCAGCAATATTCGGCGTTATTGCGTGGCGAAGTCAGAAGAGTTATATGAAACTGACACATTTAACAATCGGCATACCAGCATTTCTGATGGCATCCATCTGCCTCTGTTTTGGTGTTGCATCCGAAGCGTTCAGAACATGGGCTGGCTTAGTTGGTGTCGGTATTTTAATTGGTATAATAACCTTTTACACTGTATGTATACTTATGTCGTCTTTTATAAAATGTATGATAAGTGTGTAGACTTAATCTTTTATTTATAGAAGAATATAGTTTGGAAATTGGCTCTAAACAGTTTGAAAATGGATTTTATTTCGATAAATTTGGGGTAAATTATTGTAACTGACATACTGAATTGTTGTTAAATATATCCATTTAGATACAAATTTAAAGTAATTTCTCATCTATTTAGAAAACATGCCAAGTGCGAGTCGGACTCGCGCACGAAGGGTTTCGTGCCATTATCTATAAAAACGGCAAAAAAAACATGTCCGTTGTATAGGAGCCCCCGTTAAATATGAATTTTATTTTATTTTATTTATTTAATTTTAAAGTAAATAATATAACTAAATATTCGGTGATTATTTTAAGCGTCTACCTGCTGCCGTTATCAATATCATCGTGCATAACAAAGCAAAAAAAATACGTTTCTTGTATTGGAGCCCCCTTAAATATTTATTTTATTCTGATTTTTAATATTTTTGTTATAGCGGCAATAGAAATACGAGTACATCATTTGTAAAAAAATCTCCTGTAACTATAACGGTTCATAAGATACAGCCTGGTGACAGACGGACAGACAGACAGTCAGACGGACGGACAGCGGAGTCTTAGTAATAGGGTCCCGTTTTACCCTTTGGGTACGAAACCCTAAAAAAACAAAGGCACCACAATCCATGTAATGACATAAATACAGTTAATCACATTATCATATAATCGTTATATTTATTTTATAGTACGTGAGAGGTTTATCATTGATAAATGGTACGTGACCGAGATTCTGAATGATGTTCACTTTTTGGAACCTACTTCAGTATTCAATAAGCAGGGATCGAGGTGAACAAAAGTGGATTTTCAGTGGCTTAGATAAGTGTCAAAATATTAAGAAAACAAGTGACAAAAAATAACAAGGATAATGATTGGAAGTGTTACTATAAAATGGAGTGCTTTGATATGGAACTATTAGCATTCGTTATCGTTCAAATAGCAGGACTAGCACAAATGCCAAGACCTGTGTTACGGATTGTGTCACACGGAGTCACTTTCCTTCTTATTTCTGATATTTATGAAGGAGATAGCATTGTTATATTTCGTGATATGAATCTAGTCTTTATGCTTATGCTACCCGTACTGTCATAGTGTCTACTGTAGTATTCCCGGATTATAATACCCTACCCCTACTATAATACCCCATTAGCAGTGGTAGCCTCGTGGGCAAGAACGCCGGCCGTGCGGGCCTGGGCTCTGAGAAAATTTACATGTGCGAATGTCATTTTCAACAAGGATTACTACTTGCTGAACGGTGAAGGAAAACATCGTGAGGAAACCTGCACGTCTATAGAAAAGGCGTGTGAAGTTCACTAACCCGCACTGGGCCAGCGTGGTGGACTATGGCCCAAATCTCCCTCGTATTTAGGGGGAATGTGCCCTGTAGGTAAAAATGGCAATAGGCTGGCCCCCTATTACATTGGGACCAAAATACATCGGCGAAGTGTGGGCGCACTACAGTGTACCTCTGCCTACCCCTTCGGGGAATACAGGCGTGATGATGTATTCAAGCAATATAGAATGTTAGTTTATGACCTGTTATTAGGGTTACTAAAATTCATTTTAGCTTTTATGCTTTTTTTAGGTAAACTATATTGTCTAAAAGCATAAAAGTTATGTTATCCCACTGCTAGGCAAATGTCTCTCCTATTGTCCGCCACGCATCTCTATGTCTTGCCAGATCTGTCCATCCCTCCAGATAACGGTCCAGCTTTTATGCTATTATAGTTTTAGTTTGTCGTGTTGCTGTACAGTTTGTACTATGATACAATGGAAGGAATGAACGTTAGTGCATGGATAGATTTGTATTATCCAATGCATGTACTAGCGGAAGATCGGGGCAAAGGTACACTGGTTTCCACATTTCTACGTTAATATTAGATCCGTAATGTTAACGTTTCCTATTTTGTTGAGTGTATTTGTTCGAACGATTTCGGAATATTCTCGTATTTCGTATAGCATTTTAGACAGTGACATAATTTGAATAATATTGTCTAGACAAAAATAATAAATTAATTGTACATACATATTTTATGGTTATTAACTAATATTGTAAAACAAGATTGTGAATTCATTTGATAAAAGCGATAAGATTAAGGTAAAATTTAGTTTTGTTCGAAGTCGAGTCTGCTTCTTGCATGTTTCTTGGAATCTTTGTTTTATAAAGATAAAGAAAAGTGTCGAACATTTTTTGTTCCCTGGCGGTTTTTTAACAATAATACTAAAATAGTTTTTTTTATTTTCTTGTAAGTTATTGCTATAACACCTACCTATTTTTCGATTACATTTGAAAATAATATTCTTACTGCAACATTAGGAGAAATGAGTAGAGTTCTTTACAAATCATAATTTATAATATTCTCTGAATTTCTATAGAGGTCCACAAGGTCTAAGGTATCCTCCATAAATAACTCTTTGGATTTTTGCAAAATAGTTTCATTATTTTCTTTAACTTCGAAGATTAAGAATTAAATTGGATGTTCTGACCTTAATATACTGATATGAGTATCAAACTTTCTTGGATAGTCTTTCCTAGTAAGTTTCACTTCATTTTAAGGTCGCCAAAACGGTTTCACAGTATCTACCGACCTTAATAGTCGAGACCAAACGCTTAAAATGTTTTCAGACGCTCGAATTGCTCACAGTTACGGGTGGCATTACCGACACCAATCAATGCGTTTACCAACACAATAACTGATTTAAGTACTCACTCAACAAATATCTAAAGATAAATTGTCTGGAAAAATTCCGCAAGGGTGCATTGGGCTCTAATATCTGGGGCCGCCGATAAATCCTCTTTATAGACTGTTTTAGCACTTTATCTTGAATATGCCAGAGGCACTTGATAATGTAATACGGCATATGTCATGTCCTAACCGTTCGTAGATCCGCATCGCTCGTCGAATACGAATAATGTCGCAATGGGTTCCCCGGTCAAAGGGTTGCGGACTCCTGCACGCTGTGTCGCATTTATCACAAGGTTTAATCACACTGGTGCGCTTTCAATTTGTGTTGAACGCATGTGACGTGCGCTTTACTTCATACGTGTATAGATAACTAGTTAGGTTCCCTTAGACGTGTAGGTTTCCTTGCAAAGTTCTCCTTATTTATTTATTTTTGCACAATTATACTGAAGTAAAAAATGTACAAGGTAAGCTTAATGCATCAGGCATTTTCTACCAGCCAACCTTAGAGTGATGTAGAGAGAGAGCAAAAAATCAAACAAAGTGGGTGCAAGAAATAAAAAAAAGTCGCGAATGCAAACAGAGAAAAGGAGTCGAGAAAAAAGAATAGGAAAAATACTATGGTAAATACTTACATAAACAAACAAAATTATGATTAAAGCCTATAATACAGGGTGGCGCAATAGAACGTGCATATTGCATCATCTTTTTTCGCGGGGTAGAAAGTGCGCGGGCGGGGGGAGCCTGCATCGTTGGGTAGGCGGGCTCATGGAGTTTTAGTCACTATGAGTCACTTCGACGGGAAGCGTTGCGCATTTTGCGTGCGCGCATTTTACGAGAACTCTCGTTCATACATCGTTACTAGGCGTTTATATTGTTCTGAATATGGACTACGGCAAATTAGTGAAGCTCCGAGTGCTAATTTAATTAAAATATGGGTACAGCGTTTTGAAGAGACTGGTTCAACGTTTAAACCACAAGCAAAAGGTCGTCCAAGAACATCTAGGACCGACGACAATATTGAGAGAGTTATGCAGTCTGTACGAGGAGATCCACAAATGTCTACTCGCAAGAGATCGTCTATCTTACACTTATCGCGACGAAGTTTGCAACGAATTTTAAACTTGGATCTTAAACTTCAGTAAAAATAAACTTCAGTTATTTCTTAATAATACCTCAGTTTTATTTTAACTATACCTTTTGTATTTATTTTCTAATCAATATTTTAAATATGCACGTTCTATTGCGCCACCCTGTATTATAAAATTTTGTATACTTAAATACTATATAATTAATATAGATTAATTAAGTTCTCCTTCACCGTTTTAACAAGTGATCATTTCTGTTGTGTGTTCATAACCAGGGTTTTAACCTTTTTTGACCGCAAAGTATGCGTTTGAACACCAGGCTACCAAGCCATATGATTAATTAGCGCATGTATCAATATGCATATTAGTTAGGTGTATGGTTAAATCGCACCAGTGTGGTAACACCTAAAGATATGGTCGTAAATCTCAAACATTAGCAATGACAACAATACTCTATTCCAGAATGTGCGTATCGAGGGCCATTACTCTTCCCGGAGTTTCCTTTATATGTTTAGATGCCATAAAGATAGGTGGCAGCGCACCGACTGGTTATCTACTGTGATCGCTTGCCTACCTGTACCCAATCGAATTTAACGATATGGCTTTTTCTGGCTTGCACTGAGTTGAGAGGTTTATTTCTTTATTGTTGTTGATCATTCAATGTAGTTGATATATTACTAATCTGTACAAAAAAAAATTTAGAATCGTTTATTATATAATTAAAACTTAATAATAGTAATACTTAAAATTAATAGATATGCTGATTATGACATATTTTAGAAAAATAATTAAGACAATTCAGTAGATCTACCATGAGTTCCTTATGTGTTTTATTCTCGCTAACTACACTGAGTTAGTATATTCTTACAGTAGGTAGTCTTATCAGCTTACAGCAGGAACTAACAATTTACGTGGATGCAACACGAGAATCATATTATTATTATTAAAATCACGGTAGCGTCTCAGATCGCAAAGAATGCAAGGTTTGCGAGCAGTTAAACAAAAATCTTGTTTACAATCATTTAACAGTGTTTTTTAATTTTATAAAAAAGACAATGATAGGGTTGATTATTATGATGAAACTGAATGTAGCTGTAAACGCGATGATGGTGTAAGCCAGCGGATCGGTGGCCCAACCTCTGAAGGAGCCTTTCTCTAGGCCGTAGCAAAGGCAGATGGAGGCGGCTGCGAAGCCTACTGTGCCGAAGCAAATGTGGGTCAGCTTGGATAGGTTGGCTGGAATAAATCTTCGGATTTCATACGCCCATAGTGACGTTAAGCCGTTTACCAGGCTGACTGTTGTGAATACTAGCGCCACGAGTGCTGAAAAAGATAAAACAAGTTTTAATTTGACGTAACCGTTAATCGTTTATTTCCTTATGATTACTTTATTATCAGTAGGTACAAGATTTGAAATTTGAAGTGTATAAGATTAGATAAATATCCCAATACCAATGTAATTTGTGGGACAACTAGTAATGTGATAATTTTGCATTGCTAGTAAGATAAAAAAACGTTTATACGTTCTCTAGAAGCATGTAACTAAAACTGAAAAACGCTGTTATTCGTTGTAGATGACGACTACGATTAACGAATAGCGAGCGTAAAAAATTGAAACTCATAGTAGACAAGAACTTTTCATAATGTTGATGAAATATTTTGCGCAAAAGAAACGGCCCAAAAATCAAAGTAGTAATAAAACAATACTGCTAAAGAGGAGGTGGTAATGGGAGTGGAGTGTATAAGCAGCTTACCAAATTTTCCATGCAACGTGTTCCAATGTACGCTTTTATCTAAGATCTTGATGAAGCTTCCAGTGATGGCTAGGATAGAACCGGCGAGTTGCAGGATCCAATGCGCTCGTCTCTTGTCCACTAATTTGAGGTGTAACGACCAGCCACTGGTTGGCGACAGGCTGAGAATAGCTTGAGCCATTAGTAATTGATACTGAAATGAAGATAGCAATTGGCATGAGTCAATGAAGCAATCTATAAGGAAAACGCAAAAATAAATGCTTCGTATATGACTAGATAAACACATGATTATAGATATTGAGTTCAAATTAATTAATGTTTTTTTTATATTAATAAAAAAGGTGGGTAACACACATTGATAATAGTATCAGTGGTAGCCGGGTGGTCGAACGCACGCCTTGCAAACAAAGTGTGCAGGTTTAAAACCCCGGCTCGCACCTCTAAGATTTATGTGCGAATCTCATTTTCATCCGAGACTATCACTTGCAATGAAACGGTGAAGGAAACATCGTGAGGAAACCTGCACGTCTGAGGGAACTTGTCTAGTTCTCGATAGATGTGTGAAGTCTGCCAACCCGCACTGGACAAGCGTGGTGGACTATGGCTTGAATCCCCTTCGCATTGAGGGGAGGCCCGTGCCCAGCAGTGGGACGTTAAAAGGGCTGTAGTGGTAGTAGTAGATATGAATAAACTATGCTAGAGCAAATCACAATAGCGCATATATTCGATGACGGTTTGATCCAGTAGTTTAAGCGTAAGCCGTTTGACTCGCTGAACCGAGTGGTTGCGGCTTCGATTCCCGCCAGCGTCAAACTTCGGAAATGGCCTTTTCGAAATTTGCCCTGGTCTGGGTGTAACTGGGATTGTCCCCAGTCCATTGTATGGTACTCATAGTACAAGCTATGCTTAGTTTGGGATCATACGATGAATAAGTGTTGTCTAAAAAAAAAATATGAGTGTCATTTATAGGATTCAAAGTTCGAATACTTGGCAATGTTAGAGGGAATGTTAGAGGACCATTGTTATCACATGTAAACTAGATAGTGTGAATTCAAGTTCAGTGTCACAGATAAGGTAGAAACAACAAGAGTACTCGGCGCCCACGGTTCGTTAAAACGCGCGAGACCAATTTTTAGCGAATACCAAAATGAACTGTATTCAGTTACAGAAGAAGCACATTTTCCAATCAAATGTCAATGACGAAACGAGTTAATTTTTATTCGTGGTCGTCTGATTTTTGCCACAGAAATTCAATCATTACATTATGTTGTTACAGAGTACATTTTCTAAAAAGGCAAGTCAAGTCAATTCGCTCGTCCTTGTTTCTCCACGAAGACTAAATGGTTAAAAAAAAAACTTACCCCTAGAACACATAACACAATATGTAAAGGCGTCGGACCCAATGGCAATCCTCCACTGAACGAAAACATAAGGGCGGCTCCAACAGTCGCTCCTATCAATATATTTGCTAGCAAAACCAACGAAGATTGGAACGTCTTAAGCGTGTAATTATCTTCACGGGGAACACCATTAGAAGTCAAGGGTTGAACGGACTCCTTACTCGAAGATACCCCATTTTCCTCTACAGAGCCCACTGACATGTCCACTATATTAGGAGTCATTATAACAAAAAAAATAACACTGTCTTCCGACTCCGGATTCAGAATGATGTTAGGAAATGTGTATAGTCATATAAGTATAGATAATTTTATCGTGAACTAGCAATGTCCTTTGTCTTTGTTAGTATTTATTAAACATAATGCAATTTAAGTTTAATGTAATTATTTGATAGGTAGTATATGTCAATTTTGTTGTACGCAAACTATAACTGAAGTATATTCGACAGCATAAAAATATTGTCCTTCTTCTCATAAAATATGGCCGTAAAGAAGACAATGTTAGTTTAGTTAAGTTTAGTTTGGTGCCAACAGAATAGACGCTAGTCATAGTAAAGACAAAATCTTGCGTAAATTTTGGTAATTAACGATTACTGACGTGATTTGCACAAACAAATCGACAGATACACATTATTTTGTTGTACCGACGCTATGATTGATGCATAGATAGCATTATCAATTTGTGTTACCCAAAATTGTTTTTGCGTAGTGTGATAAGGTGTAGAAGAGGTGATAACATTCGATACGAATGATGAAAACTATTCGAGTTAAGCGTAAAGGGATCAAATTCAATGTCGAATGAATCGAGAATTTTGTATAAGGTTCTCGGCGCTATATCTGTTTTCTGTTAGCAATAAGAAGCAGGAAGTTGTATATCGACGTTTGAAAAGCAATCCTTACTAAGCGATACAAAATCATCAGTGATATTATATACGAGACGACGCGGAAAAAATTGGCCCTTCGAATTTTATATATAGCTCATTTTACGATTTTTGTCGCTTAATAAGGATTGCCTTTCAAGCGTCGATATAAATCAATAATGTAATGTTATTCTAGGTACAAAGGGACGTCTTATATCACTATGTCTTCGTTCTCACAGGATTAGATAAACTCTATCCGGCGCTATAAATCAAATGAGAGTTTATTAGAGCAGTTTACCCGTTACCGGTCGACGTCGGTACAGAACAAATTGCAACGTGCTATGCGCTCGCGCACGCCACACAATTATCAATTAAGCTGTCGATATCGTGATGTACGCATTAGTATAACCCGCACTTATTCATTTTGATACTTAGAGTGTAGGATAAGTCTTAGAACACGCTTTCAACCAAGATCAAGATTACTTGGGCGAGCTTTAATAGAAACAATGGTGTACAATGCCAATAATCCCTTTCTTAATGAAGTGAAAGGGCGTTTATGTATGCGTGTTATTTATATATCTATGGTGGATTGGTTTAAATATGATTCCGACAGACAAATTTTAGTTTTTTTGTATATAAGTGATAATTTTCCTACAATTAGCTTATCTTACTTCATATATGTTTATGTACATCAGTGTAAATATATATCTAATTATGACTATACGTATAAATGCAATAGAATATCGTTGCAGGGTATTACATGTATAATATATAGAACATAAAGTGCAAAGATAAGACTGGCACGTGGAGGAAAATGTGTTTACTTCCTACCAATAAGATACCTATATATTATGTATTTAATACACGTACATAAATAGAGCTATTTAGCTATTTTATACTAACATTAGAATTTATAAATGTGATAATAAATAGTATAAGGCCATAAATATTTGATGACGACAATTATTATCACATTAAATAAATTGAATGCCTTATCAAACTATAAGAATTGATTGATAAAAAATGTTTATGTAACAGGTAATGCCGTTATATACCTTCCTATTATGTACAGATTGCTCAGATAAGATATGAACTGAATGTGTTCCATACTTCGCAAAATAATTTGAAAAAACAACCGGCTAAGTGCGAGTCGGACTCGCGCACAAAGGGTTCCGTACCATTATCTATAAAAAAGGCAAAAAAATCACGTTTGTTGTATGAGAGCCCCCTTAAATATTTATTTTATTATGTATTTTAGTATTTGTTGTTATAGCGGTAACAGGAATAAATCATCTGTGAAAATTTCAACACTCTAGCTATCACGGTTCATGAGATACAGCCTGGTGACAGACGGACGGACGGACGGACAGCGAAGTCTCAGTAATAGGGTTCCCGTTTTACCCTTTGGGTACGGAACCCTAAAAAACAAATTTAGATAAGTTAATAAAACACATAAATAGGTAAAGATATATATGTATTAGTTTGTATAAGTATGGTCCTTAATAAAAGAGATAATAGAAATCTGCTCATATTTAAAGTGGGTCCGATAAATTCAAGTTGATATGTTAACAAATAAACTGTTATACGATCATAGAATATAATGGTACGGGACACCGTATAACGTATAACGGGACACCAATCAAGTTTAGAGGCACCATAGATCCTCCATGTCGTCTGTTCTCACTTCATTCACACAGGTCATCACACCTAAGTGATATAAATCTAAGCTATTTTGTCCATATTAATAATATAATAATAATAATACATCATTTGTCCATATTGTTTTCTTATATTTACGCGAATACTATACATTGAAATAAAACTATTTTACGGATTTTATCGCGTTTATTTACTATACCGACCGACCGCAAACAACAACTAAATATGAGGGTACCCAGTTATTAACTATGACATCAGGACGTCTAACACCTCAGTCCCCCCGTGACCATGGTTGCTGTAAAGCAGCCGAAACGCCGGGAAAATAAAATACTAAATAAACGCGATAAAATCCATAAAATAGTTTTATTTCAATCTATTTTGTCCACTTTGTTTACCTAGGTGCTCAAAGTAAAACAACCCCACGCGAGCCAAACTCTAAGCTTAAATTTTACTGTCAAAGTTTGCTGTATATCTCGCTACTCCTATTACCTATAGAATGTTCATACATCCATCACATTATTTCACTAAATATAGCATATTACTTACTTCCTAAAATTATTAACAAGTTTATCTGAAAACGCAATAAGTGGGCTGATGATAATGATGACATTGAAGACGCCCGTGATTCCGATCATGGTCTGGGACAATTCAATTGAGGTCCAATTCCTGAAAGAGTTCTTATCGTAACCATAGCACAGTGCAACGCAGGCAGCCGTGAAGGCGACGGTGCCGAAGCAGATGTGAGTGAGTTTCGACAGAATTCCAGGTAAGACCTTGCGCAGTTCGTAGGCGTAGAGTGATGCAAGCCCGTTCACAAGACTCACGGTTGTGAATACCATTGCCACCAACGCTGTAACAAGAAGTAATTATTGAACTCCCATAAAATTACAAGTGCAGTTTAAGGAGTGACATCGACTGTTCTTTGTTCAAAAGTTGAACTATATTGAGGGTATCGGATATATTGCATCATTTTATTAGCCAAATTTCGTGAGTGATTTCATTATTTGAGCCCAGATATTCTGATAAGCAGGTGTTCACAGTGCATTAATAAGATAACACAGTCAATAACCCTAACTTTGTTGTACATAAAATATTTCTACTGTACGTGTGTATGTCACTGAACTCCTCCTAAACGGCTGGACCGACATGAATTATTTTTTTGTATGCGTTTGGGTGGCGCCCTGGATGGTTTAGATTCACAATTGGACCCAGTAGGTGGCGCTGCTTTTGTATGTGGCGGTACGAAGTTCGCCGGGACAGCTAGTATTTGATATAACTAAAAATATTGTTGTCTTGCTCATACATTGCAACTACGAAAAGGATGGCAATACACTTAGTTTAGTGGTAACAAAATAAGTTCCAGAGTGGAGTTTCAAACTCACCAAATTTTCCGTGTAATGTGTTCCAGTTGACATTTTTATTTAAACTTAAGATGAGGGAGCCAGCAATAGCCAGCACTGATCCCATGATCTGTAGCACCCAGTGCACGCGTCTCTTATTCACCAAGCTCAGCCTCGCAGACCAGCCGTTTTGTGGGCAAAGAGAAAGGATGGACTCTGCCATTAGTAGTTGGTACTAAAAATTAAGGTTTTCATTAGATCGTCTTATAAAGCTACTAAAAAAATTTAAAAAAAAAACAAAATCCCACTTCAAAAACCTAGGTGCACTAAAAAGCTACAAATAACCTTACAATTCATTATTTGGAGTCGGTGCCAATTCATTTGTGTATTTGCCTAGTCTGACGTAGATTGGCACCTACTCTAAATATAATGAATTGTAAGGTTATTTGTAGCTTTTTATTGCACCTAGGTTTTTGAAGTCGGTTTTTGTTTTTTTACAGCAACTCTCAAAAAACTAAGTCATATTAAAAAAAAACCAGCCTAGTGCGAGCTGGACTCGCGCACTGAGGCTTCCGTACCTAAACTGTGAAAGCATCGAGCATTACTCTAACAAAAAGATAAACTGGATAGAGAGACAAACTTAACTTTGCAGTTGGTGTTCTGGTGTCCCCATATAAACTAAATACAAAATAAGTTTGTAATCACAAAAAAAAAATCTTACAATAAATTTACAGATTTCGGTTTTTTGCCTTTACTTGTGCTATAAGACCTTGCTTCTTGCCAAATTTCATGATTCTAAGTCAACGGGAAGTTCCCTATAGGTTTTTGATTCCCATGCAAATGTACTAAAAATGCAACATACACCGCCATATCTTTTGATTGTGTTAACCTAGAAGTTTGATTTTTTTAGGGCACCAAGGGACCGCAGATATAAATCTCTGTTATAAATTTCAACTTGATAACTTCACGGGTTTCTTAGAAATAGGGTCCAGACAGACAGACAGAGAGACGGACAACAAAGTGATCCTATAAGGGTTCCGTTTTTAGGGTTCCATACCCAAAGGGTAATCGTCCGTCCGTCTGTCACCAGGCTGTATCTCATGAACCGTGATAGTTAGAGAGTTGAAATTTTCACAGATGATGTATTTCTGTTGCCGGTATAACAACAAATACTAAAAAACAGAATAAAGTAAATATTTCAGGGGGCTCCCATACAACAAACGTGATTTTTTTGCCGTTTTTCTAGATAATGGTACGGAACCCTTCGTGCGCGAGTCCGACTCGCACTTGGCCGATTTTTTTCCTTTTTAGGTACGGAACCCTAGTAATAATCGGTCAAGCCGTTTTCAAGTTACAGCGAAACTAACTAAAAGCAATCTATTTTTTATTTAAGAAGATGTCTATTTATTAAATTTGCTTAGGTATGCTATTAACTACTTGAGATAAGCAAAATATTCGCTGATTGCACGTGAAGCAATTTCTCATCTTATTCCATTAAGTTTAATGATTTCGAAAAGAAAGAAGAAGAGATGAAAATTGCAAGCTTACCCCTATCGTACACAAAATAATGTGAGTGCGGGTAGGTCCAGGGTTCATTGTTAAGGAAAATATCAGGGTGACCCCCACAATAACTCCCGTTAAAATATGAACAATCATATTTAACGTGGACAGGAATACTCCAACTTTTGAACTGGTTGACGATTCGGGTACATCGGGCTTTGGCGACATCTTTTGATTTGAGACACCTTCTACGTCTCCAGAGATGTCCATTGCGTTCGGCGCCATTAAATGTCACAATTAATTCCTATCACCTTTAAATATGAATATTAGAATATAATTGTCACTCACTCACTACCACTGAACAAGTGAGTCGTTAGTACCGATCGTAAAATTTATAATGCATGCAAGAAGCATAAAAATTATCAATTACAGGATTATTAATGACTAGTTTCTACCCGCGACTTCGTCCGCGTAGACTTCCATTATTCGATATCGTTATAAATCATAGCTTTTAAGTTATTCTGATGTATAAACAATAATAATACAATAATAATAGTTTATTTCAGTTATTTCCATAGCGTTATGTCTTATGGCATATTGCTCTGGGGATGCTCTGTCGACCTTAATTCTATTTTCATACTCCAGAAGAGGGCTATACGAGCCATTTACAACTTGCCTCCGAGAGATTCCCTTAGAGAAAAGTTTAAGGAGATAAATATTCTAACTGTCATATCCCAATTCATATTTGAAAATTTAATGTACGTTAAGAAAAATATAAGCAATTTTGAAAAAAGAAGTGTTTTCACTCGTTAAATACACGGAATAAGCATATGCTATCCGTACACGTCTCCACAGAATAAATAACTCTTTCATGGGGCAAAGTATACGCTTTTTCAATAAACTTCCAAAAGAAATCAGAGATTTGGCCATTAATACATTTAAAATTGATACAATCAAATCCAAATTGTATCAAAAGGGCTATTACAAAATCTCGGATTATTTAGATGATAAATCAGCTTGGGATTGTACAGCTCAGGTTCAAAACAAAAATCTAAATATTGCTCGTCATGTCAAAGTGTAGCGTGTGTTGCCTAACTAACGTATTATTATTCTATCTTACTATTAAACGCAGCTCTAAAGGCAACACACTGGAGCTATATGTACCTGTGTATTTGTAATAAGTTTTGGCGATTTAAAAAAAATATCAGCCCACTGAGTTTCTTGCCGGATCTTCTCAGTTGAGGTCGCGTTTCGATCCGGTGGTAGTATAGTAGTATATAAGAAAAAAATGTAAACTTGACAATTTGTAAGTGCCCCCATAGGCCTATAGAAAATAAATGATTTGACTTTGACTTTGAATACTGTAAAGTTTCATCAAAATCCGTTCTGTAGTTTTTGCGTGAAAGAGTAACAAATATCCATCCGTCCTTACAAACTTTCACATTTATAATATTAGTAGGACTATTGAAGATTGCGTAGATATAAACATTGACTGTTAATAAATATTGCTAGGTTGCGACATTCCGACTTGCAATGTCATCTAGCCAACATGATTGTAAAAAAAAAGTTAGTCAAAATTACGATGATTTACTAAGTTCCATATGCCAATAGGCTCGCCCCTTATTACATAACGACCAATATATGGAGTATATGGATACACTTCGGTGCACTTTTGCCTATCCCTACGGGGAATCAAAGCGTGATGTTGTACTAACTATAATATTCCATTACCTCTTTCGGAAAAGGCCAAGAAGATTGAATATAATAATACACACAACACATATAATATATATAATAGTGTTATAGGCACTTATTCGACCTATTCAAGTTTGGATACACTATGTAGTACAGGCGAAGAAGAAATTGTTTTTAAAAATTTCTGTTTACTTAAGGGGGTGATCCATTTGCGAGTAAAACCGTCGGCTCGCCAACGAACTCACGAGCCAACTCACGAGCCAAAGGTCTAATCCGCCAATGGAGCACTTAAAAGTCTGCGGACTTAAATTTTTTTAACTCTTTTAAATTTGAACAATCTTTTTTTTTATAATACTGAATGATAGTAGCGAAACAAACTTACATTCCATCTATAATTTTTATTTTAGTTTTTTTTATCTTTCAATTATTAGTAGGCATAGCTACAATTTATCAATTGTCAACCGATATCACATCAGATTATGCGGTTTGCAAACATCTATATTAATTGGTAGGTGCAGTATATTAAATTCCTTAAATTTACCAACATTTGAGTGTTTCGACTAGACTGACGAAAGAAATATACCAGGCGAACGTGAGTGGAAATGTCGGAAGAGGGCGCCCGAGGAGGACTTTTCACGACCAGATTAACGGTCTCTTCCAGAAAGGTCATGCCCGTAGCACCCTCAACTGACGGAAGTGCATGAAAAGATGTTTGACTGTAGATGAAGCGAAAGAGGTATCAGGATCGTAGCATGTGGCAAACGGTATTCTCTGCCTATCCCAATGGGATACACTTTTAGCTACATTCTGGTGTTGGAACAATTTTCTAGTATTGTGAACTTAATGCCCACAATATACTAACCCTAGTACTCAATCCAAATAGGTACCCATTTTATAGAAATTTCTACAAATGTTCAAACAATCTTCGGTGGCATTTTTCAGTACTCGGTGCCATTGTAAATTACTACTACTACAGCGCTTTTAACGTCCCACCACTGGGCACGGGCCTCCCCTGAATGCGTGGGGGATTCGGGCCATTGTCCACCACGCTGGCCTAGTGCGGGTTGGCAGACTTCACACATCTATCGAGAATTAATCAAATTCCCTCGGACGCGCAGGTTTCCTCACGATGTTTTTCCTTCACCGTTTCTTAGCAAGTGATAATCTCGGATGAAAATGAAACTCAGAGGTGCGACCCGGGGTTTGAACCTGCACACTTTGATTGTAAAGCGTGCGTTCGACCACTCCGCTACCACTGCTTTGTAAATATTACCTGAACCTTGAACCCCCGAGTAAAGACGGCCCTGGAGCCCCTGTACCGGACGAAGCCGCGGACAAAACTAAAGGTCACAGCACACTTATCAACTTGGAAAGAGATCGTCACCGTATCGCCTTTCGCCTCGCCGTCAACCAGGCGTCAACCTAACGTAACCAAAGCGTATCAGCAGCTCCTGTACGTCAACTCGGCTACGGCTAGGCGACACCGCGCTTACGGCTCGCCGACCGCTGTTTCGCTGAAGTCGCGGGAGGGGACAGGGGCAAGGTTGGACGAAGAGACGTGAGCTCGGATACGGAGAGACGTAAGCGCGGGGACGACGAACGTAAGCGCGAGAACTGCGAGTTGACTACGCACCCCATCGCGGTTCGGAGCCTGTTCCAAGGCGAGGCGATTACGTTACGATTCCGATTAGTGTGCGTTGCAGTATGGAGTTTCATACAAACAATACTGAACGGCTCGAGGCGAAACGGTGACGATACCTTTCCGAGTTGATAAGTGTGCTGTGACCTTAACTAGTTGAATTAATTAAGATTGATAAATACTAGTACATAATTCAGAATTACCACTATTCGTATTGCGTAGGGTTTGAAGGGCTCATTGAAATGTAGGCCAAGTGTAGTTTGCATATTTAACGCTTACCGTTTTGGTCCTAACTAATGGAGTTAAACCTCTTAGAATATGGGAATGGTTTAAGAGACAAAATGATGCGATAACTATACATGAGTTTACTTAAACTTTAATTTAATAACACCTTTATGTAGGTAAAAGGAGTTAGTAATATAGTAACAACCTATTATGGAGGTATTTATATATTTCGTGAATACCTAACACTTTTACGTCTATGTTATTTAAGAAATCTATGACTAGTTCCTATAACTTCAGATTATATGTCTTTCAGAAAAGGAACATAAGCACTACTACGAGTTTTAGCGTGTTTACGCTCGCCTGGCGATACCGTATACGGAAACTACTTGCTCGCTCGCTTCAAAATATAATATTATTATATGTATTTAAATATTTTACATAAGACGCCAGTTTACAGACTTAAAATGCTACTGCCTACCAAATTTAACCAAAGAGGTATTTTGAAATAAAACTATTTTACGAATTCTATCGCGTTTATTTACTTTTTTATTTTCCCGACGTTTCCGTAAAATAGTTTTATTTCAATGTATAGTATTCGCGTAAATATAAGAAAACTACAAAGAGTTATTTACAAATAAGGTAGAAACAAATGGTAATAATTTTCAGAATGTAAAATTTAATGATTATGTATTATTTTTCATAGATAACCTAACCTCGATAAAACTTATATAATAAAGAGCTAAAGTTGTAATTAAGTTTGTATATTAGTTAGCAGTGGGTTTTCTTTTAATCTACAGATACGAATCTAAAATATCTTTCACTATTCTATGAATTTTAAGCAGGTGAAACCGCGCTGTACAGCTACCGATGTAGGTAAGGTAGGAATAACGTAATACCAGCCAATATAGGTCGGTGTTTGCAAATGTTTTCCATAATGAAATGACGCACGTACGGACAACGAGCGCTTTCCAAGGCTCACATAATAAACCGGCATCGGTCAGCACAATTAAGGGGTCCCATTCGGACCTTTGCTAATGGAATTAAATCCAATTAGATTTTAGGGTTACGAGGTGAAGTTTGCCGACGGTAAACAAATGGTTTTCTATTACGGTCTACACCTGCTGTTTAGACTATTTGTCCAGAGATAAATTTTGTATCCACTCCCTTTTACGCCCTGCAAACACGGGGATGAGCGAATTCTGTAGACATTTTTTGAAAATGTACTGTAAACATATACCTACCTAAAGATTTATTTCTGTGGCAAAAAATACGCGACCACGCGAATTAATTAACTAGTTTCGACATTTTGTTTTCTTATATTTACGCGAATACTATACATTGAAATAAAACTATTTTACGGATTCTATCGCGTTTTACTTTTTTATTTTACCGACGTTTTGGCTGCTTTACAGCAACCATGGTCACGGGGGGACTGAGGTGTTAGACGTCCTGATGGGATAGTTAATAACTGGGTACCCTCATATTTAGTAGTAAAATGAAAAAGTAAAACGAGATAGAATCCGTAAAATAGTTTTATTTCAATAGTTTCGACATCAGTTTTGGTGTTGACAAAATTTAGATCGCGCGCGGTTTGACGCCCCTATTAACGCAGGACTTTAATGGTTCGACGTTTTTGGTATTTAATCAGTTTTATCTTAATTGTTGCTTGTTCTGTAACATTTGTTACGGTCTAATTAGGGCGATTCATTTTGATTTATTCTATTTACGTTTGGATTTTCATAATTGATTCGAAACATTTATTCTACTTGGATTAAAATTTTCAACAATTGGAGGCATTAGTATTAATTAAATTCTGTAAGTTACTGAAACATTTTTAAATGGGGTAGGTAAAAGTTTTTGTCGAAACAAGTGCTTCAACGCTCAAACCCGAAGAAATGCCATTACGTAAAATTCACGAATAATCTCGCAACGACGTCCTCAATTTCTACTTAACACAAACACGACTAGTTAAAATCAATCGGAATCCATCTCACGAGTATCTTAGATCAAACACGGGAAGTGTTCCGAACTTGTTTGGCTTACAGCGTGCTGGTAACAGCACATTTGATAAAATTCACGAAAGTTTCATCGAAGACGGGAGCATTTTCTATATCCCTACCATGAGTTTTTCGTGTGTTTTACACTCGTTAGTCGATAACGTTAATGTAAAATATTATTCCAAGTTGTATGGGGCTCCTGTCAGTTACTAGAGAACTAACAGTTGGTCATGAAACTCATAGTAGAGCGTAAGTATTCACGTCTGCGTAGTAACTTTATATTGTAAGTACATTCAATTTGTATCAGTTTGCCAAACAAATATGTTACGTAGACGCCAACGTGTAACTCATGGTATAACTACCTGGTGCTGCGTTTCTGAATACGTGTGTTTTTCGATCAAAGTTTTTCGTTTCACCGTCTGCAAACAAACGCTGGAAGTTTACGTTTTTAGCCTTCTCCGGGAAAATACCGTGTTCGGAAATGCCACAAACTGTGATCTACAACCATTTTTATGCATTTTTCTCATTTGTCTGTTGGATAATACATTTGAAATGTGCCAGGTAGGGTTTGAATATTTGAAATTAAGATTTTAAGGGCTAACTTATATACTCAATTTATTCCGCTAATTTGTATGGGAGTTGTGGTTCATAATATCGTAAAAAAAAGTTTTTATGCACGCATTTAGATAATTGTTACGTTTACGATCAAAATATTGGCAGAGGGATATGTCTGTTAGAGCCAAGTTTTTGCCAAATTGTCTGAACAGCTAGGTAATATTATATATTATCGATTTACCTAATGCAGTATTTCTCCGTTAGCTTTGTGACTGCCATCCATAAATAAAATAAAGTTCAACAGTGTACTCTAGCTCCCTTGTTATAGAAGTTACAATCACTTGACAGCGGCATAACAATTTTAAAGTTGGATAGAAAATTCTGTAATTTGGAGTAATTTTTTACAAGCTTTATATTAACTTGCAAGTTATGTATGTCTGGGTGTAATCTTGCAACTGAATCTTATATCAGTTATCTTTATCCGATTGAGCTGACATGGTGTACACGCTTATTTTGGATGAAAATGCATGTTTAGCTATGTGAGGTCATTCTAATTCCAATATGGCGGATCATCCAAGATAGCGGAATACTTTTTTTTTCTGCACTACCGCCACAGTATGGGTATCAAATGAAAGGGCTTGCTGAGGAGAACACGAAAACTAAGGGCAATTAAATAAAAGCTTGTTTTTAAACAGTTTTTTTTACCATTCATTTATTACGTTACCAATTGCTTTTTTTGGTGTTTGTTGCTTATGTCTTAGCAATACTTGTCTTACCAATACTAACTATATTTTGAGGTTACATTATGTATAAATACAAGTATCTCTCTATCCAAATTCCGTCGATCTAACGCAAAAAATTCAATAACATAGAGACATTTGTTAAGGCAACGCGGCTGGCTTTCATTTGGTGATACTCCCCTAGGCACTTAAGTTTACATTAAACTTGTCCAAGCGCGAAATTGATCTTTTAGTGGGGGATCTCTCGGCGAAAATATAAATTGCCACGCGACGCCATTGATATTGTGTGCCGATGTACAAATTTGGCGGTGACGCTTTGTATCTAGTTAATGATCCTGTGAAGAACAAAGGAATTCGTTAAAGCTTATCATTGAATAGACAAGTATTTTTGTTTCACAAATCGTTGCTTATACAGAGTGGCTCAGAAAACCGAAATAATACACATAATACGTTTGCATTACTATCGGATAATTGAATCATATAAAAATTTCATCTAAATTCCAGATGTTTTTTCAACATTATTTTCGTCACAATTTGTTTAGTGTTCTTATGTCCGTTTCTACTACCACTGGGAGCCACCTTAATATTGATATTACTGCAACTACTTTATATTTAGCCATCACGTTAAGGCGTCACAAAGTGTTCATGAAACCAGGCATTAGGCTTATATCTATATAACAATTGAATCAATACAGTTACCAACCATTTGAGATGGTCTAGTGGTCTAAGCGAAATCCCCTTGGTTCGCTGCACCGGGTATTTGCAGGTTAGATTCCCGCCAGCAGCAAATTTTGGAAATGGCCTTTTATAAATTTGCCCTGGTAAAATGAGTTTTTTATTCAGCTACGAATTTATTTTTATGTTGGTGTCTTAGTACCAAACCTCCAGATGATCATTGAAACACATCTATATTCAACTAACATCTTTGAGCTTTCAAAGGTTATCCCCTCGAATTCTGTGCGCGGGGGAAGCAATCAAGGATTAATTTTCTACTCGGATTGTTTTCAATCCACCTGCGTGTGAGAGATTTAGATACGTATTTAAATCAAAGGGTGGTTCCTCTTACTTAATGATTTTGAGAATTATGAAATTAGGTTATGTTTAATTTCGGTAGCGCCGCAAATACTAATTATTCCACGAATGTATATTATTAATAGTGGGTACCAACGGCAACGTACATTATTGACACAAAACCAAGTTTTAAAGTATGATTATATGTACTAAGTTAGGACAGAGAAACAACCGCTGTTTAATTTATAATTTTTGAAGTCATGTTTTATTGAAAGTGCCCTCTTTGTGAAAATTTTGCTTAAGCTCTGTGTACAATAGCGTATTTTGATGAGTGCTCAGTTGAACTTCTTTAAGGTACGGTCAGACTGGCTTCCTGAAATGTATAATTTGAGTAATGTTTAGTTTCAATAAAATCTTGGCACTATAGCATAACGGTATCTAAATACAGTTTGAAATGGTGCATAATGTGAAATACTTCGCGTTCGTAATAATGACCTACGTCTGAATACACCCCTATCACAAAAATAGGCGTATTTCAGAAATTATTTCATAATAATACGTGTACGGTTGAAATGTTGGATTTATGTTCGCTCTCTACACCTAAATGAAGGTTCTCACATTTTATAGCATGCGAAGATTTATGACGGCGTTAAAATAAAATACAATTTCATCCCCTTTCGGGCGCGCAAGAAGGCGAATTAGAAAAATCTACATGTAGTACCAGTTCTCATATTCAATGGGCATACATTACCGTCGCGATGACACTTATTACGTTTGTTAAGAGATCTAAATCGCGTGGCGTGCGTTATGACTTTTTTTTTATGAAACGCTTCTCCTAACGCAATAAGCTACACACACATCATACTCGTAGATCATGTTTCTTTGCGCATGTGATTTATATAAATTATGTTCTTATAAAATAATATCTTTGAACATCGGTTCAAAAAGTTGTATCTCATTACTACCTCATCATTTGCCTTACCTTGTCCCATTATTTGGGGTCAGCGCAGTATGTCTTTTTCTTCCATTCATCTCGCTTTTCCGTCATACTGACATCCACTCCGTCTCATTCATATCGCCCTTTATACAGTCCATCCATCTTTTCTAGGGTCTTCCTCTCGCTCTATATCCGTCCACATTTATACTCATCACTCTTTTAGTCACATGATTCTCATCTCTTCTCATCACATGTCCAAACCATTCTAATCTATTTTATTACTACCTATAGGTATGTAAATATACCTATGCCATATTCTTGATAGGGTTTCCTTTAATTTACTTATATAAAGATATGTAAATCTTCTCCAAGCAAAGATTTTCTGGAAGAACATTAAGTACAAATACGTTCGCACGAGCTGGGTTTACGAGAGTTCTCTAATCCATGCACCCGAATTTGCCGTGCGTTTATAGGCTACATTTTTGAAAGCATTCTATTTCAGCGTATGATAATTACCCACCGGACTATTGCCTTCTGTGATAGAAGGTATGGATTTAACGACGTTTGGTTTCTATAGCAAAATGAAAGTAGTACGTGTAGGTATTACTTTTCAAAAACCGAATCAGCATAATCATTTCCGGCCATGCCAATTATGTAACATGTAATTCCGGAAGTGATTTGATACCAGAATAACTTCTAACAAAAGAATGAGTTATGCTCCTGAATTATATAACCAGCCAATTACACCCGTCGAAGAAATTAATGGCAATTGCTCACACTAAATTAAATTGACGATGGGAAATCGTTAGAACGAGATAAAATCCCGTTTATTTTGCAGCGGCAATAAATTTCATAATATCCGCTCCTGACTAGAGGAGTCCTTCGGGCTTCAGCGCTGTTACAACTTTCAGTTTATAAATTAAAAGCTATTAAAGCGAGAGTTCAAAGCCGATAAGTACACTGTTGAAAAATGTTTTAATCTATATCTTTTAACGGACGGTTGGCAGATGGTGTATCAGAACTCCGAAATAATACTTTTGGTAGGTACATATACGATAGCTCATATGCTTAGTGCTTAGGATGCTTAGTGAACACAGATTATACCAAACTATCATAGTTTCTGAGTTATACCTAGACCTTTGAATATTTGTCACAGGTATCGTGTTCTGGCCTTTGGGTACATTCATATTATTATTTATTATAGTATTATTTCGGACTTCTGTAACACGCTGTATATTGCATATTGAAAGTGATGAGTAGGTATTTGTTACTTAAATATGCAGCTTAAAAGACAGCTTTGCCTAAGCAATATAATACAGAATACAGATATATACAAGAATGTACCTATTACCCATGTATCTATACATAACAAATAAGAGATATTCCAGTAGGGAAGGAAGTTTTTTTTAAACGCAAACTTTGACTAACTCAAGCTTGGTTTTTATTTTATATAAACGAATAGTCATATCAATATTACGTTAGGTATGCGAAACGAGGCGTGGCAGAAACAAAATATTCGTTTGTCACAAAACCTGCAATTACCGTGAAAAACCTATTAATAACAATCGTATCGTTAGCTGTGATCTTCATGCCCCGCTCAAAGGTATCCCATAACTAATGCAAAGCTTATCAAAACGGCAATGTATAATGTCCCTATCTTCATAATACGATCTATCAGTAGAAAAGCGAGATGCATATTGCCGGCGGACATCCGAAAAGTATTTCCGGGCCGTCTGTTGCACGACCGAGACCAACATGAAGCTATGAATTCTAATGAAGGGTACATATTGCTTGGAAATAATAATAAAGTTTGTGTTTGAAAAGGTGTCAGACAATCGCGGCATCTTTTTAGTGTAATTAAAATTATTTACAAGTTAAAAGAGGAAATAAAATAATTTAAAAGACAAATGACGTAGGTAGGTAAAAATGAGTATAAGATAGGATATTAGCAGTAGGTAGAAATTATTGATTCATATAAGAAATAGAAATTATAAAATTATCAAGCAGGAGAAAGGGTCGATGAAGCTGATCTTTTGGCACACCCAGATCGCCGCATAAAACGTGGAAGTAACTATCTTAGTACCGCTTTCTCAGGTACATATAGTAGCCTATATCAGTGGCAATATCACTACGGTTTTTTATAGACTGCTCGGCGAAATAGGAATAAATAGTATTATATTAGATAAAATAACTTATTTATCTACTTTCATTTTCATTTATAATTATTAAAAGAAGGAGGAGTTTATTATCTAACAAACTGTCTGTTAATGGAGTTTACTTTTACTTTTTCCTTCTACATAATCAGTAAATTGAATAATGAACACCATCCATCATGCTCTATCGTTTAAACGACTTAAATTAAAAGAAGAAAAACGGTCAGCTCTAAATGTCGCTCCGTTATAAAGGTTAATATATTTTTATATTCATTCAAATCATTCATAAACTAGTCAATGATAAGATTCTTATCTACCAAGATTTATGCTTGGAGCTTTGAGTAATTGCTTTTAGAGTGGCCGACGATCTTTATATTTTTTGCAAATCGTTTTATAACTTACATCATCATCACGCCTGTATTCCCCGAAGGGGTAGGCAGAGGTGCACTGCAGTGCGCCCACACTTCGCCGATGTATTTTGGTCCCAATGTAATAGGGGGCGAGCCTATTGCCATTATACCGGGCACACAGGTTTCCTCACGATGTTTTCCGTCACCGTTTCTTACCAAGTGATAATCTCAGATGAAAATGATTATAACTTTATGCTCGTTAATTTTATATGTGGGAATCACTCGGCGATTGTTCATGTCTGTATCGTTATAAGCATTATTTTATTCTATAATGCTAGAGATATCGGAAAGTCTAGTTACACCGATATTCAGGGCATGTTTTGATTTTTTTTCCATCAGCCTGTCGACCCATTGCTGAGCTGTCTCTTTTGCGTTCCTCCAATCCTTTCCAGTCGCTTTCTATTCTATGATAGTACCACGATTTTTTACCATTCTTTGTTTAGTTTTATAATAATAATATTATAGTTTTATATTATAATACAGCACTTTTAACGTCCCACAGCTGGGCACGGGCCCACAATGCGAGGGATTGAGTTTAGTTACACTAATTTATTTATTAGTGTAACTAATACGAAACTAAAAACTAGAAACATTTTTTGGTTCGTTGCAGACAGATTTTGGTTCACAGAAATACAGACGTGAAGGATGCAATTAAATCAAGACCATCTTGAGGTGGTACGAAACGCGGTTTAGAAAAAAAAAACAGTTGTGAAAGTAGGTTAGTTTATTTAGCACACACGGTGAGCAAAGAAACTGAAATGTATTCATAGCTTTGGGTGCAGAAGTTGGTTCTATCCGTAGAGTCAATATCGGAGACACGCGTCTCCCAGGCGGCGTATTTAAATTGCAAATGGACCCGCTAAAACATTGAATTCGGAGTATTAAAAAAATGTATATGAGAAATTTGTTCAAGCGTCATATTTAAATATGAATCGCAATTTAAGATTTATTTTATGAATACGGTTTCATATTTTATTTTTAATAGATATAGTATTCATTTTAATAAAGTACCCAAAAAGTAAGCATACCTTTTGGGTACTAACTATATTAAAATGGATACCCAGTAGTTATGGTACTGATCAGACTTTTGTCATTCAAAATTTGATTTCGATTTTCAACACTCCAATTTATAGCTGGAAGTGTATTTTGTTGTCTTTGAGTACATCGTTAAAATATGGATCACTTTAGCGCTTATGATAACCATTCAAGAGAGAAGGCTGGGTTTATAAAAAAAAAATATACCATACAAACCAATACCAATGTAGTTAAGTTAGATATTGTATTCTCGTAACATTCAGCTCGGCTATAAAATTATAACTTCCAGACGGGTCGACAGTTGGGACCAGCTCGTGGATAGCTGAACGCCGGTCACACGGAAACTTCGAAATTAATTTCCAAGTTTGATCGAAAAATGTTTTGCTCTGTCGTCAAAGTGACTTGGCGAGGATTGTTACAATACTACCGAGAAAACGGACTTCGTTATAGAAGTTATACATACTCTTGAATTTATTACTTGGAAATTTCCCGTACATTCTTAGAGTTATATCGTCAAAATACTTATATACAGTCATTAGCTTCGTCTAAGACAGTGGTAATATTGAGCGCAACGTTCGTGAATTAAGTTCTTCAATATTAACAATAATCTACGACAATTAGTTAACGACTTTAACCTTTGTTACGTAAACATAACAAACACAAAGAAATGTTGTTTCTACCAGTGGAAAGCGGAACTATTGCTTCGTAATATACCCAGCTCGCTTTAAAAGATCGCCATGTAACGAGAAATTAACAAAACTATGACTAATTACCCCTGTCATATTCGCAGTTCACACATGGTTCACGTTCTCGTAAGAAAATATATACGCGTCACCGTGAAGCCCTGTACTCACACTCGCGTCAAAACGCTCTGCATTTTTTTGCCAATATCAAAAGGAACTGTACTAATTTATAGAAAAAGCAAACAAATTGTCATTGATTACGCAAGCGAATTTGGACGCGTGGTTGCGTGAATTTTACTACACAAATTCAGTCTTACGTAATAGCACAGAGTACATTTTCAATATAATTCGCTTGTTTCAGTGGATGCACGGCGTAAAGTTCAAACAATACCCACTCAACTGACTCCGGTGGTGTCAGTGATGGACGGTGTAGATTTAATGAATGATTTTTCTAACATTACAAACAATGAGGCTCGTATCATTAATCTCCTGACTACCGGTAACGGGCCCCGTACCGCGGACAATGATCGCTAACTACGTACCGATGCTATCGTATTAGATGGAACTAATCGATTTACTGGTACCCGGTTGGCTTTCATTAAAACTATTGGGTCACGATGTGATGCCGATGATAAGTGTTTTGCGGCAGTTAACCCATTACGACGTATTTGAGGTACTGAAACATATCGAGGGGTGAAAGGCTATATGACTTAAGCGACATTTTTTTAACTTAACAGGAGAGCATACTCATTCGATGCAGAAAAATTAGCTGATTCCAAATATGTATATAAGTCAATTTCGCCCAAAAGTGTCGCTTATGTCAAATATAGCCTTTCACCCCTCGATATATTGCTTGAGAAGCAATTCATTAAACTCGGTAATATGGGAAAGGTTGACAACATTATGGCTAAATGTGGTACGCAATCAGAAAGTATGAAATTTGTGGATGAACTAGAGTGTGGACAAAGATAAAAGCTGGTAGGGTCAGCGACCGTTTGCCGAAACAAGCTTTCACAAAGTGAACAGAAGATAGAGGAAGAAGTTTCAGAAGATCATTAAGAACGGGCCAATGTCACTACATCGCAGGAAATCAGACAAAGTGACATGTGAGCTTAGCTTCTTGAAGTCTACTTCTTCCGCTTGATGAAGAAGATAAATAAACAAATACCTGTCCATTATATACTTATTTTATTATTTTAAGCAACTACGGTATCAGGGAAGACTAGAGCCAATCCCAACACCCCAGTCAATGGAATTCTATATATCAGATGAAGAGGCTGTTATTAACATTATCAGCGTTTGTCTTATCTAAATGGTTACAGAACAAGTTAATTTTAACAACAAATAAATCAGTAATTTGAAATAACTCGAATTTTTAATTGTTCAATTCATATCCGAATGCAACTGATTGGCGCATCCAAAGCGGGTCTGACGGTAGCATCAAAACGCAAGATTATTATCCCAACTGCAAATAGACTGAACGTGAAACTTATCGCGAGCAAAGAGCGTATAGGAGCAAACATGGTTACTTAACACGGTACACATAAATAAAACTAAGATATTTAATTGGTAGCAGTGTCCGCTCACTGCTCGCGTGTATTGTTGCTGACAAATTGTAAATACAGGATGCTCGGCAAATTGTCATAAAGCCGACATTCCCGGATCGCGATTGATGGAAACCGCGTGTCAACATTGTATTACGGTTTGCCGTTATTGACCAACAATTGTAATGACGTAAAATAATGGGTTTGTTGGTAAATAAAATGTTGGATGTCATATCTATTTGATTATAGGTTCACATGATGAGTTGGGTTTTATTTATTGACAATGCTTAAAAATATTTTCCAAGTGTAAATTAGGAAACATATTATTAGTGTTTACACACAATAAACTTTACAATTCAAGAAAAATAAACTTGTGGCTATAATCAATCCATAGTTTAAAGTAATTAACCACAGTCATGTACCAAATTATGTGTTTACATCATATAAGACTACAGCCCAAGTTTAACGATCACATTGTTATAAGTCAGAATCCACGGTACGACTGTGACATATAGATACGAGTTTACAACCCGTTTTAACTGTGGCTCTCTAGATCCCCGTTCAGTGATATCAGTTCGCGAGAGTCGGAATGGCTAGCAATGCCTTCCGATATTTAGAGGTACCAGCCGCATAGATAGTGACACGCAAGCCAATGCGCCGGCCCCGTAGTGTACACAATTTAATTTTAAATAGTAACATTTGCTGCCTATTCAAATCGTAGGGTATAAAGAAGGAATTTGATTACAAAGCTCATTTGCGCTGACTGCTGAATGAGGACGTAGCTCATCCGAGGCAAATGTTAGCGATACTTCGCTTCAGCGCTATTATTTGTCATTTTACTACTATGAACAGGGCCGTCCTTACCCGGGGGTTCAAGGGGTGCAGTGCACCCGGGTGCAGAGTCCTAGGGGGCGCAAGCCGATCGCCATACATTTCGATTGGTACCTACTACACTGAGAGCAAGTAAGAGGAGCCACGAGCACAGCTAGTTCAGTATACATCATAGGTAATTGTTATTGTTTTTTGGGTGCGCAGGCTGACTTTCGCACCCCGGCGCCAAATATGCTTAGGACGGCCCTGACTATGAACTTGTATGGGCTCAGCAGTACAGCTGTGGGGTTAGCACGCATTTCTAGACAAGACCTATGCCACAGACCTGCTCGCTCGCTCTCTGTCTAATTTCATACGAAAAAAAGAGACCACATCTTGATGTGGTCTCTTTCTTCCGTGTGTAATATCTTGATATTCCGTGTCATACGTCTAGTCTTGGCGCACATGTTACAACTACTGGTTCACAAGGCAGTCGGGTAAGAAATTAAGTTGCAGACATAAAATCTCGACGGCGGAACAGGTAATAACTTTAAAAAGACTTAACCTGTAAAAGACTCAGTTACCTGAGTATATTTTCTGCAATGCATTTATGGAAGGAACATTTCTATCGCTATTCTTAATACCAATTTCTTGTAATAGGTTCTTCAAGTAATAGGTTTACAATTTAGGAATAAAACTATAGTCGCATTTAGTCATAACAGAAACAGAGTCTGTTATGACTAACACAACGACTGATATTTAAAGTGGGTACATGGGACATCTTTGGCACACATGTTTATTTTCTATAAATATCAGTTTATTACGTCAATCAGAACAGTTAGCACGAGCGCCATGGCGAAACCTTCGACACGGATAATGTCGCAGCGAGTCGCTTACTCTCTTATTTCTTCAGAGGAAGAGGCAAAAAATATATAATAATATACACCTCACATTGTCTTGTCTCAACCAGCCATGCTACCATTGCTACTAAACAGCGAAGGGTAAAGGGAACGTACTTCACCCTGTAAATGATCACGGGAGTTACACATGCAGGCTATTAGCACTTGCAATCTATGAGGTACAAGTTTAGTGTTTGCATACACGCCATTATGGTTCACATTCGATTGGCTTCTCGTTAATCTATCAGAAATACGAACAGCTGCCGTCATGTGGAAGCACATCTATGATCTCGGCCCCTAATCAATCGGTATCGATATATCGATGTTGTACAATCGAGTCAAATCGAAATCGATTCTGCCCACGCGGCCTGTCTTATTCTATTAACGAAGGATTGTGATTAAAGTTCTTTATGAAACACCCACGCGTATCGTTTTTGTTGTTTGTGGACCGTAAACCGTTCTGTACATTCATTTATCAATCGAGCTAATAAAGACAGATTCGGAGAGTGTAAATTTACTTTTTCAATACGTCATTTACGCTCGTGTGCCTTTGGATTTTTGGTGTGGGTTTCGTCTAATAGTTTGTTTATTTTTAACTGTCGATGTTTGTATTTCTTAGGATTGCGATTTTAACCTTCTTATATAATAACTAACCACATAAAACCAATGATATTAGAAAATACAAAATTAAAAAATACGTATAACCGGTAATTGGAAAAATCGCTGATTCCGAATCTGGCATAACAGCAAAAAGTCCATAATAGCGCTACCGACTTATTCCAGGGGCCGTTGATATATACCCGTGTCGACACCAACGCCATTGTGGAAGGTTTTTGAACTATTATTTCATGCATTTCGACGGACACTTTTTTTTTTCTCGACCTTTAATTGTACTCTCTATACCTCTTTGGTATAATAACCATAAATAAATGGAAATAAAACTACTGTTATCATTGCCCAATCGAAAGCAGAAAGAACCCAGAATATAAATTACATCATGCATCGAACCACGACATCCATAAATCGATAATGAATATCGATAATGAAAGTCGATTCGTGATCGTTAATGCGAATTTGAGAGTGGTGCATAAGTCGGTTGGCAACTAGGGACCACTTACATTGATATGCCACTGGCACAGTGCTGGCACTGGCAAATTATAATGTAACTTTTTTCCATTTCTGAATCTAAACGGGACCCTGGGGTCTTGCCACAACCTCTTAAAGTTGTTTCCATAATTGGAAAATTCCTGTAATTTAGTCAACTGTTAACTGTCAAAAACTGAACACAGTAATATTTAAAAGATTGCTGATATAAATAAATAATAATCATTCGTAACGAAGACTCATTGGAACGGCTAATGATACAAGGAAGAGTAGAGGGTCAACGCTCCAGCGGCAGATCACCAACAAGATGGACAGACCTCATCAAGTCCTCAACGAAGTGTACCCTTAATGAATGTGCACGTAATGCTACTGACAGAGAGAGATGGAGAAGTCTCACAAAAACCGCAACCAACCAACTAGACAATCCATGACCACGACCACTCCGCCAGGAGTGTACGACTAAGAAGAAGAAGATATAAATAAAGTTTTTCAACACATGTGTTTAGTACTAACTAGTTATCATAAATATTTTACCTCTTTTTCCATGTTTTGTCTTAAGTATTTTCGTGTTTGTTGTGTTCAATACGTTTTATATTATGTTTACTCAACTGTAAATAGTCACCTCAAAATTTAACACATTATTGTTTTGTAAAGTCTCTCCCATCCACCGACCAAGTGTTTATACATACTCTGTTGTTGGCAAAATCATCGAGTAAATACGATGGAGGCCATAATATATTTTTAATAAATTAATGGTAAAAAAACTTTTTAAAAACAAGCTTTTATTTCCCTTTCATTTAATACCCATACTGTGGTAGTGCAGAAAAAATAACTATTCCGCCATCTTGGATGATCCGCCATATTGGAATTAGAATAACGTCACATAGCTAAGCATGCATTGTCATCCAAAATAAGCGTGTATACCAAATTTCAGCTCAATTGGTTAAAGATAACTGATTTAAAATTCAGTTGCAAGATTCCACCCGGACATACATTGCAAGTTAATATAAAGCTTGTAATTGTAAAATAATAATAAAAAGTGAAGTGAGTAAAAACATTGCTGCAAAACAGGTGGTGGTATGGGGTTGTTTCTGTTAAGTACATGCGGACGAATTTATCTTTAGTTCTTCATTATTCTTTAGATACATTGACCTTTTGATTTCAAATCAATAAAAAGCATGGCTTTTTGCAAGATTGGGATCGGGCCAGCCTAATCAATTTATCAATCAAGTAAATGTTAGGTTAGCGACATAATTCTCCCTAAACCTAAAGAACCCTAAACCTCTTGGCAAAGATGCGGCACCCCTGACTACTTATTGAAGATGTACATAAGCTCCATATTATCATGAAATAGCAGTATCTCAGTGGATATACCACCTTGTCAATTCCACTTTATATACTCAAAGATCGGAATAAGGTAGACCATAGGAGTACGAAACAGTGAAAGTATCTCACGCTTTGTAGGCTTGAAGTTATTATGAGTGATAGGTACCAAGTCCAATGATTAATGGTGCTCCAAGCTATACCGTTGCTCTAACTCTCGGTTGATCATCCATTGTATAATCAGTCACTTAGATCAGATGCGGCGAATAAAAATGTTTACTTAAAGTAGCTATACAAAGTTCAATTGTATTTAGGTCTATTTTCCCATGGTCAAAATATTTTCAAAGATTTTTTTAAATCTTCAATGTGCCCTACGATTTATGATTTTTAAGACTTCGCTGTCCGTCCGTCCGTCCGTCCGTCTGTCACCAGGCTGTATCTCATGAACCGTGATAGCTAGAGAGTTGAAATTTTTAAAGATGATGTATTTTGATTGCCGCTATAACAACCAATACTAAAATTCAGAATAAATTAAATATTTAAGGGGGCTCCCATACAACAAACGTGATTTTTTTACCGTTTTTATAGATAATGGTACGGCACCCTGTGTGCGCGAGTCCGACTCGCACTTGGCCGGTTTTTTTTCATGTGAAATATACAGAGCTGTTAGAGATATAAAAATTACAACACCCTAAACAAATATTTACCTACTTCGTTGCATATATCAAACGATGAACACCTTGAAAGCTGCAAAGCATAGAAGATAATAAAAACCCTTTAGTCAAAATGACAGGCTACATGAAAATTGTATAAAGGTATACTTTAAGTAAAACTGATTCTAATTAGTAGAACGTGATGCAATAGAGAACGGAAATGATATAATTACATAAAATATAACGGATTTTAGCGTATTTTGAACCTTAAGGTACAAACTGTGGCCGTAGATAGATGTAGCATGTCAGCTGACTGATTCGGTGTCGTCGCCTCTTAGTTAGGGGATCATTGTAGTCCCAAGATTGATGATAGGCTAATCGTCGCCGGACAAACACGCGGTGGCCCCGTCGACTCCTGCCTTTATTTACATTCTGTGAGCCTTGAAAGGTTTAAAAAGGCAACTTCGGATAAATGTTGAGTGCGTTAAATTGAATACATTGTCAATAATTTTACCTTTAAGGCGGTCTGAAAAAGGTTCACCACAAACTAAGGTTTAATTAAATTTGACAACACTAAATATAGCTGTCTCTGTCCTACATCATGACCATGACAAGGATAGCAATACACTTGATGGCAAAAAAATCAGCAGCAATGATTCTTGGTAAACATTAAATGGTAGCTATTTCATAAAATTTTTGATTTCTATGTGTAGACGTCTCAATGTCAGCGTCAATAAACTCTAAAGACAGGTAGGCGTCTTATATACTATAATAAATTATGAATCAAAAACTAAACTATTCTGCTGTATAACGCTTCTATTGATTGCTTAGCATTTATAGCGCCACATAATTTAAAATAAGCTCAGCATTATGGAACAAAAATCTCATATTATTTAACCGTTTGATGAAAAATTTCCACATGTCAAGTCAAGTCCTTTGTGACCGTAGAAACGGCTTAAAGAATTTAAAAGGTAAACAAAAGCGTAGGTCACGGTATGGTCCCGCTGTTTCAGTAAGGGATTAACAAACATTTAAATTGGGCGTGAGCAAACAATAAACAAATCATAACAAGCTCTCCAAGGGACAGGACAGAGTTTATAAAGGTCTTTATGTTTTATTTACATTTCAAATGTTGCCCTTTGTTGCTTTTTGATTATAGACTTCTTCTTCTAAACTTAATGGAATGAAATTACATGTCTGCATCTGCGATTAGCAAGTATTCTGTCAGTGCCAAATATTTATTAGTAAGAACAAATTAAATATGTTTGTTTGTGATGTTATTCATGTGTTCGTTTTGTGTTGTGTTGTTTTAGGTACCTCACTCACTAACCGGTCTATCTCAACAAAAAAGGACTGCTGAAATATAACCGATTAATCAATCTCCATCGTAACTTCGCCACTACTGACATTGGCAGAATCACATTGGGCCAGACTCAGTGGAAAGAGGCCATAAAAAATCACATTATAAATGAAAATGTGTAGTGAAGTTCATAAAGATGGCGGATGAAGCCAATACTTAAAACACTGAGAACAGTTTTTTAATACCCAGACAAAATGTTAAATAGATGTTTGTCTCCTTTTAAATTCATTACATGATAGTCAAATAATGCATATTTGAGGATTAAAACATGTATTGTTTGCTACTGGTAAAAGAAATATTGTCTGTAAGTTTATCTGATCATTTAAAAATCCCTAAGTCCTATCTATATATATGGGATTCTAAGCTTAAAGGCAGATACATCTTCTAAAACAATTTTATGTTACAAAAAAGTGTTTAACTTTGTAATAAAGTTAGTAGAATCAAAATTAGTTCGGCATTAATTTTTATTGTTAATTATTTTTACGGATTATTTAGTTGCTACTTATGTATACAAAATTATGGGTATACGTTATAAATTACTTGATCATCGAAATCTAATCAAAGTCCTGTACTTTATCGATAGTATGCCCGAGATAATTTATAGTTAATTGTATCTACGTACTTAATTATACGTCATAGATAGCAAGAATTATTTTAGATTTTCATGATTATACTGACATACTATATGACGTGTTTAGCTGAGAATTTTAGCAATAAATCACCTGTTTAATACCGTTGTTTGTGTTTATATAATATTATAGTGAAAGTGGGTGTGTTTGTAAATTTTGGGGTTAAATTAAGACTACTCAATAGAGAAGAATTTTATTTATTTATAAATCACTTGCAGCTATCATCACAGGGTAACCTAATTCAATAGTGTAGTACAAACCTAACTTAACTATCCTATATATATATATATATATAAAAAAAGACTAGACATGTGTCTCGGAATACCTTGATGTTGTCTCTTTCTCTCGTACGATTTGACAGAGAGCGAGCGAGTGAATCTGTGACAAAGGTCTTGTCGCGTCATGCGTGCTAATCCCACTGGGTTGTGTATTTGAGTATTAAATACTTAATAGAGTAGAATAATTTTAAAGATGGTTTGGAGATTAATTGTAATTTTAAATTTATAGTTATAGCTCGATATCGGGAACTTGTGTAACTGCTAACGCTTCGTGTAAACTTCTCTTGCGTGATTCAGATCTGTATGGCGAATCCCAATATTTGTACTATAAAAGTACATCGCCATCTATCGAGGTATTCGGTAACACTATTTATAACCTATAAAATCAGCTTTGGCCATTGGCGTCAAATGTTTGTGTCAAATCATAATATATTATCTATTTGGTAAAGTTGAAAAAAAATTCTGATATCTAATCAGTATTGTTACTATTATGTGATAAACATTTGTTTTGCACGTCATTCATTTTTTATCCCCATATGTATAATACATACATACAATAAAATACAAATAAATACATCATCACGCCTTTATTCCCCGAAGGGGTAGGCAGAGGTACACTGCAGTGCGCCCACACTTCGCCGATGTATTTTGGTCCCAATGTACTAGGGGGCGAGCCTATTGCCATTATACCGGGCACATTCCCCCTCAATACGAGGGAGATTTGGGCTATAGTCCACCACCCTGGCCCAGTGCGGGTCGGTGAACTTCACACGCCTTTCTATAGACGTGCAGGTTTCCTCACGATTTCCTTCACCGTTCAGCAAGTGGTAATCATTGTTGAAAATGACATTCGCACATGAAAATTATCTCAGAGGTGCGGGCCTGGGATTTGAACTTGCACCCCTTACGTTCTTGCCCGCGAGGCTACCACTGCGTTACACATACATACATACAAATCACGCCTTTATCCCACGGGGGTAGGCAGAGACTACCGTTTGCAACATGCTATGATCCTTACATAGCTACCTCTTTCGCTTCACCCACCTTCATACCTCTAGTCGTGCACTTCCGCCGGTTGAGGGTGCTTCAATTAACAATAATACGTATTTAACGCTTAATACGACATTTATGTTATTTATTTATTTATGTAGTGCATTTGCACTTGGGTATTATCACCTTTTAGGCATTTGACATTTGCGCCTAGAGGGTGACAACGACAACTCGCGTACTCTGGGATTAATTTAATAGCCATTCTTTGCACCTTAAAGACTGATATTAACTTCTCTATATTCACTGGGCGATCACGTTATGTTGTTTTGTTATTAGTTTGTGTTTAAAACAACAAAACGTGGTGGTGTTTGGATACATTTTCGTCAGTTGTCTAAACGGAAGGTGATTGAAACAGGATTGCAATAAATTACGGAATCCCCAGCTGTCTAACTGAAGAATTCGGATATGTCGGTAAAAGTAGCTCTGCATGGTAAACACATTCATGTATGCAAAACATTATTCAAGACGTCATTGTTTGTCGTGGGGCGATAATCACATTGCAACTGATGATAGGTACCTAAAATATTTGGTACTATTAAACGGCTACAAAAGCTACACTTTTGACAGAAGGCCGTGCACGTGCTTTGCGAGCATTAAGTCTCCTATTTAAAGGCTTCGATCAGTAGTTGTAGCATGAGCGCTAGAACTAGACTTATAACACGGAATAAGTTAATTTTGTCTCTTTCCCTCGTATGAAATAAAACAGAGAGCGATCGATTGAATGCATGTTAGAGGTCTAGTGTGTGCCAAAAATAGATCTGTGAGTCTAACACATCTAGAGATTCATCCGCCATCTTTATCATGTTTATAACCCATTTTAATTCATAATTTGAATGTATTGAGTTTGTCCTTGCTATTAATTAATCGACATTTGCATAGAAGCAGAAGATGACCCATTGCATATGGTCTGACATTACATTGTTAAACGTGAACCATACACAGGGTGGCATACAATCGTTTTTTAAAAGTGTTTTTAGAGAATAGAGAAGCCGGTCCCACAGCCGGGTGGGCTGTAATCGCTGTCATTACACCGGACCGGAGGGCGCGCGTGGCGCACTTAGGGTCATCACTACCTATTTTACAGAGCATATACAGACAACATAAACCTGAATCTTCGCGAACTCGCTCTGGGCCATGTTAGTTGAACTAGGTAAAGTTCTTCTACTTCTTTTTTTACGAAATGAATAAAATTCTAATAGAATAGGATGAGCAATGGCTGCACCTGTGATTAGCGGGATTTATGTTATATGTCGAGTAATTAATAGCAAGGACAAATTTAATGACAGTAATAAAGATGGCAGATGGAAAAAGTCCTAGGTAAAGTTGCTCACATTGACAGGCGGTTATTTCATTGTTGACATTCGCCCTTGATGTCGTCTGCCTCTGTTGCCGATTGCACCTGTCTCATTAGTCCTCGATATTATGACTATAACAGCCCCTAGCCATGCTTCGGAAAGCATTGAAAGTGAAGATGCCATTTGATATTCTCACACTTTTGACAATCGCCATGGGCACAGTTACTTAGAAGCATGCAGTCGTTAAAAAGCGTTCGTCGAATATTTTGCCAATATCGGAATGAACTGTATTGACATAAAGAAAAAGTTCATCCTTCAACGAAATGACATTGTAAGTGCGAACGAATTATGACAGAGTACATTTTGGTATAGGCAAAAATGTTGACGTGCAACTTATGACGCCTCAGTGTGCTTACTACATAAGGATATGAGATATACATGAGGATATGAGAATAGGTATACATATGGATATGAGAAAAAAAACCTGGATGAAGAAGAATTTGAGGAGATGATGTATATGCACATTTACATCTACTCGTAGTTGAAATATAGGCCTCCTTTTGTCGTATAAAGCAGTGGTAGCCGAGTGGTCGAACGCACCCTTTGCAATCAAAGTGCGCAAGTTCGAACCCCGGCTCGCACCTCTGGGTTTTATGTGCGAATCTCATTTTCATCCGAGATTATCACTTGCTAAGAAACGGTGAAGGAAATCATCGTGAGGAAACCTGCACGTCTGAGGGAGCTTGACTAGTTCTCGATAGATGTGTGAAGTCTGCCAACCTGCACCGGGCCAGCGTGGTGGACTATGGCCTGAATCCCCCTCGCATTGAGGAGAGGCCCGTGCCCAGCAGTGGGACGTTAAAAAAGGGCTGTAGTAGTAGTAGTAGTAGTCGTATAAATCTTGACAGCCCTCAAGCTATTACTTTGAGTGATTGTTAAAAGGCCGTGAGCGAGTTCTCGCCGATGTCATAATTCGTGTATCGCATGTCTGGCGATTTGCGTTCCTACTACCTTTTAATTGTTCGTAAATTAAAAATATTGCGGTATTATAAGGGCTGGCACCTAATTGCCAGTTATTACGTGTTAATGACGGGTTGAATGAAACGTGTGACATGTTTACGTTTTGGCTGGCTTACTGGAGTAACAGCGGTAGTTGTGTGACCAGCTCAGCTTGTTAAAATAATATTGGAGATAAACATACAAACAATGTTCATTAATAAATAGAAAACTGTGGCAATATTTAACTTATTTTTAAATAAAAACCAGAATTTAAAATTTAGAGTAAGAAAAGTGTAAAGAGAAATTTGCATATTATTTTACGCTTAAAGCGTAGGTTAACTGTTGAGTATGCGACAAAGCGACGTATAGTGTCATTATGTAAGGTTTATAGCGTAGTGAGCACGCTACTTATGTGACTTCTTTATTGGTTCGCAAGTAGATCTTTACATAGACTCTTCAATTCATAACCGAATCGAGCAATTAGAAAGGTTTTATTAAGTTTTTTTTTAAATCATTAACACAAACCAAATAGTTTGTCATAATTGACCTCATTTTGTAGGCTTAATGCAAACCTATTTTTAAAAAAGTAAGCAGTACAGTCTTGGTAATATAGTCATTATTTATCTAATAATAATGTAACTTTGAATAAAATAACATGATAAAATTAATACATTTTTCGCTTAAAAAATCTCAATCACTCAGTTATTGGTAGCAACTATAACATTAACGAATTATTGGTTTTATTGGCTGAAGAAGGTCATAAATGCTGGCACAACTTGTGTCTTTAGTAAGTTAAGGAGTGACGAAGTTCGCGAAGTGTGGAGGTTGATTAGCTATTAGTGGAGATGCTTCGCTACGAAGTACCTATACTTAAGAGCTTTCAACGAGCGATTGTGTGAGATGTGCGGTCATAATTTATTACATAGTTGTTAATGCTTTGCTAATCGCAACTTGGAAAATGAAATAAGTCTGAAAAAAGGATGCCAGATTTTTTTGTCAGATTTTTTGCGTGTAGACACCCTAATTCATAAAGAAATTCGACAGCTTAAATGAATAAATCGAAACCAAATATACTCTAATAAACTAATCTTCATCTAGAATCTACCCACTCAAAAATAAATATTACTCAACTAAGTTATATGAAACGACAAACGAGGACTAACTAAAATATCAATAAAAACCCGCGTAAAAGAACACATAGCTGACGTGAAACACCGACGCTCCACGAAGTCTGCAATCTGTGAACATGTACAGGACCGCACTCGCCAGTATATCAGATTTGATAAACCGCATATCCTCGCAAAAGAACACCGACTCCGACCAAGGATGATACGTGAGGCCATTGAAATTAAAAAACATCCTAATTTCAATAGGGAAGATGGCTGGGTGCTACCACCAACTTGGGATCCAGTAATTAATATGATTAAATCCAAAAAAGTGCACCATTGCAAGACCTTAAGACACTGTAAGCACTTTCTGCGTGGATCGGACCGCAAACAACAACTAAATATGGGGGTACCCAGTTATTAACTATGACATCAGGACGTCTAACACCTCAGTCCCCCCGTGACCATGGTTACTGTAAAGCAGCCGAAACGTCGGGAAAATAAAATAGTAAATAAACGCGATAAAATCCGTAAAATAGTTTTATTTCAATATATGAAACGACGTAAAATTATCTCAATATTGCAGTGCAAAAATTAATTAAAACCGCCGTGTCGCAGTTTTGCAGTGTTCATCGCCCGAAATCACATTTCGCATACTCAGCCCGTACGATATCAAGGAACGAGAGCTTTTAAACATCCCAAATTTTATAGGATGCCACGAATTTCACAACATGTTAACGGTGGAGTCGTACAGTGGCCCTACACCGCGGTATTCATAATAACATCCCCGGAATACTTCTACGGTTGAAATTTTTAATGAGTTATGGCAACACTACGGTCTGTGGAGACTCAAAATGAATAGACTACGCGAGAATTACAACCAAGAATTAATTAGAGGACGGCCTCCATTGAAAAGTTGGTAACTGTCGCCACCTGGCAATCGCGATACGAAACAAAGCGTCGAAACAAAAGCGACGAAATCTTCAACTCGAAGAATATTTTATTTATTATAAGCACATCAAATATTAATTCGAGCCCTCTCAGAAGATGTGTAACAATATTCTATTCCATTTGAATATTTCCAGCCTTGTTTGGAACTTCGATTGATTTCTGAATAGTCTTATTGAAAATGCTGCTTCTATTTTACTCTGTAGTTAATAAGATAAGTAGGTACATTGATTTATTCACTTGTTTATGTCCTCTTTAACATGTAATGGAGTATATACACCTTCAGAGAAATATCCTACTTGTGAAAAGTATGAGACTAGAATGGTTTGGGCATGTGATGAGAAGAGATGAGAAGCATGTGACTAAAAGAGTGATGAGTATGAATGTTGATGGATACAGAGCGAGAGGAAGACCAAAGAAAAGATGGACGGAGTGTGTAGAAAGTGATATGATTGAGATCGGAGTCGATGTTGGTATGACGGAAAAGCGAGAGGAATGGAAGAAAAGGACATACTGCGCCGACCCCAAATAATGGGATAAGGTAAGGCAAATGATGAGAGAAATATCCTACTTGGCAAAATTTAAGCGTTAAAATTTATATTTTAGTAAATAAACATACATTTAAATTAAACACAGTTATGTCAGTTACAAAGGCAAAGTTACTGAATCGACGGTCTCTTATTTGGATCATGACTGTATTTTAGTAAATTGATTAAGATAACGAGGTTTCAATAGAAATATATAAACTAATAAATTTCAATTGTAACGTAACCAATTTATTGGGTCATTTGCAATATAATCAAAATTCAATGGGCTCTAGTTGAAATATTGTGTCTAACAGTTTGATCGAGATAAGTAATTTAATTTTATTAGGTAACTTTGTCTTTACAGTAGTACTCAATTACCTAGTCTATTTGAATAGATATTGAAAACTAAAATTAATTTTAAGAATAATATTAAGTAAAAATTAGAATTGAATTTTATAAGGTACCTACTTACCTACTCAGTTTATTTGTACCAAATAGGTTATGCTTATCAGCCAATTTCAAATCAAGGGTAAAGCATACCACCTTATCTGTCTTAGGGTATGCATCCACAAAGTTGTGGTAAAGCAACTAATTCGTTAACAATTGAAAATCAACTTTAATTACCTAATTAGTTTTAGTAATTTGAAATACCTCTGCACTGCATTTCACGCCGTTTACAGCCGCTTAAAGGCACCCCGTTTTGTTTTATCAATTTCAGCCGTATGTGAAAATGAGTGAAATTGACATTCAGATGTTGTTGGTAGTATGTCAACAGCGTTTTCAACTTTAAGTTGGTAGTCAGTTGAAAGAATCATGTACGGAGGAGGTTGACATCAAGTGGTTTGATGGTTTTCATCCTATGCACCCCATACATCTCGAGACATGGTCCAAATAGCGTGATCCTCGGATATGATTGGCTCGCCGCAACGATGCCTTGCCTTAACTAATGGGAGCGTTAAACACACATGAATATTCATTGTCTCGCTGGATTTAGCGCAATTTGATCGCAGCTTAAAACGATTCAGAGGATAATTAATGTTGTAGATTGCACATTGGCTCTGTGATTGGCAATATGATATCCTAATAATTACGAGTAGATAACCTTAGTAGTGACTACTAAGAAAGAAGAATAATGTTACCAACGATTGATTAAACCAAAATATTTAAGTGAAATAATTTCAGAAGATAAAAGCCTTTTATTGATTTTTGCATACCTATTTCGCTTTAAATATGCGGAATAATGTCTTCCACATAGATTACTTACTTTAGATAGATTAATTTTAATAAGTTAAGATATTTTTTATCTATAAAATATATCTGGTGAAAATATATAATTAAATGAAATATATAATTGTCATTAAATATTAAAGAATCACATAGGATAGGTCTGCTAATAAAAAAAAAAAACAATGAAAGACTCGCAGTCAATAAAGATTATAGTGAGAAACTTTAAATTACCTTTATACATATGGGGATATATATACATAGGGTGGATGCGAGTAGAAACGGTAAGTTTAAGCCGAAATTTCATCTGTTTATCCCAAGGTAAGTATTTGAGTGAGTTGTTAGGGGCGGCGCCTCGAGCGGGCTTCATAATAATGGAGGAGGTAGGTCGAGTGCTGATCGTCAAAGGAGCTTAACAATGAGTGTTTTTGACGGTCATTGCCCGATGCTCTTTGATCTAAACGTCAAGAGAAACGTGCCAAATATTTGAGGTAAAATGAAGGAACCCTTCAGGGTCAGCCGGGGGTCTTGTGTGAGTTGATACCGAGACGGGTGCTGTCATCTTGTGCGTTTAAGGTGCTTTGGAGCGGAAGGGAACCTTTCTATCTTATATTTAGTTGGGTTATTTAGTCAGATGTTAAATAAAATTGAACTCGCATAAAGGTCTCGTAAGCTACCATCCCCTACTTCCTTTACGAAATTAGTAAATTATGAAATATAATGCAAGAAGTTAAGAAATTACTCCACCTACGTTAAGCGGGTATTGTGCCTGTGTTAAGTAATTGTAAATTCAATAAATAAATTATAAAAACCAAAATTGTACGTGAGTAACAACTGCATATAACTACGTCAGTATATAGGCGTAAACAATAAAGTATGCAATTTAAAACCAATAACATGCAAAATTTACCGTCAGTTGGGAATATCGTTTACATATAAGATCATGAGACCATCACAATACGCGCTGTTTTTGGACAACCTGTAAGCACCAATTTCTGAACTTGCTGCCTTGGGAGTAACACATCATGCATCATGATCATTGTCGCTAGAGCTCAACTCTTATACAAATGAATCGAAGAACAAGTAAGGATCCGCAACAGGCATCGGAGGTGAATCTCTTCTAGAATAAAGGAACAGTACTTGCTAACGTATCGTTGAAATGTTTACGATCCGTTAGCGAAACAGGATGTTTCTCAAATATAAAAATTGTACATTAGCCAACCCTATACACGCGTAAGTGCAAATAAGCACAGAACAATAAGCGTTGCGTGCGTTAATGACCCCTAAACTGGTTAAACCCCTTCACGCTCAGTTTGTTTCATTCACGATATTTTGATAATGGCGCAAATTTATGCAGCCGTACTTCGAAATCCACCGCATAATAACTCGGTGTCGGGCTTGTTTTATGCTAAGTACGCGAATGAAAGAGCCTGGAAATGTATGCAGATCGCTTGCGTGGGAAGTGGCAACAAGTGGCCGAGACGTTGGTTCCGAAACGCAAAAAAAATAACCTTTTGGGTCTTTTTGGCAGTAGGGATTAACCGCGGGTTAATTAAAACATTAAACGGTGGTACGAGACTTCTTGGAAGAGCGACGACATAAAGGTCCCCAAAAAGGTCGCATTAAACACGAGCGTAGGTATGCATCGGTATATACCTAAGTCAGTACAACAGAAAGTTCTACAAAAGCAGGGGTTCTAAATTTATGCCATGTTCCAAATAAGAATTCGCTGATGATATGAATATACTAATCAGCACGTGAATCGTGCAAATGCTCGAGACATATTAAGGAAATTGCTACAATTTCCATTCTGGTACAAAACAGGAAAAATTGCTGATTAGTAAGAAATTAAAAAAAAAACTGAAAAACTGATTAGTATAGACCCCCTTTGGGCAAGTAAATTTTGTGAGATACTTTTCAAATTTTTAAACGTAATTTATCTATAATGGTCAGCTAGCAAGTCTGCTTAGTCACGTTTAAAAAGTCTCATGTCCCATCGAGTCACTCACTTGCATAACTCATACGAGATAAAATTGATTTATCTCACATTTTGTCTTGTCACAACTTGGGCATATCTGCAGCGACCTACCATGGTTACACGTAATCTTTCTCATAAAAAAAATACTAATTCTCAATTTCCAGGGATTTTGTAAGTACACCAAGGTTCCAAGCTGTTAAAAGTTGCGAACACATCCAGAACTGAAGCGTTTGGAAGGGCGTGTCTTTGCGATCGTATCTCCCGCGCAGTAATTACCCACCATCCACTAAATTTTCACATGCATTTTTATCAGATTCTCGACGGCAGTATGTTAATAGCGCATATCCCGAACGCCGGTGTCTTGTTATCTTTTACGGGGTAAGGGAACTTGTATAGATTCATCCAATTAACTGGTGCTACGGTAATTAATTTATGTTTTATCTTTAAATTAATAAGGTTAAGATTATATTGATGCAGGGAGCTAACTTTACCTTTTGATTATAAACAAGTCTTGGCGACATAAAAAGTACAGTTTAAAAAACAAAAGTATATTGCGAATCTCCCCAGTCAAGGTCGTTTTCTAATCACCAGATTAGAAAACGACCTTGACTGACCTTAACCATATAGCGTATGCAAAAAAATAGTGTAATCTTTTCAATGGTTAAGTGCCCCTGCAGACCTGCACAAAATAAATATATTAACATTGACTTTGGTATCGTACTTATTTTACGTGAAATATAGAACCATCTCAAACAAACACTATATTGTTTTAGATATTTGTGTCATATTAGTAAAAAAGCGAACTTTTACCATTACGTGGCTTTGATTGTGTAGCGTGAATTCATGGCGCCCTGTGTAGGTATGCCTACTTTATGCCTTAGATTAGAAAATATAGTTTTATGTTCGCTGTAAAACAACTTGACATGCACGTACATATTTTTCATTTTCCCCGTAAAATAAAATCGTTATTGCGGATTTTCCAAGTGCTTTTTCAAGCATACGTTCTTAATACTTTTACGACTGACTATAACGATGTGAAACCTAATTAGTTACCCTAAAACATAAAACTGTGCTGTGAAAAATAGTATTAGTATTTCTACAAGCATAATCGCTATATACAAAGTGTTACTCATGATACTTATGATCATAGTTACATATTTATTGTTGTGAGACTAATATGTAGATTTTTTGGATATTGACAGTTAGATCCGCTGATGTCTCAATTAGCTACTTGAAATTACTTTGAAGCAATTTGACTTGTTTTATTCACATGGTATAGCCGGCTACCAGATTATTGATGATCGCTTTCATACATAACCTTCTCTTACTCTATATGTCTTTTCTATAACCCATAATTATCACCCTGCCAGCTTAACCGTGTTTGAAAAGCCTCACGTGTTACATTTCAGCGCTCTCTGAAGAAATATATAATATATTTCAGAGTACAAATATCCCAACATATATTTACTTGTATAAGAGTAGAAAAGTTGGCGTTTCGTCGGGTGATTCATGAAGTTGAACCGACGACTGGCTGGATTTATGGTGCTCTCTGGTGCGCTCCCACCTGACGTGTGACGTTTATTGCACTGAATAGCCCCGCTTCGTGGAGCAATTTTGTTTCGCTTACAGCACTCAAATGTGCTATTTGTCAAGTGCCTATGCATTTTTATTAAGGCCTTTTAATGGCCTCCAGCGAGTACGCTTTCGCCAAGACAAAATTTGGGTCGTACTTTATTACATCGATCTATTCGAAGATCACATCTGTTACAAAATTCTCTAGACAATAAAGTGTAGCTTCCAAAGATGAAACAAACAATAAGCCTCATAATTTTCAACAATATGGAGAACATAAAGAATGTAACATAACATTTAACTGTCACAGTAAAGCTCGGTACAAATAATCACTTGAACGTACACATATTGCATAAACACATTCCCGTATTTATTAAACTCCAACGCTAAAACAAGTATCGTTGCACTTATTACATAATGCCATTAAGTTCTGTAACAACGTGTAAAACGTATTAAAACAGGACTCGTATGGGATTTGCTTAGTAAATTGCATCGCGTCCATTGCAGGCAGCGAGAGGCGTAAAGCTCTACGCCCACAGGCACGTCTAAACGCACGCGACCATATTTTTGCTCAAAACAAAGCGAACCGTTTATTAGTAGAAGAAGAACATTTTTCAACAACATATCATTGATGACACGAAATTATTTTTCCGTGTGGTCGCTTGGCTTTTACTAAAGGAATGCATTCTTTATGTATAATAATACAAAGTACATTTTCAAAAAACAAAATGTTAATTCGCTGGCCCAGTAGATGCAGGACGTAAGCAGCGCCCGGGGCAATGCAGTTATGACGTCATTAGCGCGTTATGTGACGTCATAACTCTCTAGCTATCTTCCGCCTGTCAGCAATTACCGCGATGGATGGAGCTACACGTGGTCCAAATGTGCGTTATTATTTCATTCTATAGTTTATTTGGCAGGCAGTTGGGAGTGTCATTTACCTAAAAGCTGGAATGGAAGTGTGGAGTTATTTTGGAGCGGAGGTAAGTATAATCGAGCGCTTTGTTTAAAGAAAATAACGTTGATAACTCGTTCAGGTGTCAGCGTGACGAAGTATTTTTGAAGTAGATTATAAATTAACACTGCACTGCACCGCACTGTCATTTTGTTGAGGAATTAACATTTTCTATGGGTCAATACAGTACATTTTGGTATTGGAAAACGTTTTGGCGTGCTGCTCCAGAGTGCTGCATAAAGTATAGTAGGAATAAAAAATCTTATTTAAATACGAACTTAAAGAAGTCAAACCGATGGACTCATTTCTATAATTATCAGCTACAATAGGAATGAACAAAACTCAATATGATAGTTCGCAAAGCGAAACTCGTATGCGGGTTCAAACAAAAATCATCCATATATCCAGGCGCAGCGCCCAACTCGCAGACGTTAATGAGAATAGTTGGTGCGGACAATGGATTCATAAATCGCGTGATCGTAATCTACTTGTGAAACTGCTGAAATGGTACACTGGGCGACTTTCATTATGCGTATTTAGTAGCATTGTAATGTACTGCCAAGTAGGGATATAACTAGTTGTGGCCTTGTTTGAGCACGATTCGTTAGCAGGTTCTATTGAAGGGATTAGACCTGCCACACACTCTGATCACTGGTACTGCTGTTAGCCAAGGTTCAAAATGGTGTCCAATGAAGACGCCGAGGGTTGACATTCCACGAGCCTTTGAGAAAAGTCCAAATACCTGGGACTAAGGCTTGCAACTCACTTCAGCCTATATTACTGCCGTACGCCAGTGGTGTCTAATCAAGATGTTGAGGTTTGACCCTGGACGAGTCCCTAGCAATAGTCTAAGTTCTGTCAGAATTGGTAAAAATATAAGCAAGGAAGGGTTAGGGTTGGAAAATAATTCCAAAATATCCTCTATGACATGCATACATCCATATTGGTTGTTATGATAAGTAGTATTCGATAACTACCGCATTACTGTAGGAGAGGCAAGTATAATATATTGCGACTAAATACTATAGTCTATGTGTTTGACATAAAAGTAATATTCATCTGTTCATATCTAGGAAAAGAACAATTATCATAATACAATACCAATTAGAGAAAATTACCACACCTCAAGCCCACAGCCGCAGCCCACCACTGCCAATGCCACATCAGGAGGTGAAGGGCGCGGCAATCATTTTTTTCAATTGCATTTTTATGATATCCTCCACCTCATAGGAGACAGACAATCAGTAGTTGGTTTTATAGACCTTATTCGATTTATAATTAAGAGAAAATTGACTGAAATCCAGCAGTACCTTAATCTCGTCAGTTGCCATCTCCAATTTCCTATTTTGCGTAACAAACACGTGCCTGATACAGTCGTTCTCTTATCGATCCGGTTAAAGAAAACACAAGTTTCCGCCTTCAATTATTTAGACAATTCAGATCTTCGGGACACGTTCCTATGCACGTGTAAGGTCTCAGTGGATTCCTTTTGCGTCATTTGTCTCCCTCGCGGCGGCGCCCGGCGGAGGCACCCAACGTTTTCTTTTGACTGTATATATTTTTCCTTAACGTTTCTATTAGACCTTGCGTGAAGATAAGTGGGAATATGTAATCATTCCATTAAAAGGCACGACTGTAGGAATTTTCCCGAACCCGTTATCCTACGGGAATCCGAAAGAAAAAAGGTCGAGTAATTTGTCTTTACTCAGAGGATTTATGTTGGGATCACTAGCATAGAGCAGTCGACGGGGACTGGATACTCAAGGAATGAATTGTTGATTATATGTCCTTAGGATGTCGCACGTACAGAGGAAAGGTATTTTTTATAGATAGGTGAATAGTTTTGTAAAGAATACGTCCCTTCTAAAACTATTAGCCCTTTGTTCTTTTTGTTTACTTTTAGACATTTCATCATTAGGATTTCTCGTGCAGAAAAATGACTGCGTACGACTGAATAGTTGGACTTTATAAAAGCGCAGCCTGTGGTTTTAATAAGCGGGTTATTTTTATTTTTACTGACTTCAAAATGGAGGAGGTTGTCGATCCGAACCGTATGTTTCTTTTTATCACAAATATTTACGTTTTTAGGGCAATACTTGCATATTTTCAACGACGATTGACTCTAAAAATCGCTTACAATTTTTTTATCGCAATACAAAAATTTACTACAAAAACCTAGGTGCACTAAAAAGCTACAAATAATAATCGGTGCCAATTCATATGTGTATTTGCCTAGTCTGACGTATATTGGCACCTACTCCAAATGTACGGAATTATAAGAATATTTTTAGCTTTGTAGTGTACCCAGATTTTTGAAGTCGGTTTTTATTTTTTGATATTTTTTATTATATAAGTATCAATTGTACTCTTTCCTACAGTTACGGATATAATTATATGATTGTTTTTACTACTTACATTTTTTTAATGTAACCTATTTACAAATAGAACCTCTTTTCTGTGTGCAATGCTGAGTATAATTGATAAGTGATAAATGGATGTACTATTATGATCTTCTATACAATAATTGCATCAGTTTCAACTATGTATTAAGCCGTGTGCTACTAGCACTGTAACCATCACCGGTCTATCACTCTCCACAGGCTCTCTCATGCGTAGAGACAGCTACAGTTCATTAACTCCTCGGTAATACATGGATTGCCGACGGCCCAATACGCAAATGTATTTCAATAAAGATTTTTAATGATACGCTGAGGGCTCAAGGTTTTGATTTATTATAAAAGTCTTGAAAATATAGTTATAAAGTCGAGAATAGTCATATTTTAACACTAATGTGATAAATAAAAGCTGTGGAATATTAAACCGTACGCCCCTTATCACAGAAGACTCAAATTCGGGGGGCTCAAATAGTTATAAGTCAAACATTCGAGTAATTATCCTTAGTGCACTAGTTTCCAGGATCACTTTAAGAACTTAAGATAAGATTGTTGGATAACCAGCTAATTGTTTATTAAAAAAACTTGTCATGTATAGTTACGTATCATACGAACATAATTGATTAAAGAATAATTAATCATAATTAAGTGTACCGGATTCGATTGGTAGATATAAAATATACTAGTCATCGCCCAGTGACGGATCGTGGCCGTACGTCTCGCTATCACCTCATTAGGTTACGCGAGATTTACATGGTTGTTGCACGCACATATTCTGTTCTCGCGTGTCGAGGTATGCTCAACCTTACGGAGTCTTACGGAGCCTTAAGGTAAACACGAAGTAATAACGAACAGAATCAAGTATCGAGAACGCAGAACGCTGCACTGTGTATTTTCATCTATAAAGAGTAAGAGGCTACTACATTTCACCGGTTATAAGTATTGTGGAGGTGATTCTGCTGAATTTTCGGAAATGGACTTTTCGAAATTTGCAGTGGTCTCAGTGTAACTGAGAAGCTTTGCTTAGTTTGTGGTCATACGATGAGTATGTATTTTCTGGCGAAAAAAAAATCCCCAGACAACACCTACTCATCATGGTCTCGAATTAATCACCACTTGTACTATGAGTACAATTCAATGGTATGATTGTGAAGAATGTTTTTGACTGAAGTCATCCTAGTCACGGAAATCGCGAAATCGCGAATGTCACGGAATCTAGACCAGGGAAAATTCCGAAAAGCCATCGAAACGGAATCGAACCCGCAACTAATCGGTACAGCGAGCCGAGCGGCTTACGTTTAAGGTGGCTTTGAACTTCACCTGTAATTGTAGCATGAGCGCCAAGACTAGACTTATGTCACAGAATATGTTGATTATATCTCTTTCTCTCGTATGAAATAAGACCGAGAGCGACGGAGCCAATCCATGACAGAGGTCTTGTCTTGACATGCGTGCTGACTATGGGGGGTAGAATTAAGGAGAGGCATCTGTGTATTGAAAAAGTGTCTGCCGAAATGCTTTAAATAAGGGTGGCGCCACATTTGCATCAGGTGGCATTAGTTTGAAAATTTTGACAATGATATTAAATTTTTTAACTCGACATACTTCAGTTCATACCATACCCTTTGTCTACACCAGCACCATTGTGGAAGGTTTTTGAACTGTTATTTATAGCATACAGCTGGACACTTTTTCAACTTTTCTCCCATATGAGATGACTGTCATTAACTCTACCCTCCATAGTACTAATAACACTGCTGTAAAAAAGAACGAAACGTACAGTAGGTAATATTATTTTAAAAACCGGCCATTGCGAGTCGGACTCGCGCACAAAGGGTTCCGTACCATTATCTATAAAAACGGCAAAAAAATCACGTTTGTTGTATGGGAGTCCTTTAAATATTTATTTTATTGTGTATTTTAGTATTTGTTGTTATAGCGGCAACAGAAATACATCTTCTGTGAAAATTTCAACTCTCTAGCTATCACGGTTCATGAGATACAGCCTGGTGACAGACGGACGGACAGCGAAGTCTCAGTAATAGGGTTCCTTTTTACCCTTTGGGTACGGAACCCTAAAAAATCGTCCCCAAAGGAAACTAATTAGTGCTCCTCCTATTATGATATTTACAATAACTTTGAAAGGTCAACATATTTAAACATTTTATGCGATATGTTTACCTTTAAATATACCATGATCCCGCTAGTTGATGGGACATGCTTGTTATACGCCGGTAAATTGGATTTCCGATCTGTGAACATCTTAGATTATAGATGATCGGATTTCTGTCAGGAACGGAGGTCTGGATCTAGAGGAGAAATGTAATGTTGGTTCAGCATCGTAACTTGTTTTGTTAATCTATGCACCTATTATACAGGTACCTAACCTGTACCTAACGAAAATAGACGGTAGGTATATATGTATCTACTTTTTACTTCAGTAAAGTTTGGGCATGAAGTCAATTATCAAAACATAAATGAAAATGTATTTTTTTTCGGCGATGTTTTAGTACTAAAAATATCACAAAACCCATCGTCATTTTATGAATAAACTTCTACACTTTTGAACAAATAACTGATTTATTAAAAAGAAAATATTTATAGAATAGAAAATAATAAAAGTATTAAATATTTATGTTCAAAATAATTAATGTAAATTTATTTGTAAGATCTCGAGACCAGTCTAAGGACGAAGACAAATTAACATCTGACAGGATTTGAAATTAATTTAAATGCATTAAGTTAATTAAATCAAAGTCAAACGAAGCTTCCAGTGCTTATTCAGAACAGCGCGCTTACTCAGACATCTAATCGTAAGGGAAAAAGCGATAAATCGTTTTAAGTGATTGTCTTTAAATCGTTACTACTTTGTATGTAGTTAAACGGACAGTGACTCAAATTTTTATTTAACACATACTACGACTAGGCAAAATTTTACAGAACAAAATAATTGCAACCTTAATCCCCCGGCTCCCGGCACAACGGGGGCGACAACGCTCGCACTTTAAAATATTTGCCAATACCAAACGAACCCTGTGTCAATATGCATAAAGATTAAATTTCTGTCGTTAAAGCCACGCACTTATTTGATGACAGTGAAATCAGCATTAGTGAGGTATTAATTGCACTCTCCTATAAGAGGACTACTACTAAGGATTATAACACTTATAGTTTAGTCAAGTTTTGTACATGTATAACATAAGATTTTTAGTAAAGAAAGTAAAATACTTACCTATTATTACCCATATAGTCTAAGAACATATAGGCATGTATACGTCTCAGTCATATATCATTGTTTTATACCAATATAAATATTGGAAATGTATTTCAGGAGGATGGAGTTAAAGTTAATTGCAATCAACCAGGCTCTGAACGATATAAATATTTAATTATGACAACGAACTCGCAGTCAGGCCGAATCTTGACAGTTATCATTTAAGTTCTAATTATCTGAACTTTGTACATAATAAAGTATAAATATGTAGGTCATCAGGTACTACATAGTAATTGATGATAATTTCAATTAATAGCGGTAAACAACACATACTCATCGTATGATCCCAAACGAAACAAACCCTGTACCTACTATGGTCTAGGTGCAATCCCAGTTATAACAGGGCAAGGGCAAATGCCGTAAGGGCATTTCAGAAATATGCCGCTGGCGCAACCACCCGGCTTAGCTCACTAGCCAAGCGGCCTATGCTCGAAGCAATAGACTAAGCCGTCGCCAAATGTAGACTTTGGAAGAATAGTAACGACAACTCTCTTACAGGACATATATCGTACAAATTTACAAAACCTAGTGGATGTTGTTCTGAAGATAATTCACCGTACAATTTCCTTATGTTCCTTACTTTCATTCCTACAAAGTCAACGCAAACCGAACCCCAAAATGAAGACGCCGCCGTCGCAGAGGCGGGATCTAGTTAACATAATGAATGTGTAAAACCAAAGTGATCTTTTCCATGCCTAGCGTGTTCGTACCTAGACATAACAAGAAGGTTCCAGCCGAGTTGAAAGGAATTGTGCAAGGAACATGCAAGTATGCTGATGTTAATGAAATTATTTCTGGGAAAGTAAGATCTGAGACGGGTGCATTGCCCCGGGGTGCTGCGACCAATTTGCATTTTGAATACTAATGATGGGGGCACTCACCAACGCGACAACCGAGCACTATAGCATGATAATAAATGGCCGATTAAAAGTTCACAATGTTGATAAAGTGTGGAAGTTTATTAACTTGGTTAGAAACAGTAAAAATCTGATCTAATTAATACTTTTAAAATAATACATAATCATGCCACTATAGTAGTCCCCGTAGGCTGAGGTCCACTACCATCCACCCACTTTTTGCAGCTGTATTTTGGTTCCAATGTAATGGGGGGTGAGACTATTGTCATTATGTTTGAGGCATAGTCCACCATGCTGGCTCATGGTGGGTTGGAAGACTTCACACGCCTTTTTTATAGACGTGAAGGCTTTGCCTTTTCGTTCAGTAAGTGGCAATCATTATTCGAAGTTTTAAAAAGGCATTCGCTTATGAAATCCAAAAATCCGCAGAGATGCGAGCCTGGTGTCTGAACCTGCACCCCTTGAGTTTAAGGTGTGCGTTTTACCTACTTGATTAAATATCTTTCCTTCATTTATATGTCGTAATGGATACTTATCCACGCACATATATTGCTTATTAGCCACGTGTTTCTCGTAAATTGAGTGTTCATAAAATATCTCGAGTCAATTAGCCTTTGGAATCATGTTTAAAAGTAAATCAAGAACGAGATGCTACCACAAATCTTCCTTTTTGAAATGTTTCAAGTGAGTCGCGTGCGTCTGCAAAAACCGTAACGTTCGCGACAGCGATAAGGAGTGCTTTTATTAAATTTTCTCGCATCGCCTGACTAATGTTGGCCAGCTGACGCGTATCCGACAGACTTACTTTCTTTTTGGCCCGTTTGCGAAATTTCCACGGATTGATAAACTCACATGCTCTTCATTTCAGTGATTTATTGTGTTTATTTTTTATTGATGCCTTTATTTATTACGTGATATTCAGTTCAGGCTCAGTTTGTGGAAAAGAAATCAATGATATTAAAAAGTATATTCCTAAATATGTAAAAAAGATGTCAAAAAAACATGAACCGAGATTGGACTCATTGATGCCCCGGCCATCTAATCTTATACTTCTTGACAGAGACAATAGGACCTACGTAGATGTCAAAGTCACAAGCTAAGTCGGATGCGTGAAACTGACAAATATTAGGGAAACCCATAGAGTATCTAGAGTACCCATATCGACTTCAATCTTCGTATAGCTCTGCGGCGATTTTCCCGCCATTTTTGTTATCTCATGTACCCGTAGTATACGGTTACTATATGGGAAAACAAAGATGGCGGAGTCAGATACACCAGAAAATTTTACCGCAGCGCGGGCTCGAAATGCCATCTCCGTTATAATATCTCCATGGGGAAACCTCCCTCTTTAATGCAAATGTTAATTTGAATTGACATGATTTCTAAAGCACAGTTACTGTATTTGTAGTTAAACAAATTTGTAGTTATACAAATAAGCGTCTATAGCCTAGTGGTCAGACTTCCCGGGTATTCATCGTGAGGTTCCTGTTTGATGCCAACTCCGGCAATTTAACCTATGGACGTAAATTCACCCCAAGCACGAGTATTTAGATTATTTGAAGATCCCGAAGAGACTAGTCTTAGTGATTATATTGCTAGGAACCTTCGGGAATGCAAAGCTAGCAATTATGCTCTTAGAATAATAACAAGTACCTATTGAACAATTATAAGATTAACCTATTATGAAAAGAACAAACAGATTATTTAAGTAACGTCGTTACTCCTGTAACAAGAGTAATTAACATTAAATTTGGTAGGACAATTTGTTTAGTACCACCAATCTTCCAAAAACATCTATTTAATTACATCGTTTCCAACTTAATCAATCTAAATGTACAGCAGATTAAATGGACCTGCTCCAAATTGGCAAACATTATTGAGCATCTACAATAGCGAAACATTTGCTATAAATGGTGGATTCAGGGACGGATTGGGGTAACAATAAGGGAGTCGAGTAGTTAATGTCCAATTTACAGAGCTGTCACGTAATAAAAAGATTTGAAAAATGTATCTAATTTGAGAAAAACGTAACTTAAGTTTTATTTAAATACTAGCTTGCCAGGCGAACTTCGTACTGTCAATTAATTAATATTGAATGCGGTACCTACCGGGTCCAATTGTGTTTTCAAACCACCCAGGAATACATAGAAATATACACACAAAATTTCATCCAAATCGATCCTGCCATTTAGGAGGAGTAAGGTGACAAACACACGTATAGAAGAATTATATATAAAATGTACCTAATGTGTTTTTCATAACCAACTTGTAGTAGATATCAATGTTAAAGATGCAAAAAATAACAATTCCAGCGAGTTTCTTCTAGGATCTTCTCAGTCGAAGTTGCATTCCGGTTTGGTTGTAAAAAAACAAAATGTGAACTTGAGGTTAAAGAAGATGAAAAATGCCTGATTGCTACCTACATCGTTATTCCAACTACGTATTAATCTAAGCTATAAGTGTTACAAGCAATTTAAGCATATCAAACCTGAGACCTCTCTTCTATGAGGGCGACTGTCCAACCACGACACTTTATGTTGCTTTAATAGCAGTGGTAGCCGAGTGGTCGAACGCACGCTTTGCAATCAAAGTGCGCAGGGTCTATCCCCGGCTCGCACCTCTGGGTTCCATGTGCGAATCTCATTTTCATCTGAGATTATCACTTGCTAAGAAACGGTGACGGAAAACATCGTGAGAAAACCTGTGTGCCCGGTATAATGGCAATAGGCTCGCCCCCTATTACATTGGGACCAAAATACATCGGCGAAGTGTGGGCGCACTGCAGTGCACCTCTGCCTACCCCTTCGGGGAATACAGGCGTGATGATGTTGCCTTTGCAGACGTTCATAATACTCATTCGAACTTTTTTTTCTCCTCTGGCCCAACATGAACACAGGGAACTACTTACACGAGAAGACCTTACTTTTTCAAAAGCCGTCTCTGCCCTTGTTCACATTAATTAAGAATGTTCGTTTCGCGAACACTACAGCCGATAGGGCGCGCAGCTCGATTCCACGAAATTCATTAATTAATTTAAACATTCATGCTTAATTATCGAACTCTTCAATTAAAAATCCCTTTTAATTTGTTGTTTTATTTGTTGACACGCTATTAAGCGAAAGGCAAATATATATTGGACATTTTGCACTGAAATGCATTTATCAGATAAACATACAATATCCGTAATGAACAAGTAATTATATATAAATTAATGAGGTCATTTTAAGCTAACGTATTCTCATGATAAAGGGAGTAAAGTAGTATTTTGCATGTTTAAAGGTGGTCATTTCTTGAACTACGGATTCGATTCTGAAAATGCTTTGACCAACAGAAAGCTGTCTTTGAGTCTCATAGGCTAAGCAGCTAGTTTAAATTATGAAGTTGTTTAAGTACTTACCACAAAATTCGATATAACTCGATTTGATAGAAAAAAAATATTGCTGTCTTAGTTTAGCGTAGTTTGTCTGTTTTAAATGGGTCTAGATTCCTACACGAACACCTTAGGGCTTAGATTTATAGATAGTAGATATGCTGTGTCAGTGAATCAGAAACTTTTAATGATGCGATTCTTCAGCATTCTGTTCGTCTATGACATTTTGAAGAATGACTTAATTTATACCATGTCGTAACAATTTGAAAGGGAAGTCAGAGATAACAATCCGCTATGAATGACTGATACTTTATCAATAGTTTTATTTACATTATAAGTAGTCTATTGGTCTCATGGAGTATATGCACCATATAACAACATTCACAAAACAGAATATATTAACTTTTTTGAAATGTTTTTAGGGTTCCGTACCCAAAGGGTAAAACGGGAACCCAATTACTAAGACTTCGCTGTCCGTCCGTCTGTCACCAGGCTGTATCTCCTGAACCGTGATAGTAAGAGAGTTGAAATTTTCACACATGATGTATTTCTGTTACCGCTATAACAACAAATACAAAAAAAAACAGAATAAAATAAATATTTACGGGGGCTCCCATACAACAAACGTGATTTTTTTCAGTATCCGATAATGGTACGGAACCCTTCGTGAACGAGTCCGACTCGCACTTGGCCGGTTTTTTTAGTTTAAAGATGAATAAACAATTGTCATAGATGTTTCGATGTAGGCATCCAAAAATATTACATTTCTTTCATTTGTCCTTTTTTACACAATAGCGATGGATACATACACAATGGCGATAGCTGCGCGAAGACAATGTAACACACCTTCAATTTTCCTATATTAATCGAGGTTTAATATTATGCGTTACTGTGTGGTGTGATAGAAGGATATCTCACGTTCGCGTCTCCAAGCGCTTGTTAGTAAACTTTCCACGTGACCACTTTCAATATCGCTTAAAAACAATACTGATAGGAATATCTTCTTGAATCATAATTTATTTTGTAAAGTAAACAAATATGAAGGTAACAGTTAAACAACAAAAATAAATTAAACAATCTATCCAATGGTAGAGCTAATACTCTCGTCGCGGTGCATGCGAAAGCGATCCCGTGGCGCCCCGATATAAGCGGAAGATGGTACACCGTCGGTTTTTAGTGGGTATACGGCCTTCTGCCGGGACTCCCACATAACCCTGTTACTTCCCCCGAGGTGACAGGGTATCCATAAAGGATTTTCCGACGTTAAAAAAAAAAGTGCCAATACTCAACCGCTCGATTTTTATTGGCACCTGTAGTTTTGTAGCATGAGCGCCAGTGCCAAGACTAGACTTATGTCACAGATTATTTTGATTATATCTCTTTCTCTCGTATGAAATAAGACAGAGAGCGACCGAGCCAATCCGTGACAGAGGTCTTGCCTTAACATGCGTGCTAACACCACAGGTATCAAGTGGCATTTATTTTCTGACTAAGTATGTATGGACTTTAAAAAGGGCTGTTATAAATAGGTAAACTATAGAATTTGAAATTTCTGAAATTCATCTACTGTGGATTGGTAGAACATACATTTACGAGTTATGGACTCAATCCAGTACTCACGAATAGTATTTGGTATTTCTTAGGGTTCCGTACCAAAAAAGGAAAAAACCTTAAAGGATCACTTTGTAATCCGTTTGTGTGTCTGTCTGTCTGTATTTTGTAGTTTGTTTGTATCGGGACACAAATTTGAGTTTGTCTCTCTCCAGTTTATCTTTTCGTTAGAGCAATGTTAGGTGCTTTCATAGTTTAGGTACGGAAGCTTCAGTGCGCGAGTTCTTTGGCCGGTTATTTTTATTATGGGTCAATTGTACCTACAATATAAATCGACATTAGTACAATTAAATTTATTCTGCAGAAGAAAAAGGTCGAACGAAGAGCAACGTTTTACTTTTATCTATTAGAAATCGAAAAGAACAAAATGCTACCTTTATTCCAGGAAACAAGCGCGTTCGTGTGCCATTTAATATGCACCATCTGGGCAGGTCAGTATGATTTTTATTCACAAACAGTTTTATGCCAAGGACGGTCGAGGGATATTGTTTACAAAGCATAAAGATGAGGGATGACGACTTGTGGAGCCCTAGCGTACGCTGGCTCGGCCGCCGCGGCTGTATGGCACACGTATATGCTCACTATTAAAACTGAGTTCTGAATTTATACTTTTTCAGGGTTCCATATCTAAAATGGAAATAAAAACCCTTATAAGATCACTTTGTTGTCCGTATGTCGGTCTGTCTATCTGCCTGTCAGTCTATCTGTCAAAATCCTTTTCCACAGGAACGCGTGTAGGTATCGAGTTGATATTAATAACAGACTTTCAAGTCTGCAATCGTTTGGAGCTGTATTTATAAATTACTGAGGTTAGCGTTGTGATTAAAATTATGAAAGTGATTACTGTGAAGCTTATTTATAAGCGACTTCAAAAAAGAAAAGGTTTTCATTTCAACACATACCTTTTTTACCAGCCTTTAAGTCTGCCCCACTCCATGGCAAAGGCCTTCCTTTAACGGTAATTAAATAATTATACACTTTCATCATTACGGCAGCATTCTTTAACGGGGTAGCCTAAAGTCACTGTATTTTGGTATGGAGCAATTCGAGCCTATTTGCCACTATACCGGGCTTATTCCATCTCAATATTCTTCAATGTGAAGTTGGAAAGAACATTGTATAATTAGAAAATCTCTTGTGCTATGGACCACACATTAAAATTTACATTCTGGGCGGGTGACTGTGGGGCTATCCCGGGAAACTTTTCCGTCAAGACACTATCTGAATATATACGTATCTAATTCTTCTAACTTCACACAAAGCTATACAAATATTATTAATTGTATGTAATTGTTGTATCGTGATTGGTTCCCAAAATTTTGGCTTAAGACCGAATATTTATGATTTACTAATTAATTATTTACAGTTTTACTTTCAAATGAAACATTGTACAACGTAACATAACATCCACAGGAGATGGACAAAGCTCTGGGGTGTCAAGACATGCGCGTCAAAATTTGAATTAATTTGTTGAAATTGAAAAAATAATCATTGGAGAAATGATGAAATTTTACTGCAATTTGATTAGGAATGGCTGCACGTGCCATTAACGGTATTTATGACAATGTCGAGTAATTAATAGTGAGGACACATTTAATAAATATTAATAAAAATAATAGTGATGACAGACATGAATATTACAGGAATCTGCAATCCCTTGAAGGGACTAATAGGACTACCAGTAATGTGTTTTTTGTCTTTTTGATAAACGGCTAGGCTAGGACAGTTGAAAGATAAAGAAAGATTCATACGAGAGTTTCAAATCAAATAGGTATTTGATGTTTTGATACGCATGCTCCACTTACAATATGTTGAAAAATCGTCTGTTTACAGAGTCCGTAGCCAAGAAACGAACAAAGCCACTGTTCTGTCTACGAAAATTTACTTAATAGTATTTGGCAGAGCGAACGTTTTCATCCGAGCGCATGGTTAAATTTTAAAAATCGGAATAATGTGGATGCTTATTTTGCTCGCAGGATTTGTCGCATCATCTTATACACAGTTCAAAGAGATGTCGACTGAATGTATTGCTTATACGTTGGACTATCGATACTCGTAGAAAAAAAAATGGAAGTCAGTAATAGTATAAGTCATATTAGTAGTAGTATCAATCTACTCTTACACAACTTTGGGACTACTTGCATTCTTGATCTGTCTGGGCCAAATCCAAATCCGGTTCAAAGTACACTGTTAGGGACAGTGTACGAAAATTTATAATCAATGAGTTTGAACGATATTATTTTACAGTCTACCAACATAATTATAACACGAACTTTTTACCGTAATAGCTACCAACTAGCGAGCAGAAAACACCTTTAAGCTCACAATAGAGCCACTTATATGAAAATAATATCATAGTTTACGATGTACAAACATGAGTACATTTTTATTAAAATTGTGTGGATTCTGGAGTGTATTGCCATTACTCAAAGCTCTAATGTACCTATGAGCGGGACAGCAATATTTAGTGCTCGACTTAAGTTTCGTGCCAAAATCAGCACCAAAATCTATATACATTTACAGACAAAACACGGTAAATTGCTACTAAAAGCCACATTACGTCAAAGAATTCCCCTGGAACCCTCGCGACTAGCACACTCGTACATCTCGTCAACTATTAAAGTAATCGCCTCACTGTCGTTACAGTGTCGTACCGACTTCTCAGGGCAGATTTGCATTTTAAACGGGCCGCACTATCTTCGGCGTTATCGCGGTTCCACGAGACCAGCTTAATGTCCGCTATCCCGACAAAAAGGTCGCCAGCGAAAAATGGCGAAAAAATTTTTTTCGTAAGCTTAGAAGCAACCCTTTTAGGTGCTCTATTAAAAGAAGAAAGACGTATCTTGGCTGCCTTTGTGAGGCGCCTTTTCCGACGGCGCGGGATAGGAAATAAGTGTACCTATCTTCCAGGATGTAGGTCATGACGGTCGCTGCGAAGATCTATTATAAATGTGTGAAATGTTTTATTGTTGAAACTAAATGGATAACTATTAAGATCTATGAATATTTTTTTGTTGACCTCACCTTTTGTTTAAAGTAAAACAAAATAAAGTGTACTTTTGTATTCTATAATAATGCAAGTAAATTGATAAGTCGGTTGTACAACTTATCAAATTCGTTTTTGTTTTTATTACAAGATAAAAATAAACAGACATCCATGTTTTTTCATTAGCCTGTAAAACTAAATAAAGCAGTCAATGAAATAAAAGTACAAACAATATATTTATTTTGGTATAAAAATCGAAGGAACAAAACGTTTTATCATTTGGTAGTCCAGGCCCCTGCGTCACAGAACCACCACCACCTATGTATGCTATCACCCCTGTAGTCTTCAAAGGCTTAGAGGTAGTGCAAACTACATGGAATATTGGTCTCAATATAATAAGGGGAGAGTTTATCATACCTACCTACCTACTAGTAATGCTTTGCCTCTAGCTAGGTACTTAGACGCAAAAAAATAAGCATTGTCAAGAGTTTCATTATGTTTTTGATGTTATAAAAATGCGTAATAAGCTCAAACAAGTTTCCCGTTCCTGCCTCGGGGTGATATCAAAATAAAACGAACGCTTTGGCACATTTCCACGCAGTTCCCTGCAGGTAGTCTAACTTCAAAGCGGGTTACAAACGGACGCCCCTAGACAACATTCGCTAATTCACTTTGATGTCACCCCTCGCACCCCGCTCACCCCACCCCAACTTGTAACGAGAAAACGCGTCTTAAACTCCATGCGATGTAAAATTAAACGTTCCCAACAATTTCCTGAATATTTTTTATACAGAAATTGTTTTTTAAAACTTTTGAAATGAGAATACTTTTACAGGTTATATAAATACTGTAGGGTGTCATAATAAGCAAGTAGTTTTTTTTTGTAAATGAAATACGTTTTAAGTTTCCACTCGAGGTGTCATTTTTCAGTGAAAAAGTGTTGATGATGATGGATGGATGGATGGATGTTTACAGGCAAAAACGACTTAACGGACTTCAATGAAAATCTACAAGGTATTATTGTTTATACATCAGAATAACATAGAGATATTTATGCTTAAATAAACTGCTTAAAGTTTTAGTCTTTCATTAACAAAACATAGAGCCTTCTTACTATCTTTAGACAGTGAAATAGAGGGAATTTAACGTGCAAATGTCATTTTCAATTATGATTATTACTTGCTGAACGGTGAAGGCAAGCATCTTGAAGAAATCTGCACGCCTATAGAACGGTGTGAAAAGTTCACCATACCGCATTGGGCCAACGGGGTGGACTATGGCCCAAATCTCTATCGTATTAGGGGGAATATGCCCGGTATAATGGCGATAGGCTCGCTCCCTGTAGAGTCATAAAAAATGTGGTTCGAATGTGTTGTTAGGTACATTTGAAGAATGCCAATGTATTTTGTTTGGTAGCTGATATGTGAAACGCTAGATGAAGGCATCAAACCAAAATTATTGTTTTACAGTTACAGACCAATGAATGTTCGTCACTTTTATGATATAGATGTAGGGCTCCTTTCAAAACTATCTGATAAAAGCCACGCGGTAAAATTCGCTCGCGTTGTCAATGTAATTTCATTGAAGAATGAACTTTTTCCACGTGTCAATATAGTTTGTTTTGGTATTGAAATAAACTTATGCGCGTTTCGTTTCGCACTCAACCGATATTTGGAGTTGCTTGTCTGGGCTCCAAGTCCCCTTAACACTATCGTTGTAGAGTTGCTCTGACAGATTTTTTTAAGGTATGAAATCAACATCTTTTATCAATTTGTAGCTAGAATATGACTAGTCTATTGACTTCAAGATAACATTATCCATACTACTACAGCCCTTTTAACGTCCTACTGCTGGGCACGGGCCTCCCCTCAATGCGAGGGGGATTCAGGCCATAGTCCACCACGCTGGCCCAGTGCGGGTTGGCAGACTTCACATCAGTATCCGGCCTATCCAGCTTTGTTTTCAGTATCCAGCCGGATACCGAAATGTAATTCAGTATCCGGCCGGATACCGGATAGTAATTCAGTATCCGGCCGGATACCGGATAGTGAAATTCAAATAATCTCATTATTCTGCACAGCGCAAAACATACCACAATAGGGTATGTACATTATTTTTATAATCGCACGTCAATAATATTTGTTTTATTAATTAGTTTAGAATCTACTCCAAATTAACAATTGGCAAATTGCGGTGAATGTATACCAAATTTTCCGCATTCGTTGGTAAGATGTGACTCAGCTTGGCTTCATATACCAGACCAGCTTCTGAAAATATCCTTTCGCTTTCGCCAGGTACTGAAAAATAAGTTCTAGCAAACCTTAACAACTGCGGGTACCTACTGATGCAAATTAACTGACCACTATATGGGTCGTAATTGCGATCGATTCGAGATTTCTTGAAGAAGCGTCATGTAACGCGATAAAGGACCGAATATCCGGCGCTCCGGCCTGGTAGCTTGCCGAATATCCGGTATCCGGCCAAACCACTATCCGTTTCATCTCTACTTGAAACACTATAAGAACGTAATATTAAATATAATTGAAAGATATGTACGGTACAGCAACGATTTTGTAATTCATACTGCAAGCAAAATAATTCCAAGGTGACAAAAGTTGACGAACGAAATGAAACAAGGGAATTTCTCTAGCGACGGGGATTCCCCGAGCGATAGACGAGCAGAACATTATGTCCCGACTCCCGAGTCACAGACTATATATTACTATACTAGTCCCGCCCGAGTGCTATGCGTTTACAAAAACCGATCTTTAAGTGTTTCGAGGCGCGATATATACTACATAATGAATTTATCAATTATGATTTGAATGAATGAATTAGTTAACTTACTTTATTTTAATTTAACATAATGTTACAACCTTAATAAATAATTAAGAATCTAAATCAAAAGTTTTAAATAAATAAAAATAGTTAAAAAAACTGTATTTTTTTTAATTTGCTTGACGCGAGGCCCCTGCAAGAGCGAGGCCCCGGGCGATTGCCCTTTTCGCCACCCCCTAAGGCCGCCGCTGCTTCACACATCTATCAAGAACTAGTCAAGTTCCCTCAGAATTGCAAGTTTCCTCACGATGTTTTCCTTCACCGTTTCGTAGCAAGTGATAATCTCGGATGAAAATGAGATTCGCACATAAGTCCCAGAGGTGCCAGCCGGGGTTTGAACCTGCACACTTTGATTGCAAGGCGTGAGTTCGACCACTCGGCTACCACTGCTGCAACATTATCTATAGTACCTAGTCATAATTTAGCTACCATAAATAAAATTTATTGTTTACATGCCTTCAAACATGAAGTCATAGTAACTACACAAAAATAGTGTTTTTAGGAATAGGTTTTGTTTGTTAGGAATTGGGGCCCAGTTATGTACATCTGAAAGTTTTATTCCGGATTTTTCATACATTCTTTACATAACATAAATATAAGCGTATGAAACTCGAGTCCAGTTAATACATAAGCTCTCAGCGATATTGCTGAAGGGCGGTTGCGGCGCGCCTCCATAACGTAGATTGAGAACGTTACAAAGCGGCCACAAGAACGCTTTGTGGTGTTTTGCGGTTCATATTTTGTTTGCGAGCTCTTTCGCCCGCTAAACTCAAAACAGGCCCCGAGTTTCTTGCTGGACGTACCTGCGGTGGGCAGCCTACGCGATTTTCTTGACTTGCAAAAGCCTTTAACATTATTACCGAAGTTTTAATAACAATATAATTGGCAGCGTTTGTACTTTTGAGGAGGATATTTATATATGGGATTAAGCCCGCCACACATTCCCAACACGGTTACTGCTGTAAGCCAGGATAGGATATTTAATAAATGGGATTAAACCCGCCACATATTCCTAACACTCCTGTTTGCCAGAATCAACAGCGGCATCCGTTGAAGACACCGAGGTTTGACCCTCGGCGAGTCCCGGGGAAAAAAGCTAAATTGTCCTGAAACCCGCACGAATTTAACAGGTGTAGGAGGAATTGGATGAAAAAATGTTTTTGAGAAGGATAAAAAATGTGGCTCATTAGTACGGTTTACATTTAAAAAATAAACTACACATATTATCAGACCATCCACCAACCCCCGGTGGACTAGCCGTGGTGGACTAGGTATGGTCCAAACCCCCCTATTTGGAGATGGGAGGGGGAGGCCTTTGCCGAGCAGTGGGACGATTAATAGGCTGTTTAGTAAGGAATTGGAATATTTAGGCCTATTAATTGTTATCTATAACAAGAATCATGTCTCTTAAACGAGAACCAAGATTGGTGCGATACGCGTTTTGATATCTCTGATTGGTTTGGGATTTTTAATAATTAGGCAAATACTTACCCAATCTATTTTATCGATTGAGAATTAATTGTCATTTTTCATTACCGGATTATCATTAAATAGCTGATTTTAATCACATGGTTAGGTACTTACTATTTCAACTTACTATGTGCATACAAATCACAGACCAGATCTGTGACACAAATATAATACAGCAGGTCGACTATCAGTTTCATCCCGTGGCGCCCCGATACAAGCGGAGGATGGTACCTACACCATTGGTTTTTAGTTGGTATACGGCGACAGTCGGTATATGCAGTGTGTAAAAAAAAATGTGGACGCTTAAAACTCGCGACTGTAAAATACGCATGAAACTCATGGTAAAGTTACATACGTTTGTAGTACACGTAATTACCAAGGAATTTGCTTGGAGTCAGAGGAGCTCTATATGCTAATGCAAGGTGCGCAATGCACACAATGTTGGCAACTCCTCGCATTGTCTACCATCCTAGTTACGACTCAATTATCTTGAGAAAGTAAGGAACACCAATTAACATCCTTTTCTGCTGTCATTTTGCGGCATCGTAACTAGTTTTGTATACTGGTTGGTAAGTTCAGATGTGATATTAAATAATTGCCATAGAGAAACAAAGAAGATAAAAAATTTAAACCGTTCTAAATTTAAATTAATAATTTTCGTGACAAACTCGAATTATTAGTTATTAATGATGTCATATTTCCATGGCATAGTCGTATTCCAAATTCAAAATCCTTTAGTTTCTATAATTCCAGTATAAGAATTCTAGCCAAAAAAACACGAATTTTTTTTCCAAAATTCTTCAACTTCGATATATTTCCATCATCCGTGCAATAAAGTTGAATTAATGACCCGTCTTCATAAAAAGGACGTTTTAAATTAGACCCGTATGATACATATTTTTTAAATATATTATTTAATATATTGTTTTCTTATATTTAAGCGAATACTATACATTGAAATAAAACTATTTTACGGATTCTATCGTCGGGAAAATAAAAAAGTAAATAAACGCGATAGAATCCGTAAAATACTTTTATTTCAATATATTATTTAATATTTAAATTTATTCAATAACTTTATCGTTACTGTAAGTAACAGTCATTTGCAAGTGTCTACGAGTAGATTACGTTTCGACGTTGCTTATAAACAAAACCCGTCTCACAGGAGCTGAACGACTTGTTTTAACTTATAGATAATGCCTATGAATAACAAATGGCTCGTTAGGAAGGAATAACTAGAAATAGAATCATAGTTAATGAAGACTTTCTGTACACAAACATATGTTAGGACGTCTTTTTCTTGTTTACTTAAGTATCTGCACAAAACACGACAAGACGCGAAACTCTTGCCAATATTAAAACGAACTCTATCGACTTATAGAAAAAGCGAATTCTTCAACGAAATGTAACGAGCGTGATGTAACGCGTTGTCGAGCGAATTTTGACGAGTCTTCACGTGGCATTACTACAGAAATTTAATCTTTATGTATATTGAACACAGATTCTGTTTTGGTATTGGAAAGAAAAAAAACCTGCGCGTCTTGGCGCCCCAGTGTGCCCGGGGCTTAAGGTCGCCATTCATTTATTTTATATTTCTTTTAATGTTATATGTAATTATTTTTTTACTCTATTATTTTATTACATCTAATTTCGTAAAATCAGGCACGGGTTCATCAATCAGGCAAACTTACGGAACTATTTTATGGGAGTCGTCTTTGGATTACAGGAACTGGTCATAAATATCAAACACGATAAAAATTCTTCAAGCTCGCACCGACTCGTGACGTATGAATATTGTAAACGATTATGCGGTATGCCTACCTAGATGGAAATATTTACAACCCAACTGAAATATACGCGAAAGCATTAAAAGCAATAAGTCAGAGACAGCATAAAAGCACAATCATTTCTACGTGGACCTCAGAATAGGCACTATAGCATGAAGTACAGTCACGCACAACTTTGTTTTCATCATTCATTATATGTATAAATTTAAAAATATTATTGGTTGGTTGCAGTAGTAGTCTTAGTTTTTAGAACGCCCACCTTGAGCTCAGATGCAGGTTGAAACCCGGGCCACACACCTCAGGTATTTTCGGATGTCATGTGCAAATGTCATTTTCCATAATGATGACCACTTGCTAAACGGTGAACGCAAACATCGTGAGGAAATCTGTACGTCTATAAAGAAAAGGCGCATGAATTTCACCAACCCACACTGGGCCAAAATCTCCCTCGCATTGAAGAGGAATGCACGCGTTGGCGTGCCGCATATTACATTACGGGTGCAATGCAGTGCACCTCTGCCTACCCATTGGATATTTTGGATTATTCGACAAAGACTTAAAGACTTTAAATCTCGAACAGAGACTTGTTCTTTAGCCTAATAGTTTACACGTAATCAGGCCGCGAACATTCCTTTGTTGTTTCTTGTACTTTATTCTAGGCACACAGACCACAAAGCCCGCTAAGGAGAGATTTGTTTTATCAAAGTCATTCATGTCACATTAATTACAAGGGCCAAGGAGAGGCGGAGACGTAAGCTTAATTCATTTTTCCTAAAGTAGGTACTCACTGACTGGGATTAGGCAAGTTAATGAGAAACTTTCTGATTACTTCGTAATTTAATCATACTGATATGAGCCAATCAGCTGCCGTAATAAACCTCGCGAGCTGATTGAAATTGATTTTCAATAAGTGTGTTTGATGAGTACGCTATCATTTATAGCAAAACGGACAATATATCACCTCTTGTAAATGTAATGCGCCCATCTAATTTATCGATACTAAATCTAATTTGTCGATACTAAAAATTATTGTAATCAAGGCAGGGTTGCCATCTTCCTATAACCTCTTATATGTAGTAGTTACACCACTATACCTACATACATAAACAGCGTTAAAAAAAATTTTTGTATGCTTATCTCAGTATCAACCATATTATAAATTCTAGGAAAAAGCGCAGCAGCAAGCAGTGGTAGCCGAGTGGTCGAACGCACGCTTTGCAATCAAAGTGCGCAGGTTCTATCCCCGGCTTGCACCTCTGGGTTCCATGTGCGAATCTCATTTTCATCTGAGATTATCACTTGCTAAGAAACGGTGACGGAAAACATCGTGAGGAAACCTGTGTGCCCGGTATAATGGCAATAGGCTCGCCCCCTATTACATTGGGACCAAAATACATCGGCGAAGTGTGGGCGCACTGCAGTGCACCTCTGCCTACCCCTTCGGGGAATACAGGCGTGATGATGTATTATTATTATTTTAAAAAGCGCAAACTATGTGCCCAGTAGAATTTATTTTGGACTTATAAGCAGAACGAAAAATATTAAAAAAAAGCATTAGTAGGTACGCTTGTATTCTCCGAAGGTGTAGGCAGAGGTGCATTGCAGTGCGAACACACTTCACCGATGTATTTTGGTCCCAATGTAATAGGGGGCGAATCATTATACTGGACACATTCTCCCTCAATAAGAGGGACATTTTTGGGCCATAGTCCACCACGTTGGCCCCGTGCGGGTTAGTGAACTTCACACGCCTTTTTATAGACGTGCAGGTTTCCTCACGATATTTTCCTTCACCGTTCAGCCAGTGGTAATCATTATTAAATATGATAAAATTATCTCAGAGGTGCGGGCTAGGGATTTGAACTTGGACCCCTTACACTCACGGCGGGCTACTGCTGAAATATTTTAAAAATATTTGATTATAGTATTTTGCATAAATATTTTATAATGTAAAGTGTTTTTGTTCGCCACAGTACGCGTTTAAAGCGGTGTAACTGGCGAAGCAGGTGCCAACCCAGCTCCCATTCAATATGGCCCTATTGTACCATTATAGGCAATCGAGATACATTTAGAACTAGATGAGGTGTCGAATTTATTACTAATATCACCTTCTACGCGGCTGGTTTGCTATTATTATGAGTTCTTTGGTACTTGTAGGTGAAAAGCCCCGTTTTCGGCGTCCACAAGGTTATTTATACGACATCAAGACTGTTTAACTACTGGAATAAGCAGGGTTCACTATACTTAGTGTATTTTCTGAGCTTATTGCCCTAAGCAATCTACCCCTGTTCAATTAAGGATATGGGAGCCCCCATATCCTTAAGTGAACTACAAAGATTTAATTGAAAAAAAAATGTGAATACGTATTGTAGGTACAATTTTGAATTGCTTTAACTTTCGTGTGCTCGTTTTTTTTTTCTCAGTCGTCTCTGGTGCCCTAAGCAATTGCATAAATAGTTTAAAGGCTACTATCCAGGACTGACTGACTGATCCAGGACTGATTCCAACCCAATGTAAGGACAATGCTATCCCAGTACAATATGGCGGACTTCACAGATCCATTTAAAGAATTAAAATATCGTCAGTCAACAAATGACCATCGTATGGTCCCAAACTAATCATTGCTTGAACTATGGGGTGACCTCAGTTACAACTAGGCTTGAGTAAATTCCGAAATTTTCTGCTGAGAGGTATCGAACCTGCAAGCACTCGTTACAGTGAGCCGAGTTGCCGACGCTTGAATCAGTAGACTAAGGGGGCAATTCTACATCGACATCTAATTCTAATTCGACACATGTCGAATTGGACACATGTCGAGTTGGTCATAAGTCGAATTGGACATATGTCGAATTGGACATAACAAATCGCTGATTCAAAATATGTATATTTGTCAAAAGTGTTGCTAAAGTCCAATGACCTTTCTCCCCTTGATATGATACCAATGTCGGTCTTGCGATAATTGCCCCCTAGCCATGAACAATTGCATGGGTTCTTTGATTGTTAAGGTAAGTCGTAAGTATTTAAACATTTTGCCAAACATAAAGAGCAGTTTGTCGTTTAAGAGCTATATAACTTAATTGCATACTTTGTCTGCGTCTATAAAACTGAAGTATTTCAGCCCATAAAATGTCCCCGGTCCATTCTGTGAAGGGACGTCTGCAGGGGTGAGTTTGATGACCAAGCTACTATCGTGCTTACCTTCCAGTTGCACCTAACATTTTGGGGCTAATATTATTTTAAAACCCCTGTGAAATTACCAAAACCCATTTTTGTTTGTACATCTTAGGGGTTGAATAATAATAATTAATGTATTAGTATGGCAGGCAGAGGAACTATAAGTAAGTATAGAAATTTAGAGCTTCTATTTATTTTTAAGGGTGAATGTATTATTTTGGTACAGATACATTATGTTGTATTGATTTATTTAAAAGTTAGCACTTCAATTGTCGGTTTGTGTTCGGATTTTTGTTGTTTCTTTCTTTTTGAAAGATATCGTAATCGAAATTGTTAATGTATATCACGTAGGAGATTATAGTTTGCTTGTAGAATAAAAAAAGGCCTTTACCTGTAACTATTTACTTTTTTACAGTCTGTACTTACTTCTAGATTATTATTGTGATGCTGACAAATTATAATCAACAGCAGATAGAATCATAATACAGCGCACACATAATGTTGCTACGACCAATACCTACATATAACGGCGCAATGTTGTATGAGTTTGTGCGGTGCGGTGTACCTCTGATGTATTTACGACGCACCGGGCCCGACGTGCCGCCTCATCCGTGTAATTTAATCGCCATTATGATGCTCACTATGTAATTAATGAGCATTTTCGTTGACCTATATTACGGGATAAATTAATAAAAATTACCCACCTTGTTGAGTCTAGGTTGTGGGGCTGCAATTGGTCACCAACCGGTCATCCAAAAGCCCTCGACTAAAATCAGTTTTTTTTTGTATCACAATAAGTACATCAAGACTTATAAATATGGTAACAAGGGCTGCACCGCTTACGCAAATTGTAATTCTTATGGAAAAAAAAAATGTATATTTTTGTCTATGGCCATAAGTACCAAAATGTTCCCAATCATAACAGTGGAAGAGCATTGTATTGTATGTCACACGCAGCACGGCTGATAGTCACAATTCAATTTAATTTTAATTTAATTTTTAATTGCATGACTATCTATTTACCAATATTATAATACCTCCCTATGCAAAGGTTGCCTGTTAGATACTTTTAGTGATAATGCCGCCAATTTTAATACTGTAAATATCGTTATAGTTTGTATTACTATAAGAGGTGGAACAGCAGAAAGTTATTTACCTACCGATTAATGACACTAAACTTAAAACCGAGATGACTTTAAGGTCGTAAATCCTGACATTAGAGCCATCATTTTCGAAATAACCAACCCTCTAATATAAATTTTACGAGGCTATTTGATGATAATGTAAGCATTTCATGTGTTCTAAATCGACATGGCCTCATAAACGTATCATCGATTTACAATAAACTGTTTCTATACAGGGTGTTTCAGAGGTCCGAAATAATACTTTGACGTTTGCATCAGTATCCGGTAAACTACTTAATGGTATAAAAATATGATCGAAATTCGACCATGTTTTTCCAACTTTTATTTCAATGTCAATTTCTATAACTAGTAATATCTCAAGTCCTATGTTCTGTTTTGTGATTATTGGTAGCCGCCCTTCATACGTGTAGCTTACACTGCTGAATAGGGTTAAGGCTGTATCCAAAGGAACACGATACCTGTGACAAATATTCAAAGGTCTATAACTCAGAAACTATGATAGTTCGGTACCTATAAAGTGTCTTCACTAAGCTTCGATATATTATGAGCTACCGTTAATGTACCCAAAGTTTTATTTCGCACTTCTGAAACACTCTGTATATAAACACAACAGTGCTTCCCGTTAGACAGCAGACTGGTTGGTGAATGGTGATCGATTATTGGAGAGAAGACAATAGGACATTATAGTATTTTACGCCCGCAACTCTAGCCCTTAATAAATGGCTAGCCCTTAAAACCTACTTAGTATTACAAATTGAGCTGCAATTTACATCGACCACTGGCCACGATAAAGTCGCGCGTCAGCTATTTTTGCCAATAACAAAACGAACTGTGTATGAATATACATAAAGATTGAATTTCTGTAGTAAAAGCCACGCCCTCACGCGTTAAAATTCGCTGGCGCCGCCAATGTCACTTCGTTGAAGAATGAACCTTTTCAATAAGTCATTACAGTTCCTTTTAGTATTAGCAAAAAAATATGATGCGCCTGATAATTTAAAAAAATACTTAAGTAGGTACCTACTTTACATTCTAAATTTGATTTAAAATATATTATTAGACACCTTTTGTATTAGCATATTGTCTAGGTACCTTAGTGTCTACTAATGGATTTGTTTGTTCATGTGAACAGATAAAATGCTGGAGATCAATGGAATACTTCATTAGAAAGGTTAAATACTATGACTAATAGGTATGATTTTTGTGCGTATTTGCAGCGTATAAAAGTACTACTCTTGTCACTTGATAATATACCAAACATCCGATGTGTAGGGTCAATTCACCACACGTACCTACCTATTTTGTTCTGATATCATTGTATGGTACAAGGGGTACATTTACGACCGGGTCATTTAAGGTTATCCACAGGAAGCTATTCACTCGATACTAGAACATTAGGTTTATACGCTAGGGACGTTCGGTTCTGTTTTAAATGTTATTATGTTCTACGAAGGTGCTTCCAACGTGAATTTTTGAGTTGAATTTTTGAGGTAGTTAACTGATAAAAAAATATAATGTATCGAACCATTAATTCGTGTTTTATAATTAAGTGGTTTTATAACAACTTAAAAATTAACTCTGTGTTAATACGCTTAAAGAATAAATTTCTGTCGCAAAAGACACGCCACCACGCGACAAAATTCGCTCGCGCTGTCAGTGTCACTTCGTTGTAGAATGAACTTTTCCCATGTGTCAATACAGTACGTATTGCTATGGCAAAAAAAAAAGATTTTGAAAATGATTTTTCTCATAATTTGTTCTTCATTGTTTATGTTATTAAATTGATGGATAAATCTTGAAATATCTTTCTTTATTGTCAACGAAACATAATGCTATGTTTGGAGGTAAGAAATTTGTAGAATTGTATCAACATCTAACATATTCTATCCTTTTATTCCCTTGCGGTCCAGTTTACAGTCGTCCTTTGCTCGGGGCCGCCCGCGCCGCCCGCGGGTTGTCATCAGCCGTTAAACGCTGTCGCCCGGACCAGAAACCTTTGTTAATTTCGTGGCGGTTAGAATGCGTCCTTGGGCAAATACCCTAACGAATTAATTTTACTACTGAGGAATGAATTACTTAGAAATTAAGGTGTTTCATTGACGTCAGCATCCTATAGTTAGTTGAGCCTAGATCGCAATGGCCTTTTCGTAATTTGCCCTGGTCTGGGTTGTGACTGGAAAAGTACTGCGTTCATTATATAGTATACTACATACTATACATATATATATATATACTACATGCATTCCATATATTAATTGTGTTTTGAGAATGTATAGCCTCATTAACTTTATATTGTATAATTGTTAATTAAGAAAAACACAAAAATGTAAATCCTTATTTGAAAAAAGCAACCATGGAGTTTCTTGCCCATTCTTCTCCATAGGAAATGCATTCCGAATGGGTGGTAGAGCTACTATTTTTACTATTTATTGACGATTCATAAAGTGCCTGTATTGGTTTAAATGAATAAAAAATATTCTGATTCTGATTCTTATATATATACTATATACTACATACTACAAGCATTCCTTAATGTTGGAACATACAATGAATATAGATGTTGTCTGCCGATATTTTATATTAGAATTTAAATATTAAATTTAATTCCGTCGCATTTCTGACGTTTTTGTATAGATTTTGCAATAGTTAATTGAAATAAGAAACAATAAAAAGCGTAACTGTAGTAGTAGTAGTAGTTTTGTCGCTCCATAATGTTGAATTTATCTTTTTCTTCTGAATTTTTTAAGATTTATTGAAAACAAATAACAAGGAGAACCGTTCGGAGATTCGCTAGACGTGGACTCATCTGGAGATTGCATTTCTCTTTAAAGCTAGGGTTGCTGAATAAATGTTTTGTCCATAATACGGTTAATCTAATCATGTTTATCATTAAAGAATCGTGGAAATTTGAGAACAAATTTAAATGAAAAAATGGTAAGCTTAATTCTATGATGTAATTTTTTATAGAAATTTCACCCCTATGTATCAGTATGTAGATAGTATTAAAATACCTTTAGAGGTCTGAGCCCACTGGGGCGTAAAATATAACAAAACAAACTCTGTGTATTCATTATTTTATTTACCCTATTGTACAATTATTTACAAAATATTTACAATGCAAAATAAAATAAGTTAAAACTAATAAGAAAATATTATATTTATAAAATATGTAAAAAATTTGGCCCATGCGGAAGCGTACCCAAGACGCTGGCTGCATTCCCTCGCTGAATGGCTAGAAAATGACAAATGACTCTGTGTTAATTATACATAAAGATTGAATTCCTCTGGTATGCGCTACGCGACCACGAATCAAAATTCACTCGCGTATCGATGACATTTCATTGAAGAATATGCTCTTTCATTAAGATAATACAGTTCGTTTTGGAATGGGCAAAAAAATGTCGCGCGAATTTCGACCTGTCTATGGGCCCTGTACTGTAGGTATTAAAAAAATAATATTTATAAGCAACTCGCACGGGTTGTGGGCACATCATATCCAATCGTATTGTTTTATAATATAAAAATAATTACAGGTTCAATTGAGAACTTCTTCGATATTTGAAGTCGGTAAAAAATACACAATCAAATAAAATAGCTACAGGTAACCAATTTTTTTGTAATATTATTCAACTTATATCGCAATAGCAATTTTTTTTTCATTTTTTATCAGCCTGTGTTGTCCAACTGCTGAACAAAGTCCTCCCTTCTTACCCTACACTCCATCGTGAGCGAGTTAAAATAAGTTTGGACTTAAAAACATAGCTATAAGATTTCAAAACTCATTGAGTATTCGCACCAGCCCTAATGTTCGAGAAGTCCTCTATTGCTCGCTTCATTAAGCAAAAAGTATGCTGATGTTACGATTCAGGGAAACAACCAATTAATTAGTTTAAGTAATTGCTAGTATCTGAATGCGTAACTTCTCCCGTTTCAAATAAATCCTTTAACTAAGTGAATAATGTATGAAAAGTATTTCCAATGCAAGCGCTTTCGAGGAGAAACATCTTGCTATCTATTTCAGTGTTCAACGTAGTTAAACACTGTGAGAAAATCTGGAGGCCTACTCTCTAAATCTATTACCGATATAACAGTATTGTGTCACACCATCACGCCACTTTTTGGTACCTAAAACTTGTACCATAGTAATATTTATACATGAGGCAATGGTGAAAACATTTAATTTGTAAATCTGTGGATACGAAGATCGATAGTGAATCCGAATATTTTTGAGCATTGGCTCGACCGTAGTGTTTCCGATGTATCGTTGTCAATGTTGCGAATAGACGCCACGCTGGATGTTAAAGAAAACCTAGCATGTATTCGTAAGATGTGTGAACTTCACCAAGCCTAAGTAGACGCTGACGACCCATGGAGAACGTAAAAACTGTATATACAAATGGTAAAACTATATCGAAAATCTATGGAGGTACACTGTAGTGCGCCCACACTTTGCCAATGTATTTTGGTCCCAATGTTTTGCAGGTTTACTCACGATGATTTCCTTTACAGTTCAGCAAATGGTAAATCATGATTGAAAATGACATTTGCACATGAAAATCTCAGATGTGCGGGCCCAGGATTTGAACTTGCACCCCTTACGTTCAAGGCGGGCGTTGTACCAACGACTCTACCACTGCTTTTCGAATCGAAAAATAATTTATATTAAATTTAAAAAATAACTTGTAGTTAAGTAGACATCCAAGCCTTGTTATCCACATTTAACTTTTCCCTTTGAAGACTTGTACTAACAAAGTCGACATAAAAACGTCAAGAGTCTGAAACAATCCGTGTACAAACAGACATGATAACTTTTCGATAAACTTTCGGGATGACGAGAGAAAAAGAGTAACAGTGTTATCGGCCCGAAAAGTTATAACGACATCTCCGAGTCCGAGTCCCCCGTGACGTAACCGAAACTCGTCAACGTTTTTGTTCAGTTTGTTAGAAATAAACCTTTATTTTGATCTAAAGAGGATATAATTAAAAGGCCTTTGAGTATGAGAGGTACTCAAGGGCCTTTTATATTTATTGTAACAAAATGAAAATAGAATTCATAATATAAAAGCAAAAATATGAATAACTACATGACCCGGCGAATTATTTATCACCTATAATTTATTTTAACCCCCCCCCCCCCCCCCCCTGTATTCGAGCACACAAAACACAAGTAAAATTATTTAAATCAATTTTTTTCAGGCCGTTTTAAGGGTTCCGTACCCAAAGGGTAAAACGGGAACCCTATTACTAAGACTTCGCTGTCCGTCTGTCACCAGGCTGTATCTCATGAACCGTGATAGTTAGAGAGCTGAAATTTTCACAGATTATGTATTTCTGTGGCCGCTATAACAAAAAAAACAGAATAAAATAAATATTTAATGGGGCTCCCATACAACAAACGTGATTTTTGTTGCCGTTTTTATATATAATGGTACGGAACCTTCGTGCGCGAGTCCGACTCGCACTTAGCCAGTTTTTGAGTTTTAGTGAGACTCTATTAATATACCATACATATTTATATAGTCACGCTAATTATCTATCTATACATAAGTGTAATTCTTATAAGATGTAATAAAATCCGTGAATTTACTCGTTTATAAACAACAGGTCGGGAATCAGATTCGTATTCATAATATTTTTTATTTATTTATTCGTGCTAAATTAATACAATTACTAAATACTGCTTTATGGAGGTAACTAAAAACATTTCGCTACTTTGCAAACTTAAAACATACTAAAACGTAAGTAGTTCTGTGTACGTTTTGTTACACAAGCCGTGAACGTAACTCGACGATTTCACGCTACAACTGGTCCTCGCCCGCGTTGACTTTCAACGTACATTTGTTGCTAAGAAATTTCGCCTTAAATTCTCATTCCGTTAACAAAATGTAAACAGAAACTTGTGAAGGCGTCGAGCGAGGGACGAGGGAGGAAGCGTGGCCCGTTTGCGTTTCTCCACAACTAGTGACGGGTAATATCGTATGGTCTGAATATCATATCCATATTGGATATCGTCACTGAATACCAGATTATACTTCACTTTTAACTTTAACTAAATATTATGTATACGATAACATTTATTTTAAACTAAAACCGTCAAAAATACTCGAAGTACCCGATTCCCGTAAAAAAAATCGTTATTCTTAAGAGCAATGATTCGTCTTTTAAAGAACGATTCACGAGCCGAAACGAGCATCGGAATCATATTTTTTAAAAGAACAATTTTGACTAATTCCTCGTTGACAATTTTATAGTTTGAAACTTGCCCTTTTTCAAACATAGGGACCGCACGCATAAGAACTATAATCCCACCTATTATATAAAATCTAACACAAAATAGTAGTTTGGCAACGACGGAGCGTGTACCAATATTCATGCTCGTATATGCCTTCAAAAATAGAGAAATAGCGTTATAAAACAAAAAATAGTTTAGAAATAAAATTTATTTAGATATTTCCTAAATATTTCGATTTTGAAATAATATTATATAATATAAAACAGGCATCGGCCCAACTCTATTTCAGCGATATAATTGAAATTTTGTTCAACACCACTGCTCTGCTATCTGTCCCCTCATTTATTTGTAATGGGAGTGTGCTAATAAATTCGCCTTCTTTTACGGCTTCTGAAGTGCCAATCAACGTTCAAGTTAACTAATCAGCAAACCAGTGTCAATAGCAAATCAGGTTGCAACCACAATTAACTGTTTCATTTGATTACTTTGTTTGAGGGCTACTATTAACTTAGTGGTAGAATTGAATTCTTAATTTATTAAATGGTTATTTAACACCCTGTTGAAATCATATGAATAATGGATTACTTAACTACTCGTACTAATATTCTTCTTGAGAAAAGTGTTGTTAAACGATACTATACATGGTTTGTAGATAATCTGGATATTCTGTGGAGTTTCTCTGTATTTTTTAAGCGGTAATAGCCTAGTGATTAGATGCCCTGCTCTCGCAACCGAAAGGATCCAGGTTCAATTTGTACTAGTTATTAAACTATTCACATGAGACCACTCCTAGCAAGCATCTTAGTTCAAGAGACTAACGAAATTAGTAAAGTAGACTCACATTGCTAGTAGGTCAGTATTAAGATATTTAAATTATTAAATACATTTTTAAATCGGGATATTGAAGTTTATTTAAATGATTGAATAGCACACGATGCAATTAACAACTCAATTAAAATTAACGCGTCAACGCAAATCAAAATGGTGTCAAATAAAAACTATGAATTGACAATCAAAATTCCACTCCACATGTTTACATAAAACAGGACATAACAAACAATAAACTCAAATATTTGACCAATTCCGTCGGTTTATTGACTGTATTAATTTAAACTTGCCGTGTTAGGGGTGTTTCGCAAAAAGCTGGTCGCTTTCGGGTTCCTATCTAACACCGCAGAAAGTTAGTTGATAAGGGTTGTTACGATCTCGAGTGTTTTTAATTTATAACGAAGCGTTTATTTGGTGTATTGCCACAATTAATATTTATCCACTTAACGGAACAAGAGCAATTTTGCAAAGAAAGTAATTATAATCTATTAAAAAAAGCACTATATTTTTATATTATTATCAATTTAATCATCTCTATTCTGATGGCACCAAACTAAATTAAGCCTATATTGCCGTCCTTCTTATGACTGAAATGTTACCATAAGATGGCAATTTTTTAACAGAAGATACTGGCGCGGGCAAATTCACTCGACTGATTTTGAAAATAATATAACATACATAAGGTTTAAATTCCTGTGGCAAAAGTCGTGAAGAGAGAAGTTCGGTCGCATCATGGATATGCTTCTCCAATTATTACCATTATTATAATAAACATAGATCTAAAATTCGCTAGGTTAATAGTTTGTTTTGGTATTTGGCAAACATTTTGACGGGTGACTTTTGACGGACCTGTTTGCTTATGCCTTAAACATTGACTTATCAACTTATTTGTTTGTTAAAACGTTTAGCTGCTATCAACTGGCGCACGCTACGTAATGCCGAAATTGCTCAATTTCCTGTCCTAAGTTCTCAACTTAGCTTAACGTCTTAATGAAAACTAACTTTTGCTAAACTTTGTTTACATTTTCCCTTCAAAGAATGTAATTAGTTTTTAAATTATCCTTCGTTTACGTTATTATGGAATAACGGCGCAGAGCCTCGGGATATTTTAGAATCAAAATTATTATTACTGTGGTTTGTGTAAAAAACCCATTTAAAACAATTAGTAAACAAATGAATGTTGAAAAAATTTGTCCTTTTTGTTGGGTAGTTTTTTTTAAGGTTCCAGATATTTTTGATGTTTGCCACAAGCAACCATATTTTATAAAAGTGAAGCTCTAAATCTGAGTGCAAGTTTTTTTCGTCTATGTATTATTGTGGACACTATAATTGTTTTTTTTTTGACATCCTTTAGCTTTTGCGGTGTGAAACAGGGTATTAGTATTAATTAAAACCGCAAATCGAACATCATGCGGGGCAAGTAATAAAAAAAAAATCTTTTGTACTTAGTTATTTAATTTAAATGTCAGCTAATATGGGAGCTATAGCTTTGTTGGTAAAGCGAATGTAATAACCATCCATATGGTTAACTTCCGACATTTGCACTTCAATACGAATCTTTTTCTATTTGTGCCTAGGTACATTGGCATAGGGGAAATCTAAGCTCAGGTACCAACCTATTTACATCCAATAGTACTATCTGCCAACTTCTGAAGGTACCTTGTCGTTGGTATTGGGAAAAAAAATGACGCACGGCATTTAACGCCTCAGTTTGTCCAGCTCTAATCCTACGTAGAAAGTTCACGAAAGTTCGTTTTAATAAGGGTCCGTAAAAGGGTACTGAAATGAAAAATAAAGTTGATCCAGGTTGATCTCGACTTGAACTAGATTAAAGTTGAACCATTGAGAGTTAACTGGGCTAAGCTTGCAGCTGGGATTAATTCCAACGTATTTTTTTAGTTTCCACTGTCCCAGCTGCGTCCTAATTATTTAAATTAGTAACCCTATTAGGTGAATTTTGTTAATAGTTGAGTTGGTATTGAAGTTACTGAGAAATAGTCTAAGGTAACAAATGTCGTTGTCAGTTAAGAGTCCGAACTTAAATGTACTTAAGTGTAAATTTACCGAAAATTAATTAGCAGTGGTGGCTTTGTCAGTCGAACGTAACTTGCACCAAGTTCAAACCCCGGGCCCTGCACCTCTGAGATTTTCCGTATTAGATCAGATCATTACCATACAGTGGGGCGATCCCAGACAATCAAAAATTCCGAATAGACCATTTTCGTCATTAGCCACTGACGGGAAACGAACCAGCAAGAACCGCCTGACCTACTTCCAAACCACTAGACCAAGCTGTCACCAATTATATTAATATTTAATTCTTTTGGTATTTTATAAAACTTTATAATTGTTTTTCGTTTTTCCGCTAATTCCAATTATTTGCCAATAATTGGTTTAGTAATTAGCATAAATAGTGTACAAAATTTTAAAAAAGTACTATTATGACGTCAGTATTGAATCAAATACTCTAATAATTAGTACGCTCTGATTGGTTGAAAATTAAGGGGGCAAAGACTACAGTCGTACTTAGCATTTTATTTGCGTAATGTACTACCGCCAACTGTGCCGACTTATTATTATAATAATAAAGTCAATTCATACCATTACCTTAACATAAGACTATTGGAAGTTGCCGGATTTCCGGTCTGACGCGTGTTCTGGCATGTTCCGGGACCTCGTTAGCGCACCACTTACCCGCTCCCAATTATGAACCAAGTTCAAACTCCGACCCGTTTGGATGACGAGCCATCAATTAAATCTGTACGCGAATTTGTCACGAGTGAAATGATGTAAGAACTTTGTTTGTATGGGCCAATTGAACTGGGTATGAATAGTTTTCAATGTAAATATACCGCGGTTTCAGCAGGAAACCTTAAATAATATTTAATTTGATTTCTTCACAGTCCTTGTATCGCATTATCTGTCAACTTTAAGTAATATTTTAAATAGTTCTGGGTCATCTTTATCACTTACATCACCCATTTTTATTTGTAATGTATAATTATTGAATTTGCCTTGCCTTGCTAATAATTACTTGACACTAGCTGAAATACTCGCTAATTGCAGGTGGAGCCATTCCTCATTTTATTTCATAATTTCATTCATCTCGTAACAAAGCAGATGAAATAGTTCTGATATAAAGTGTTGATACTGCCTATAGTCAATTAAACACTGAACTGAACTGTCAATGTTGGCTTAAAACTCAATACTTATTGTAGCTGTTTTTAAGGAAAGGAGTTTACAATACATTTGGTGTGTTATATTAATTCTAGGTCTTGAGTACGTGGAAATAAGTGCATGCATAACTATATAACAATAAACTGAAACTAAACAAAAATCATACAACAATATTTAACAGCTTCACTGAGATTATACTGATAATACTATCAAAGTTAAATCCGCCATAAAAAGTTCCAAAGATTTTAAGTCTGTGGAACGTGCCTTTTTTACACTTGCTTAGGGATTTGGAGCTTCTAAAAAATCAAACACATGTTTGGCATCGTTGGCCTAACAAGCTTGCAGTAAACTAGGACCGGGTCCCTTGTTACTGACCTAACTGGCCAGGGTCGCGACTGGATTTATCCGCATTTATTTTTGCGTACTTTATGTTTTTACTTTTCTCAGGCAAACCTAAACTTTAATTCAATTGATAGCTTGTAACATTTTTATTTTTAACGTAACGATTCGTCGTATTTACCATGCTGATGTCATTAATAGCATTTGGCCTAAATGTGTCTAAAAGATGCCGTTATACGTACCGATATTAGTCTCAGTGATGCTACGGGCGCCTAGTCTTAAACATTTTGACATAGATAATTTGACGTACATAGACGCTAAAGCCAACCACAAAATTGGACGTGTGAAACTGTTTAATGTTAAGAAAAGCTCCCTCTTTGATTTAATACCTCGTTGGTTTGAATATCGTCGACAAAATTTTAAAGTCTGTGGTAGAATAAACGTTATAATTTGAGTAAAACTTTACTGAAATGGTACATTGACTGCAGCATAGCATACGAAAACCAAAATACGCTGACGTCAGCGCTTTGTTCCCGTTGCGCGCTAGAAAATTTGATTGTCAGTACGAAATGCTGATTGACGGACGACCAAAGACTAAAATAGAAGTTACACGACCCAGGATAGTATGTGGTCTGACTGCAGTATGTGTGTATTCAGAAGGACGGCCTCCAGTTGTAAAGGCTGCATAACATATCTATCTATGTCGATGAAATAAATACATCATCGCACCTGTATTCTCCGAAGGGGTAAGCAGAGGTGCACTGTACCTACACATCGCCTATGTAATTTTGTCCCAATGTAATAGAAGGTGAGTCTATTTCCATTAGATATAAGGCACCTTCAATACCCCTAGCACACCTTAAATACCTTTAATATCCCTTAAGTTGGTAAACTTCATACGCCTTTCTATAGACGTGCAGATTTTCTCACGATGTTGCCTTCACCGTTGAATTACATCTATAATATTTTCCATTTACTTAAATCAAGTTAGTTAATATTAATATTTAAGTTTAATACAAAATTCACAAAGTTTATGAATTCTATTAGCAGTGATGAGCACAGTACAATGCACGTTGGTTAAGCTTGTTTCGTGCAAGATATAAGCTGGATATTCTTTGGTGTTTGGTGCGAGTCACAAGATACTTAATATTGCTTACTCAGTTAGCTTTTAAGGATTTAGTTAGACATAAATGAGGCATGCCTTGAGTAAATTGAAATCTCTTTTTTTGCAAAGTAAATATTAATTTAGAAGAAAGTGAATTTAATAGTCTGTATGGCTAGTTTAATCACTACCAATTTTATTGGAACTTCTTCTTCTTATTTACTTACGAAATAAATGAAATTATGAAATTTTAATGAAATAAGATGCGGAATAGCTGCACGTGCAAGTATCGGGCAGTTCCCTACTATACTAGTATACTTCAGTTCATCCACATACCATACCAATGATCGACACCAGCGCCATTGTGGAAGGTTTTTGAACTAGTAATTATGGCATTTCGACGGAAACTTTTTCAATACCTAGATGTCACTCCTTTAATATAGCCTCCATACTTGTATGAAAAATAACAATGACAGAAGTGCATAAAAGGAGAGCAAACCGGTCGCAAAATTATTTTTGTTTATAAAAATGTCTCCAAGTTTCGGGTGCTCTTATAAAATAATTAAGTGCGCTTTTAATTCGCTACGTTTATGATAATTGCGGCAAGCTGTCGAGAATGCGATCGCAAGAGATACGTGTCGCAAACAAGCACGTGTCGAGGATTAAGTTGTTGTGCATAATAACCCCCCACTTTATGTGTAAGCGCTATTTTGATTACTGCGCTTACTTGCAATACTAACTCTTATTATACACGGCTTAAGAGCTTAGATAGATTTGCTTTTAGGTGGATTATATGTCATAGAAATTTGAAGGTGAGTATAAGAAAATTAAATTCACTAGTGATCGCCAAATTGAATTTCCGTATGCACGTTAACACCCTCAACACACAAAGGCTTTTCGAATTTCGAATTCTTTCGAATTCTATTTTTTTTTTAAATAATTCTATGCCAATTCATAAAGATTCAAATGTCTACGAAAAAAATAGCTCCAGTCATCGATGGCGTTACGTTAAAAAATGTGATTTGTCTTTGAATTAATACAGTTCATTTTGGTATCGACAAAAAAATTACCGCGCGCGTTTTGACGTGCCAGTTGCACAGACATTTATGCAACAAATCAGCGTTTAAAATGGTAGCGTTCAAAGTTTTTTATGGACCTCCCGAATGAGATTGAGTAGGTCGAAAGACATATCAATACTTTTTAACAAATAATTATTATTGAAATTGCTTGCTAAGTTATGAATGACCAGTAGGGTGATTATGTGATTGTATTGCAATCGAATTTCAATCACCTGTCCTAACAACAGCCAAAATGTATTGAAAATCCGCCATGTGATTTAGTTTCTAACGCTAACTGCTAGCAAGAAGAGTTAGATAATCGCCTAGCTGTTTACATTGTTTATTCTAAAAGAAACCATTCGAATATCGATATTCAAATTTCAAATATTCGTATAATATAAACGAACATCTCTCTTGCTGAAGGCCGATCAAAGGGACTGGCCAGCCCCCAGTCGATTATTTGCCGATACAGACGACAATCAACGCACATTTGCATGTGAGCCGTATTGAATTGAGACGAGCGACCGTCACGAGCGAATCCTGATGGGTCATGAACCACGAAAACTCTTTACTAGAAGAGATAAATACATAAATAAAGAGTAACCATTGAGTTTCTAACCGGCTCTTCTTAGTGGAAAAAGTATTCCAAACCGGTGGTAGAATCTGACTATTTGTAAGTGCTTTTTGGCCTACACGAATAAAACAATTTTGATTTTGATTTTAACGCGTATTTTTCAATGACTTTGTCGACTAGTGGTGAATACACCAATGACAAGGTGAGTATTTATTTTTAATTCAATTTCAATCGTGAGAAAAAATAAAATTCGGTTATCAGCAGAGGAACGGTAAATGGAACGCTACTTTGTAGTGAAAATAGAAAGAAAAAATACTAAGACGAAGTACAAAATAAGTATGAGATGAAGATAAAGTAAAAATATACAACTACACAACCTGCTTATAATTAATTTAGATTTTTCGATTGAAATCATGAAGATCATGCCAAATTTTCAATATATTCTGACAGCTATTTTGCAGAAGGTGATTGAAACAGGTTTGCAACAGAATTATCATACTCTGCTGAACACAAATGTCAGAAGTTAAGATTTGGTATTTAAATTACTCTAATTTAAAATTTTAATGTAATCATAATAGAAATCTTTTAACAATGACTTGTTATTTTATTTCAGAAAGCTTATTATTTGTTCATGTCTTTCGAATAATAGATATTTGTTTTGGAGCACCTCAACTATTTCAACTTAAGTAAAATCTCAAAGAGTTTTGTCTGAAGAAATAATATAGAGAGCACTTAAGCTTTTATTAAGCCCTTATTTATCAAAGCTCGGTATACCTAAGTACTTAAATTTTTAGTTTTGATTAAATTTAAAAAGTTACGCTCGAAATAACCTAAATACCAGACCTCGACATTAGTTTTATATTTTAAATATAAATAAAGATAAGAAGGCAGTACTGCTGGAAACGGCGCGCATAGTGAGGAAGTTCCTCTCTCTGGAGCCTTGACCACTGGTTAGTAGGACCCTGTTCCAGACACCGGTGGCGAGCTGAGTTTTATATTTTTAAATTTACTTTTTTTATTTTGGTGGCCTCGCGGGCAAGAACGCCCGCCTTGAACGTAAGGGGTGCAAGTTCAAATCCCAGGCCCGCACCTCTGAGATATTTTTCATGTGTGAATGACATTTTCAACAATGATTACCACTTGCTGAACGGTGAAGGTAAACATCGTGAGGAAACCTGCACGTCTATAGCTTTCTATAGCGTGTGAAGTTCACCAACCCGCACTGGGCCAGCGTGGTGGACTAATGGCCCAAATCTCCCTCGTATTGAAGAGGAATGTGCCCGATATAATGGCAATAGGCTCGCCCCCTATTACATTGGGACCAAAATACATCGGCGAAGTGTGGGCGCACTACAGTGCACCTCTGCCTACCCCTTCGGGGAATACGGGCGTGATGATGTATTATATTATTTGTATTATTATTACTTTTTATATTTATATTTAATGAAATAAAACATAATCTATTGCGTAATAGGTATATTAATATTTTGAAATAATTTATTTACAACGAATTTTGGTTAGGGAAAAGGTAGTATTGATTCGACGACTGTTTGATCTAGTGATTTAAGCGTATGCCTCTTGAATCACTGAACCGGGAGGTCGCGGGGTCAATTCCCGCCAGTGGCAAATTTTGGAAATTGGCTTTTCGTAATTTGCCCTTTCCGGGTGTTACTGGGATGGTCCCGAGTCCATTGTATAGTACCCATAGTACAAGCTTTGCTTAGTTTGGGATCATACGATGACCACGACTTGTCTGGCGATATTCTGACTGATGGCTCCAATTATTTATTTATGATTAATAGCTTCTACTCGCGACTTCATCCGCGCAGACTTGGATTAGTCAATATAGTTATAAATTAAGGCCTATATGTTATTCTTTTGTACAAACAATAATACTGTAAAGTTTTATCTAAATCCGTTCAGTAGTTTTTGCGTGAAAGAGTTACAAACATCCATCCTCACAAACTTTCACATTTATAATATTAGTAGGATAGGATAGGATACATAACGACCTCGAGAAGTATAGCGATACATTTAGTTTAGTTTAGTTTAATTTAGTACAATTGGTACTTAATGCCCAACAGTATTGTGGCGTTTAAAACATTACATTGGTCACATCTAGTATATCTAACTCGATTGATAAAATTTGCAATTCATTAATGCACTGCTGAAGGGAAAGATAGCTGTAGAGTTTAATTTAACTTCCTATGTACCTACCATAACTACACCATTTTGTATTTCAAACCAAATTGTAATTCGTGCTGGTAAGATGGGGTACCCCCTTGAGGTAAGATGGGATGATAAGAATGATCACACAGAAAGATAATTATTATTTGAGCTGGCAGAACTCGCAGACATGGCTAGTTTCGTCATTACCATCATCTATATCTGCGCAGCTATTATGAGCCCATCTTCCACATAATGAGCATGATATCCACCCTTCAATGGAAACGGAATATACTTCCTCACAATACATACACATGGTGTGTCCTCCTCTTCTTCACTTTCATCTCCAGATGATGAGACTCTACGTCGGTTTGCTGTTTTCGCTGATCGGCTATTCTTCTTTGATTATTTTTTTTGAGCTTTTGTAGTAGTTTTCTTCTGTTTTTATTCATCTTTTCTAATCGTTGTTCTCATTAGGGGCAAGATGGGGTACCCCGTTACCCCATCTCGCCTGCAGAGCCATTTTATAAAAAAAATAAGAAGAAAAAACAGTCAACAATCTTAAGAAAACACAATGCCTACCTTATTATAGGTTAGTTTAAGCGTCAATCACCGGAACACCTCACAAGCTAACGTTATTTAACAAACCTCAGTCACGTGTCAAACCACTTTTTTTTATTTTTTTTGACAGTGTGCACTTGGGAAGCACTGGGCGGCTGAAAAGTATCATGGCGGTGCGTCGAACGATGAATTAACGAGTGTGATTGGTTAATTTGAACTGTGAATTTCGCTGGGTACCCCGTCTTACCTCCTTCTCCCTTTTCTAATATTTTTAGCGCTGTCAAATGAAGTTTAGTTGTAGGTTAATTGAAATCATTGTAAATGTAGGTGGTATGCTAGCTTTATTTATATTAAAAGAGAGATTTCATTTCAATATTTTATATTATGTTTAATGTAACAAAAGGCAAGGTAAATTGTGACATAGTCCTGCATATTTATATTTCACTGCGCCATTTTTCATGTAACTAAAGGAAAATTGTGCATTATGAGCGGGTACTTATCCGATGAAATATGGCAGTCTTTTGTACGACTCTAGCAGCACCCAGCTGCCTTCGTTTTATATAAACATAAGGAAATAAATCAGCAAACAGTTAAATAAAAAAAAAACTAATAGGTAAGCGTCGCAATAAAATACACTTGGGAGCAATGAAGCTAGGTTACCAATATAAACCTTAATATCTCAAAGATTTTTTTTTTGATAATACATCATCATCATCACGCCTGTATTCCCCGAAGGGGTAGGCAAAGATGCACTGTACTTTGGTGCCAATTTAATAGGGGGCGAGCCTATTGCCATTATACCGGGCACATGAACTTCACACGCCTTTATATAGGCGTGCGGGTTTCCTCACGATGTTTTCCTACACCGTTCAGGGTAATCATTGATGAAAATGTCATCCGCGCATGAAATTTATCTCAGAGGTGCGGGCCCGGGATTTGAACTTGCACCCCTTACGTTCAAGGCGGGCGTTCTTGCCGAAGAGGCTACCACGGCTGTTTTTTTTTTTAATTTTGCATTTTTTTAATTTGTTTGAATAAGGTATTATTAATTCCCGTGATACTACAAGGTCTTTATATATAAATTTTAATTTTTCTGGGTTATTTATATAACGTGATAATTTTTGAGATATTAAGGTATATTTTGACGACCTAAATCCATTTCTCCAAAGTGTATAGTATATGTATTTAAATATCGCAAAACAACACACGCTCCTCGTATGATCCCAAAGTACAGGTACCATACAATGGTCTGGAGGCCATCCCAGTTACATTCAGAACAGGGCAAAACCCAAAAAGGCCATTTCCAAAATTTGTCGCTGACGGACTCGAACCCGGTTTAGTGAATTGAGCAGCTTACGCTCAAATCACTAGACCGAACCGTCCTCAATTTTAAAACTCATATATAGTTACAACGTAATTTTTAAAGAATTTGCAAAATTAAGAATATAATCATTTCAGTTAGTACAAAAACGACATTCACATTCAAGAAGCGTTCCCCGATGAGCAAACTTGTAGAGAAAAAAATGTGAAACTATTATCATTTTAGTCCGCAACAAAACAAATTTCACCTGAAAACTGTATCAAACTAAATCCGGTTTCAGCACAAACTTTTTATATTAGAGAATGTCTGCGCTGATCAAAATGTAAATTAAGTATATTAGTCCTGTCTCAGTCACGACCTCACCACATAAAATGCTTCTTTATTGTAACTCCCTGCACTTACTGGAGCGAGCGAAATAACTTTACTTTTATTTTTTATTTTTGTATAGTTTATTAAAACGGCAGAACCAATTACATTAAGTAACAAAGAATCTTAAAATCTAAACAATAACATAGCAAAACAATAAAAACATAATTATAATTGAATTGGGGGACTAGGTGAATACCTCTCCCAATACTCCAAATATAGTCGTCTAAGTTCCATCCATCCGCAAAGACATCACATTCAGGATTAGCCGTCAGCATTGAGCACATTCAGGGTACGACAGACTGGTGACTTGGCTCTGGCAGCTGTGTGATAGGGAGGCTGCGCGAAAAGTTTGTGCCGGTGGTTTTGCCAGTATTTGTTGGGCGCATATAATCGACAGAACAAGTCATGGAGCTGTGGGCAGTCGATCAATCCAAGGAGGTCTTTACCAGCAATCATGAGTCTCTCTGACAATATACGTATAGAATTTGAAAGACGACTTGGTCTAGTGGTTTGAGTGTGGCTGCTCGTCTCAGTGATTTCGGGTTCGATTCCTGCTAGTGCTTACTTTCATAAATGGCCTTTTCGGAATTTGCCCTGGTGTTGGTGTAACTGGGATCGCCCCCAGTTTATTGTATGTTACCTATAGTGCAATCTTTGCATAGTTAGGGGTCATACGATGCGTATGAGTGGTCTGGCGATATTCATTTATTTATGCCACACTGAAGCGTCAAGCACGCTAGTCAATATTTTGGCAATACCAAATCGGACTATAATAACACGTAAAACACATTCTCCAAAGTGTAAAACGGAAACCCTATTACTTTGCTGCACGTGTTTTAACGCACTAGTGTGCTCGGGATTTTTCTATTATGAAAGCCACGCGACGTCGTCGTGTCAAAATTCGCTCGCGGCTTCGATGATATTTCTTTGAAAAATGTGCTACGTCAATCAATTAATACAGTTTGTTTTGGTGGTGGCAAAAGTTGGTGCGCTTTTAGACGCGCCTGTGCGTGTAGCGTTTTATGTCGACGGGTACTGATTCTGTGGTCTCGGGCCTGTGTACATCAGCACACAGGTACATCGGCGTGTATTTTCTTAGAACATTTTCGTGTGTTTGCACTGAAATGAATAAGATACGAGCTCTGGTTTGGTGTGGGAATACTGAGAAATCGTAATTTTTTGTACTAAGTTTATTGGTAGATACTGTCTGCGGATTCAAACTTTGACGAAATCGTATGTATTATGATACGTATTTTACTAATTAAATACTGATATTTATTAACTAAAACAGATGGAAATAGCTAGCAGAATAGTTAGCAGTGGTAGCCGAGTGGTCGAACGCACGCCTTGCAATCAAAGTGTGCTGGTTCAAACCCCGGCTCGCACCTCTGGGATTTATGTGCGAATCTCATTTTCATCCGAGATTATCACTTGCTATGAAACGGTGAAGGAAAAAATCGTGAGTAAACCTGCACGTCTGAGGGAACTTGCCTAGTTCTCGATAGATGTGTGAAGTCTGCCAACCCGCACTGGGCCAGCGTGGTGGATGGACTGAATCCCCCTCGCATTGAGGGGAGGCCCGTGCCCAACAGTGGGACGTTAAAAGGGCTGTGGTAATAGTAGTAGATGGAAATATGACGACGTTTGGTAAATGGTAATGGTTAAATTTACCGTATATCGATGTTTCGTTAAATTTATTAAAAAAAAAAAACTATTTACTAACAACAGCGGTTTTAGGAATCTACTTTGATTGTAACTTTCTATAAATAACGGGGCTACATTTTAAACTACCAAAAAATTACAGACATCGAAAAGGGTAAAAGGTTTTATAGAGATTTCATTCTCGACTTTTGCTGACCGGTCCAAGGTTTAATTGTATACAACTCCAAAATTGATACCTGAATATTCGACTCTATTAATGAGATGAGAATTGCACTGAAAATATGAAATATATATAATCTCAATAAAATTATGGTACATTGTTATGTAAGAAAATACCGACGCACATATACCGGTAAATACCTTGTTTTTCTTGTAATAAAGATTTAAAACGCGCCTCTCATGAAGATTTAATTCGGCCGCAAAAAAATCTAATTTAACGACTAAAAACACGCTAAAACGGAAAACCTATTATCACAAAATTAATTAGTGAACTCGTTTGTAGGTGGGGATCTAATTCTAATTAAGGTGTTTTCAGGATAAAACGTTTGCAGCTACCGTTTCCCCTCTCGTTTTGCACAAAGCGAGACTTACTCGCAAAGTTTGTTTAACTCTACTATATTCTTATTTCTGTAATTTAATTTTCAAGCTGTGGTAGCCTCGTGGGCACGAACGCCGGCCTTGAACGTAAGGGGTGCAAGTTCAAATCCCGGGCCCGGACCTCTGAGATAATTTTCATGCGCGCATGTCATTTTCAACAATGATTACCGGTGTTGAACGGTGAAGGAAAACATCGTGAGGGAACCTGCACGTCTATAGAAAGGCGTGTGAAGTTCACCAACCCGCACTGGGCCAGCGTGGTGGACTATGGCCCAAATCTCCCTCGTATTGAGGGAGAATGTGCCCGGTATAATGGCAATAGGCTCGCCCCCTATTACATTGGGACCAAAAGTGTGGGCGCACTACAGGGCACCTCTGGCTACCCCTTCGGGGAATACAGGCGTGATGATGTAAGATATATTTATTTAATTTTCAAGCTCCCCATAAAATGCTTTTGTAGGACGGTATTTCTTATAAGCCGTTTTGTTGCAATGTAGTCAATACTCCTTTATCATTTAAAGTGTAAGCACTTTTCTACTGCGTTTTAAACACTATAAGATTACTTTGCCTTGTAAAAAATGTGGGTAGGCGCTAACGTTTAGGGAACTGTCGAATAAATGGTATTCATATTTCTTATTTGACCACAGATTTTTTCTATGAGTTAATTTTACTATCCAGTTCCGTTTGTGGAAGAGGACTGGGGTATGAACGAAACCTAACCTTACGATATGATGTTATCAGAGTCCCCCACCCTTGAGTTAAGCCGTAAGTTCAAGCAACCAAAGCCAAGAGATGATGTAGGATAGGTGATCCTGTAGGTTAAGGTCATGAGACCTTAACGTCAGGTGACCTTTGACCTTGCACTTGTAGCGGTATTGCTAACTATATAACTAAACACTCATCCAGTGATTGTGTCGACGAAGCATTTACATTATCTTAATTCAAAATATGAAATGACACCTTGTTACGGGTTTTCAACACATCATTGAAAGATCGCCTTGCCAGTTAAATACGCGAGTGCGTATTTACATATATTTAGAAACAAAACAATAATCAAACTACTAACTAATGTATTTAGTAAAGAGTGTACTACCAACTAACTACGAACTAAACATCGAAATAAGGGCATGCATGTAACCTAACTAATTCTAAAGTTGGACGCCAGGAGAGTTTTTGCATCTACTCGTAAGTGAGGAACTCTGCCAAAACCAGGCCACGGCTGGGGATGAGCTACTACGGCTAACAGGGACTATATTCCACCGCGTCTATGAGGTACTGGGTGCCATCCAAAAAGGGCATTTCCGTAGGCTATAACAATAAGCATAGTTAAGCACTATAGTCTATGAGACTTCTACGGCTGCCAAGGAATTAAGTTCTGTTAAGTAATTAATATTGCTAATACTACTTACCCCCTTTGTGCACTAAGTACAAGATTATTACTTTGGATTTATTTAATGGCGGTACTTGTGATAATATTGGATCCGCTCCACACGTCTGTTTCACGCCACGGTATATTTTAAATGATCGATGGCGATGGTATAATGTGTATGCGAGCTTCAATGCTCATAACATTTTATTAACCCGCAAAAAGACACACATTGAGCGAGGATTAGAACTCGCGTCCCGCGGTGCGACCTCACAGTCTTACCGGCTACGCTATTCGTGCATAGCTGTTGAACTTGAAATTGGTCACCGTTTGCCTCGATCGTTTACTTTGATACCATACCATAATATTCCCCCAACGCAGAAAAGAAAGAAGGTATATATGTAAGATCCATATGTATTTTCTTTCTTATACCTAAACGCATTCACGCCATAAGGGTTTCATGTCTTTTGCGTGCCAAACACCAATCGGTTTACCATAACCATTATTTAGCCGAAAGACATTGTCAGACATTTTCTCTACTATGATAGCTTTCTCAAATTTAGGTGCAAGTTTAGCCATGAATTTATTTCCTGCATTTGAGAGCAGTTTGGTTCTTTTCCATACTACGTCACCGATCTGAAAATTAGCCCCTCTACGCTTTTCGTCATAGAATTTGAGGCTTCTGTCATGAGATGTCTGTATTTTCAATGCCACTGTCTGATAAAGGGCAGGCCTTGATCTGAGTCTGGAGAGGTACTCTTGTGTGTCGACCGTTACAGGCTCATTATTGTTATGTGAAATAACCTCGTTATTTATAGGGATGGCTGGAATAGACGTTTCTCTTCCGAAGAATAGGAATGCTGGCGTATATTCCGTTGTTTCATGAACAGATGTCCGGATGGCGTGCGCTAATTTCTGTAGATGAGCGTCCCATTCATTATGCTTCTTAGAGCTAATATAGGATGATATCATTGTGCCAATCACTCTGTTTACACGCTCTGTGGGATTACTCTGAGGATGGTAGTTAGGCGTATACCAAATTTGACTATTATATTTCTGCGCTAAGTCTCTAAATAAGTGCGAGTCAAATTGTTTACCATTATCACAGATTATAGCATGAGGGATGCCAAAGAGTAAAAATTGATTTTCCAAGATTTCGCAGATTTTATCAGCTTTGCCGGTTCTCAATGGAAACAAAAGCGTGAACTTACTGAATAAACATGTAATTACTAACAACATCGTGTTACAAGTTTTGCTTTTTGGAAACGGACCCATTAGGTCTAAAGAGATGATCTGCCATGGTTTCGAAACCGTCCTGTTTTTACCCATAAGTCCCAATGGCAATCTTTGTGACACTTTTACTTTTGCGCATGTTTCACAGCGTCCCACATATTTCTTTACATCGGTTAACATGTTTGGCCAAAAGTAAAATTGTTTAACTTTAAACAAAGTCTTACGAACTCCTAAATGGCCGGCTGTAGTATCGTCATGACAACGTTGCAAGATGTCTTTTGTGAGTGTTTTAGGAATGACCAACTTCCAATCATTACTTTTGTCCGGGTACTGTTTAAGACAAATTTTCTTGTATAGTAGCCCATCTTGAACTTGCCAATCAGGATAAATTTCAAGTGCACTTTCAATTTTTTTAACCTTTTCCTTATACCAATCATCTTTATGTTTATCCAGTAACCCTATATTATGATTACTGTCCGTAAGCGCATCAATAGATCTGGATAGTGCATCTGGCACGATGTTACATCTACCTGGCCTATGAATGATCTCGAAGCTAAACTGTTGTAACTTCATAGCCCACCTAGCTAGTCTTCCGTGCGGGTCCTTCATTTTATGTAGCATTTTAAGGGCACTGTGGTCCGTCACAATCGTGAAGTGGGCCCCATCGATGTATGGCCTAAATTTTTCTACTGCATAAACTATACTCAGAAGTTCCCTTTCTGAAGTTGAGTAGCGCTGTTCCCGATCATTCAATTTCCTGCTTAAATACGATATGGGCTGCTCAATTTTGTCCACTTTTTGACATAACACGGCACCAATTCCTTTGTTTGATGCATCACACTGAATAATAAATGGTTTAGTAAAGTCTGGACATGACATGATCGGAGTGGAAGTGAGCAGAGTTTTAAGGTTTAAAAATGCTTTATCTGCTTCATCTGTCCATGGGAATTTTTTGCATCTCTTGCCCTTTGTTAGGTGATGTAATGGAGCTGCTATTGTAGCAAAATTTTTCACGAATCTCCTATACCAACTGGCTACACCAATAAACCTTTTTAATTCTGTTATATTTTTAGGCCTGGGAAAGTTCATTATGGCTGAAACCTTATCAGGGTCTGTACGTAACCCGTCTTTATCTATAATATAACCTAAAAATCGCAAGCTAGACCTCGCAAACTGGCACTTATCTACATTAATCGTTAACCCAGCTTTCTTTAGTGTATTTGTGACCGTTTGCAAGAGTTCTAAGTGCTCATCGAAGGTTGCTGAGCACACCACAATGTCATCAAGATATGCCCACACTTTACCTTCTAGGGCATGAAACAAAATATCCATCAATCTCTGCTGAGATTGTGAAGCGTTAACAAGGCCAAATGGCATGACTTTAAAATGGTATAATCCTCTACCCGGCACTGCGAAGGCAGTTTTTTCTTTGCTTGTTTCCTCAAGTTCAATTTGCCAAAATGCTGCTTGCAGATCAATGGTGCTAAGAAATTTCGCGTTACGTAAATTATCTAAAATTGAGGACACTCTTGGCAAGGGATAGGTATCTCTCTTAGTTATCTTATTAAGTTGTCTACTATCTAAACAAAGTCTATTTTTACCATTAGATTTCTTAACTATGACTATAGGTGAACACCAAGGGCTGTACGATGGTTCAACGACATCTTTCTGTAACATATCATCTAATTCTCGTTCTATTTCTTTTCTGAGGACCGGTGAAAAGTTGTACTGTTTTTGGTATGTGGGTTTACTGTTTCCCGTGTCTATAATGTGTTTAATTATTTTAGTTCTACCTAAGCCTACCCCAATATTGTCCCTAATATCTGATATAATTTGTAATAGTCTAACCTGCTCATCTTTATTTAAGTCGTCTTTATTCAAAATTACTGTGGGCTGAACCGATATAGTGCTAAGTTCTAGTGCACTCTGCCTAGAATCTTGTTTAAATTGAAATGAGATGCCAAACCTGTCAAAGAAATCTTTACCTAAGATCAATGACTGAGAGAGACCGGGCATTAGCAGCATTGGCATTATGTGAAACTGGTTATTAAATTTAACTGGAACATCAAATCTCTTTGTTATATTATGACTGGTGCCGTCAGCAGTGCTTACGTTCATGGGTTTAAGTTTCTGTGTTTTTATACCAAGACGTTTCAAAGTGTCCGCAAGTTCTGAATTTATAACTGTTCTGGTAGCACCTGAATCCAATAGACCAGTGCAATTTAAATTTAGAATGTCAAGACATATGTATGGTCTGTTATCACATTCCTTTCTAAATGTTAACGGTGACAGCGCATTTTGAGATTGAGACATGAAAGATTGTATAAAATGCAACCAGTCCTGCCATTCTTTGTCTTCTCTATTAAGGGGAAAGCTCAGTTGGCAGGTTTGGTGCCTTCCCCGAATGCGTTTCCCTTACAAGCACAATCTTTAGACGTAAGGCCGAACCGGCCGCATTTATAGCAAAACAAACGTTGTTTGGGTACAGTGCATGACCTGAATAAATGTCCAGATTCGCGACAATTCCAGCATCTCATTTGCTTATTAGTGATATTTGTTTCCCGGTTGTTTTTGATTTCTAAAATTTCTTTATTAATTTCTGAAGTGGTTGTAGTTCTGTACGCTAAATCCGGTTCTATAGAATTAATAACAGTCTTAGGTTCCTTAAAATTATCGCAGTTTATCTTGGTTCTTTCAATGATTCTTAAAACATTGATGAGATCCGAGATAGACGTAAACATGTCTCTACACACTGCTCTCTGATAATATGGCTGTAGGTTTTTTATAATGATCATAATTTTTTCTGTTTCTGTAATTTTATTTGGAAGCCTGTTGAACAAATTCTGCATCACCGCAATAAAAATGAGTACTGCTTCATCTTTACCTTGGGTCCTTGACTTTGCTTCGGTTAATAATTCTTCTTGGTAGTACGGGGATTGAAACGTACGTTTTAACAATATTACTAACTCATTCCAATTTCTGACATACTCTCTGTTGGCCCGAAACCAAATCAACGCATCACCTTTAAAAAAATCAATTGCATGACACCATAAATCTATTGCAGTAGCATTCCTAGCTTCCTTAAGTTCATCCACGCGCTCAATAAAAGCATTCACACTAAATTTGTTGTCACCAGAAAAATGAACTCCCCATTGGCTGATCGGAACTAATTTATGTTTACGAGTAACTTGCACATCCTCAAATGTTGTTGAATTAAAGAGATGTGGCGGATTTTCATTATGTAATGCCTGTAAATTAAAGTCATCATGTGCAAAGCTAACTCTTTTTTGTTCTCGGTTGTGCTTTAGAGATGCTTCTTCAGAAACAGATGATTTTGATCCCGAAGCAACTGAGGCCATAGCACCTATGAACACATTATCATCAGCTATGTTCAAAATTTTCTTACTATCATCACCTATAGAACTTTGTAACGCCTCTTTCATTTCCGGAGTTATTTCATCACCATCTTCTAATTCATCCTTATCTTCCAACTCTTTCAATAATAATGCCGTTTTGTTCAACAATACTTTCTTTTTTTCTTTCTCTAATTCTTCCTTCGCCTCAATAAATTCCAATCTGTTAACGACATGAATCAAACGGGATATTAAACGTTTGTAGAGGGGCCTATCTGGTTTTTCATTTAATTCAGCAATGTAACATAATATGGTGTTCAGTTTATTCGTACAAGTATCTAACTCCTCGCTAGGGTTATCGATGCTTGTCTGTGGTGGTCTGATGACATAGGTGACTTGTTGCAAGCTCTCAGCCTGCATCATTTTTTTTAGAATTCTCTTTAATGCCGAAACCAACCCCGCCTGGTTATACCCCCGACACGCGAGCTCAAATTCCACTTCATCTTTTAACAAATATTGAGGATCCATTGCTGGTTTATGAATTAGATGATGAAAGCTAGTAATTAGCGTACAAAGTTTTTTTTTATTATTATTATAATTTTTTTTTTTTTTTTTACTTGCTGAACGTCGTCCCCTTTAGATTTCACAATATTATTTAATTCACACCCTGTACATACTTCACACCTAGTAGGTAATGGTAAGTACCTACTTAAATGACTGAAAATAATAAGTATACAACCTTATGTATAAACTTAGTACTATTATACTGTAATCTATTGTTTATTATGATGACAACAATTACACACAACAATTGTCAAATGACGATTAATGCAATATAAATCATTGGTGCGCTATCAACTTATAGCTAATTTACTTTATGCGAATGCATATTATTATATTATATAATTATATTACTTTACTATGGTGAGCTGTTACAGAACGTTTTTATGATGTGGGTAGGCGAGTGACAATAATGGTTGAGCTATGCACTAACAACACTTAACCCGATTGTTTTAACGTTGGGCGCTATTTGTTACGGGTTTTCAACACATCATTGAAAGATCGCCTTGCCAGTTAAATACGCGAGTGCGTATTTACATATATTTAGAAACAAAACAATAATCAAACTACTAACTAATGTATTTAGTAAAGAGTGTACTACCAACTAACTACGAACTAAACATCGAAATAAGGGCATGCATGTAACCTAACTAATTCTAAAGTTGGACGCCAGGAGAGTTTTTGCATCTACTCGTAAGTGAGGAACTCTGCCAAAACCAGGCCACGGCTGGGGATGAGCTACTACGGCTAACAGGGACTATATTCCACCGCGTCTATGAGGTACTGGGTGCCATCCAAAAAGGGCATTTCCGTAGGCTATAACAATAAGCATAGTTAAGCACTATAGTCTATGAGACTTCTACGGCTGCCAAGGAATTAAGTTCTGTTAAGTAATTAATATTGCTAATACTACTTACCCCCTTTGTGCACTAAGTACAAGATTATTACTTTGGATTTATTTAATGGCGGTACTTGTGATAATATTGGATCCGCTCCACACGTCTGTTTCACGCCACGGTATATTTTAAATGATCGATGGCGATGGTATAATGTGTATGCGAGCTTCAATGCTCATAACATTTTATTAACCCGCAAAAAGACACACATTGAGCGAGGATTAGAACTCGCGTCCCGCGGTGCGACCTCACAGTCTTACCGGCTACGCTATTCGTGCATAGCTGTTGAACTTGAAATTGGTCACCGTTTGCCTCGATCGTTTACTTTGATACCATACCATAATAACCTATAGACACTATAATCTCGAAGTACCTAAATGTCACATTTCCCGTTAATGCCCAGTAGATCTTATTATGTTTCAGTAGCACGTATGTTTAAGTGCCGTAGCCGTTTCAATTTATTCGCCTTTTTTCATCTAAACAAGTGTTTGTACCGTTTAAAGTGGCATGTTAGTCTAATATAGGTCAGGCAGTACTTACGAACGGTTCGTCCATTATTCAACAGGATTCTACGTACCGCGAGCGGCTGAAATGGTTCTCACCCGTTGTTATGTTAGGACGACGCGTTCAATAATTGTTGCAATAAAAAAACATTACACAAGCGTACCTAAATCGAATTCCGAAACATGGAATTTGAAGGGAAATGGACACAGTGGGTATCTACATACATATTATTAATTGTAATGTTTTTATGATAGACACATGGGACATGAATTTTAGTGAGATAATCTGCTTAATTTTCATAACTTTGTATAATATCCTATGTAAACAACGTTTGAAGTTCACCAGCCCGCACTGGGTCGGCGTGGTGAACTGTACTGTAAATATCTCTCGTATTGAGGGCGAATGTGACCGTTATAATGCCAATAGCGTATTGCTTTTTTTTTTTTTTTTTTGAATGGACTACGCTGTTGGCCGTGAGTTGGCCTTTACAGCTTCACCGGAGGAGTGGCGAGTGCAGAGTGCGACTCCAGCCAAAGCCTTAAGGGCGGAAGAGGAGGGCAACTAGCTCAAGGGCGCCACATGGGGCACGACCTCGGCTTGGGCAGTTGCCGTGAGGGGAGAGGTAATGACTACGCTCCTAGGTGCAAATATGCACCTACGAGCAGAAGAGGGGGTTCCTCGACCTCGCCGGCGAGGTCGGTGTCTGTTTGAGGCTGGTGTAGGTGTGTTGGGGGCCCTCTCGACGCCCGGGTCGAGGAGGGCGGTGATCGTGTCAGGAGGATCTATCAACACATGCCGCGGACGGCGGCGTTGTGCTGTTGTGTGCGCGGGGTTTGGCTCATAATTGCCGGCGGCGACAATTAGAGAGTTTGAGTGCGACGCGGCTTTTTTAAAATAGCGTTCGGACGCTATTTTGAAATGTTTTCGAATGGAGACGAGGCCAAGATCGGAATGTAAGTCTACGTTACGAATGAACCACGGGGCTCCTACGGCTCTACGGAGAAACCGGGACTGCAATACTTGCAGGCGGTTGATGTGGGTCTTCGCCGCGTGAGCGAAAACCACACTGGCATAGGACATGATGGGAAGGATGCAAGTTTTATAAAGTGTCACCTTATTTCTAAGGGACATTTTACTCCGCTTGCAGATCAAATAGTGGAGGCGGCCGAGCACAAAAGCGGCTCGGCTGCTCACCCTTTTAATGTGGGGACCGAAAGTAAGGGATCTGTCAAGAGTGACACCTAGATATTTGACTTGGTTTGCCCAGGGGATGCTTTGGTCGAACAGGGAGATGTTACCCAACCTGGAGTGGGGAGCTCGGGGGCGACGATATGAGGTGCCCCTGGTAAAGAGCACAGCGGCGCTCTTTTCCGGGTTCACCTCAATGCGCCACCTCCGAAACCATTCGCCCAAAGAATTCACTGCGCGTTGGAGAGTGCGGGTGATAATACCTAAATTTCTATGCGAATAATAGAGAGCGGTATCATCCGCATAGAGGGCTAACTGAACTCTGTTCGAACGAGGGATGTCGTTCGTAAACAGACTATAGAGAAGGGGGGAGAGGACAGAACCCTGAGGGACTCCAGCCCGGATAGGGTGAGGGGCCGAGAGCGTCCCTTCAACGCGATAGCGAAAGGTGCGATTCGACAGGAAGTCTCGCAGGATGAGCACGAGACTGTCCGGCACGCCCAAGAGGTACAGCTTGTAAATCAAGCCGTTGTGCCAGACCCTGTCGAACGCTTTCGCGACGTCGAAAAACAGAGCTCCCGTATGGAGGGAACGATGTGGTCTACCACTAAAACCGTTAAGAATATGCTCTGTGATGCGGTGCACTTGATGGACGCAAGAGTGTTGGGCTCGAAAGCCAAACTGCTCATCGATAAGAATACCCTTGGAAGTGACAAACTCTCTGAGTCTTGCATAGAGCAAGCGCTCGTAGAGCTTGGCGATGGCTTTGAGGAGACTGATGGGGCGGTAACTAGATGGGGCAGTGGCGGGCTTGCCTGGCTTGTGAATGCCAATGACAATTGCATCTTTCCACTCGTCGGGGAAGATGCAATTGGCAAAGGCGGCGTTGAAGACTGTCACAAGAAAGCATATGAGATGGGCGGGTAAGAGTTTAAGGACTCGATTGGTAATGCCGTCGGAGCCTGGGGCCTTTTTGGGGTTAAGCCCCTTAATAAGATCTTTGACCTCTGTCTCGGTGGTTGAGCGGAGGGGTTCGGAGGGAGGCTGGGAGGACCTGCGCTCTACTTCCCTATCAACTAACTCTACGTGAGAGGGGTCGACGGGTTGGGAGCTGGGTGAGCATTGCTCTTCAAGAGCAGAGGCGAGAAGCTCGGCCTTCTCGTCATCATCGAACGCGGGGGGGGAGCCTGAGGGGCGCGTCAGGGGGGGCATGGGGACTACGGTGTCTGACTTGAGAGCTCTCGCCAACTGCCAGTATGCCTGGTGTGTTGGCGCGATCCCTCCTAGAAAAGTATCCCACCTAGCGTTCCGGAGTTCCGCAATGCGGCGCTTTACGTCCCTCTGTAAGGCGCGCATGCGGACCCGGTTCTCTACGGTGGGATAAGAGTCGTACGCTCTGATGGAGGCGTTCTTGACTCTGACTAGGTCTTTGATGTCATCCGGCAGGAGGAAGCGGTGATGATCACTCACTACGACCTGCTTGGAAGACTGGCTGATGGCCGAACTGATATGTTCTGAGAAGGCACCTATGGCCTGAGACGTGTCCTGAGGGGACGAGATGGAGGGAGGGACGTTTGCGATAGGTATCGAAGCGGCATCCGCCAAGGTGGTTCTTAGCGCATGCCAATCCAACACCGATCGCATGGGTGGGGCTGAGGACGGAGTCGGTCCGAGTCGCATAAGGACGGGACGGTGGTCTGAGTGAAGCTCTGAAAGCACCTCTAAAGAGCGTAACGCTAACGTTACCCCCTTCATGAGCGCCATGTCCAGTATGTCGGGTCGGTGGTCTGTATTATTGGGGAAGTGGGTGGGATACATTGGCGCGATTACGTCAAAGTCGAGTCGGTTAGTCAAATCATACAAGCTGTTGCCATTGGAAGAGGAGTAGTGACAATTCCAACTGACATGCTTACAATTGAAGTCGCCAGCCAGAATGACTGCGCTTCCCAGACCAAGGAGTGCTTCGATATCACTCCTGAGTAGAGGCTTGTCAGGTGGAAGGTAAATGGACGCGAGAACTATGGCCGCATGGCCGGTGAGGGAGAGCCGACAGACCGAGGCTTCGATGTTAGTGAGCGCAGGGGGATCGAGAGGGATGCAGTGCAGGGACCTTCTATAGTAAATGACAGTACCACCTCCCCGACAGGTGGTTCTGTCATTTCTAACCATGGTGTAATTGGCGATTTTAGGATCGCGTTGGGAAGGCTTTAGTAAAGTTTCCTGCACTAAAAAGACATCAACTTGATGGTCCCGAAGGAACTCACCAACCTGATCTCTCTGCTGGGAAAGGCCATAAGCGTTGAAAAACGCTAGGGATAGGTTTCTGGGTTTGGTCCTACTAGGGCGTGAATCCATTATGGATTGTTACGGGAGAGGAAGGAGGATATGGAGTCATAGACGTCCAAGTGAGACCCCACCGCCTTTATGAGGTCAACGGGCGTGGTCGCTGTACGGATGAGGTGGGCCAGGGAGCGCATCCTCTCGATGTTGATGACGTCGAGGATGGCGCTCACCAAGAAGAAATCCGCGGTAACTTCCGCCCCGTTCGCAGAGGGCGAGGGGGAGGGCTTAGACGGGGGGGGCACGGGTGCGGGAGCAGCGGGTGAGACCCCCGCCGCGGTATACGGCAAGGGTTTAACCCATACGCTGCTAGGCGCCTGAGGGGTTGGAGGGAGAGGGCTGCGCTCAGAGGGAGCGGCTGCTGGTACCGGTACCGGGGGACGGGGCGCAGAGGGCGCGGGAACGGTGGTGCGGGGCGCACCAGGGCGGCCGCGCCTTGCCCTCCCACCATTCTCCTTGGGAGCCTTGGGGCATCCACGATAGTTCGCGGTGTGCCCCAGGGTCCCGCAGAGGACACAGCCGGGGGGCTCGGTCGCGGTCTCCTTGTTGCGCAAGCACTGGGAGGTCCCGTGATCTCCCAGGCACTTGACGCACCGGGGACGAGCGTGACAATTACGGGCAGAGTGCCCGTAAAGTTGACAATTATGGCACTGTGAGACAGTGCCATTTTTGTGGGGTGCTTCCACGACTATCCCTGACAGGTGACACAGGGATTTTATGTTGAAAATTTCCCGTCCCTCGGGGGAACGGTCAAGAATTACGAGGACCATGTCGTATGGGTCCTTGGTGCGGGACTTGTACATTCTATGCACTTCCCGAACAGGGAGGGATTTGGACTGAAGGTCCTGTTTGATGAGGTCTGTACCGACCTCTTTGGGGATTCCCCTAATCACCACACGGAGAACACGCTCTTCTTCGAGCGCGTATGTGTGGTATGCGACCTTGCTGGCGAGCAAGAAACGCGATAGGGCGCGGTGGTCATCGGCGGTCTGCACCTTGACCATGATTCCTTGCGCGGTAGTACGCGCTTGGAGAAAATTGAGCTTGCGCTCATGGATCGCGCGGGAGATACGCTCCCATGCACTCTTGTCTTGGATGACAAGAGGCGGGGGCGGGGGGGACTTACGCGCGGGCGGGGACGCGGCGCGGGAGGATACCGAGGCTCCGGGCGAGGCGGGGGTAGGGGGAGCGCGGGGGGACGCGGGGGTCGCGCGCGGAGAGGCCACGGTGGCCGGGGCGTCGGCAGGGATGGCCCTGCTGACCTTCGGAGGCGGGAGGTCGCGCTGCTTGCGCAGGCGCTTCTTCCCAACCACCGGAATGAAGTCCTCTTCCGAACAGGGCTGAGAGGGCGGGGCGGCTTCGTCGGCGACGGCGTCGACGAGCATGTCCGAGTCCGACTCGGAGTCGGGTTCGGACACGGGGTCCGCGGGGATGGTGACGGGCGCGACGGCGGGTGAGGCCGGAGGTGAGGGGTCCGGTGAGGCGGGGGAGGACGCGGCGGCGTACTTGGACGCCAACGTCTCGACAAGGGATGGGAACTTTTCGCTCACTAGGGCGAAAAATTCCCTGAGGAATTCAACGGGAGGAAAGGGCTCCATCCCGGGAGTGACTACGTAAAAATAACTTAAGTCCCACCCTGTTACGACAGGGGGGTTGTGTAGAGTACGTGAGCCCTAGTAGTGCACTTCGCCCCGCTTCCGAAGCGCAAACTGCGAAGGTGAGTGTTGGTGTGTACCTATCACACCAACCGGTGTGCCTACCAAGAGACAATCGCGGCTAACAGCCCCGGGGCAGAGGAGCCGTAGCCGGGAAACCGGCTCGGTCCAAACAGCACCCGGAGAATAGGAGGTCGGGAGGGGGAGGGTGGGAGGGCGATACTTGGCGTCGACGAGGGAAGCCCCCAAGGCCGGTGGTTCCAAGCCCAGCCGAGTTTGCCTACCCCTGAAGGGGGACAGCGAGCGCTCGGGTCCCGCTCACTACCGGCTTGTTGGCACCGTTAGGTTTCCCGCCGGTAGTGCAAAAATTGACTAAAAATAAATCTGTCTAACAGAAACAAGAAATGCAACAGTCGTTATTAAAATAACAATGTTGCTATAAAGACGCGACGGCGCGGCGTCGGGGGTGCGGCGCGGGGCGCGCGGGGGGGGCCGGCCAACAGTCGCCAACGGTCGCACGCAAAGCGCGCGAACGCGGTAGGCGGCGGCGGCGGCACGGGAGGGTGACGCGGGACGCGTCACCAAATCTGGAGAAGATACACACAATAATTAAATTACGTGTACCTTGGAAACCCGTCTCTAGGCTGCCGTAAAAACGGCAAGCCTAAAAAACGGGAATATGGTGGTCCTGAACCGGATCGGCGACAAGCGATGCTCAGCGGGCAGAGACGTGTGCACGCAGCGGCTGCCGGCACGGGACTGGTCTTTTTGAGCGTATTGCATTGAGACTAAAATACATCTGGGAAGTATGTGTATATAACAGTGCACGTCTGTCTACGCTTTCGGGGAATACAGGCGTCATGTTGGTATTTTATCGAATGTGATCTACTATTTTAGGGAAATAACATCCACAACAAAAAAAAAGTAAAAATAAAGTGTCACAAAATCCAACAGCAAAATTCTAGAAACAAAAACACGCATTCAAATTAACCACGAAACCGGATGCTCGTTACGTAGAGGAAACAAAAAACAAAATAATTTTGAAACAGGTGAGAGAAATCCGGTACCCGGAATATAATAATCATATTTCAGGGAGTTTTGAGTCCACTTGTTGCCATTCAAATTGTTCCTATGCAATTTGTCCTAGTTACATTCTGTATTGTTACTCCGTTGTGCTGCGGAGTGACTGTAGATTTACTGACCCCATTCTCGCTTTTTCCCTTAAACAATGGCATTAAGTACAACTCCGTTTAATTGGTCAAGTGGAATTAGTCGCCCTAACTTAACTATACTTATAATTGCAAAGTTAACAGTTTCTGACGATGACATGGTCTAGTGGTTTGAGGGTATATATACCACTCGTATCTCTCCACAGGATGGTTGCGGGTTCGATTCCCGTTTCAGACATATTTCGGGATTTGCCCTGGTCTAGGTGGAATCATCCCCGGTTTTCATTTTTTTTGTGTCCGTTACTCGTTTTCTAAAGATATTTCAATTTACGTTTACTGATTTTTTTTAGAACTTCTGTAGACAAATATTAATATATACTTTGATTTTTTTCAACAGGGTATAGTCAAGACAAAAAGTGATATGATAAATAAAACTAACCTTTTTTTATAAAAGGTTACAAACAATAGTCGTTTTTTGAACTGGACGTTTGTGTGGCATACAAAACATAACACACAATTTATACAAGCCCATATTACCCAGAATGAAGCCAATTTTCATTTTTCACGGTAAACATGACGCCGCCGTTAGTTCACTGTTTTAGTGCTGGTTTTGTGCGAAAAAAATGGGTACCAGGAGCCACGGTCCAGCGGATCCAATAAAAGGGATTTATAAATAAATAAATTCCTGGCTCTCTCGTACTAACGTGGCATAAAATGTCCGCCTAAGTACACTTAACCCAAATCTAGATTTTTATTATAATTGTTTCCGTCCCTTTCCCGCAAGGGTGGTGCCGAAGCGAGCGGAAGATTAATAGCAACATTTATCAGACTTTCGTTTGTTTTGAGTGTCGTCGGGGATAACCGGAATTAGGTTGTTCCCGAAAATGTGCTGTGAAAGTAATATAATCAAATTTAAATTATTGCTTTCACGACACTTGTTAAACAGCGTGATCGCGTCTTGGTGCAATTGCGATATTTTTTCTTAAAGAATAAATCTCAATTACTAAATGCACAATTTTATAAATTTAGATACATAGGTGGCAGTTTCTGAAAAAAAAAAGACTTGTATGTCAATAAAATAATGTATTGTGAGTTTCTATAAATAAGGTGACATTATAATTTATCTTTTGTATAAATTCTTATAAGATTATTCCGAAACCTGAATACTTAATATTATGTAGATACTCGAACTAAGAAAATAAGTAAAATAAAATATTTTTTATTGTGATTTTTCAATATTATTTTCTTCAAGAGTTTGGTAATAATAAAACTATGAAATTGCATGTAAATTTGTGCAGATCTAAAAAATACAGTAGTGAAATGCGTTTTTAACTTGTCATTTACTAGTTCTTCTATTGGCGCTTAATTTGATTGCTGTCGCGCTCGTTGCACGCAAATAATCTGCATATATTTGCAACTGTAACACCTGCTCACAGTGAAAAATTAAACTAAATGCCGTTGGTTTTTTTACTACCAGTCACCACATACTCATCGTATGATCCCAAAGCAAAGCTATAGGTACTAAAGGTACTGGCGGCGATCCCAGATATCAGAATTAGAGATAACGTCGATCATGCAAGAATTGCCCCCAGCACACTTCCGTATGATCGCTTCAAACCAATCTTCTCCCTATGAAAGTATATTAAAATACATAATCACGCCTGTATTCCCCGAAGGGGTGGGCAGAGTTGCACTGCAGTGCGCCCACACTTCGCCGATGTATTTTGGTCCCAATGTAATAGGGGGCGGGCCTGTTGCCATTATACCGGGCACATTCTCCCTCAATATGAGGGAGATTTTTGGGCTATAGTCTACTACGCTGGCCCAGTGCAGGTTGGTGAACTTCACACGCCTTTCTATAGACGTGCAGGTTTCCTCACGATGTTTTCCTTCTCCGATGAAAGCATATTGTAAATAAGAAACATGCAACATAATCATGAACACCGTATTTACTTTGAGTATGCAGTGACTATTTAAAATCGGACGGGTTTAGCTGTGGGGAAGATCTGTAAAAGGCAAGTCCGGTTTAAATAGTCCAAGGCCTGTGTACCAGAGGTAAATGGTAGAGTCTTAAATCGTTCTTAGCGTGTATCTACACACTCCGTATGGAAGTTTCTTCGCATAAATCTTAGTCTTTTTAATTTCTTTGGCCACTAAAACTGAGGCCATACATTTAACAGAATAATTTCACCATGAAAGTTTATTGAAGGTGGTAGTAAAAAATTTACGATTACCATATTACCATAGAAAGGGGACACCATAGCCGCTGTAACGTTATATTGTTATATTTTATTCCCTCGCATTGTTTCTAGTTTCAATACATTGATGCATTGAAATTCGACTCGATTTTATTGCATTTTTATATTGGCTACCTCTCTTTTATTTTAATACGGATAATTGAGTAATAATAGACGCCTTCGTCCAGTGGTCCGGGCGTTGGCCGCTTGGCTTATTGCACTAGCCGGTTTCGGGCTCAATTCCCGACAGCGACAAATTTGGGCAATTGCTTTTTTGGAATTTGATCTGGTCTATCGTCTGGATCTGGTCATGGTACCCATTATATCAACTTTGCTTCGTTTGGAATCATGCGATAAGTATGTGTTAAAATTAAGATAAAAATTGTGCCTGACTCAGTCATAGATCGTTTGTAATATTTTTTAATGCATATTTAAAGGCTGTAAAATGAGGCTGCACTATATTTATTTCACTTTGGATCTTTTTTGAGGTCTAATATGGAAGGTAGGTAGATAGATAGAAAACTCTTGATTGTACACCAATAGTTACATGGAAAATACACAAAATATATTGACAAAACAAGGAAAACATAGTAGTGTTCATTGGGCGGTCTTATTGCAAGCTTCGATCCCTTCCAGACAATCCGTTTATGTTAGTTTAATCAAACTATCAGTTTATGTTATTATTTATCGGTGAGTAACTTTAATCTATACATACATACATATACATATACAAATAAATAAAATTGGAGTGTCTGTTTGTAATATCAAAATAACAATTTTTTACCAAATGCGTATGAAAGTATATATTATACCTGTTGTGGTCTTTAAGGTCGTTATTTGAATGTAGCTTGATGCAGTATAAGGAAACAACGTGTGATGGGTTCCACGGTTTATTGCGAACTGATTTGACACAACTTAATAGTAGCTATGCATAGATATAGTACATAAACGGTTTGAGACGGAACATGCCGCCCACCAAAACGGAGTTTTCTTAATTAATTAACAAAGGGTACACCCTAGACTAAATAACAAATTCATAAACAATCATTAAATTGTCCCTACATTTTATTTACAAAATGAGGACATTCTAGATTTGCAAACATTCCATAGAAGCTAATAATATTGAGACAAAAAGGACAAAATTCTTAAATAATTATTAAATTGTTCCTTCATTTTAGTTACAAAATGAGGACATTATTAGATTTGTAAATAATATTATAGTGTTTATATGGATCTTACTAATGACGTACAAGAGCTACGATATTACAAGTTACAATATTAATAAATAATTAAGATGTGACCAAGAGGTAAGACAATACTATACACTAGTAAATTTGAAGATACATTAGTTTAAATGAAATAATATTACGATATTTAGAAGATGCAAATAGTATTGTCCCACCTTTAATCCTCCGAATTTATAGGTAATTCACATAATTTCGATACCGGTCTCCTAATTATTTTGCCACCGCACCGAAGACTATATACTCGACACAAACCATCCTGTCCAGGGTATTTCTGTGTGATACGGCCTAAAGCCCATTTCCCAGGCGGTAAGTTATCTTCCTTAACCAATACAATGTCTCCCAACTGGAACTCGGATTTCTGGTGCATCCATTTGGGTCGCTGTTGTAGTCGAGACAAATATTCTGATTGCCAGCGGGTCCAGAAATGTTGTACTATTTGTTGTGTATGTTGCCATCTAGACAATCTGTTGACATTGAGATGGGTCAAATTTGGTTCCGGGACGTTGATTGGCGCTTCCCCTATGAGGAAATGACCAGGCGTCAGTATATTCAAATTGTCAGTATCAACCAAGTCCACAGGGCACAGTGGTCGGGAGTTCAAACAAGCTTCCACTTGACACAAAACAGTGGCCATGTCTTCGAAAGTAAGATTAGTATTAAGAACCCTTTTCAGATGGTATTTGACAGATTTCACTCCCGCTTCCCATAGGCCGCCAAAGTTCGGGCTGTATGGTGGGTTGAAATGCCACTGCGTGCCATCCTTAACAAGCAGGTCAACTAGGTCGCCAGGGATGTCTAAATTTGCCATACGCCAGAGCTCCGCCAACTCCTTATTTGCGCCAATAAAATTTTTGCCTTGGTCACTCCAAATATGACTACATTTGCCGCGTCGAGACACAAAGCGACGAAATGCGTGTAAAAATGCGTTGGTGCTAAGGTCACTCACCAATTCCAAATGGATTGCTTTGGTGGCCATACATACAAATATACATATGTAACCCTTATCGCATTTAGCACCTCGGCCCGGTGATCTCAAGATCGGTATAGGGCCTGCATAATCCACTCCCGAATGCAAGAATGGACGAGCTGGTTTCACACGTACTTCTGGTAAGTCGCCCATTAATTGTGTTCGGTGGGTTGCCTTCTGCCTGGCGCAAATGATGCACTTATGTAAGTGAGCAGTAACGAGTGATTTCATTCGGATAATCCAATATTTATTTCGTAAATAGCTCATCATTATCTGGATGCCGCCGTGCAAGGTAGTTTGATGGGACTCTGCTACGAGTAAAGGTACTAACCCATTCTGATGACCTAAAATAATAGGATGTCTAGCGGTTTCTTCCAGATTCGCATTTCGAAGTCTACCGCCCACCCTGAGTATCTGATTTTTATCTAGATAAGGATTCAGACTCTTTATTTTGCTTTTATTATCTATTGCATTTCCCTTCTGGATTTCTTTGATTTCCCTTCTAAATTCCTTATCCTGTATTATCTGTATGCAACTTTTCAAGGCTTTATCCAGCTCTTCTGTAGTGATAGTAGACTGTATTTGAGTAGTAGTACGCTTGTAGTTCAGGAATCGTTTACAATATGCTATGGTTCGTAGTAATTCGGATATGGTATGATAGTTTTCAAATTTAATCATTGTTTTTCCTTCTTCTGCTAAATTTTCATGTAACGTTAAATTCACTACTAGGTTTTTTCTCATCTCTAGTTCGGTAAATAAATCTGTTGGCTTACTAATTTTGATTTCTCTTTTCTTAAGCCACTCGGGGCCATGCCACCATAGATAACATTTCCTCAAATCAGGTAGAAGCATTCCTCTAGAGGCGACGTCTGCGGGATTCTGTGGGGATTGTACATGACCCCATTTGTTACCAATGTTGTCAAGTATGGTGACCACTCTGTTTCGCACAAAAGTATGCCACCGGGCAGGGTCTCCATGTAGCCAAGCCAGAACTATAGTAGAGTCAGTCCAGGCATATATTTGACTTGTTGGAATGCGAGTCGCGTTGCTTATTTGCTTTAATAATTGGGATAACAATACAGCGCCACATAACTCTAAGCGTGGTAGTGTAACAGGCTTCACAGGTGCTACACGAGATTTCGCTGCTATGATACCCGTCGCATAGTTTCCATTTTCAGTTCGGACTCGGAGGTACGCGACTGCTCCATACGCCCGTATCGACGCGTCGCAGTAGCCATGTATAGATATATCTGGCATATTATGCTTTGTGGTATGTAGCCATCTTTCTAACTGTATTTCATTAACGTGTTGCAAACTCTGTCTTATAACTAACCATTCTTCTTTTATTTCAGGTTTCACCGGATCATCCCAGCTGATTCCTTCGAGCCACAACTTCTGTATGATTAGTTTAGCAGGTAGGAGGGCAGGTGACAACCAGCCGAGCGGATCGAATAATGTCTGAATTTCAGATAAGATAGTCCTCTTGGTGAATACTTTGGGCATTGTTGGTAAGTTTCGGTTTAAAGATCTTTATTTCTCATTAAGACAATTGTCACTTACATGAGAATATTAATATTAAAGTAAAACTAACAATTTTGACCCGATGTGGGTAGTTTGACGTGAATAAATTATCAAGCTCAGTAAGGAGCGACTTCTTGGCCATTACTTGGTTGTGGTCCAAGTTAAAAGAGTGATTCGTTGCTAAGTATATGGGTAGATAATTTATTTTTAAAAATATCCAGGGAAGTCGCTCCTTTAACATGTTCTGGAAGGTTGTTGTATAATTGTGCTCCCCCGTAGGTGATATTTTTTTTCCCATAATTTGTTCTAATACTAGGCAGTACAAGGTGATTTGCTCGCCGCGAAACGTATTTTTGTGTTTTTCCTTTTGTCGTAAAAGTAATATTGATGTGTATAATTTTATGTATTATTTTATATATAAGTATGCAAGTATTATATGTATAGAGTTGTTTGATATTCATAAGATTTGTTTCTTTGTATATAGTCTTTGATGGTGTCAGGTAGTCGTAGTGGTGTAGAATTTTTATTAGTTTGTTTTGAAGAGTTTGGATTGGTTTTAAATTAGTCTTAGCTGCATTGCCCCATATCTCAACGAGATAAAGAAGGTGAGGTTTTACCAGAGCATTGTAGATCAAGAGGCGAGCCTTTTGAGGTATACATCTAACAATGTTGTGTAGTGATCCCATTAGTGATGAGAGTTTATTTCTAATGCGCTGTATGTGCGCATTCCAAGTCAAATGCTTATCAAGAATCAGTCCTAGGTATTTTTCTTCTTTTGCTTCACGTACGAGTTGGCCATTAATAATCAAATCTTTATTTTTTACTAGTTTTTTGTTTTTGGCACTAAAAATTATGTATGAGGTTTTAGAGGCATTAATTGTAAGGAGATTATATTGAAACCATTTTTCTAGAATATTGAGGTCGTCTTGAGCCTGTTGAATACATTGGTCAAGATTATGACCATAGTAAAATAAGCACGTGTCGTCCGCATAGAGACTAAGTTGACCCCGTAAGCCTGATTGATGGATGTTATTTATGTACACCAGAAACAATAAGGGCCCCAGTACTGATCCCTGCGGTACTCCGCATGTTAAAGGCTCGGAATTACTTTGATAATTCGCAAGTTTCACTATTTGAAATCTGTCAGAGAGATACGATTTGAGCATTTTGTATGCTGTCCCTGTGACCCCAACACCTTCTATTTTTTTTAGTAATAAGGAGTGGGAAACCGTATCGAAAGCTTTTTTCAAGTCGATAAAAACTCCTAGTGCAATATGCTTCTGATCGATTTTTGTTTTAATTGTATTGACCAAGTCTATTGTTGCGCTAAGTGTGTTAGATTTATTACGAAATCCGTATTGTTGTTGATATAAGAAATTAATTTTTGTTAGGTGTTCATTTAGTCTTTTATGTATAATTTTCTCTAATATCTTTGACAGTACTGGCAGGACTGAAACAGGGCGGTAGTTTCCAGGATCTGATTTAGTTCCGGATTTATGTATAGGAGTGACTTTGGCAATTTTTAAAACTTCTGGAAAATGCCCGTCCATTAGTAACTGGTTTAAACTGTCGGTGAGATTGTGAATAACAAGGTCCTCAATGCATTTAAGTGCTTTGGTACTTATACCATCTATACCTGTACTAGTATTAGGGTCTAGCTGTTTAATTATTTTTGATACCTCGTCAACAGTACATGGAAAAAAATTAGTAAGTTTATGATGTTTAGTGTTTGGGTTGAGTTGTGGCATTGTGTAAAAATCATTATTGTGTTTGTTTAGTGGAATTTTCCTAGCTAGCTGAGCTCCAATATTTGCAAAATAATGGTTAAAAAGTTCGCATATCTTTAAGGGATCGGTAACCACAATCCCAGTCTCAGATTTTAGATTTGGAGGAGCACAACTACTAACAGTTTTATTATTTGACAGAGTATTTATCAGTCTCCACATTTTTTTAGGTTTAGTCGTACACTTTATAAACTCTCCGTAGAAATATGTATCCTTTGTGTTCTTTATTGTTTCACTAAGATGATTTCTTTTAGCTTTATAGGTTAATTGCAGGTTAACATTAGTTGGATTTTTTTTTAATTCACTCCAAAGTTGGTTTCTTACATTAATATCTGTTATAATTTGTCTATTAATCCACTCTTTTTGTGGTTGGTTTATAATTTTATATTTTATCGTTTTATTACTTGCAATCATTGTCTTTATAAATCCATCCATGTTGTTGAAATTATTGCTTATATTCTCAAATTTGGTTGTCTCCACCATCCTGTACAATTTTGTGAAGTCAATAGTCTCGTATTGAATCTTTTGTCTTTCCGGTGGTGCTACTCTTTTAAGTTCAACATATATATTTTTATGATCTGATAACGACGACTCGATTATTGCAAAATGAAAGTGGTTTTCCTTGAGGTTAGTGGATACATGATCTATGATCGTTTTAGTAGTAGCTGTTTCTCGAGTGCAATATTTTCCATCTCTATTGTTGATTGTATTGTACCCGGATTCCCTAATCATTTCATTGTATCGTTTGGTTTGATTAATTGAAGTTAGTAAATCAATGTTAATGTCACCAAATACAATTGCTCTCCTTTTCTGCAGCAGTTGTGTCTGATAATCAGTGAGAAAGTCATTTATATTTGAGTGTCCAGGCTTATAAATAATACCGACTTCAAGTGCATACTTATGAAGATGTACCCATAAAAAGTTATTTCCATTATTAAAACTTGATGCTGTAAGTTCATGTTTTAAATTCTTATGAACATAAATTGACACACCACCACCGATGACGTCTGGCCTGATATTGTAGTAATGTGAATAATTTTGAAGTTGAAGTTGTTGGGCTTGTTCTTCCGATCTTATCCACGTTTCAGCAAGCAGTATTATATGTATACATCTTTTGAAACAGTGGAGAATACATCTAAGCTCATCAATTTTGCCCGGCTTGCAAATACTTCTTATATTAGCGTAGAAAAAATTTAAACTTGACTTACTGGTAGTTATATTCTGGTAATTGTTTAGCAGCTCATACGTTATGATGTTATTATGTATGATTTCCTCATCGCAGGAAGGGGGTGGGCTGTTTAGTTTTTTGTCGGTCTGTTTATTACTATTTTGGGTGTTCCTCTGACATATTTTATGGTGATATCATTCTCTCCCTTTGCAATTCTGTTTGCTAGTTCGGTTCTTAGCTCTTTCAGATAGTTATTTTGTGTTGGGGTTTGATCAGAATACATGTTTACACCTTTTTGTAGCTTATCTTTGTTTCTTAGCAGCAGCCTAGCGGTTTGTGGCGTTTCAAAGCATACTTTGATATTGCGGTCCTTTGAAGGAAGGTACTTTCCTATTCTAAATATCCTGATAGGGCTCGGACAGTTATTTACTAGTGTGTTGATAATGCCTGATACCTGAGCCAGATCAAGAGAGTGATTCTCATCAGTATTCCGTGTTTTATTTTCTGGCAATCCCACCAAAATTATATTTTTCTCTCTAATTGCACGTTCCTGGATTTCTTGTATAATATTTTCATCAGATTTACCTACAGACTTGCACACAGACGTACTCAGTTTAATTTCCGTGACTTCCGATGTAAGGGCCTGAATCTTCATCTCTGTGTCAGTATTCTTGATTTGCAGATCCGATATTATGGTCTTCATAGAATTTTGCTCGTTGCTTAAAATATCGATTGATATTTTGATATCATTCAGCTGTGTTTTCATCTCAGAAATATTTTCGCTAAGTTTAGGTTATATAGCAATATATCTCGACCTATGTCCCACGATAAACCCAATGTGCGAATGGTGCCATCGACGTCAATGTCGAGCTTGACTAAGGAACTTCGTTCGTAAGGCTGAAAATGTTGCATAAATTCTTTGCAGTTTGACGACCACTTTTGCAAGATGAATCCTGCCTTCTTCAAAATGCGAGCTACATCTTTAGCTATTTCCACTGCTTCTTCAGAAGAATCTTCCCCCGATAATATATCGTCCATAAAAAAATCTTCCTTTATTGTCTGAACAGCCACTCGATACCCTTCACCTTCATCTTCTGCCACTTGTTGCATTGTTTTGACAGCAAGGTAAGGAGCCGAAGCGGTGCCAAATGTAACGCGTAGTAGACGATAATCTTTAATGGGCTCAGATTCTCTACTCCTCCACAGAATTCTTTGCAGATCTGCGTCTTGTTTAGTAACCAATATTTGCCGATACATCTTTTCAATATCTGCCACATAGCCAATTCTTTTCAGCCGCCATCTCATCACTAACGATCGCATATCTTCTTGCAGTGGGGGTCCAACCATAAGTTCATCATTAAGGGAAATATTGTTGCTCCCTAGAGATGAGGCGTTATATACTACTCGTACTTTCGTGGTTTCACTACTATTTTTTACGACGGCATGGTGTGGCAAATAGACAGCCGGTAGCTTCAGTTCATTTGGAGGTACTTCTTCCATATGATTTTGTTCGAGATACTCTTCCATTACCCTTATGTATTCATTTCTCAATTCGTGATTTCTTTCAAAACGGGCTTCGAGGTACTTTAATCTTTTCACGGCTATATCTCGGGTATTTCCTTGCAGTACTGCAGGGGGTTCGTTCTTGACAGGCAGTTTTACTATATATCTTCCCTCTGCATTTCGTTGATAAGTTTCTTTATATATTCTTTCGCAGGTCTCTTCTTCATTAGTTAACTTTCGTTTAGAGTCTGAATCTATTTCCCAAAATGTTTGCAGCATATCTTCAATGTTAACTTGGTGATGCATAACGATCATAGGTTCTGAAGAGTGCTCCCTTTGGATATTACCAAAAAGAATCCATCCTAAGCTGGTGTTTTGTGCGCATGGGGAGCCTGGTGGACCTTTGATTATTTCACTCTTCAGAATGTGTGCATATACTTCGACACCTAGCAGCATGTCTACTCTCCCTGGTTGATAAAAGCTTGGGTCGGCCAGGGAGAGGCCTTGTAAGTGCGGCCAGGTCGTTGCAGAAGCTGTAATAGTTTTCGCTGGTAAGTACGTAGTGAGTTGCGTAGCAATGACATATGCTTGGACTGGAAGCTTGAATTGATCATCACATCTTGAAAGGAGCTCCAGTTGTACTACGTGCCTCACAGACGTATGAGTAGCACCAACACCAGTGATTGTCCCCTCGACGGGTGTTCTTCTAACACAAAACATTTGTGTTGCTCGTTCACTGATAAAGTTGGCTTGCGAACCTTGATCGATTAGAGCGCGCAATATGTAGATTTGTCCCCTTAGGTCTCTTACCGGTACAAGAGCGGTTGCAAGTAAATTCATGGACCGATGGGTCGCCAGATGCGACGATATTGCGATCTCTTCGTTCTTATCTTCTGCAGTTGGTTGTGTATTGTCTTCAACTTGGTTATGATGTACTTGTACACTGTCTGACTTGTTATCATTTCTTGATTGATGTAACAGAGTATGATGGCGTCGTTTACATAATCTACAGGCCATCTGCAGGCGACACTTCCATGCGGAATGACCAGGAATCAGACAGTTGTAGCATAAACTTTGCCTTTTTACGAATTCGCTTCTCTCGTCCAGTGGTAACTTAGTGAACTCCTTACAGTGACAAAGGTTATGATCGGCTTGACACATTATGCATGACTTCGTGGGTGATGCTGTTGAAACATGAAATGTCTTTTCTCTTACTGTTTTAGCCTCCCTGGTGGTACCACTTATAGGAGGGTTGACTAACTCCAAAGATCGAAACTTCGCCTCTAAAAACTGTCTTAACTCTTCCCAGGTAGGGAGTACTTCTGCGTCCTGCTTGTAGATATTTTCTTCCCACGACTTATGTGTCTCCGTATCTAGTTTTTGTACTGTTAGATAAACAATCAGGGGATCCCAGGACTCAGTAGTAATCTTCAAGTTCTTAAGGCAATTCAAACACTCGCTAGTTGTATCCAACAACGACTTCAAGTGACTAGCGGCTTGGATGCTGAGTTTCCGTTGGTTAAATAATCTTTTTAGCAGCGAGTTAACAATAAGTCTTTGGTTTCCATAGCGTTGTTTCAGTATTTTAAATGCTTGTTCATAATTAGTTTCAGTGACAGTGATATGTTTCAACAGGGCTTCAGCCTCACCGGTAACACTTGATTTCAAATAATGCAATTTCTGCACTTGACTTAATGACATATTTGTATCCACTAGTGAAGAGAATAAATCGTGGAATGTGGGCCATTGTTCATAATTACCGCCGAATGTAGGTAGTTCGATTCGAGGTAATTTAACTGCCGTCTGCTTTGACTCGTTTATAACACTTGTTTCCATTTGATTAGAATTCTTTGAATGTAGCATATCATTTAAATCTGCTTGTAAACAGATATACAAATCTTCCACGAGGCAATAGTCTTCATTGACGAAATATGAAATTTCTATTCGTTTCTCTTTAGGTGTACACGTCACTAATTGCAAGTGTGTAGACTTAAATGATTGCCAATAGTCTTCAATACACTTAATTCTTCCTTCGATATAGCCCTTGGTCAGCCGCTGTTTAGGACATTTCTTTAGGTTAACTTGCGTCTTTTTTAGTAAATTTGCGTTTTCTTCCAATATATTTAGTAATTGTTCACTTGATACACTCATTTTGTTTGTTATCCAACTTGTATTTTACGTAATATTGTTATATTTGTCACTATTCAATTATATTTTACTAAAAGATGCACTTCGATTCGTTAATAACCATTGGAATGCAGTCCGCTATTGTTCTCGGCGGCCGGCTGGTTCTTATCTTGATCAACGTGATTCGGCTCGATTTCGACCATATGTTGTGGTCTTTAAGGTCGTTATTTGAATGTAGCTTGATGCAGTATAAGGAAACAACGTGTGATGGGTTCCACGGTTTATTGCGAACTGATTTGACACAACTTAATAGTAGCTATGCATAGATATAGTACATAAACGGTTTGAGACGGAACATACCTATAACGAAAACGCAATTTTAAAATTTTTTGTCTGTGTCTGTCTGTCTGTTTGTTTGAGGTAAACTTCTAAACGGCTGAACCGATTTCAATGGGACTTTCACTGACAGATAGCTGACGTTCCAAGGCGTAACTTAGGCTACTTTAATTTTAGAAAAAGCATTAGGGTTCCGCGGGAAAAATATAATACCCATATTTCCGGGTAATCTACCTAAAGTCCACGCGGGCGAAGTCGCGGGCACAGCTAGTTATGTATAAAAATCGCAATGTTAAAATAATAACTTCAAAAAAATCTTGAGTGCAACATCTATCCATGAATGTATAGGACGGTAATTCATTCTAACAATTTAATTGCGCCTTCCGAGATCCGGGATGTCTTAAGTTATAAATCAATTCGTCAGGCAACTTGTGGACGGCGGTGGCGGCCACATTTATCAGGGACCCTGCTCGCACTCGGAAAATCATCATCCTTTATATGTATAGAAGTGTCTTTAAGAACTGTGACTTATGATCCTATGAAATAAAATGTCCGTGAGTCAATTATGATTACATCGGAGTTAAGCTTCCCACATACTGGGCCATTTAAAGAAAGGCGTCAATGTGTTGCCAATACCAAAATGTCTTATAGAAAATGTAATTCTTCAACGGGGTCTTTTATAGATCCTCCTCCTCGCGTCGTGCTCCTCATTACTGACGGTCGTGATTCCCCCATGGAATAATTTTCTCCTTGACTGTCTTGCGCCACCTGTGCCTGTTTTTGGCGACGTGGAGAGCTTCGTGGAGATTAGTGTCCAGAGATTTGCGGATCTGGTCAGACCATCTAATGGGACTTCGACCTCTGGAACGTTTTCCGTCGATTTTTCCGGTAACCATTAGTTGCTCGAGGTTGTGACCATCTTTCCTGGCAAATATAGATAGGTTCCATAAAACTGTACGTTTGTTGTAAACGCCTCGTAATATTTGTTTAAAGCCCCCGGCATACTGGTGCGTCAAGCCTCGCCAAATATTTTCCAATACTAAAACGAATTCTGTGTTAATATACATAAAGTTTGAATTTCTGTTGTAGGAGTCAAGCGTAAGGGACGCGTCAAAATTCGCTCGCGTGGTCTGTGTCATTTATTTAAAGAATGAAATTTGTCTATAAGTCAATACAGTTTGTTTTGGTATGGCAAAATTTGACGCGCGAACTTTGACTCCCCAGTGTGCCTAATTCACTAACAACCCCTTGAACACATTATATTGTTAACTAAAACTTCTGTTGGTTTGATAGAATACTTCCCAAAGCCTTATTTAACCTTTCCATTTTCCATCCGCGCCTCGAGTTTCTATACTTGCCGTCTTAGTTTTGACATCATAAATCATTTCAAATATAAATTACCTAGAAACTTTCTCACGAGTTCATTTAAAATTAGTTGAACTGGTCTATCATTCATCAAAATTCACATTATGAGAGAATTCATAGCACATAAGTTTCGAAAACAAAGTTGGAGCTCACGCGACCTGAGTGATTCGCGCCACTTGCGTCATCAGAATTCGTCCCTCAAACACAATCTCCTTCTGATAAGGTCAGAATATCAGTCGTTCGCTCTAAATGCAAATATTACCGCACCCCGGAGTGGTGTTACAGCCTCGGTTTTGAGGTAAAAAAGGACGAAAACAGCGCTAAATGGCAAGAAAGCGCTTTTTATGCTGACGGAATTGGGTAGTTAAAGATAAAGAATGGATAGAGGCTCCTTGGATAGTTGTTTTAGAACACTACACGTAGATGAGGTCCGTAACATTTTGTTTTATTTATGAAATGGGTCCAATAATTTTCGTTCGAATGTTAAGGGTATTTTCACCCCTCTGACTTTGCTGAGTCGTGTTATTTTCTAGAGAACATTTAGAAAGGTCAATGATATTTGACTTTAAATTTTGTCTCAATTGTAATGGTTCAAAGTTCTTAACATTTTGATATATTGTTTACTTAAACATTATGTGTTTATACGGTAGAATATTGTGTTGAGTAAGTAGGTATATTATCGATTGTATTGCGTTTGAAATGTTCTCTGTTTTCTCGATTATTTAATCCTTTTCATCTGCTTTCACAGAATGTATACGCGTAAACACAATAAATCATTGAAATAAAACTATTTTACGGATTTTATCGCGTTTATTTACTACTTTATTTTCCCGACGTTCCACCGACGCTCCACGAAGTCTACAATCTGTGAACATGTACAGGACCGCACCCGCCATTATATCAGATTTGATAAACCGCATATTCTCGCAAAAGAACACCGACTCCGAATAAGGATGATACGTGAGGCCATTGAAATTAAAAAACATCCTAATTTCAATAGGGAAGATGGCTGGGTGCTACCACCAACTTGGGATCCAGTAATTAATATGATTAAATCCAAAACCAAGCGTACCATTGCAAGACCTCAAGACACTGTGAGCACGTTCTGCGTGGATCGGACCGCAAACAACAACTAAATATGAGGGTACCCAGTTATTAACTATGACATCAGGACGTCTAACACCTCAGTCCCCCCGTGACCATGGTTGCTGTAAAGCAGCCGAAACGTCGGGAAAATAAAATAGTAAATAAACGCGATAAAATCCGTAAAATAGTTTTATTTCAATGTATAGTATTCGCGTAAATATAAAAAAACAATCAATCATTATTTGTACCTATAGACATGTAATGAAAATAATATAGAAATCACAGATGTAAATCTTACCTTATAATTTAAAAAAAGGTTCATCCTCCCCTTCTACTGTAATAGCATTAGCGTGCAATTTTCATTTATGATTAAAAACTCGCCGCCGGAGGTCGAAGTTTCCGGAGCACTATGAAACGAAGCCTCGTGGGAAATGGAAGCGCGGCCCGCAGTGCGCTCTCCCCGAGAACTCCCAGCTATACCACTGCAAATTGAAGTCATGATTTGGATATTTTTCATGAAATACATAGTTACTTAATTAAAAATCAGGGAAGGACCTAGTCTGAGCAAAACAAAAATCCAAAACATTATTTTAACATTAACTTTTTATTGACTATTTTGCGATGTTAAAAATATTAAAATAACTGTTCCAATAAAAATGTGTATCATAAAGTGGTAACTATATTTTTTTACAAAAAAAGAAGATATTGAATTCCTATTACAGACTAGGTAAGAACCTACAGAATTTTCATATTATGCAAGCTTCTTTATGTACGCATAATATATCAGTAGTAAATTTTCAAAACAGGTAGACACACTACATTTATACATGTTTTGCACTCAATCCGTTCAATGATTGATAGGATACACAATTTAATCAAGAGTGTCTTGTGCATCTTGCAACTGCACTCCTGCACACGACCACAATAAGATCGAGTTTGGAGTTCGGGACCAAACTTTGCCGAGAACATTGGCAACTTTCTTTTCGCAATGTTCCGTGCATGCTATAAGATAGATACGTCGACTCTACGCTACGCTACGCTACTCCTAAAAGCTACGTCAATATGATAATATTAATATTTCATATAGCTGTTTAGTGATGTAAGCAGCACTCAACATTTTTTTAATGGAACAATGCCTGAATTATTCCACTGCTGTTACTCCTGTAAGCCAAAATTTACAATACAAAAATAAAATTAGGCAAAATTTCAAAGGATTTTACATACTTGATACTACTTCAATCAAAATTGTCTTCCGATACTACATACATCACGTGAAGCCGCAATGTTTGCCAATTCGAAAACAAACTCTGTGTCAATATACATTAAGATTGAATTTCTCTGGTAAAAGCCACGCGACCATGTTGCAAAATTCGCTTGCGTCATCAATGACATTTCATTGAAGAATGAGCTTTTTGTGTGAGTTAATACAGTTCCTTTTTGTAGAATGTTAAACATTTTGCACCACTTGACGCTCGTATGGGCCCGGAGCCGCCATAATCATTCTTGTGAAACTACGGTTTACTACTTGTGAAACTACTAAGCATTTTGGTGCTAACCGCAAAATTATTATCGATTCAAAAATTATAAACAGAAAAGAACATCCCTAAGTCTGAGATTGGAAATCAAACAAATTGAAACAAGAGACGCTCGATTCAATTGTCGTCATATTTCTGATGGAATATTTCAATATATTTATCAGAAATTCAAGCGAATGTACGAGAGTTGTTGAGAATGGAAGGCACCGCGGTGTCCTCGGGGAACTCATTAGATTGTCGCGCGTTTGCCGCCGGGGACCTTCGGATCACTGCTTCGATTTCAGAATGAACGAAAAAAAGATATTGGTGGCAAATGTTGGAGGCGATTATTGAATTTTTACCCCTAACGCAACGCAGAGCTACGACGTGCCCAATGAACTGCACTTAATGATAATTTCCGATAACATTGTAATCAGCCAGGCAATTAAGGAACTTTCATTGCAAACATTTATCGTTTGAAATCACCAAAACATGGCGGCTTTTTCATAAATTGTTTTGCAATTAAATTATGTGATCACTCTGCTGGAGAGAGCATGGTAAAGCCTGCCAACGGAATAAAAAAAAAATTATTAGATTTTCTTAACCACCTATTTTAAACAAATTTTAATAGATCTACACTTCGGTAAACCCCTTGTGGATGTAGGATCCTTGTAAGTATTTTATTTAAGTAGATAACAACTTAAAATAATGTTTGGGGAAGGCTATTAACTATTACTACCTATGTTATCGCTATATTTTTACCTCAACGTGAAAGAAGCAAATTTTTCGTATAATCTTGCATCGCGAGACCATCACACGCAGCTCTTCCACGAATTTTACGCAAACGTTAGTGACTAGCGAACGTTGGAACTCACGGTGGAGACCCCAATGTTTGTGTTATCAAATCAAACTTTTTCAAAGCATCCGTAACACTTGAAACTTGTGAGGGCACATAATAGCAAGCAATAGATACACAACACACCCTGGTCTACCGTGCCCCCAGCTATTGTGTTCTTGACAGATAGAACTTCGAAACTACAAGGAACAAGTTAAATATTGAAGTTGACAAACTTGGAACCAAGTCCGTTCGACGCTGGATCCAATCTGGGGTTAACTTACATTAACTATAAGACGTTTCAAAATCCCTAGACAAACTGTACATAGAGGTAATTAACGGGGAAAAAAGCTAAGGTGACTTATCTTTTTGACATTTTGAGTAATTTTGTTTGTAACTTATTATAAAATTTGTGAAGACTTTAATTTATCTACAGGCTGTTCAGACTTAACTAAATTTCCTTGTTTCCCTTCCCGACCTTTACCCTCAGCCCGTGGCAAAAGGCCATGTATCAAAAGTTGGATGATTTTTTTTTGTGTATCCGAACGCATTTTTGCGGTGTAATATTATCTGTGCGCGCGCCTATAACTTTTCTTCGAAAAGGCAACGTTTAAATACGTAAGAAAACACATACAACTTTTCTCTTCTACTAAATGTGCATAAAACAAATAAAAATTAACTCTACAACTTTGCTGTGTGAAGTTAAATACCTACTGTGTGTGCATGGAACAAGGAGAAATGAACAATCAAACGTGCCGTGTGACGTGAAAGTGGTTAACAAGAACCCGGGCTGTGAGTACCATACCCTTTCATTACCTTTTCCCTTAGTCCTATGCGATTCAAATGAGAATAGGATCGACTTTGCGCCATATTGTGACGAACCAAAACGAATTATGATTTTAAATTATTTTTTTTTTTTTATTTAATTTTTATTTAAATTTGTTTGTGAAATAAGTTTTAGCGCAAACCATTCTTTTCAAGTGACATTTGACAGATTTAGGTTATTGACATTCCTATTCTTATTTGGATCACATAGTAAGTCTGAACTAGCTTTTCTAACACAGGTCGGAATAGTTAATAGGTTACGCGGCCTTTTTAGCGCATCCACAGGCATATTTTGATTCAAAATTATTTTTATATAGATTTTCTTTAAATGTTACTGTTTTGTTGTAATTACATACCAGTGGCCACTAAATACGCCTAAAATGTACAGTTTTAACTCTATGAATGTCTAATGTTTTTCGTTTAGACAAAGATTTATTGGAACATGCCCGATGTGACTAGAAACTTGATTTATTGTAACACAAGGCTAGCGAGTAATAATCGCGTTAAAGTTATTGACTTAGATGTGTGACATGTGGTCCATTTATTCAGCAAGCTTGCTCGGTGTGAAAATATTGAATGATTGATGGGCAATGTAAGTAATAATTGTATGTCTCAGTTCAAAGAAAATAATACCTACATATCCCATCACACCTGTATTCCGCGACGTGGTAGGCAGAGGATTACTGTGGAATCCATTTGGAAAAGAGTTACTCTAGAATTTTTTGCCAATTCTTCTCCAACGGAAATGCATTCCGAATTGATTGTACCTACAGTTTTATATTTTGTGTTGGTTTGATGATTCCTAAGCACCGTAATAGTCTACACGAAATAAAAAAATCTGATTCTAATTCTGCGCCTTTGATAATTTTGGCCCCAATAAATAAGGGCGATTTTCGAATGACACAAGAGGGCTTATGATCCACGACACCAGCCTAGGGCCGATTGGCGATTGTCGCGTTTTCGTCATCATTGCATTCTAAATCTATAAACTTAATTCACTACAGTAGTTGGCAAAAGTTTGTCCTACAACATATTTGTCCGCTAAGCGCTCATACTGTATTTAGAACACAGCATTATAACTATTAGTTATGCACACGTGACAGTAAATTACAATTTGTGACCGGGCGTTAACTGCGCTGACAGATTTATTCTTCAAACGCACGTCCTACTTTATGTCACACCACATAAAGATGTCATTAAGTTGAATTAATATACACGCACATGGAATTAAAATACACTGATAATGACATTCGAAACTTGAATTGGTCACAAAAATATGGTTGTATTTCTTTGATTCACCGTCTTTCTTGCGATAATGTTTCTAGTAACGTGTTATTATATCGAAAAGTGGACTTTCCCTAACATTTCACACCTCTTATTTTGACTTTGAAGCCTACGTACGTCAGACTGGAAAGAAGGCTATGGCATCAGTTTACCCATTTAGGTGAATTTTTTGGACGTCTTTAAGGGATATGGACCTACATGTTATACTTGATATAGTTATTCAAGAGTATTAACATTAGATTTAACTTGTTGTAACGATGGTCTTGATACAATGCAGAAATCTTTTTATTAAGATTTATGTAAGTTTTGAAAACCATTTATTTGAAACTGTTAAGTTAAAGAACTTTTTTTACTCAAACGCATAACTTATTTAAACTATTTCATTAAAAAGTTTTCCTTTCTAAGTTTGCAATACAAAAAGCAATTATACTCTCAATGCACTAAGTTAAAATTTGTAAGTTTGGTAGGTTATAACGATTTCTAAGAAGCTCCTTTCATTTGAATTAAATTTGTCCGAAGCGACGTGAATAAGAAAATGGATCTCAGGATCCTGAGGAAATTAACTTGAGTGAGGATTTAAATTTTTCATCAAACCAACCTAATTAACTTCATAATTAAACTCGGCAATCTTGCGGAGTTTTATTCATCTGCAGAGACTCAGCTCTTTGGCGCTTTAATCAAACCTGATATATTATTTCGCTTAAGCACTGAATCGAATTAGATTGAACATTAATACCTCACTTTCTCATTAACAGTAAAATTTTATAAGCTATCAACTCGGATTAATTAATAACTGGACGTGGCTTCTAAGGGCCTCTGCCGAAGCCTGACATGTGTGATTTATTTGTGTTTGTACAAGTTTGCTTTAGTTTATTACCAACCAACTCCAGTTTTCTATATTACCAACTCCATTTCCTTAATAATCAAATGTTATTTGTGAAAACGTAAAATTTACAATTAAGCAACGAAATAGCTTTCTTCGATAAACGTTTCGGAATTACAAAAGCGGTATTCGGGATGAAGAGGGTGGGGTGCCATCAAAATAAGGATTGTTAAATCTTTTTGAAGTCCCTAACTTCTCGCCATTAAGTACAATTTAAGTATAGAACTTAAATGAAGTGGAAAAGTTGACAAGGAAAGATAACCGTAGGGTAAGACCATCTTAACTAAAATGTGAGCAATAAAAATAATTTAATAGTATCCTTAATGCTTCGAGTTTCGTTCTGTCTCCGATAAATTAACATACTAAAGACTTCTATAACATTTTAAGTCATAGAAAATAGTGAGCCATCTATTGGTGCTCATTCACGCTAAGAAACTAAGTCAGTTAAATAGGTGCACACAGAATCAATACCATTAAGCACCGTACACATAGAGCGACAAGACGCGCACTACAAAATGTATGCCAATACTAAAACGAACTGTATTGACTCATACAAACAGCTCATTTTTCATTGACAGCGTTAGAACATTTTGATGCGTAGTTGCGTAGCTTTAACCACAGAAATTCAATCTTTATGCATACCTAATGGCAAAGAGATCATTTTCAAACAAAGTTAAGATAATTCGTCTGCACTCACTGGGGTAAAGATATTTATTTTCAGATTTACTGTCATAAAGTCCGTAGAGGAATACAAGAAGATAGAATACACCCTTCGTAGCCCTTAATCTATATACAAGGTTACGGAGAATATATTTGAAATATTGAGTTCAATTCTAAACAACTAGATATTCCTACAAGCAAGAAACATCTGATCCCACTATCTTTTTTTTTCTACTGTTTGTGTCCCACTGCTGGGCAAAGATCTCCCACCTCACCTTCCATTTATTCGCTACCCCAATATAATTTTTTTTTTTTTTCGTTTTTAAGGGTTAACTATGGTTTATCGGTGCTTTAGAAGATTACCTAAGTAATGAACGGTATCGTTTGTATTGACGTAAACCGTTGACAAAATTGAGTGATAGCATGTCGACAACCGCGTCCAATTAAACACCAATTACCTAAGCACCAGTTAGTGTAACCACCATGTCGGAGCCGTTAACCCCGCCTGCTAATTGTTGGCTCAAAGTAGGTCATATAGAAGCGTGCATTCCGCGATAGTCGGTTAATATACGAAGTTAGTTGACAAGGGTCCAACGTATAGTAGCCGAAACCGCTTCATTAGCATCGGGTTTAGTTTTCGATGATACTTATAATGGTTTATGTGGAGTACTTTACTTTCAGCTGAAATTTATCGTATACATTATATAATTACGATCATTTTACTTCCTGAAAAGTATTTTACCCTGATGATAGTTAGCTATTCATATCTTGTTCAATACAGGTCATAATTAATACAAAAAAGAACGGATTTTTTGTCGCATCAGTCGTTTTCATTTGGTTAATATAATAATGTGCACTAGTAACCCCATCATTATTTGCCCATTGCATCAAAATTGTTTACCTACCTTTTATTTATAAAAAGTTGTAATCTGTTGAGAGCGGCTTTACTAGTTATTTGTTTTAAAATTTGTCTTTGGTAATGGTTCGGAAAAGGATTGATAAGTATTTTCTACTGATTGGGTACATAATGAAGTTGACTACTACAACTACTACAGCCCTTTTAACGTCCCACTGCTGGGCAAGGGCCTCCCCTCTATGCGAGGAGGCTTCGGGCCATAGTCCACCACGCTGGCCCAGTGCGGGTTGGCAGACTTCACACATCTATCGAAAACTAGTCAAGTTCCCTCAGACGTGCCACTTTTCCTCACGATGTTTTCCTTCACCGTTTCATAGCAAGTGATAATCTCGGATGAAAATGAGATTCGCACATAAATCCCAGAGGTGTGAGCCGGGGTTTGAACCTACACACTTTGATTTGCAAGGCGTGCGTTACCACTGCTACATGCATAGTTAAGTTGACTAGAAGACGAAAGTTCTAGGAAAACCGTGATTATTTATAAGTTAACATGGCTTTTCACGAAACCAACCATTTTTATTCATGATGCGTCATTTTGTGGTGTGTGTACAAATTTAAATCAAATAATTTATAGCTACAGGATCACACCCCTTGTGTGACCACAGCCGCGTATCGCCTGGAATAACTACACCTGCGTTTTGGCATTTTACTGAGAGATTTAGTATTGTGGGAGGGCTGAGATAAAATCGCTTTGTATTTGAAACAAACGGATGAAATTAAATGAACTGTAGCAATCTACATATATGCAGACAGTTTAGATTTACACTGGTTCTATGTCCCTAAAAGCTCAATAATATCATCCCGTGTCTATAGACTTGGTTTGTAATTAAATTTAAAACCTCATAAAGATGAACTATTAGAGCTGAAAACTGCAACGTTACGGGGCGCAGTGAAACTTTCTGTAAGCGCCCGTCCAGTTTTATGAACTAAAACGTTCGCCAATTTAAAGTTCTGTCGCAAGCCGATGTGACATTTAAAATCCTAAATCCCTATGAGTAGCCACTTCAATTTGTAACTGACTGAGTCAGGCTAAGTTGTGCACGGCCCCGGGGCGGCGTCTCCGCCCTCTAGTTTCATACAAATTGATATTTACGGTAATAGCATGAGTTTTTCAACGAGAAGGCAAAGTTGGGGGATAACAGGCTCAGTTGGATAGCGCCCGGAATCCAAATGGGCAAAAACGTCGAGCCAAAGAAGTGAAAAACGAATCTAAAATTTTCCACCGGCGGAATTATTCAAGATCAATTTAATGTTTCACGAGTTCGCTCTCCGGTGTTGGATATTGTGTAGAATAAAAGCGTCCGGCCCGCCTCGATGTGGATATTACATTAACAATGCTACCAACATTTCAACGGAAGTGAGTTGGAGTGGTCACCTACTTAACATTTGTTGCGGATCGTTGCGTTTAATAATTACGCAACGCGAACCGAATAAAAACAGAGTGGAATGAAAATATTGAACAATTTTTTGAACAGTTTATCGAACTTGTATGAGCGTTTATAACAAAGGTAATGTTTTATTAACATTCACTCCAGATTTTCTCTTGGATATTTTTATATGCTCTACATTTACAGAAGCGTTTTTCATTTTGCCTTTTCTAGCATAACCATGAATTGGGGTATAATATTGTTTCAAGCAAATCATATACATTGTGTTTTTAAGCAACTCTCTTAGATTTTAAATGCAATGAAAAATTACTTTAATAATTATTTTACATAATTTTGTTTGAGAAGTTGTTTACCATTGTCTACGAATAATGTGCCATCTATTTACGTTATTGCCAGCAGGAGACTTCAATAGTAAAGAATTGAACGCTAATTGGTTTGAACTAGCTAGAATGATTTGCTTTACTAAAGTATTTTATTTCGTTGCTTTCTATTAAAGTTAAGGTCAAGAGTGCCTGACAAATTACGGAGGTGCATAGATGTGAATGAAGCAAAGCGTGTTAGAATCATAGCATGTGGCAAACGGTAGGTCTCTGCCTACCCACTTGGGATATAAGCGTGGGTATTAGTGATTACGGATTGTAGGATGACGGGTAATCCGGAAGCAAATAACATTAGTGCTTGGCTCGTGTTACCGCAGCTAGTCCACATAGATATTAAATTACCTTAAAGTAGGTAACTATTATTAGGTATTCAGGTGCATAACTCTGAATGGTTCTTAAATAAGCGGCATCCCCTCGGCGGTACACTCGGCCCAATAAATTACGCGGCGGACCGCGCCACCGAGGCCCGGTCGCCTGTCGAATCCAACAGGAACCAATTAGTCGTACTCGAGAATATTTATTTGCGGTTTTCTCAAACAAGTGAGCATCCAACACTTTAGCCTAGCACACACTTCGTGACTCGAGTTCTTTATGTGATAGATGTAGTGGCCGTTCGGCTAAGTGATTACGATTAATGTCCTTCTTAGTGGTGTTCCCTTTATTTAGGGGCGCACTTAATCCTAGAAAAGATTTTCGTGTATCGAGCTCTCTTGTTTTAGGTGAAATATTTACGTTATATATCTATGTGTTTTAGTCAAATATTTATTGAAAAAAATACTATTAACACGTTTGCTACTACACCAGGTTTTAAGCCTTGTATCTTTTAGCCTATGCGGGCTCCGAAATCGTATTATTTTCCTCCGGTCCTAATCAACCTGACTGCGCCCAGTTTGTACATGAAAACTGGCCTTGCAATTGAACGTGTTACTACCATACATTGTGTCATTAGACTCATTACTAAATATTAACTCACAAGTTTATTTTATCTGCAACTGATGCGTTTAAATATGGAATTGATTCATGAAATCGATAAAAGTAATCGTTTCTGTCTAGTTAAGAACAATAGTTGGTTTACTAATACACAACGATGTCGCTACTAAGCACGGGTCGGGTCACGCACGGTAAACACGCTACCGAATATCGTTGATCCCTACATAATACCATGATTGATCGTTGTTAGCGCTCACTGCATTAGCTGTTATGAAAAATGTTTAAGTGGCGAATAAAATGTCGCCGACTGTACTGCAGTGCGAAAGAGACGCGAGAGAGTGAGCGACCTGAGTTAAATATTTTATTATTCTGCGCGTTCTATAACTATGAACGCTAATCTTCAAACTTCGTTAAGACTCGTTGCATGTTAAAAATATAAGCACGCAATACAGCCCTGCGGATATAGGTGCGTTAAAGAGCACGTGACGATTTTTTTGCTTATACCAAAACGAACTGTATTAGTTAATACAAGAGACATATTTTTCAACGAAATGTCAGCGATTATGACAGCGAATTTAGTCGCGTGGATGTGTGGCTCTACAGTAATCCAACCTTACTATTGGAATACATGTTCAAAATAAGTCAATAAGTCAAGTTGAATCTGCACGCTTCAGAATGTTCAGGACGTAATAATAATATTAGGTACTTGCAAAAGCAAGCAAAACACAAAAAATACAAATGGAATAGCCAAAAGTTTTATTCGCCATTGTAATTTAAGTTTTGGCGATCAAAACAAAGAAATGAAATAACAAATTACAAACTCGGATACTAAAATAATCATGAGTACATTGATTACATACTAACCCAGTTCGTTTTGCAAAACTGCTCAGGGAAAGTATACAGCTATTTTCTTACTCCGCCATTTTGTTTTAACCTAATTTAACTTTAGCTATTGAAGGCTCATTTTGCGTTAACGAAGTTAACGCGCTGGGTGGAATCGCGTTCGTTGTGTTGTTACTGGTGATGCCATTACGTTGGATGTTTTCCCGGCAACAAATATTAATAAAATTTTGATTAAAATCTTCCGAGTTTGCGTGCGAGATAAATATTCAGCGATTTACTAATTTGACACTGAGTTCCTTGAATTTTAGACAAGGCATTACTTTAAAGAAAATATAATCATAATGGGTAATATGCAGTGGTGTTTGTTTTCGTTTGAATCGGAGCTTGTTGTGATAAAAATAAACTTTAAAAGTTGTACACCTAGATTAATAAAATATTAATTTGGTTTTTTTCAGTACAATTAAGTTTTGTAATGCGAATTTTGGCCCCAATTTTGTTGAACCCAAACTGTGTCAAAACTAAATTTGTCAGCACTAAAATAAACCTATCTTGTATCTTGCTGATAAATTGATGAGCAAGAAAGGGCTCTACACTGCTACTATATACTTCCTTAATACGAGTACCAATACTATATAAATTTGGAGGTTAGTTAATTTTGGTACCAAAGTTATTTTATTTTGGTACCAGGACAACATCAGCTCACCAAATAAGAGATACATAAGGATGAACCTCATTTAGTACTAGGTTAACAGCAAAGTTTTGCTACAAAACTACTTTTAAATCGTTCTACTGTGGTTTAATTCAATGCGTGTTGGGATATTTTTACCTACATAATGGGCCCTAACAGATTTGATGAAGGGTTTGAAGTTTTCGTGGATGTCGTAAAACTGGCCATTACATCTCACCGTATCGCCACACATGCCATAAAATCTGTACTTACAAACCGAAAAGCGTTCAATACAAATAGTTTTTATTCTATGATTTGTAATTGTGCTAGTTTCTCGAAGACAGAATGAGCATCTTGATTTTTTTTATTCATGTTCCAATACGGGCACTTATGAATCGTCAATAAACAAAAATAATAATATTATCTCTACCACCCATTCGAAATGCATGTCATTCGAAATGAATTAGAAAGAAACTCCAGACAATTCGTGGTTAATAATTTCGAATACTCGCAAAGGAGACGGATACGCTTTCATACATTCTTAGGCCCAGTTGTAAAAATATGAGAGTGGTGTCAATTAAGAGCTTATATATTATCAAAGCATCTCCGAAAATTTTGCTGATCTTGGCAATCTGAGAGCAGAATTATTAGAGATTTAGTAAAAGTGTGGTTATTCTACAAAGTGACAACAACCTAGATACTAAACAGCTGATTTTTTAACTGTGATTGTTATTTTGTTTGAATATACAGTTTTGGTGTTAATTCAACCACTTTAGTGTATTTTAATATATTAAAATGAATACAATTATGTGCTTAATCATTAATAACACAATTTGTTTTTGAGCTACCGAACGTGCTCACTCTGTCTGGGGCGCGCGGGCGTTCGGAAACTCGTCCGTCGATATTTTGTGGAGCGTTCGGAAACGCGGACGCCACACAGTTATTTACTATATTTATTGTAGTTTTTTTATTGTTAATTATTACAATGTATGTATTCATTTTGATTGAATCAATCAAGTATTTTATGTTCAATTGTTTAAATCGTTCACAGTAATCGATTATTGTAATCGATACTCTATTTCTTCAGTGAAATAAACTTATTTTTATGATTTCTCGTCTCCCGGATAGTGAATTGAGCTGATTTTTTTATATTTTGAATCAGAAAAAAATACCGCTTTTTTTAAACCATAACTCAACTTATTACAATTGGGCCCAGAGATCCCCGTCTCCTTTATAAGGATTTTTGATCTAAGTACCTCCACTTTAAATCTGCAAAAGTGCTATGTTGCAAGTATGACTGCTGTTTGTTTGTAAATTAATTGTAATCTTAATAAATTTGGAGAATAGCGTATAGCTTACAATCCTGTATTGTAAGTGTTACAATGTTTTGTTAGTATTACGGCGGAAAGTAGAGGTACATTATTTTTGTACAATCTATGTCAAAGTTTAAAGTACAAAGGATTTTGAACTTTCATGACAATGCCTTAACCTTCTTGTAAATTAAATTTCTTTCCGCTCTGCTAAGCTAAATAATTACACAACTATCCACAAAATTTTACAACACAGTTTTTTTTAAATATAATAATACCGTTTATGAACAAAGTTCTCAACAAAATAACGAATTTTCACGGCCTGTAACAACCTACCTTTCATAGACTTTTCAGGATATTACTGGATTAATATAAGGCACCTAGATTGTTTGTACGTGCCTCTGTGCCGGTTTTTAGAGACTCTGTTCAGGCCAACTCGACGTTTACCGTCGGAAAAATTGGTATTTATTATATTATGAGCGGTTTTTGTACCGTAACGGCGTGTGCCGAGAACTCAAATAAGTCTTCCACTTAACCTAACAACTTCATGTACCTATTAAATTGCTTTGTGGAGAGAATATGCGGAAAAAAAAAAATGCACCAGTGGTAGCCAAGTTAGGACAACTCGCACTGTGAAAGGAATAACCCAGGTTTGAAACCCAGAATTGCACCTTAGGAATTTTGGGATTCCATTTGCGGATGTTATTTTGAATAACGATTATCATTTGCTGAACTTGGCAATGTGTGGGGATGCCAACCCGCACGGTGTTAGCGTAGGGACTACAACGCACCACTTAAAATCCCTATAGGGAATACAGGCGTGACGATGTATTAGAATAATTTAACAAACAAATTTTGGTAGTTAACTGTTCCATGAGAAACTTTTCAAAATTTTCGAGCTGTTATCTAAATTTAAAGTTAAAATAATAAGAAAACAAAATATTAAAAAGAAATACCTAAGAATCGTTACTATTTGTAACCTTATGCTAAGTAATTTCTGAAAACATTATCTATAATTCGACATATCGCTGCTTATATTCAAAACTACCATAAGTCAAAATTATACTTTTTTACAGCAGAGATAATAAAAAAAATAATAATCTAATGCTTTCTTATTTTTTTATCAAATATATGCATATTATACATCTTTAGAAGCGTATTTTTAAGCAGCATTAAATGTTTTAAGTAGTAATTATTTTGTAATTATTGTTTATCGACAAAATTGGCTGTATTTTGACGTTTTGTTTGCCCCTCCTCTGGGGTCTCCATCAGTGTTATTTGAGTATTATATTACCTGTTTTGCCACAGTTAAAAGTGTCAAGTCAAAAGTGGTCGTGGCAGGTCTGAAAAGTCGTGAAAGGTCTGAAAGCTACAAAGACTAATACCAAGTACGAATTAGTGCTATCAAATTTAATCTACCGTGCAATGTTAAATGGATTTCGAACGCGTTTTACACGTTCGTCCGTCCGTCCAAATTAGAGGATGTTACCATTCCACAGACTACATTTATTATACAGGTAGATAGGTTCGTTACTACGTCCTGGGATTAGAATTCGTAATAATTATACACGTAGTTAAAATTGCTAATATGAATAGTTAGGTTTTTAATGTGAATGTGAAAAATAGTAATGGGAAAGAACTCACAAGTAAGTTAATAAATACAAAAGCTCATTTTATGATTCTCTTTGGTTTAAAAAAAACAATAAAAGTTCTCTTTGGATATAAGCGTATTAATTATGAATGATTGTTTTTCTCACTATTCTCTACATACATTTTATAAATTAAACTCAAGTATGTAGCATATAAATGGGTATTTAATTTACTAAAACAATATTGAGGTGTGAAAGACTATATGAATTAAACGAAACTTTTGGGCGATATTGACTTACATTCATATTTGGAATCAGCGATTTTTTCTGCGTTGAATGAGTATGCTCTCCTGTAAAGTTAAAACAATGTCGCATAAGTCAAACAGCCTTTCACAGCTCGATATATAAAAATAATGGTAAAAACACTTTTTAAAAACAAGGTTTTATTTAATCGCGCTTAGATTTCGTGTCCTCCTCAGCAAGCCGTTTCATTTGATACCCATACTGTGGTTGTGCAGAAAAAATAACTATTCCGCCATCTTGGATGATCCGCCATATTGGAATTCGAATGACGTGGCATAGCTAAGCATGCATTGTCATCCAAAATTTTAGCTCAATCGGTTAAAGATAACTGATATAAAATTCAGTTGGAAGATTCCACCCGGAAAAAATAAAATAATAATAAGGGTTAGATGTCGTAACTGGCTCTTGCGTCCAATCATCTACGTATTGCAACGGCCGTACACTGGCCGCGTGACATGCGTCTACGTCACCGCTGAGTTACGGCGCGGGTTACCGAATTTCAGGGCGAATTGTTAATTAAACCGCACCGATATGCCACTCGGAATGTGTCAGCTTAATAATATCATTGGCCTGATTTCCATTTAAAATTAATTGGGAAATAATGGAGTACTCTCCCATACTGCGTTGAAGGTGATGCCAAAGCAATTATTTCTAAAACCACCTGTGGTTTAGAATAATCCCTTCATTGTAAATGGGAGTAGACGCACCTTACTGTACTAGCTTCCTAAGCGTAAAGACTATATTTGTATTTAATATTAGACTACCGTGAGTAAAATTCTTCTCTAGTATTGTGGCAAAGGTGCTGTCTGCTCTCAAGGCATTGCTGCTCCTGAGAATGTATTACTTGCAATTATCATTTTGAAAAGAGTACCCATTGAGTTTCTTACCGGCTCTTCTCAGTGGAAGCAGTATTCCGAACCGGTGGTAGAATCTGACTATTTGTAAGTGCTTTTTGGCCTACACGAATAAAAAAAAATTGATTTGGATTTTGATTTTGATTGAGTGGTAGCTAATTTTTTTTTTATTTATGTAGAATTAGGGTTCTGTACATAAAAAGGAACCCTTATAGCATCACTTTGGTGTCCGTTTGTCTGTCTGTCTATTTTTTATCACTCTTGTCTTAGATTGATGACGTTTTAGCACCTGGGGCCTTACCACCACCACTTAAAGTATAGTTATTTCAATATTAACTGTAAATTTTTGACAGATTTTTAACTGAGTTAACTGTCAAAAACTGAAAATAATATTAAAACATTGCTGCAAGAACAGATTCTTATCTTCTTTTTTAATACTTATTATACTTTAGAATGAATTGCACAAATAACTGAAAGGGTACAATTACGGACGGGAGCAAATAAAATTTTGTCTTTACAGTGCAGCTGTTGCAACAAGATTTATGAAGGAAATTTAAGCCTAGCAATGGGTTGAGTAAATTAATGAAAGCAAAGTTGAAGGGAGAAAAAAGAACATGAAACACACAAAAAAAAAACTAGAAAAAAAAAACTAACATTGTATCTCATTTGGAGTTGGTGCCAATCTTATCTTTTACTACGCTAACGTAGATTAAGTAAAATAAGATTGGCACTAACTTTAGTAGAGTCCCAAGACTATGCAGTCGAATTGGCACCGAGTTCAAATGAAACATACCTATTGTAGCCTTAGGTTTTTGGGTAGTGTTTTTTTTAATTGCTTTGAGTACGAAAGCAGTACGAAAGCAGTGGTAGCCTCGTGGGCAAGAACGCCCTCCTTGAACGTAAGGGGTGCAAGTTCAAATCCCAGGCCCGCACCTCTGAGATAATTGTCATGTGCGAATGTCATTTTCAATAATGATTACCACTTGGTGAACGGTGAAGGAAAACATCGTGAGGAAACCTGCACGTCTGTAGAAAGGCGTGTGAAGTTCACCAATCCGCACTGGGCCAGCGTAGTGGACTATGACCCAAATCTCCTTCGTATTGAGGGGTAATGTGCCCGGTATAATGGCAATAGGCTCACCCCCTATTACATTGGGACCCAAACACGGCGAAGTGTGGCTACACTACAGTGCACCTCTGCCTACCCCTTCGGGGAATACAGGCGTGATGATGTATATATTTATTTGATGATGATGTATTTGAGTCCGAATCAGAGTATCTGATGATATGGTTTAAGGGACTTTGACTGGGAAATCATGAAGTGTGTCTTGATCGTCATTACAACGATTAGTAAGGATCATCAGATGCACCAACCAAGGGTCTGACGTTTAAATAAAAAGGAGACGATTAAAGTTCAAGCAATATTAATTTTTATTAACATGTTAATAAAGGTCAAGATGACTGCTTTATTATCTCTGATTTGATTATTATAGGAACTGTTTATTCTAATCCCGGATAGCCAACCTTCATATCCATTTCAATACGGAACCATTAAAAGTTTTAATTAGAAGGACAAACTTAGAGTCAATTTCCTATCCGGGACCAATAGAATTTAACAATCTACATACATTAACCCTTTACTTAGGCTCCGTTCACACGATAAATCCTGCCTGATATTTACATGTATAATGAGAGGGTATGTGCAGTGTCTTTATATGGAAGCGTTTGCTGCTGATCAACGAGGCCTCAAGTACCCTTTTTATTTTTGAAGGCATAAAACAACATTTTTATCAATGATTGCTAGAATATGACTAGTAATAGCTTCAGGTTGACAATGTCCTATATCCACACTGGTCATATTTTAGCTACCATTGATAAATTTCCCGTATTCGTGCCCTAAAAAAATTTACTAGTAAGAATTGGGCAGCCGGCTTTTCTGTGTGAAGAGACCCTTAAAGGATAGGACCCCAATGGATACCCATCGACGTATTAAAAGCAATTCTAAACACTAATTCGCGTATCTCACAGTGTTATCTTATACGGTGGTCGTTATATTATATTTTGAGATCCCAGCCAATGTCTTTAGTTTGAAAACGTGAACCGATCGCCTGCTATTACAAACCACCGATAACGTTCAAAGTTACTCCTTTTGACGTAGAATGGTATGAGGTTGTACTTCCAAGGTTAAAGTTTCTTGCTTGGGTATAGTCGAGATCTGAAATAAACCTAAAACGCACGCTACCAACTTTTGCTAGTACCAAAACGTATTAACTCATAGAAAAATATTATTTTCCATAAAATCGTCAGAGATGGCGCGATGTTGATCGTTATATAAACTGATACAGAGTACACTTTCAAATGATTACAAGCTTATGCGCTTGCCCCAATGAGTGCAGAGTAGAGTTACCTATTGATGCAAATTGTCATCGTTGAAAAATGTGCTTCTACTATGACTTAATACGGTTAGTTTTGCATGTAAGCTTACGTATTGGTTTTTGAAAAAAGAGTGTTAAATACTTTATCGAATATTGAACAACTCAAAGTATAGGTACTATTTCAAACAAATCCCAAACTCTCAAGGCAATTTTCCCAGCAAAGTCGTAAAAATGAAATAGTAGTATCAATTAAATGGCCAATCTCCAATATCATCTGATACTTCCCGGCGCAGCACTTCGCCATGTTTAATCTTAGGGCTTATATAAAATGTATTAAAGGTACGGTTTGGCAAATAAAAAAGCGAAAGAAAAGTAGAATTCAGATTCAGAAATGAAATGAATACGGCTTCAGGCGTTTCGTCGCCGATGAATAATTTATTTCAGAACTGGGTTTTCACGAAATTACTTGCCATCTCATTTGAAAGAGTATGCCGACGTTTGCCCGAATCGACTGTTAATATTGTAAGTATCTACCTCTTTTCTATCTATTTTTGCTTTTTTTTGTAGGTATCCGTGGGATGTTGCTTTTTTTAGAGAATATATTTTCGTGTTTAAATAGTGAATATTATCATTTGAGTGAGATAAATACGTGAACTAAATATACCCTTGTGATTTTTGTAGATACTCAGAACTACGTTCTTACTTGTATAAGATTTATTCATTTTCATCTTATTATATTTTGACATAATGAATGAAATGTTAATAGAATCAGATGAGGTAGGGCTACATTAGCGAGTATTGTGTGCCAATGATAAGTAATTCATAACATAGAAAATCCAATAAATACACATTTTACATAAAATGGGTAATAAATGTAATAAATATGACGGATTTTTAAGGCACGTTATAAATGTTTTATTGTCTATACATAAAAAAATATCTGTTTAATTACATTCGCTATTTGATATTTAGCAAAAAACATTTGATGGGTTTAACAAAAGACAACCACATTATATTTTAATTATGATAACAACAATATACCGAAAAATCACTTGAAACGTGAAAGCTCGCCACTCTTGTTTAACTAGCCGCAACTGTTGAAGTTCCCACATAAACAAGGAAAATTAACCATAACACGAAAATGAGTTGCCGCCCGCCCACACCAAACTTGCTTGTGTAAACTTACAGCAAGAGCAACTGAAATCCTACTTATGTATTTAGTGAGCACATTGCCTATGATATTATTTTTAATATAATGAATAATCAGGGTGTATGAACATAAAATATCCTTTATTTCAAACAGTTGGTATTCAGTTATGGAATTATTTGATGTTGATGCATAGATCCCGCTCAAAACTTGATTTGTTTAATGTACCAGTTACTTAATCTTGTAAAGAACTTGTATACTATAATTCATATTTTATTTCGATTCGAATTTTCACCAATCCCAAAACAAATTATTATATAGAAAAAGTTCATTCTTCAACGAAATGACATTGGTAGGGCGAGAAAATTTTGATTCGTGGGCAGAAATTGAATCTTCATTTCAGTTCATTTTGACGTGCGACTGTTGACACCCCAGTGCGTGCGGAGCCTCATCTAAAACTGAACGTATTCAAATTATTAACGTAAACTTCAGCGACTACCGATTCCTAGAGAACGTAAATACTTATGGAAAGCTGTTAAAAGCTTTTAAATACAGAATCACGTCCGTCACTACACAAATACAAAAAAAAAAATTCTTATATTCTATACTACTATACTATCCTACAAACTTGTCAAAACAAAGAAACTGAATTATTCACCCATCGGATACGCGTCAATATCTTGAGTGCTTATAACGAATTGCGTGATTGACATCTCCCATTCGTCATTCTTAATTAAAATGAAAACGAAGTTTCAATATTGCCGAATACCTTCGGAGCGATAGCCACTCCATCCATTTCACCGTGAAAACGATTTCCTTACGATTTGAGGAACTCTGAACACGCAAAATGTGGGATCGGTTGATGAAATATCCTTATATTTTGTCAAGATGCTTTTAATGTACATTTGGAGCGTAGACTTGTTTTGTTAAGAGAATAGTACTTAGAAATATTATGTAAGCTTGTTCAAAATTCTTTCTCTTTACCAATCTTATATCATTTCAGAATCGACCCCATTAAAAATAATACCTAATACGATTTTTATTTCAGATACTACATTGTTCTGCAAAGCCACTGTAAATGAATCATAACTCACTATAAATATGGGAGGAATGAGCTTTGTAATGTTTCTATGTGCCTCTTTGCCTGCCATGGCAGACTTATATTATCAAACAATGCTTATGGAATAATCCGGGAAATTTTTGAAAAAAATATCTATTGCTCAGCTCAATCATTTAAAAAGTTTTTTTTCCATTGTAGAGTTCGCAAATTTTGCCGCGCGAAATTGTACCTTAACCCAAGTAGTTTGTGTTTGGATGTCACAATTACGGGCGAGTAATAAAACTTTTCTACGGGTAGCTACGTGCCGACGATACTGAGATGTTACGTGTGACGAATAGACAAAATTGCGAATTTTCAGTGTTGCCACATTTAGGTTTCAGAATTTGGAAAACTTAGTTTAGCCAACCTCAATACAATTAAACTATTTTGCCAACAATTTCAATCAATTGTAGGAAAAGCGCTTATTCTATTATCTATTTTAAACGAAATAAAGGTTTTAATTGTGTCCATATTGGTAAGTGAGTAATCTTTGGAAGAAAAAAAAATGTCAAACACTTTCAATCAAACAAGATTATTACAAAAACAAAGTTTTCCCGAAGTATTTCAATGCTAGCAACCCGAAAACTCTCACAATAAAGCTACGTGTTTCGTCCTTACATGAAAGTAGATTGAAGAATATGTTGTATCACTTTGGGAAATGAAGCCACTTGGGCGTTTATCGGCCTTTTTTACATGATACTGTTTCGATGTTCGATGGCACGTAATATCATACTGCCGAAGTTTGTAAACTTTATATAATAAAGTCAAAATATACGGTAATGGAGACATAAGCTTAAGGCTTTACTCATACGGTAAAGCCGACATCTTGATGATTGCAAGTTAAACGGAAATAGATCAGAACATTGTGTAACGAGTTCCCTCAAGCCGTCTGTTTACGGGGCTCCCTAATCTGACAACTCGTATGCATGCCGCCAAAGGAAATGTTGTACCACCGCAAATATAATTATAGGGCAGTTGGCTTTACCGTAAGAGTGGAGCTTAACGGTTATGGGAAGTATCACTGTTTGCTTGTAAAGATCGGTGTTCGTATAAGATGAGTTTTTTTATAGTATCATTCACTTAAGTGTTTATTGTAGACAAGTTTCTCCGTGCCTTAGCTTCATACCTTGGAGGTTTCATATGATGACGTAGCCAGTAGCTAGGTGCCTTAAAAGGTTATATGTCTCACTCTCGGACAGAATTTACGAATGTTGCGTTTAGTGCAAACAAGAAAATGTCTCAAGTTATGAGTCGTCGTATAACGGCAGAAGGAAATTTATGTCTGGGCGTGTAACTATACTACCAACCCTATTCAGAAGATCACCAACCTTCATGAATAAAACATGACCAGTGCAGACATCAGATATTGATATCCAGACATTGTCAGCCATTGGTGTAGTCATATCCTAGCTAATATTGGTGATGAATTTAGTTTTAGTTATTAATAAAGCAGTGGTAGCCTCGTGGGCAAGAACGCCCGCCTTGAACGTAAGGGGTGGGTGCAAGTTGGAATACCGGGTCATTTTCAAAAATGATTACAAATTGTTGAACGGTGAAGCAAAATATCGTGAGAAAACCTGCATGTCTATATAAAGGCGTGTGAAGTTCACCAACTCGCACTGGAACAGCGTGGTGGACGTAGCCTACACTAGCCAACGGCCCAAATTTTGCTCTACGTTTTGGGTGCATGCTTGCTGCCCTAAATACTAGGGCAATGGATGCAAATAATAAATAATGACAATAGCATAATTCTTTGAGGCATGAAATAATTTATATGTAATAATACATCATCACGCCTGTATTCCCCGAAGGGGTAGGCAGAGTTGCACTGCAGTTCGCTCACACTTCGCCGATGTATTTTGGTCCCAATGTAATAGGGGGCAAGGCTATTGCCATTATACCGGGCACATTCCTCTCAATACGCGTTAAGCTTGGCGCGGTGAACTTCATACATAAAATCGAAAGACGTGCAGTTTCCCTCATGAGTATCTATTAAATCCTCGCCGATTCAAATTACTGAAATATTTTTTCACAATCCGTTCGCAGTGCAACTCGAAAGAAGTAGAGAGAGTTCGCTGTGTGACTCAAAAGAAGAACTCAAAGTGCTTTGAATTGTACCCATGGATCTATTAAAAGTCCTTGTTTGATTTGTTGGGTGGATTGAGATTACAGATGGGTGGAGTCATGTGGTTTTCCACCCTTCACCCGTCTACAATTCTAATAAGCGTATGTGGCTACGAAGTGTACGGTACAATCGATCAGCGAGTGTCGATGGGCAAATATTAGCATTGACATAATGACGAAACCGCAGAGTCAATGGGATTGCCGGCTCTGCGGTCCGATTTCAGACCATTGGGTGATTTTGTGCTGTTGTTTGGCCAATACGGTGCAGTAAAAACGAATTGGACTTACGTAATAGTGGTAATATCGATTTGGGTTGTGTTTTTACTAGCGAGTATTACTCATGTAGGTTATATTTCGAGGTTTCCAGATTGTTTTTATATCGTTAGTCAACACATACTCGTTGTGTGATCCCAAATTAAGCCAGGCCTGTACCTACTATGCCCCACAATGGACTGGAGGCAATCCCAGTCACACCTAGACTAGAGCAAATTCCAAATAGGCCTTTCTAAAAATTTTCGCTAGCGAGAATCCAACCCACAACTACCCAGTGGAGTGAACCAAGCCTCCTACGCTGAGACCAAATCATTGTCGTTTATGTTTCATTCTAACGTTTATTCTTATTTAAAATTACTCATCAATTGTGACTAGGGATAAACACGATAATAATATCGATTCTGTTCAGTAGATACTACAACCAAACTTTGTTTGTCAGCGCTAACTATATTACCTCCTTGCTTATACGTTATCACCGAACGGAGGACGACAATATACTGAGTTTAGTTTTGGTCCTATCAGAAACAGCACGGTCCATGTCATGGACTTAATGAACATAATTTTGTTTATTTTTCTAACTAGCTTTTGTTTTGTTCTATTTTTAAAACTGACATTAAAATAACTCCCAAGCATTTTTTTCATTGGCATTGTTTGAATTTTGTTGTTCCATTGGTGCCCTCTTGCAATACAAAAGATAGGTAAAATGAACGAGGGTTGAAGAGGGTTGGCCACTGGAACCTTAACGAATTGTTATTTTGGTGCATTCATTCGGAAAAACAATCGGGGCTCGTGAATTGAAGGGACAATATTAAAGATTCGTTACGGTTCACGCTGATTTTCATTTTGGTTACGAAATAAGTGCAATTCTTGTGGCCATTTTTTTTATTATTAATGTATTTTTTTTTTGTTCAGTAAGTCAATGAATATTGAGTTCTCTGATAAAGTAGATACACTTTTTTTCTTATTTCAATAAATAAGTCGAATAGAAGAATTGAGGGAAACATAAAATTTAAATTCCGTATTAAAATTGATAACATAGGAAGGCACATCTTTATAAATGGTTGCCAAAACGATTTTTTACATAAGTACGAGTATCATATTTAAAAAATAAAGCACTATTAGTTAATTGGGCAGACCAACGTAAGAAAGTTGAAACTATTGGAAGGTACATGCATTTGTAACGTAGAGCGATTTTCATTCATTACATTTAAACTAACATATTACATAAAAAGTTATTGTTTCAACCCGACCCTAAAACAACAAATCCGTTTCGCAAAATCGTCCCGGTTTGTACCGAGCACTAAAAAAATACGACCTAAAACCCACCTCGTTTCTTACAACCGCGGAAACATAAAAAAATATTCTTCACCGGAAGAAAAATTGTTCCAATCTGTATAATAAAGTAATCGTAGGCGAGAGCTCTCCTCTGAGGTGCCAGTTAACGCCTCCAGGAGGGTTAAGTGAGGATAATTTCCCTTTGCGTGCCCACTCCTAATGACGAGCGGGAGCTTGCCCCTGCCGGGTGGTCCTTGGGAGGGGTCTACGCACCCTTAGAGGGGGGCACGCGGCCTAAACAGGCATGGCCCCTAGCCGTTTAGATTTTCTTGCACTTGATTGTCATTTTTTTCGTTTAAGTCTTATGCTTTTTTAGGTGGTTATGTTTTCTCCGAATTTTAATTATTTGCTTACAATTGGACGTAGTTTGACAAAAAGAATTAAATATATAAATATGTGTTAAGTACATCAAACGGTTACTAAAGGAAGCTTGTTCTATCAACAAAAAATATCATCGAAAAACCCATCGCAGAATAAAAGCAAATAGCAGTTTTATCACCTTGGTTACCATGGTGATAAATGATCAAAGTCAAGCTGCTATACCTCAAAACTGATCTAATATGTACTGGATGCTTTTTGTTCAACTACGTCCAATTAATAGTCGTATACCAGATTACTTACGTTATACATCTGTTACTACAACATTTCATGTCGCAGAATGTGACGTTACAGTTTAACTTGTAAAATAACAGCCCTAACGTACCTAGTTCGTAAAAACAGCATTCAAATATCCGTCTCTACAAAATCAAACAATGTATTTGTCTGTTGCTATCTGGATTCAAGCCTTACGGCCTTGGAATAACGTATTTTTCGCTTTATGTTGAACGCGTAAGGCTGGTTCTACTGCGACGTTTATGGATAGCCAAAATCGTGCGTTAGTTTTTTGTGATGCCCGCATCGTAACAAGCCTTTTTTGCGAGTGGTCTGTTCTTTAAAAATGGAGAACAATGTGAAATTGAAACAGAAACGCTTTGAAAAAAAGCTATCCGACCGAATACAGGATGGTGTATGCTGATCAATACTTAGTTTGATCCTAGACCCATTTTTATTTTAGTAACTCGCTAATACTTACAACAATGAATGAGGGATAAGTTTGAAAGGGTCGATCGGGTTCATGCAAGTATTATAAGTTTAATGAATTTTATTATTTGCTTGTTATAGTTTTAAATATGTCAAAATAATATTTTAATGCATATTAAATCTCACGTTCCAATTTTGGCAATTTGATTTATTTCACTTATAGTAATTTATCACCATATACCAAATTACAAATCTCCATTTCGAACCATAGACCTTAGTAATGCATTCTCTTTTCAAAATAAGCTTACGTATTGGTCCCTTTATCATCATAATATCATCGGACCATAAACAATAACTGCACCATTACATAGCTTTCTTGATCCTAATAAAACACATATTCATCGGCACCGGACAGAATTTATCGATATATACCTACGTTATTATGGCCTCGACGACACGACAACGGGACGGGACGGCACCGAAACGTGCGAATGACGCGGGTTTTCCGGACTAGAAAATATACTATTTTTAGGGACCCGTATAAAAACGCCTTATAAGAATCTTAAATCTTATCGTTTGTTCAGCGCTTATCTTGGGTAAACTGGAGCCTTAAGACGTGCGCTGCAAAGTTTTGGCCAATACTATAACAAACTCTGTGGCAATATACACAAAGATTTAATTTGTCTGCCACCACGCTGCCAAATTAGCTCGTGTTGTCAATGACATTTCATCTGAGCTTTTGTATGAGTCAATACAGTTTGATATTTCCAATATACCAATAGGTTACAACCTTGAATCTTAAGTATTCTACTACCATTATTACTTCTTCTATTGAACTTATTTTAATTTTTCAAACAAATTGTGTCGCTCTTATGAGCTAGTGACCTCTAGTGTCAGAGTTTTTAAATTAAGAATTGATAGAAAAAATGAAAAACGGATAGGTACAGAACCTTCGATCAACCCGACTCACTGGTGTTGACCTTTTTTATACTAGTCGTGAGCATTGTTAGGTAACCCGTTTGATTTCCGGTAGTGACTAGAATATGAATTACCAGCAGAGGGTAATTTTCTATTTATGTTCGCTTTTTTGCGGGCGTAGCGAGCGAAATGATTTATTACGGTGCGTCGTAATGATAAATATTACTTTATGTACATTAGATATTGGTAATAAAGATATTGTGCAATAATATAACTCTGTCAACCGTCAAGACACGCGCGTGCAATTGTAAGCCAATACCAAAATGAATTATTTGTAAATATACATAAAGTTTGAATTTCTTTGATAAAATCTATGCGAACACGCGTTTTAAAATTAAATAGCTCGCGTCATCGATGAAATTTTGTTGAAAATGAGTTTTATTTTACAGAGATAATACAGTTCGTTTTGGTCAATACAAAAATTAGGCGCGTAGGTACACCACATATTCTTAGTAAAAGCTTTGCTTACCTTGCTTATAATTTTCTACAATAACTCGTAAAGTAAAACAGTGGTACAATATTTCATTGAAGCGACGGAACCATTAGCTCTGGTGTCGTGGCGTTTCACAAATTATAAATACTGTGTAAACCCTAATACAATAAAAGCTTGGTGTTAACAAATCACACCGAGGTACGACATTAACCGCGTGCGAAAATATTAATTTTAATTTATTCAGACTGTGAGCCCGCTCCGGCCGAGCCAGTAAATTAAGTAAGCGGAAGAAAGCTCATTTATTTTTGGGCGGATGCGGCGAAATTCACATCCGCGTTAAATACGCAACCCTACGAGACTCGTACTTCGCTTTTCAAGTATTTTCAATTAGAGATGTGTAATATTGTAGTTTACTAATATCGAATAAATATAAATCGAATAAATATCGAAATTGGATATTGGTATGTCGAAATTAAATATTGAATTTTGATAATAAGGACATTTATATTTTTTTAAATTAGGTGTATTATTTTTAACCGACTTCCAAATAGGAGGAGGTTCTATGTATTTTTTTTTGTATTTATCGTATACGTATAACTTGTATTTCATTAAAAGGTAGAACAATAAACAGTTATCCATCTATAATCCATAATAGGGTATTTATTTTGTAAGCCGTATATGGAGAAATCAGCTGCAACACAATATTAGCAGAAATCTGTTAAAACCAAACCAAAGTATGCTAAACTATGTGTCGTGCCTCCCATTTCAGGATTATAATGTATTGGAAAGACAAAAACATACTTTGAATTCTGCCAAATTTTGGTTAGACTTTGTTATTTTATTATGTTTACTGTCCCGTCTATTGTACTATTCCTCACAATATATCGATAGTGATTTCATAAAATTAAAAAGTAGGTACGTCAGTAGATCTCTATATCGGAGTTTCGGTATTGCCTCAATATCTAATTTTATAACCTCAACATTTTGAGATATTTTATTTCGTCTTTAATCCATTCACATCGACATATTTCGTTACTAATGTGCTCTACAAGCACAAGCTACTGCAAGCCGATCATAACTAATTAATGTGTGGAATAAACTATAGCGATATATGGCCCATCACTATTAATTATTAAAATTTAATAATTCTCGCAAATTACTGTCTTTTTGCTCATTCACTTTCTGAATTCCTGATGGTTGAAATTAGCTCGGCGCTCTTACATGTTTAATCGGGAATTGTTATTAAATATTAATCAAAGATTATGTTAGCGATGCGTTGTTTGATGAAACATACATATTAATGAACGGATCTAATCTTAGTTATTAATAATTCGTACAAGGAAAAGTATAGTATTCCCAGTGATTGGGAAAAGTGTATTAGATACCAGAAACTGGCATTCCGTAGCGTAGTTGAGCTCCAGATTTTTAGGGAGCTCCCTTTGTATTGATGGGTATCATGCCTTATTCTAGTAGTGTCCGATAGATAATGATCTGGGTTAATCCTATTGCGCTGGGGTAGTATAATCAAAATCCTACATTAAATGAAATGAAATAAAAAATATTGCCAGACATACTCATCGCATGATCCCAAACTAAGCAAAGCTTGTGCTATAGGTACCATGCAATGTACTAGGGTCGAACACAGTTACACTCAGACCAGGCCAACATTCTGAAAAGGCAATTTCCAAAATTTGTCTCTGACGGGATTCGACCCCACCACCATCTGGTTTGGTTGTTTGGTGGTTGGTGATCCGAGCGGCTCACTAAACAACCGTAGTCAGATTTAGGGTATGTTTAACGAAATTTTTCACGTCTACATGATCTATTCAAAAGCCGGCGTAAACGGGACGGGTACTGAGGCGCGTCAAAATGCTTGTGATTTTTTTTTTGTCAATACCAAAACATTTCGTTGAACCTTCTATGAACTCATAGAAGAAAACTTTTTTTAAAGGAAATGTCATCGATGACGCGAGCAAATTAATTCGCGTGATCGCATAACTTTTGCCACAGAGATTTAGTTTTTATATATCAGTATACATAAAGACTAATTCACTGTGCCAATGGACAGTAAATATGCTCGCGACTTAATGTTTGGGCCATAGTTTTCAAACGAAAAACGTTCGAATTCACTAATATGTAGAGTCATAGGTAATAAGAAAAAATAATTGGTCATATAACAAATAAAAATGCCGTTTACCGACGCAAAATGTATCCCGCGTCGAGTTTTAATTCATAAAATACCTTTAACATGCAATTAGTAAACAAAATAATGCATGGAGACAACCGTTCACATGTTGGTCTCTATTCATTAACCTCTCCGCTGTAGTATCGCGCATCTAAAGGCTGGAACATGTACTTTACAGAACACAAACATAAGTTTAGTATAAACTGTAAACAAAGGAGACGGATACGCTTTCATACATTCTTGGGCCCAGTTGTAAAAATATGAGAGTGGTGTCAATTAAGAGCTTATATATTATCAAACCATCTCCGAAAATTTTGCTGGTCTTGGCAATCTAAGAGAAAAATTATAAGAGATTTAGTAAAAGTGTGGTTATTCAACAAAGTGACAACAACCTAGATACCAAACAGCTGATTTTTGTACTGTGATTGTTATTTTGTTTTAATATACAGTTTTGGTGTTAATTCAACCACTTAAGTGTATATTAATATATTAAAATGAATACAATTATGTGCTTAATCATTAATAACACAATTTCTTTTTGAGCTACCGAACGTGCTCACTCTGTCTGGGGCGCGCGGGCGTTCGGAAACTCGTTCGTCGACATTTTGTGGAGCGTTCGGAAACGCGCACGCCACACAGTTATTTACTAAATTAATTGTAGTTTTTTAATGTTAATTATTACAATGTATTTATTCATTTTGATTGAATCAATCAGGTATTTTATGTTCAATTGTTTAAATCATTCACAGTAATTCGATTATTGTAATTGATACTCTATTTCTTCAGTGAAATTAATTTTTTTATGATTTCTCGTCTCCCAGATTGGGAATTGAGCTGATTTTTTTATATTTTGAAACAGAAAAAAATACCGCTTATTTTAAACCATATCTCAACTTATTACAATTGGGCCCAGAGATCCCCGTCTCCTTTAAGTCCCTTTATTATTTTTTAGAAATAATTACGACGAACGCATACACCATTCGTGAGTTCAATTTATTTTTTTCTGAGACTATTTATTTTGTATTGCAACTTATGAATCCGGATGGAATTTTGCAACTAAAATTTAAATCAGTTATCTTTTACCGACTGAGCTGAAATTTGGTATACACGCTTATTTTGAATGACAATGCATGCTTAGCTATGTGACGTCATTCTTATTCCAATATGTTTATCAAATCAATACAGTATGTGTAACAAATGAAAGGGCTTGTTGAGGAGAACACGAAAACTAAGGGCAATTAAATAAAATCTTGTTTTTAAAAAGTTTTGTTTTAACATTAATTTATTATTCGTTTGTTACACAATCTTTTATGCGTCTAATAATTCTCTATTACTACAATAAAGTTACAGTATCTGCGTACTGTGGATTTCGGTCACCTAATATATGGTCCCAAGCTAAGCTTGGACTATGGGTACCATACAATGGACTAGGTGCGATGCCAGTTACACCCAGACCAGAGTTATTTCTGAAAAGATCATTTCAGAAATTTGCGCCAATGGCGGGAATCGAACCCGCAACCATGTGGTTCAGTGAGCCGAGCGGTCTATGCTCAAACCACTAGGCCAATATTTTCGCACAGAGACTCGTGCTTGCTATCTCATAAAGATTGCTCAAGCATGATCTCAAGTACGTATTTAACGTGTGTACCCAGCTTAAAACAACGGCGAGCCAATTAAAGTTGACCCCGTGCCTCCGTTCCGCTGCTGCACTCTTAATCAGCTGCCAGATACACGGTTAATTAATGTGATCCACGTTTTATTATTCCCAGCCCGAAATGGGATATTCGTCAGGATTTTAAAACTACGTGAGCCATGCGAGGGTTAAGGGATTTTATATATTTATGATTCTACTTAACAGGTAGCCTTATTTATGTTCATGTTCAGCCGTTTCTAGACTGTTAAAAACAGTTACAGTAAAAATTTGTGTGTTATTCTTCAAGATAAAGTTACATGTGTCAAAGTGCGAGTGCCATTTTTTTTCAAATATCAAAACGAACTCTGTGAATATATAAATAAAGATTTAATTTCTGTGGCAAACGCTATGCGACCATATTTCGTTCGTTGAAGAATGTAATCTTTGTATTAGTCAATACGGTTCGTTTTAGTATTGGTAAAAATTTTGGCGAGGCTGTTTTGACGCCCCAATGTGCACGGGGATTTATAGTTACATAATATAAACTTGATGCTGAAAAGCACAAATCTAGGATTACGCTAATCTGAGCTTAAAAGTGTCTTGGAAATTAAATGAGATTTTATTTATATACTGTTATGATTATAATTCAAACATGTTCATTTTATACGAAAAACATACTGGCGCGAGAAAATTATCTTTTATTTTTTATAAAATGTACTCTATGCTGATTTACATAAAGATTGAATTTCTTTGGTAAAGTCACACGACAACTCGACTGAATTCATTCGCGTTGAAAAATATGCTCTGCTCCAAGTTAATACAGATCTTTTTGTTATTGGCAAATGATTGGTGACGTGCGTTTGGATACACCGGCTCTAGGATATTCTCTTTGCGTAGAGTGGAACCAATCGTTCTTATGAGCTCATTGCGCCTGTTTTTCGGGAACTTAGTATGCATCTTGCTCTTCTAAAGATATTTATTATATAATTGGACAACTATTTACAATGCAAAATAAAATAAGTTAAAACTAATAAGAAAAAATTATATTTATAAAATATGTAAAAAAATTGGCCCATGCGGAAGCGTACCCAAGACGCTGGCTGCATTCCCTCGCTGAATGGCTAGAGCCACTCGTTGAGCGAGAAAATGGCCTGCTCTTGGGTCGCCGGTTGTGTCGACCAATTTTTTGCCGAGTAAGTTCATTAAATTTTGGGTGCTTGGACCCCATGGACCTAGGGTTTCGACTCCAAAAGGAATGAAACTATATTCGGAGCCGATAACCTCGTACTTCCGCTGTTTCAGAGTCTCAGCAGCCTCCGCCGCCGAGCCCGCTTTCTGAGTGGTTCCCGAGAGATGGGAAGGAGCCAAAGTATCAACGCAGGTTGCATCCCATACCATGGCTCGTCCCATGCTCCAAGGAACCAGAGACATTCCGTCGGGTTAGTTGCTCTTAGTTAATAGAAAACAAATACGTCATATTTTTGATATGGGATTTTAAGCATTATTATCAAATTGCTGGTGGTGTATTTTATTTTATTGATATCAAACTTCCACTAGGCCCCCAAGCCTAGATCTTGGAGGCCTAGTTACTCCTCCGATAAAGCTGTAAAGGTCACTTTTGGTCAATAGCAGTCAGGATAAAAATCTCTAGGCTATTGACACTGGTATACAAACCGTAGTAAAGAACAAATTGCTTTGTCTTTAGAATCGTAAAAATAAACAAATGATTCCCTACATAGCAGTAAAATCCATTCTAAAGTTCCAAAGAGATGTTAATTACATTCAGCTCTTTTTATTAGCGCTGAGCAAAGGCAATATTTTTACACTCCCACTAGTGCAATCACTTCCAAATGTTATTTGTGTTTTTACATAGTTCAACGTCTACTTTACAACTTTTGTTTCAAATCTCGTATTACTGAACCCAAAACATCTTGGCGTTTAAATGTTTAATAGGACATCAAAATTATAGAAAATCTGTTGGACTTGATCGGTCGATTCAGAAGGCTTCAAGTAAACGTCTTTGTGCTTCGTTTATATTATGGTAGAGCTAATATTATTATTTATTTTTTACTGACGATTCATGTACCTGTTTACAATTTGCATGAATAATCGTAGATTTTTGCTCTAAAATCAGAATTAAAATTAGTTTTCTTTTTTATCTTTTCAACCAAAACTTAACGAAGATTTAAACGAAGGACTTGAAAGATAAAAATAATGTTAAGTTAAAATTAACCCACCAGTACCTGAACAAGCATATTTATTTTGAAATTACTATGTATCCAATCCTACTTCTATGTATCCAATCCTTCCTACTATTATTATAAATCTGAAAGTTTGTGAGGATGGAAGGATGTTTGTTAGTCTTACACAAACACGACTGAACGGATTTTGATGAAACCTTACATTATTATTGTTTATACATCAGAATAACATACAGACTATAATATATAATGATATTCAATAATCGAAATCTACGCGGACGAAGTCTTAGGTAGAAGCTAGTATTCTATAAGTATGTACTTAAACACTTGCTGTGCCAGACACGAATTGTAATAATACATTCCCAGTGTTGTAAATGCAATATTTCGAGCCGACTTGTCGAGCCGTCACTCAAGCGCTCACACGTTGCGTGACCGCCATGCAATATCGGGACTCGTGTTTGCGTGGATTTTGTGAGCATATATTCATGGCAAATGGATTTTTAATAGAGTGTTCGTTAACTACTAAATAAATATCGCCAGACAATACATACTGTTTGAATAATCACAAACTAAGCCAAACTTGTACGTTGGAAAGAAAGTCACAAAATACATTTATTTAGCACAGAAAATACAAATTGTCATACATAGTGGAAAAAAACGGACAAGAAATAAAATTACAGAGATCAACTGTAATGCTGTTTAACACAATGTTACCTGTGCCGCAAGGCGCCTGGCTCAGCATAAGCTGAAGGAGATGTGTCTCCGCCAGTGCTGATTTTCTGTCAGTTAGAGCCTCCACGGACTGGGGGCGATCCCAGTTAAACCAAGACCAAGGTATTTTCCGAAATACAGTGATAGCCTAGTTGGTAGGTTCGGGCCCGTACCTTTGGGATTTTCTGATTTCATATGCAATGTAATTTTCAACAAAGAAGACCACTTCCTGAATTATAAAGGAAAACATTGTGAGGTAACCTACACATCTATATACAGGCGTGTGGGGTTAGAACCATGCATGTCAAGATAAGACCTTTGCCACAGATTCGCTCGCTCGCTCTCTGTCTAATTTCATACGAGAGAAAGAGACAACATCAAGATATTCCGTAACATAGGTCAAGTCTTGGCGCACATGCTACAACTACTGAAGTTCAGCAATTCGCACTTGGCCTGCGTGGTGGACTATGACCCCAATCCCGTCTTATTAAACAAATATCTGACCGGGATAAAGATAATAGTACGTCGGCGATGTGTGGGTGCGCTGCAGTACTCTGCCTACCCCTGCTATATTGTTTATTCCAATTTCATAGGAAGCAAACCTTTTACCATTAAACCAGGCGTTCCCTGCAATGCGAGGGAGATTGTGCCCAGTGCGGGTTGGTGAACTCGTTTTAAAGTTAGTTTGTATTGAATTAAAATTTTAATTGGGTCCTTTGAAACTACGAAAATTTACCTACATACCACGAATATTAACGAAGCATACTTTAACAAAAGTAGTGAATACCTAATTAAAACTTCTTTTGAGCTATAATTTGGTGTATAATCTACAAAACAAACAATTATGTATTTTACACTATGAATAAAAAACATCAACACGCCTCTATTCCCCGACGGGGTAGGCAGAGGTGCACTGCACTGCACATACACTTAGTAGATGTATTTTAGTCCTACTGTCAGGCACATTCTCCCTCAATGTGAGAGAGATTTGGGTCATAGCCTACCAAGCTGACCCAGTGTGGGTTGGTGAACTTCACACGCCCTTCTATAGACGTACGGGTTTTCTCATGATACTCACTAAGTTATTGCTCAATACTAAAAGTACCTATACTATGTGTTTTATTGTATCTTCATTATAACATTTACATGCAATTGTAGAGATATGTAGAGTCACGTTCTGGATTATAAAATGCAATATTTCAAGCAGTCTTGTCGCAGTGTCACTCATCCATTCGAGCCGGGCGTGATCGCCATTTGTTATCTCTATATGCAACGTTTTACAATTTGTAGAGTATAGTATCTTGCATTATGTATGCCTAGTATCTTGAATTCTACATTTGTGTATGTTTATTAGTAATACTATAGAGTTATTATTTAATAATTGTATCTAATGAATTTCGCACTATGAGGGTTTTTTTATGTCTTCAAAAATTGTGCCCTTTAAGTCGGCTTTAGCTCCGGGGACACTGAGGCATCAAAGCTCGCCTGTCGCGTATTAACATTTTCTCTGAGCTAGTACAGTTCTTTTTAACCGACTTCCGAACGGAGGAGGTTCTCATTGGTGTTACCAAACATGATTTTTCCGGCATTTTTGTTATCTCATGTACCTGTAGTATATGGCAACTATATGCGATAACAATGACGGCGGAGTCAAATAAAGTAGAAAAAATTACCGCAGCGCGGACTCGAAATGCCATTACTACCTCCATGGGTTTTGGGCAGTGACCTTTGAAGTTACATACAGATTTGTCAGATTACTGCAGCTCTTGGGAGTGTCAACGTATGTGACATGTAATTTCCATTTTCATTATGTTAACCAACTTGACAATATTTACTAGGGGTGACGCATTATTTGGTCGCAGTCGACATAGGGGTGCGTCACTCAATCGCTACGTTATTGCTACGTGACTGCAATTGGAATACGGACGTAGCGAGAATGAAACCAGGCATGAGGAGTTAATAAAAAATGAATAGGTATTTTTCTTTGTCTCTAGGTGACGTATGCCTATGTCTCTAATACTTTCTTAGTACCGCAAGGCATACATAAAGGCAAGTTTAAACGTATGCTAGTTAATCAAACTTTTTTTAAGATTACCTTCTAACAATGTGAGATTTTGATATAGGTAACTACTTTAGAATGTGCCAAAAATTTGCTCACGTCAATAGATTGTTTGCTAAGATGGGCAACAAACTTGGATCCTCTGGATTAGATGTTAGCTCATCTAAGGGCTACTGACGCTATAATCTAATAACTACAATCACAGCAATGTAGACAAACATTTTTAGTAATAGGTTTATTTATAAACGTCGATACGCAGGTGTTTACATTTATCTTTAACTAGCTGTGCCCGCGACTTCGCCCGCGTGGACTTTAGGGAGATTACCCGGAAATATGGGTATTATGTTTTTCCCGCGGAACCCTAATGCTTTTTCTAAAATCAAAGTAGCCTAAGTTACGCCTTGGAACGTCAGCTATTTGTCAGTGAAAGTCCCATTGAAATCGGTTCAGCCGTTTAGAAGTTTACCTCAAACAAACAGACAGACAGACAGACAGACAAAAAATTTTAAAATTGCGTTTTCGTTATAGGTATCGTATATACTTTCATACGCATTTGGTAAAAAAGTGTTATTTTGATATTACAAACAGACACTCCAATTTTATTTATTTGTATGTATAGATGTATAGATACGTGTTCACTTAGGGACGATTTTTCAATAATCTGACATAATATCGAATACAATCAATTTAAAACATTAACGTGAAGTTATTTGTCAAATAGCTGACACTTGAAAATGAATAAATCAACGCAAATTGCGGGAGCTTGTACTTGATTTACACCACTTTCAGGTAACTATCAACTCGTATCGAAGTTTAAAACAATAGCATTGTTGCAAATGTAGGTAATATAATCCACACGAGTAATACTATAAATAAGGAAGCTAATAAACTTGGAAACTGTTGCATCGAGTTTGTTACAGTAAGAAAGCCAACTAATTTATAACTTTTAATCATGCTAGACGCATTCTCGCATATATCTTAGTTGGATAGTTTCCACTGCAGTCAAGAACAAGTAACAACAATCAATAACGAAGTTTCGACCCTTTTTATTGGCTATTCAAATATACTTTGTAGGAGGAGATAAAGTATTTTAGTAATATCCACGGATTTTTTTTTTAAATGAAAAATGCCATACCTTAATGTCTTAATAGTTTCGGTGAGGAGATGATAACAGTACATTGCTTTAGCCTATATTTTGTTTGATTTGGTGGTTCATTAGCTCCAAGAGAATTCAGTCCTCCAGAACTTAGCTAGGACAGTCAATCCAAAGCTTCCTGTTAAATTCAGGGCAAAAAGAGTAGAACTGATGGGAACATACACTATGTTGGGCTAAGTCAAATCTCATAGTTAATGTTTGGACACAGCAGGTGGTAGGGATTAACTGACTACGATCCACCAAGTCTAATTTTAACATATAACACCTGAATGATTTTCCCACTATTTGCAATATGAAGGCCCTGTAATTAATAATGAAACTTTGTTAGAAGTAAACCTTTTGAAGCTTTAGCTACGAATTCGGGGTAAATCCTAGTTTGCTTAAGTGCCGTTCTGACTCCAAACACAGCGTGCACTGTGCTCAACTTAACTCAAAACCACGACTGCTACATACAAAATACCACGCGACATAGTATTGCGTAGTAAACTGTGCATGTAAACGAAAACGTCGCATGTAGAGAGACTAACATCCGTTATATGAATGCATAATCCAGCCCTCGCTTGCTAAGGATTTTGAGGATTAGAAATATCAGCGGTAACGTAGCAGAAATATTTGGTAATAACCGTTAGTTTTCGTACGCGCATGTTTACCAGTAGCCGTGCATAAAAGTTTTGTGGCAACACTGGCTTGATCCTACAGTTTAATGGCAACGCGAGTTTCAGTGAAGATTTTAACTACCTACTTTCTTATTGTCTGTGGTTTTTAAATCTGCAAAGATTATATATTTATGATTGTGAAATTAAAAAGTGCGCTGGTATTTTGTTTTATTATTAACCATTCATCTATGCCATTGCTGAGCAAATATCTTGCTACTATTTGCTACTCGAACCTTTCTTAGTATTGCCATAGATTAAGAAAGAACAGGATGCGTCTTTATATAATTTAAATATTACAGAAGTGTTCCGATTGTTTAATTTTACTTTTTTCATTAACTATTAACTTTTCCTGTGAATTGAAAACTTTCCAAAGTAAATTCAGCTGTGCAACACGAGTCTTTGTAATAAATACAACAGGTTGCAACCCACAAAGCCGCTGCAGTCTACATGCCATCCGTTATTCTCTATACACGTACTCCTTAGAAAGGTTCTCCAGTGTGTTCGGTTGTTATAAGCTCTCTTAAGAACACTTTACTGTGTGAGCGTCTGGCTTACACTCGCCAAGGTTTACTTTGTGCTTTGTGACCTATGAAATTATTGCTGCATAATTTCAGCGCCAGCTTGGAACGGCGTCAGGTATTATTTATCGTCTAGAAAGTTTCGATCGCGTCAGGTGCGTCGCGTGCAGGTGTTTTTTGGATTATTTTCAGAAGCACTTAGTTGTGTCTTAAAATAAAAGTAAAGTTGAATTTTTATAGAATCATTAACCCTTATATTATTTTATTCATAACAAAATTTTAATCAATCATCAGCCGTGACTTTACAAAAAAATCTTGTGTTTTGAAAAGTCGTACTGCAAATGATTTTTGGACGGAATTAAATTTCTATAAATGTTTGATATATATGCCAACCGAAATTATCGGAAATGTTATGTCGTTATTTTGCGTATGCCATTGTGAAACCACACATACCGTTAGCGTATTAATTTGATCCTCTGGTCATTGAATATGACAACAAATGAAACGTACATCATCATCATCATCATCACGCCTGTATTCCCCGAAGGGGTAGGCAGAGGTGCACTGTAGTGCGCCCACTCTTCGCCGATGTATTTTGGTCCCAATGTAATAGGGGGCGAGCCTATTGCCATTATACCGGGCACATTCCCCCTCAATACGAGGGAGATTTGGGCCATAGTCCACCACGCTGGCCCAGTGCGGGTTGATGAACTTCACACGCCTAGACGTGCAGGTTTCCTCACGATGTTTTCCTTCACCGTTCAGCAAGTGGTAATCATTGTTGAAAATGACATTCGCACATGAGAATTACCTCAGAGGTGCGGGCCCGGGAAAATGGAAATGAAAGAAGAAGGAAATGAAACGTAAAAATAATAATCCTTCTTGCACGCAAGCTACTATCAGATATATTTTACAAATTAAACTCATATTTGTTCCTTTTTATTCGAATAATTACAAAGTATCTAAAGTGAAATCGGGGCCATGCAGTATGACAAGCAATGTAGATCTCAGTTCCAGAAAACGCCTATTCACAGCCAAACAAACAATCCAGAAGAACAATCGAGCCGCTGAGCGTCGCTCCGACGCAAACGCGTAATATTCGCGGGTTGCGGGCAAATTGCATCTCTCGCGTTCCAACGCTGACAACTTTAATCAACTCGATGGGAATTCGTGTTACTTGCGAGTTCTGCTCACGTCTCCACGGATCCACTGAACAATGAGATTTGCTTTAGATAAATTCTTGCGCTCGGATCTAGAGGAGTGGATGGATGGTCTGTTCTCTTGTTCTGTGTATCTGTTACTGTCGCGAGACTTTAATGCAAGTCTAAGTTTTAAATGAATACATCTATTTCTTTTCCCGTGAGGATGACGATGGCATCTAATAACAAACTTATTTACAAAGGGAGTTATAAGCAGTTATGCAACATCAGATTTTCTTATTCATGAAGCCTAGGCCGAGAGATATATGTACTTAGTAGAATAGGCCATAAGGTCTGTAAATTAATTTGTTTTGAATAATTTTCCACTCCTACCCAAAATTGAGCATTCCAATTATACTAATTATGAAAATTTAAAAACCCACAAAGCAACGCAACGTCGCACAATTTTCACAATTACCCTCCCTGCGGATGAAGATAATACATTAAAATGGAATACCGGCCCATTCTTTACGACTCCATTAAGTTGTTGGAGGAAAAATAAAGGGAGAGACGCAATGGCAACCACTCAACATAGTCCATCCCTCGTCAAGATTGGACCGGGACGCGAAAATTCTTTTCTCGATCGACTGACTTCCATGAATACTAATGCCTGGGGGAATGGGTGAAACATCACCAATACAAATGGCGCTGCGGATAATGGCATCAAGGTGTTACTAAGTGCTGGGTAAACTCTATTTACGTTTCTGGACTTTATTATCTAGTGCGATAAGATCAAATTTGCATTTGACAATAAAATTACTTTAGTGTCATATAAGTATGTATATATAGAGAAATAACCATTTTGAATTAGATGCTATAGAAAAGACATAAGAGATTCTGTGTAAGACAAATAATACGAGATAGCTATGCTATTAGACGATGAAATAGTTATTGTATATAAAGAAAATAAATTGTAAGAGGACAATGATGCTCATATAAAATTCAAATCTAACTTTTTTTGCTTACGGAGATGTGATCATGATATAACTAATGAGTCACGTAGGTAAACAATTTTGAGTATGACTGCTCCAGCAAAACTTACGCTATAAATGCTAAATGTATCTGCAAAACCTTATATCTATCGGCGAAGACCTGAATAAACGTTACAAAGTAGCAATACGCGCCGTAATACCAGCCCAAAATTTAATATGCACACAAGGCTGTTTGCGAAGCGAAATTTCTCCACCAAGGTGGCAGCATCAAACGCGGTGAAATTTAGCTCAATTTCCATGCTGAAAATTCCGTGAAAATGCACATAAGGGAAAATGTTGTTCTTATAATTGGACAGGTGCAACACCTAAGTCGTGCGTGGCATTTCTACGGCGTTGCATTAGCATATAAATAAGCGACACCCCATCCTGAAAGCTCGACGGCAAAGGGCGGGTCAGACCACGAACAGTTTTTACATTTTTATGACCAGAATTCCAATTATCGAAAGCAATTATCAAGTCAGCTAGGTAGAATGCGAATTGACTGCGGAACAAATCCGTAATGCGTTAAATTTATGAATATGTTTTGCATATTTTTAGGGTGCTAAGATTTCAATTTTTGGAGTATAAATTTCGTTCGAAATTCAAAACTGTAGAATAATTTGAATATTGTTTGGTTATAAAAGAGGTATACTTCGAAATTAAACTATTTTACGGATTTTATCGCGTTTATTTACTATTTTATTTTCCCGACGTTTCGGCTGCTTTACAGCAACCATGGAACCTCGCAAAAGAACACCGACTCCGACCAAGGATGATACGCGAGGCCATTGAAATTAAAAAACATCCTAATTTCAATAGGGAAGATGGCTGGGTGCTAACACCAACTTGGGATCCAGTAATCAATATGATTAAATCCAAAACCAAGTGTACCATTGCAAGACCTCAGGACACCGTAAGCACTTTCTGAGTGGATCGGACCGCAAACAACAACTAAATATGAGGGTACCCAGTTATTAACTATGACATCAGGACGTCTAACACCTCAGTCCCCCCGTGACCATGGTTGCTGTAAAGCAGCCGAAACGTCGGGAAAATAAAATAGTAAATAAACGCGATAAAATCCGTAAAATAGTTTAATTTCAATGTATAGTATTCGCGTAAATATAAGAAAACAATAGAGGTATACTTCATCAAGTTTTTGATGGAGCTGAAATAAACACCCAGTAACTTCTAGTTCCTACAGGACTTCAGACCTCATCAGTTAATTTGGTATAGATTTAGGGTGGAATTCAACCATTACAGAGTGGGGTGGCGAGAATTTATAGTTGGTGCACATCGGCTCCCACACATCACTGATGCACACATTAATCTGGTGATACATTGTACTATACGCTTACGCCCTCACATTTAGTCTGCGTTTAGTCCAACGTACGAACTTTGGTGGAGGATATTCCTGTTGAAACTTGACCTTAAAAGTAAAAAAAAATGTTGCGTGTATTATCTTTTGATTTTTTTCTTAGAATTTTGATCTTGTATTGAAATCCCAGAAACAGGCTGATAAGAAGTGTAACCACTCTAGCCATATTTAATAACAAATATTGTACAGGTGTTATAGAGACTTTACACACCTTGACCATCTTACTCAAAATTAATACCGCAATTTGTCTTGGTACCGCCAGCCTTCATGGACTCATAAGACACCAAAAAAACCATATCATGTGAATTTCCAGCCATTATTAATGCGAAAGTATATACAATGACTTCCATTTTTAACCGACTTCAAAAAGGAGGAGGTTCTCAATTCGACCCGTTTTTTTTTTTTTTTTTTTTGTTTTTTTTTATGTATGTTACCGCATATCTCCGGCGTCTGTTGACCGATTTCGAAATTTTTTTAGGTTTGCTAGGGAATTCTTCAAGGTTGGTCCCATTTCCAAAATATTATCAGAAATCTAACCCCTTGGGGGTGAAATGGGGGGTTGAAGGTCACATAATTTCAAAAATATTTTTTGAACGACTTGAAACTTTGTATATATATTTAACATACAAAATAAAAAAACACGTCTTTCAGGAATTTTGAAAGAAAAAATATGTAGGGGGTGAAATGGGGGTCCAATCCGGAATACAGCATATCTCCGGCGTTAGTGAACCGATTTCGAAAAATCTTTTTTTGTTTAATACGGATTGTTAACAAAGATCGAAACCCACCCCCAAAGGGGTGGAAAGGGGGGGTGAGGGGGGGTGATTTTTTTTTTGCTGTAAATTTTTACTTTTTTAAGGCTGTTATAAGGTGATAATATTTGCAAATTTTCAACGATTATTGACACTAAAAATTGTGAAAAAAAATTATTTTTAACAAAAAACAAAAACCGACTTCAAAAACCTAGGTGCACTAAAAAGCTACAAATAACCTTACAATTCATTACATTTGGAGTCGGTGCCAATTCATGTGTGTATTTGCCTTGTCCGACGTTGATTGGCACCTACTCCAAATGTAATGAATTGTAAGGTTATTTGTAGCTTTTTAGTGCACCTAGGTTTTTGAAGTCGGTTTTTGTTAATTAAATGTTTAATTGTAGTTTTATAGTTTCCCGCTGTCTCTCACCTGTTATGGCACAGCGCTGGTGACGCGACGCCGCGTCCGTCGCGCGCCGGTTAACCGCAACGCTGATGCAGCATGCTACCCTTCGTGAGCAAACCTGCTACGCTAGTTGACGCTTGACAATTCATATATTGTTATATCATCAGTTTCTGCCCTAGCTCATTGCATAAAAACATTTACGTCTAATTGACGGACGACAAGTGCCTCGGAAAACCTTTCCTTTCTTTATTATGTTCTGCGATGGACTTTAGTATGTTTTAGAGTCCAACACATCTTCATCGTGATTGTAACAGAGACTAAATTTCGTGGTGGTTAGTAGATTATATCTATATCTATACTATAATATATATATTATATATATATATATATTTTTTTATATTATAAAGCGAAAGAGTTTGTTTGTTTGTTTGGTTGAACGCGCTAATCTCAGGAACTACTGGTCCGAATTGAATAATTCTTTTTGTGTTAAATAGTTCATTTATCGAGGAAGGTTATAAGCTATATATCATCACGCTACGACCAATAGGAGCGGAGCAGTAACGAATAATGTGGCAAAAACGGGAAAATTCCCGAACATGAATCGGGTATTATAGACTTATATATAATCACATAGACTTTATAACATCACTCTACGCCAAAGTAACTATTAGCGCGGGTGAAACCGCGGGCACAGCTAGTATCTTATATTTAAATACATACATCATCACGCCTGTATTCCCCGAAGGGGTAGATAGAGGTGCACTTAACTTTTATAATGAAAATCTATTTTATATCTTCAAATCAGGTCTACATTTGTTACAGGGCAGTGAATAGATTTTCGTTTTTAAATAATACATCTAATAATACATCACGCTGGCCCAGTGTGGGTTGGTGAACTTTACTCGCCTTTCTATAGACGTGCAGGTTTCCTCACGATGTTTTCCTTCACCGTTCAGCAAGTGGTAATCATTGTTGAAAATTACATTCGCACATGAAAATTATCTCCGAGGTGCGGGCCCGGGATTTGAACTTGCACCCCTTAAGTTCAAGGCGCGCGTTCTTCCCATGAGGCTACCACCTAAATGTATATAATTTCATTTCATTTATCGAACTGCACTACAATTTGAATTTTGATAGATACCCACTTATTTTGTTCATTGTTCTTTTGCTAGTTCCTGATTTGTTTATCAAGGAACTTTAATACCTATAGCTATTTTTATAATAATGTATTGGTTTGCTAAATATACTCAGCTATATTGCAAAGGCCCGCACCCCTGGGATAATTTTCATGTGCGAATGTCATTTTCAACAATGATTACCACTTGCTGAACGGTAAAGGAAAACATCGTGAGGAAACCTGCACGTCTATAGAAAGGCGTGTGAAGTTCACCAACCTGCACTGGGCCAGTGTGGTGGACTATGGCCCAAATCTCCCTCGTATTGAGGGGGAATGTGCCCGGTATAATGGCAATAGGCTCGCCCCCTATTACATTGGGACCAAAATACATCGGCGAAGTGTGGGCGCACTACAGTGCACTTCTGCCTACCCCTTTGGGGAATACAGGCGTGATGATGATGTATTTACTAGATATTTAGTTACAGTTACATTATAATCCTTATTTAGTTTGCACGCCGTAAAACAATATAGCACTATTCAAATACGCCAACGTAACAAATGAACTTGGCGTTATCCTATGAAAATTTAAGCTGGATTTATTAGTTGGTTAGTGAGATAAATGTGTATATTATATTACTGCAACCACAGGCCTGGGGATACACCTATCAGCCATGTTATTGTTAATCTTGACGTATTTTAATAGGTACGTATTGTTATAACGGGGTTTAGTACGGTTAGGCTCTAAAAGTGTCAGGATTTGAACAGATTTTTCAGGGTCACAATAATTGTTTTTGAGAAAAAAGGAACTACTGTATTGCGATATAAAATTGGGTACCTATAGCGAAAGTTAGCATCGCGACAAAGGGATTAATCATAAATCTTGGCCTGGAGCGACGCTACATATTATCAAGTTCTTTACAAGTCGCCTAAATCATTCTTATACGTTTACAACGGTAACAAAACTTCTTCCGGCCTCGTTCGTTCGAAAGGACGAAGTTTTTTATTCTGCCAGCCAATAAGGGTTGCATGTATTTCATAAATTTTAGGACATATGGGAAATATTTTTATTTCGTATAGTTAAAGGTGTTCATATTAGATTGATTATTCTTAAGTTAATTGAAATTGAGAATAAGTAGGTATATTTTTAACAAGTACATGTGCATTGTTATAATTCCATAATGAAGTTATGATAAGATTCTATAATTTATTCGGAAAAGGCAGGTAGGTTTACTTTGATAAGTAACGAAAGACAATTTCAGTAGTGCCAAAATAAATTGGCCAATTTTGGCCTGGTCTACCTGGGCACACTGGGGCGTCTGGGCTTAAAGCTCTTAGTTTTTTTTTAATCCTACGAATGGATACAGGATCTAATAGTTTTTATAAGTTGATGTGATATTTTGTTTAGGTTTCTTATCATTGTATATAATAAGATTTTTTAAATGAGGTTTTTGTCGTTTCCTTGCTGCTTACTTAAGTAAGGTTGTATGGCCCTACAAAATAATAAAATAATTTGAACAGTCCCTACGAATCCTTTCGTTATGGTCACTGTCCTGCCAATAATTCAAGGTAACTTGTCAAAGTTTTTTATGGCTCAAACGTTAGATTGCAAACATTATTAGTTTATGCGGTTATCTTGTCGTGTTATGAATTATTGCTGTATTTTGATCAAGATTGGCACAACATGTTATTTTTTGGACGAAAATCCTCGCAAATAGGCTTACGAAGATGTTTTGAACGTATGCCCCTAGTAACGATCTTATTATATTACGTTCTCAAGTAAAAAATATGTTGACGTAGCGCAGCTTAAAGTCTGAAAATAATATTTGTGGCGTAGGCTATGATATTTGAAACTATAGATACCTATCACAAAGTTATTTTGATATTACAAACAGACACTCCAATTTTATTTATTTGTATAGATGTATAGATTGTATAGATATAGTATACATAGATAATGTTATCAATAAACTCCACGTTGACATCACACATCCGCAAATATGGAACACATTCAAATTTATATTGCAACCGTAAATTAAGGTTGATTAATAAAATAAAAAACATAAACGCGCCGCTATCGACAATAAACAAAGGTGCAGCGGATTTTAACAGCGCTGAGTAGCGAAATTTGAAATTTTATAACGGTCGTAAACGTGAAGGTTTCGTTTTAAGTTGGCGTATCCGCTTAACTTGCTTTTATATACGAGACTGGGCTAATGAAAGCGACCTACAATGTTTAATAGGCCACTTAAATGTAGAGCTACAGTTTAGTGTTGAAACATCACAATTTATCATCTCTCATAGACAATGACAAATGTTTCTGTAGGTATTCAAAACAATTAACGATACTGTAATTATAAAATGCCCGAAAGCTTTTGTTCTTGCTTAGGATAGATAGCATTTTAAGATGTCGATCCTGGTTATAACTACAGTCGTAAAGTATTTGAGACAGTCTGACTGCCTAAAAACTCCGAAAACAGAGTCGTTTACAGGCTCTAATTTTAATTGGATGATTTTGTTTTGCATGATAACATCTCATAATTAAACGATTAAACTCTGCCCTTATAGGTGCGTCAAAACAAGCGTGATTTTTTTGGCAACTCCAAAACGAACTTTATTAACTCATTCAAGAAGCACATTTTACAACGAAATGCCATCGATGAAGCGTGGTCGCTTGGCTTTTAAGATACAAATTTAATCTTTATGTATATCGCCACAGAGTACATTTTCAAATAAAGGCAATGTTATTTCAGTTGCTCTAGTAAGTGCAGGGTGTTATGGTCTTCTCCATCCAATTTAAGTAACACTCCAGGGCACACACCTTTTAGAAACGAGGTATCGAACCGTACTGCGAGCATGAAATGTCAGAGGTCATGACTCAAAAGCCTAATTTGTAAATATTTCATTATGGAGCTTTGAACTTTGCGCTTTGATTTTGTAAACGTTATCCCATCTGTATCATCCAAATGATGGTAGCTATATCCTAAAGTCGGAACGTACTGGGAATAAGCACTATCGAAAGATACATAAAGTACTCTTTATTGTACACCAAACAATGAGAGAACAAATATGAAACAAACAAACCAAAATATAACATTCGTAGGTTTAAATACAGTAGCTATGTACAATTGGGCGGTTTTATCGTTAAAAGCAATTCTATACTAAAGCACTATATCCCTTTATGTGAATGAAAATCTTCTAAGGATTAAAAAAAACAATGTGTTGCAATTTGTTGTAGGAGACGTGGCTTCGCGGTCCTAAATATCGCGACCACCTAAGTGAAATCGGTGAAATATGGGATACAATGTTGCACTTTCGATATCTTCACGTGAAACCTGCATTTGAAGTCACTATAGTAAATTGAATTCAAAAAGCAAATATAATTCGAACTGTGACTTAAATAATTAATTAACACCGTTCCGGGCCGTCTACTAAGAAACTTTGACTCAATATTTGTCTTCCTCTACTGTGTTGAAGTTACACAGACGAATAGTTATTACCTGTTCGTACCTATCCCAAGAAACTTGTGCTTGTTCTAATAATATTGATTTAAGTTGCCTCACTATTAATGCATAACTTACACCCTTCTGGGCAAGTTTCTGTACGCTTTGTACAAATATTTTTGTCTTCGAGTTTGTTTGGGCAGCTTGAGCGTGAAAGTAATATGTGTGGATAGTTGTTTCAAATAATCTGTTTTTTTTTTAAGAATGTTCAACACCAATACCAATGAACCCCTGAGCACACTGGGGCGTCAAGACGCCCGCGTAAACATTTGTGCCAATACCAAAACTAACTCTGTGCTAATATACATAAAGATTGAATTTCTGTGGTAAGAGCTACGTGACTATGCGTCAAGATTTGCTCGCGCTATCATTGACATTTCGTACTAGACTAGTTTTTTCTATGAGTTAGATTAGTATTGGCAAGAAATATGATGCTCGCGTCTTGACGCCCCTATGTGTTCAGGCTTTACGATTAACCAAACATGTTTAGTGATTAGCCTAAAATTCATATCGTTAAAATGCTCTAACGATATGAATTTTTACCTCCAACGTCGAATTTATGGCCTTTTAAAATGGACTACTAACAAATTGTGAGTACTTTTAATTTAAAAGGCCTGTTTTAACAAAGGCTTTACGTTATTCAGACTATGTAGCGGCTCCATTGTACGGGACGTTTATGGACCGTGATGGTAGGCAAGGTTTTTTTAAATATTGTTTTTTTTTTTAATGTAAGATACCTGCGACCTCTGTTTGAGGTTATTTTTTAAATTACGTTTGTAATAGCTTAGAACGTTTGTAATATTTTTAATTTAATAATATAGGCTCATACAAGTTAAACAAAAATAAGACTCAATTTCTTGTTAGTTCCGAATTTGCTAGAGTTAAACCAATACATACATTGTATTTTTTGTATTGAGCCACCCTAGGAATTAAGCCTAGACTTTTTGAGACGAATCCCTAGATTTACTTACAAACTACAACTCTCCCAAGAATTGCTTGGTTCTTTGCGTGTCCTTAGCTTATTTTAGTATAGATGACTAACAACTTGCCCCATTGCTGGCATAAAGGCCTTCCTTACCGTCTCCACAAGTCTTTATCCTGAACTTGCTATGGCTATATTTTACCCGCAAGTCGTTGAAATCTTCGTCTCTGTCTGCCACAACGCCGGCAGCCGCCTTCGAGTATCCACGTTTTGACGCTATTTTGGCACCTCCCCGTCGACTAAATACAATAAAAGCCATATTTTTTTTAAAGTAAAATGATGTATGCTCGCCCTGTAGAATCGATATAAACTAAAAATCAATTCAATGGTTACTCTTTCAAAATAACAAATATGCAGGATTGTTAGTGATATACTCTTACATTCTCAGGAGCAGACTGAGCATGAGAGACTCACTAGAAAACATTACTCGAGCAGTATATTATTAGCTACAATTTTTTGCATTATGATTAGGAAGCTGATGTAGTAAGGTGCGTCTACTACCATTTACAGTAAAAGGATTATTCTACAACACAATTGAAATAATTACTAAAATTATAAGTTCATGATAATATTGTATTTTCCACTTTGCATGACGTCACAAATAACGCATATGATACTATTACCATGCTACAAACATGACGCTTAGACGCCTGTACATCACACAGTGGGAAGTATGCACACGGTGTGCTATAACCGTAAAATTTTATCGTTTTCGATGCTGAAATGATACACGAAACAATCTAAATTATAGCGGGCGGCGCGTCCCTGGCAACCGGCCAGCCGCGTATTCGTAATGACGGGGCTTATCCAATTTGTAACGTTATCTATACAAAAGGTTTGACAGCTTCCATGTCTCCAGAGTTTGTTCACGATACGTAATAGAGGGTGTTGTTGAAAACGCTCGATTCGCTATTCTTTTGTTATTAAAAGATTGTTATGTTCACACAAGTAACATGACAACTTTATTTATTTTCTTTTGGGAAGGTACAATCGTTAAAACGTCCATAATAAAATCAATAGATTTTCCATGGTAATGGGTTATGTCTCGCATGGGGCTCTCGTTTAGGCCCGGCACACATTGGGGCGTCAAGTCAAAACTCATGTTTGCCAATATAAAAACGAACTGTATTAACACAGAGAAAAAGTTGATTCTTCAACGCCACACGCGTTTCCCAACGCCATTCGTGGTTTTAAACCACAGTAATTAGATCTTTATGTATATTGACACTCTGTGCATTTTGGTATAGGCAAAACAATATTTTGTAAAGTTTGATAACTACCTATTAATTAATGTGTCGAATGTGGAAATAAAATACGCGAATAAAATACATGAAAAAACAAACCTATGTGTATAAAAGTGCGATAATACTGTCAATTTCGAGACGATGTGTATTTACCTGTTACTTTTATTATTGTTCCACCATCGCACGGCTCGCCACAGACTGCATTACCATCCTCACCATCTGGATGAATGGCGTTCCAGTACAGTGCGATTTACCAGGAATTCTCTTCCTTGCACCACCAAATTTTGGAATGAACTTCCTGCAGCGGTGTTTCCGGACCGATACGACAAAGGTATCTTCAAGAAACGAGCATACTCATTCCTTATAGGCCGGCAACGCACTTGCGATGCCCCTGGTGTTGCGGGTGTCCATGGGCGGCGTTAATCACTTACCATCAGGTGAAACGTCTGTTCGTTTGCCTCCCTATCTCATAAAAAAAAAACTGAAATAGAACAAAACCTACCTACATGCTTTTAAACTTGTAGAGTTTATCTCATCCATGTTAAAACATTGGTAATAACATTCCATTTGGAATAATTTACAACGCTCTACACTTTATATTAAATACAAGCTTAAAAGGTTTGCAGTGATTTCGCCCAGCTCCCTGTACGTAATGTATCAGAAATCCGAAATAATATTATAGGTCTGTACACATCTATCATTGGTAGTTTCCGAGTTACAGACCTTTCAATATATGTCACAAGTAACGTGTTGGGGACTTAGGGACCCCCATAACCCTGTTTAACAGTACCAACAACATCTACGAAGGGTGGCTTCCAATATTTAGAAAACAGAACATAAAAATTTTACATATGACTGGAGATATCGTAATTTTTAGAAATTAGCGACGAAATAATGTTAAAAAAAAGAAAAAACATTTGAATTCCGATTGAATTTTTATACCATCCTATACTATTTCGGACTTCTGATACACTCTCTATATTTCTTACATCAAGTAGCCACGTTTATTGGCAAGTCGGGCGGGATAAGTACACTACTTTACGCCAATATTGCCAGGCAGACGACGTCGTAAGAAAACTTGCTCCCGACCGCTGATCTTTCCTTATCAAAACACTGAACCTCGATGCTCCGAGTAAATAATAAACTTTATTTTTTTGTCGTCTTGTTATATTTAGGGCTCCGTAGTACAACATAGAAAAAAATACGCGCCTATACCTGTGCGACTAATAATCACCACAATATCAAGACTAAAGACCCGCACACTGGAGCGCGGCGTCGATGCTCGGGCGTCAATTTTTCTCCAATACCAAAACGAACTCTGTTTCAATATGAATAAAGATTGAATTTCAGTAGTAAAAGCCATGCCCCCACGCGTCAATATTTGCTGGCGCTGTCCGTGTCACTTAATTGAAGAATGAACTTTTTCTGTAAGTCAATACAGTTTGGCTTGATATGGCTTAAGCTTATCTTTGTACATTTTTTTAGTCATGTAGAATTGTGCAATAAATAAATATGGCAAAAAATATCACATGTGAGGGTGGCGGCCCCTGTGTGCATCGATGAGACGAGAGAATATTTACGCGTGGTCGCGTAGCCTTTACTTTAGAAAATGGTCATATCTAGAGATATACATCGTGATTAGGGTAAGAAATATAAAAGTGTTACTATTGGTAACATTAAAAAGACGGTACTAAACAATAAACAAAATAGTCGTGCGATGAAACAAGAATTTTGAATATGGAACATTATTTTTTTTGGTAGCCCACTATAGGTTTTCGTTGTTGACATGGCCTCAGAACCCTAACATGTATAGACTAGACACACGCTTGTCCGGTTTTTTGGTTTTCTTGTTGCTACGATATTATTTCAATGTTGAGATACGTTTATGATTTCGTTTTGCTATTTTTTGTGTGTTGGCCTTTTGTTTGTTGACCGGTCCTCTTTTAGTGGGCGGTCATTCAACGAGAAAATGTATTTTTTTTATTTTATAGTATGAAACTCGATACGTCTCAAAACGAAACAATGCGAAGCGTATAAAAATCAATTTGATATATGACATCATTTATTTATATGGTTTTATTTATAAAATTTGAAAAAACAGCCACCAGGTAGAATGATTCTATTTGATTTTTAGTAGAACGTGACAAATACTCTACCGGTTGTTACTGATTAGGGCGAGTGTCCAGCAAATGAGTTGACCACAACTTGACTGCGAATATCACTTTTATTGGTTATTGTAAAACTTTGGATAAACAGTACAGAGCATGCGTTGCAGCTCGCGGTTAGTGGCATACTAAAAACAAAAGGGGGTAGACAGAGACAATTAGACGAATACAAATATGTACCTAAACTATTGCGCGTCGCTAACACCGGTATTCAAAGATCATAAAACTGATAAAAAATGTGTAACCATTTAACAGTATAGTTAAGTGTTTATTAGTAATCAGTAATATGTAATAATATTATGATTAACGATAAAGTTTAGTTATAGTTAGCGAACCTGTAGCATCATTTAGAAGGTGCTATCGATAGCCAAAATGTCAGTTGTGATCAAACTCTTTGGTAAAAGAACATGAAAGTTAGGACGCAAAAATAGAGAAGATAGAATAATTTAATCCACAGATAGGCCAGAATATAGGTCTCGCTGTTAATCAATAACAACCTAAATAGATTATTCGGTATGTTTCATTGTTTTTTATTCCGATCGAAAACAATTAATATTCATCGGTACGTTCTTCGGTTCACGGAACATCCATATTTGAATAATTGGCTGATTTTTATGCAGTTGAATTAATGCAATTGGTACAACTGTTTTTTATTTTATATTTGTCACCCGAGCATCACAATTTACTGTAGCTCGTTTAAATACTAGATTGTGTTGATTTATACCGGCAACTTACAATTTAATTGTCCCGTTCTTCGTAGGCAATACAAGAATTGGACGTTGTTAAGCAAAAAAGGATATAATCCACAAAATTTCCAAAAATGAGTTAAATATAGTTATGTAACTCTATTATATTATACCAAACGGTTCTTTAACTCCTCCTTAGGCCTCTGCTTTTTCAATCAACAAAAAAGATCCCAAAGGAAAATGAATCAAGTAGTATTTTTACAACCTAGGGCTAGGTTACCATCCCACATGTCCCACATGCCATACATTATCAAACTTCAAGCTGCCATATCTTAAACCTGACTTCATGTGGATCCTCAGAAAAGTTTCAAAACAAAATAATTTAAAAACCTCTAAAGATACAATAATACATCATCATCATCACGCCTGTATTCCCCGAAGGGGTAGGCAAAGGTGCATTGTAGTGCGCCCATACTTCGCCGATGTATTTTGGTACCAATTTAATAGGGGGCGAGCCTATTGCCATTATACCGGGCACATTTCCCCTCAATACGAGGGAGATTTGGGCCATAGTCCACCACGCTGGCCCAGTGCGGGTTGGTGAACTTCACACGCCTTTCTATAGACATGCAGGTTTCCTCACGATGTTTTCCTTCACCGTTCAGCAAGTGGTAATCATTGTTGAAAATGACATTCGCACATAAAATTATCTCAGAGGTGCGGGCCTGGGATTTGAACTTGCACCCATTACGTTCAAGGCGGTCGTTCTTGCCCGCGAGGCTACCACTGCTCTCCTCTAAAGATCGAACAAATAAATTGAATGATGGTTGTTTCTCTTGTTATACTGCTTATTTTAATTTGCACCATGAACAATCTTTTGCGGTCTTCTAGAATAGTTAAGTCCGTTTTATAAAAGAAATAAAATACGTGCCGAATTGAGAACCGCCACTTAAGACTATAGACATACTTATCTAAACTGTGTCTAAAATTAAAAATCTGTGTCTGTCTGTCTTTCTGTGGCAAAAGCTACGCGACTATGCCGCAAAATTCACTTGCGATGGCTATGACATTTCGTTGAAGAATAAGCTTTTTCTATGGGTGAATACAGTTTGGTTTGGCATTGATAAGAAATTTGCAGCGTGCGTCTTGCCGTCCCGAGCTTTAAACTTGACAACTTTCTTTTACCCTAGTAGTAACTAGCATTTTCGCAGAAAAATAAAAACTGTGAAATGAATCACCAACGTCCTCTAGTGGCGACTGCAATCGTAAATTTTCCTTCCGAGATGAAAAATACATGAACCGTATAAATTAAAATATACCGTACGTTAAACAATTACACAATAATAAATTTATTTTAACGATAACGGTTATTCGCATTAACGGAAGCGGCGTTTCGTGCGAGCACCACGTAACTGGTAACTTTAACCGCACACCGCGTTAATTACGCTTTACTTTAAATAAAATTGAAATATTTCCACTGTTATATTGAATTGTTATGCCGTTCGGAAGCCTCATTAAGCGGCATTGTATAATAAGTTCTTAATTTTATTATAACTGCTCCCGTATTTAATTGAATGCGTTAATTCCATTGGATATTGCAATATCAACGGTTTCGGCGGTTGTATTAATTATAATTTTGTGCGGAGTAACCTGCAGTTAGTGTGCGATCAAAGGTTGATTTTTGGCCGAAGCCTAACCGTTTAATCGGCTATTGCTACAATCTTCGGCCGTTGCCGAAACCAAAGGGATCATAGGCCTAATAAATTCAGTCTAAGATTGGACAAGTGAATAAAATAATGGTTTCTAATCAACTAACTTCAACATAAACTAACCAAACGCGAAACGGCTCCGCGCACTGAGGGTTCCGTGCGCTTTACGCACGATGACTACAATTGCGTTTACACGCATTCGAAACAGTTAGTTCAATTTTAGTACTTTCTAAAAACCTTCGGCTTCAGTCAAAACTTTGGAACATTTTGGCGCGAGCTGAAGGACTATGTCACCAGTATATACCTGGTCTACTATACTACAACAAGTACCGGTTGATATTTTATTATTGGAAATTAAATACGATTATACACAAACATTTATAAAATGATAATAATTGTTATTAGAAGTCAGTTCTGGCGATTAAAACAAAAAAAGAAACAACAAAACATGACAAACTCCCTGAATTTTTGCCGGATCTTTTCAGTCGATATCAAGTAGATACCTATTTTATTATGTCTTCTGTGACTGTTATCAATGCTGGATTTATTAAGGTAGGTATATACTGTGGATCAACCACCATCTATATCAGCAAAGGGAAGGGTGCATATCAAATCGGTCAGCGCACGTCATGGCAGCTGCCACCGCGGAAGCATCCCCGGATTGCTGGATGCAAAATTAATTCGGTGTTGTTTGGCACACGTATGTATCATCCGGCCACAGTGATTAAATTCCCCAGTATTATGTGCCAGCAATATCGTACCGGAGCTGTTGATTAATATCTCGAGGAGATCGGATAAGGTATTGATGATACTAAAATTAAGCGACCCGCACACTGGTACGTCTAAAGTACCACGTCAAAATTGTTGCCAATACGAAAATGAACTCTGAGTCCACATATACATAAAGATTGAATTTCTGTGGTAAAAGCCAAGCCTCGACGGATCAAAATTCACTCGCTCTATCAGTGTAATTTCGTTGAAGAATTAACTTTTTCAATGAGTCAATACAGTTTGTTTTGTTATGCAAAAAAAATAGGTACGCGCGACCCTCGACGCCACAGTCAGCGGGAGGCCTAAGGTGTATATGTAGTGCAATGTTATAACAATAAATAAGTACGTTTACAAAAGGAATTCAAAATGTCAAAGATATATCGACTACTTAATTTGTGAGAACACTCAAGCATTTCTTTTTAAATGACCATTAACAAAAACATAGAGATAACGGATATCCGTATTCTTCAGAAACAAATTAGTCGACTTAAGTCTATGAAAACAATTGTCGAAACTGTAGGCACCAAATTGAGCAGATGACTGCAACATTTATTGTGCTGTCGAAATATAGTATATCTACAACAGAATTAACCTCAATATAACATTCAAATTGTGTAAACTTCTATTTAGACTAAACTCGTTTGATAAATTAGTTTTGAATTTTTAAACTTACTACGGCAACTTATACGAATATAGATCAGAAAAGTAGATTTTCCATCCAACATTGAATTCTAAGTCTCAAGATACGCTGCCTCTTATTTGATTCCAGTAGAGATACGTGTAGACCAGTATAGATAGGTAATTGAATTGCAGCCACCGCCTGCCGTCAGGTGCGCGCCCGCCGCCCAAGGGCCCGAACGCCGACAATATTTTGTTTTATCTATTTTTAATGGCAACTTGAGGGTTAAGCCCTGCAACGATAAGCGCGTCAATAGCGCAAGCAAAGGACCATAATGAACGGTATTAACTGATAAAAGGAGTAAATTTTTCAACGAACTATCTTTGACGAGCTAAAGCTGCTAATTTTGGCTTTAAAAGACATGCGTCGAGTTATTTGCAAATACCAAAACGGACTGCATTAACACCATGGAGGTAAACGGAGATGCCCACGACTATTGACTCCGCTTTGTGATATTTTTTTTGAAGTTTATCCGACATCTGCCATTGCAGTTGCCTTATGTACTTAGTTGCCGTATCAAGTAAGTACCTAAGGTAACTACAATGGCGGATGTCAGATAAACGTAAAAAAAATGCCGCATAGCCATACGCAGGGCGGAGTCGATATAGGTTCTCAAGTTACTCTATGATTGACATACAGAAAAACTTCATTCTTCAACGAAATGACTTTAACAGCGCGAGATCATTTTCCCGCGTTGGACGTTGTTTTTACCACAGAAATTCAATCTTTGTGTTTATTAACACAGAGTTGGTTATGGCATTGGCAAAACATTTGACGCGAGCTTAATTTAGTCGCGCAGTCGCACAGTATGCATATTGATGCAGAGGACATTTTAAAAAACGATCAAGTGATTTCGCTTACTCCGGTATGTTATGGGTTTTAATCGTCAGTACAGATTTGATAGCTAGCGGTTTATATTCCCTATTAAAAATTATGAGGGCGTGTTTTGATGAGGACACTTGAAGTAATGCGATTATGACCCCTTTTATGAAATATGAAATCCCTTAAGTTGGGTGTTAGATTGTTTTAAGTAAACACTATTTGTTCATGGATTTAAGGCTCTAAAATCCAACTACTTATTTGTTTAAATTCATATTTATCTCCAAACCACATATAAAGCGGGTTATTAATTGATGCTTTTGGAAATAGGTGTTTAATTTGGGGATAAAAATCTCTTATTTTTCCGATAAAAAATCTGATTGAGAATATGAGTAATATGATGATAAAAAAAGAGTGAACTAATTTTTAATTAGCCAGACGTTTATTCAAGCCATAGTATTACTACAACGATGGTGTGGGCAGACTTGGAGTCTAGTGTAAGTACCGGGTAAGTTCAAGTCGTACAGCGCCTCTAACGGCAACTTATTGAACTTCGATACTCATACAACACAGAGACAATCATAAAGTCACACTTCGTTGACAGATAATCCTTAAATTGTACCGGAGACATTTAAGAGCTCTTTGTCGCAAACAGTTTTATATATATCTGGTATATTTTCACCAAAAACGGTACATTTGCGAACAGTTTTTTATTTACCTACACGGGTTACCAAGCGTAATGAAACGACCAGGGGAAATAAATAGAATGTGCGGTGAAAACAACTTTAATGTTTGTTCATTTTGGTACAGTGTCTGGAAAAGGGAAATTACGTCAGCTTGTTCCTACATTTGGTTATTTAGATACACAGAGATGTCATAAAAAAGATAATTGGATACAATTTATTAGAGTTTAATTCTATTGTGTTGAGATAATTAAATCCTTATTGGGAGATTCATATTACAATGAGAAATTGAGGAAATAAAAATTATAGCAAACACTTATAATCGTAGTTTTTCGTTACAGGGAGCAGTCTTTACACTATTAAACACAGGAGCGAGCAAATTCTCATAACTTTTTATGTAAATGTTCTCTGTATCAATATATATAACGATTGAATGACTGTGGCAAAAGCAATGGAACTACGTCTAAATTCAATCACGCCTTCGACGACATTTTATTCAAAAATGCGTTTCTTTTTATGACATAACTAGCTGTGCCCGCGACTTCGCCCGCGTGGACTTTAGGGAGATTACCCGGAAATATGGGTATTATGTTTTTCCCGCGGAACCCTAATGCTTTTTCTAAAATTAAAGTAGCCTAAGTTACGCCTTGGAACGTCAGCTATCTGTCAGTGAAAGTCCCATTGAAATCGGTTCAGCCGTTTAGAAGTTTACCTCAAACAAACAGACAGACAGACAGACAGACAAAAAATTTTAAAATTGCGTTTTCGTTTTAGGTATCGTATATACTTTCATACGCATTTGGTAAAAAAGTGTTATTTTGATATTACAAACAGACACTCCAATTTTATTTATTTGTATTGTATTGTATGTATGTATGTATGTATGTATGTATGTATGTATGTATAGATACAGTTCTTTTTGGTATCGGCAAAAAATCTAGTTTGGAGTCTATTTGCGCAGAGATTTAGGGTCAAATTACAAGTGTAGCAAGTCTAACTCCCTTACGTTAAACTAGCAAACATATTTCACGATTCCTCCCCCAGCTTCGCAATTTATACATATCTACACGTGTATATTCCACGTATATAGCTTCTGTAGACCTATCACCTAAACATTATCGTCTTGCCTAACGATAATGGAACTTTCGAGTGACTGTAACCCGGCATTAATTTAACAACCTGCACCCACTGGGGCGAGCGAATTAATTTGACTTTTTTTGAAAATGAACGTGTGTCTATGTACATTAAGATTTAATTTATATTGTAAAAGCTACGCAACAACGCATCAAAATTTGCATCGATGACATTTCATTGAAAAATGTGCTTCCTCATTAAGTTAATACAGTTTATTTTGGTATTATTTTAGTGAATGTTACATTACCTATTTGTTTACACCCCGTCCTTTATGAATGCTTTCATCCCTCTCTAGCCAAAGACGGTTGGTCGACATCAAATTTAGTGATAAGGCCGCCAATTGTAACACATTAACACACGCCTTGCAATCAAAGTGTGCAGGTTTAAACCCCGGCTCGCACCTCTGAGTTTCATGTGCGAATCTCATTTTCATCCGAGATTACCACTTGCTATTAAACGTTGAAGGAAAATCATCGTGAGGAATCCTGCATGTCTATAGAAACTTCTATATTCACCACTCGCACTGGGCCTGCGTGGTGGACTATAGCCCAAAAGTCTCCCTCGTATTGAGGGAGAATGTGCCCGGTATAATGGCAATAGGCTCGCCCACAATTACATTGGGACCAAAATACATCGGCGAAGTGTGGGCGCACTGTAGTGCCTCTGCGTATCCCTTCGGGGAATACAGGCATGATGATGATGATGTATGTATAGTTTGTATTACCTTTGGAGGTGGAACAATAAAGAGTTATCTATCTATTGGCAGAACATTGTCGCGCGTATTTTGACGCGCTTTTGGGTGCAGAGCTTAACTGGTACTTTAACGTAATAGCGTCGGTTTCGCTAATTGTACGTTAGAATAATTATATATTGTGCCACATGCGTAGGAATTCATTTTAATGGATTTCGGGTGTTGCGTACGGCTGCGTGTCGTTGGTTGTATCAAATGTAGCTAAACTAATTTGATTAGACATTTTGACGCTAGATTATTGCCCCTTAATCAAGAAGTTTTAGATTAATGTATGTATTATTATTATATTCGAATTGGTATACTGATTACGCGATCATGTCACTTGTATTGCTTTCATTTTGTTAGTAACGAAATAAATGAATGGTAAAAAAACTTAAAAAAAACGAGCTTTTATTTAATTGCCCTTAGTTTTCGTGGTCTCCTCAGCAAGCCCTTTAATTTGATACCCATACTGTGGTAGTGCAGAAAAAATAACTATTCCGCCATCTTAGATGATCCGCCATATTGGAATTGACAGTTGACAGTTATTTTGATCTAATATTGTAACAGAATTACGTCATCGCTCGGCTGTTTGATTAGTGCACCAACTAGAACGCCTTCTAGCAACCGCTCTTACGCTACTTCGAGTCTCGTTATTCGTTAAACAGCTACGTAAAGTATTTTCTGATATGAAAATGTGTAGAGTTCATAATTAGTTTAGTAGCTCCTGTACAAACTAGAAATTTTGCACTTAAGACACTTAAGACATTTGGCAAACGCTTAACATTTTCTTTCCTTTTAGAGTAGGAAGATCAGTGTGGTTATTAATGAAATTTGAAGTTTCATTCACTTATCATTACTTAGCACAGCTATCTACTTGTAAGTCGTCATTAAATATTTTCTCAAATTCTTTGCTATTCAAAAAACTTGTAATTAACAAATTCTATGAATCGTCTGATACGTGCTTTGAACAGATCTTCATCTTGTTTCTCTTATTACATAATGTACGTATGAAGCCTCGGGCGTCATGGCAAAGTTGTTTGCCAATACTAAAACAAACCGCATTGACTCGTGAAAAAGCTCATTTAGCAATGACATATCAAAATGAGTGTTCGCGTTGCTTTTACTCCAGAAATTCAATTTTCATACAATTTTCGTTTTGTGTTCGCTCCAGTGTGTCCAGGGTTTTAGACTGTGAAAGATCGGTATTCACTTACTACCTCTACTATAACAGATTAGGTTTGAAAACTTTTACGAACTAGTTCTAAGTTCGGAATCAATACAAGTATCTAGATTCATTGCACCGGTTACATTGAAACTGCGCAAAAACTCCGTACATACAAAAATGTTTGTATACCCGCAGTTACAAGCCACGATGGAGAATAGAAAATGGCGTCTTCACTGCCAATATATTGCTTCCTCGTATATGTCGTTAGGGCCAGCTGTTACCGTCGCCTTCTCGTTTTTGCCGCCAATGTTTTAGCCAACAATATAAAATTTTCTACTTTATCATCCGTCGCTTTGAGGAGTTGGCTTAATTTGCCATAGTAATTGCTGCATTGGAAACACAAGACAAAATGTGATATCGTCTATATCGTCGTCGTAAAAACAAATAAATGTAGTTGTGTCAATTCATGTAAATTACATTTGGAAGTTACAGTTTATTCCAAAATGTTATAACTTTTACATATTGGTTATCTTTGCAGCCTTTGTACTATTTATTCAAGTTTAGTAGCAGAATGGTGCAGGAAAATGTAGACATAACTGCATTAAATTAATGTAAATGACATAATAATAGTATTCCAAAATGTGAGTAAGTACTTAGAACTTTTATATATTGGTTATCTTTGCAGCCATACGTTGCACCATTTATCTACTTTTAGCAGTATATAGTGCGGGAAAATGTATACATAACTGCATTTTTAGATTATTGTAGCAAAAAAAATATTTATCTTTTTTTACTAGTAAGCAGACGATATTGTCTCTCACCTCCATGTGTTTTACGAAAGGGATAAAGTGACTTGGTGCGACATAATATGTGACATGTGTCTTGTGTTGGCACACGTGGTAGCCGTGCAATACGACGATCATTTTTAATCGTAATTATCTGATTGCGCGTCTTGACGCCATAATGTGCCCAGGGATTTCAGATGCGCGTAATCTTTGATCAATCATTACTTTAGTGTTGACAATATAAAACCAACATGAAAATTCTTTGCAGGCAGTAATTTAAGTAATCTCTCAATATGGACCAAATTATAATAAATCGAGTGGAGGTTAGAGGATATAGGGTGATTGACAGCGGTCTTTAACACTGGCCCAGGGGTAGGCATCACCTTGTGTTTTGTGGATAAGTCTCAATTTTATCGAGTGAATCCGCCCGTAATAATTTCAGGGCGGTTACGTCCGAAGCTTTCCCTTTGATTGTTGAATAAGAGGCTATTCGGCAAAGGTCCGACAAAGGCAGTCTTATTTTTTGCGTTTCTGGGGTCGCGAGCCGCGATTCTCTTATTTCATTCTTGTAAAAAAGTTGTATATTTCACGAGATTTTTATTTTTACCTTCACTATGAAGATTCTTGTTTTTATTTTTCCACAGAGAATAAAATAAATGGACGATTTGTTTTAAAAATGCCTTCTTTCGGAAGATAAATATAAAAGCACTTGGTTATTCGTATTATTACGTTATACTTAAGATGTTGGAAGTTGTTTCAATGTATTAAATACAATATACGAAATGTGTTCATACAAAAAAACTTGAGGTATTCATTTTGTTAGCGTTTGTTAACTAAATTGAACTACACTAAACTAAGTGTATTTCCACCTCTCTTAAGGTCTTTAAATGAATAAACAAGATAGTAATATTTTTGAGCTGTCAAATAAAATTTTCATAGTGTGCAAAACGTAGGTAATAAATATTGTTGACCAAATTGCAATCTTCTGCAGTATCAATATTTTTTAAGTAGACTATAATAACGATTAAACATCATCACACCTGTATTCATTAATAGCGTAGATAGAGATGCCCGGTTTAAACACATTTTTGACTATGCATTTTCGTCCCTATTTAATTGCGGGGGCGAGTCTAATACTAGTACATTGAATAAATATAATGTAATATTCAGTCCATTTCCGTATCTTTCACAAATCGTGGAGGGCTGAAAATTGCACATACTGAGAACGGAAAACACCTATAAAAACCCATTTCAAAGGGTGTAGGTGTGAAAATAGGCTGTTTAATAGACCACCCTCCTGGCACGTGTGATGACGTCGCTATCTCGGCCTAAATCTGGATACTGTTACCTTGAGAGTGTGTTATTCGGTCTGTATGTAGAGTCTCTGCAATTAATGCTGAGAGCTTTTTAAAGTTAGTGTATAGAGACATCCCATATGCAGCGACAAGTATGCAAAAACTTAAAAGTTCTAACAAATTTAATTTAAATGCAATCGATTTTATTCTAAACAAGTCTAAAACAGTTCAAGTCGATAGTGGTGTCTAATATGTTGGTACCTAACTAAGCTTTACTAAACTCTTCCTAACGGCCATGAATGAATGAGTTGCAATATTTTTATTCCTGACAAATATGGTTTAGTTTATGTTTAACAGACTTGACATTTTGGTTCGTTTCAAAAGGTTATGTAGATTTTCTTTTTCTTTAATACCTACAGTACCTACCTAAGCAGTGGTAGCCGAGTGGTCGAACGCACGCCTTGCAAATCAAAGTGTGCAGGTTCGAACCCCGGCTCGCACCTCTGGGTTTCATGTGCGAATCTCATTTAATCCGAGATTACCACTTGCTATGAAACGGTGAAGGAAAACATCGTGAGGAAACCTGCACGTTTAAGGGAACTTGACTAGTTCTCGATGTGTGAAGTCTGCCAACCCGCACTAGGCCAGCGTGGTCGACTATGGCCTGAATCTCCCTCGCATTGAGGGGAGGCCTGTGCCCAGCAGTGGGACGTTAAAAGAGCTGTAGTTAGTTTTTTAATACCTACACAAGTATTTATATTTTGTATAAGTCGAAAATCGCATAAAATTATACATAGGTAGCGATAGGTCAGTTTTGCACGCCTAGAATACTGACTGAATTTCCGTGTTGGATAACCAAAAAAAAATTGACGTGAAAATTATGTGTCACTGGTCTATTATCCTTTTCATTTAAAACATTATGAATTGATTGTAACTTTTTATTTATACATTTTGGGGTGAATATTGCAATTAGAACTGCAATAGATATGATATCTAAACAACAAACAAAACATCATATTCGCAATATGAATCATAGATACCATTACGATACCACTTAACGTATCTGAATTATGTTATCAAACGCGTATTTAGGTCACAACGTTTTCCGTACATTCATTCCTAAGTGAATATTTGCATGACGTTAATGAAACCGTGTTATGTTGAAATTGACTATAAAAGTAACCAGCTTTGTCTTTAAGGGCCTTAATTTATAAAAATGCGCTCAACATTGTTTTGCTCACCACAAAAACTAATTGCCTTTTTTTTATTGGTTAGAGTTTAAATGATGAGTGTTGATTTAAAATTATATTTTTATAAAGCTGTAGATATTTTTTCTGGCACAACTCGAGTGAAACAGAAGTGTTCGGAAACATTTCATGGTTTTAGTTTGGGGTTGAAACGTCACGTAGATATATAATATGCGGCCAGTTTTGCTTCATAGGCCTATGAAGGATTATTATTTGTGCGCGGTTATTATAATTTTCTTTCTGTCTCGGAGGTACTGTAAAGTCTGAAAATCTTAGTGATTAAAAAAAAACAAGTTGTGGTAATTGACATTCGGGTATTCTACTTTTACATTTGGCATGATAAGATCTCTTGATTGAACCAATAAAACCACGATGTCACTTTTTTGGATAAAAAGTACTGTGCATAGACAAAAATCGCAATTTACAAGAGGAATGACATTCAAAATTATAAGAAATTCCGTCATTAAATCACTCCAAGACAGCAATAGCCATCATAGCTGTGACCAATTTCAACACATTTGAGGCCGCAACCGGGATACTATTAATCATAACTCAGCATATCCACACTGGTAACGGCTGCACAATATATTACCTACCATAGTAAGGAACAGGGTTGTACCTGAGACTACCAATAGTAGCATTATGATAACAAAGTATTTTATTTTCTGCGAAATATGACTCACAACGTAAGGTTAGTAGCCCCGTTAACCCTTTCAGTCCCTCGCTCACTAATGCGTCAATATGCGCGCGAGAATTGTTCGCCAATACCAAAATGAACTGTATTGACTCATAGAAAAAGTTAATTCTTCATTAAAATCATATTGACAGCATTCGTTTTGGTTTTGGCAAATATTCTGACGCGCGACGGGGCTTTTGACTAAACTAAATTCTTGTCTGAAGTCCATAGTTTAATAGCTGACCATCGAGTGGGGATCCAAATTGGATTTTCATCTTCTGACTTCGAAATAAATATGTATAATGAAATAAAATAAAGAATGGCTGTCATTCAAAGAAAATCTACTTCTGACAAATAATTATTAGCAACAACACAACATTTAATAAACACACAATATTAGAAATCTAAATGGGTGACGAAGCTAATAAAGATAGCAAATGAAACAAAACTGAATACATAGTTCCGGGGGGTTTACCCCCAAAAAATTACTATACAATTAAAATAAAAAAATTACAAAAAACTTGGGATTTAATTCGTGTAGGCAAAGGAGTACTTACAAATGAGTATTTACAAAGGAGTACTTAACAATTCTACCACCGGTTTGGAATGCTGCTTTCACTGAGAAGAGCTAGTAAGAAAATCACTGGTTAATCTTTTGAAAATAATAAATATGCAGGATTGTGAGTAATACATTCTCAGGAGCAGCAACGCTATGACAGCAGGCAGCACCTTTGCCTCAATATTTTAACTCTGTGTTTGTTAATAAAGCAGTTGGGTACATAAATATGCGAATACTCCGCACTTGTGAATCTGGCACAACCCTGGAAGGAGCATCGACGTTAACAGTTGGCGTTAATGGCCGACCTTACCCCAGGGAAATGCGCTCTTGATAATGTGAACAGTAATTTTGCGTTGCAACAATAGTCAGTAGTTGATTTCGAGAAAGATAAATTCCAAATTCAAATTTTAGTATGATAGATAATGCAGTTTGTTTTTTCATTGGCCATTTAAATGTGCCTGTTACATAATTTAAATATTTTGTTATACATTTTAAAATAACTTTAAGCTTTTATGCTCTTATCATCTTTATGGTCAGTAATACGGGGTTTTGTTATAAAGACAACTCTCACAAATAAATAAAATTGGAGTGTCTGTTTGTAATATCAAAATAACACTTTTTTACCAAATGCGTATGAAAGTATATACGATACCTATAACGAAAACGCAATTTTAAATTTTTTTGTCTGTCTGTCTGTTTGTTTGAGGTAAACTTCTAAACGGCTGAACCGATTTCAATGGGACTTTCATTGACAGATAGCTGACGTTCCAAGGCGTAACTTAGGCTACTTTAGTTTTAGAAAAAGCATTAGGGTTCCGCGGGAAAAACATAATACCCATATTTCCGGGTAATCTCCCTAAAGTCCACGCGGGCGAAGTCGCGGGCACAGCTAGTACAAAATAAAAACAGCTGTTTTACTTAAACCGCTGTTTTCTGTATTCATTTTCAAGTGTAATCGTAGTTCCAACCGCGTTTCTGTTATTAGTCCCGCTAAGTACTTTCACCAGACATACTATGGAATAAGGCTAAACATCTCATCCAAATCGCAGTGGCGGAGTCTAATCCAAGATCAGAAACGCGCAAACGTCAACATTGGATGACGGATAGTACTCTTGCACTAATAGAAGAGAGGCGCCTTAAGAAAGCTGCGGGAACAGACATAAGAGAGCTCAATAAGTTGTCTGCTAACATCCAAGCCTGCTGCAGGCGAGACCACAATTCCCATCTTCGTAGCATTTGTGAAGACGTCGAAAAACACGCTATGAAGCATGAGTCTAGAGACCTTTATCACAAAATTCGTCTCATTACAAAATCTCTACCTGCAAAAACCTGGTCTATTGAGAACGACAAAAATGAAGTGGTAACAGAACTCCAACAAATCTCTGAAACGTGGAAGAGCTACTGTCAGTCATTATTTCTGGACCCGCAGTCGCAACAGTTTGCAAGTACAGACCCAGAACGAGAGAATTTGGAGCCAGACATCCTTATGTCCGAAGTAAGAGCTGCCATAAAACACCTCAAAAACAAAAAAACAACTGGTAGAGATGCAATTCCTATAGAGACAATTAAAGCCTTAGGAGAACGTGGTGACCAGATGTTTCATCTTATCTGCAACAAGATATGGCAGACAGGAATTTGGCCTTCGGAATGGACACATACCGTATTCACACCCCTGCATAAGAAAGGTTCGACGAAGAAATGTAACAACTACCGCCTCATCGCTCTGATATCACATGCTAGCAAAATAATGTTACATATTCTCAACGAGCGATTGAAAACTTACTTGTCTAAGGAGATCGCTCCGGAACAAGCCGGTTTTGTAAAGGGGAAGGGCACTCGGGAACAAATTCTCATCGTACGCCAGATCATCGAGAAGTCAAGAGAATTCAATAAGCCCATATTTCTTTGCTTTGTTGATTTCTCCAAAGCATTCGATTCTGTGAAATGGCCGGTATTATGGAAGACCTTGTTAGACATGGGCACACCAAAACATCTTGTACACCTTTTGAGACGACTTTATGAAGAGGGCACAGCCTCAGTTCGCACAGATGATGTCCTGTCAAGTGATTTCCATCCTAGTGCCGGAGTACGCCAGGGGTGCATAATTTCACCTCTCTTATTCAATGCGTACACAGAGCTAATAATGCGTATCACTTTGGAAAACTGGACGGATGGTGTAACAATTGGTGGATACAAGATTGCAAACCTGCGTTACGCAGATGACACCACCTTATTTGCAACCAGTTCGCAACACTTGGAAGAGCTACTGACAAAGATGGAACGAGTGAGCCATGAGTTTGGACTAAAAATTAATCGCAGCAAGACCAAGGTGATGATTATTGACCGTGCCAAGAATAATTTGCCTGAAGTGACCCAAATCGCGAATTGCAACGTAGTCCAATCTTATATCTATCTTGGGGCTCTAATTTCAAACAATGGCGGGTGCATCGATGAGATCAAGCGACGTATGGGCATCACAAGAACAGCGATGGACAAGATGCGGAAAATATGGAGGAATAGGAACATAACTAAAGCCACGAAGACCAGGCTCGTGAGGACGCTTATACTCCCCATATTTCTTTACGCGGCTGAAACGTGGACCTTGCGAGATGTGGAAAGGCAGAAAATAGATGCCCTAGAAATGTGGTGCTGGAGAAGAATGCTTGGGGTTTCGTGGACCGAGTTTCGCACGAACGTCTCGATACTTCAAGAACTCGGTATCAGGCAGCGTCTGTTTTCGATTGTACAATCTCGCATCTTGACATTCTTCGGACATGTTTCCCGGCGTGACAACCAGTCCATAGAACGCCTTGTCGTCCAAGGAAAAATAGAAGGCACTAGACCGCGCGGAAGGTCACCCACGCGTTGGACTGACCAGATCAAGTCCGCCATTGGAGGCTCAGTCAACGAATGCAGCAGGATGACCTCTTGCAGACAGCGGTGGCGAAATGTCGTGAAGCGCATTACATCTGCCCCTTCCAATACTGATACTTAACGATCACGACCGCTCTGTCAAGAGCGTACCGGATAAGAAGAGAAGAAGTACTTTCAAGGGCCCTCAAAGTTTATCACATCTTTAAAAATAATTACGCGCCCCAACTGAACTTTATCTTACAGCCAGATCATTAGTTCTAATATCTTGAGAACCATAATGGTCGCATAAATATTTTCATATCACACGTGGCATTCGACTTTGAAGTTTCCAGTTCTCGATAAGCGGTTCAAGTTTTAACGGTAACGCGTTCTCTTATATTGGTGGTGTTATCTACCCCAGTTCGGTCTCCCTTTGGGAAAAGTAAGTAAGTACTAAACTCAATAAATCACTGGGCATTAGACATATCGTAGTAGTGATGTGAATACATTGTAGCGGATAAATTTACCTAATTCGCAACAGGAGTATATTACCGAATGGGTTTCTGTTGTTTTGTCAATACGCGTCTTTTTATATAATTCTAATTTACATAATGAATGCCTTATATTTTCTGTAAATAACGTGATGTCTATTTTAACAATTATTTCTGAATACAAATTTATAGCTACCTTTTTTATTTATTGCTACAAATTTTATTTTTACCATAACCTTTGTTGCTATTTGAGTGCTACATCTTTAAAAACAATTCTACATCTATTGAGATTTTAATGTGATGTCCCATCTCTATTCCAGGATCGAAGAGGAGAGTACAAGGGGTTTCTATATAAGCTCGCGTTACGACTAGACATGTAATGGAACGATTGGAAACCCTATGTCACATACCCAGTACATTCCACTTCGAGAATTGAATAGAAAAAGGACGCTGTGACATAGACGAAGAAAGATACATTGAGTTCTTTACATACTTACGTTTATTAGGGCGATGAAAAGGCAGACCAAACTTAGCACTTTCTTTACAACCTGACTAATAAAATGCTACCAAACTTTTTTGCTATTTTGTAACAAAGAAAAATACTCTAAGCCCTTAGTATATTATCATAAGTATTTTTTTACGGTCCTACCTCAGTGCCTTCTTTCTCTAAATGATGAGATATGTATCAGATAACAAAGACAATTTCTAGTTATCGAAACACGAAAGGGACCTACGCAAATATTATATTGGATGAAATGTAACCTAAATACATACACAAGAAGCCGGCTAGATCCCGCTATAAACATCTATTTGCAAATCATACCTCGAGATATAACTTCGACGGAGAGTATTTTGCAAAAACCTTTACGCCCTGCAACCCACTAAGGCGAGCGAATTGAATTTTATTTTTAAATGTACTCTGTGTCAATAACCCTAATGATTGAATTTCCGTGGTATAAGCCACACGAAAGCCATCGTTGAAAAATTAGCTTTCTCCATGTATGAATACGGTTTGTTTTGGTATTGGCAAGAAATGCGTAAAGTGTGGACGCAAGGCTTAAGCCTCCCGCAGACTGAAGCTTCGACGATAGCGCGTTATTTTTATTTAACCGACTTTTCCAAAAGGAGGAGGTTCTCAATTCGATTGGTTTTTTTTTTTCCAAAATCAAAACAAACTATATTGACACCTAGATAAAGTTCATTCTACAAGGAAATAACACACAGGGGGGGGGGGGGGGTGTCTTTTACGACAGATATTCAATCTTTATGCATATTGTCACGGGATCCGTTTTGGTAGTGACAATAATTTTGACGCGCGAATTTCGACGTCGAAGTTTGCGGGGTGCTTAAGCGTCAGGCCTCTGTCATGTAATGGCACGTAAATCCCTTTATACAAACACTGGCACAATCCCTTCGTGTCCATCAAAGGCCCACGTATTAACCATTGAAAGTACGGGATTGCCCAATATCTGAACCCCTAATTCCGATGAGAATCGACTGAGTCCACTTATATTTCCTTATTCCTCATTCGCTCAATGAAAATCTTTATAAAAGCCTCTTTGTTGTATGCGAAATATATAGTATTTTATTCGGCCATTCTCTTATAGTAACTTGCCTTTTTTAATATTAACACTTTTTTTAAACGGTATTAAATAACTTATATGGATATACGTACATCATAATTTTCAGTTAGAGTTTGAAGTAAATTACTGCTGTTCTGCAGTGCACCTCTGCCTATCTGTTCGAGAAATACAAGCGTGATGATGATGGTGTATTATTGATATCAGTAATAGATATGGTCAGTATTGTACACCACACATGTAATGGTGTTGTCGGCGTGCAAGCGAGGCAGTTATCTAATGAACCACTCGCTTCAGCTCTCCGCAATTAATTCCTACGCACCCGTGAACATTAAAGTAACACATGTTTAATTACTCAGCGTAGCGGGATGACCTATGGCTTTCCGTTTGTCCCTCCGGAGTTGGGAAGAGATCCTTGATTTTAACAGTCAAACAGTAGCGATGTTTGTGCAAACAAAATATGCAAAGTAGGTGCGGGCGAGCGAGATACGGGCCTCGCTAATTATGTGGGGGCACGACGTGCTGCGTCCGACCGCGTCCTACAATCGGGTTGGCTAATTAAAATGGTAAAAAATGTGGCGAATTATCAATTATAATTAGCGACATGTCGTGTGGGCCGTTGGATTCACGACGTTTTGCACACAAGCAGTCGACTCTCGACGCTAATACTGCGGTCCGATAGCTTAAAAGCCGTTAACACCCGTAACCTATTTATGTCAAATCAGCGGATTTGCCTTGCTGACAGTAAAATCGTCTGTCTATCATTTTATAGCAGTGGTAGCCGAGCGATAGCAGTGGTAGCCAAGCGGTCAAACGCACGTCTTGCAAATCAAAGTGTGCAGGTTCAAACCCCGGCTCGCACCTCTGGGATTTATGTGCGGATCTCATTTTCATCCGAGATTATCACTTGCTATGAAACGGTGAAGGAAAACATCGTGAGGAAACCTGCACGTCTGAGGGAACTTGTCTAGTTCTCGATAGATGTGTGAAGTCTGCCAACCCGCACTGGGCCAGCGTGGTGGACTATGGCCTGAATCCCCCTCACATTAGGGGAGGCCCGTGCCCAGCAGTGGGACGTTAAAAGGGCTATACTAATAATTTATGTAAATTTATCTTTTTCTCGGGTTATGGCTGAAAGATGACTTCAACGTGCATTTGTGTGGAAAATGACGGAAATTTCTTCTCGGAAATCTCAATAACTACTTATAAATGTGAGAAAAACATACAAAGACTGGCCTATAGATAAAAAAGTTTCATTTTTAACCGACGAAAAAAAAAAAAGGAGGAGGTTCTCAATTCGACGCGTATATTTTATTTTTTTTTATGTATGATCACGCATATCTCCGGCGTCACTAAACCGATTTCGATTTTTTTTATGACGTTTGCTAAGGAATTCTTCGAGAGTGGTCCCATTTTCAAAATATTATCAGAAATCAACCCCCTTAGGGGTGAAATGGGGGGTTGAAGGGTACACAATTTAAAAAATATTTTTTGATCAACCTGAAACTTTGTATATGTAATTTACATCCAAAATAAAGAGACACTTGTTTTAGGAAATTTGAAAAAAAAAAATATGTAGGGGGTGAAATGGGGTGATAAAGTTTGCATTCTTTTTTATGTATGATCACGCATATCTCCGGCGTCACTAAACCGATTTCAAATTTTTGATGACGTTTGCTAGGGAATTCTTCGAGGGTGGTCCCATTTTCAAAACATTATCAGAAATCAACCCCCTTAGGGGTGAAATGGGGGGTTGAAGGGTACACAATTTAAAAAATATTTTTTGATCAACCTGAAACTTTGTATATGTAATTTACATCCAAAATAAAGAAACACGAGTTTTAGGAAATTTGAAAAAAAAAATATGTAGGGGGTGAAATGGGGTGATAAAGTTTGCATTCTTGACTATAGCATATCTTTGGCGTTAGTGAGCCGATTTGGAAAAATCTTTTTTTGTTTAATACGGATAGTTAACAAATATCGAAACGATGGGATGGAAAGGGTGGTGAGGGGTGAATTCCTTTTTTGGGCTGTTATGAGGTGCTAATACTTGCATCTTTTCACAAAATAGATACTAAATTCGCCTTCAAAAACCTAGGTACACTAAAAAGTTACAAATAACCTTATAATTCATTACATTTGTAGTCGGTGCCAATTCATTTGTGTATTTGCCTAGTCTGGTGTAGATTGGCACCTACACCATGATATACATACGCCCGCATGGACTTTACTTGGAATTATACCCATTTTTAACCAACGAAGAAAACAGAAGAGGTTCACTATTCGACACGTATTGGTTAGGGTATAACTTCGAAGTTGGTCCTATATAAATTAGGAACAAAAATCCTACCCGAAAGGTGGGAAAATAGGGAGAGATTTATTGTTCATTCCCAAATTTTAATGCTGAGTTGTGTATTACAAAAAAATAAGCAGTAGATTCAGATTAAGTAGTAGATTTTAGCCACAAAAAATTATAAAATAAAAACTTTTTAACAAAAAATTAAACCGCCGAAAATTTTAAAAAGCAAAAAATAATATAACTTTTTTATTTTACCTTAATAACAAAGTTCTTAAACTAATGTAAGTATACCTAAGTCATTTTGAGTCGGCGCCAAACAATTAATGAACAATAAATTTAAGGAAATAACCAAATGAAATTAACAATGCAACGTGAAATCTTCAGCGACAAACATTAACATTCCAAAAAATTTGCTCTCCGTACGATCACTCGCACAATGTGTGCACTCACGTATGGGCACATACGTGAGTGCACACATTGTGTCTCGCTATCTCGCTGTGTATTGCTGTCTCGCTGACATTAACTTCGTGAACGCTCGGCATTTTCCGGCGAAGGGGCGTGTCGCGCCGCGCCGCCGCCGCCGTACATCACACTTTACTAAATTAATTAATTTGCTTGTTTGGCGCCGACTCAAAATGACTTAGGTATACTTACATTAGTTTAAGAACTTTGTTATTAAGGTAAAATAAAAAAGTTATATTATTTTTTGCTTTTTAAAATTTTCGGCGGTTTAATTTTTTGTTATCCGACTACTAAGAAGGTATATAAGTAATCACACTCTATTTTAAAATACAAGCAAATAAGCAGAAAGTCATGTATTTAGAAATTGTGTATAGATTTGTCTCCACGTGTCTTGAAAACTATAAATGTTAGAAAATTTTAACTAAAACGGGCCGCTAATTAAACTGTTCATTTTATATTTACAACTTAAAATAGCCAAAAAGTCAATTAACGACCTTTTAGCCATCAGACGTCAGAATAAGAAAAAGCTAGAAGTATTTTATTAAGCAAATATTCAAAAAAGTGTTCTTAGAAAGTATTCCTCTAAGGACGTTGGTACGGTATGAATGTGAACTATAAATATTGACTCGTTTCATTGTTTGCCTAAGGAATGTCGTGGATTGTACCCACTTGCAACGTTTAGTAGAGTTAAGCCCGCCACACACTGGGACGTCAAATTCCGCGTGTCATCATGTTTGCTATACCAAATGAACTGTATTGACTCATAGAAAAGGTTCATTCTTCAATGACATTGCGAACGTCACGAGCGAATTTTGACGCGCGCGAATCTTTATTTATATTGTCATAGAGTACGTTTTGGTATTAGCGAAAAAAAATCAGGTGAAAAAAAAAATTATGCCACAGTATGTGGAAGGCTTTATATGCGAAGAAAAATATCACTATGTTTTGTTAAAAAGGTATTTAATGTTTGTATTTACTACTCATTTGTTACTTATTTTTACACTTGGTACTACATGGAAATTATATAATTGCAAACACCTACCAAATTATATTTTATTATTATTGTTACAAGCTTTATATTAACTTTGTATGTCCGGGTGGAATCTTGGAACTGAATTTCAAATCAGTTATCTTTAACCGATTGAGCTGAAATTTGCTATACACGTTTATTTTGGATGACAATGCATGCTTAGCTATGTGACATCATTGTAATTGCAATATGGCGGATCATCCAAGATGGCGGAATAGTTATTTTTTTCTGCACTACCACATCCAATGAAAGGGCTTGCTGAGGAGAACAAGAAAACTAAGGGCAATTAAATAAAAGCATGCTTTTAAAAAGTTTTTTTACCATTAATTTATTATGTAACAGCATACTCCCAGTGGCATTCTGCGCGTAAGTCAAGACTAAACTTCTCACTAATTATGTCACACTGTGTCTCTCTCTCACGCGCACAATTCACACGAGAGAATGAGACAAGATTCATAACATCTCACATACTGTAACGTCACGACTCGCTGTGCTTCCAATGTTGATCTACGTTCCCAATTTGTAGCTAGGACAGGAGAATAGGATGCGGTTTTGAATGCGATCTGCGATTTCAATAGCTTAACTAAGAGTAGTTAAGCGATATTACAGTATATAGAGATATACTGTAATATCGTAAATGTATTGCAAAGAAGGTGTTCGTAGGCAGGGTAGGTAGGTAAAGGCATGTTGGTTTATACCTGTTTATTCAGTCTCCACCTCTTCAATACACTGTTCTTCTTACTACTATCTTATCCCGCTACCGTATACATCTCTACCCCTACTTTACAATATTAGTATCTTATATACTAGTTATCTTGATACAATTACTTATCTTATCGAATGGGGAGTTCGTGCCAATCATATACTTTGTCTATCTATTGAGTATCTAACATTTAATCATGTTCTCAGTATCTAATACTTAATCAGTTAGGCCGTACGTGCTTACATACTGCAGTATATACCAGTGTCTAAATATAGGTATTGGCATAATCATAATGATAAATACATATCTCTACCCGCGTTTTAAGTTTCCCCTGTTATTTCACTATACCAACAACTTAACACCTAAATATCGTTTTTCTACCGGATGAAACCATGATTTATTATAAGAAAGACGAGCCAGCAAACGAAGGTTTTATCTCCCCCTAAGCGCGATTTATATAACACCAAGATGTTTGAGATATTTCAATAAATCACAAAATGCGTGTCGAATTACAAAAGTCCCCTTCTATATTTTTTTTTGTGAGACGCACCAAGGGTAGGAATGTTGATTCTTGAGCCCATTTTCCTCACGTGCCTCAACTGCATCGAATTCTTGTAATCGAATAATCCTATTAGTTTAAACGATTATCGTTATAGGAAATATCGATGCGTTCAGACAATATTGTAATTTGTAAACACCTTTGTTCCGAGTGTAAGAAGATTGATAAACGATAGTGGGCCGTGGGCGGAGCTTTATCATAACTAAGCAATGTTAAACATTTGTCTTGCTCTATAGATTATTCTGTAAGATGTCGTGTTGGTAAATATTATACCAGGGTGTTACATCGCGGACAGCCGTGATTTGCACTATGAGATGAATGCCATTTGTATCTCGAGAGTGCTTTCTGTCGTGTACCTATTCTTAAGTAACTTGTAAAACCGGCTGACTTTAGAAATATACAAGATTATGATTTTATCATAAAGTACCTGTTTAAATATTTATACTGGGTTAGGATTGAGATGGCTTGAGTCAATTTACTGAAGGCGGTAATAACTATCTAGTACCTATGCAAATTTTATGAATACATACCTAAGTTATTTGATTCCAAAAAATCTTTATTATTTATCATAATTTGTCTTAACATTTTAGCAATCTAGAGTCCGGTAGTTATAATAAAAGAAGTTTTGTAAAATTTATTCATTATTAATCTTAAAAAAATAATAGAAAAGCTAGGCGTCCTGTTTTGTTTACGTGGAGTCTATGTACCTATGAAAAATACACTTTGAATTTCTTCGGGCATTCAAAATAAATGCGATCAAACCTCGTCTAGGTCACTTATAGTTAGCGCGATCGCGATTAACACGAACTGAAATCTGAGCACGATTTGCTTTTATGAAACTTCAAACTCAGTTCTTAAAACAAACGTTATAAGAAAATCGCCCGTAATGAGATATACAAATGACCTAAATGTAAACGCGATGCTTGTAATAAGTGCCCGCGTATGAGAACCAAACAATTGCGAAACGGTAATTTGTGAAAAGAATTTCAAAATGTAAAAAAGTCCATAGCCGCCGTGAGGGCTGCATCGTGGGCATCGTGGCTGTAATGAATACCTGTCAGGCGCGCGTGTGGGCGCTGCGCCGGCCGGCTCTAAGTCGAACGCAAACATTTGCCCTTTGCTCAGTAATTGTTTAAAATTGAGCCTAACTGTGTGGGCCTCGCCTGTTGCCCGTGTCCTGCCGTACGCTCAGATGCACGGACTTTCTTTGTTCGTACACGATAAGCGCCCACTAAGTGATGGCCATACAATATGGAATTATACTTAACGTACACAGTGATTATGTAGTCGTAATTATGTTGAGAATTTTCGACGGAATAATTTCATCAAACACAGGAAATGTATGCTGAATATATAAAATAATCCAATAAAAAGATTGCAAGTGTTTATGCCATTTCATACCGTAAAGAGTCCAGATCTAAAATACATAGAGTGCAAGCGCCCATGATTTAATAAGATATGTATCCAAGAGTTTGCATGGTCGTGCGACAACACCTGTGACCTAAAGACTGAGCGAGAAAATGCGGCCAGCATCTTGCGTATGTTGAATACTTTGTGAACATTTTGAAAATATAGCGGTATTTTTGTTATTTAATAAAAAAAATCTATAAAAAATCCTACATATTTCGGGGTATAATTACATATTAAGCTTTTGGCAATGGTATTAAATACTTTGTTAGACGATTTTTACATAAACTGCTGAAGTAACAATGGCTAAAATCGCTAGGTCAGCAGTCACTGCACTCGACTAATACTGTAGTAAATTAGGGTGTTCAGTATATCGGTGCTCAGCATGCTGACCCAAGCGGTGGCTGATTTATGTAGAGCTGTTATCGGGATTACACTGAGCTGGTATAGTGTTTACCCTGGGAAACCTAGAAGACGATACAAAAAACCCTTTTAGATTACCAAAAATACTGCATTCTCTAAAATGTATTAAAAATAATTAAATCATCTTTAATTTAATTAATTGACAATACCAGAAGGAAAAGTACATACTTCAATTCCATCGAGGTTGCGCGTAAATTTATTCGCGTGGACGTGTAGCTTTTGTCACGGAGATTAAATATCTATGTTTATATGAATAGAGTTCCTTTTCAACAGAGAATTCGCTCCGTATGTTATGGGTGACTGGATTTTTTAGAGTCATATTATAACAATATCTACTGGTGAATAGTGTGGTGGTAATGCCCGTGCCTCTAATTCATAACAATATCAGTCAACGGTAGCTGCAAAAAGGCAATCATATCTAACAGATAACAGTTCCACAGGCAAGAGCTAAAAATAAATCAGATTCTGCTTTATAAATGGAAAATGGAACGTTGTGATCGGGGTTGAAGTAGCACAATGGTATAAGGCCAGTGGACCGATGCGACGCCACAAAAGGGTATTGTTCTTGCTACGTCGAATGTATCGGGTGGGAACGGCTATACGCGAACTTTATTATCTTTTTTATAGGGAAATGATAGGAAAAATGGGGGAAGTTAAACTGCTTCGAATGGCGACGTATCTTGATTCGTATGACATACCTGTATTGTTCAAAGTTATCGTTTAGTATTGGGTATTTCACAAGATGATGATGTTATTTATGGATGTTTCGATGCCCCTGGTGTTGCAGGTGTCCATAGGCGGCGTTGATCACTTACGATCAGGTGAAACGTCTGCTCGTTTGCCTCCCTATCTCATAAAAAAAAATCTCTTGAAAATTTGGTACCTATGTAATACAAGTAATAAACATTTATCTTAGAGCAGGTTCAATATACATATTTACATAGACATTTGTTTTAGATTTAATAGCATTCGTTGCGATAAGACAAACTGTCAGATATTTGCATTCTGTCTCTTACTCTCATATGAATTAGGATGGCGAGAGATCCATGTACGTACGATATAATCCATGACATAAGTTTAGTCTTGACGTACGTATTAGCCGTACTGCAGTGCATTTAGTATTCATTAGGTATTCATAGATAGCAAACTATAAATTACTTTAACAAAAGGAGCTAAAAAATCATGAAAGCCTTGTTCAGAATGTGTAAAGTTGGTTTATTTCTCGAACACAACTAGAGGTTACAAGTTTGGTGTAAATTGATTTGTTGAATTTAAATTTAAATTAAGTAAATCTATTCAATTATTCACTGTCCGACATGGACACGGCGTGGGCCGCTGTAATCGCTAGCAATTTGTATATGCCAACAACTTATAACAAAAACATTGCTAAATAATAAAAAATCTGTTATTTTTATTACCTTTTTATATATGAAATTTGAATTATATTAGCATTATTAGGGTTCAACTCAAATTTTAACAAACTTAATTTTAACAAAATTTTAACAAAAAAAATGAAAAATATCTGTCAAATGTATTATCTGGATCCCGTTATACTCAATGTACCCTTTCAACGTTTGCCAAATAAGTAAGGGAAGAAATAAAAAGCATAATTAAATTACAAATTTGATGAGAACTATTGTATTCAAGGGGACATTGTAGAAAACTTTTTTGTGGAAACGTTTTTTTTTTTGTTTTGTTTCCGCTCTATACGGTTTTGCAATTAATGAAGACTTGCTAAATATATCGTAGTAGCTGACAATCAGTTAGATATTACGGAACCTCTATTAAAGATCTCGCGTTCGCGCTTGTACAATATTTTTAATGTAGGTTGGTAAATGTAAATCATTGATTAATAAATTAAATATACTTATGAGTAACGGCTTTGATAAATGTATATTTCAAATATTATTGTTTGTAATGTATTAAATTAATGGTTATAAAAAAATATTAAAATCTATAAATTTAGCAACAGATTATGGTTATTTTAAAGATGATGCTTACATGATACTTGATGATAATTAAACATGTACGGTTGTACGTACCTTATGGTATGTAAAAGGAAGAAATGGTGCCGATTTGGTTAGTATCTAACCCAATTTAGCCATCCCTCTCATTTTCGTAATGGAAGAGCAGAGGGGTTAGCACACGTGTCAAGACAAAACCTCTGTCACGGATTTACTCGCTCTCTCTGCCTTACTTTATACGAGAGAAAGAGATAAAATTAACATATTCCATGACATAACTAAGTTTAGTCTTGGTGCACGTGCGGCAACTACAGGCAACGATATTTGATTTCAATGCTGTCAAATGCAGTTTGTTAAGTACACATTGTGTACAACATATTGGTGTAAATATCATCCTACTTAAAATAAATGGTATGCAATAAATACTACGTAGGTAGGATACGTAACAACATCTAGTTCTTCTATGTACGTAAGGACTTACGTAAGTAATTACTTTTAATACACGTACCCAAATTTCAAGTTTTTAATTAACTTTAAAAGCAAATAAAGCTCCTATGCCATTTATATTCCTGACAGTGTAAATTAATTTTGGAGTTGTGTATTTGCTAAAGGGTGTTAAGAATGATTAACGAGGCTTAGTTTTTTCGAGCCCAGATCGATGGAACAATGTGCCTGATACAGTGAGCTGTGACCCGATTGAAAAAATATGACTAGGAAAGGCGACTCTATCCAGTTTACGTCCTAGTATTAACGTTTTATAACTATGGTTAACCAGATACATTTTGTATCTAAAAGTAAATATCCAAGTCCTTGTTTTGGACTTTAAGCCCACCACCCTTGTCCAATGCGGGCTACTGGGGGATAGGTAGGGCCGTGTTCGTTGTTATGCACGTTGTACCACGAGCAGGTGAGTTTGGTGCGGTTCTTCAGGATGTTATTCAGAAACCAAACAACAGTAAATAATCTGCTAAGTTAAATCACATTAAAGTGCCGCGAGAGAGCTACAGAAATTTCCTTGCACTGATCAACGACGCTAGCATTCGTGGGGTAGAAAATGGATAAGCATTAACTCGTTCGAATTGGTAAGGGAGAGCGAGCGAATCGTTCAATTGCTTGCGCTGTTTAAATAAAGAATCACTCACTTTCTAGCCGAGTGATATAGGCTGGAGCGAAAGAAGCGAGCGAACTGCTTAAAAATTATAACAGAATAATACAAATCAAGCATACTGTAAATAGATATGCAATTAATATGTCCAACATTTGCAATTATTGTCGCAGCCGAGTCTAAATCAATTCCGCCGCAACACTCGATTTGCGCGGCGTTTCGCAATAAAATGGATTAGCGTACTGTCCCGCGGGACGCAATAACTAAGCTTGGAAATGGCGCGTGCGGTATTATTATGATGCATTATAACTCAGCTCGACTCTTTTGTTTTTAACCGTACTCATAACTGCGCCAATGGATTTATGAATTCACTTGTAATGAGCTTTTGTGGGACTGATATATCACTATGTTGAAAACGAAAGAAAAAACAATACAAGAAATTGTAACAAACGGTTGTTTTGCGAGGGTACAGGTCGTAAAAGGTGACTAATGACAATATACTTGGGCCATATCAACTCGTTTATATCAGCCTCAGTTCCGACGACTATCTGGTACATACGTCATATGTACGCATGGCAAAAATGGTGTTTCGTGAGCAAGGTATATGGTATTTAACTTTCATGCCATATTAGTTAAATTGTATTCTTGAAATAGTATATATTATTATTCTATGATAACTCCTGCATAGTTATCTTACATCTCATCCAAGGACTTATCTGTCGGTCACTTATATACTTGTTATTTCCTTATAAATGATTATCTTATTACGTGGGACACGTTATAATACATACTTTAAACGTGTTCATAGTATCTGCCTACTATACCTACCTCAAATACTCAGTCATAGAAAAAGATACCCTACTTAGAACATTCGCAATTTGATGTGATTGCTGACTAATGTTTCTGAAATCATATATCCATTATTCTGAAGTGCACAATATTTCCCGACCGCTATAAAAACTCCTTGGCAATATAATTCTACTCTTGCTATAAAGCCTTTGGTATATAAAAGTTCCGTCGAAAGTAAAGCCTCAGATTAGTAGCATGAGTCATTAGTTTTTATGAACTATGCTTGTATGACCCTTGTGAGATTTGCAGACAGAAATACATATAGGTAATGCTGTTTATATCCCTTTGTGCTAGTAATGAGCAATGTAGGAAAATAATAATAAGCAGTGGTAGCCTCGCGGGCAAGAACACCCGCCTTGAACGTAAGGGGTGCAAGTTCAAATCCCAGGCCCGCACCTCTGAGATAATTTTCATGTGCGAATGTCATTTTCAACAATGATTACCACTAGCTGAACGGTGAAGGTAAACATCGTGAGGAAACCTGCACGTCTATAGCTTTCTATAGCGTGTGAAGTTCACCAACCCGCACTGGGCCAGCGTGGTGGACTATGGCCCAAATCTCCCTCGTATTGAAGGGGAATGTGCCCGGTATAATGGCAATAGGCTCGCCCCCTATTACATTGGGACCAAAATACATCGGCGAAGTGTGGGCGCACTGCAGTGCACCTCTGCCTACCCCTTCGGGGAATACAGGCGTGATGATGTATTTAGGAAAATAAAGAAGCTTGCATCGTGAAAAATGGATTTTAATACATTAGCTGCGGCGATAAAAGCGGTAAGCATCGTATCTGGCCGATTGTGTGATCCGCGGTGAACGTGTTAAATATAACGGAAAATAATTGCAGTTTTTTCACAACAAAAACTACTGACTGCTAGTCTGCAATTAAAAATTGAGATATCTAGCTGACCTAACCTCAAAGTCAAAGGGCATTTTAAAAGAACTAAGTTTAGTCTTTATGAACCCAATTTTCAGGCAATTTCTAAGTAAATATACCAGCATCGCTTTATAAAGCTAGATGTAGTCAACGATAACCGAGGTAATCTTACAATCAAAGTATAGTGCTTTTCGAAATAGAGGAGGTCAGATGTCGTGAGTCAATCACCCATTCAACCAGCTGTAATAAATTCAACTTTAAATCCATTACTTATGATTCACGTTTATTTGTATTAGCTACTGGAGCTTTAAGCCACGGCCACACTCAGGCGTCTTGGTCCTTGCGCAAAAAATATTGCCAATACTAAAACAAACTTTATTGAGTCAAAGAAAACGCTCATTTTTCAAGGAAATGCCATTGACAGCGCGAGCGATTTATAGTGCGTAGTCATATAGCTCGTACCACGGAAATCTAACCTTTATGTATATTAATACAGAGTTAACTTTGGTGTTGGAAACAAATTTTACGCGCGCGTCTTGATGTTCCATTATAACTAGGACTTTAAGTCTGAAGCCAAATACACGAGCGATATAAATTTGTCAGGCTTATTAAATAACAGGCAATATTTACCTCGCCGTAGTAATTTGGCCGGGCAAACAGACGAGCGGTGACCCTACGGTTACAATCTGCCCCGCCAATGGCCCTCGGCCTTGCCTGAACTTTGCTAACATTGTTACACCGCCCCACTGTCCCTCGAGGCTCCCAATGTCCCTACATCTGTTCGGCAAGTCCAACTATAAAACTGTAGCGTAGTTTACAATCCGCAATTTCTTTTTATAGATATTGCACAATATATCATGATGAGTAAGTCTTTCTGTCGGACTCTTTGTTCCGTTTGCCTAGTGATGTGCAGTCATAGTCTTGGTTGCTTTCGATTAGTAAGTCATGTTGCAAGAGTCTTGAATCGTGAAGTTACCCAGTGCTACGTGTCTATTAGCTTGTTGAAACCACGAGGACCTCAACCTTTTCTAATGCTGAGTAAACGGTACCGTAATAAACGTATGTAAAAACAACCTTCCAAGTCTTTTTAAATTTGCGAAAGTTATAAATATTATCATTTTAGCACAGTTAAACTTAATAATATTTTATTAAGTATTGATGAAATATTCTTCGAAATAATGCAAGATTAAGACTGATGCTGGGCAACACTAAGCTGGATTAAGTCCGTTGCTATGGGATCTCGGCCGATTGCAATTGAAAAACTGCAGGCTCATTTTCTTCGAGCCATTGTTTTATCTGTCTCTATTTGAATGGGATTTATTTCAATATCAGAAGCTAATTGTTTCCTTAGAGGAGATATCTGTATTCATAATAACAATGGAGGGCGCTCGAGGATTGACCAGGATTTTTCTATTATACAAACAGGTGTCGATTCCCAGTATAAAATGTTTTTATATCGTGCTGCCCTCGAGCGGCTGTGCCTCCCCTGGGGTCACAGCAAGTCGTCTTAATAGACTTAGAGACGTACCGTAGACTGCATCCCTCGGGGCTAACGCGTCCCCATCCCACCCTATACCATAAAAAAATGAGATTAGCTTCCTTTGTTAAGCTTCCACTCGTTTATCTGGAGACATTTCGTCTAATTCCGGAGCTTAAACGAATTCCTTTTTTTGAAATGTAAAGCGTCCGCTGTATTTGTTTTAAATTATCTACATTGTTGCTCCAACTAGGGTGAGTTGGGTAACGTTTTAGGATTCATAAACAGTATGCTAACGACGTAGCTCGGGTAATAAACAGTGGAAAACTGGGTATATCGTTTGTTGTAATGGCGCAACTTGAATTTACCTAGTTTTCCAACAAAATGTTACCTTAGTTGAAAAATATCTGATGCAAAAACGAAACGAGCAATAAATACAGATAAAAGTATCACGGAATGTGATTAGTAATATGCGAATTTCATGTTAACCATTATGGCATATCAGCACGTGCCTGCGACATAAATATTCACATTATTGCGTCGCCCTAGCAGTTTGGTGCGATTTTTTCTCCATCTCCTGTTGTGCATTTAGATGTGAAGGGGATCGGGGCGTAACATATCGATGCGAAGCGACAGAGGGTGACGTGCGCTTCGCCCACTGTTTAGCCATTATTTGCTATAATGTGGGTGAAATTCAGCTCGTTTCGTACACCGTGCAATAATTGTCTCCGTTCTTTTATTTGAAACGCTTTTATTTATAGCGTTGTGGGGTCCGCACCGAAATCCCGGATTATTTGGCTAACAAATTATATCGAATCTGTTGAGAATAGGATGGGCTTGTCAATAAATCAATGCGTGGATTTATTGATGGAGCCTGACAAATTTCGCTTTATAATTCTATGTTAGCACCCTAAAACGATGACTATGTTTAATTCTATATTCTGCACGCATCACACATATTTCATGACGTATTATTCAACATAATCCTACTTAGATATTCTGGAAAGTTAATAAGTTTACGTTGGTACCATACTACACAGTTATCCTCTAAACACTTATGCACGGTGTATCAGAAACCCAAAATAATAATAAAATTTCAACTTTTGTATGACTATCAGATAATCCGTGACAATAATTAAATGTCTGTAACTCAGTAAACTATGATATTAAGGTATAGTATGCCTTCACTAATCATTTACAAAGTAGCTACCATGTATGTTACTAAAATATTATTTCGAACTTCTGATACTTTCTGTACATTAACCATAAGCAATACAATAATATTTCTGAAGCTCTTACAGCAAAACACATAAAAAGCAATGAGGACACCATAAATACTGTCTATACCCGGCCGCTTCTATTACTTATAAAAATGGGGTTGCTACCACATTCGTCACGTGTGAAAATAAATAATATTATCTGAAATCACTCAGTAGATTACGAGCGTTTCTGGCACAAATATTGTCTACGTCGGACGAAAGGGAAACGATGGAGCGTATAGAAGGCGCCGCAGAACAACCCGTGGTGATTAATGAATCCACACGATAACAAATATGTCGCACTCGTATACGTATTCTGGTTTCCTGGTAGCAAATGGTTGAGTCCCAAGTGTTATTTATGAAAATACATAGTGATAAATGACGTAATGTTGGTGCACTTTAGCATACCTCTGGCTACCACTCTGGAAAATACAGTCGTGATATTTTTTTATGACAATGATAAGTTATTATTTGGTTAGCTATGTAAATCGGTATGCGTGAAATTGCATCGGAATAAAGAACATTAAATACGTTTTTTTTCTTTATCTCAAACATATTATTTGATGCCATGGACTATGTGTTTCTGGCTTTAGGGAAAGGCAAATCATATTGATAGCTTTAGAGGAACCAAACAGGTCGTCCGGTTTTAAAGTTTCTTTAAAATATGTCCACGGTAAAAAATATTGGACAAATATCATCAAAATTCACATGCGATTCCAGCTGGAGTCATGTAATACGTCACATCAATATTGTTTTCTTATATTTACGCGAATACTATACATTGAAATTAAACTATTTTACGGATTATATCGCGTTTATAATAATAATATCGCGAATAAACGCGATAAAATCCGTAAAATAGTTTAATTTCAACGTCACATCAAACTCAAACTATACGTACTTGTTTTGATAAATGTAACACTAAAATCTAGATTAGCAGAAAGTTGCTAAAGTTATAGAGATGATTTATTTACACTTTCATTCCAAATTTATTCAAAATCTTGTCGTATGTGATTTGTAGATAGGTTAATCTTCAAAAGGGTAAGTCTATGTCCAACAGTAAGTTTGCTTCAAAACATTTTATACGAAATTCATTGCCATAAGTCCTGTTTCAACAAAAAGGTGATTTGGGTGTCGTCTAAAATGAACGAGATTGGTTTATTCTACACGAACACCTCCGAATAGGGCTGTAAGCATCCACGCAATGAGTTCACACACACAATTCTAGCAGCGTAACGCTTTGCTAATACGGTATTAGTGACGTGGTATGTTCTACGTATCGGTGAGACAAATTGCTGGGTGCCTCTACCCACCGTGAGTAATATAATGTACCTAAAGAATGGTATACGACGCAAACCCCGTTTGAATTAATAATACAGAGTAGAATGAAACTATAACAAAAGTAAAGATAGATAGATCCTTTATTCTACAACAAAAGTTACACAGTCTTTTCAATCAGTAACTTTTAATAAGTAAACAAAAAAACACTGTACCAGTTATAAAAAGAATACCCTAAAAGCATTTAAATGAGATGTTTTTAACGATGTAAAGTTGTTTCTTTGTATTTATAGAAAATGGTGATACATTTATACAATCATATATTTTTTATCATTAACCAAGGAGATATCCACTACCGAGCCAGACATCTTGTACTGAATCTGCCCTGATCTTATGAAATTCTTTGCACTACTGTTTTGTATAAGTACTTCCTTTGATATTTCTCTTTTTATGTCATACAATATAAACAAGACCACCTAAAGATGTAGCAGTGAGGTCCTCATCTCTAGTTCATCGGAATATTTTACAGTTTTAAAAGCAAATTAATATAGCGTGACGCTAATAAAGCCGTCTCCTACATCGCGGCGATTCCGTCCCTAGCGTCGTACTTCATAACGCAATGAACGCACCATTACACGTCTAAATTACAACTTGGACGGTCGATGTGTCACCAGTCACAACTCGTAAACCCTATTCAAAGCGTCACATATAAATTTAGAATACTAACACAAATTAAAGTCAGGATTGGTTTGTTATTGTATTAATTGTTTCGAATAAAAAGCTAGTAAAAAGATACATAAATCTGTATTTAACTTTTTTCTGTTATGGAGTAGACGGCTCAGTTGCAATTTGACACTTACATAGTTTTAATTTGTGACAAACTAAACTAAAAAACGTCGGGAAAATCAAATAGTAAATAAACGCGGTAGAATACGTAAAATAGTTTTATTTCAATGTGATAGTGAGACAAATAAGAGCAGTGGTAGCCGAGTGGTCGAACGCACGGTTTACAAATCAAAGTGTGCAGGTTCAAACCCCGGTTTGCACCTCTGGGTTTCATGTGCGAATCTCATTTACATCCGAGATTATCACTTGCTATGAAACGGTGAAGGAAAACATCGTGAGGAAACCTGCACGTCTGAGGGAACTTGACTAGTTTTCGATAGATGTGTGAAGTCTGCCAACCCGCACTGGGCCAGCGTGGTGGACTATGGCCTGAATCCCCCTCGCATTGAGGGGAGGCCCGTGCCCAGCAGTGGGACGTTAAAAGGGCTGTAGTAGTAGTAGTATAGTATTCGCGTAAATATGAGAAAACAATATGTAAACTAACAAAATTGCAGTTGATCACACTTTTGTCACGCAATATAGTGAAACCTATTCGATAGACCAAACAAAGCGATGAGAACTAAATGTACGGATTATTTTTAAGCCGATAGATAAAATCGAGTTCAATATTTACAAACATCGTTCTATTTATATAAACATCAAGTACAATTTTTATTACTACTTCACTGCAGTTTTTATGAACTGTGAATGACTCGAAGCATCTGTGGTAAATTTCAATTTCCTTTACGGACTGAACTTCCGTTACATGAGCTGTTTTAACTATAGGTGATAAAAAATAAATCTTCTCTTTGCTTATTTGTTTTGACCGTCTTCAAAATAAGAGGAGGTTCTCTATGCGACCCGTGGCTACTATATTTTTTTCATCCAAAAATTCGTGGTTGAGATTGTGAGATATTTATTTAGTATTAAGACCTCAAGTATTTTTTCTTAAAATATTTTTTTGGCTCTAATTTGACAAACACGCGATTTTGATAAACAACATTTTTGTGAAAAAATAATATAGAATCTTTTGGTAACATATAGATACATCTTTTGGTAATCATATAGAATCTTTTGGTACATGGGTATATTAAAATTTAGATACCGAATAACATCTTCAAAACACGCTCTTAACAATTTTGACACTTATAAAATTAAAACACACATCCACATAAAACTTGGTGAAATTAATTCTTGTATCATGTTGACAAAGTCATTCGGTGCCCAAATGTGCGTCGGCGCAGCCGTCAACATTGACGATACATTTGAAACATGTGGCACCAATTAAAGTTCTTTTACAGTGAGGGATAATAAAGATAAGACGTGAATAATGATCTGTGGAGAAACGCTTTACGAATGACTGCCACTTGTACAAGTGACAAAATTTATAAATAACTCTTTTCGATGTTGATATCCTTCTCGAATGTCTTCATTTCAAATCCGGCGCAAATTACTCAGTTTAATATTAAATTGGGTTTCTATTTTATTGGGATTCCGATATGGTTTTAAATATGGAATATAATTGAAGTCTGTTTTAGTTTTCTGAAACTATACCTATACCTATAGATATTAAAATTGTCACAAAAATGACGGCATAACGCAATAATTTCACGAAAGGATGTTCATTTCGTGGCATAAATTGGCAAATTGATTGACTCAAATTGTTAAACATGTTTAAATAATAAATCGCAGTAGTCAGGATACTCAGGATCCTTCATATAAACAAACAAGTTACAATGCGTGTGAAATAAGCAGCCTTGAGCTTTGTGTTTAGAACTTCCTATAATGATATTGACCTAGTATTACGTCCTAAACACACTGGGTCCAGCTAATTCACCTGACTTTTTTTGAAAATGTACTCTTTCTCAATACACATAAAGATAGAACGTCCTTAGCAAAAGCCACGCGATGACGCCACTTAATTCGCTTCGCTTTAGAAAAGGTGCTCCTGCAATGAGTTAAAACAGTCCGATTTGGCATTGGCATCGCCTATTTGCACAGTAACTGACATATATAAAAATCAAACAAATAGCACTTAGAATAAATAGTACGCAGACAATAAAGGATACAGTACTTACTACTTGGTTCATTCAAACGATATGCTGCAACTAACGCAGGAAACTGCAATAATAATTCTGCAAGCTAACTCCTCATCGGTTTCAATTAAAATTGTAATTAATTGCTTTGCTCAGAGCACTGACAGCTTCACGGCACACATCATTCACTTTTATATTTATGCGAATCCGCTTGACAGGTGAAGAACGGTGCTCATCTTTTTATAAAACACGTTCACTTTATTCCAGTCCCCCCGAAGATGGTGTGTTTGAAGAAATATTTGAATTGTTCAATGAAGTTTAGCTGTGTTATTTATGTGTGATACTTAATTATTTTTCCTTTTTATTACGTCAACTAAATAGAGATCTAATATAAGATAGGTAAGTTATTATTCAAATGCATGTTACGTACCTATCTCAGTAATTACTGTTAGTTTTTTATTCATCAACTGCATTGTTTTACGATGACACAAAGCAACGGACTTAATCATAAAAAAAATGACTTGAAAAATTACATAGATACCTACGTACTTACTCATAAACATTATTGTTATTTTCTAACAAAGTATCTTTACCAAATTTGTATAACTATTCAAAGTTACTAATACAGATTGTGATTCAATACGCGTTAAGAACAGAGTTTGGATAATCGCAGCTACGTTTATACATTTTGTATGAAGATAACAGTAAGTTAGGTACTTACCGAACACGAAACTTGGAGAATTTATCTTACTTTGGCATATGCATGTAAACGACATTAGAGAGACGTTGACTCGGAACTCTGCCGCGGCAAATGCTGTGTAAACTTACTGTTTCGCAGACGTACTACATTGTCTTAAAATGTATGAATAACTACATCCCTTTTAATGTCCCACTGCTGGGCACGGGCCTCCCCTCAATGCGAGGGGGATTTCAGGCCATAGTCCACCACGCTGGCCCGGTGCGGGTTGGCAGACTTCACACATCTATCGAGAACTAGTCAAGTTCCCTCAGACGTGCAGGTTTCCTCACGATGTTTTCCTTCACCGTTTCATAGCAAGTGGTAATCTCGGATGTAAATGAGATTCGCACATGAAACCCAGAGGTGCGAGCCGGGGTATGAACCTGCACACTTTGATTTGCAAGGCGTGCGTTCGACCACTCGGCTACCACTGCTAAAATGTATGACTGAATAAAAAATAGTTCATGACCGCGTAGCCAAACGTTTTATCTCTTCTAATTGTCAGATTTGTCGAGAAAATGACGTCACATCATCACACCAGGGACCCGATTTTCGTTTGATAGTCATATATCTCTATTATAGATATGTCGTAACAAAAGAAAAAAAATCCTAACAATTTGACGTTTCAATTCGAAATGTCGATCGCACGAAAATCGCCCCACAGACATAGCTCGACGTCGCGACATTTGCTCGACAAGCCTAAAAGTTGGACGGAAAATAATGTGTATTTTGCTAGTTTAGACTCAATTAATGGTAGATAATTTGAGCCTTAACTGCTTAATAAACGCAGTAGCGTTCATCTTCGGACTTAATATTACAATTACGAGCGCTTAAATTACAGTGGTCATGGTATACGACCTACAGGTACGAATTCCAATGTTTATTTTGCTGCCATTTTTAATGTAAATGTGTGTACACAATTTTAATTATCAAGCTAAATGTTCGTTTAACCTCCACGATAGTTTCTTTTTTACCTTTAACGGTGAGCCGTAAATCATAAAACCAATATTTGTACATGGATAACTATGGATTGTTCGGAAACACATTGTAAAGAAATAAGCAAAAATATATGTCTTACAACTAAATTAAATTCGTTTATATCTAGTAAATAATAAAAACAACACAGTGAATTTTAGGTTAAACATACAGAAAAAGAAATTTCAATACCTACTGTGGAGGAGATAAGGGTTATAATCGAATATAATTTGGTGTAATTAATTTCAAACCAATAGTAAGTAACATAATGATTTCCTATACCTACTTCTAGTTTACTTTATATCTACTTCTAGTTAGGTTCGTCGCTACCAGAAGAGCACTGAACTGTTGATCCGCAAGCTTCCCTTCCAGCGTCTGGTGCGCGAGATCGCTCAAGATTTCAAGACCGATCTCAGATTCCAGAGCTCCGCGGTGATTAAACATATAGAAAAATAAATTTCAATACCTACTGTGGATAAGATAAGGGTTATAATCGAATATAATTTGGTGTAATTCATTTCAAACCAATAGGAAGTATCGTAATGATTTCCTATACCTACTTCTAGTTTACTTTATATCTACTTCTAGTTAGGTATCTACACTATAGATTTATGTTACTTGTTCTCTATATTTCTCAATAGGTAAGTATTGCAACATTTGTGTTATTAGATTGCAATGACCTTTGATAGTATTTTGAAAGCATGTGTCTAGTAAATGCCTGTACATAAACCATCAAGCATTAATCTAACCAACTATCTATTTATAAGTCAGTCGAATAGCATTTGTTAATTCTTTGTAACCTTTTAATACAATCTGTATCCTAGTGGTCTTCTGCCATGTAACCTAGAGGTTTTGGGTAAGATTCCCAAATACGCCATTAAATTTTTGATGTGAGTAAAAATTTGCTGAACTGAAGCTTAAAAAAATCATCAACAACTTCACAATCATCCATACTTCTAAAGTGACACCTTAAAAGATTGTCTTAATAAACGTTTAAGATAAATAAACAAAGGAAACCTAAAAAAACAAACCATTACTTAGTGAAAAATAACTAATGTTAAGGCTCCCAAATATACCTATACAAAACCTATACGCATACAAAAAAATAATTCAAATCCGAGCAGCCGTTTAGGAGGAGTTCAGTGACATACACACGTACAGTAGAAAATATATATAAAGGTAAAGATAGTGAGCCACATCTATAAATTCAATACCATCTATACTCTTCACGTCCCAAATAACACTAAAATACAAACGTCCCTAGAAAATTTATTTCTCCTTTCATCAAATTATGTAACGAAGCGGACAAAGGACTTATAGCACTAACAATTTCTAGTAACCTATTGTATACCTGAAGGCCTTCGTACATAGAATACCTATTCTATATCTAAATATATATGGGAGAGCTCTCACAAAGAATGTTACCCACATAAGTATGGAAGTACTTTGTATCGTGGACAATAGGTTGGGATTGATCGCGTCCCTTCGGATGAGCATTTTATCAGCACATGGCAGATGAGAGACATCCAATGTCCCGTGTTCACATAAAATAGGACTTGAGAGGCCGCGGATTAACCTGGATAGGTGCTAATAGCTTTGGTTTTGTACGAAAAAACTGTGAAACGGCTTAATCTTAAGTCTTTTCCTTCAAAAGAAGACTGTCTGCATTTAATGTCAAAGGAAATAAAACCGAGTTGATTACGTATAGTTCAGTAGGATCGTTCTGATATAACGAGCAGACTCGTTGAAATAACTAGTTGTGACAAGACAAAATGTGACAAACAAATTTTGTCTCTTTCTCTTATTGAGAGACTTTGTTCGACCTACTACTACTACCACAGCCTTTTTAACGTCCCACTGCTGGGCACGGGCCTCCCCTCAATGCGAGGGGGATTCAAGCCATAGTCCACCACGCTGGCCCAGTGCGGGTTGGCAGACTTCACACATCTATCAAGAACTAGTCAAGTTCCCTCAGACGTGCAGGTTTTCTCACGATGTTTTCCTTCACCGTTTCATAGCAAGTGATAAAAATGAGAAAATGAGATTCGCACAAAAGTCCCAGAGGTGCGAGCCGGGGTTTGAACCTGCACATTTTGATTGCAAGGCGTGCGTTCGACAACTCGTCTACCAATTGTTCGACCTATTCCGTGACTAACGCCATGTTTTATTTAGGTGAACAGAAACGGAGAGGATCAATGTAAGGAAACTAAATTACTACAACTCGCCAATGAAGCAGCTCAAAAGATTTCCTCGTACGAGCCACATAATGCGGCTGCTCTCACGGTCATTTTAAAGGTAAAGTATGTGTGAGATGAGTTCGGTACGAGATTTTGTAGTAACCTATAGTTTAATATATTCGTAAATAAAAAAACTGATTATGTGCGTAGATAATTTATACAGTTTATAATATTATGATGGTGCAGACAGAGTTTAAGAACGATTTATCAAGCCGAAAACTTAATTAAGAAATCTCGTTATTAATTGGCGCATGACTTGTTTTTACGCAGACTAGCATACAATTGGACTTCAAACTACTTAAAATTTAAAAAAGAAGGCGCGTAGTTCTAACTCCGGGGCAGAATGGGAATAGGTAATTTATGATGCAAGAGAATGATACAAGTTTTACTATATTTGTTGCCTTTTTTTTTAGCCTGTAATAGTGTCCCACTCCTGAGCAAAGGCCTCCCCTTTCCTCTTCCACACTTCTCTGTCTTTGGCAACCTCCAGCCTATAAGGATAGTTTTTGAAAACTTAAAAAAATGGTAAGGAACAGTTTATTTAAAAAAATAAGACTGATAATGAGGTGACTCGTCAATTAAATTATTGTTCGATAAAACTAAATATTTAGTCATCTGATAGCATAATTCATTTTTTTTTATATTTCTCAACTAAAGCTTCAAGCATTTAAAAAGCATTTTAGTTACTGAAGGCAGACATAAAACATTAGTAAGGCTAAAGGAGTGATAGGACACAACCCTGCTGTGAAATTTCAGCTTAAAAACGCTTCGAAGTAAAGGAATTCGAGTAGTTGTCTGCGACGATTTGAGATGTATTCAATCTATAAACAAACGTTTACCCAAACAATACTAAAATCGTTTCGTAATTCGGTAACACCGTCCAATAAGAAGCTGACATCACACAATAGATGTACCATCAATTTTGTTCAGTAAATCGTTCAATCTTGTATAAAATTCATAGGGTGTAGCTCTGAGGAGAATGATAAATAAGCTGGGAGGCTCGCCCGAATATTCTCATTTACTACGTGACCTGTTTTGTGAAAACATCCCGCAGATATGAGTATCGCGATGGATGGAAATACCGGGACGTTATCTATCACGCGTCCTTATCACCACTTTTGTGATGATTCTATTCTTTAGTCTCTACCATTGTATACAGTTACATTGAATAATACCTATTGACTGCCCCAATCATCCCCAATCATCCCATCATAATCCTTCTATAAATCGTTTAAATCCGCATTTTTTATACAATCATTTTTACAAAGAGTGTTAATCTATCATAACTTTCTAAAAAAATTGGGAGAACGTATCTACTAAAATGACATACCATAGATAAACATGATTTTGCAGGGTCATGAGGAGATTCAAAACTAGCAGCTTATAGGTAAGCCTTTGCTGGGTTAGGTTGTTATATTACTACAATAACATTTCAAGGTCTGAAGGATTTACATTTCGTGTAATGACTAAATCGGATTCTAAAGTTTTTCCAGGTAACTTTGTAAAATTATTACTGGGATGACACCTATGTAGAATTGAATAGAGAACCAATGCCTGATATCTAGAATTACACTTACAAAGTTCAAATGACTGAATATGTGTAACAGCAAAATCAACCCTAATAAATGAACAATTAATTACATTTTTCCTATTTGCGCGTCCAATAAGTTCTTGACGGAAGCTGCTGGCATGATGCCTTGCCGGAGCGATACCGGATGTGCCGACTAACATCCGTTTCCTGAAAATGGCAGACAGTGCAAACGGTTCACTTTTATTGTTTTCGACTTACAACGAAAAAGTCGGATCCAGTGCGGTGATTAAGAAAAACTCTATTTGGATTAAGCTCCATTGTGTTGGGATTGGGGGATTGAGAGCAAAAATGTAATGCCTGAATCTAATGCCTTGTTAACACATATTACCTTCTGTTTAAAAAGTGTTTTATGATACTTTATCCATAGTTAATTTGATATTAATTTCTTTGAATTTTCAGGATACTATTGCCCGTTTTAACCGACTTCCAAAAAGGAGGAGGTTCTCAATTCGGCCGGTATGTTTTTTTATGTATGTACACCGATTACGCAGCGAGTTATGATCCGATTTACGTGATTCTTTTTTTGTTTGATGCGGAATAGATGCCATTTGGTCCTATAAAAAATTAAAATTGTACGGCCAAGCAGTTTTCATTTTATGAACATTTTTATGTTTATTATGATCATTATTTACGTGGATGATGTAGTTGTATACGGCTTTTTAAGGAGTTTTCATTGAGGCATTTAGGTTGATTATTAGTTTTTGTTTAATACGGATTGTTTACAAACATCGAAACTTACCCCCAAAGGAGTGGAAAGGGCCCCCATTCCACTCTGTCAATGGGGGTCCAATCCGGACTACAGCATATCTCCGGCGTTAGTGAACCGATTTCGAAAATTATTTTTTTGTTTAATACGGATTGTTAACAAAAATCGAAACCCACCCCCAAACGGGTGGAAAAGGGGGGTGAGGGTGGGGATTTTTTTTTGGCTGTAAATATTTACTTTTTTAGGGTTGTTATGAGGTGGTAATGATTGCATATTTTCAACGATTATTGACACTAAAAAGCGTGAAAAAAAAATTTTTTTTAACAAAAACCGACTTCAATAACCTGGGTGCAACATATTATAAGTATAATATGTTATCTCGCTATATAATATACCTATGCTACTGTATCTGATAAAAAAAAAGAAAAGAAACCTTACATCGATGCTTCAAGTTGATCAACATGCGACGCTCTATTACGGCCGTTGACCCTCAATTCGTCGTACTTTTTGCCAATAGGAATTAAATCATAACCGGCGGTTGGTTAAACACGGCATTTTTCTCCGGCCGCTGATCATCATTCAACGTCAACCTGTAAAGCCCCGCGCACACTGATGCGTCGAAAGTCGCGCATATTTTTTTACCCACACCAATACGAACTTTGTGACAATAAACATAAACATTGAATTTGTGTGATATATGGCACGCCCCCATGCATCAAAATTCGCTCTGCAGTCAATGTTATTTTGATGTAGAATCAACTTTTTCTATGAGTCAATACAGTTTGTTTTAGTATTGGAAAATTAGATGCGCAACTTTTGACGCCCCGGTTTGCGTGAGGCTTAATGAGGCAGGAGTCAGGACTCGCTGGTTCCGTACAGATGCACATAAATCAGTGGGAATTATTCACTCACGCCCATCTACTTATGTGTACCGATGGATGTTGGTTATGATGTCCTGGTTATCGTGTTTTGTTTGGTATCAGGGTTGCCATATAAAAGTAACCCCCAAATTAGAAGTTTTTTTACACATTTACAATTGAATTCGATAAAATATATGTTCAATTAGAATATACATTGTAGGTGGTTTGTAGATGAATTTTAATGACTAAATATTTAGGAAATGTATTTGAATACTTTAATGAATTATGAAATTTAAAGTAGTTAAAAAAGTTTATCGCGTTTTCATTATTTGATCATCAAATTTGTCACAGAGTGTTATACTCGTAGTACCTTAGTTGTAGGTTATTGCTAAAATAAAAATCTCGTGAGTATTTTCACTTACGAATTATTAGTCAATATAAAATATGAAGATTTTTAAACGCAGACTCAAAGTAACATAATTCTTTACCTGGAATATGGCTTTTGCCTATAGTGAAATTAATTTGGAGCATTTCATCGTGATTAAACCTCCAAATGATACCTTACATAAAATATGTAATAAAACAGTTTTATCAAAAGCCTTACTCAGAATTATAAAATAATAGGGACACAAAAAATAACGTGCAGTTCTTGCATATCGGTCGCCATTATAATTTTGATGGCCTTTTTATAATCATTCGAAGAAATAATTTTACATCCCTACATAAATTTCGAATCGCCCTTCAAACAAGTTTATTGGAGGCGATATTAAAATAATTGCCGTAAATGTAATAAAATGTAAATAGTGTTGAAACCGGTACATGCAATAAATAAACGTATAATATGCAAAAAGTCATAATACAAAATGATAGTGTTCCTATACATTTAATTGAATTAATAGCGGCCACCGTAAAGGCAAAATTTGCCTTTACGGTGGCCGCTATTAATTATAATTGCTTTCGAATAATAAAGATGTTTATTATAGTAGCAATTATCTTGTAAAAATAATATTTTAGAATTCTATTAAGTCCTATTACCTGCTGGTATGGTAGACTGATCATTTCATGCGTAGGCCAACGTAAATAGGAAAATAGTCGCAATATCTGAGAAAGACGGCAATAATTTTAATACTTAATTAAACTTGAGTGCATTTAGTACAATAAAACTTTTTTGTTCTGTATTTTGGATACTAGTTAAAAATATAACTACAACATTTGTAAAAAATCAATGCATCTACAAGCCGCTTGCAACAGAAATATTAATTAAAACATAGGCCTTAAAATTTTTTTTTTAGCCTATTTTGTGTCCCACTCCTGAGCAAAGGCCTTTAATCCTCCACACACAGCGGTCTTGTGCTGTTTGTGACCAAGTATACCCGCAATATAATAACTAATAACCATTCTAATTAATAATGGACCCTTTTTGATTACGCCAAAAACTGTACCTTTTTTCTTTATATTTTATAAGAAAGGTTACGTTGCAACTCCAAAAAAAGTATTGATTAAATTCATAAACAAAAAACCATTATAAAAAAAGTGTACCCAACAATTTGAAAACACCGAAAGCGTTCGAGCGAATGGTTTTTTAAAAAGCCGTCACAGATGAAATTCTTACCTTCGATCTTAATTGTTGTCCGATCGGTGCATAAAGTCGAATCGTGGTCCGATTAAATCTTCGATCGAACGCGTTATTCCGCAAATCTTTTTTTCCTCCTTTTTAACGTTAAATTTATTGCGATAATCTGCGATCCGAAGTGTTTAGTTATTTTAATTTTATTCATGAGTTTCTTTTTTAAATCGTTACGGCCGAGTATTTTATTTAGCTCATGCATTTTTAGATACAGAGTAGCTAAAACTATTTATTTTTTTCTTCAATATAATATCTTGTCATCCGTATTTATATATAAACGGCAAAAATAGTCAACCAAACACTTTCTATACCAGTTAACCTGAATTTTGTTTTCATAAGACTATTTAAAGTTATAAGTATGGTCATTTAATAGACTTTTAATGACTGTATGTAGGCGTATCTCAGGACGATTTAATTGAAACGGCTGTCATTTGTCCAAATGTATGACATACATAACTGGACTTATTTTCAGGTAATGCTTGAATCAATTTCCAATACCGCAGTTTAAAGAGTTTTCTTTTTTGGAACTAAATACTCGTACTACTAACATTGTTAGTCCTGTAAGCTAGGATCTACTCCTTGGTTTTTGACAAGTGTTGGGGCCAAGCTTAGTTTGTAGACGATCTAAAGTTTAGATTCTAATCGTTTTTAGAATAGCCCGTTGTTGCTAAGCGCGGTCGCTACGTTGCCGCCCGCGGCTTCTTCAATCACTATTATTACAACCAGCTCCTGGTCCACATCTGCAATTGATTTTTATCGTGACGACATTATTACTAAACTTAGTTGATAAAAACCAAACTCCGGGCAGCGATCCCGGAGTGTATAATTATTTTTTATTTATGAATAAAAAATCTATTACCTTAAGACAAAGCCAATATTTACTAGTAAATTGTTTCTTCACCCTAAACGAATTCCTTCGAGCGTTCGATAAATTGTTTTGTTTTTAATCGATAATCGATTATGTTTAGTAGCCGCGAGCTGTTTGGAGACATTCTTGAATGCACCTTTTTAATAATAGACACTAAAGATCGTTTAAGGCAAACCGCATCCTTAAAGGCCGGCAACGCACTTGCGATGGCCCTGGTGTTGCAGGTGTCCATGGGCGGCGTTGATCACTTACCATCAGGTGAAACGTCTGCTCGTTTGTCTCCCTATCTCATAAAAAAAAAAAAAAAAACATCCAGGATAAATGATAATACTTAATAGTTATGCTGATAAATTTTAAGAGGATTGGGGCTGTCGTTTTCATAGTAATGAAGTTGGAAGTGGTTGGTAGTATAAATAAAGATTTCACTAAACGCTCACATCTCAATCCAACAAAGGTTATTGCATAATTCAAAGTTCGGCCGAAAAACTCGTGTCGAACTGTCGAAGTGGGATAATCTGGTGGATCTGCGGGAGACGAGACCAGACGCTGCGCACAGAAATTTATGCCTTAACTTTCCCACATCACTTTTTCTTATCTCCAACTCTGTTAGAGCCAGTAATCTGCGCTCTTCAGTGGCGCTCTTAAAACCGTTAAATCCTTTTATTTGAATCCAACTCCCATATTCATTGACCATGGCCAAATGTATCGTAACTTTCTTGAATAAATTAAAAAGCACTTACTGGTCATATTTATTTTATGGCTGTAGTACTTATCGCTTGACTCTAATAGTTGCCTAGTTCCAAACAGGAGCACTACCATGGATTTTCGCGTGTTGTCACGCTCGCTTGTCGATAGCAGTAACGTAAAATAATTGTAAAGCAAATGATACAGTTGGGTATCGGCCACGCGAAATACTAACGATTTTTCATGTAATAACTTTACGTAGTCTCCAACGACTAGTGAGATTATTATTATCCCTATCAAACTAATTGTTTTTTTTTTTTTAAAAGGACTTACACTGTTGGCCTTGAGGTGGCCTTTACAGCATTACCGCAGGAGTGGCGAGCGCAGAGTGCACTCCAACCAAGGCCTTAAGGGCGGAAAGGGGTGGCAACTAGCTCAAGGGCGCCACAGAGGGCACGACCTCGGCTTGGGCAGCTACCGTGTAGGGAGAGGTAGTGACTGCGCTCCTAGGTGCAAAGATGCACCTACGAGCGGAAGAGGGGGTTCCTCGACCTCACCGGCGAGATCGGTGTCTGTTTGATTCAAACTGATTGTAGTCACATAAAGACGTAGAAGGAAAACATTAATCGTATTGATAAAATTAAAACGCTTTATAGGTAAATTTAAATGCCACGAGCATAAAATTTACTAACTATCCCCACGTTCAGGTTTTATAGTACGATATAATTAATGAAAAATGTATGTGATATGAGCACTAAGGGCAATATGGATTTATCATGATCGGTTATGAAGCTATAGCGTTCCTAGAATGTTTACCAGTAGTATACTTCCAATTTACAAGCTTGCAGCACGCATGCGCCGTGGGTGGCGTTTACTCCGTCTGCCCGCTTATCGGTCCACGCTTTTAATGACAGCTATTCGGTAATGGGCTCAGAAGCAAAGCAAGGATGTACTTTTATGATAATTAGTACGATCCGATATTTATTCGATCGGCTTTATATGCCCGGCCTTTTATCTTCTTGTTTATTAGTATTGAGCTCCCAATCCGGATTACTCGATGCTTATTACATGCTCCATTTAGATTTTTAAGTTTCGAATGCAGCCATTATAAGCTGTGGAACAGTTCTTGGGGATACCTTTTTTATATTATGGATTTTTGAACGTAGCATAGCGTAGCATAGCAGTGGTAGCCGAGTGGTCGAACGCACGCTTTGCAATCAAAGTGCGCAGGTTCTATCCCCGGCTCGCACCTCTGGGTTCCATGTGCGAATCTCATTTTCATCTGAGATTATCACTTGCTAAGAAACGGTGACGGAAAACATCGTGAGGAAACCTGTGTGCCCGGTATAATGGCAATAGGCTCGCCCCCTATTACATTGGGACCAAAATACATCGGCGAAGTGTGGGCGCACTGCAGTGCACCTCTGCCTACCCCTTCGGGGAATACAGGCGTGATGATGTATGATGTATTATGAACGTAGTATTTTTATGTATTTCTTTTTTTTTTAATGCAATCCGTATATGAACCAATTACGGCACAAAAGTGTTTTACACTGCCTCTGGGAATTAATTTACTATGCGGGAAACCATTTACTTATCCTCTAGCGTAATTCCTGCCAAAGTGTATTATGGCGAAGGATTAAATTCAAGTGGGTTTGAAGCAGACTTTGAATTTTTGGGCATCACTCTACAGTTTGCCCAAAAGAGTTTCAATTGTTGCGTTTCGCAAAATCTATGGTTTATCCTCGAAAAAAATAACAGTATCCATGTAAGAATACTTATGACTATTTGAGGCCATCAGCGCAAAAGTAGCCTCAGCTTGAGACATGCAGTATGAAAATAATTTAGGTTTTAGATTTTTTTTCTGTAGTTAAATAAGAATATAAAAAAATGTGGATTAGGCCACTTTCGCGCTGACGGCCACCCTTTGTATTATGAGTATAACAGTTATGTTCCGTCTCTACTGATTGCACGTTAGGGTAAACGTTAACATTGTTGTTAACGTTATTAGATATTTTGTAGTGACTACCGAAACATACATCGTTCCACCATTCCGTGTCATCGTGGAGATTTTTCACACATTTTTTTCCACAACGAAACAGCGAACACACTTAGACCGTAATTCATTTCCATCGTCTTGCATCAAAAAAACATGATTGATGCCACACGAGGATGATTTGCTCATAAAACTGCGACACATTTTCAGAAGTCATTAAACATAACGTTGATGGCAAAAAATCAATAATCAAAGCTATCTTATATTATAACACGCAAAAAAAGTAATATTGTTAGTTAAGAAAAAATACATTACCATCTTAATCACCGGGACGGCAATCTTGCGACAAGAAATATAAATTAAGGCGTCCGTTTGTCGATTGCTATTATGTGTTCTAATAATAATATTAAAGCTTACTTTAGCGATTAATTTGACTGTCGTAGACATAATAATAAAATTTTATTATTAAACATTTTTTGCGCGATCTAATTTAAATATAAAGAGGATTGGTTTGGTAGTTCAGTATATTGGTATTTTTTGTCATAATACACATTATTACCTATTAGCCATTTATATAATTTACTGATGCAGAAACGGAAATGACTCAAAGTTTACTAGCACAAGACACAGAATAAGTATAGGTAAACAATTCGTGCTGAAATATCGATGATTATATTTACGTTGTGCTAGATTATGCATGGAACACCACGATGCCATGTGTTAGACTATGGCTAATTTAATGGAATACTTGACTAAAACACGCGTATACAGTTTCAAATAGTATTATAATAATTAAGTACAATCAATTACACAATGCACAACCAGTACTTTTGTCAACGTTCAAAATGCGACGTTAGAGTAATAAAACCTTGAACTCTTAAAAAAAGTAAATTTAGTTTTTTTTTAAAAGACCGTATTGAAAATTCGTATAACAGTATGCATAAGAAAGAGAACACTTATTAAACTTAATTTTACAAACAGCATATAAATACTGAAGCAAGTTCATCGTCCAAATTGAATAGTCCACTACAATAAACGACAAAGGAAATATATGAACACTAAATCACTGTACAAAAAGACGATATTAAAGCATTTCATTGTTAGCCCGGTGACGCACTGGACACACCGTATTTCATAGAGATTTCGTTAGACCATAAATACAGCGGGCATTGTTTAATAATTACGATGCGAAATACACTTTGATAGTCGCGATTTATGATACTTTTATTTATAACTCACATATTGTGCCGTTAATCATTGTGCGTGCTCTGGTTTTCAGATAAATCTATATATATACATATTATGTAATATGTATATTATGTATTATTCTACACTTACATTTACTTATATAGGCCATGATTTTAAAAAGTATAGATACCTAAATGTTTGAAAAAACGTTCAAAAGTTTTTTACCGAAATTTGTCTCATTGATGCCATAGTCTTATAAGTCTTGACAAAGACAATCTGACGAACGTGGACGTTAAAGTCACTCACAATTGGACGTGGGAAACTGTTATACGTTATGAAAAGCTCTCTCTTTGTTATATTAACTCCTTGTTTATAAGTATACTTAGTTTATGATTACTAAAAAGAAGTGATTCTGGAAGCGTACCCGGTAACTACACACACAATATTATTCCATCTCCTTCTTTGTGCCTGTATTAAGTACATTAGGACCTATAAAATATGAGCCTATTCATAAACTCGCCTCCGTTGACATTACAACTTTGTTTTTGTTTAATATTTTTGTTTGTGAGTAACCTATAGTATCTAGGGTACCCATAACGACTCCTCTCTTATATCTCTGCGGCGATTTTTCCGCCATTGTTGTTATCTCAATTACCTGTATTATACGGCAACTATATGGGAAAACAACAATGGCGGAGTCAGATAAACCAGAAACATTTATCGCAGCGCGGGCTCGAAATCCCATCTTCGTTATAATATCTCCATGGTAACTTTGCACTAAACCCCAGCTCAAATCAGAAAAAATCGGCGATTCCAACGGTAGGTATAATATATAACAGTATCGCCCAACTCTATATCAATAAGAGCATAGTGATTCCCAATAGCTTCTTGCTTCACACTACATACTCTACGTAAATGTCACCCATCCTCTAAGCGAAACCACTACACAAACACCTCAACACACGTAACACAACCCTTATTACCGCGTCCCAACCGCTATATTCGCTTGACAGAAATGTTAAGGTACCTAGATCTCACTTATATGCGGTCAGCTGCTAGCGATGGCTAATTAAGAACCTAACCTCAGAGCGTCGGTGGCCTAAGGTTCGGTAAATGCGAACTAAGTGAGCTTTAGAGCTTGTCTCCTCGAAATCAGCTATCACGCGCGTGACAAGACTGTCACAGATTATGCTGTACCGATTCGCCCTATCACTTTTGTTATTAACTCGAGACAAAGAAAAAAATAACATAGGTATTACATTTTGCCTGTCAGTAAAGCTCAGTGCTGACAATAATGCAGTAAAGCCCCAGGGAGGCAAAATTCTTGCTAGATCGCCCTCATCTCTAATTCGACATATTATGTCGAAACAAAACGAAATAACAAAAAACAAAAACCGACTTCAAAAACCTAGGTGCACTAAAAAGCTACAAATAACCTTACAATTCATTACATTTGGAGTAGGTGCCAATCAACGTCGGACAAGGCAAATACACACATGAATTGGCACCGACTCCAAATGTAATGAATTGTAAGGTTATTTGTAGCTTTTTAGTGCACCTAGGTTTTTGAAGTCGGTTTTTGTTTTTTGTTAAAAATAATTTTTTTTCACGATTTTTAGTGGCAATAATCGTTGAAAATTTGCAAATATTATCACCTTATAACAGCCCTAAAAAAGTAAAAATTTACAGCCAAAAAAAAAATCACCCCCCCTCACCCCCCTTTCCACCCCTTTGGGGGTGGGTTTCGATCTTTGTTAACAATCCGTATTAAACAAAAAAAGATTTTTCGAAATCGGTTCACTAACGTCGGAGATATGCTGTAGTCCGGATTGGACCCCCATTTCACCCCCTACATATTTTTTCTTTCAAAATTCCTGAAAGACGTGTTTTTTTATTTTGTATGTTAAATATATATACAAAGTTTCAAGTCGTTCAAAAAAATTTTTTGAAATTATGTGACCTTCAACCCCCCATTTCACCCCCAAGGGGTTAGATTTTTGATAATATTTTGAAAATGGGACCAACCTTGAAGAATTCCCTAGCAAACCTAAAAAAAAATTTCGAAATCGGTCGACAGACGCCGGAGATATGCGGTAACATACATAAAAAAAAAAAAAAAAAAAAAAAAAAAAACATACGGGTCGAATTGAGAACCTCCTCCTTTTTGAAGTCGGTTAAAAATACGACTAATTTGATGTTCAGCACCTTAAGCATGACCTTAGACATAAGTTTTATCTCCTTCAACTGTTAGATTTGTCGGGAAAATGACGTCACACCAAGCTATGTCCAGTACAAAAAGCTCGAAGTGACGCTACAGGTCATGCTACAGGGCCAGGTTCGACATAATGTCGAATTATGTCGGGATGATGTAGATTTTGCGAGGATTAGGTCCGAGGACTCCCAGGCCAACAGGCACGTCAAAATTCGCGCGACCAATATTTTGCTCATACCAAAAAGAACTGAGTAAACTAATTGATAAATCTTATTCTTCAACGTGGCATAAGTGATGACGCGACAGAATGTTGACGCGTGGTCGCGTGTCTTTACTACAGAAAGCCAAACTTTATGTACATTAACATAGAGTTCGTTTTGCATTGACGCCCTTACAGGCACAGAGATTTAGAGAAATATTATTTACATAGCACCGGGTCGGTGCTTGCTACCGTGCAGCGCAACATTTCAACACCCAACTATTAATTCAGCATGAATTGAATTGCATAGACATAAGTGTTACATTTGCAAAGTAAATTAATTGTATGTAGGGTCCCTCGAAGGTATAAATAATGGTATAAGTAACTGCTTCTTAGATCAGTTTGCTATATAAATCCTCTAAAGGGCTCCTCCACACTCGGACAGTATCCATTACTTGCGCGTCAAATTTTGTGCCAATACCGAAACGAACTGTATTGATATGTAGAAAAAGTTCACTATACAACAAAATTCCTCTGATAGTGTAAGCGCATTTTAACGCGTGGGGCTTGGCTTGGCTTGGCACAAATTCAATCTGTATGCATATTTACTCAGAGTTCGTTTTGGTGTTTTAAATTTGTAGCGCGCATCTTGACGCCTCAGTCTGCCCAGGATCTAATATGCTTAGTTTAATTAATGTAGTTGAGTTAGAATCGACACACGAGTTTGAAAAAAAAACAATGATTTTTTTAGAATATAAACTCAGGTAAAATAAATACAACATTATATCAAATGAAAATGCGAAGCATCCTTTAGTACATTAACCGACTAGCTACCGACCAAACGTCACTTAAAATTCTTTTGATCTTCTTATCTTTCGCTTTAAACATGCCGCCGTCAATAGCATACCAACATTTATTAGTTAAACATTTACAACTGAATTGAGACCATATACAATTATTTATATAAATTACCAAAGAGGAGATAGTTCACATAATTTAAATTAGCCTCTTTGATATATTATATTGGTTCAAAATAAAACATTCTTATATTTAAAAAAAACTTGAAATACAATTGTGATTCCTTCAAGTTTTTGCACTACAGAATTTATGTAGGTGACTATCACAAATCCATGACGACAAAAGTATATAGACTGTTAGTATTACGAAAATCATATAGTAGATCGAACCAATCGTGAGGATTGACAGTTGCCACAGACTTTTGACGTATCGCGTAGCATGTAGACAAATGTATGCCCAGTGTTCAATGAGCACGACATAAGGCTAAATAAAAAATTAGCTTTATATAGCTATACATATATTATAAAAAATGCAATGTCCCAAAGGTGACTGCAGTACAGCGAGAAGTTCAAAATCGCTTGCACCCAAACGTCTAAATTCGTGTTATCCCTTTGGCAACTAAACTACACTATACGAAGCGTATTGCCATCTTTCTTACGACCGTAACGTATAAGAAAGATGACAATATTTTTAGTGATGTAGTTTGAGTGCAACATAATCGAGATGATTAATTTTTATTATTACAAGCTATATTAACTTGCTTTAAACAAGCTTTATATGTATGTCCGGGTGGAATCTTGCAACTGAATTTTAAATCAGTTGCCTTTAACCGATTGAAGTGAAATTTAGTATACACGCTTATTTTGGATGACAATGCATGCTTAGCTATCGTCACATAACACATTCAAATTCCAATATGGCGGATCATCCAAGATGGCGGAATAGTTATTTTTTCTGCACTACCACAGTATGGGTATCAAATGAAAGGGCTTGCTGAGGAGAACACGAAAACTAAGGGCAATTAAATAAAAGCTTGTTTTAAAAAAGTTTTTTTACCATTAATTTTAATAACATAAGTAAAAGGTGGAATGGAAATAAAGGGCAAAGATAAGGGCAATGTTTGCAAAGTGTACTGCCGCCATACAATACACAATCGGTACAAATGAAACATGGTATTTTAAGAGAAGGGTGTCTTATCAGATACTATTCCGCCTGCAGATAAGAGTGGATTTGAAAACTATAATTTATCAAAGCCACGTGATGGATTACCATAAATAGTCGTCGTCGTTTAGCTGAAATTCTGCAAGACTCGAAAGCATCTCCTGCAAGCGAGCGACGCATTAATATTCCCGGTATGTACGTAACATCAAAATGCGATGGAGTTTGTGGAACCCACGGAACAGTTTACCCTGCTCCCACAGGTGCGTTATAACGCGCGCAAAATATTTTTGCCATACTAAAACGAACCGTATTAACTCATGAAAAAAGTACATTTTTCAACAAATGACACGGGAAAATTTAACGCGCGGTCGCGTATCTGTTGTTACAGTTATTTAATCTTTATTTATAGGTCATGTTTAAATCAAGTTTATTCACTCGCTCCAGTGTTTGCGGTCGTTACGCTCAAAAATTCTATTATCTTTTTTTCTCTCAGCGTCTATTTGATTTGGCGTATTATCAAATGATTGACCGCCCCGTCTGACGTAGTGGTTCGTTCATTGGTTACTCAGTTTCCTACATCGGATACGGGTTCGATTTCTGTCTTATTGTTATGGTATAACTGAAAACATGTTAGCAGAATCATCTCGATTACTCTTTTTTTTCAAGATATGCTGTACCAATTTTAGTTTTCCGAGCACGTCCTTTCTTCTGATAACAAAGTTGAATATTAGAACTGGTGGTACGGATCCGCTGACAGAAATGTGGTTAAAGTACCATAAGGTGATTTTTTTAAACGTTACTAAATAAATAAATTTGATACTAGACTACCTTAGCAAGAAGGTTTCAATGTTATGTAAAAACTATTTTGTTAATCACTGTGCCCGTTATACAGATATAATTATCTACTAAGTGTATAAGTAGGTATTATTTACTTCCACAGTTGCTTTGTTATGTAATGTACTTAGCAGCCTCCATTCGAATCACACCTTACTATTGGGAGAAATAACTGGCTATTGGGAGGGTAATATAATTTTTAAGATGTATTTTATTACCTCGTAAAACCAACTAGATTATTTACATTTAAGCACTTTTATAACCAATATTTAATACATGAAAATTAATTATTATCTACTTCCTTTAAATTAATTCTAGCGTTTATGGATTTAACTAAAATTACTTTGCTTGTTTGCTTTGCTGGCAGTAAAACGTAGCCAAGAAAAAAGTTAATAAGCGACGAGTGATTAATAAAGTTGTGACAAAATTAATTACGTTTAGCCTTTCATAATTATTTTTAAATTAATTTTGTCTTAGAAGATTATTAATTTGGGAATAATTATGTGCACAAAGAATCTCTTTTGAATTTATGAGTACACGTATAATAATACCAACATAAAAAAATATACAACTACGAATATTGTTTTGGTAAAGTCTCACCCATCCACCGACTGTTTTACATACTCTGTTGTCGGCAAAATTATGGAGTAAATACTACTACTACTACTACTACAGCCCTTTTAATTGGGCCATAATCCACCACGCTGGCCCAGTGCGGGTTGGCAGACTTCACACATCTATCGAAAACTAGCCAAGTTCCCTCAGACGTGCAGGTTTCCTCACGATGTTTTCCTTCACCGTTTCATAGGAAGTGATAATCTCGGATGAAAATGAAAATCGCACATAAATCCCAGCGGTGTGAGCCGGGGTTTAAACCTGCACACTTCGATTGCAAAGTAGTTGGAGTAAATACGATGGAGGCCATATCTTTTTAAAAAGTGAAGTGAAGATTTTGAAGTCTCGGCTTGTCTTATCTGTCATAACTCACAGAGTTACAACAAAATAGGCAGATTTTCTCAAAGTTCCCGCCTACATAACATAGGTTTTATTTTATTGGCAGATGCCCCCGTGTATCATTGAGCTTTACGATGTAGAGCCCTCTTTATTTCCGAGAGCAGGCTTGCATTTTATTGTAATAAATTTCCTGCTTGTTTAGAACAAAGCTGGGGCTTTACAAAAACTATTGCGAACTGCGCTTTATGATTTACGTTTGCTTTAGTCTATGCAGGTGGTATCTACGTATAAATGAAGTTATTATTTGTATATCAACTGTATTTAGTTGAAATAGATTGTGTTTTTAAAAAATATTACCTTTTACTACTGGAGGTGTGTAATATATTTTCCTACTTTATTACTACTCCTTTAATACTATTACGACCAACTGAATGAATTTAATAGCAGTTCTGGGAATAATATTTATTATAGAAACTCCGAGATCAGTATATTCGATTTGTGTTTTAATTGTTTCGTCTAAGTACCTACCTATTGCGAGCAGCCAAAATAAGCTTTTTTTAATTACTAGGGATTTTAGTTTATTAAATTGTAAGTTAGCTTCTTAACAACTCAAACTAAGCTGAATATTCTTGCTAAGAGCATTAGCTATTATGAGCAGCTGGCTGGATTTGCAGATTGGCTGGAACAAATAGAAATTTAAGTTAAATATAAAATGAGTACCTAAATTGTACATTAATTGTCCAACTAATGTTCACATCTGAAATTGTTGAATTAGTAGCTATCTAATTTTCGCTTGAATTGCGTGAAAAAACTGCGCCGTACCAAGCGGCAAGAAACTTACCCCAGCGATCTAAATTTTGCATCTAAATTTACTTACAAAACTAGAGTTGAAACCATGTCGAACCGTACCTCGCTGCACACAGTGCCCCATAATGCAGAATCGGCATACAATAAATTTGCCCACGAAATAGACGTGCGTGCGGGGTTGTGCTTGCACAATAATAAATAAATTTTATGTCTGGACTTGCTGGTATGCCCGGTTCTGTTCGCGCTGAGTGTATTTTGCTTTCTCCCCTTTAGGGATTCGACAAAACGATTCAATTTCGATTATCTATCTATTCGGGTTCAAAGTCTCGGTGGGAGCTCATCGAAGAAACGATTCCAGTACTTGATCTTCTAAGAGTCTATTGGGAAAATCGGTAATCGATATATTATGACGACATTTTGTTGTGTAAAATCATAACCTCATCATCAATTTCAGAACGAACGGCAGTGAAAACTATATCACTGAAAGAAGAAATTTACTCGACGAATGTCATACATTGATTATCGATTTTCGAAGTTGATGCCTCGATGTATCGAATGACGATATTTCAAAACGTTGCTTAGCTTGAAACCACATGATAAGTGTGTTGTCCGGGTCAATTGGTAATATTGAAGATAGATTAGTTTTTCTCACATTACACCTTTAAAGTAAAAAATAAATATGTTTACCCAATATGGAATTATGTACAGACACTTTAATTTTATTCTAAATGTATGTGGAACGTACCTTTGTTTTGGTCATTTATTTATTTGCCCAGTATAGTTTCAGTTGCGGTCCCACAGAGCTTTGCTTTGTTCAAAAAGCCAACTTATTTATATCTGTACAAACTTTTAACTTCTGTACAATCGAGTTTTTGGTAGTTTTACCTGTAAACTGGGTTGAGTTTGGATAAATACGACGGCTTGCCTGGCACACTGGAACGAGTGGTTGCGCGTTCGATTCTCACTAATACCAAATTTCGGAAATGGCCTTTTCAGAATTGTTCTTTGATCTGGGTGCTATTGGGATTGTCCCCAGTCCATAGGTATCAGTAAGGTATAGCACAAGCTTTGCTTAGTTTGGGATCATACGATGCAATGTATCGTCCTATTATATATTACTACTACTACAGCCCTTTTAACGTCTTATTATATACTAGCTGTGCCCGCGACTTCGCCCGCGTGGACTTTAGGGAGATTACCCGGAAATATGGGTATTATGTTTTTCCCGCGGAACTCTAATGCTTTTTCTAAAATTAAAGTAGCCTAAGTTACGCCCTGGAACGTCAGCTATCTGTCATTGAAAGTCCCATTGAAATCGGTTCAGCCGTTTAGAAGTTTACCTCAAACAAACAGACAGACAGACAGACAGACAAAAAAATTCAAAATTGCGTTTTCGTTATAGGTATCGTATATACTTTCATACGCATTTGGTAAAAAAGTGTTATTTTGATATTACAAACAGACACTCCAATTTTATTTATTTGTATGTATGTATGTATAGAAGATGTATAGATGTATAGATAGATGATTACTATATATTAATTATTCGTATTTGATATTTGCTTCTCTACAACAACCCTTTTGACGTCCCACTGCTGGGCACGCCCCCCCCCCCCCTAAAGCGAGGGGGAATCGGGCCATAGTCCACCACGCTGGCTCAGTGTGGGTTGGCAGACTTCACACATCTATCGAGAACTAATCAAGTTCCCTCAGACGCGCAGGTCTCCTCACGATGTTTTCCTTCACCGTTTCATAGCAAGTGATAATCTCGGATGAAAATAAGATTCGTATATAAATCCCAGAGTTGCGAGCCGGGGTTTGAACCTGCACACTTTGATTGCAAGGCGTGCGTTCGACCGCTCAGCTACCACTAGGCTACGATTTGATATCTATGAAAAAATATTTAAGATGGTATATAAAGTACTTTGTAATTAATTGATTTACTAAAAATGCCTCTGACGAAAGAAACGTACCACAATAAAATCCAAAATATACATAACTGCACCTCATGTCCCGAAGGAAGTTCTGGTAATATATTTTTGGAAATTAACAAACAAGGTAGAAAATCTGCCTCACAGCCTTTAATTACGACAGGTGAACTAAAAGTCCCCATAACATTTAAATAATCTACTTCAATAACACCCGGCTACCGAGCTGTTTCAAATGCGACTCGAATAATAATCAAATAAACGGCAAATTAACTCGAAAAGTTTTTATCGCAAAAGTAATGAGGATCGATTGTATCAGACGGTTTCCGAAGTAATAAAACCCTCTTCGTATGATGATTGCGTGATACGATTTTCGTTTGTATCGATTTTCCATTGTTCTGCAATGAAAATGATGTCAAATGACTGTACGGCCCGCGCAGGCTGCATATTAAATTGATTACACAATACCAAATTTGTATAATAGCATACAACCATAGTTTAATTGATTTATTTCGATGTTATCTACGTTAAGCTATAGGCTATAGGAGTCTACCATGAGACATACCAGAGAATACCAGAGAAACGCCATGAACACACTGTGCCGAGCTAATTCACTCAACTTTTTGTAAAAGCCTCAAGACCACGCGTCAAAATTCACTCGCGCTGTCAATTACAATTTGTTAAAAGATGAGCAAAGAATTGATCAGCGCGTCTTGACGTACCAGTGTACTAAGGGCCTTAATGTCATGATTCCTCTATTATCGCGTTTCAGAGTTAATGCCCTATAATGTGACAATTTCGAATTGAACCATCACAAGAAGTTGCAAACCGGATGCATGAAATAATATGTAATCAATCAAACCGGTTAATATCACAAATTTTCAGAACAGCTATTGCAAATAGCCGTCAGCCACATCCCGCAAGAACGTTACGCAAGTAAATAATTCTAGACGCGGAGTTTATAACTCATTATTACGACGTAGCTACTTCGCAATTACTAAAATTCAGACGGAATTAACCACAGAACAACAGAAAAAATAGAATGGCCCTCGTTCTTTACTCCAAACAACGTGCTCTATTGGAACAGATAATACTTTTTTCAATTGTCTCCTCCGGTGAAGCTGTAAAGGCCAACTCACGGCCAACAGTGTAGTCCATTCAAAAAAACTTTTTTCAATTGTCTTGATCTGTGGCATCTTTCACCTATAAATCGTCATGGGGCCATCCTTTTTTCACACTCTTGGTCATTCTTTTCAGGTCTTTTTTCTACACATCCCTCAACGATATTCTTTAATAAGTTATCATGTCATAATAATAGGTAGCTTGTCATCTTAATTTATCTATTTTGTACTCTCCATAAGTGATCTGTTCATTCTTTACCCAAACTACATTGGAAATGAATATTATGTCGCTCTGCAAGTAAACATATCTGTGCGATTTTAAATTGACATACATAAATTATGAAGCAGTGGTAGCCGAGTGGTCGAACGCACGCCTTGCAAATCAAAGTGTGCAGGTTCAAACCCCGGCTCGCACCTCTGGGTTTATGTGCGAATCTCATTTTCATCCGAGATTACCACATGCTATGAAACGGTGAAGGAAAACACCGTGAGGAAACCTGCACGTCTATAGAAAGGCGTGTGAAGTTCACCAACCCGCACTGGGCCAGCGTGGTGAACTATAACCCAAAAATCTCCCTCGTATTGAGGGAGAATGTGCCCGGTATAATGGCAATAGGCTCGCCCCCTATTACATTGGGACTAAAATACATCGGCGAAGAGTGGGCGCACTACAGTGCACCTCTGCCTACCCCTTCGGGGAATACAGGCGTGATGATGTATTTATTTGATGTATTCAAATATGAGTCTGTATACACATCGAGTCAAGCTATTGACATGTCGTCTCCATTAAACATTCCTTATCCTGTGGAACCGGCAATAAATCATTACAATCTCTAATTAAACATGAGCCTACGTTACCATGCGGAGCTTGCTAAAATCTATAATAGATGGCTCAGTGCTAAGAGCTATTGTTTATGTAAATAAATCACAAGCTGGTAATGTGCTCTGTGTCACAAATTACAGAGTTCGAGGCGGGGAATGGGCGAAATGATCTGAGACAGTCCTTAATAGTAGGTCAGGGTACATGGCTAGGTTTAGCCGCGAGCTGTATGTGGCACGGCTTTCTAGATTGCTCTCCGTTCCTAATGGAGATGTGTGCTTGTGGGGTGCCTATATTCAGCAAACTCACTTGAGTATCTAAAAGGCACGGACTATTTAGTAACTCACTACATTTGAAATTTATGGAAGACAAATTTTATACTTAATCTATGTTCTCTTTGTCATAAAAAAACTGAATACATAATGTTAGGAATGTCGTTAAATTAACGATTTTGTATCCTTTTGTTGTATGTCAACAGGTGATTCATGTTTTAGTAACTTAATGTGTGTTAGATGTGTAGGCGTAACTGGATTACGGCACAATCGAAATGAATAAAGCGTTCAAACTAGACTATAAAACAAAAGCTCCTAATCGCAAAGTGCATTAATATAAATTAATACAACCTACACATCAATTTAAACTGACCAGATTATACCCAAGGCCGCTGCAAGTCTGTGCAATGAAACCTTATACCAGTTCCAATGCTGCAATTAAATACAACATGTTTCATTTCGAACACAATATGAATAAAATATATGGACGTCGAACTTTGTAAGAGACTTGAAACATTTTGCAGGCGATAGTTGGCCCGCTCAGTTGAAAATTTGTAATTGTAATAGAGACGGTCAGACATAGTGCAAGACGTAAAATTTTATGAGTGTTGTCATTCGCTGCACTTTACGATATGAGCTAAAATATGCTTTCATACATTACTAGGAACCGCGGCTCGTTCACAATGAATTATTTATTTGCTAATTCATAAACGAAAATTCATTAGGTCCATCTGCTTTGTCCGCCCGACCGGTCGACTATTAAATTGTATTGAAAGTAAGTGAGAGATTGTAAATCACTGCATAAATAAGAACTAAGAACTGCAGTCATAAATAAGAAGAACTTATTTAAGTTCAAAGTTACAAGGCAAAGCATATAATTTTCGCAGTTTTAATGACTCAATTTATTACACGAAGGCGCGTGTATACAATGTGATGCAGTCACATTTAAAGTGTTTTTATACACAATAAAAAATATATTTCTACTTTTTGTCAAGTACATTCTTGTAAATAATTTATCTGAAGTAAATAAATTGTTAGACAAAAGATCAACAGAATTCACCCTCGCACGAAAGCTGATAAGTCGAACTCAGATGTCAAAAGCTATATTCAAAGGGCATTATTTTCTCCTACACTCAAAGTTTCTCCAGGGGCGCATTTAACTAACCGTGATGAAAGTCAAAGAGACCAAAAACTTGATAAACTGAATCACAAACCAGTTCACAAACATTCATCCTTCATGTCCTTATAAGAATATTACAACCAAGTGGTATAATTAGCTTAAGTGGATCTATGTAAAAGAGATACAAAAAAACTGTCCTTTAAAAAATACTTACTCAAGCTAATAATTAAATATTAAAAACTAAAATGCTATAAACAAGTTTTTTTTTATTTTAAATGAAACATTGGCTACTGAAATGGACGTGATATAAAAGTGCAACGATTACAGTTAACGAGGCAAATCGTTATAATGTTAAGTGGCATAAGCACTCACAGCGCACTTTACTTAAGTTCTATATTCAAATACTTTTATCCCACTTACGGTACGCTAATGCACTTTTTCGTTGAAGGTGGCCAGTAATAACGTACTCCATTAGTTGTTTCGAGCCAAGAAGCCAGCACCGCATTAGTGCTGGGAACACCGCTAACTATCGATAATCGAATTTTACGTCGAGAACAAAATAACGGAGTTAGGAACTCGAGCTGCAGCGAGGGCCACTTTATATCCGAGATAATAAAATCGGATGTTCCACGCAATCGACAAACTTAAACAAACAGTGCGTTCCTCGTTCATAAACTTTCTCACAGCACACGAAACTCTTGAAAGTGAAACATGTGACAATAGTGACATAAGTTTAACATTCAATGTAAACATTGAATTCTCGGAATCAAAACCATCGACTGGGTAATAGAGTTTACTGAGTAGAGAGCAAATAAAATAACAGACGGGCAAGCAGTGTAGCCATTCGCAATGCTCCTACACGAAGGCTGGCTCGTTACCAGCGCCGGGTGTTTTATCCATTCCGTTTCTTTGTACTTTGCTACTTACGAATGTACTCGTGTTTACTTTGGGTCGTATCGAATTTTATTTCAAATTCAATAAACTGAAGTGACTTTCAATAACCAGTTTTTTAAAGTGACCATTCTCGTCGTATCTATGAAGACGCACTTTATTGCTGTCTAGATTGATCGAAGTCTAGATCAAAATCCGGTCGTTAATTTAGATTAAAGAGTGTTCGTCCCGTGTAAGATTGAGGTCGGTGCGTTTGATCCTATCAATTCGTAGAATTACGTCTCTTAAGCTTTGTCGATGAGTACTTTTGTGAAAAAATCTACTCGTGTGCCACTCAGCGATATCTTATTCTGTCTAAGAAGCGTAGCTCAGTATTAATCAGCCTATCTGCAAAGCAAATGGCTATTTTGCGTAAGTTTAGAAATTCTACGTTACGTAAGCCTCGTATACGAGTATGTTGCGAGTAAAACATTTGTTTTTTCTTGAGATAGGAAAGTTTAATTAAACAAAGGTGGGTTTACAACAGTTTACATTTAAAAGGAAGAAATTCGGCAAGGTTTTGGAATGAATACATTTCGTTAGTCAACTTCAAGCCTTCTTTGATTACTAAAAGCATGCTAATTTTCACTAACGACAAGTAAAAGCGACTTCTAAGTAACAACTTATGTTTCACCTTTCGTTTACAACTAGGCCAGTCTTACTGATTATTTTACTTTATTCTGTTGTTGAGTTGCATTATTGAAATTTCATTATTGTTAATATTTTCGCGTTGCTAAATGTAAGTCGTGTATAATGCGTCGTCAAATCTTATTAATATTTAGGCATCATACATAGTGTTAGTGAAAACTAGAACCAACACGCTTAGGTGCCTACTAACTAAATTATAATAATTGTTTCATATAGGTGAGTGATGTCGTAATTCATCAACAATTCCTTCACACATACGTATAGTATATCTCCATACATTTTGTATTTGATGAGCGCTTCTTAAATAGAGATAAGTAAAGAAAGCGTCGACATTATTATTCGTTTACACAGCGATAGCGAGTGCGTAAGCCCTTGTCGCACGATTGAAGTAGCACCCACAATGATTTATCATCGCCCCGGTTAATATATTCACCGCTAAGTTACATCTTACATTATTTTTATACACGTAACGAATGGCTTAATTTATTATGTTAATTGGTGTTTGTTAAGGCTTATAAAAATGTGTTCTGCTGACGTTAACAAAAATATTTTTATGGTGGGACACGCAATACGGGTGTGCCGTCACCACTGTTTAAAAGGCCAATATGCTTATGAAATCAAAATTCACCTAAAATATGAAAAAACGCTAGGATTTTGGATCAGAGAAGAAGCTTCGCCAAGTAGCGGTTAGTAGTGCGTACACTGAGACACTGCTTTGACTACCTCCATTTAATTGTTAGTTAGCTTGCTTTCAAAATGACATGTTTGCGCCTATGTCTAACATAACTGGTGCCTAGATTTTTTTTCTGGATTATTCTTTCTTCAGCGAATCCATGTCCCATCAAATGAACCAGTTTCTCGGGAACAGAACATAAAGTAAATCAATTTTATCTACTACGACCTTATGTCTATGACCTATTATGTGTCTTGGTCTTCGTGATTCTTAACTCAAGTATCATCCCTAATAATAAGTTAAAGATCATGTAAGTAATTGCTTGCACTACCCATTGGGGTAAGAGTTTTTTGAAAATGTACTCTGTGCCTATATATAAAGGTTTGATTTCTGTCGTAAATCCAAGTTCGATAATGTTTCGATGGAAGGTGAGCTTTTTCTATGAGTCAATACAGTTCCTTTTGGTAATGGAAAAATAAATCCGGCGAGTTTTGACAAGACTGTGGGGTTGATTCGTTATCTCCGCTCAGTTAAGTTACTTGCGATGAACCAATTTCTTATATTTGTTTTCCATTTCCTGACCATGGATAATGAAGACGCTGGCTGTGATTTTCTGCACCATTGGAGTTGCCCCTCAGTAATAACATTCAATCGAAGATGAAGGCTTCGGAAAAAAAATGTTTGCGTTTACAGGTTTGTTTACCGATAATTCACCGAAGAAAAAATACTTAATGAAAATTGCCAACCATTACATTTTGTTCGGTCTCCATTAAAATTCTTGTGATATTTACAATATATTTGATTATATTTACCTGTTACAATACTTACATGCAAGGACCACAAATAGTCAATGTAACGAAATGTTTTATGAATAAACAATAATTATACAGTCGGCCTGCTTCTTATAGTAAAATACAGCACTTCCTTAATTTCAGTACCGTGAGTTTTTGATAAAATTCTTAGATTATTTTTTTAAATTTCGATCATTGTCAAAACATATCACTCGCAAGCTATCTCCTGCACCTCGCCATACATCACTTATATGCTGGTGCTTTTAGAAACAAGTAACGAGCCTAACATACATTTGAAGCATTACGTTTGACTAAATGTCTCGTTAAAAGATAAAAGCCCGTTACAATTTAATTAGTAACTAATATTTATAGAATACGCAGTTACCATACTTTATTATAATTGCAACGATTTTCGATTGATACCGGTGACAAGAAACAAAATAATATTTGCAAAATCATGGGGACATTAGCAATTTAACAATGCGAGGGCCGGTGCTGTAGAATTTGCATTGTCAATCAGGCTGTATGCGAGTTGTCACGCAAAACTAAACACGCATGTCTACGTCACGCTCCAATCCACGTGACTCACAATCTGGCACCATGGCCGTAAAGCGGCTGTTTTATAGTTACATGCACACGACTATAATTATTCTTCTCTTCTTCTTCGAGTGCCTCTCCAACTAGAGGAGGTTCTTAAATTCGGTCCTGTCCTGTGCAAGGCGAAATAACTGGACTGCGTTGGAGATTCCAGTTCACTCCCGTATGTTGCGGAGCCACAATTTCTTCCTGCTACCAACTCGCTTCTTGCTGACCACCTTGCTCATCATAATAAGTTGCAAGAGTTGATATCTTTTGTGCCTGAGCACATCTTACTATATTGATAAAGCTTAGTAGGTAAAATCCACTTAAAGATGTTTAACTGAAATTGACTGAAACACAAATGCCTGTTTTCACTAACACTTGGATATACATTCAGCCACCGGTGCGTCAAAAGATACGCGTTGAAATTTTTGTCACTATCAAAATGAACACTGTGTTAATACACGTACAGTTTGAATTACGGTGCTATAAGCTCGCGCTGTCAATGTCTTTTTGTTGATGAATAAACCTTTTCTATGAGACAATACAACGGTATTTGGAAAATATATAACGCGCACGTTTGAACGCCCCAGTGTGCGGGAGGCTTTACGGTGATGCCTGAATTATATGAATCAGTAGTTGTAGCATAAGTGCCAAGACTAGACTTATGTCACAGAATATGTTGATTATATCTCCTTTTCTCGTATGAAATAAGACAGAGAACGACCGAGCCAATCCGTGCCATAGGTCTTGTCTTGATATGGTTGCTAACACCTCAGATTGAATGTGTGTTATCAAGATAGTATCATATTGTTATAATCATTCGACGGGACATAATCTCAACGTAGCTGCACTTGCTTGCTATACGTGCAATAATTCCCTACCTTCTTAATGCATGTATTTGTGTCGAATATAATAAAGTGCGACTTAATATGCACGCTCGAAACAACGCCCTTTACAGCGTGTTAACCCCTGCGCAGTCACCGAGCGATACCTTGTCACGGCAATGTCACGCTGTCGGCACGCGTGCGACTAGGAAACACGCAAATTTTAAATCCGATTTATTAGTGTCACACTCAGGTGTCACAACAAAAGGTGCCAGGGCGACCGTTGCGCGTTGCAGGGTTGGATTGTTTTGTTGACAATATATATTTGTACGTTTTTCATTTGTTGTTGTTTTTGTCTTGACTATAAATTGTTAATTCTACTAATATTATAACTGTGAAAGATTGCGCGGATACATAGATTTTTTTTAAAATATGGACTACGCTGTTGGCCGTGAGGTGGTCTTTACAGCTTTACCGGAGTAGTGGATGGATAGATGGATGGATGCCTGTTACTCATTCACGCAAAAACTATCGAAGGGATTTTTTTGAATACTTTACAGTATTATTTTGTGTACATCAGAATAATAATAGAGGCTATAATTTATAACGGTATTGAGCAAGCGAAGTCTGCGCGGAAGAAGTTGTGGATAGAAGCTAGTAATATCATATGTTCTGATGAAAAAACCCATAACCTAAATACAGAAGGTTAACGTCATGACTGCTATAGATAGCTCAGTATAAATTTCTAAAGTTAAATGTAATGTAAAAATAATGTTAAATATAAAATCGAAAATTGATATTCAAACGATCGCCAGACCTTGCACTAAGAATAAAATCGGTACGAAACTGGTCTCCAAAACTCGCATACGTATTGAAAAGGAGATTGGATATCTCTAAAACAAACATACAGTCGCAATAGTATATTATTAAAATAAAAGCAACAGCCCCGTGATAGGTCCACATTGAAAATACGCTGGAAGTTTGGACTCCCAGGGGGAGGCCTATCGGACGATCCTTTCTCTACATAGAGTTGTTTTTTATGCATTTCCACGTGAATTTAACCTTTGTCGTGTAGAGTTTATATTCACGATATGGTGAGCGAAATAACGTTCACAACTTTGTTAAAAAACTAAAAATGTTACTGTTTTGCAATGTTACCACGTCAAACGCGGCAATAAAATTTGTAAATATTTCCTCCAAGTAAATGGAAAGTCATATATCTGTTAAAATATAATATATAACGCCACTCTCTTATAAAACGTCCTGTTATAAGATCTAATATTAATATTGATACTGACGATGTGACTTATATACTATGCGATAAAAATGAGAATAGGATCGACTTTGTGCCTTATTGTGACGATAATAATAATAATACATCATCACGCCTGTATTCCCCGAAGGGGTAGGCAGAGGTGCACTGCAGTGCGCCCACACTTCGCGGATGTATTTTTGGTCCCAATGTAATAGGGGGCGAGCCTATTGCCATTATACCGGGCACATTCTCCCTCATTACGAGGGAGATTTTTGGGCTATAGTTCACCACGCTGGCCCAGTGTGGGTTGATGAACTTCACACGCCTTTCTATAGACGTGCAAGTTTCCTCACGATGTTTTCCTTCACCGTTTCAAAGCAAGTGGTAATCTCGGATGAAAATGTGACGAACGAAAACGAATTATGAATTTAAATAATTAAATATTTATAATATCTAAGTAGAATAAAAAAAATGTACTGTGTCAGAAAACACAATAAAATTATAAAAATAAATATAATACAAGAAGATAAATTTAAAGTACACAAATATATAGATGTTGATCCAAACTGCGTGAACAAATATAATTATCTTTACAAAATTAAAGAAATCAAGTAATTTATACAGTAATACGCAGTTGAAGCCGTACATATTTTTTTTTGACAGTTGTTTATACTTGGTTTCCAAGCAACGCAGTCACCGGATCAGGTTTAGCACGTTCGCAGTACACCAGAACAATATGATTATTCTTTTCCATATTCTTCAAATAAATTTTCCATAAACACAGTGAAGTGATCAGTTTCGTGAGAAATTTGTCATATTTGACAAACACAACGACTGTACCCTGGAGTCCCGGCGTGGCGCCTTATTTTGACATTTTTACTATGTCAAATTTGTTATGTTTTTGTGGATATGTATATTTATATTAGTATTAGTTTATTGTTCTTTTAAATTTAAATTAAGACCCAGTGTGCGTGCGTGCAACGTCCCGTGGATGGCGAGTGCGAGTGTCGTCCCTCCAGGTCCTACTCATTCGTGCTCACAATGCTCAAAATTATTCAATAGCAGCAGAGGTTTAAATATCCATGTGGGCAGGATCCATAAAAATACTCCTGTATATCATTCTGTTCACCAATCTACCTCATGTTCAGCTCCGTCCACTTCTAACACCTTTAATTTCATCAACCAAAATTTGAGTTCTTTAAAGCAGTCCACTCCGCTTGTGAAAAGAATACCCCGCGGGGCGAGAATCTCCGTCACCAATAGACTGACACATTTAATTAACAAATGTGTCACTGCAAATACAACTAACGACTGGCAGGACCTCCTTACCTTTTCATATTCAACTTTGCACGCAAAAATTCAAGATAACCGTTTATCTATTACCCAAACTATCAAAAATAATTGTTATAATCCGCTTCTTACACATATTATTTCAAATTTAAAACCATTTAATCTTTATAAGAAAGTTGAAGATAAAGTAAGCGACGGAGATCTAAAAGGTGCCGCACGTATTCTTTTTTCAAGCGATGTATTGTCTCCAGACTCACCAGAAACTCTCGCAGCACTGCAGGACAAACATCCTTCAGCTCCATCAGCAGCACCTCAACTCGTAACTTCGATATCAGCTGCGATACCCGCTTTGCAGTCAAATGAAAAAGATGTAACTGCAGCGATATTTTCGTTTAAGACTGGCTCTGCGGCTGGTTTAGATGGCCTGTCACCACAACACTTGAAGGACCTGATAGGGTCACCTGTGGGTGAAGCCGGTCGCCATCTTGTTACTGCTCTAACCAAGTTGGTAAATCTGATGCTAGCTGGAGGTGTAAATGATGCCATCATGCCAGTCTTATACGGAGCCAACCTTATAGCGCTATCTAAAAAGGATGGTGGAGTGCGACCTATCGCAGTTGGTTCTACACTGCGACGTTTAGTGTCAAAAATTGCAGTTAAACGTATAGTTCCCAAACTCCATGAGCAATTTTCTCCCATACAGTTAGGTTTCGGAGTAAGTGGTGGTTGTGAGGCGGCTGTTCATGCCACACGCTCTTATCTACATAACAGCCACGATAATGAGGTACTGCTTAAAATTGATGTTAAAAATGCTTTTAATTCGGTAAACAGGGTCACTTTGTTAAATGAAGTAAAACAAAACGTTCCAGAATTTTTTGCATATTTGAACCAATGTTACAGGGAGCCTTCTAAATTAATGTACAAACATCACGAAATTTTTTCCTCTGTTGGCTGTCAACAAGGTGACCCTCTTGGCCCGGCCATTTTTAGTTTGGCCATAAACTCAGTTGTACAAAATTTAAGCTCCAATTTGAATGTTTGGTATTTGGATGACGGTACCCTAGGAGATACTTCAGATAAAGTGCTTTTGGATCTTAAAAATATAATTACTAAATTTCAATTATTAGGTCTAGAGCTAAATTTTGATAAGTGTGAGTTATATTTGGCTGAGAATAATCCAAACAAAAATCTAATTATCGACCAGTTTAATAGTTTGGCTACCCATATTAAAATTGTTGACAAAAAGTCTCTTCATCTCCTTGGGTCACCAATATTTCCTGATGCGATTGAACCAACAATAGCGCAATCGCTGATTAAATTCAAAGAATACTCTCACCGTTTATTGGCAATAAATCCTCATTCGGCTCTTTTTATTTTAAAATTTTGTCTTTTTATTCCTAAATTTACGTATCTCCTTCGTACATCTCCAGTTTGGCTATATCAAAATTCCCTTATAACCGTGGACAACCTAATTAGATCTTCTTTCGAAAGCATTGTAAATTTAAAACTAAATGAAAAATCTTGGAATCAAGCATCTTTACCCATAAGATACGGAGGAGTAGGTATACGTAAAAATTCTGATATTTGTTTACCGGCTTTCCTGTCTTCAACACATAAGAATGACAGCCTCATTAAACAGATTTTGTCCAGATCCTCGTTTAATGGGGCTATTTCTTTTGTGAACGAAGGCAGAAAAGCATGGGAGTTGGCCTGGCCAAGTCAAAATCCAACAAACCCGACTTCACAGCGAAGCTGGGATGATTTGTGTTGCAGTGCCACTTTTAGAAATCTAAGGGACACTAGCACAGGCTCCGAGCTCGCTAGGATCAAGGCAGTTTCCTGTAAGGAATCCGGATATTGGCTACATGCTTTTCCATGTGCCAATACGGGAAACTACCTTGATCCTAATACACTTCGTGTAGCGTTAGGGTTACGGCTCGGGGCCGACGTTTGTACGCCGCACACGTGCCCCTGCGGAGTTGTCGTCGACCGGCTTGGACGGCATGGACTGTCTTGCGCTAGGAGTGCTGGCCGCCACTCTCGTCATGCTGCTCTGAATGACATCATCCGTCGTTCTCTTGCCACCGCCAACGTACCGGCCATTTTAGAGCCGCAAGGTATCGTGCGTGACGATGGCAAGAGACCCGACGGAATGTCTCTGGTTCCTTGGAGCTTGGGACGAGCCATGGTATGGGATCCAAACTGCGTTGATACTTTGGCTCCTTCCCATCTCTCGGGAACCACTCAGAGAGCGGGCTCGGCGGCGGAGGCGGCTGAGACTCTGAAACGGCGGAAGTACGAGGTTATCGGCTCCGAATATATTTTCATTCCTTTTGGAGTCGAAACCCTAGGTCCATGGGGTCCAAGCACCCAAAATTTAATGAACTTACTCGGCAAAAAATTGGTCGACACAACCGGCGACCCAAGAGCAGGCCATTTTCTCGCTCAACGAGTGGCTCTAGCCATTCAGCGAGGGAATGCAGCCAGCGTCTTGGGTACGCTTCCGCATGGGCCAAATTTTTTACATATTTTATAAATATAATATTTTCTTATTAGTTTGAACTTATTTTATTTTGCATTGTAAATATTTTGTAAATAGTTGTCCAATTATATAATAAATAAATAATTAAATATTATATAAAGACAATTTACTACTAATTCAACCTTGTTATTTAAATTTGATGTGAGATTTTAAGTATTGATATGCAAATAAGTTTTATTGCAAACCATACTTTTCAAGTGACATTTGACAGATAGACGTTATTGACATTCCGCCATTCCGAGCCTATCGCCATTATACCGGGCACATTGCCCCTTAATACGAGGGAGATTTGGGCCATAGTCCACCACGCTAGCCCAGTGCGGGTTGGTGAACTTCACACGCTTTTCAATAGACGTGCAGGTTTCCTCACGATGTTTTCCTTCACCGTACAGCAAGTGGTAATCATTGTTGTAAAATAAAATGAAAATAATCTCAGGGCCTGGGATTTGAACTTGCACCCCTTACGTTCAAGGCGGGCGTTCTTGCCCACGAGGCTACCACTGCATTTAGGTAGACTTGATATCATTATTTATTTATTCTTAACAGATGTGTGCGCGAGTAACAAAAAAAAAAGCTAAATGGTGTCGTGGGACACCAGGTAGGAACGAAGTTCCTTCGAAGTAGACATATATGATAGGACATTTAAAATACCAGCTTCTACCCGCGACTTCGTCCACGCAGACTTCGTTCCATCCATCCATCCGTCCATCCATCCATCCATCCGTCCATCCATCCATCCGTCCGTCCGTCCGTCCGTCCGTCCGTCCGTCCGTCCGTCCGTCCGTCCGTCCATCCGTCCGTCCATCCATCCATCCATCCATCCATCCATCCAACCATCCATCCATCCATCCATCCATCCATCAAACGACACAAATAAAGAGACGTCTCATTTAACGGTTTTTTTTCCACGGATTTTTCCTTACGGTTTTACTATCACATTTTTTTCAGTTCGGTCGCCTAGCAAAATCCCTATTCCCTTCAAGCCTGCCGTAAGGAACTTCGTTCCAAAAATCAATAACCACATTTATGAGTCCCAACTTAAATTGCTAACTCTACTACATGCATCAAACATCTTGATGCATTGCGTCTTTTACGACACCCTTGACTACCCACTGCCCGACGATACCAATTCCAGAAACAATCGATTCGGCCCATTCTCCGATGACACCTTATAAACATGTGAAATTCTCAGAATGTGTGTGTGAATACAAACTACTTGTTACGTACAATAGCCTGCCATAAAGCCATATAAACTGAATCCGAATAGAAACGATGCAACCGAACAAACAAGTTCGAAACAATTTATGGTTCTAAACAATAAAAATGTCTTAGTTGAGAACATGTTTAGAGTACGTTATTTTGTTTCTGTGGAAATATTAGATGTGTCTCAATTTGAACCTATTTATTAATTTTTATTAAATAATTAACATTATAAAGAAACTTTTAATGAAAAAACATAAAAAAAAACAATAAATATCACGACAAGTTAGAAAAATCTGTGAGTTAGTATCTAGTTAGTCTTTCAAATATGTACTTACTAAAAAATACAGGGATCTTTAAGGCTCCACTACTCATCTATGAAACTTACCTACTAGAACGTATAAAACCTAACTGATGTGGATACATGGATTAACTAAACTTAAAATATTTTGATAGTGAAATAAAAGTGGATCAATATAATAAATTCGACACAGATCAGCGACATTTCTTTTATGAAACGTAAGCTCATTATGGTCACAACTAACGAGTAAAATGTTTCGTAATGAGTAATATTTATGTTCATTTTATGCATAAGCAAATATCGGGCCTTTTTAATTACCAGCCTCGGTTAACAGACAAACATATGAAATGGCTTTTTGTTTGTGTGTAATAAGTATGCGGCGTACCCTTTGTGACTATATGCCGAAACGGGAAGTATTCGAGGTATTTTGTTTATGAATATTGTGGATAGCTTGTTTGAATAATATTTGAATGGCTACAGCTTTCGATAAACATGGAATGAAACTCATGAGTATTGCCCTAAATAGTCGTAGGTATGATAAATATTATCATAGTGTTAACGGGCACACTGAAACCAAAACAAACTATTTTGATTATAAAATAAAAACTCATTCTTTACCGGAATGTCACTAAGGGCCCTCGCCCTCGGCGACTTTTTGTAGCGACAGCGTCGCTTGTGACGCGTGTTAGTCGCATTTGCAATGCGCTACGGTAGCGATGCCAACGCGCTACTGCATCGCAACTGTATCGATACAAACGCGCAACCGAGTCGGACGACATCGGGGAGAGAACGGAGGGGTGGCGCGTGAGTGGGAACCAACCATTTGCATCGCGACAGAATCGCGTTTGCATCGCGACTGAATCTGGGCCCGTGGGTGAGGGCACACAGCTAGCGAACGCTCCGCGTCTGTATCGCTGAGGACGCGCGACTGCACCGCTATAAAAAGCCGCCGTCGCTAACAGTGCGAGCGAATTTTGACGTGTGGTTTGACGGTATTGAAGAAAGAAGGAATTCAGTCTTTGTGTCTTTTGACGGATACTTCGTTTTGGTATTGGCAAAAATTTAGACGTGCGCGTCTTGATTCCCCTGTGTGTCCAGGGCTTTATAGTATACTACTAATTTAAGGTTAGTGCAGATTGGAGGTAGAGTCCACGAAAACAATATTAGATGATTCTTATTATTTTAAGTAAAATAATGTAAAATATTAAATAGAGAAATGTGTATATCAGAGGTAGTATAAAAGTGGCGCCCATAACAGAAAAAGTAAGAAGTAGGAGATTAGAATGGTTTGGACATGTGATGAGAAGAGATGAGAATCATGTAACTAGAAGAGTGATGAGTATAAATGTGGACTTATACAGAGCGAGACGAAGCCCCAAGAAAAGATGGATGGACTGTATAAAGGGTGATATGAATGAGATCGGAGAGGATGTCCGTATGACGGAAAAGCGAGATGAATGGAAGTAAAAGACATACTGCGCCGACCCCAAATAATGGGGCAAGGTAAGGTAAATGATGATGATAATAATGTAAAATATTATGGTGCAGCCCCGATATCAAAAATTATTTTCCCGTTAGAAAGCTACATTGTCGTTGAGTAACATAGGCTATATTTATTTATCCCAAATTAAAAAAAAAAGTGTCCACCCGTGCGAAGCCGGGACAGGCCGCTGGTAAATCATATAATTGTTACTGAACTTATTTATTTTTCACCTATTAGGTTACAACAAAATTTAAGAGACGAAACCTGTTTCATATAAATATCCTAACGGGTTAGAGGTTACATCCTTTCTAACGACAATAATTTAAAAAGCTCCTTTTTATACAGCAAAGGAACATGATGGGAGTTAGAAAAGTTATTTATTGAGATATTCGTTAGCGCACTATAAATTACAATCCAATATTAAATACCTTAACGTTTGGGAATCGTTAAATTATGAAACTCATTTGGAATAGTTGTATCGAGCTATTTCCGATAGATTGTCGAAAGAACTTTGATAATATTATATTTGTACCGTCTTGAAATGATTAAGTGAGTTTTTAGATATTTAAAAACCACGCATAACTAGCTAGGCTCTATATTTTAGGAAAAAAAAATGTCGGTTACATCTTTTGTGCGTTCTTATGAATGTTGTAACAGACAAATTTTATAGCAAGTACACAAACTTAAGATCATATTGAGGGGTGAAGGCTATTTCACTTCAGCGATACTTTTGGGCGATATTGACTTATATGCATATTTGGAATCAGCGAATTTTACTGCGAAGAATGAGTATGCTCTCCTGTAAAGTTGAAAAAATGTCACTTAAGTCAAATAGCCTAGGCATAGACATTACACATTTAAAATTTAGTAAACAACAAAATGTTCCTAGATATAATTGATGTAACTCGCAAATCATGAGTTATGGAAACTGGCAATCCATAGATAGATCAGATAATTGATTAACTAGTGTATATTTTGCAGGCACGTTAATTTGTACCATGCAACTGGCGTAACAGCCAATTTTCCAATAACAACATTTGTCGTTACGCCACCTAACCTATAATTTTGTTTGACAACCAATTTCTATCAATTCTAGCGATTACGTTAGAGAAGTTAAGTTGAACAATTTTACTACAGTCGTATTTTTAATTAGACGAAGCCAACTGACAGTAGCTAATGTCACTTTGTAAAATAATGTTGCCATATTTGAAGTAATAGTGAGGCGTTCAGTTCTCGTTCAATTAGATGAATGAACAATGAGTGTGAATAGTTAATCATTTCAAACTATAAAAGACAATCGAGGCAATTTCATTCATTCAGGAGTTTTTCCAATCATTCACTTTGTCAGAAAACTATTTTTTTTATTTCATCAAAAAGTGACAACACAGTAAACGTCAGTTGACTTCGTCTAATTAAAGATGCGACTATAGATACTGGCATATTCACAAGTATGTGCTACTAATAAATAAAAAAAAACAAAAGTAATTACACCCTCTTTTGCTTGTCAGAAAGCTAAGAAAAGCAAGAATAAATGACGACCATGGAGATAAGTGTAATTAGATCTAATAGCCAGTTCAGACGTAGCTGGAGGGTTCTTTTCTTCAATTGCGGCCTTGCCGGAGATAGCACGTCCATCAAATTATATGATAATCGCTCCAAGTTAATTCCATTACTCACAATCTCGATATAGCTACCACATGAGCCCTACTACTTAGTTCATACATTTAACTCCCAAAACAAAATAGGTTTCTTATGTAAATATGGAAAGGAACAGATGGCGAGAAGTTTTGAACAACTTTGCGGCGACAGCGTGGCAGGTAGAGAAGTAAAGGGAAGGCTTTTGCCAAGGTGTGGGACATCGAAACGCTTTAAAACACAAAAAAATATCAATATGCATTCTGTTTTTTTATTTTATGGACATGACCTAAGAGACCTCCCTTACAAGTAAAAAAAACATTAAACAAAATCTGAACATCACAGTCACAATGAAGATATTGGTGGAGCTTCAGGTAACTCATGACTACTCTTACAGTACTGTAGGTATGGATTGTTCCACTTTTGCCTTTTGTTTTCAAACACTTCATGATATTAGAAGCAATATTTATATTGCTTCGAGCAAACCACCATCCAGCTCAAGTACCTACTCTTCTTGAAAATGTATGGGTGATATGAAGCTAAATATAGATGCAGCTTACGATTGACCAAACAAAATGCCTCCATATAACTTAAAAAAAATACACTACTCGATCACATAACAAACAGCCATTAATTCAGCTTAGACACTAATAACGCAGGTCTGAAGATTAATAGTCCAGGCGCGAGTAATAGAATATTCGGTCACACACGCAACCTGCAAGTTATTATAAAATTGAAGTACGCTTTGATAAATTGGCCCTATCCGTCACGATTGGTCACGGAAGTCGGGTAGTTACGGTGCATGGACCAGCTATTAGGATCACTGTACACACGCTGCATTTAACGCTGCGTACACGCAGTCGACATATTATTATTTTTACTTTTTTAGATAATTCAACCACCGGTAAAGTTTAATAAACTATTGAATAATTCAAGTAATTATTATAAATTAAATGATAAATTAACTATCCCTTTAAAAAAATGTGACAAGTTTTACTTTAATAATATCCGGTTTTTTGTACATGAAACGCCAGTTGCGGTTACAGATAGTAAAATTTTCGACGAGGAAATTTATGAAGACTGTTCTTATAATGAAGTTTCATTCTGTGTAATGTTCCTAATGCCTGTTCCTGTTACCAATAACGATTCGTTATCATAGGAACCTAGCATCTAGCTATTAGAATGATGGCCACTGCTGTGTGTCTAAGCTGATTTTTAACACAACATTTACTTCCATTTGAAAAATAATTCTGTTTTTAAATTGCTTCGTAAACCATTGTTTACCGCCGATATATGACAATGACTAGATTGTTGTTTTACAGGGTGATATTTGAATCAACTTATGTATTAACGATGTAGTTAATAAGAACGAAGTTTCACATTTTTATCAAACAGGATATTAATATTTCGCACAGACCGTCAAAAGAAAGCTTTGGGGATGAAGGGAAGCTTTGAACTGACCACCAATTTTAATTAAAATCTACTTACAGACCTGCTCTGCTGTATAAATCTACTAAATCAGTGGTTTAACTACGTTCAATAAAAACTGCCTATTCTGAGATGATCTAGGTGTACGTAAAGATACCGATAAGTCTCAAAATAGTTTCATCATTTATGGTCAATGTTTATATATACCGGTCCTAATTATATGCCCGCAGCGATTGTTAGGCGAATGTGCTAGCGCCTTTACACAGTGTGATAAAGTTTTATATGAAGGGTTGCGGTAATGACTCATTATATTTCACCATTTTGTTTCCGGATGCACGCTCTAACACTGCTATTGTAGGGATAGCGAGGGCTACAAACTGTTCCACTCTTGTGTAGGTTTGTGATGATCTATTGAAATTCCCATTGCTGGGCTAAGGCCCTTCGTTCTGACCTTGCTGTAACCATGTTTTATCCGTATTAGAGACAACAGCCTTAGGGCTTCCAGGTGTTAAGGTGGTTTATCCAACTATGCGGGTTCATTCGTGTCGGGAATATTAATGCATCATTATAAGTACTATTAACTAAAAGAGTGATCAGTATAAATGTGGACGGATACAGAGCGAGAGGAATACCCATGAAAAGATGGATGGACTGTATAAAGGGTGATATGAATGAGATCGGAGTGGATGTCAGTATGACGGAAAAGCGAGATGAATGGAAGAAAAAGATATACTGCGCCGACCCTAAATAATGGGACAAGGTACGGCAAAAGATGATGATTATAAGTACTATTATAATTTAAATTTGTTTTAAAAAGAGTTGATAACTTTGGAGTTCCTTGCCAATTCTTCTCCATAGGAACTTTATTGTATGACTCGACTATCTAAATTTTTTGTGATATCTTTGAAGATTTATATGCACCGATAACAGGTGACACGAATTTAAAAAATCTGAGTTTTAATTTCTTATTTCTGGTCGTATTCTTAATAATTACCTGCTAATTTGAAAAAACCTACACAGTTATACAAGAAATATTATCGTAATTCATCTTGCTAGAGCATTGTATATCAGTTTGGTTTTATGGTTTGGGCGAAGGCTGCTGAGCTCTCTGAACAGGACAGTTGCGGGTTCGATTCCCGCAATGGCAAATTTCGGAAGAGGCCTTTAACTGGTCTGTTTGTCACTGAGATCGCCTCCAGTTCCTTGAATGGTACCCATAGTACGAGCTTTGATTTGTTCGCGATCATACGATGAGTATATGTTGTATGAAAGTGACAATTGTATGCAGCTATCATTAAAATATAAATACCTGCAATAAACTTTACTCCAAGTCATTAGCACACGCATGTATCGAAATGAGCCCTAAATACGTTGAAGTGTTAAAAACGTTACAAATCTGGGGTCATAAAGCCATTAAAAAAATAAATTTTATTATGTGCCGACGTCGTTAAGACTACGATTTATATAAAACATCTGACGCGATGACAGGGTTTATTTTTAAGTGTCACTCGTACAAATTCATTAGAGGACTGGAAATGGAATCGGCGTACACGAGAGCTGTAAAAAATGATAAAACACGTTATAAAAGAGTATCACGTTCGGATTATATGAGAGAATCAAGTTTAGCGATGATTATCACGTGTTTTATGAGTATTTGAACTGTATTACAAATGCGGGTGATTGACTATGATTTGGGATTGTATACTCTATGCGGATTACAATAATGAATTATTTTAAGTAACTTAATCAAGTTGTTTATTTTTTACTATAAACAAGTATTATCGATGCCTAAAGCCGGCACACTGCGGCGTCAAGACGCATGCGTTGTTTTTTTTTTCCAATATAAAAACGAGTTGTATCGAATCATAGATAAAGCTCATTCTTCAATGAAATGACATTGTCAGTGCGAGCGATTTAAAACGCGTGCGGGTGACCACAGAAATTCAATCTTTAAGTAAATTAATGCAGAGTTCATTTTAGTATTGACAAAAAAATTACACGCGGCTTTCGACGCCTCCATGTGCCTGGTCGTTTATTCCGGTTAAAATATGAGCTTACTTAGCATACATTTACTGAAATATTTTAATCTTTGCATGTTGTATGGGCAGTGGTAGCCGAGTGGTCGAACGCACGCCTTACAATCAAAGTGTGCAGGTTCAAACCCCGGCTCGCACCTCTGGGATTTATGTGCGAATCTCATTTTCATCCGAGATTATCACTTGCTATGAAACGGTGAAGGCAAAACATCGTGAGGAAACCTGCACGTCTGAGGGAACTTGACTAGTTCTCGATAGATGTGTGAAGTCTGCCAACCCGCACTGGGCCAGCGTGGTGGACTATGGCCTGAATCCCCCTCGCATTGACGGCCTCGCATTCACAGCCTCCCGCCCGTGCCCAGCAGTGGGACGTTAAAAGGGCTGTAGTAGTAGTAGTAGTAGTAGTAGTATGTTGTATTAAGCTATTATGAATATAGAAATCTTTGTATGTTGTAGTCAGCTTGTAATATACAGAGCTGTTCATATTATTCATCTTCAACATTTTCATTGGAGAAAATATCACAAAAGATATTTTTAAATGATGCATCACCGAAACTCGTGTGACACCCTGTGCATACGGCACCGTAATGGTTTCCTGTTTCCTTGAACCACAGCACAATGGTGCCTTCGAACTAAAAATATACAGGGTGTATCAGAAGTTGAGAATAATAATAATACAAAAATTTAAGAACTAAAAAGCAAAACAGAATATTTCAAATTTAAATCCATAAAAACACGTTTTGGTGCTAGATTTAGAAACCTGTAGGTTACGTTTATGAAGGGTAGAAGTGGAGGCCAATCTCCTATGGGATTTTTTTTTTAAAGTGTCGGGAATAAACCGGTATATATCTACCCATGCCGACACCAGCGCCATTGTGATGGGTTTTTGAACTATTATTTCATGCATTTGAACGGACAATTTTTCAATACACAGATGACATTCCTTTACTTCTACCCTCCATTGTTACGTTCTATCTTCGTGTCAGAAATGTTCATGCAACTATTTTTTTTATTAAATAGGTATGTTGGTAATCAGCTATTCGTTAATACAACAGTAAATGTTATAAAGGTTACAATATATTTTAAGGTAAGTAATAGTAAAATTGTGGCAAATATTCAAAAGCCAGAGAGTAGAGTAATCTTTGCTCAATAAGCGACTACCATCACGTAGCTTGTATTGTATGTTTGTAAGTAATCAAATACCTACAAAAATTATTATTGCGATTATCTAAAACTAACACCCTGTATGCATTCCGTGCTAAATCTCACCTTTTTGGGAGGAATAATAACATTTGTGGTGAAAGATGATATTGTCTGTGGTGATTTAAAAGTGGATTGTGGTGAGTTGTAGGCGTTATTTTTATTATATTATGGTAAGAAAATCTGAATTAAAATAAATAACTACGCAGCTACATTGTGTGCGTCTATTCTGGCCAGTTCGTCCACGGTATCTCATTAATTTGTTGACTATTAAAATCTATTCGAATACATAATAATTTAAAAGTAATAGTATTCTAAATTCAAATTTGAAAAAGCGTAATTATTAGCGTAAATAACTGCTTATCTTACTAGTGTTGCTACCCAATTTTTTTTAGGCTCCTATTCGAAAAATATTCCAAATATATGTAGACACCGTTTGAAATTGAGACACTATTCCAAATTCAAATGAGAGGGATCTTATGTAACGAATGGCCAACATCGGCGGCGTCGCAACGCGTATTTGTTACACTGCGGGGGTCAACGTGGAAGCACGTTCCCGACATTCTTTCCGAAATAACACCCCGTCGCATGTGTTCCCACCGACATCGACGATTAATCACCTCACACTTACGTACAAGAACAAATATTTTAAGAAGGTTCAATTTTATTTTCATCAAATATATTTTATATTGGAATCACTTGCCTTATCTTATCAAGGCTGATTTTAACTAGATGCCATGTTATATTTGTCTATATATAATCCGATTTCAAAGTAAACGAGCCGTAAATAATCACTTTGAATTCACCCCAGTTCTGTGAATAAACACAAAATGCAAACAAAACTCAAATTGGGCCAAAGCAAAAGTTTGTTTCATTACATATATTTTACACTCCCGAATAATATGAAACAGTCTCACCTCGTCCAAAATATTTTATGATATATAATATGTACCGAGTTTAAAACTCTTGATGTGTTAAAATGTTTTTGGTGTTCCATCTCTGCGTCTGAATATAAGTTTTAACTCGTATTTTCAAGACGTGACTTTAAAAGCCGTCCGGAGATAATAGAGGATAACTTCCCTACTTTAGATTTTTTTTTTAAATATCCTCCAAGCTTAACCCTCGCGCTCGGTACAGTCGCAGGCCGCGGTCACGTCTAACGCAGGTGCTCGGTTTAGCTACGCCAACCAAATTGAGCATTGTTCCGTTTATTTACCTTCGCCTTTAGTTCGTGACTGTACCTGCCCTCGTTTAGCGTTTATCTTATATTCCTCTTCTGGTAATCATTATTGCATAAAAAATATAGATTAAAATATTTCAAACATAAATTATTTTATGAGTATAATCGACTAATATTGTTTTCCCATCCTTGGCTTCTGGTATATACAGATAAAGTACAAATCGATTATGCATAATTCCCGCCTTTTGCGTAGGTACATAATTAAAAACTATTTAAGATCCTAGGCACGCGACTAAACACGCTGAGCTCACTAATATGAACAATGGATTCACTGGAACAGATTACACTATGTGATTAAAATGCTTAACCGTTCCAATGTTTCAAACGAACACTTTGTTAGTTTTACAATTCCAACTCAACTGACTATAAGAAGATGGATGACCGCACTTCCGGCACTACACAAAAGAAAGGTGCCTCCGAAAACACCTAATTCAATTATAGTTCCACCGGTTAATTTTAATGAAAAAAAAAAGTGAGAATATCCGTATCATCGCAAATAATGATGGCGACGTACGATCACAAGGTGCACTCAATCGCCGGTCTGTCATTACAAAATAAAAATCGACGAAAATTATGGCTACCCCGAAAAAACCTTTCAATCTTTTTTTTCCGGGGACACGAAATGACAACGAATTCGCGTTGTATAGTAGCGTTTTATCGGGAGACGGCCACTAAACGAACACGGCAGACCGATTGCTACCATAAAGATAACAATAATTAGCCGTAATGACCACATCGTCTGTGGGCCCCGTTCGTTTTTAGGGTTCCTTAAATTAACTATGAACCCCTATTGTTTCGCCATATCCACCAGTCTTTCTGCCTACCCATCATATTCGCCACCTGACGGAATTTCTTCGCACTGTCACTTATTTGGACTCTTTTAAGACTATGTAGTTGGAACTGGGTTCAAATTATGTATAAATATTCTACTATTAAACTTCATCACGAGCTATAGCCAATCCAAATAGTGTGAGTCCAAAATCAAATGGATATTGGTATTAAGTTTTTCGGTTAGCAGTAGGAAGTATTTAGTGTAAGTTTTCAAAACAGTTTAGAACTCTACCTTGAGCGTGGCAGACATGCGCTTGGCCGCTTTTTAAGTGCAGTGGGCGGCACGAAGCCGCGATCGGGAGATAGTGCGTCCATCAAATCATATGATAATCGGGCTCAGTTAATTCCATTACCAATAATAAATGCACGCATTAAATTAGACCTGTCGGATGAGTCGACGGAACCCGGTCCTGCGATCGCTCCCATCACTCGGATTATGATATGAATAATGTATCAGTAAAAAAAAATAAAGGAACCATAGCTTATTATTGTTTTGAATTTGGAACGTCAAGCGCGATATGTCGTTGATCGTAGACGCGATTGTGTCTGCGCTCGAAAATAAAACGATCACGAGTGCAAATGTCGCGGTTGGAGTTAGTGATGGGACACATCTTATAAATTATACCCCACCTTTTTTGCCGCTCCAAAAGTTTATGCATAAAAACTTTTATGTGTGTCTTAAATTAAAAGACGCTCCGTCAGTTTCTGATTGAAAAAAATAAAATAATAAAAATTTATTCCAATTTATAACAAGAAAACGTTGATTAATGATTAACTGGTTTAGCCAGATTATAATTTGACCGTGGCGTTTAAACTTAAATTTTGCCAAGATTCGACAAAAACGTCCTCATTACTTACCTAAACAATCGTATTGTATTAGTATTACCCACTTAGCTGTTATAATTTGTATCATTTTAAGGTCAAATAAACTGCTACTTCATTTTTAAATTAGAACAAAGTGGACGTTGATAAATGAGAGACCTAAAACCCAGGCAGAAAAAGGTCAAAGGCCAGCGTAGAGAAACGAAAAACAGTCACAATTACTTACGTAGGCGTAGGTACGTTTCATTGCTAATTGCTATCAACCACAGAGAAATCCTACAAGTTTCTTTTTTTATGTTGCCTATGGTCGCATTTCCATAGATGACACATAGGCACCGTACAATCTAGACGCCTACGTTTTGAGACAGAGAGAGCTGCATTGTTACCAGATGTCGCGCCAAAAGAACATAACTCATGAGAGATTTTGTTTCGGGAGGCGTAAATCACAAAGTGTCACAATTTTGTATACGGATATATTTTTTTGGTGGCGCGTATGTTATAATAAATTGTAAAAAAAACATAACGAGTAAAATATTGTGTTGTTCTTATACCCGTAAATTGCGCGTGCTTTAAAAATGGGATGTCTGGAATTATGGTATTTTATGACATAAAACCAAACCTTACTTTTAGCATCGTTTTATAAGAGGGTGCCATAAATTTTACCTTTAAAAATATAATTCGAATAAAGTTCGAAACTTCAATAAGGTTCGAAATTTAAATTCAAACACAGCGTTCACACGTTTAAAAAAACGTGTTAAACTTTGGACAAAGTATGATAAACACAGTTTGTTTCACAATTAATAAACTGGACGACTTGAGCTGTTCCTTCGATGACGAAGAGAGCGATTAACTTAATTTTGTTGCGCACCGATCCCGGCTTGGAGGCTGAGTCACGGTGATCGCGCGAATATCGCCCTTAAAAAACCCGTGCCACCTAATAAAGTGGTTTTTATTTGCGTGTCAGTTTTAATTACGGCGCTATATCTTTTTAATTTCACTGTTTTAGTGTTGCCAAGTAATAATATCAACGGTTTATTGAATCCGTGGTAAATAAATTCTGGGGTGGTTTTACTGGTAACGATGCATTTTTTATACGTACGTAATTTATTTAGGAAGGTAAAAACATAACTATTATATGTTCGTTTTTAGGAGATCAGTGCTTTAGCTTGAAAGCTTGAACTCTACTTTATGCAGTAGTGCTACGAACGATCCAGGGAATTTCATTATGAAAGTACCTTGTAGTAATTACTATTACACGAAGTATTATCATTTATTAAGAAGAATTAACGTGACTTCGAGGTCGCCATAGACTATATTCTACCGTGCATGACAAACTAGAGATGGGATACCGTGTGATGATCGGTATCATACCATTTACTCGATTACATAACCAATCTAAAACGTCATGCAGTAAAATGATCCAAAAAAGGGATCCGACAGCAAAAATCTCAAACACGAACAACTTTCAGGAACATGCAGAAAAATCTTCTAAGTCGGCGGCAGATGTTGGCCAAAGTTCCTAAATTTTCAGTTGTAACTTTGAACTTTTGTGACTTTTTTCCCAAGTCGTTTGTCCGGATCAAACCGCGTTTTGTGGTATAATTAATGAGCTGTCGCTGGACGCTACAGAGGCTAATTAGAGAGAGTAGGGCCGTTGCAAACACACTCTACTTAGGGACAGGTGCAGCTCGTAGATAACGGAGAGATGACACTTCTTGTATCGAGCGGATACTATAGATACATACCAAATTGTTTCTACCGTAAAAATAAAAATTGATTCATGAATTGCTATTGACGACGCATTTAGCAGAAAAAAAATGGTAATCTATCGTTAAGTAAGCTTATTATGGCTATTTATCTCGCCAGGATCTTCAGATTGGCGATAAAATATTTGTACTTTACGAATAGACACTTCATTAAGCATTACACGTAAATAATTAATTATTCAAAATTTGTATCGGTTGTTAAACCATTCCATAAAAGACAATATTACAATAAATATAATTTATTTGAGCTTTATATAAATTAATAATAATTGCATCATTTCAATAAGAAAACGATTCCAAGAAACAAAACACGTTCCAAAATGGCGGTGCATTGACTTTTTTCTTTAAGACGACTGTTGTGATTAATGTATCCAATCTGGCACGAATAACGCGATACATTAATTTGAATTATTTATGCGACATAAAAACTTTTTTAAGAACGTTAGTTTGACAAATCCTTATAATAACAGGCTAGTGAAAAAAAAACATATTAAAAATAAACAGTTTTGGAATTTAAAAATCGAACAAAACCGTCTAATAAATAAAACAAAAGCAGGGACGTAATTAGAACACGCGGTATTGTTTAAATTAACCTCAGATACGCAGGCACGTAACTAAATGTAAGGGAAGCGAGGAACAAGCGAGCTGGCGAACCTTTAAGTCAGCACTTAATTTATGGTCAATTAACCTGGTGTTAAAGTTAAATAAGGTGACATTTGGATGGCTCCGGCTTAAGGTAATGCTACCGTAGATCTAAAAAATTGCCATTTTGTGCATAATTTCAACATTGAATGCTTATCTTTAACATAAAAATTATAAACACGACCTGAACTCAGTAAAGGTTGCATTTTCTACTCAACATAGTTTATACCAGTTATACTATTATACATAGTTATACTATAGGTATACTGGTTACGTGTTTGATTCCCAACAAGGGCAGATTTCGGATTTGGGTGTAACTGAGATCGAGCTCAGACATAGTACAAGATTTTATGAGTTTGGCGTCATACTGTGTGTAATTTGGCCATATAAAAAAAGTTTAAACTAAAAAAGTTGCAAACGGCTGCTTTTATACCGGCCTCTAATACCTGGCCAGTATAAATAAACGATTAAGCTTCACAGCTATTAAAAGCAAACATTATAAATCAAACCGGGAATAATTGTGCTTTGTTTCGCCCGGGGTCACTGTAATCAGCCGTCTTCTCAAAAGCGATCGTATTACGTATTCATTTTTATACAATACATACACTATAAATAATCTTCTGTAGTCATTGATTGTATTAACCAACGAAATTGTGTTGTAAATTAATGTTAAATAATTATACGTATAAAAATTTATTGCTTTTATCCGAGATATTTTAATTAACAATAGTGGATGTAGATCTTAGTTTTATTACATAACTACTACACGAAGGTTGTGATATATATATTTACGCCGCCGCCCCGTCTTACGTTAGTTGATAAATGTTTATACATCATCATCACGCCTGTTTTCCCTGAAGGGTAGGTAGAGGTTCACTGCATTGCACCCACACTTTGCCGATGTTTAAACGTTTATATATTAAGAAATTAATATATTGAATGGCATATGCTCGAACCTAGATCAAGCCTTAATCATCCTATAATTTTGTTCAGAACCAATCCTAACCTTGGAAAGCTGATTCTAAATATCCATAGTCGATAATGTTGTACACGTGAGGAATAAATTTACAATCCCCAATCCTGTCCCCTGCCAAGTCTACTTCAAATAATAATAAATTATCCCAACAATGCCTCTCACGTGTTACAAGACAACTTTCTAATAGATCCTAAGGTGTTATAGTTTCACATAGTTAATTAATTCTCGAGTAATCCGTTGATCGACGTTATCCACGGCGCTATCTCGGATACCATCTAGATCCGATATTGAGATTGTTAATGCTGTGTAACAGGCGTATAACAAGTAATGTCGCTACGTTTATAACTCAGGTCGGGTATGTGTTGTAGATTCTGAAATTTTTGGTTATGTTTAAAACTTTTAGGCATTTTTTTCTAATAACCCTACTTGGGTTCTCAGTTAGGCCTAGATCTTTAAATTACACTTAGGTAGATTCGTAAAAAATGATACTCATCAACTTTTTTTGTACACTGTAGTGACATCTATCTTGCCACATACGAACTAAAAACTGACGTATCCTACATCGCGATATTAAAGTTATCCGAGCGATTGAACATATATACCAACAAGAACCCGACAAACACCGTCGGGCGGTAGCCCACCAGACACAACACCTTCCCTTTTCAATGGTGGATGAGGAACTTTACACCCTGTTCCTCACACTCCCCAAAATACTTTAATCATAAAATAAATATTGACAACATATACTCAACGTATAATTCCAAACTAAGCAGAGCTTGTGCTATGGGTATCATGCAATGAACTGAAAGCGATCCCAGTTACAAACAAACCAGGGACAATTTGAAATAAGCCTTTCTGAAATTTGCCATTGGCAGGAATGGATTCCGCAACTGTCCGGTTCAATATGCCGAGCGGCCTACGCTTAAAACACTAGATCAAGCCTTTTTTTAATGGACTACGCTGTTGGCCGTGAGTTGGCCTTTACAGCTTCACCGGAGATCAAGCCGTCGTCAAAATAGCTACTAGCAATGTGCGATTTAACACAGTATGACAATTAATATCTTTTTAAAACAAATCGCCAGCAATTCAAACTCTTTCATCACAATAATCCTAAGAATAGTCAAGTTATTCAGTAACCAAATTAAAATTCCTATGCCCTTACGTCTTATGTAACCCTCCGTATATTACCGTAAAAGAAAAATGATCATAGGGTTGCTGTAATAAAGAGTACAATGGAAGGGCAATATGGTGCTCCAGGCAAAAGGGTACAAAGCAGGATTAACCCTAAATTAGACGTATAAAAGAGACATAATTAAAAAACCAATTTGCAAAATACATGCACAGAAAAGATGCCGTGAGCAGAAATAAATGGTTCTGTGGCAATGTTGTTTGTAAAAGTAAAAATAAAACTGAAAGGAATTAAATAAATCACAAAACAGTATAATCTTCATTTTTTTTTTTTTTTTGAAGGACTTACACTGTTGGCCGTGAGGTGGCCTTTACAGCTTTACCGGAGGAGTGGCGAGCGCAGAGTGCACTCCAACCAAGGCCTTAAGGGCGGAAAGGGGTGGCAACTAGCTCAAGGGCGCCACAGGGGGCACGACCTCGGCTTGGGCAGTTACCGTGAGGGGTGAGGTAGTGACTGCGCTCCTAGGTGCAAAGATGCACCCACGAGCGGAAGAGGGGGTTCCTCGACCTCGCCGGCGAGATCGGTGTCTGTTTGAGGCTGGTGTAGGTGTGTTGGTGGCCCTCTCAACGCCCGGGTCGAGGAGGGCGGTGATCGTGTCGGGAGGATCAATCAATACGTGCCGCGGACGGCGGCGACGGGTTGATGACGTGTGCGCGGGGTCTGGCTCGTAATTGCCGGCGGCGACAATTAGAGGATTTAAATGCGACGCGGCTTTTTTAAAATAGCGTTCGGACGCTATTTTTAAGTGTTTACGAATTGAGAAGAGGCCAAGGTCGGAATGAAGATCTACGTTCCGTATGTACCACGGGGCACCTACAGCCCTACAGAGAAACCGGGACTGCACTACTTGCAGGCGGTTGATGTGTGTCTTCGCCGCGTGAGCGAAAACCACACTGGCATATGACATAATGGGGAGGATGCATGTTTTGTAAAGTGTCACCTTATTTCTAAGGGACATTTTACTCCGCTTGCAGATCAAATAGTGAAGGCGACCGAGCACAAAAGCTGCTCAGTTGCTCACCGTTTTAATGTGGGGACCGAAAGTAAGGGACTTGTCCAGTATAATCTTCATAATATAAAAACAACGTTCTATTCATTATTTAAAGATAAAAACAACATACTGTTTTCCATGTAGATGTGAGTGGGATAGCAAATAATTTGAATCCTTGTTGTTCTAAAATACATGTTTTTTCTGTCTACTGCGTTGCTTTTCAAATTTCAGATTGATATGTGCGTCGCTTGTATGAATATTATATTTATGTAAGCATAGACATTATTTTTGAATCCTCGTTTATTTGTCAATTGTTCTACTTTGATAGTGTTCCTACTAACAACATCTAATAGTTCAAATAGATATTTCTTTTCAATTTATAGACACCTGGATGATACATTATAAGATTTAATCAGCATGCTCAATAGCCATTGTGAATATAACGAACTGGCATGAATAGTGTACTACTTTTTTGAATTCAGAATTCTACCTTCATAGACAATTCACAAAGCTGTCAAAAGCAGCTCACCGCTACGTCCAAGACAATAATTTGTTATTTCCAATTAATGCTGAGGAGCCTGTCAATGGTCTATTAGCGCCAAGATGAGATATAATCGGTACTTCGCCGAAACTAGGGATGGGTCAATCGATACGTAGTAGGTATCATAATATTTACGATTTATGGATATTGTGGTACTTGAAATGTAAAATCGGTATCTTCTAAAACTGATTAATCAAAGTTACTGTTTTATTATATTATGAAATACGAATTAAAGCCGTGATAAGATGCCACAAACTACCGTCAGTTTGTTGCATCTACACTGGTTTAGACTCCGACTATTGGTTAGCTTACATGACAAAAAAACATATTTTATGTTTTTCAACAAGCCAACTAAACTAAACGACAATAACATATCGTATCGTGTATGATTTTCATAAAATAACACACAACAAAAAAAAAGTAAAATAACCATCATCTCATTATACGTATAACGAAACCGATTTCATAACACAGGGGATGCATAGTATGCTTATATAATTGCATAATATTTTTTAGGAACACAGGTTCATAATGTTATATTCGATATTACACATCCCTATTCGAAACAATAAGTATCCGCAGGGCGTCTTGTTATTGTTTGTCTTGTCTCTATCTCCCAGCAGGACTCCGCACTACGAACAAATTGACAAAAATATGGTAACGGTTCATTCATGCAGATAAGATTTATATTTATAAATATTTGATGGCGTTATAAAATGCAAATGTACGACGCGAACAGTTTGACCTCGGTGATTACATGTTATAATTTACTATCGAAGGTCATTTTCTTACCTTTAAAAGTCAAATTATGATCACATTTGAATTTCGTGATTTGGTACCGAGTTTATGTTAAAGTTTTTATTAAAAGTTTATTCCTGCTGTGGTGATAGCCAGTTTCAATTTGAATGAACAGATCATTTAGTGACATTTCGATAATAATTCAATCTAATTTTTACCTAATGGAATTCAGAAATTGTATTTTATTTGGGTATGATTATGATTCAATCTGATGTTTCTTTTATTTAACTACGGAGGTTGTTTAATATAAATAATATAAGAATAGAATTACAAATCCCAAGCCAATTAAACAATGGAAAAAATTACAACATTACAACTTTTTAAAGATTGGTAACATTTTAGTTTAAACCGAGATAATTCGTTATCATTTGTTACGTCATCACTACCTAATTCAATCAACAGTTGAAATCGATATCACATCGATCCGACCCCAGCCCTTACCCCAACCAGCTCATTGTGGGCCCATAATTAGTTTTTGTCACTTCACACTGACAAATCCCATTCGAAATCTATAGGCACCATGGACCCCACCACTTGGGCCGCTGCAAACCGGTTCTTATCAAAGAGAATATTATTTCAAACGCCCCTGTCAACCCCGAACCCCAAATCCAGTTTGTTATGAATGAAATTACAGAAATCGAATAAGGTAAACACAACTGAGAGGCAACAAAAGCTTGCTCGAAAAAAAGCTAAATTGAATTCAAATTGGTTTCGTCGGGTATTAGGAATAGCCGGGGGACGATTTCAAGACGGGGCCCACGACACATCGGGTAATAATTTAAAGTTTTTTTGTCATATGGTGACGGAGTGAAATAAAACCTACAAAGTTGATTTAAAAAAATTCGGTCGAATTAAGGAACCTCCTCCTTTTTGGCAGTCGGTTAACAAATAAGCACAATAGCATAAGCATCATTAGCCCTCTATAAACATTTCATTGGAGCACACTTGAAGATTGGTTGTCTATTTTATGCGTTTTGATACGTCAAATAGTTTTTAATAGCTTGAAAACACCTTTCTTTTGTTAAAAAAAAGTCTTAAAATAAGTGATGTAACTAATTAATATTACTATAAATTTCGTAAATAAGTAGTAGGTACTAAAATAAATCCATCACTACAACATTTCAAATATGAAAATGGATACAAAACAAAGCAAAACTTTGTCGAGTTGTCGAAATTGAAAATGGAACTGCGCGATTTTATACTGTTTATCCGATACGATTGCGGTGACGTATCGACAGCGCTTTTCAAAAAGAAAATAATGTCAAACAAAATTGTTTCGCGCCTCGGAACCGAAAGCGCGAATTTTCCATCGAAGTTCAACAGGTATGCAAATAGTTGGTTAGCCCCGGATAACATGAATAGGTAGCATAACACACATGGACAGAATTTTCGTGTAATGTTGCCCTATCAATTATTTTTATCACTATTAAAGTCGAAATTGAATGTTCTAAACGCCAATCCTTTTCACTTATACCTGCTAGGAAATGTCCTAAAGAAAACACTTGTTTAATAGCAGCTATATTGACATGATCTATTAAAACGATCTACAAATAACTTGACTAACAGGCGCGTCAAGACGAGAGTTAACAAATGTTTGCTAATACCGAAACAAACTGTAATAACTCATGGAAGAAGCACATTTTTCAACGAAATTTCATCGCAGACGCAAATGAATGTGCGCGTGGCGTTTACCACAGAAATTCAATCTTTATATATTTATAAGAAGGTCCATTTTAAAGACACGTCAAATGAATTCACTCGCTGTAGTATGTTCAGAACGTAAGGTTCAGATGCTGCATAGATAATAACAACGATAGCGTACTAGTACCGTTTGGAACGAAGTATAGAATATAACTCATAGGGCTTGAAGCTTTGAAGATTTACAATGATACGTTATTTAACATCGACGGGTTTCGGTTACAAACTGACAAGTCTAAACGTAAACTTTCAAATCCATGGTTTACCTGACAGCGTTGTGGTTAACCGCGCAAAACGATTTGACTTTGTTGCCTCCAGCTTATTTTATAACGGTCTGTTGAATTGAATTTTGCGGTTATTTATTTAACTGGAGCTTAGCGTGGCAACGTGAAGTTGGTTGATGGTGCAAATGGGATGCTGTTTACGCTTTTGCTTTCGAGATTATTAAAATTGCAATTTAAATAAATCATGCCAGGGTTTACGACGGAATGTTGAAAGGATTTAAATGTTATTATCGACTAGCCGGCCGCATCGTTTGTTGGTCACGAAATCTTGAAAATTGGTTTGGTTTTTTAACACTGATTTCTAGATTATTTTTGCGGCCTCACCTTTTTTACCAGAGAAAAAGTCATGTTATGCCAAGAAAAAATATTTAGCTAGAGAGCTGAAACCTTTTTATATGAACTTTGAAAATATGTTTCATTGCGCAAATGTCAAAATGGTTTTCTATATTTATAAGTTTCATAAAAAAAATATTTTTAACAAAAAACAAAAACCGACTTCAAAAACCTAGGTACACTAAAAATGTAGAAATAACCTCATAATTCATTATATTTGAAGTCGGTGCCAATCTACGTCAGACTATACAAATACCCACTGGATGGTATGTAAATATTTCGGTATTTAAATATTTCGTAAATATTTTGCCCAACAACTGGTTTACCTACGTAAGATTTATTGTTCACTGCTAATTATATACAAATATAAAAAAAAAAACTTACCTAAGATTTATTTTAAACATTAGCAGAGTTGCTAAATTAAAATCTTTAAATATATTACGCACCTTTGATCTCCAAAACGTGATCCACAAAACACATTAGGATTCGCATGGGAGCAATAGAGTAGCCGCTTGGAGGTAACATCTCAATGGTAATAAATTAAACCGTATCTTTTTTATAGTCAATTTGAAGAGCTAAAGATCGTTAAAACGTGGGATCCATTAACGTAATCATTCAGGAGCCAATAACGTCATAGTTACATGCGAAGGCAGAAGCGGGAGTAACGTTCGTTGTAATCTATCAGTGAGTAATTTTAATCTTATCTCCTATATATAATTAATATGGTTTCAATATAAAATAATGTCGTTTTTATGAAAAACAAAAAACACTTAATATTTTTAGTTTTTCCTAGAATATAATATCTATAGCTAAAGTGATTGACATGATTTATTTGAATAGATGAAAAAGATGACTGACTGTAGTGAAAAATTATGTTTCCTATGAGTTTATATAATTTTCATATAATGGTACCTGTTAGTCTGCCAACCCGCACCGGGCCAGCGTGGTGGACTATCGCCTGAATCCCCCTCGCATTGAGGGGAGGCCCGAGACCAGCAGTGGGACGCTAAAAAGGGCTGTAATAGTGGTAGTAGTAATATATTTTCTAGAATACTAGCAAGATAAAGTCGATTTGTATCTCAAACAAAACTAACGCCTATCAGTAGGTACCTAAGACCTAAAACTGACTACAAAATTATTAACCGATAGCTTTCAACGCGATATTAATATTCACTCAACCAGTCCCCCGACAATACAGACGAAGATACACCACGGTATTATTATATAAATCATAAAACCCTGCGCCTACAGGCGCGTCAAAACTAGCACGACAATTTTTTTGACAATCCCAAAATGAACTTTATTAACTCATTGAAAAAGTACATTTTTGAACGAAATTTCATCAATAACTCGAGAGAATTTTAAAGCATGACTTTTACCACAAAAATTTCATATTTTATGTATATTGACTCAGAGTGCATTTTCAATAACAGTCGAGCATTTTCGCTGGCTGCAGTGTGTGCAGGACGTAATTCTACCATCTGCCAACTGCAGCGTTGGACGAGATCGGTCTGTCTGCACGTGACGTCACGTACCACTACCAGCCACAACTGACGTGCGTCCGGTTCGCAGATTTCGGGTATTTACTGCCTATACTGTAGGCGTGTTCGATTTAAATTGAAAAATGGAATTGTACATACACGACGGCTCAGTCGAGTAGTTTAAGTGTGGGACGCTTGGTTCACTGAACTGGGTGGTTGCAGGTTCGATTCCAGCCAGCGGAAAATATCGGAAATGGCCCTGGTCTGGGTGTAACAGGAATCTCCGTCAATCCATTATCTGGTACCCATAGTACATGCTTTGCATATTTTAGGGTCATACGATGAGTATGTGTTGTCTGGCTGGTAAAATGAATTCGAAGCGCTTGTAGACAGACTAATACCAGGGAGAAATAAAAAAAACATTAAGAAAAAGCATGGAAAACATCAAAATAGACTAAACCAGGACAGAAAAATACAGTGATTTACAGAAGATAAACATGATTTTTTGCTCATTTAATTCAAGAAGAAAAAACATCCATAAAGCGAGCAAATTTTAGGTCTGTGAAAGCTTCTAATACCTACTATTCATTTCGGTAAGCCTATCTACTTATGTTGTTATGACATCGACACTGGATTTAAAGTCACGTATCTGGGCCTCTATACAGTGATTGTGGTTTTAAGAAATAGGCAGTTCGGTATTTTGTGGTGGGCGTTCTGATTGACTATAATGGTTGTGTGGCGGCAAATTGGTCCTAATTTGTATAATTCAATAACACTTTTTTATTCCACTCATGTAGTCAGGAAATTGAAACTTTTTCGACACGACATTTTATTTAAAGTAGATGAAAGCTATTTATGATTCTATGATTTTTTTAATATAATGTGTTTGTTATAATAATGTACAAATTAAAATTTCCTCCAATTAATACCTAACTTTTTACATTCATATCTAAAAAGTGGAGGAAATACAAATAATTATTAATTAATTCTATGAATTCATTTTACTACTCGAAAAAAAAAACACGTTTCAAAATAAAAACAATAAGTTATTAACAACTTATTAAAAAAGTTATTAAAAACTTTTTAAAATATAGCAGTAGATCATGCTGTGTAGGTCTGTAATAAAACCAATTTTTATGAAGCGTTTAAAAAGATTGAACCTAATGCCAAAAGGATGCCTAGGCTTAAGAATAAAAGTTGTACCGACAATAAATTAAGTTTTTATGACTTAATTTCACTAATTTCTTCGAAAGAAAACCATTGCTGACATCTGGGCTCTCTCAAACACCGTAAAAGTTATAAAACTTTTAACTTTATTAACATAACACTAAACAGAATTTGTTGACGCTAGGTTGGTAACTTATTTATTATTAACTGTAACAAATGTTGGAATTCAAATGCTATTATTTATGTTACTTAAAACTTTTTAATTATTTCCGTTTTATAATACAATTAAGTTGAAACACGCAAAATAATGATCCATTTACAGAAGCCAGAATATATATTTTGGTTGGCATCTTGGGTTCTTTCATGTACTAAATATACAACTTTATGTATAGTAGTAGCCGCCTCCCAGTCATGTACCTTCCTACTTTAGTCTGCGTCACAGGCTGATAGACGACGGTACCCTAAAGAAGTTGTGACAAGTATTCAAAGCCATGTAACTAAGCAGCTATAATAGTTAGATATCATCTGCCTTTACTATATATCGGCTACCGTATGTGTACCTCAAATTTAATTCGGACTTTTAATACAGCCTGTATATCAAGATGTAAAAGTTTACGTTCCTATACGCTAAGAACTGACAGATCTATTCAGTTTCTGCCAACTGCTTTGGAGAGATTATTATCTAACCCCAGACTCGCTAGTCAAGGAATTTTAAAATGCAAAAGCTAACCAGATTTTATTTAAAGTTAAATTAGGTATGATCATGGGGTCGTGACAAGATTATAAAGCGTGTTTTACTTTTTCAAATTACGTTATGCTAAAAAACATGTGCATTTAAATAGCAACGTGTTCAGATTTAGACGAGCAAAAAGTATTACTTTGCATACGTAAATAATTCCAAACGAAACCGAAATATTTCGCGAGAAAATCTAAGCGCTTTCATTTACCTCCATATAACAACGAGTTAGTTAATAATGAATAACTTAAATCGTCGGGCATCGTATTAGATCGTCATGACGCAAGCTGCAAATTTTTGCACATACCAAAATGAACTGTATAACTCATACAAAAAGCTCGTTCTCCAACGAAATGGCATCGACGAAGCGAGCAAATTTTGCAGCTTGGTTCCGTTGCTTACACCACAGAATCTATATATAATATATTTACACAGAGATCGTTTTGGTACTGGAAAAATTGCAATGCGTCCTGAATCCATGTGGGCTCTGGAATTAAACAGTCAAGGTTATTAAACGGAAGAGAGTATGAAAAGTGAACATCCGAAGATAACCCACGTCACCGTTCTCTGTTTTGTGCATTCATGAGTCACAAAAAATACTTTATAGTTGCTGTTTTATATTTTGGAGGAAACCTGCACGTCTATAAAAAGGCGTGTAAAGTTCACCAACCCGCACTGTGCCAGTGTGGACTATTAAGTGAAGTGTAGGTGCACTGCAGTGCACCTCTGCCTACCCCTTTTAGGAATACAGGCGTTCTTTGTATTAAATTTTGTTTACTCGTGGTTTATAAGAAAATGATAAGTTTTACTTATCATTTCAAATTCCATTTTTGTCTCTGGGAGGGTCTAGATGTTTTTATTACAAATAAAGAAACATTCTTGTATTATAATCTTACTTAACGTTATTCTGAGAAGTCGCAAATAGCCGCAGGCCCGTATCGAGCATTCCGCCCGCATCGGTTAGCCACAAGGACCTGCGGCCGACATACCCCTTGGCTTCACTATTCAACCAATAACAATGTTATTGCTGTATATTATATACCTACCATCTGCCAGTTGACTTCTATGTACATAAGACATCTATTGAAAGGTTCGAATTAAAATTGACTCTTTGCCAAATTTTGTAAGTTAGCTTGAAGTTGCGATTGAATCCTTATTTCTTTTGTTTGTGTCACGGCGAGGTAATTTACTTAACTTTTCTCAAAATTGTACTCTGTGTTAGTATACATAAAGATAACATATCCGTGGCAGTCACCACTAGAGATCGCGACTAAATTCGCTCGTGTCATCGTGAAGAAGTAGAAAAATTGAATGTGAGCGAGAATGTGCTTTGTCTAAGACTTAATACAGTTTGATTTTGTTTTGGCAAAATAATTGTCGCGCAACTCATTCATGGGTAGTTTCTCTCACATCATGTTGTTAACCACACCTTACCCAGTATTATAAATAACGACAGAAGGGACCCTATCATTCATATCTGTGTTTATTCAGTAATTTCCATAGTAAATTATCGACATAACGGCCCGTCCTATCTCCAATTTTATAGCACTGTATGAACTTTCATGCGAGTGAAACAAAGATATTTTTCACTAGAAGTGCCTTAGATTGAGTTTTCAAGGATCCAACGTGAAATGTAAAAGTGCATTATGGTTACGAAGCAACAAGTCATAGATACACATATCTGATATTATAAATATGCCAATATTTTCCTATAATCTAAAAAAAATCAATTTAATTTTATAAATGGACTTCTGGATTCTACGTATGTAATTGAGATTTTTTTTTCAAGAGCATCATTATTTTTATATAATTATTGTGTAGGTACATAAAGTATCAAGCTCACGAACTTGTTCTAATTAGTAACTAAGAAACCAGAGGAGAAACAAAACTACTATACTTGTTTTTGCGACAAGACATTATAGCCCTTATTTTTTGTTCCGATATCTCAGAATATCATAACCGACTTTTAATAGCGCACAGTATGTCGCTTTCAATAAAGTCTACCTGTCAACGTTACTTCAAGCTGTCCGCAGTCTAACAAAAACTATCCACTCTGAAAACAATTGAGCAATTAAAAACGCACATTTATTTTAATCCAATTACGAATGCAGAGAACGTGTTATCAAGGACAGTGTCAGCTACCCAGGGCTTCGCCATAAGGGCATAAAATGTGGCTGGTTCTTTAAAGCAGCATTTTACTGTTGCAACAGACACAATGCGACGCGCACTCGTTCAGCGCGTTGGCAATTGCTTCATTAACAGTACCACTGCTGCGCCTAGAAGATATACGAATATGTGTGACAAACTGAAATGCGTTAAGCGCAGTTTGCATGGTGCGTCGATTGCTACAAGCGACAATTTTAAAGATAATTTGATACGTTTTTTACAATGTTAAGTCAATCAACATCAATTTACCATTAATAAGTACATGTGCGAGGAAAGTCTTTTTTTTCCATTTACGGTAAAATGATTATGTATTAATTGCAATACTGACAAGGTAAAGTATAAAATTCTATTATTATAGTCTCATTCATTGCCTATTTGATATGGATTGCAAAATAACTGAGTAAATCCTTTTAAACGAGTTCATTGCTATCATTTTTGGCAATTCGTAGTTTCGATTTTCACACTTTACACAATTCACGGTGCATGTTTATTTTAGAATTGCAATAAATAAATAAAAAAAGAATTGCTCAAAGTTGTTAATTTAGACAATCCTATTTGGTCTACGTGTTTTAACATCAGTACTATACCGGTTTGATTTCCTTCAGGGTACATTTCGCAAATAAATTTATATATATTACACCAACGGCTATTACTTTTTAAAATAAGATTATTTGCTTTTTCCAAGTAAATAATACTATTTTTTTTACAAAATCAAACGCAACATTTAAAACTACCATAATAGCCAATCAAGTATGTCACTTCAATTTGTTGTTTATCCATGTTTCCCAAAACAGCGCAACATGGTGTCCGACCATTACCATTATCATTCGCTCCACAATAGAAAGGGCCCATCCTGATCCCATTCAGAGCAGCACCCATTTAGGGCTAATAACGTTAAATATAAAGAAACAGCGGGGTGCGTCACTGGCGCTGATTCCGTTGGCAACAAACTACTAATTTGACAGCACTAAATATTGTACTGTCCTGCTCACACATTAGGACCACGACAGGGACGGTATTACTCTTTCACTAACGTTAGGATGCACTACAACTGTCAACTGCTTCATATTTAGGCATTGTGATAAAGCGTCTCCTAGTATAAGTGAACACAGGCATTAGTTTAGTGTAGTTTAGTTAGCTGCCAACAGAATAAGCTCCTAAGTCACCCCTTTAATGTTCGTTTATTAGTCATTCAAGATTAATCTACTAGAGATTCTTTCTAGTTTACTTGGTAAGTTATGGCTTTTTTAATCGACTTTAAAAATAATGTTTTCAATTTGAAAAGTAGTTACGGTCTCTCTTTGTGTTAATTAATAATATAGCATATAGCAGTGGTAGCCGAGTGGTCGAACGCACGTCTTGCAAATCAAAGTGTGCAGGTTCAAACCCCGGCTCTCACCTCTGGGTTCCATGTGCGAATCTCATTTTCATCCGAGATTATCACTTGCTATGAAACGGTGAAGGATAACATCGTGAGGAAACCTGCACGTCTGAGGGAACTTGTCTAGTTCTCGATAGATGTGTGAAGTCTGCCAACCCGCACTGGGCCAACGGTGGACTATGACCTGAAATCCCCCTCGCATTGTGGGGAGGCCCGTGCCCAGCAGTGGGACGTTAAAAGGGCTGTAGTAGTAGTAGTAATTAATAATAATAAAACCAACCACCTTTAGTTGAATATAATGTAGAGTCACTGATTTGAAGAAGTAGCATAGATATTAGGCTTATTATGTCGGTATTTAATAGGCTAAGTTTCCTAAAAAACAAATGCTAAAGTTATTCCGCCAGTGTCGTATCATCCAATTTTTTATCAATACCAAAACGAATTGAATTAACTTGTAGACGAAATACATTTTGCAATGGAATATCATTCGAAGTCTTTGCCAAGACCAAAATGGATTTTAGTGACTCATTGATAAAGTGAATTCTTCAACGGAATTACAATGACGGGGGACATAACGCTTGCAGATTTGACTCTTTTACCACAGAAATTTTCTAATTGTGAATATGGACACCCGATTAAAAAAAACTCAAATTCAATCGTTAGCCCCGTGGGTGAAGGGCGCAATAAAAGAGAGGGATAAACGATTAAGTTGCCGTAATAGCAAACACTGGGTGCTGCTACGTTTGCGGAAAGTCTTCGGGCGTCGTCTGATTGCTGTTATTATCGATCGACGGGAGCTAGCCGGAGCCCAGCGGAGCTAACGGATATACGTTATTACAATAAGATAGGGATATAGTTAAAAACACCTATTTCCGTTGGCTTATTGTTGGACACGCGGATCATGATAACCATCTTTAGATAAAAACAGACGCTGGTGTGCGATGATTTTGACACACCTAAATCTCAAGATAGGACCTGTGGAGCCGTCATGAGATGGAGACGTCCAAGCGTTGGTAATATATGATAAAATAAAGATTTGAAAGACACGTAAATTTCTTTGAGCTTCTTTGGGATATTAGCTTTTGGGAATTAGATATGCCTAAGAATAACGAAATTAAATTTAAGGTACATAAATTTAGGATATTTAAATATGTAACTGCCTAAAACTAAGGAGTTGTTGTGCATAAAATATATCTGCATTTCTAAGAAACAGTTTAAGATTGGAAGTACATGGATATCCATCATAATAATGACATCGTTACTCATGTTATGGTTTAAATTTTATTAGTCATCGCATAGGTAGGTTCCACTTCCGGACTCTAAAATCATCTTGATATCAGATTTGAATGATTCACAAGTCTCGCTGTGAAAGCTTAGGTTAATTGGCCACGTCCAAAATTACTTTAATTATATGTTTGAAAACATCTTATACATTTACAATTTAAGTCCCTTTGCTCTTTAAAATCTTTGAGATATCATTTTGTAAGGCAAACCAAAATGTATTTGAAGGCACTCCATAAATGTTATGATGTTCGATATTATGTACATATATCCAGCAATTATTAATTCGAGATCGAAATATTGAAGCGCCGGGCAGACTGGGGCGAGTGAAACGTGATATTATATTTTAAAATTATACTCTGTGCTATTGTACTTAAAGATTGAATTTCTGAGGCAAAAGCCACGCGACCACGCGTCACAATTAATTTGGGTAGTCGATAACATTCCGTTCAATTATGACCTTTACGTTTAGTTAATACAGTTCATTTTGGTATGGACTAAAAATTGGTCGTACGGATTTTGACGCGGCTGTTGGCGCAGGGCTTGTGTAGGACAACAGCTATCAATCATACGGGGTAAAAAAATAATTCCAAGGTTATTCGATATTAATACAGAGCCGGTATACGACTTGTATCGAACCTTTTTACCACCAGTAATAACATTCGAACCGATCGAGGAATTATTCTGGTGAGTGAAGTGTTCTGTTGTTATTTTTGTGCACGACTATTGATAGGTCGAAGTAGTTGAATACGTACAAGGTTCTTTACACGGTAAAGTCACGTTCACATGTCTTAAACCTCAAATCTACTAACACTATCATTTTTAAAATGATATTGGCTTCACTTTATAATACAGAAAATACTATTTTATCAATGATCGCAAGAGAGAGAGCATTGAAAAAATATGTTGTTTAAATGCTATGAAAAAATTAAGTCATAGGTACTCGGGGAGACTTAGGGCCCTGGCGTCGCCTTGCCAACCCGCATCGGGCCAGCTTGGTGGACTATGACCTGAATCCCCCTCGCATTGAGGGGAGGCCCGTGCCCAGCAGTGGGACGTTAAAAAGGTCTGTAGTTAATTAGTAAGTTACGATAATTATCGGAAAGATCGTTTTATAGTGTGTATAAAGCCTAATGTTAAAACTTTAGTGATATTTATGAACTTCTAAACCTAGTGCGTACCACATTTGGAATGTAACGACTCGTAAATGGAGTTACTACGTTCCTTTAAAACTTTTTGGTCTAGTGACTCTATGTAACCCCAGTTTTCTCAAAGTACTTTTGGTACCCTAGAAATTCCTACAGATCTTTCGCTCAAGCTAATTGTGCTCTTTAGAGCAGAAGATACGCGGCGGCTACACTTTGTGTGTAATATTACAATAATGTGCATATTTCATGCAATCTATTTACTTTTTTGTCCATCTAAGCAGCGATGAAGCTTATTCAGTTTCGCGGGGTAATGAGCAAAAAGTCGGTCATGCACGAGCGGTAACTTTATTTATGGTTTATGCCGGCCGACCGGCATGCCGAGATTTGTGATTGTTCGTTAGTGAGCCGCGGCAAATTTTATTGGAACAAAATTTAAAGGTTAGGAATCGGTGTCGAGTTCGAACCGAAACTACAGAACGGTAAATTAAATGTTACGCGTTTACTATCAAAATATAAACAACAAATAAAAAATGGATCGTATTCGACAAGCAGATGCATGGTATAACGGGAGATCTGTCTTCTTCTTGCTTATATCAAATATACCGACCTTTAAAAGAAGATTTAACCTATTATACTACGACCTCCTTTCTAGGAAATGTATAGTATAAATATTAACTACACATCTAAAATTATTATCAACTCCTAGAAGTTACAAACAGAAGACCCCCACTTGATATTCTGAAATTCAAATTACTTTGGGACCAACTTTCAAACACAGTCGCATTTAGTAAAACAAAACTTTGTATGCAAAAGACTTGTTTAATTTATCCGAATATCTTTAAAGCAACGATTAAATTGTAGTATTTCATATTCCAGAATAAAATTCTAATAGAACTTAAGAATCTATGAAATATCAAAGAAAAAAAAAAAATTGGTACAGGGATAATAATTGAAAAACCGAGAAATTGTCCAAAGGAATAAATCGATAAAGGTGTAAATTGTTTCCATCTCAACGTATCTGAAACGATGCTGTTTAACAATTATGCAAAGCCCCGCGGCTTCTTGGAAGGAACTTGATCAAGAACCACCTATTAAGATATCGCGGTCACATCGGCCATTACGCAATCGAGGAGGTTGGCGTAGCAATTTCTTTATGCGGTAATTACCAGCCCTGTGAATTACCATGACACTCATCAATAACATTTTACCGTTCATCCGAGTTAAGGGAACAACGTGATCATCGATTTTTGTAATCTGATTTGTATTCTGATCTCGAAACCAATTTTTTTTATCAAGGTATGCACAGATGCATTATAAACTTTGCTGACGGCAAAGCGGCTGGAATTTCATTTTTGTATGTTAAACCTATCTTTTCTAGAATCTAACCCATACATCAATCTCAATTGTAAAATCCATAAACAAAACTGCCCAAAACATTAATCATACCAAAATTAAACATTAGTCAGGTAACAATTTCATAGTTGACATGTTGCGTGGCCGCTCCCGTCGGACTGGCGGTCAATTTACATCAAATTACATCGAGTGTGATTAACGAAACCCGACAAACTTCTGTGTACCGCCACAAAAACTCCGAAACGATCCTTATTGCTGGAAGATAACGATTAAAATGCGATAAAAATTCTCCGAAGTAATGCCAGAAGCGATTTGGAAACGGCGTAAAAGTAAAAACTGCAACAAAAAGGTGGTCCCACGAAAATGGACGTTGCAGATGACACCGTGGTGACTTTAATGACATTTTAATAGCATCGCCTTCTGTTGCAGGAGAGAACGTGTAATCAGCGCAAACGATAAGACCCCATTATGGCAGGATGATATTTTTTGTCGAAGCAACAAGTTGACCGATTCTTAGAATCCGGTCCAGTTTAGGCGGTAACGATGTGGATTGAAATTACAATGTCTGAGATGATTATGTTCACTATCCTAATGGCGTTTGTATCATTATACCCCTGGGCGTACTATTTCGAAAACTGATTGCCCATTGTTTTTGTGCAGTGACCTGTTTAACTAATTGCAACCTTATGTGAATGCTCTGCGAACTAAATTATGATGATGATGATTATACATTGAAACAAAACATGTCTAATGCAAGCTCACACTTACTGATTATATTAACGTTTTAAGAGTAATGACAAACAACCAACAAAGTTTCAAGAATTGACAACGCTTCTTTAGATTTTGGACCAAAAATCCAAATTACTGCATCATTGATCGGTTTCCAAAAACCGCTTCCAAATTCTTGGCTCATAACTTTTACCAGGCGTCTTTTTTCCGAGCTTGGTTAAGAATTTTGATATAATATTCGAACGTTTTGATATAGGCGTCACGTCCTGGTTTATCTTGAATACTCTGACAGCACCACGCTCTTAAATGATAGGTACGGAGATACTGGCGTTTTATATTCCCCCCGGGTTCTTATTATACCATGCACGGGATGACTCTTTAGTATGCAGGGTTCGCGACGACACTTATTAGTCTCAAAAATTCCGAGGTTCTTACAAAAGTTTTCGATGTAAAATGCGGGTCCTTCGATCGCATTTAAAACTTAGGTACCTTATGTTTAATACATAGACGATATTGCTTTTGATAAAGCGGTTTACGAATCTAAAATGTAAAGCACGATCGAATACTAATGCGGCTGTGTTTTGTTTGTGTCGCGGTCATAAATATTAAGTTGGGACACGGCGAGGTGAAAATTTCGAAGTGTTTCAAGGTAAACTTTTTAAAAACAAAGTTTTAGCATTTTAAGATAAAATGTCTTAAGTTTATTAAAGGCAGACAGAGGATAGCTAAGTGCAAAAGCGTGAACAGTCTTAATGGTTAAGAGTGGCCCGATCTCGTAAGGGTAAGGTTCTGGGTTCCATCCCTCCCTCCCAATAAACACAAGACATGATCCCGCCTCTAATACAACAAGACCTAAAGTGATAACCTCGGTGACGTTATCATACTTGTTGTATGTCTTATAAAAAGAATCAATAAAATTAATATTTCGTCGGTAGGTATATCATAGAATCATAAAGTATTTTCTTTTCGGCATTCTTAGTAATTTATTCTTACATTATGCCTGTCGTACTTGTACAATACCTATAGAACATAATCCAAACATATTTCTCTATCGAAGAGTCATTGTTCCCGATGATCTTACAAGTTTTCAACGTGTCTACATCATCGAGTGATGGCCAACAAGAAATGTTAATTCAATCTTGTCACTACGATGTTATATTATGGAAATAGGTATACCTATCGTATTGTTCAAAATTGGTACATTATGTTACACGTCAAATTGTATTATATTTTTTTTACTTTCTTTAGAAAGTTCACAGTGATTTAAGTATTTTAATAAAAGTAAATCAATGAAGTCTGGTGGATATTTTTTTTTAATGTAGGACGAACTTAGATTCGATTTTAAAATTGTTTGCAAATTTCGGGCGTAGTAGTCAATTAACTTGGGGAAATTGTTTATTTGTTAATTTCATATTCAATTTGTTAACATTTTGATTTTTTGCGTATACGAGTACTACATTTGAGCAGTTTAGTCTATAGCTCTACTACAAATTGCTTAAAAGTCGCAAGTCACGGGAGACTACGTAAAACAATTGTGTACCAAATTAACTCTAGGATTGCGATAAAAGCGCTGTACAAGTTTTTATACAAATATTTTACGTAGTCTTAACCGATTAGCGTGTGCAAAGTAACGGTTAAACACATGGTAGAGCCAATGAAAATAAAATAGTGCAACTTGCAGTTTTACATGTTGGAAAGTTGCGGTTCGTTCCGACTCCCGATTTAAAATGTCGAGCGTGCTATTTCCGTGGCAATTGTTTTGCTCCAGAAAACAGTTTCCCCGAGTATTGACGTCGGCCACACGTCTGTTCCTTTTATAATAATTTAGCCGATAATGCGAAAAATACGTGCCTTTCGACGTCTCAGCGGTACGTGAGTGGAACCTTATTGCCACTTATTGCTCTCGAATGAAGCGAAATTATAATCTTAATGTGGCAACATTCCGCTTTGATTGGGGGGAACTTTAACGTACCTATATACACTGTAAAGTTCTATTGTTCTGAATGGGAGCAACAATAAACAATTGTTGCCATAATTAGGTACGTTTTCGCGTCATTTGTGTTGGTTATTTCAATGGGATTGCGGTTGTTGGGCTAATTTTCCTGTCAAGGATTCCATGTCTGTTCCCATTAAATTGTTCCCATTTATGTTTTTAAATATAATTACATTCTCAATGTTTATTTTTTCAATTTAATTCATTTGTTTGCTCTACATGTTGTGGCTCAAACCACAATATTCTTTAAATTATTTTAGTTAATTTACTCTGAACTTTTGTATAACTATGCATATATTATTAACACTCAACTATTACATATTGCTTTCGCATATTTACGCGAATACTATACATTGAAATAAAACTATTTTACGGATTTTATCGCGTATATTTACTTTTTTATTTTCCGCAAACAACAACTAAATAAGAGGGTACCCAGTTATTAACTATGACATCAGGACGTATAACAACTCAGTCCCCTCGTGACCATGGTTGCTGTAAAGCAGCCGAAACGTCGGGAAAATAAAATAGTAAATATACGCGATAAAATCCGTAAAATTGTTTTATTTCAACCCAACTATTACGTTTTGATTTGCAAAAGATATTCAATCTATATTTATTTCCATATTGTTACCGCTGAAGTTCAAACGCCCTTAATAGGTACATTGTCTAGTTAATATGCATAAAAGATACCAAGCTTCATATGCAGAATAAGTACCAATTTCTGCTCTTTAGCGGTAACATATACTTACCCCATTTAAAAACCTTATTCTTAGTCTACATTTGTTATGTTGTAAAGTTGTTTGTTGGTGGTATTGTTGTATTGTAAAGTTATGCATTCATAACCTTATTTACTGTTTTTTTTTACTATAAAGTATAGACAGTTTGTAGATGCATAGATTGAAATGTCCGGAAATTTGTGGGAAATATTATCAAGTGGTACCTAAAGGATGTTCGTTGATGGTGTCATCAATGACATTTTATTAAAAAATGCTTTTCGTTTTGTTATTGGCAATAAAATCTCGCGCATTTTGACGCGCCTGTGTACGCGTACAATTCATATCATCAAAAAATTGCGTATGGTAAAATACAGTATAGACACAAAAAACAATTTTCCGCTTCTGTGACTTGATATCGAAGTTAGTAAATTGTATGACGTGATGCTCGGCGTAGGAAAAAAATTGACTTGTCTACTGACGCTTGGAGCTGTCGATCTGACGATAAATCAATGATAAGTGAGTATGGCATCTAACATACATATTGATCACCGTGTTGGAACACAAGATTGAAATAAAAAACAAGATTTGATTGCTAAAATATTATAAGATCGTCTAGAACTACATCAGATTCAATCAACTTTATCTATCGATAAAATACATTGGCATATTTTATTTGTGCAAGTTCAAGTTCGATTGCATGTGCGAATGTCATTTTTAATAATGATCACCACTTGCTGGACGGTGATGGAAAACATCGTGCAGAAACCCGTTCGAAATGCGTTTGAAGTTTACTAACCCACACTGGGCCAGTATAGTGGACTATGGCCTAGATCTCCCTTGTATTGAGGGGAAACGTGCCCGGTGCCAATAGGCTAGCCCCTATTAGACTGTTTTTTTTTTAATGGACAGCGCTGTTGGCCGTGAGTTGGCCTTTACAGCTGGGACCAAAATACAGGGTACACTGCAGTGCACCTCGGCTTACAGTCCGGGAAGGGAATAAAGAAACTCCATGGTTACTCTGTTTAGTTTAGAATTCACCTAGTGGGTAGATGTGCCAAAACTATTATCTACCTACCCCCGAGTACCCTGATATTTTTTTGCCCTGTCTCTTTCCCCCCTGACGTGTGAACTGACTGACCGTCGTGCGGATCGGACGCCTCTCATGTGCTCTTGAACCTAATCTGCGGACATTTCATATAATCGTGTGTGATCCTGAGAGACCCTGGAAGCCCTTTCCCTATTGTGTCAGTGCCAGCCAGCCTGACGACCCAGCCACCGCCTAAGAACGGCGCCTACGTCAACTCAAAGGTATCGTACCCACGTGACACTGACCTGACCCTTGCCCTATTGTTACTAGTAGCCTAACTGCGGATTTTCCCGTCTTCAATTACACCACCAGGGCCCAGCACATTTCTCGTACACACTCTTTTCCAATATTATTGTATTTTTATAGGACATCCTTACATATACAATTTATTTCTATATCACAAATTCTATACGCCAGACACATAAAATTCTAAATCTATGGTATACGCACAATGTAAATATAACAAATGACTCGAGGATGACAAAGAAATATATTTCAATCCATTGTTACTGCCCGTACATTTATTTTAAAGTTCAGTGTCACGGCGATGGCAAATCACATTTATCTATCAATTATCTCCCGCAACGATCTGCTTACAAAATATAATAAGATAGAGAAAACTCATCTTATGTTCACGTCAACTGGTTTAAAACAGTATATCACAGTGAAATAACGAGTTATAAAAGTCTTGATTCGAAATCCGGACGCGGCAGCTACCGTGAGCTTAAAATTCAACCACGCACTAGGGTGTCAAAAATCGCGCGTCATATTTTAAGCCAATACAAAACGAACTCTGGGCCAATATAGATAAAGATTGAATTTATGTCGTGGATACGTCACTTCGTTGTAAAATGCACTTTTTCTGTGTCAATACAGTTCATTTTGGTACTGGAAAAAAATACGTGCGAGGGTAAACGCCTCAGTGTGCGCGTGGCCTAAACGTGCTTATATCATCAGGATTTTGTTGGAAAGCTATTCTTGAGTTTTATATTTTAGTGATGTCAAATTAGAGATTAGTTAAGACAAAGTGGCTATGCGTTTTTCGTCGCTAAATGAACGATCTTGTTAAGATGGTTTTATTTTTTATAAAAGCATTAATGTTTTCTAATGAGTATTTTCAATTTAGAATTTATAATCTTATGAAATTTTTGAAATAAATTTATGAATTTCACTACATCCTGTGAGCTTACCATTTATAGCAACATATTATATTTGTAGTATCCTCTTTTAATTTAAGAGATAGTGAGAAAATGACAGTAGCTTATAACGAAAGTTGTGTTTTTATAAATAGAATATTCTAGTATCGACCAATCGTCAAGATCGTTAACATAATTCTATATATGAAATCCAAGACAGATGAATAATCGAGCATCTGGAATAGGACTGTGCCGCAAATCACGACTAAAGCCCTGGGTACACTGGGGCGTCGAGACACGCGCTATTAATTGTTTTGTCAATTTCAAAATGAACTGAATTGACTCTTTCTTCAACGACATGTCAAAGACAGGGTGGATGTATTGATGCGTGGCTTCTACTACAGTAATTAGATCTATATGTATATTAACACAGAGTTAGTTTTCGGAAAAATAATTACGCGTGCGTTTTGACGCCCCAATGCGCTTAGGTTTAATGCATTAAATATGAATTGCCACATAGAAATTGTCATATCGGAACGATACCAGTCGATACGGCGCGGATAAGCCACGCCTACAACACGGGCTGCAAGAAGTTTTTACTTGTAATATCGAGTTCAATGTATGCGCATAATCTTTGTCCACCTACAACGAATCAGGGATGTAATGCGTATTGAGGTTATAGTTCCATTTGTCACTCGTGAATTCATTTGCGTAGGTACAACCAGTACTATTGGTGGTGGTCCCCACTTTGGGAACCAAATGCTTTGCAGGACTCTTGGTCTGTTAACTTCCTGCTCATCTGTCATCTGATAGATGGCATGGTCTGATAAAGGCATTTATGTTTTCCGAATAATGTCACTCATGTGATGTTTACTTTAAAGACCCGCCATTAGGAAAATGAACTCTGTGCCAGTAATCTTTAAGATTGAATTGCTGTGATAAAAGCCACTCGACCACGCTACAAAATTACCTCGCATCATCGATTAGTTTTAAATGTGAAATTTCCACGATCGAGTTGTGCAACCATCCACGATTTTCAATGAAACTATTGAGAATATAAAAAGTAAGAATAGCAACAGTAAAATCATAGCAAGACATGATAATTGCATTTTTAAATATACTGTTAGTTATATTACGCAGTTATATTTGAATTGGACGTAAGTAAGTTAGACCAAAATGGGTCAATTTTTATTTAACTTATTTTAATTTTAATCAGTGAACATGGCAACTTTGAGTAGATATAAGGCTTGGAAGGTATGGGGCGTTAAAACTGTAGAGCAATCAAAATTAGTCAAACAGCCAAACTGGAGTCTTTGTAGGCGGCTAAAGTCGTAAAATCAATCGATTTATGCGAAAAGGCAACCCGTTTGACAGTATAGAATTATAATTGTAATTTTATTTTATGTAAAATACCAGATTTGGCAGATTTCTGACACGGAATAATAAAATATATTAAAAATTTCTAGTTCGAATATTTTATGGACATAAAAATGAAAAAATATAAAAAATACACATACTACTACTACTACTACAGCCCTTTTAACGTCCCACTGCTGGGCACGGGCCACCCCTCAATGCAAGGGGGATTCAGGCCATAGTCCACCACGCTGGCCCAGTGCGGGTTGGCAGACTTCACACATCTATCGAGAACTAGACAAGTTCCCTCAGACGAGCAGGTTTCCTCACGATGTTTTCCTTCACCGTTTCATAGCAAGTGGTAATCTCGGATGAAAATGAGATAAACATGAATAATTTTCTTAATATACTAGTAAATCAACGCCGGATACCTATTTTATAGTATATACATATATCATCACGCCTGTATTCCCCGAAGGGGTAGTCAGAGGTGCACTGCAGTGCGCCCACACTTCGCCGATGTATTTTTGTCCCAATGTAATAGGCAGCGAGCCTATTGCTATTATACCGGGCACATTCTCCCTCAATACGAGGGAAATTTGGACCATAGTCCACCACGCTGGCCCAGTGCGGGTTGGTGAACTTCACACGCCTTTGTCCTCACGATGTTTTCCTTCACCGTTCGGCAAGTGGTAATCTTTATTTTATAGTAATAAAATCGAAATTTACGTTGGTAAGTACAACTAATTATAAAAATAAAGGTAAAATATATAATTATAGAGATACAGGTATACATTAAAAGTAATCTTCTAAGTAATCTATTACGCCGCCCATCCTTTTACATGCGATTAAAACAACCAGCGGGTAAAAAGCTATAAAATTCAATTCAAACGCCACAATTCCATTTAAAAGTAAATTATTGCTGAATCAGTCCGATTGTAAATTGAATATCCGATCGTAATGATCTTCGTTTGTGCATAAAATGCGGACCCAAGGCGGATGCCTGCCTTCTTCTTATTGTTTCTGCCTCGGACGAGGGACACACTGACACATTACTTATAAAACCCTAATTACTTGGAATAAATTATCGTGTTAATCGAATTCTTCCATTTTGAGTATCGTGCGAGAACAAAAAAGTTACGAAACAAATTGGTTTGCAAACACCAGACCAAATGAGAAAAATATTTTAAATCGGCGTCATTTTTATTAATAACTTAATAGAAACTGATCAGGGTTTTATATGAATAATTATACTTTAGGCATACTAAAAATAACTTATTAACCTGTTTTATTTATAACACAACAAATGTTTAATATGGTAAAATAATTCATGTAATTAATTATAAAAATATTATTTATGAGATGTATAAATTAGCACAATGATATCTATAGCGTATATTGGAAGTCTAAAGAATCAGCGGTAGTAGCCCAGTTTTTGGAACGCCTGCCTTAAATAAACGAAGGGTGTAAATTCAAATACCGGGCTCGCACCTCTGATATTTTCCGTTTTCATGTGAGAACGCCATTTTCAAAAAAACATTTGCTGGACGTCAAACATCATAATGAAACCTGCACGTCTATAAAAAGTCGTGTGAAATTTACCAACCTGCACTGGGATAGCGTGGTGTGTTGTGGCCCAAATCTCCCTCCTATTAAGGAGGAATGTACTCGCTATAACGACAATAGGCTCGCCGTCAAATTAAAGTGTAGTCGCACTGCAGTACACCTCTGTCAATCGAGAAATACGGGCGTGAAAATGATGGTACATTATTATCTAAATAATGTTTTATAAACTCAAGAATAATAAATGATTCATTAAGATAATCAATGAGAGGTGTCAAGGGACACCCGGATGGAACGAAGTTCCTATTGAAATAAAACAATCGAAATCACACACATATTGAAATTAAACTATTTTACGGATTTTATCGCGTTTATTTACTATTTTATTTTCCCGACGTTTCGGCTGCTTTACAGCAACCATGGTCACGGGGGGACTGAGGTGTTAGACGTCCTGATGTCATAGTTAATAACTGGGTACCCTCATATTTAGTTGTTGTTTTGTTTGTTTAATTTCAATGTATAGTATTCGCGTAAATATAAGAAAACAATATCACACACACATTTACAAAAGTGTCGGTCGACACTTTTAGTCTTAATTTTTTCCGTCTAGCCCCCTTTCGCAACGCGCCATAAGGAACTACGTTCCAAAAAGGTTAATGTTTTGATTCACAGTAGGTACAGTTCAATTTTTAGAAATGTATGTCAGGATTCGTATTATATTACAGTGTAATACACCGTTACCTATGTCGCACGAATTAAGTATGGTTTCACGCATCGATTACTATCCAATTTCGAGCTTACCGAATACCTGTCGGACGATCTTTTGTCACCTTGTCACGTGCCACGACAACCTCCGCCTTCACGCCCTGCACTCAATGAGGCGAGCAAATTGACATGTACTCAAAAATATACTCCGTGTTAATAAACCTACCTTACAGCAGTGGTAGCCGAGTGGTCGAACGCACGCCTTGCAATCAATGTGTGCAGGTTCAAACCCCGGCTTGCACCTCTGGGATTTATGTGCGAATCTCATTTTCATCCGAGATTATCACTTGGTATGAAACGGTGAAGGAAAACATCGTGAGGAAACCTGCACGTCTGAGGGAACTTGTCTAGTTCTCGATAGATGTGTGAAATCTGCCAACTCGCACTGGGCCAGCGTGGTGGACTATGGCCTGAATCCCCCTCGCATTGAGGGGAGGCCCGTGCCCAGCAGTGGGACGTTAAAAGGGCTGTATATATATATATATTTATACTTTAGCACAAAGTTGTACAAAGGTGGACTTATTGCTAAAGGCATTCTCTCCCAGTCAACCTTAAGAAACCTAACGTTTCAATTTCTGTGGAAAAATCGTTGTAATTCACATGAAATAGAGATGAAATTATTTTTTCTTAAATTATTATTAAATTAATAGCAGTGGTAGCCGAGTGGTCGAACGCACGCTTTGCAATCAAAGTGCGCAGGTTCTATCCCCGGCTCGCACCTCTGGGTTCCATGTGCGAATCTCATTTTCATCTGAGATTATCACTTGCTAAGAAACGGTGACGGAAAACATCGTGAGGAAACCTGTGTGCCCGGTATAATGGCAATAGGCTCGCCCCCTATTACATTGGGACCAAAATACATCGGCGAAGTGTGGGCGCACTGCAGTGCACCTCTGCCTACCCCTTCGGGGAATACAGGCGTGATGATGTATTTTTTTATTACAGTTCGTTTTGGTATTAGTCGCGCGGGTTTGACGCGTCTGTGTTCACAGGTCTTTATTTTCCGACAAATCCAATGAAAAACGTGCTCTTTCTTGTGTCAACAAAACTTCATTGCATGGAGCTTATTTAGTGATTCTTCTGTTCTCCTTTATTTATGTTGCATTGTTGAGACAGGCCTACATTTCATTAGCTGGATATGGTTATGAGGTCTGTTTGTATTCATACGAATTACAAATCATAAACTGAACAGGCTTTGAGAGTGAGTAACGCATATTGCCCTCCAAGTATTTTTTTTAATAAATACATCATCATGAATTCGAATATTATACTACAGTGCACCCACACTTCTTCAATGTCATTTGGTCATAATACTAGGCCCATTCCTCCTCAATAGGAGGGAAATTCAGGCCATAGTCCGCTGGCCCAGTGTAGGTTGGTGAAATTCACACACCTTTTTTAAAGACGTGTAAGTTAGCTCATGATGTTTGCCTTCACCGTTCAGCAAGTGGTTATCAGTTTTGAAAAGTACTTTCTCATATGAAATGCGATAATCCCAGAAGTGTCCGGGATTTGAACTGGCAAGCCTAGCGTTCAAGACGGGCTTTTTATCCACTACGCTATCACTGATAGCTATGTTTTTACGGATTAATCTATACAAATAAATAAAATTGAAGTGTCTGTTTGTAATATCAAAATAAGACCTTTTTACCAATTGCATATGAAAGTATACACGGTACCTATAACGAAAATGCAATTTTAAAAATTTTTGTCTGTCTGTCTGTCTGTCTGTTTGTTTGAGGTAAACTTCCAAACGGCTGAACAGATTTCGACGGGACTTTCACTGGCAGATAGCTAATGTTCCAGGGCGTAACTAAGGCTACTTTATTTTTTGAAAAAGCATTAAAGTTCCGCGGAATGAACAAAAAACCCATTTTTACAGGGTGATCGTCCAAACGGCTGAACAGATATCGACGGAACTTTCACTGACAGATAGCTAATGTTCCAAGGCGTAAGTTAGGCTACTTTATGTCTTGAAAAAGTATTAGGGTTCCGCGGAATGAACAAAAAACCCATTTTTACAGGGTGATCTTCCAAACGGCTGAACAGATTTCGACGGAACTTTCACTGGCAGATAGCTAATGTTCCAAGGCGTAAGTCAGGCTACTTTATGTCTTGAAAAAGCATTAGGGTTCCGCGGAATGAACACAAAACCCATTTTTCCGGACCATTTTCCAAACAGCTGAACAGATTTCGACGTGACTTTCACTGGCAGATAGCTGATGTTATAAGGAGTAACTTAGAGTACTTTCATTTTTTTAAAACATGAGGGTTCCGCGGAAAGAGCATAAATCCCAATTATTTTGAATGATTTCCCAAACGGCTGAACCTATTTTGACGAGTCTTACACTGACAGATAGTTAATATCACAAGGTGTAACTTGGCGTACAATATATATATTTTTTAAGAATTACGGTTCCGCAGAAAGAACATAACTACCATTTACTCTCAGTGATCTTCCAAACAGCTGTATCTATTTTGACAAGTCTTTCACGGGAAGATAGCTGATGTTACAAGTAGTAACTGAGGGTATTTTCATTTTAGAAAAAGCATTAGGGTTCTGCGGAAAGATCATAACTCTCATGTATTCCGAGTGTTCTCCAAAACGGCTGTACCTATTTTTATGACACTTTCACTAGCAAATTGCTGATGTTACAAGGTGTAACTTGGCATACTATCATTTTTTTTAAAGCATTACGGTTCCGCGGGAAGAACATAACTACCATTTATTCTGAGTGATCTTTCAAACAGCTGTACCTATTTTTATAAGACTTTCACTGGCAGATGGTTAATGTTACAATGAGTTTCTTAGGGTATTTTCATATTTTTTTTTAAAGTACGGTTCCGCGGGAAGAACATAAATCCCATTTATTCCGAGTGTTCTCCAAAACGGCTCTAGCTATTTTGTCGTGACTTTCACTGGCAGATAGCTAATATCACAAGGCGTGACTTGGCGTACTATAATTTTAAAAAAAGCATTACTGTTCCGCGGGATGAACATAACTACCATTTATTCTGAGCGGTCTTCCAAACAGCTGTATCTATTTTGGCAAGTCTTTCACGGGAAGATAGCTGATGTTACAAGTAGTAACTGAGGGTATTTTCATTCTAGAAAAAGCATTAGGGTTCTGCGGAAAGATCATAACTCTCATGTATTCCGAGTGTTCTCCAAAACGGCTGTACCTATTTTTATGACACTTTCACTAGCAGATTGCTGATGTTACAAGGTGTAACTTGGCATACTATCATTTTTTTTAAAGCATTACGGTTCCGCGGGAAGAACATAACTACCATTTATTCTGAGTTATCTTTCAAACAGCTGTACCTATTTTTATAAGACTTTCACTGGCAGATGGTTAATGTTACAATGAGTTTCTTAGGGTATTTTCATATTTTTTTTTAAAGTACGGTTCCGCGGGAAGAACATAAATCCCATTTATTCCGAGTGTTCTCCAAAACGGCTCTAGCTATTTTGTCGTGACTTTCACTGGCAGATAGCTAATATCACAAGGCGTGACTTGGCGTACTATAATTTTAAAAAAAGCATTACTGTTCCGCGGGATGAACATAACTACCATTTATTCTGAGCGGTCTTCCAAACAGCTGTATCTATTTTGGCAAGTCTTTCACGGGAAGATAGCTGATGTTACAAGTAGTAACTGAGGGTATTTTCATTCTAGAAAAAGCATTAGGGTTCTGCGGAAAGATCATAACTCTCATGTATTCCGAGTTTTCTCCAAAACGGCTGTACCTATTTTTATGACACTTTCACTAGCAGATTGCTGATGTTACAAGGTGTAACTTGGCATACTATTATTTTTTTTAAAGCATTACGGTTCCGCGGGAAGAACATAACTACCATTTATTCTGAGTGATCTTTCAAACAGCTGTACCTATTTTTATAAGACTTTCACTGGCAGATGGTTAATGTTACAAGGAGTTTCTTAGGGTACTTTAATTTTTTTTAAACCATACGGTTCCGCGGGAAGAAAATAAATCCCATTTATTCCGAGTGTTCTCCAAAACGGCTCTACCTATTTTGACGTGACTTTCACTGGCAGATAGCTAATATCACAAGGTGTGACTTGGCGTACTGTAATTTTTTTAAAAGCATTACGGTTCCGCGGGAAGAACAGAACTACCATTCATTCTGAGTGATCTTCGAAACAGCGGTATCTATTTTGACAAGTCTTTCAATGGAAGATAGCTGATGTTACAAGTAGTAACTGAGGGTATTTTCATTTTAGAAAAAGCATTAGGGTTCTGCGGAAAGATCATAACTCTCATGTATTCCGAGTGTTCTCCAAAACGGCTGTACCTATTTTTATGACACTTTCACTGGCAGATAGCTGATGTTACAAGGTGTAACTTGGCATACTATCATTTTTTTTAAAGCATTGCGGTTCCGCGGGAAGAACATAGCCACCATTTATTCTGAGTGATCTTTCAAACAGCTGTACCTATTTTTATAAGACTTTTACTGGCAGATGGTTAATGTTACAATGAGTTTCTTAGGGTACTTTATTTATTTTTTAAACATTACGGTTCCGCGGGAAGAACATAAATCCCATTTATTCCGAGTGTTCTCCAAAACGGCTCTACCTATTTTGACGTGACTTTCACTGGCAGATAGCTAATATCACAAGGTGTGACTTGGCGTACTATAATTATTATTAAAACATTAGGCTACTTAGAAAAAATAATTGGGGTTGTTTAATTCCGCGCGTACGAAGTCGCGGGTACAGCTAGTACTGTAATAAAACAGTATAATTAATACTCAGACAAAAAAATGCAAAAACTACAGTAGGTACCTACTAATAAAAATGTATAAAGAATTCATTCAAGTTTTAATAATATATTTATTACAACACGCCTTAGTCGATCTTATTAAGAAAAAAATAAGCCTATGCGCATATAGATATTTAGGTAAGTTGATAAATATAATCTGTGGCAAAAACGCACTGGGTGCAAATTTAACGTAAATCTATGCTAATCTAATTCGTTACAAAGGTTGGTCGCTGGTCGATTCCGTTTTACATTTAAATCCACTATACACTCTTCGTGAACGCTATAAAAAATAAAATTATTTCTGACAGCACCTAAAACATTGCCATCTCGTTCATAAACTGTGGCCTTAAGAAGGACGGAGATAGTTTAGTGTGGTCCCAACATAATCGACACGAATCTATCAAATATTATTAAAACACAAAATTTGACGGGAATAAATTGTACCGTCATATACTTACACATAAAAGCATCGAACCGACTCCTATCTAGATTAGATCTCGCGTCCGATTAAGATTATTCATAACGTCACTGGCCAGATGCCTTCACGGGTAATTCGATTATAATTATATTGTTGGGATTAAAATCACATGTCAATCAGCTTAATAAGCAACACAAATTTGGTTAATCCACTGTAATTGGTGCATCCCTGTGATTATTGCTTACCATATAGGTTAATTAAATTGCCTCCATTTATCGATTATGGCTATAAAGTAATTGAGTTTTTTTTTCAACGATACGTGAGAGTGGATTTTAACGGTTGACTACGCGTTTTTGAAATAACTTTTCGTTTAATTATATATTTTAATTTATTTATAGAGTAATTTTTTTATTAACGTATATAAGTACCGGGCTCTCTCTAAAGATATTCGATTATTTCTCAAATGTTTTACGAAGGGAATCGAATCCTTACTTACATTCAGACCACTAGACCAAGTTGTCCATAAATCTGGATTGATTGAATCGTGACAAACTAGGATTAAATAGACAACTTTATTTTCTTTTTGTCTCCTTATAAATTGCTATAAGGTCTGCGCCCACCGGTGCGTAAAACGCGAGCGACGTTTTTGCCAATACCAAATCTATAATATCGAGGGGTGAAAGGCTATTTGACTTAAACGACATTTTTTGGAACGTAGTTCCTTATCGCGCGTTGCGAAAGGGGGCTAGACGGAAAAAATTAAGACTAAAAATTGTAACGAAAATTTTGTAACAACACTTTTACATATGTGTGTGTGATTTTTATTGTACGACACTTTTACATATGTGTGCGTGATTTTTATGGTATATGGCGATTTCGATGTGTGTATGTATATGTAAATTTTTTTTGCTTTTTTTATTTCAAAAGGAACTTCGTTCCATCCGGGTGTCCCTTGACACCTCTCAAGTTTTTTTTACTTTACAGGAGAGCATACTCATTCGACGCAGAAAAAATCGCTGATTCAAAATATGTATATTAGTCAATATCGCCCAAAAGTGTCGCTTAAGTCAAATAGCCTTCACCCCTCGATATCATCTCATAGAAAGATTTCATTATTCAACGGAATTTCGTCGATGACGCGAGTGAATTTCATCGCTTGATCGCGTAGATTTTAAATTAATCTGTATGTATATTGACATAGAGTACATTTTAATAGGATAAGTTAATGCAATCGCTCCAGTAGGTGTAGGGCGTTACTCGTATTTTCTCACCTCACTTAATATTAACAGGCATCAATCTTCTCCATTTCTAATAAACGTCGAGTAACAAATTGGATTTGTTGAAAAATTGTAGCGCGCCTCGGAAAACTTAAGAACTTGCCAATATCAACTGCTGGCATTTACAGTTTAATATATCCGAATAAAGTAGTTTTACAAAATCGTTTTTCATTCGATTTGACATTATGATCACTAAGCTGCAACATTATTTGAATAATCCCGATAAAAATAATTCCAATATAAAAAAATAAATCATGAGTTCGAGTTATCCAGCCAGCATTCATATTTCTATATTAAAAAAAAAATAGGTACAGAAGCATAAAACCTTATAAATAAGAAAAGTAAAAAGGTATAACATAAAAATGAAATCGTGCAATGTAATTCGAATTTCAAAATATTTTAAATTTGGAATTCAATCATTGAGGACTAATTAGTATACAGAGTGGTATTTATGCCGGTTCATACTGTGCTCGCTTCGTGCCTATAAATCGTTTAACGTCAATTATACCAGGAATTGCCATACCAATTAAGATTAGGTTACAGTGATTCAATACATTGAATAAAACATATTCCTGTCTGATGTATGCACGTAAGGCTCAATAGATGGACGTAAACTGCAAGCTATTTTAATTCTTAAGATCAAGAAGTACGGTTTGTATTGGCTTCCTTTGTATAATTTTATTTTATTTGTAACTACGTGTGATTGATTTCTTTGGTGTTGCCGCCAACCGTGATCTTTATTTAATAATAAATAATTATCTACACGTACTCTGCGTTCAACTGCACTTATAACATTTTATTAATAGTATTTTAAAGACTGTAAGTTATTTTAAATGGTGACATTAAGCTACGATTTGCTATGAGCATTTTAACCACCTGCCATACCGGGCTTGTCAATGCTTGTGCAATATTAAGATCGAATTGCAATAAATCTACTTGTAAACATTAACATTATGAAACTCGGTCGCCATTGAAGTGTGCCTTTCTAATCAAATAATCATGGCGTATATCTTATCCATTTGGTCAATTTACTTTATTTAAATGCATTTTTTAGCGGACATACAGACAAGACTATATACAATTTCATTTTGTATTATAATTATAAACATTTGTGTGAAGTTCACCAACTCGCATTGGGCCAGCGTGGTGGACTATGACCCAAATCTCCCTCTTAATTAAGGGATGTGACCGGTATAATGGTAATAGGCTCGCCCTCTATTACATTGGAATTAAAACTTCGGCGGAGATTGCCTGCCTAAATATTTTTTTTTTATAAATTCCGGGTAGGTATAATACAATTCTGGAAAATAGTATACCACCATCTAATTAACATCAATTTTGGTAAAGATTGAAAGATCACAATCTAAAAACTAAAAGTAATATAAAAGAATATTACTGTTTTAGAGTTTGTTTATGGGAAGCAGTAAATATAATGTAGGAAAACTCGACAGTCTAAATAATAAATAACATTTTCAGTGATAGCAGTACTGTACTCGAAAATATACTCCGTGTTAATAAACCTACCTTATAGCAGTGGTAGCCGAGTGGTTGAACGCGCGCCTTGCAAATCAAAGTATGCAGGTTCAAACCCCGGCTCGCACCTCTGGGATTTATGTTCTAAACTCATTTTCATCCGAGATTACCACTTGCTATGAAACGGTGAAGGAAAACATCGTGAGGAAACCAGCACGTCTGAGGGAATTTGTCTAGTTCTCGATCGTTGTGTGAAGTCTGCCAACCAGCACTGGGCCAGCATGGTGGACTATGGCCTGAATCCCCCTCGCATAGAGGAGAGGCCCGTGCCCAGCAGTGGGACGTTAAAATGGCTGTAGTAGTAGAGTACTGTGCACCCTTTAAATGTTCGACTGCAAATGGGTATTACTTTTGTTCACTCAATGGAATTGCTTCTGGTCAAAACCAGTTTGTCCACAGAACAGCATTATTAGCACCCTTTTAAGTATTCCTTCCTGTCAGATTTGACAATAGATTGACCCCGTGTCGATTCCTTTACAAAAGCAAGGTGTATTTAAAGCGACAATACTTAACAATGTCACAGTAACTCTAAAAGTTAACTGGGACGTGTTAATTTTAACAACTTCTAACAAAACACCTTCGCTCGAATTATAAAACTATTTTATACGCTTTGTAACTTTTGTATCCGGTAGAGACAAGTTTTATGTGATATCTCTATAATAAATCATTGCAGGCTAACTCCACTACTACTACTACAGCCCTTTTAGTGTCCCACTGCTGGGCACTGGCTTTCCCTCAACGGGTTGGCAGACTTCACACATATATCGAAAACTAGTCAAATTCCCTCAGACGTGCAGATTTCCTCACAATGTTTTCCTTCACCGTTTCATAGCAAGTAATAATCTCTGATGAAAATTATATTCGCACATAAATCCCACAGGTGAAGCCGGAGTTTGAACCTGCACACTTCGATTGCAAGGCGTGCGTTTGACTACTCGGCTACCTCTGCTTTTGTATGTAACTCAACTACTAAGAAGATTTTAAGGCTCGTTTTCACAAGCACTACGAGATGCCTTAACGTTCTGCTTTAATATTAAGTAGTACTTAAATACTACCAGGATGAATATTTTTGCATCACATTAATACGTCTCTTAGTATGAGTTAAAATGGGCATAAATTCCATTTTAATCAATGTAGAGTAGTCTCTACATATTATAAATTACTGTAATTTTACAAAAACTTTGAAATAACCATATAAACAAACATGAAAATGTATTTTCAATAAGTAGAATATTATGTAGAGCCGATAGTTTGTATGGAAATTACATTTATTGCGATGTAGAGACAGGACGGTATGTATGTCGGACGCGGAGCGGTGCTATAAATCACTTGTCGACGCAACAGATTCAGATTGCTGGCGCGGCGAACTGGAAGCTTGCTCTGCGGGTTCCAAGACCCGGTCGCCTCCTAAAAACTCGACTCTACATACGTTTACACATAAAGGGGTTAGTATTATAGAGGCGACAGGCTCCAGAACCCTCAGAGGATCTGAACCCCGCAAGCTTGAAACCTTTAATAGTCGTGTTTTATCTTAGAAAATTATCTTGTTTCGTTATCAATTTCTTAAATTTATAGCTGTAGATAAAATAATTCTGCTATTATAATATAAATTGTTTTGATACTAGTACACAGTTATGAGTATTAAGACTGATATTTTAGCACTGCACAATACTTGTATTAAAGGTACATTTAGTAATCTAGGGCGCATTCGAATCACTTATCCAGATGCCGGGGCATTGAAAAATAATTTCACAAGAAATTAACCCCATGGATTTGGAAAGATATCTACAATATTTGACTTATTGAATACGATAAATTGTACGAATGTATGAACAAGACGATGTCCCAATTTACATTTAAATGGCGCCTAAAGATATTTCGACTATGGAACCCAAAGGTACAAAGTGAAAAACTGGTTGCAGTAAACCGCCTCAAGCGAAATACGATAGAAAATTAAATGATCTACTGTGCGCTAGTCCACAGATACGCCAATTATTGATAGCATCTAGATGCGACGGCTGAAAAATGTGTGGGCAGTTTGCATCTTACGAAAGTTATGTGTTTTATCTTTGATAAAAGCAATTGATTTTATGTTTCTCGTAATATGGTGAGGAATGAGTTTGCACCTGGACTAGTAGCGTGTGCGCCAAGACTAGGACTTAAGTACCTATGTGACTTTTTTGTCTCTTTCTCTCGTGTGGAATAAGACAGTAAGTGAGAGACTTAGTGCTACACAATCCGTAACACAGGTATAGTATTGGCATGCGTATTAATACAAGGTACTAGTCCTAAACAGAACGTGCAGGATTTTAAATTTTAAGGCAGCATGTTTTAATGTTTATTAAATCTTATTTTTATTGTGTAGCATTTTTTTAAGCCGTCTTTTATCGTGTCACATCTCGCATGTGACAAGGTACATCACGTACACAATAAAACCGACAACCCCACGATCGTCGGTGCATCAAAAAAACTCGCCGGTGTGGCTTGCAAGTGAATTAGTCAAACTAGCGACAAATGTTTGGGCCAATGTTGGTGACAGTATTTAAGACAAAAATCAATGCTGTTTGTTTATCTTTAATATCCCTTTTAAATGTAAAATGGGTTACTCAAGATGACGATTTTGTATTTATATCTACCTATAATTGTGTTTTATTATTTTTAGGTAACGTGCTGCTGAAGTTTGTTTCCAACGTTCGATCCAAGGTCTGTATCGACCACGTAGCCAGCCAGTCACGCGCAGTACGCACGATCTGCGCACGCGCACAGCAAGCTAAGTAGAGTTTACTAAATTGTCCGCTGATTGCTACGTGATACCAAGTTATTATTTGAAACATTTTCACTACAGCACGCTATAAAGTTTAATATGTACGAAGATTGCCTTCTGACTGACAAAAAACCTGGTGGAGTTTGGTATTTTAATAAGTACCTACGTAGTTATATCTGATGTGATTCACATCTTTAACAATAAGAATATACTTAGATAGATGTAGTAGGTAGGTATCTACTGCGTACATAAGTCCAATTGTTGTGTGACTAGTCACACTTGGCTTTGGAAACAGTGCATCACTGTTCAGTTTTTTTTGCTAGTATATGCTTACTTACAGCTGTTGAAAGACCTTCAACGTTATTTATAGATAGCTGTAATCCATTGACAGCGGAAATACAAATAACTTTGTTATAATAAAGTAATACTGTATATAGTTTGCAGATAGGTCGTAGTTTATTTAAAAATACGGCTTTCGACAGAAAAAGATTAAAATATAAATTTTATAGATGACACAAAATCTCGGCACCAAAAAGGCCTACCTCTCTTACGATGTTCGTGTATTCAATTATGCATGCGACCAAATTGCCGAAAAGCGACCACGCCTCAACATGGAGGAGACGCGGGCGCCGCCCACTACGCCCCACACTAATTATTATAACCGGTTTGTTTAAAACCCGATCGTAATTAACCGGTGACCGAGTAGCGCCACCTGTTGTGCCCATTCAACTTTATAACAACTATTCGTAATTGCGTCCAATTTCGAAGCCGAATGCTTGGGCTATCGAACATCGAAGTTTGATCCTAATTCGAGTTTGAAATTCGACACGAACTGGTAATAGCGCTGTAGATGCTAGTGTAAATTGTTCACACTCTAGCTAAGTGGTTTTATAAAAAAACAATATGATATATTGTAGATTTATGGTATAGTTCCATGGTGTGATTCAAACACGAATCGAACTTAATCCGATACATATTGGAGCAGATAGCGGTACGCCGCCGCGACGCCCGCAACGATATCTAATCGGACAATAATCCCCATAAATCCCCTTAGTACAGAAACTGACTTCTTATCATTAGTATCTACATACAGTTTGTCACACGATCCCATAGGCTTAATATACGCTCTGTAAGCAATTGGTTATCGTATGTGAAATAACTGTATATTGTTTTTTTATAATATAACTCCGATCGTCTATTGTTTTTAATTTAAAATCTTAAAGTCTAGTCTATGATCAAAGTTAGGTACGCATATAACCTGGCAGCAGTGACGAAACGCTACATTTTTAGTCTATGTCGCAGCGTCGAAGACTTGAGTATTTGTTTTGAAAATAGCACTGCAGAACCAGTCCTTACTTACAATATTGTCTCCACGCTCAAACTACCTACCATATTTTAAGAGAAAATTATATCAAATTTTAGTTTCGTACACGGAGCACCCGAGTCATTTCCTAATGAAATTACGCCACTTAATAGGTACAATATAGCATCTTTGTTGCTGCAAACAAAGCCTTCGAAATACAAGAGAAACGCTCACTTCATCAACTTAATTAACTTCGGCGAGCTCCCCGCGTATTTGATATGGAGTATGTAATTTATAAATGGTTATAAACAGTTATATCGAGATAATTTCTCGCTTCCGCGAATTATTGATTGATTGCTGGCAATGCGAAGCGGTGAATGATGGATGTTGCCATAATTGGAAAATCTAGCCTTCGTAAATGGAGATTACTTTCGCGTTTATACTCTGTATCATGTAATACTAAATTGATGCAGACTTGTATTATCTTGTATTGATGCAGACTGTTAATTTTCTATGAATTGATTCCTAAGTAACTTAGAAATTTTGTATTTAAAAGAACACAGACAGAAGGCTAGTAAATATTGGTATAGTAAACTGACCTGAAATAGATATCTACAGTCTATGTATAGTTTTTCAAGTTTTTATGAGCACTAGGAGTAATTGCTCCTGTCTGGTCATGCCATAAGAATAAATTTGTTGTTGTTCTCGCTGACCTAACAAAATTTTTACATACAAGATATATTATTAAAATGAATAACGCTACTACATTTTGAAAAAATAAAACCAATAACAACGCCACACTAGGATCTTTTGGACATGGTGCTATTTGGTCCTATTTATTTCGTCATGATACTTATTATTATACTCGTGTGACAAAATGGGCCCTGTGTTAAAACAATATTAATTCGTATTGCTCAAATTTTATTGTTACTTACCTTAAGTCAGAACCTTTTCGTACTAAGCTATTTTGTGCCTAGAAACTCTATCTTGCAGTGTAAACGGGCTACGTTAAATATAGCTAAGTGTTTATTCATAAGGACCGCCCGATATCCGTATCTTGGAGAGTAATAGTTATGTTAGACGGTACAGGATTCTAGATGTAATCACTGAGGAAACCATCGACTATCTGACGTTGTAATAGGCTTTGGCTTCCCATCTATTTATTACAAATTCTATTAAAGTAAAGTGAGTAGTAAACAGAGATATGTTTTCCTCTCAGAGTGCATCAAGAAGATTAAAATAAAAAGTACTACGGCGATCAGGAAGTCGTTGATCCTATGTGTCCATGGTTTTTGTCTTCGATGTCACTCGCCTACTTACGCCTGTTGCATTGACCGCGCCTCGTTTGACCCTGATAACATCCATTAGCTGAAAGGTCTGCTCTTGGTTTAAGGATCCTTTCAATTACTTTTCCATATTGTAGGCTTCCGCGTCGACTTTCATTGTCAGACAGCTCATGTTATAAGAAGTAATTTAAGCAACTATTTTTGTATTTTGGCATTAGGCCTCCCGTACACTGCGGCCTCTATGCTCACGCGTCAAATTTGACACATAGTAAAAGTTTATTCTACAAAGAAATGACACTGACAGCGAGCGAATTTTGACGAGTGGGGGCGTGGTTTATACGACAGAAATATAACCTTTATGCATATTGACACAGTGTTGGTTTGATATTGGCAAATATTATGGAGCGCGAGCGTTGACGCTCCAGTGTGCCGGGGGCTTTAGGGTTTCTAAATTCCACACAGACGGAGTTGCGTTTACAGTCAAGAAAATAATAATGAGACACATATAATACTGTATTTCAATTTTTAATAATACATCCGTTATCTTAGAAGAAATTTAATACATTTGCGTACCGTTGCTTTGGATTTCATTATTCTTTATAAAGGTTAGGATTACGTGTCTTATTAAAAGGCACCGGAGAATGGAGCGGTGACGTCACGCAGATCTTCCAGATTACATTTCGTCTCATCTTTTATGAAAGCAAATTCAGTCTGACCTTCATAATCTAGGACACCTTGTTAACTGTATTCTGAATACACATTTCTTTTGGACGTTCATACAATTAAGTTAGTCCTGTTATAACGTACTAGGAAGATAAGTACCGACCTACAGCTGAGCTAAAGTAATCGTAAAGTAATGAAGTAAGCATAATATCAGTTACTATAAGCTAACCTAAAACAAACAGTATTTGTGACGTCAGCCCCAAATCATTGTATGGTATCCATAGTACAAGCTTTGCTTAGTCTGGGATCATACAATAAGTATTTGGTTGTCTGGCGATATTTATTTATTTATTCCTATATTAGTTACCCGGCGTATATTGTATTGTATTACAACAGTTATTTATTAAATAAATTGAAATTGAACCAACCTTTCTAAATATAAAAACATTCAACAACACAACATGATATCTACAACATGAAAAATCTATGGAAAGTCTTTTAGAACAACTTTAGCTCCAGATTTTAGTTCCAGTGGGTTTAGCACCTAATTGAAAACTAGATCTCAGTCACAGATTTGCCCGCTCGCTCTCTGTCTTATTTCATAAGAAAGAAAGAGAAAAAATCAACATATTCCGTGAGATAAGTCTTGTCTTTGCGCACATGCTGAAATTACAGAGGCATATATTGTTATTTCTTCTAAGTAATATCTTCTGAAGCACGAAATTTAAATGCTTAAACCCACGAACAAATGATCACATTAGCACCTCTAATTACTAGTTGAGTCGGATCACAACACGTCAACTTCACCGATAAACGGTACGAACAATTATAGTAATTATATTGAAGACAAATATTTACCGTGTACCAACTGATGTTTAGCTGATCGCCCACGCGCTGACAGCCCGCCATTACCGTGCGCTGGAGTCCGCTCCCTGAGGCTTAAGCCGTTTCACATCGCCTAGTACCCGGACGAATCAAACTGTCAGATACTAGGGAGAACTTGATGATACAGAAACATGTTCTAATAGATAAATTGGAACTTCTACAAGATGCGAAAACCATTTAAAAATACAATTTTATTTAGTTTTTCTTTCAGAAGTTTAACGAATTTGATAGATCACTTGTAGGAATGCACACTTTTTAGGATCACGCATCAAAAGTTAGAAAAAATTCAAGTTTCAAACTGTTTTTATGTTAAAATAAATTGATGTGATGAAAATAAATAGTGTTTTTAACATCGAATAACTTATTTTACTGTAATTATGTAGGTACATACAAAGTCATTGATTATAAAGATTGTTATTTTTTTTTTATTTCACATAACGAAGCTCAATTTGCTTCAGATATTTCCCTCGAGTTTTAAGATCAGCAATTACGATAAAAAAAACATAGTAAGAACTTACATATGAAGTGTATGCTTAATAAAATAAAAATAGCATTGTATTTATTTCTGTTATTTCGACGTAAATAGAATTTTTACTTTAGCTTTGCAAGTAGTACAAAAGGTAACCTTTTGCCTAGCCATCCTTCAGTAGATAGGCGTTCTTACAAAAAAAATGGTTTGGTCTAAGTGCCCCACAAACCTGATCTCTCTGATTTTATGAGAATTGTAGTTCAATAACATGCCGCTAGAGCCGCTGTATTGCCACAGAATGTCATATGTAGTAATGATTGCACATAGCTGTACCTACCATGTTATTTCATTAATTTCCTTAAGAACAGAACCCATTCCCTATCATATATTATTTCATTCCAATTAAGAAAAAGATTCCACCGTTCAATGTGGAAGTCATGTAAGACGTTTGATAAATGCACAACCGCGAGTACCGATAAGCAGACATCCTCCGGCCCTACGAATGACCAACTGACAGTCCCTAAGACTGGTGGTAATTGCGTAACATGAGTATCCGACACGTAATCTACGCTAGAATGATTCCGTTCTAATGGATGCAATAAAATTTTATGTCGCTTAAAATATTGCATTAACGAAGCTTAATTAAACAATTAGCCTATCTTGAAGTTAATATCTAGTGCTTAGAACATAAAAATGAAATTTAATTTCATTACGACACGTGGTAATACAGTTTTTTTTAGTGGTTCGAAAAATAATGTTTAGTAGTGATACTGGTTTAAAAGGGCAGGGCTTACGCCATTTTTGCCTATACTAAAAACTGTATCAACTCAACGAAAGCTCATTGCAGTGCGAATTTTGTGGAGTGATCGCGTGACTTTTACCGCAGAAATTTAATCTTTATGTATATTGACACGGAGTTAGTTGTGCTATTTGCTGAAAATGACGTCCCGATATAACACTATTTTCGGAAGTTCTAACTCCCTTACCACCACTTCTCTTGCAGATTTTTTTTTATATTATTACGCTTTTTACTTTATTTACTTTTTTATATTGCTTTTTTGACAGCTAACTAAGCACGAAATCTGTCAAAAATTATAGTTCTTATCAAAAAGATATGGTATATTGGCCTCAGGTACTCATTGCTCTAATTGCTGTACTACCGCCACCTTTCACTACTTTATTTATAAACCCGTTATCTATTTTCATTCTGAATGTACACGAATTACTTCAATTTATAAAATAAAAATGTAGGACAGGTTCAGAGGTAAAAAAAGTAAATACAAATCTAATCAGACCACGGCTCTACTTCAAGCTCCAAGTTTCTGTAAAGATAGAAATAGGCATTGACGTTATTAGAAAAGGTATTTCAGGTACCTATCTAACTTAAGTGCTTGTATACTTAGATCAATGTTAATATCTTATTTCATTTATATGAGACACAATAAAATGTAGTTCTCATAGGTCGTCAAATATAAGTACAGTCAACACTAAAAGCAAATTAAACGACAGATTATATTTCAAAATGTAATAGTGTTTATTTATCCATTGTAATTACCGTAACCCGTGCACAGAACCAAATAAATACGTTAACGTTATTTTTTTAAAGAAAAAAATATGTCTATAGATGTCGATATATATTGCGCTTAAAATGTAGATTTTTAGTCATTTTAGTTTTCTTTCTTACAATTTACTAAAGTTATCATAATAAATAGTGCCTTTACATTAAACTTTAAAAATAATAAAGAAGTTATGTTAACCTGTCAATGATTTAATTTGTTAATTCATTCCAAAAAAAGTAATCCCTTCATTTATGGCAAGTTATGACCCATATATAGAGTGGCACATGGCTTTGTACAACACGTTTGTATTCGACAATGTCTTTGTAGGTGGTACGCACGGCAACTGCAAATAATTATCACCCCAATAAAGTAGATACAGCAATTTCACATGCTACAGCAAATCCACTTAAATAACAAACACTATCTGCCAGCATTTCAATAACATAAAAGATAGTTGTACCATTGGCCGTTAACAAGAAAGACAGACCTACACGTTCGCTCTGCATCGGCAGTTAAGATAGGATCAACTTAAAGCAACCCGATTGCAATATCTCGTACTATAACTTGGGTTATCTATCGACTGGAATGAGGATTTGTAATCGCGGGATAATCCAGATCATGGCCCATAACGTGTTGTGTTTTGGGATTGGGGCTTATGTCGGGACTACTTTAGCAATATCTTGTATGTTTATTTTTTTATTCCAAGAATGGTATTTGGGCTTGTTTTTTGCAGTTTAAAAATTAACAGGTGCCTTTGATACATATTGTACAATGTTTTTATTAAACTACTTTGCTACACATAAATATTGTACATGATGAGTTCAATAATCTATCCATAAAAATAAATAAATTTGAAGTGTCTGTCTGTATTTTCAAAAGAACAACAGCTTTTTACATAATGCATATGAAAGTATTACGCTACTTATAACGCAATTTTAAAAAATGTCTGTCCGTTTGTTCCGATTAAACTCCGTATAGTCTGGACCAATTATGACTGGACTTCCACTGGCATATAGCTGATCTTACAAGGAGTATCGTAGGCTACTTTAATTTTAGGAAAATAATTAGGGTTACTAAATTCCGCGCGTACGAAGTCGTATGTTTAGGTAGTCCATATTACAACAAACTTGTAATTAGTATTGAAAAATAAATGCACCCGAAAATGTGTACATTCATGGGAGTATCGTAACCAAAGGCACATAAGGAATAAGTAATGTGCTCAAGTTCTGTAATAAATCTTAAAAGAATGCTATGGCCGCTCCCAAAAGGATACTCGTGGAAGCGTTCACCTTCTATTTTCCCTGTTATTTATGAGCCTATGCTTTATACTAGAACCGCGGCCAAGAATAAAATGGGTAACTAAAATAAATGGCCGTACGTTACCATAATCATAGATTTCCAAAGCAAACTGAATATGTTTTTTTGTTAATGAAAACAAATGGGAAAACTGGAAGCCAATATTAAAGCACGGCTATCTAAACTAGCTTTTTATAATAAAAAAGTATCTTGATTCAACTTTAACGATGTGAAAACAAAAAGCCTATATCTAATCTCGCGACGTGAATTATGGGGACCCGTGGATGCAATCGTCTATTATAGTCCAGAATGTCGGTTCTGTCTTCCATTTACACGTAATTTACATTAAGATGCCTTCGCATTTGCATGTCGGAATAACCTTTTCATAATCGTCACGTCTGTGGCTCCCAACTTAGCGATTAGCTTAATGGATTTCTCAATTTAATGAAACTCAAAACTTGGTAATTGGCTTTTTAAAAGATAGGACGGAATTTACGATTACTTATTTTACATTTCTTCTTCGAATACCGACCGCCATTGATAAGTTTATTTGACCTGCGCGCTTTAATACGAGTCCATTGTGGTGGTCCGTTATTTAAAAAAAAATGGTTAAGTATTAAAGCTGGCACGGACGGCACGACAATGGCCTAAATGGAGGGTTCCTTGATTCTGTGCCGCACAAATCTTTTTGTTTGATCAGGCGTTTGTTGACAACAAATTCGTTGACGTTAATCCCTAGACAATAGTACCGTTTTATCCAGGGAGAAGGCTATTGGCGGCCCCACGATATCCTTTACCCGGTTTTTAATTTGAAAGTTTATGTTTGTTCAAAGGATATTTGGCAGGATTGCTTTTATTGGAACTCATTTATGCGTGCAATCCATGGCGGGCAGACTAATATTTTATTGAAAATAGATTGCGAGTTTTAATCCTCAATTTGATTTAAATTGTTAGCGGCGTCCGATATGAGCTGAGGAATTATCGTATAAAAACGTTAATTGCTAAAAGCTTGTTTGTTAGCCGCCAAGGGAGATAGAATGTTATGAAAAACCTTAGTTATCTCGCTTTAGGTGTCAGAACCGTTCGTTAGGCGTTATTCTTTTCGTCCAGCCTAAATTATATAAATTACCCAAATAGTTAGTTTTTATGCCCACACCGCTGCGAGAGCAGTAGATTCTTTCCATCGTAATTGGAGACAAAAGAACGGTGAGAACAATAGGCTCTGTGGACGCGAAATCGATCAAATGAAACACGACTCGTAATTTGGCAGACATATTTATTTATACACGTTAAGATCAGCTTCGTCATTAGCAATTAATGTTTATTTACAAATTCGAGTGAAGGTACGTAATTAATCACAAAAAAATAAATAAATTTAATTAAGCCCCTACCTTACATTCTACTCGGATTTTGGTTTTCGATGAAGCCAAAATATATTCAATTAGATACAAAAAAAATAATTTTGGTCTTTTTCATGTTTTTTGCACTACGAAAAAAAATTAATTTATTTAAGTACTTTCTAAAAATAGTTTAAAGCTTCAACTTTAAACAAACAATTATGACACTACAATATGTTTAATGTAAAGAAGATACGTGTGATATTAGATTTTTATTCATCATAACGAATTCACATGTAAGTTTAAATTTAAGTCGTATATTTGATAACATAAAGTTTAAATTCACCCGTACACCAAGAAATATCTGTCCAAGGCCAAGAAAAATATAATTACCTCTGTTTGTTTTTTTTTTACAATAAATGCTTCAAATATTTACATATACATAGTAATGTTTATTGCTGAAGAAGACATCGTAGAGTTTACTAGACTGAGTTAGAATCACATCGAAACTAGTAAATTATATCTAATTACCTACTATGTTTAACTAAACATACAAGGACTAGCTGTAAAAATAGTTCTAGATATATTTTATATCGATTAATCTAATAATCGTTATTCCGTATAACCATCGACTATTATTTAACGAATTTCAGGTTACGTTACTATCTTGTTCTCGTCGTCACGTATTACGTATTGAAATATCGAACTTTAATACATAATATTGATTTTTTCTTATAATTACAAAACAAAGTGTAATTCAACATCAAAATTCCGTACACATATTATTATTACAGATCATTATTTACAAGCAGTACAAATCAGGATCTTTAGAAAATTATCATTTATGTACTATTTATTTTGTTCTTAACATACCTATATACATTGCTAATTTTTTGTGGTGTTAACCTTACTGTGTTTCATAAATACATTTATAAGTAATAATTTCTCAATGTACAATCACCTAAATCTACGTACAAACAAAATTACACGAATAATTTTCTTTTTTAAAACAACAGCATTTGCAGACAGTGTTCCGAAGTCCATTACAATTTACAACAGGTTACACGACATTCCTCTATAAATGCAATTTAACTTTCACTTAAATCACTCTTGATGAGTTTAAAAGTATCACAAATAACACTCCCGTCCGAAATATAGTATTTTCGATTACGTTCAACGTTAACGTTTAGGAACTGAAGAGGCGGTCTTCCACAGACAGCATGTCGAAGCTGTGACGTCACACCACTACGTCGCGAGGCACCGTCTCATTGGTCGATGTCTCGGGGACCAAGACAGGCTGGAATCGGTGCGCCGAAGGTGTGAAGTCTTCGACTAATTTTCGCTTCAAAACAGAGGACGATCCAACGTACACGTTCGTACCAGGGAAGGTGCCTCGTCGTCTTCGCCTCCATAAAACAGCCGCGAATACAGCTAGTCCGAAAACAATCATAGCTGACAAACAACCAAGTACCAGTTCGGAGTCAGGCGAACGCTCTGGTACCCTTTCCCCTCTCATAGAGCTCACCAGAACTGACATGAGACGGTCTCCGTCGCTGACTTGAACATCTTGAACGCTCTCGGTAGAAACACGCTGCGCTCTGCTTGTATCAATCGTCATAGTTTCCGATCTCTCATTGTCCACTCCTGGAGTACGAGACACCAGTTCCACCTGAATATGGTACACAGTATCTGGCCATAAAGAAAGAGTAACTCTGGTGGAGTCAGTGAATAAGTTCCCCTTGAGGCCGCCACCGTCGACTTCCCAAGTCACTAAATAAACACCCCTTGCTATTCTCGGCTCCCAAGCAATTTCACCAATAACAAGAACTTTCTGGTGTATTAGGGATATTTCTTTCAATGTCCATTTGTGTTCGTCGTGGTTGGAAGCGTTGGTGTCATGAGCCACCCATGTCTCATCTGGGCTGTAGATAGTGACTAGCCCTTGTGGATCTACAACGAGGACGCGGAGTAGAGCTCCTTCGTTGTTTGAAGGGACTCTTGTAGCTAAAGCTTGGGTTTGGATGATTTGTCGCCAGGGGCCTTCCGCGGCGCGACGCATGACGACGTAGACGAGGGGTGCAGGGCGTGAGGCGGCGCGAGGTGCGGGCGGGGGCCAGCGGGCGAGTGCCCCACTCACACGCATCACCCCTTCGCCCTTCGTGTGTATGACGGGTTGTGTTTGCGACGCCCTCGCTGCTTCCGAATGGAACTCGCACGCGATCTTGCAGCCCGGGAACTGGAAATAAATGTCACAATTACCCCAATATAATCCATGATTCAATAGATATGTTGTCATTTCAGGTAGTTTCAACTTACGCAAATGTCCTTTTCGTCGCAGACGGCGCCCCACACTTGGTAGTTCGACTGCAGTAGTTCACAGTTTTCCCAACACTGCAACAACAAACGGATGCTGTTCAAAACCATCTCATCACAGGTTTGTCACAATTAAACGAGTCTTTTGAACTTTTATGATTTATTATGATGTCGGTCATTACGACAAATGAGTGGTGTGTAGTGACATAGACAAATTTAAGACTGTAATGCCCATCCAAGAGACATGCAGTGTTCAAACGAAATCTTTTTGTCAAATTAGTGTGTGTGTTATCGGGTGGTCTGGCGTCGGGAGTGTAGATACAATCGTTTGTCATACATTTTGAATTGGAGCGAGCTCGTTACTGACGACATAGCAACACAGTATCTAGAAGTAATGAATTATTGTAACTTACTATCTTAAGCTGGAGAGAAATTAATAACATAACGAGGATATAAAACAGTATAATTAAACGAAAGTATTTTTATCACGGTTCATTTAATTTTGCTACATCCCTAAATTTAAGCAAATCAAATACGTTGGTTGAAACGAAAACTTAAGTTGTACCTAAGGACTTATACGAATTCAAATTTCAGTTGCAATATATATTTAAACAATAAAATCGAACGTTTTGTATGGTTAATAAATCTGTATTTTAAAATTTAACGACAGAGCATAAATTTAGTTAATCCGGGGGACAACGGCACATCCAGCCGAATCTGAGGCAGCTTCCAATGCTGCATTTGTCACTGGGAACACTCATTAGTTGGAGTTGACGTTAACTTGACGCCCGCTCTCGCCTCGGTAAGCTTTAATAATTATAAGAACGAGCCACGGTTATTAATTACTGGTATTGACAAAGGGTACCGTTGTGCGGTGCACGGAATCCGGTCCGCACTTCTACTCATAATTTATTGGTATTCGTCGTCATGTCGCCGTTGACGTCTCGTTAGTAATGTTGTAGATTATGGTATCATTATCGTTATACTATATCAAGGACAAAATATAACCTACACGAATTTTGATTTTTAATAATGTCTGATACCTATATTCTAGAAACGCTTCGTTTCGCTAACGAACATTATCTTTTTTTTATAACGTGTCGTTGCTATTATTACTTGACATCGGTAGAATATCCACCAATCCTCACCTTATTCCATTAAAATTTAATTAAATTTATAAAGAACTGATAAAATTAGATAGAATGAACGGATTCTAAAATGATTCAAGAAAGATGTAAGTAGGTAACGCTCCCTACGCATGTTAGGCTTGTTGCTCTTAATAATAACGATTTATTTTATAAGAACCCAGCATACAAGTCTTTTATTTTTTTAATTGATTAGCCTTGTACTCTTATTGCTTTGCATACGACTCCCAGGCTAGACATAACACCTAGGCTAGGCTAGGTATACAAATCACTATTATTTTAAGGCTGTAAAAGTTAACAGCTCTAAGAGCATAAAAACCCGATGTGTTACCAGCCATACAAGATAATTATGAAACTTTACTCTTAACGCGTGTTGTTAAGTTTTAGTACATTTACGTAATAAAGAGCGAACATTTTGCGGCTAGGCAAGCTACAGTTAATTACAGGAAAGCTAACGTTAAACCAAAATATTCAACGGCGCCGCGGCGGTAGTAAATTGTATAGATGTTATTGACTATTATTGCAGTGAACATAACAAATAATATTATCAGTAATTACATAGAGGAAGGCAGTCACAGTAATAAATGAATCATAGGTATTGATTATAGGTAATATAAATAAACTTTTATGAGTGTAACACGCAGACGGTTCTATTAAAGCAAAATATTTGTAACTGTGTTCTGTTTAACGTTTTAAAGTATTGTGTTTTCATAAGTTAAGGCAGATAACGTTTCAGGCAACATGTAAAAAGTAATAAGTAAACAATCTCTATAGATATTACACTCATGCACTGATAGGTTGAGTGACTAAAAATAAAAAACCGGCCAAGTGCGAGTCGGACTCGCGCACGAAGGGTTCCGTACCATTATCTATTAAAATGGCAAAAAAAAACACGTTTGTTGTATGGGAGCCCCCTTAAATAATTATTTTATTCTGTTTTTTAGTATTTGTTGTTATAGCGGCAACCGAAATACATCATCTGTGAAAATTTCAACTCTCTAACTATCACGGTTCATGAGATACAGCCTGGTGACAGACGGACGGACGGACACGGACGGACGGACGAACAGCGACGTCTCAGTAATAGGGTTCCCGTTTTACCCTTTGGGTACGGAACCCTAAAAAGTTTAGCGCAAAATTTATAAAAATCTCTGATTCATCTACAACCCGTTCACGATATCATAACAAAGCACTTTTCAGAACGAAAAGTGTTTTCATGAATTTCATTGTAAATGTACTGAATATTTGTATAAATTGAAGGGTTTATGTGCCTGGTTATAATGTCGGGTAGGCACATTTCATCTGGACACTTACCATAAAGCAGTCGGCGCCTTGCAAACACGATGACTCCCCGCCGGGCCGGGGCGCCGCAAACTGTGAACAAACATCAAAAATATCACTCAAATAACCTTTACATTGAAAAAAAAAATCTAAATTAATATCCCATAAAAAACTTTGTAATGATCATTAACTTTTCATTGGTCAATAATATTTTTATTGTTTTAATTTAGACTCTACCTACATTCTTAGTGAAATTGTGATAAATTTGACCCCGGCGCTCACTGGGGGGTTAAAAATCATGTTTGCTAATACCAAAGTAAAGTTAATTCTTGAACGAAATTATATTGATAGCGCGAGCTGGTTTTAAAACGTGGGGCACGGCTGTTGCCACAGAAATTTCATGTTTATATATAATACTAGCTGTGCCCGCGACTTCGCCCGCGTGGACTTTAGGGAGATTACCCGGAAATATAGGTATTATGTTTTTCCCGCGGAACCCTAATGCTTTTTCTAAAATTAAAGTAGCCTAAGTTACGCCCTGGAACGTCAGCTATCTTTCAGTGAAAGTCCCGTTGAAATCGGTTCAGCCGTTTAGAAGTTTACCTCAAACAAACAGACAGACAGAAATTTTAAAATTGCGTTTTCGTTATAGGTATCGTATATACTTTCATACGCATTTGGTAAAAAAAGTGTTATTTTGATATTACAAACAGACACTCCAATTTTATTTATTTGTATAGATATAGATGTATAGATACTGACAACGTTCGTTATGATATTGGCAAAAATATTGCTGTGCGACTTTTGACGCACTAGTGGACTTAATAGTGGCATTGTTGTACCAAAAATACATTGTATGTGTATTGAAATAATTATTAATCCCATAATTTCCAGTAGGTCATTTGCATTTTTTTGTAAGGTTAAAAAAACGACAATCTTCGGGTGTTCAGCCTTCTTAGCATGCTTGGTCAATATTGTCCTTACGAGCTTGTAACCTACCTACTTGAAGTTCAATGCAGCCGCTAAAAGTATTTGCTTATAGCAGAATGTCCAAAAGAGGGTTGTCCTTTACATGTTGTTTTAATAGGTCCTAAAATTCAATACGCGATTACGTAAATTGTGTTGCTGTCTTTGTTGATAGAAAATTTTATTTGATATTATTTTATTACAAGTTTTATTTTATTTGTGTCTTTACACAGTAGTATTTGTCGATACATTTCGACAGCTGTTTGACGAAAAGCGACTTAAACAGGTATGTAATAAATTTCATAATCGTTCGACCCATTATAAGCATGCATTATTTTATAATATACCCGCCGTTAAACAGACAATGGTTAAATAAAAACGTTAAAAAAAACTTTTATAAGCTCAATTAGTGCTTCGATCGCACTTTAATTTCAACCGAACTCGATATAAAGGGGACATTTAATTATTCGTCGAAGCACCGATACATTACTCGTTATCTCGACCCGGAGAGGGTATAAAAAAATAAAATGTTCGGCCAGTTTAATGTATTTGATAAAAGTGTCTGCCATCTGCTCACTGTCCGACGTACGGTTGGTTTAATTGCCTGATATGCCCGGAGAACTGTTGGGACACAGTGCAGTGGCCCAAAATGTCAAACGGTTTAATGTCGTGATGTTGGACTTATCAAGTGTCGATTTTACGGTTTTATTATGAAAGGGAACAGCTCCTTAATGTTCTGTGAATAAAGTTTGATTGTTGTCTGTTATTACAGAAGCTTTCGTTGTTTTGTATGTGTTTAATAAACCTTTTTATGTTACCACATAGATCGACTACACTCAAGAACCTCTCGGAAACATATTCAGAGGCCCAAGCCCCTAACACTTTTGTCGTGGAGTTGCTATGACTTAATTTTTTAAGGCATGAAAACAACATGTTTTATCATTTGTAGTTAAAATATGACCAATGAACACATCGGACATTGCCACCTTGGAGCCCTTAAACCATTTTGTATAGGCGTTCATAGCTTAGAGGTTTGAGGGGCTGCTCTAGATATCGAGTTCCGTGTTAGACCCCCATCAGGATGACCCCCACCAGGGTCATTAATCAGCAAATTCCTAACATAAGAATTTAGTTTAATAGGAGGTGCTTCTTCTTATTTTTGATTTTCTCTTGGTGGTGGAGTTTTTTTTCCATTCGTCAAAGAACTATTAATTTAATAACATAGCAACTTAAAAACACACTCATGTGACCTTGTCATTAAAACTCTTTTGCCTCATATTTCTTCAGTCTCCATTTGCCTTATGTATTAACCAAGAAGTTGGCATTACTTTGCTTACAAACTTTATGCGGTTCTTCGTCAAATAACTTGTTTAACGTGTTTTTTATCCATGAAAATGAACTTATTTCCTAAGCGGAAAACGCATTTATATTACTCGGAATAAAAATGATCGTATCAAATGTATGCTTCCTATTAATTTTCAGATACAGTGGATGGTAAATTACATAAGAAATGCTAGCGAGTAGCACGGAACAAAGAGTAGCAAAGGAAAACAAAATTACTCTTTTAGGTCACTATCATTGCGGCTAATGACGCCAATCTGCGGCAGAGGCCATCAAACGACTCCGTCCATCCACCCGTTATTAGATGTAATCATCGTAATTTTTCACACAATTTATTTTTTTCTGTGCCACGATACCACGGGCCCGAGTGTTATTCCACGTCAACTAATGACAACAAAAAATACACTCGAGATTGAGTGCGCAATGCGTCTACAATATAACCGGCTGTATTTACTACATTCTTAATCTAGTTGCCGTTAAAAATAGCCCTCATAAATCAGACAATTTAAAATGATACGATGAAGGCACGTCTGATATAGACTATCTAATTAGGCCGAGCTGTGTTGCAACACTTGCAAGTAATGTGGTGAGCTATTCCACCAATAACATTAGTTACTTGATATTTCTTAATATCGCACTTCATTTATTTCGAGTATTTATATTATTTAAAACAAAACAAAAGTATAAATATTAATGGTATTTTTTTTTTAAAGCAAGCTTTTATTTAATTGCCCTTAGTTTTCGTGTTCTCCTTAGCAATCCCTTTCATTTGATACCCATATTGTAGTAGTGCAATGGAATTAAAATGCCGTCACATAGCTAAGCATGCATTGTCATCCAAAATAAGCGTGTATATCGAATTTCAGCTCAATCTGTTATAGATAACTGATTTAAAATTCAGTTGCAAGATTCCACCCGGACATACATACATTGTAAGTTAATATAAAGCTTGTAAAATAGAAGGCAATTTCTACGGGATAAGCTTTTAAGCCTGGCACAAGTAGGTTAAATGTTTAACCGCCTAAAAGACTTGTAAATTTATAGTATTTTTTGTTGGTCACAACTTTGTGAACAAAGATATGCCAGATATCAAAGTAGAAAACAAAACGTCGGTATCATAATTATAGTTTTTAACTAGCTGTACCCGCGACTTCGTACGCGCGGAATTAAACAACCCCAATTATTTTTTCTAAGTAGCCTAATGTTTTAATAATAATTAAAGTACGCCAAGTCACACCTTGTGATATTAGCTATCTGCCAGTGAAAGTCACGTCAAAATAGGTAGAGCCGTTTTGGAGAACACTCGGAATAAATGGGATTTATGTTCTTCCCGCGGAACCGTAATGTTTAAAAAAAAAAAAAAGTACCCTAAGAAACTCATTGTAACATTAACCATCTGCCAGTAAAAGTCTTATAAAAATAGGTACAGCTGTTTGAAAGATCACTCAGAATAAATGGTGGCTATGTTCTTCCCGCGGAACCGTAATGCTTTAAAAAAAATGATAGTATGCCAAGTTACACCTTGTAACATCAGCTATCTGCCAGTGAAAGTGTCATAAAAATAGGTACAGCCGTTTTGGAGAACACTCGGAATACATGAGAGTTATGATCTTTCCGCAGAACCCTAATGCTTTTTCTAAAATGAAAATACCCTCAGTTACTACTTGTAACATCAGCTATCTTCCATTGAAAGACTTGTCAAAATAGATACCGCTGTTTCGAAGATCACTCAGAATGAATGGTAGTTCTGTTCTTCCCGCGGAACCGTAATGCTTTTTAAAAAATTATAGTACGCCAAGTCACACCTTGTGATATTAGCTATCTGCCAGTGAAAGTCACGTCAAAATAGGTAGAGCCGTTTTGGAGAACACTCGGAATAAATGGGATTTATGTTCTTCCCGCGGAACCGTATGGTTTAAAAAAAAATTAAAGTACCCTAAGAAACTCCTTGTAACATTAACCATCTGCCAGTGAAAGTCTTATAAAAATAGGTACAGCTGTTTGAAAGATCACTCAGAATAAATGGTAGTTATGTTCTTCCCGCGGAACCGTAATGCTTTAAAAAAAATGATAGTATGCCAAGTTACACCTTGTAACATCAGCAATCTGCTAGTGAAAGTGTCATAAAAATAGGTACAGCCGTTTTGGAGAACACTCGGAATACATGAGAGTTATGATCTTTCCGCAGAACCCTAATGCTTTTTCTAAAATGAAAATACCCTCAGTTACTACTTGTAACATCAGCTATCTTCCATTGAAAGACTTGTCAAAATAGATACCGCTGTTTCGAAGATCACTCAGAATGAATGGTAGTTCTGTTCTTCCCGCGGAACCGTAATGCTTTTTAATAAATTATAGTACGCCAAGTCACACCTTGTGATATTAGCTATCTGCCAGTGAAAGTCACGTCAAAATAGGTAGAACCGTTTTGGAGAACACTCGGAATAAATGGGATTTATTTTCTTCCCGCGGAACCGTATGGTTTAAAAAAAAATTAAAGTACCCTAAGAAACTCCTTGTAACATTAACCATCTGCCAGTGAAAGTCTTATAAAAATAGGTACAGCTGTTTGAAAGATCACTCAGAATTAATGGTAGTTATGTTCTTCCCGCGGAACCGTAATGCTTTAAAAAAAATGATAGTATGCCAAGTTACACCTTGTAACATCAGCAATCTGCTAGTGAAAGTGTCATAAAAATAGGTACAGCCGTTTTGGAGAACACTCGGAATACATGAGAGTTATGATCTTTCCGCAGAACCCTAATGCTTTTTCTAGAATGAAAATACCCTCAGTTACTACTTGTAACATCAGCTATCTTCCCGTGAAAGACTTGCCAAAATAGATACAGCTGTTTGGAAGATCGCTCAGAATAAATGGTAGTTATGTTCATCCCGCGGAACCGTAATGCTTTTTTTAAAATTATAGTACGCCAAGTCACGCCTTGTGATATTAGCTATCTGCCAGTGAAAGTCACGACAAAATAGCTAGAGCCGTTTTGGAGAACACTCGGAATAAATGGGATTTATGTTCTTCCCGCGGAACCGTACATTAAAAAAAAATATGAAAATACCCTAAGAAACTCATTGTGACATTAACCATCTGCCAGTGAAAGTCTTATAAAAATAGGTACAGCTGTTTGAATGATCACTCAGAATTAATGGTAGTTATGTTCTTCCCGCGGAACCGTAATGCTTTAAAAAAAATGATAGTATGCCAAGTTACACCTTGTAACATCAGCAATCTGCTAGTGAAAGTGTCATAAAAATAGGTACAGCCGTTTTGGAGAACACTCGGAATACATGAGAGTTATGATCTTTCCGCAGAACCCTAATGCTTTTTCTAGAATGAAAATACCCTCAGTTACTACTTGTAACATCAGCTATCTTCCCGTGAAAGACTTGCCAAAATAGATACAGCTGTTTGGAAGATCGCTCAGAATAAATGGTAGTTATGTTCATCCCGCGGAACCGTAATGCTTTTTTTAAAATTATAGTACGCCAAGTCACGCCTTGTGATATTAGCTATCTGCCAGTGAAAGTCACGACAAAATAGCTAGAGCCGTTTTGGAGAACACTCGGAATAAATGGGATTTATGTTCTTCCCGCGGAACCGTACATTAAAAAAAAATATGAAAATACCCTAAGAAACTCATTGTAACATTAACCATCTGCCAGTGAAAGTCTTATAAAAATAGGTACAGCTGTTTGAAAGATCACTCAGAATAAATGGTAGTTATGTTCTTCCCGCGGAACCGTAATACTTTAAAAAAAATGATAGTATGCCAAGTTACACCTTGTAACATCAGCAATCTGCTAGTGAAAGTGTCATAAAAATAGGTACAGCCGTTTTGGAGAACACTCGGAATACATGAGAGTTATGATCTTTCCGCAGAACCCTAATGCTTTTTCTAAAATGAAAATACCCTCAGTTACTACTTGTAACATCAGCTATCTTCCCGTGAAAGACTTGTCAAAATAGATACAGCTGTTTGGAAGATCACTGAGAGTAAATGGTAGTTATGTTCTTCCTGCGGAACCGTAATTCTTAAAAAAATATATATATTGTACGCCAAGTTACACCTTGTGATATTAATTATCTGTCAGTGTAAGACTCGTCAAAATAGGTTCAGCCGTTTGGGAAATCATTCAAAATAATTGGGATTTATGCTCTTTCCGCGGAACCCTCATGTTTTAAAAAAATGAAAGTACTCTAAGTTACTCCTTATAACATCAGCTATCTGCCAGTGAAAGTCACGTCGAAATCTGTTCAGCTGTTTGGAAAATGGTCCGGAAAAATGGGTTTTGTGTTCATTCCGCGGAACCCTAATGCTTTTTCTAAAATGAAAATACCCTCAGTTACTACTTGTAACATCAGCTATCTTCCCGTGAAAGACTTGTCAAAATAGATACAGCTGTTTGGAAGATCACTGAGAGTAAATGGTAGTTATGTTCTTCCTGCGGAACCGTAATTCTTAAAAAATATATATATTGTACGCCAAGTTACACCTTGTGATATTAATTATCTGTCAGTGTAAGACTCGTCAAAATAGGTTCAGCCGTTTGGGAAATCATTCAAAATAATTGGGATTTATGCTCTTTCCGCGGAACCCTCATGTTTTAAAAAAATGAAAGTACTCTAAGTTACTCCTTATAACATCAGCTATCTGCCAGTGAAAGTCACGTCGAAATCTGTTCAGCTGTTTGGAAAATGGTCCGGAAAAATGGGTTTTGTGTTCATTCCGCGGAACCCTAATGCTTTTTCAATACATAAAGTAGCCTGACTTACGCCTTGGAACATTAGCTAACTGCCAGTGAAAGTTCCGTCGAAATCTGTTCAGCCGTTTGGAAGATCACCCTGTAAAAATGGGTTTTTTGTTCATTCCGCGGAACCCTAATGCTTTTTCAAGACATAAAGTAGCCTAACTTACGCCTTGGAACATTAGCTATCTGCCAGTGAAAGTTCCGTCGAAATCTGTTCAGCCGTTTGGAAGATCACCCTGTAAAAATGGGTTTTTTGTTCATTCCGCGGAACCCTAATGCTTTTTCAAAAAATAAAGTAGCCTAAGTTACGCCCTGGAACATTAGCTATCTGCCAGTGAAAGTCCCGTCGAAATCTGTTTAGCCGTTTGGAAGATCACCCTGTAAAAATGGGTTTTTTGTTCATTCCGCGGAACCCTAATACTTTTTCAAGATATAAAGTAGCCTAACTTACGCCTTGGAACATTAGCTATCTGCCAGTGAAAGTTCCGTCGATATCTATTCAGCCGTTTGGACGATCACCCTGTAAAAATGGGTTTTTTGTTCATTCCGCGGAACCCTAATGCTTTTTCAAAAAATAAAGTAGCCTAAGTTACGCCCTGGAACATTAGCTATCTGCCAGTGAAAGTCCCGTCGAAATCTGTTCAGCCGTTTGGAAGTTTACCTCAAACAAACAGACAGACAGACAGACAGACAAAAATTTTTAAAATTGCATTTTCGTTATAGGTATCGTGTATACTTTCATATGCAATTGGTAAAAAGGTCTTATTTTGATATTACAAACAGACACTTCAATTTTATTTATTTGTATAGATAGAGAGCTTTTCCTAACATTTAACAGCTTTACACGTCCTAGCTAATCTGTGAACTGGATGTCTTATTAAGCCCCAAGCTTCACTAAATTGTAAGGCTTTGAGCAGATAGTACTACTAATTGATGTTAGGCTCTGTCTTTTGACAAGCTATCCCGCAAGCCAAGGTTACACGGTCGTACTTTATTTCCGAGTTAAAATAAGTTTATAGATAATCAACTTTCGTCTTTTGAAATGCGCCAACAATGAAGTTCTAACCAATTCAATTATTGCGAGTACTGTGCCGCGTGACTTTGCTGCCGAGAGTTCCAAATATGAAAGTTAAACAAAACAAATCGACGTGAATATACATCGGCAACTGCAAAGGGAAGTGAGTGAATAATGAATGACGGTGATTGAAAACACAGCTCGCCGAGTGCCTTCGTATTTGTATTAGATGCCGCCACAGATTACCTCTTTGTTAATCAAACAACGCTTATTGAAATTATTTAATTAATCCTTCGTATTTGACTTCAGTTAACGTCGCATGAAAAAAACCGATCACTTAAAGATTGGACGCTAGATACTTGTAATTTGAATATTACCCCGATCAATTCAATTTAAGATAAAAAGTTAATGAATACTAACACACATTTTAACGGCCGTATTAATGTAAATAGTAAATTAGGGTTTAGGGTGGATTAAATTTATAAATCGATTCAGGATCTTTGTTACCGACACTTAAAGGTATACGAAATCCATTAAAGATAATCGTTTGTAAGTCGGCCCCGGGGCTGCGCCGGCGCAGGGGGCACTAATCGATCGATGAGCACACACAGCCGTTTACAATCAATCCATCAGCGTTTATGTAACAGCAACTACCGATGATCTTCATTTATCATTTTGTTTTGTGGGTAGCGAACGTGCGCTCTTGGGGGTCAGACCAGACGTCCGTACAGAATGCCTGCCTTACGAAATATGATATGTAAACAACTTTTTTCTCCATTTAATCAACGACACATCTTTGAAGATTAATCATTTGTGCATTCGGTAGTTTCGAGTTGATTAACTTTTGATTTATAAGTAGGAGAATGATTTCAAAATCATATAGAGAAAACGTGAGCGTATAAAAAAGGTCAGACGGAATCACGCTAAATAAAAATTGAAGCATTAGTAAGTCCACTCGCTTGTAAGTATACGTCTATCCCACAAACATATCATAGTAAGTCAGTATATGACGATTCACACGCACATAGATCAAAATGTTATTTACCCAAGTATAAAATCAGAAATCGAATTCATTCTACAACTTTAAAAATATAAGCAGTGTCAATTAAAGGGTCTCACAAATTGTGATGTTATCGTTGCCAGTAAACAATGGTGATTGCATGTAATATAGATAGAAGGAAACACATTAAACACCTAACAGCCTCCGTTTGAGAGAGAAAGGGGCAAGAACGACATAAATTATGATTTCGCATAAAGATAAAATACAATCTAAGCTAGCGTGCCAAATGGCGGAGAAAAAATGAAATTTGCTTTGAGAACAGATTCTGTGAGTTGAAGAGCGTAGCAAGAAATAGGGGCAAATATAGAGATGATGCGAGCGCCGCGCCGATTAGGCTGATGGAGCAAAAGATTTTATGGATTGTGTTCTTGTTTGGCGAAAGTGTAAATAATAAGGCAATGAAAGGAGCAAAAACTATATATTTTTTAAACACGAACATAATATCATCTCCACGCTGGCCTAGCGCGGTTTGGTGAACTTCACACGCATTTCTTTAGAAGTGCCGGTTTCCTCACGATGATTTTCTTCACCGCTCAACAAGTGGTAATTATTATTGAAAATGACATTTGCACATGAAAATTTCAGAGCATCCTTTACGTTCAAAGAGGGCGTTATACCAACTAGACTGCTTTAGAAACTGAGAAATTTGTAGAGAAATCCATTTGGGTTATATTCTAACATTTTTTTATTTATCCTGCTCTACCTAGGTAGGACGTCGTTATTTTATTAGATCCGCACTAGGTAAACTCTATTACCGTCCGGTTTTACAAGTAGAAATTCAATTTCAGTCCCATTCCGTTTCAGGTTCTTAGCGAAAATGGGTTAGCCGATAAAGAGTGGTAAAAATAAATTATGAAACAAACATTTCGTATCGACTGGCTTCAGCTACTGGATTTCCATGAGTGGATTGAAAGGAAAATTCTGAGAAATGTACCTATACACTTTTTTGCAACTTTTATCAGAGTCAATGAGTATTGCTATTTTTTTAGAAACAGTGCACAACTAGCAAGGGCGCAAAGACTAATCTTGCGTCACGGAATGTGTTAATTTTGGCAAATAAAGGCTTAAGTGAGCTAATCAGCGCGTGACATAGGTCTAGTCTTGGCATGCATTCTTGCCCTGCTGTTTTTTTTAGTTAAAATAATATCTTAACTAAGATAAACATTAATTACACATGTAATAAACGTTGAAGAAATGTCTTCTGACTTCCATATTAAGATGCTAAAATGAATTTATATACTTTGCTATCTCCTCACTACGGTCTAGATGTGTTCAAGATATCTCGAACATGTACAAGTAGTGTCATATACAGGATGTTTCAGAAGTCCGAAATTATACTTTGACGTTTGCATCAGTATCGGGTACACAACTGAATAGTATCAAAATTTGATCGAAATTCGACCTTTTTTTTCAAAATTTACATCGTCGACAGTTTCTACAACATGTCATATCTCGAATCCTATGTAAAAATACATGTTCTGTTGTGAATATTATTAGTCACCCCACATGAGTGTAATTTACACTGCTGAAGAGGGTTATGGATGTACCCAAAGGCTAGATCACGATATCTGTGACAAATATTCAAAGGTATATCTCGCAGAAACTATGATAGTTAGGTATAAACTGTCTTCACTAAGCATCAACATATGAGCTCCCGTATATGTAACCAAAGTATTATTTCGGACTTCTGATACACCCTGTATATACGATTAATGAAAATAAATGTTCCGATGGCAATAAAGATGGCGTCGACATCATTAGGTCCCAACGAAGATATGAATTTTTCATGAAATATGGACTCTTATATAGCCTTCGTATACTCGGCTTATAGAGCGAGGTATCACATTATTATTTCCATCATTCCATTGAGTGTACAACTTTTTGCAAACGTCGTCGTACGGAACAACAATTTTATCTTGCCTTTAGAACAAGCCCATAAAATGTATTTCAAAGACGCTGAGGTACGTGAGACGGAATTCATTATTCAGTTTAGAAACAAAGCATTATTAAAACAATGTGTCTTTTATGAAAGTTTAAAGTAACTAATGCAACTGGAGAAATTATTTTACACACACTAAACTTAAGGCTAATTTAAAGAAAGAGTTCTTAAAATTACCCCCACATCAGAGGTGAGCACGCGGGCCGGGCCGATAGAGGTCCGGAAAAAAAAAAAAAAAGTAACTAATGCAAGCAAAGTGTTGACCCCATTTACTTATTACGAACACATCCTGTCAATTTACTTTATGGATGTTATGGCATCATTAACTTTTTATATCCATTGCCTTTCTGTCGGACCGCCTATAATTACGATGATATGGGGTCCTTAAACTATTTTTAAATTATACGTAGAGGGCCTTAAAATCTGCCTGAGCGAGGGTATCGTGTATATTATGAAGTCAATAGGTTGATTGTTACTTGCGACGCAATAAAATTAAGGAACGTTTTTAAAACTATCGATTTATAATTATGACAAAAAAAAGTAATGCTTCAAAATGTTGAAGGAAACAATAACTTTAATATGGGCAAGCAATACATGCTCGAATACGATGATATAGGATCTTTATTTATTTATTTTACTACACAGTTAAGACATTTATAAATATCGAAATATTATATAATATTCTAACAAGCAAATATCGAAAGCAAAAAATATATTTGAGTAAATACTTTAAAAAATCTTCATCCCCGTGGACTGGTGGCAAGAACTCTAGCTGCAATTCGTCGTTGAATAGCCAGGCTGATACGTTTAACGAGAAAATAGAAGTATTTAAGTTACAACTTTGCGATGATTGCGGAGAATGGAACACTTTTGAGAAGGGTCACCCACAACGTCGCGCAGAACCGCGCGGAACCAGAATTAAATCAAGCGACCACTGTCAACCTAACAATGATATAAACGGTCACAAATACGGACCAAATTTGATCATGCGGCGAATAAATTAAATGGGAACACAATCAAGGATTAAATTACTGGTACATTCTGCCTCCCACACACGGGCGGGCGTCGCGACACATGTGCGACACATCGCTCGCGGGCCGACCGATGCGTGTTATGTATGTAGGTGCCTTAACATATAATATTGTGGCGCATTGTGCGCTCGGCGACCGCATATAAATGCGCCGAGACCAAATAAAACGGTGCTATAATTTCAAATCATACGGACAGAGAATGGGTGTGGACGGCGCTCTCATTGTGTGGAAATGATGTAACCGCTATTAAAAGTGTGGGCCGTATTCCCTTGAATATTTCTTGCAACGAAGACGTCGTAGGGTCATATCGGTATTTTATATCTCACCGGAGACAATAGCATACATTTCCAACAAGAAAACGGGCTTCGTACGTTAAGCGGTTGTGGGCCCGCGTTTTAATATTCGCCTCCGTATGCTGGTACTTCTCTCTCGATTATGTTATTAAATATTCGAAACGAGATAGCCATCGGGGATTTACGATAGATATCAACGTCTAATGATGGAGTGGGGTTATCTACGAACGCTTTGTTATTTGAATTATTGTCATAAAATAAAAAGCTGATTTTATAGACGACATTCAACTATGTGACAGATGAAACAACGGCGATAAATTAAAATGCTTTATTCAAAATAAAACGGCCTCTTTTATAGCATAGTAAAACGTTTTGAAATTTCGTTGCGTTCAAAAACAATATTTCGTTGGTAATATAAAATGCCCAATTTGTTTGATTTGTTATCGAGTATCGGCTATAAACGTCTTCGATTGACAGAAGCATCACCAGTTTAAACATATACGGTATTTTGAGCCAAGTTTAATACATACACAGTATGTACTAAAACAAATGAATTACTTATACGGATGCTCCAACTGGAATTTCCTGATCATCTTAAACCAACAATTAGATACTAATACCGAAATCTATTTTGTATTAAATCCCAGTCACAAATCTCTTCCCCTCTCCGATGGAGACGTGTAGAGGATTAACAGAAACTATGCATTCAACATAGTTTTGGTTCAATATACCCTTTACTTCAAATATCCGGATTTCTGGATATTTTTGGAACATCATAAAATACGGTCACATTATAAACAACGTGTGGGTGAAGTTGAAATAAAACTTGTATTACGGAAATAATTGAACGGAATGAATACAAATTAAATTATAAAATAACTTGTTTATTTATAACACATTTAGAATTTTTCACTAATACGAAAACGAACTTAGATAGAATTTCTGTGGTAAAAGCCAACCACGCATTAAAGTTCGCTTACGCTGTCAATATAGTTTCGTTGAAAAATGAACTTTTACCATAAGTCAATACAGTTTGTTTTGTTATTGGCAAAGATGAAGACGCGTGCGTCTTGTAGCCTGAGTATCCACGTCTTTAACGCAATTTTTCTCCAAACCCATCGAACTTGAAGGACATTCTTGTAGCTGTTGGGGATAATGTGATTCGGGTTTGTCCCTTTCTCACACGCTGTTATATTATATAGCTATCCTTTTCGGTCCGAGGCTGTCAGTTTTTGAGAGTATCAGAAGTTCCGTGGAGCATGTGACAGATGTGCGCATGGTTGCGGTTGCTAACGAAGCATGATTCAATCGGAATAATCAATCATATCTTTGATTGTTTGACCGCTGTGAGGTTCCTAAACATGATGTTGACAATATGATTTACCATATTTATTATTTTCCTTGCATATCATACATTGAAGATTGCAATGAGACTTTAAAATTAAATCTACGTCTAAAGAACTTACTAAAACGCACTATATTGACATGATTAAAAAAGTGCATTCTTTAACACGTTCGCTGCGTAAGAATTGTTTGTGTACGTTCCGCTGGTGCGTCATGAGGTTAAATTGACTCATAGTGGTACTAACTTTTTGAGCGTTGCGCACTGGATGAAAGTTCGCCATGAGCCAATATGCGTAGCCTCACAACGTAGCGAACGTGTGAACGAAACGTCATCGACACGGCGAGCGTATTTTGACGCGTGGCCGCGCGGCTTTTATTTTCACAGAAATTCCATCTTTATGTATATAACACAGATCTCGTTTTGGTATTGAAAAACATTTTGAAGCGGGCTTCTTGACACTTCAGTACGCTTTATCCGCATACTTACACAATATTTAATACATCAATATTGAAATGATTGTTCCGTACTAACCTAATTAAAAATGTTATTAATATTGCCATTTTTAATACACCATACTTTTCTAAACATTTGTGGGTACATTTATTACAAAGTATTTTTACAAAAATAATAATTTGTATATACTGCACTGCTATAGCAGTGGTAGCCGAGTGGTCGAACGCACGCCTTGCAATCAAAGTGTGCAAGTTCAAACCCCGGCTCGCACCTCTGTGTTCATGTACGACTCTCATTTTCATCCGAGATTATCACTTGCTATGGAACGGTGAAGGAAAAACATCGTGAGGAAACCTGCACGTCTGAGGGAACTTGACTAGTTCTCGATAGATGCGTGAAGTCTGCCAACCCGGACTGGGCCAGCGTGGTAGACTATGGCCTGAATCCCCCTCGTATTGAGGGGAGGCCCGTGCCCAGCAGTGGGACGTTAGAAGGGATGTAGTTATTTGTATAGTTATAATAAATTTTATACACATCGTATACTGAAATCATAAAATCTATTCTTAATATACATCAGTCAAACGTACCTAATCACGATTCAAGTTGGAAAGGTATCGCGTCGATTGCAATATAGATGCAAAGACCGTTACGTACCGATATCGGCACCGAGTCCGATTGCCGCAATGCGAAAATTATCCTTCTCGTAGAGTTGGTAGAGTACAGTGGAGGCGTAAAGAGCTCTCAGGAATGGTTATGTTTTCCTATGTATCTGATTTAAGTCCTGACATGTCGTTTGTAACGCTTACACTGAGTTAGATGCGATCTGTTTATTTCCGTTTTATGGTTATTTCACGTCAAATATTATTGAAATAATGTCGCTAAATGTAATGTAATATAAACATTTATTGGACGGGTAATGTTGATAAATGTTGTTTCACTATTCGTTGTTTACGGGTACCTAGTTGTTTTGTTTTTGTAAACATCAATTTTAGATAGACTAAAGTTATAACAAGAAAACATACTCGATTTGTTTGTGTGAATTTGCGCTTTTGGTTTTTTAAAACGTTCGGTGCTTTGTGAGGTCATATTCGCTCATAGAAAACTTTCATCCAGTTCGCAGCGTTTATAAAGTTAGAACCTTTACGAGTCAATAGCATCAGCTGAAGGTACACTAAAAATCTTTACGCAACGAACATATTAACGGACGAGACATAATCAACTTAAAACGTATAAAATAAGACATCAGTCTTATTTTCATTTAAAATCATATCAAAGTGACAAGTATACGTCATTTTGTGCAAGAGAAAATCATTACCAGTTTACTATTAAAGGGGGTAATTAAATGTAACGAAGTAATTATCACAACAACGCGATGCGCATAACTGCATCATTTGAATACCGTCGCAATTAATAAAATTGCTAACATTACAGACTACATTGTTACCGCGCTAATGCAAGCTATGGAATGAACATGTTTTTACCACACAAGTTGCACGTAATTACTATGTAATTTGTATCCTTACCTGCTTACCTATATGCATCTGACAATTAAGCCCTATGCGCACAGGGGCGTCAAGATGCGCGCGGCAAATATGTTTTCCAATACTAAAACGTACTTGTGTCAATAGCCATAAAGTTTGAATTTATGTGCCACGCGACCACGCGTCGTTATTCGCTCGCGTCATCGATGCTAATTAGTTAAACATTTTCTCTATGATTTAATACAGTTCGATTTGGTATGGGCAAAAAATTATAACGCTAATTTTGACGCGCGATACATTATTGTATAATGTAGACACTGGATGTTTTTGAATTAACTACAAAATAATACTTTGAAATAATTGTATGACAAATATCGAAATTCAAAAAATTATGCTGTCAATTTTAAAAACTTGAATACGTATCTGAAATCCTATCTGAGACACGCTGTGTTCTATGTTCGATTGTTTTGCACTTTAATTTATCGCACTTAATATTAATAGTATAAATGAATACAAAATTAAGGCACTCCGTATTTAAAAAGTACCTAAATGCAAGTTCATATATAACCAGTATCTTATGTATAGTGAAAAATATTTGCAAAGTATATTGTTTGCAAGTGTACCAATCGATCAGAATCGTGAACAATAGAGATATCATTAGCCCGAAAGTACAGTTGCACGAAACACTTAAAGAGATCTCACAATCTAAAGGGCCACTTCCTTTGATCTAAACCACCGATGCACGTTCTAACCCATATCAAATCGAATATGATCTCTAATGAGATTATCTGTACGCTTCTTTTTAAATTCCAAAGCTTCTAATGACGGTTAATATATCCCGTTCATACGTCATGGGATCAGGATTCGGGATTCTTTATGATGATGTTATTTTATGAGAATTCGTTACGGATTTAAGTTTATGTTGTATCAGACATGTACAATATACTTATTGCTTACATATTTAAAGATTTTTACTTTAAAAGAAAAGAAAAAAAAAACTTCATGAAAAGATAACCAAATTTTAATACACTATGTTTGTAGTTTGTTTACATAAACTATATACTTGCACTATTTTTATTCACATGCTTATAAATAATGGAGGAAGAAGATTGAATGACGCGTATGTCATTTTGATAAGCAATCAACTTTTCCAAATAGTATTTTTGTGCAAATAAAATAAAAGGGGGCCATCATTCTAATTTAAGCAGATTTGATATTGTTATTTTTTTATATAATTTTATGTAAAATAGAGTAACTAATCAAGTAGTATATAACTCATGAAATTTTATTTTTTGTGTTAGCTAGAGCGGTGTTTTTGTAGGTACCTTTATGACCGTCGGCGAAGCCCAAATTTATCAAAGCCCATATTTCAAAAGCATACACGACCAATTAAAAGGTTCATAACCTGACGAGTATATGGCTGTCTATTCTATTACCAATATTGATCTAGGCGGGCGGGCAAACAGTAGCCCTAAAAGCGAAGACATGCGTTTAATCCAAGACAAACAGGCTGAAAGAATTACACGAGTGGGACACAAACATCATAAAACTCTATCGCTCTCACGTTAAGCCTCGCGTACACTGAGGCGTCAAAAGTCACGCGTCACTATTTTTGCCGATACCAAAACAAGCTCTGTGTCAATATAAATAAAGATTGAATTTTCGCTCGCAATGTCAATGTAATTTCGTTGAAAATTTAACATTTTCTATGAGTCAATACAGCTCTCAATGTTCCTGTAAACAAGCTCAACTATGCTTTTATACGTTCACTTGGAATAGAAAGTCTAGAGATAACGTTTACGTTAAAAATAATTTGGCGAATTTTTAAGTCCTTGAGTAGCTGTTGTAAGGTTTGATATACAAATATTTTACGTAGACGGTCTCAAACATGAAACTCATAGTAGTGCTACAGGAAACGTGTGGAGAGATCGGTGCGTAACGTGAAGTAATCTCTGGGGCTAAACGTAAGCACACATATTTAATGTAGAGTGTCTCTATTCTAAATTTCTAATTCAAATTCAAATAGCCTTTATTGCTGTATGTATTAACTTAAGTAACAGTAAGTGTGTTTTCTAACTATACTAGGTACCTACTTATATCTAATAAAATTAAATTTTAAATTGCAGGTAGTTGTTCCACTACAGCTTGTCCTCCACCGACATAGGCCTCCTCTAATAATCTCCACTCCTCTCTATCCTTAGCTTTGCGTAGCCACATGGGGCCAGCCGCTCTGCTAAGGTCCTCCTCCCATCGTTTTGCTTGCCTTCCCCTTTTCCTTTTGTTTTCACGTGGCAGCCATTATGTTACTTTTCTGGTCCATTTGACCCTGTTTTCTCTTATGATGTGTCCCGCCCACTTCCATTTAAGTATTTTGTTGGAAGTAACTGCGTTTCTGAACTTGGTCTTACTTTTGGTAATTTGTAGTTTTACTTTATCTTTCAGTCTTACTCCTAGCACGCTCCTTTCGATACTGTTTTGGCATACTCTGAGCTGGTTTTCTTGTTTGTCTGTGAGCGACCACGTTATAATATACAAGAGTCAAAGATTTTTCTCTTGTGGAACATTTTCAGGTTTCGGTTCTTCAGACAGTTGATTTGATTTCTGATTTCTGATTTGCTTGATTTCTGTCAGTGACCAGTATCTTTTCCAAGTGTTGGTGACCCTTCGGTCCAGCTCCTTACCCATGCATTCTATTCTAAAATGAATGTATTAGGACTGTTCCATTGTAGAAACATACGTTTGTTAGAAGTGGGCGAGGGTTCACAATGACGTATGTACACGTCTATCAAAGAGTCTAAGAAGACATTAGATTGGGGTTGTCAGCGGTACCAGCGTGCCACTAGTCACAATTGGTTATGGTTGATAACACTATTTTTAAAACGTCAATGACCGCTTATGAATCGCTTGACATTTTGGTATGTCCTTCAGATGATACTTGTATTACAGTCATTTAGTCTGCGAATGAAACCCATATGTATTTCCCTTTACGAAAGGCTATTATGCCATTTAAGATGATAATAAATGCGACAAATAGGTGCCCTACCGTTACATGTAAGGTTACTACTCACTTATTGTTTACTACTACAGCCCTTTTAACGTCCCACTGCTGGGCACGGGCCTCCCCTCAATGTGAGGAGGATTTCAGGCCATAGTCCACCACGCTGGCCCAGTGCGGGTTGGCAGACTTCACACATCTATCGATAACTAGACAAGTTCCCTCAGACGTGCAGGTTTCCTCACGATGTTTTCCTTCACCGTTTCATAACAAGTGATAATCTCGGATGAAAATGAGATTCGCACATAAATCCCAGAGGTGCGAGCCGGGGTTTGAACCTGCACACTTTGATTTGCAAAGCGTGCGTTCGACCACTCGGCTACCACTGCTACACTACACTTATTGTTTACTTCTGTGCATTTGTGATACTCATTTACATACAAATCTCTCGTTTCTGCCGGTCTAACCTTATTCCTCTCTTCTATGTTTCGAATCATTTACTATGTATCGGAGCGCGGTATTGCGTGTAAACGCGCAGAACTGAGCGATGGAATGATTCGCGAAAATAGTTGATCGAATAGGTACCGAATTTCGTGGGCCAATATTCATGATATGGAATAGTAATGTTCGCAAATACGAAATGTGGAAATAGCGGAATATTGAATAACTAGGTTCAGTGAAATGCTTTGGAATAATTGATTATGTATGCTTCGAGATATTATGAAATATTATCAAAAAAAAAAAAACTAGTGCAGTATTATTTTGTAGACCATAGGTCGCAAAAGTTAAAACCGACCACTGTACGACTAGTGGTCGCTTTTGGCTTTTATAATCTTTGTTTTTGAGGCTATTGGGATCAAGTACTCTGTGAATGGGATTACCCCAGTTAATTGTATGGTACTCAAAGTAAAGAATTTGTTAATGTAGGCGTTTTAACCTCCGATAATTTTCATGAATACCGAACTTTTTTATATTACATTTATAAAAATGGTAAATGGTATTATAGAGCAATTTTATCCTAAACAACGTCACTGTAAATGGATTAAAATCTCTATTAATACCAAAGAGAGAGTGTAGTTAACTGAGAAAACCTAAAATTATTAATACAATATTAGAGAAAGAGCGAATTCGCATTTCTAAAGCTGTAAGTACTTATTTTATTCTTCCGACAATTTGGCTTGCTGGTAGAAACTAGCCAGCGAACATAGAGCTCTTCCAAGACTGTTTTAGTAGGTATTTAATTATAATTCGTACATTAGAACTAGCCAAGTAAGGCCTTAGGCCAATATATTATCCTAAGTTTTAATAAGAAATTATACTTTAAGTTGTTATGAAATATTTGATGTTGTATAAATAAATTTTAGGACTGACCACTGAAATTGGCGCCCGTTTAGATCTCAGATCTTTTGTCGTTGAAGTGGACAACCAAGGCATATATCATTGGCTAAACAGAGGTTTACATTTATGTTTTTGATGGGATTTATATTACCATAGATAAGAAACAATAAATGTTACAAAGCTAGAATACAAAGCTAAATTATATATTAACAGTACCTACCAATGTTGTTATTTAAAGTGATCTATAAATAAACGTTATTACATAGATACAACGGCTCTCAACACATGGGTACATATATTTACAACATTACCTGTAAACGACAGGTAGAATCGGGCGACGAGAAATCGCACCGTAATCCAGTAACTAGCCAACTTGCACCCACTTAATTTATAGCCAATTAAGTTAGTGTTAAGCTAAATAAACTGACACGAAGATACCGCAAGTAACCGTAATACTTAATGGCCGCTCCTCACCGAATACATCCAGCGAGTTTAAGTAGCCACACGTACAGAGTCGAACCCCTGTCGGAGATAAACGTTTTAAATAACCCGGTTTATCGGACTAGCTTTGATATTGCATTGCCGATGACAAGTACACGAGACGATTTGATTTATATTGGTAACCGGCGAGCGAGAAAGCGCCCTTTACTATTATAGGTCCTGCCTCTCATTGCTGCTTATTGAATCGGCTTCCAAATGAGGATTAATAAGGATTTATGGGCGCAGAAACAGAATGAGAAACTTCCATTGCTCAGTCGATTAAATATAGTTCATTTGCTATTCATCCATCGCTGCTTGCGTTCGTTCTACGATCTGTTGAATATTTGTCCTATTGTTTGTACAGGATGGCGGTGTTTCCTTTACATCCTTTTTTTGTAACCACGTAGTTGTAGTTTTACTATTCCAAGTTATGATATTTATGAATAAACATTCTTTCTTTACGCGTCTTCTCATTGCATAAGTAATTCTAGCTATAGTCTACCACACCGGGTTAGCTGTCCACCCCTTCGAGGAATACATGTGTGATGATATTGTTTCAAAAGCTTCTTACTGTCATTTTTTAGTTTAGTTACTGTACTTTATGTAGGTATTTAATTAGAAAATTACATATCAACAAAAGTAGGGTTATGTACATAAGCGATCTAAAATTATTTTAGGTACGAAGTTTAAAATGACAAAGTTTTCGAAGTGGCAAGTAAAAACTAAACTGAAGAAGCCAGATGCTGCAGGCAGTTGGAAACAACTGGCCGGAGTTGCTTTATAAAAAGTTAGCTTTTAAAGCTCTCGCTGTAAATCAATAGAAACGAGTTCTGAGGAAGTGGAAGCGTAAGGCGGATATTTACGGTGATGGTACCCTCGCCCCACTTGCAGCGCGATAAATCTTCCCGAAACCCGCTTTGTACTACAGTTTTACGGAAGTGCTAATCATTGCGTAGACAATTACCTACTTAAAACACTTCCAGAAATCGTTCGTTAAAAATCCATGCATTTGGCATAAAACGAACGAGAAAATGGAATTCATGAAAGTCGATTTCAATTTAAAATACTGGACGTCTTCGAACTCAGCAGAATCTCCTATTTCATTTTTCCAACTTTGTTTGAAATTGGAACGATTACGGAATCGTCTCTTTCATCGCAAATTGAGGGCCGCATAACGGTGACGCGGGAAAACTGAATAAAGTACCATCCGGCATCGTAACATTTATTCACAATATCATAATATTATTCTTTACGAGAAGAATGAACCGAGACCTGTCCATTGTGTGCACAGAATTACGTAAAGATGCCAAAGAAAGGGTAAGAATTTTTTTGTGAGATAAAATCGTCACGCTTCGATTGGTATCCAATTTAGATAGGAGAGGCCGCCGTCGCTACCTGACGCTTCGTCGTGTGGTCACGGCAGCCGACGCCTCGTACCGTTTGTAATCGTAATAGCTTCTTATTTATGCTGGTACTTTCTAATTAAAATATCCGAAAGATATCGTGCTTGACAAAAACTACTATAGATGACTTTGATGAGAATAAATTGGATTGAGCGCCAGTCAACGTTGGATGCACGTGAGATGCATGTAAAACGCCCGAGGCAAATGTCAGCTGAGTTACCTCACGGGTCACTGGCCTCCGTTATATAATGTGCCGGTATATAAAGGACGTACATACAAGGCGCTCTGTCTAATGTTCTCAAACTAAATTAAGGTAACTGCATAGCAACGTACCAAAGAGAAGGCTACATCATATTTGAAATATACTTAGATAGTTATTTTAAAAGCTCATTTCAAGAAAAGGAGAATAAATCAAAAGTTGTAAAGGAATAGAAGCCCTGATCTTTCTTTCATAAAAAACAATAAAATTATTTTAATTCAAAGAAATAAGCGCGCATATAATTAGCGAAACAATACAATCTCTTTTAGAAGAATTTTCATAAATATCGAACAAAGCCTTTGAAGGTAATTCCTTGAAAACATTAGTGAAGTACAAAAGGCAAAAAAGATTATCTACTTACAGACTCCGACTGGCCACTTAGACCATAAACGGTGCTTAATTCGGCAAAAACAAAAGCTGGCTAAGTAAATGCTTTCGCTGGTGCCAGCACTTTGTATTTGTATCTTATGCTTATCTGTGCCTAGACTAACTTTGACCGCCTAAACAAGAAAATTTGGCTCAGGAAATGTTGGATACTACGAATAATAAATTTATCGTTAGTGATAAAATGTTCTTGCAACAATACGCGACTTTTATACATGGTATATAAAATATATAGTACTCGTACCAACTAAGAATTTGCGTAAGTATGTACTTTGTAGAAATACGACAATGACTTTGTCTGCTTTCATAACTTTACGACAATAATAAGATGTTTTTACTCTCGCAAAGAGTGTATTTCTTGCCAGATTTTCTCAGTGGAACCAACACCGTTATAAACCGTAACTCCCAGCACCTACTGGGTCGAGGGAACCAATATGCCTTTTATTTGAAAATGTACTTTATAACAATACATAAAGATTTAATTTCTGTTGTTGAAGCTACGCGATAATACGTCGTCGAAGACATTTCGTTAAAAAGGAACTTTGCCTGTGAGTTAATTCAGTTTATTTTAATATTGGCAAATAATAATTCGTCACATACGTTTTCACATACCTGTCCCCATTTAGTGGACAACTGAATTATTATTTACCATCTCTGCTTACATAACATTAAAAAATACTTGCTTTATAATGTCTAAGTATCGTAGAAATCAAATCTTGATCCATTTGAGTATATACAATGTAATTAGGAATGTCTATAACAAGCTTGCAACTCTTCGTCATGTCCAGTATATGCAATCATTTTATGAAGACATAATATCAATGATATGATATTATATCATACGAGAGGGGGGGCCTTTGCCCAGCGGTAGGACAAACCATAGGCTATAAAAAAACCGGCCAAGTGCGAGTCGGACTCGCGCACGAAGGTTTCCGTACCGTACCATTATCTATAAAAACCGAAAAATAAATCACGTTTGTTATATGAGGGCCCCCTTAAATATTTATTTTATTCTGTTTTTTAGTATTTGTTGTTATAGCGGCGACAAAAATACATCATCTGTGAAAATTTTAACTCTCTAACCATCACGATTCATAAAATACAGCCTGGTGACAGACGGACGGACGGACAGCGAAGTCTTAGTAATAGGGTTCCCGTTTTACCCTTTGGGTACGGAACCCTATAAACGATGTACATATACGAATAAGTATATGCAATATTTATCCATATTATGTATTGGTTATATTTAACAGAATACTTCCGCTAAGTAAAACAAAATGAGTAAACCATTAAAACGGCAAAAACTTAACCATTATTGTAATGAAGCACAAAAAAACTAAACGTTAAACATGACTCTAAGTGAAGCTCTTAAAACAAACATGAAAATGCTCTACGGCAACATGTCTAGTCGCCTGAGAAGTCTCGAAACAAAGGATACATCTGTTCCAGTTCGATTTCCGGTACGCGTCACTATATCTCTTTCAAATGCGTGTCATATTAAGTATCACTAATGTATTAATAATTGATCTTACTTGTTATATATCGAGCGAACAAAAAACATTTAGATCTCGTAACGTCTAGTAGAGATTTGACAGTATGATGAATCACATAGAGATACAAGTACCTATCGCTATAACATCGAAACAGCATCAGCCATCTCTACATACAATCTGGATTTATTCAGGGTGTATAATCCTGTCGAAGTCACGAATTCTTCTCAATGTAGACTTTGCTCGTAGGTCTTGTCGGTTAGAATCTTTGTGAAACAAAAAAATATTGAGGACGCGCGACGGTTTGGTTATTTAGGCAAGGGAACCGGAAGGTTGCGGGGTCGATTCCCGCCAGTGGCCATTTTTTTATATCTTGTCTGGGTGTATCTGGAATCACCTCCATTCCATTGTACGATAGGTACATATAGAAATTACAAGCAGTACAGACTTTCCTTAATTTGGAATCATACGATAACTTTGAGTTCTATGGCAATATATGGATATACTTAAAATGAAACTTACGAGCTTAGTAAATAGGTACCTCACAAAGTTATTCAAAGCTTGAGTGTAGGTACATTTATCTGTCAATATATCGCAAATAATTCCATCTCCCGCAATTATATTTAACACTATATTTTCAGTTAATAACCGTTCATTATTATCATCCTATAAATGTCAAACAACTAAAAAATACGATGTTATAAATTACAAACTAATAAAGGCCTGCGCTCGCACGCGCGACAGATCGCGCGTTTAATTTGAAGCCAATATCTGCTCCTTCTGTTTTTAAGAATTACATATAATGTTGAGATTTGAATGAAATAATAATGAGGCGACGGAGCAGTGGTAGCCGGGTGGTCGAACGCACACTTTGCAATCAAAGTACGCAGGATCAAACCCCGGCACCTCTGGATTCTATGTGCGAATCTTATTTCCATCCGAGATTATCACTTGCTAAGAAACGGTGAAGGAAAACGTTATGAGGAAACCTGCACGTCTGATGGACTTGATTAGTTCTCGATGGATGTGTGAAGTCTACCAGCGTAGTGGATTATGACCTGAATCCCCCTCGCATTGAGGCCCGTTCCCAGCAATGAGACGTTAAAAGGACTATATAAGTAGTAGTAGGCCTACATGGGCACTCACAAATTGTCAATAATGAGGCAGCCTCGGCGATCAGCGGGAATTCTGCCAATATTAAAAGCAAGGACAAATTCAATAATTACAGATTATAAATAAAAATGGCAATTGAATCTATGCCAATATCAAAAGACTGTATAAACTCATAGAAGAAGCACATTTTTCAACAAATTATCAAGGATGATGCGAGTTAAGTTTGACCCGCGGTCGCGTGATTTTCGTAATATAAATTTAATCTTTATCTATATTTCTATAGAGTACATTTTTAAAACTCAGTCGCCGCTGTAGGTGCAAGGCGTAAATCTATGGAACGCCTCAGAGCTGTATCGGTAAGGATATTCAGCGTGATATGGAAGCAAAGCCAGCTTTCTCAGATAAGTCGGGCTCAATGCAACGCGGGCTCAGCGTGACAAATGGTAGTCTGTGACGTCACGGGTCGTCGTATCGTGAGCAGCGGGAGGCCAGGATATTGTGCTCTATGGAAAAATGTTAGCCAATTTACTGGAAATTTATTTTATAGAAGCGTTTCAAATGTCTTCTATATTTTAAAGATACCATCAATTTCCACAGGAAATGTTATGTTAAAACTTTCTATGTTTGTAGTCGATTTTTACATACATCTTAAAGGAGCCCGCTTAGTATCAAGTTAGTATATAAATTTAACTGTTTGCTAGTTAAACTCTGTTTAACCTAAGTATAATGAAAATTTTAATTTGTATCCTACATCAGTGTCTTAGTAACAAATTTTACAGAAGAACCTAGTTCATTTGCTAAGCTAATAAAGTTAGAATTTTCTAATACAATGGAATACATTTAATATAAGTGCGAACGACGCATTTACAAATATTGTGTAACGTAAACTATTCGATAACTCTATGCATTGAGTTTTTAATGTTGATAAAGTCCACAAACGGCAGTAAAATCACATAAACAGTTAACGATTGACCCACTAGGAGGTCCAGAGTTGCGAGCCGATAGTAACTAGTGGCCGGTGCAACTAGACCTATTGGAACAACATTGTTGGTTAAAGATTTTATCGTGGGCGAAAGAAAGAGGACGGATCATTCTGGAATGGTCAGGGTACGGCTCGATGTCTTGGTATCAGATGCAGATGGGACAGGAGATAACGTCGATCATGGCGTATGAAATATCGGAGAATTAATTATTATTAACAGACGTAATGCGATTAGTTATCGCGCGTTCGCGCAGTAGCCATTGTTATCTGACTACCGAGACGGGATTACATGAGAATTCTACGGAGAGAAATGTTTTGACGTTACATTGCGCGCGACAGTGCATAGTTAGTTTGATGTAGGGTTTGTGATTCATGACTGCTAGTTTCACTCGGATTATACTTCGAGTGTATAGGTTTATTCCCCTTTCTTCATTGAAGGCTATTTGCAAGAAATACTAATGTTTTCGCTAAGAGAGAAACGTCATGGCTCTACAAAAAAAATAAGTAAGTACCTATTCCTACACCTGGTCTAATAAAAACTTAAAAAGTGGGCAACATTATTTAATTTACTTACTTATTGAGTTAAGATTTATGGTCAGTATCGTAATCACTGAGTCATTTATAAACATGAAGTCATAGTCAAATCATTTATTTTGTGTAGGCCTACGGGGCACTTACAAAATGTCAAAAAAACTTATTTATTCTTATATGATACTACTGGATAAAAGCGCGATATCTACTGAGAAGATCCGGCAAGGAACTCGGTAGACTAATATTATTTTTATTTGTTTCAAATGTATTTTCAAAATATATCAAAGGTATTCACAGCTGTTCACAAATTGCCGCATAGCAAAATAAAAAAAAAACCAGCTCTCCAACAATAAACCGCGCTACCATTCATTCGCGATCGATTCCGGGCGTCAATTACATTCACCGATATTTGTGCGTAGTGTGAAAGCCAATTAGAAAGGAAGTGCATCGGTCGCATTCGCACACAATGGCCGGCGGCCGCTGGACGCGTTCCATTACACGCTCACAACACAATAGACAAATTATAAACAGTCCACTTGCTTCAATACGCGCGACACATCGCTTCCTGTCCTCATTGTCAATTTTCAATACAATAACTTGTATTGAAACGATCCTAGTACGTGTCGCTTGCCAAACTTTGAATGGGCATTTCTATTTTGTGGGCACGACGATTTCCGCTCTATAATAGGTTCCGAATGTTCGGATACAAAAATGCGGGACGCCTTCGAGTTAACATTATACAAAGGTGCTTTATTTGCGTCAAATTTATGTCGGTTACATGTAATTGATCGATCATGGTCATTCTTGATTGTATGGCGGTTACAATACACTTACAACATTGTGAGGTAGGAAGTCAGCTTAAAGAAATTACCTGCAACAAAAGTGAAATATTTGTTATACAGAGCAGATGCGGATATTAAAATACATTTGTCAATGTTATAATAGACACATAAATCCGAGTGCTAGGTTTCTTCTAAGTATTTTACACTTATGAAACGGAAAAAATATGTGACACCTATTGAGATAGTTTCGGATACAGTCCGCTAGAGGCGCTGAGCAATTTTACACCATAAACTTCTTGTGGAAGGGACATCGGAGGCGAGTCAATGATTAGTAACTTTCCTATGATTTTTTATTTCAAAATGTACTATCACCAAACGTACCTATAAACCTATAAATTAACAAGTCGAAGACCAAGTACGTGGGTAGGTACCTTCGTAGAGTTAATCAAGTTTGCTGATTTGCTGTCAATAATCGAATTAGTAACGGTTCTAACCAATTCTACGCGCCACCAACTCTCTACTGTTCTTTAAAAACAGTAGGCGAACAATGGCGGATCATGTAGGTCACAACAAAGTTTCTGTCATAGATATTGGACTAGATTGACGTTACCGATTCGTCGATCATAAGATAAATTTATAACCTAATTGATTCTGTTTTGAATAGTGCATTCCAATCCATCAAAATGTTGATTCAAAAGGAAAAAAAAACTAAAATAAACGTTGATATTAATGGACGATGCTAAAATCGGCGAATTTAGATCTTATCTCGACGTTGATCGGATACGGCGTGCTTAAATGGTAGGTAGCTTCTTTATTTTGAAACACAACATACACTTTTAACCGTGGGAGGTACCTACTTAAATATCATCATCAACCCACTATTAGTTCATTAGTCTAAGTACTTAATATAGGATAATCGCTAAAATGAAGTGGTAGCCGAGTGGTCGAACGCACGCCTTGCAAATCAAAGTGTGCAGGTTCAAACCCCGGCTCGCACCGCTCGGTTTCATGTGCGAATCTCATTTACATCCGAGATAACCACTTGCTATGAAACAATGAAGGAAAACATCGTAAGGAAACCTGCTCGTCTGGGGGAACTTGACTAGTTCTCGATAGATGTGTGAAGTCTGCCAACCCGCACCGGGCCAGCGTGGTGGACTATGACGTGAATCCCCCTCTCATTGAGGGGAGGCCCGTGCTCAGCATTGGGACGTTAAAGGGCTGTATTAACTTGTTATTTAAAACAATAAGAAACGGCTATCAAGAAGTGCGTGATAATTTTTTTGGTCCATACCAAAAGTGACTCTATTAACTCGCAGAAGAAGCGCATTTTTCAACGAAATGTTATCGATGACGCTAAAGTGAATGTATTCCCGGCTTCTGACACATACGTTCGATCTCTATACATATTGGAATAGAGTTCATTTTCAAAAAACATCAAGTGCATTCGCTTGTCACAGTATGCTCATGCTTTTGATTGCAGATTTACGAAGCTGTCATTTTAATTAAACATCAAACCATTACTAATTCGGATTTCCTACTAAAACGATTCGTTATTGGTAAGAGCAACTATTGTCTTCTTGAGGAATTGGCACGTTGGAAGCAATCAAAACAATAACGGATCAGTTATAAACGGAAATAATTTATAGGCGCTAGACTGGCAGCGTTAACTACTTATTGCGTTAACGGCAACTTTAATGGGACAAGTATTTATAATTATAGTCGCCATATTTCTGTTTTATTAACAATATGAAGGATAGGTCAATCTTTGAATGCTATGACGACGGTTTGGTCTAGTGGTTTGACCGTTCCGCTCGGCTCACCGCATTGGGTGGAACCGGGTTAAATTCCCGTCAGTGCCAAACTTTAGAATTATCATTTTCGAATCGCCCCCAGTCAATTGTATCATACCCATAGTACAAGCTTTGCTTAGTTTGGGATCATGAGATGAGTATGTGTTGGCTGGCGATATATGATAGCATTGTTTTAAGTCAAGGTTATGAATGATATATATATATTCTAGAGATGAAACGGATATCCGGTAACTATCCGGTATCCGGCCTTGTTTCCACTATCCGGCCGGATACCGGATAGTAATTCAGTATTCGGCCGGATGCCGAATAGTAAAATTTAAAAAATTCTCATTATTTTACACAAGGCAAATCATACCACAATAGGTTATGGACGCCGTTTATTTTAATAATCGCAAAAATATTTGTTTTATTAATTAGTTTAGTAATCAAAATGTACATTTGACAAATTGTGGAGAATGAATACCAAATTTTCAGCATTTGTTGGTAAGAGGCGACTGCGCTTAGCTTCGGTTACTAGACCAACTTCAGAAAATAGCCTTTCGCTGTAAACGCTACTGCCAGGTGCTGAAAGATAAATTCTAGCAAACCTTGACAACTGCGGGTACTGATGCAAATTAACTGACCACCATATGTATGGGTCGCGACCGATCCAAGATGTCTTTAAGAAACGAATGTAACGCGATAAAGGGCCGGATATCCGGCGCTCTGGCCTGGTAGCTTGCCGAATATCCGGTATCCGGTATCCGGCCAAACCACTATCCGTTTTATCTCTAATATATTCTTTTAAAAATAAATAACAACTAAACTATATTCAACAGCACTAAATAAATTCGGACGGGTTCCAAGACGCTTTTTCCCCAGGACTCGCTGAGGGTAAACTTCGTGTCTTCAATGGACACCGTTGTCGCTCCTGGCTTGCAGGAGCAACAGTGGTGGGAATGTGTGGCGGGCTTAGTCCCAAAGCACTAAAAGATGCTTAGTTTTGTGCAGTTTACTATCAACAGAATCGACAACATTCTGTGTCAAAACGTTTAAAAAATAAAATACGACGTGAACGTTTAACCAATTGTTTTCAAGCAAAAAAAGCTATTTGTATTCACGTTGTAAGCAAACTCCATTCTATAATACGCGCACCGAAGCCCATTATTATAACCACCACATATTAAAGTATGTGGGACACATAATAAGTATGTAAGGTACAACGCTACTTACGAAGGACCTACCACGCACACGTTATGCAGCTTATTATATACATGGTGTATCAGCAGTCCGTAATAATATTTTTGTTGCATAATATACTACGGTTGCTGATATGATGACAGGTTTATTAACTGTCATATTCTTAAATATTTGTCACAAATGTTCCTTGAAATATAAAGTTTTTATTTTTTTCGTGGTTTAGTAGAACACTTTTGTACTGAAAAATGCAGCTTTATTTGATTTATAGATGTTTCAGTCTGTATACGTTTGGACTTTCAGTTCGGGCATAGAACATTAAGAACCATAGAACAATATGAACAGTATTAATCATCACATGCGGTCACAAATATTTCATAAAAAATGCATGATACTAAAGTTATTCAAGCAATGCATGATATTCAAGTTTCCTTGAAATTCGAATAGGTTTCGAATTTCGCATTTGTTCAAGAAGGACTTATTTCGGACGTCTGAATCTCTTTATATGGTACAACTATTAGTACCTCTTTAGTGTGAACGGTGTCAGTTCAGGTCAACGTACGGTTTCTACCGTTAGCTTAGACCGAAGAGGCATTGGTGCTATGAAGGATCAGGATGGTAGAAATTACTTATCAGTGTATAGAATTCTTGAAAGGAATATTTGCTGACGTACCAAAAATCACCTTTATTACCATTGTAATCATATGCATCGCCTTTAATCTAATATTTACAGAAGCTTTTCTAATACAGCAAAATGATGTCTGAGAAATCTTAAAGACTCCCTTGGCCTGAGTTCGGGATAAATAATTAGTTGGTAGACTGATGACTTTTAACTTTAAGTTAAGTACTTTAAGTTCACCAACCCGCATTGGGCCAGCATGGTGGACTATGGCCCAAATATCTCCCTCGTATTGAGGGAGGATGTGCCCGGTATAATGGCAATAGGCTCGCCCCCTGTTACATTGGGACCCAAAATACATCGGCGAAGTGCGGGCGCAGTGCACCTTTGCCTACCTCTTTGGGGAATACAGGCGTGATAATATATTATTATTATTATTTATTTTGATAGTAGTACAAAGGTGTTTGTCAGACAGGATTTTACTGTGAAAATACCTATTTACTAATTTGTAAACGTTAAAGTACTTATGAAACTCCATTGTGTTTTTAATTGCGGTACATACAGGAAGCCCGCATTTTATAGACTTTTTTTCTCAGTTTAATTTAATTCCATTGTCGATTTTAACTAGTGTGTAATACATAGAATTACAATGACTTGTAGGTATTTTATTTAACGATGCCATTAACTGCTTAATCGAAAACGAGGACTTGATGAGTTTATAAATAGAACTTTTATTTTTTTTGCCATATCAAAACCAACAGTATTGACAAATAGAAAAAGTTCATTCTTCAACGAAATGACACTAACAGCGCGAACGAATTTTAGAGCGTAGGGGCGTGACTTTTACCACAGAAATTCAATTGTTATGCCCGTTGACATAAAGTAACAATTCATTAACTTACAACTACTATTTACGATTCAAATCAAGATGAAAGTAATAAGCAAAAATATAATTATATTATTTAAATAATTTGGCCAATGCGGAAGCGTACCAAGACGCTGACTGCATTTTTTTTCTAAACGTTTCAGCAAATTGTTTCACTAAAATATATGGACGCATTAAGTCGTTCCTTCTTATAGCTAGGCTTATATAATTTCCATAAATACTGCACAAAAAATGCTTGTATGTAGATATTTTTTTAGTCACCATAAATAGTAGTTGTAACCATGTATCGTGATTTACAAACTCCTATAACATAGAAGTGCTAGAAATCATCTAAGAGCTGCCAAGATATTTTTTTCCGTGTTCATGATTGATGATATTAATAATACATATCTAATGATTATGATACACCGACAAGACAAATATTTAGCTACAAGCCATTTTGACAGCGATGATGTATGGACCCGCTACTTATTACTGTGCATGTTTTTTTTTGTGTTCCCACATTGTAAATTTCTGTTTGACATGATAGCATAAAACAATGAGGTTAAAATTTTATTCGATCAATAAAATATTTAATTTAAGTGCTTGAGACTTCATTTATAAGTACTAGATGACCCGGTGAACTTCTTTCATATCAGTAAAATTTATATTACCTACTTTTACTTTATTTCTTATTTTAATTAGCAATCTTATAGGTCGGAATAAATTCTAATTCTAAATATCGGAACAAAGTAAAGTAACTTGATCATACATCCATCCAACTATAGGCAGCTTCTTTCAATTGAGATAGGAAGACAGGTATGTGGGGAATCATTTGCTAAGGTTGGGCCTCACGTGATGCAAGATGTCACGTAATCATAAAAAAAAACTTTTAAGTTACTTTACATTCCCTATTCTGTGTTCAACAAAACCATAGTAAGCAAGCGTCTCGCAAACTTTCGTTAAGTAAAGCATCCAATTTTCATGAGACATCGAACCGTGATGCGACCACTAAGAAGATTAGGCACTTGTTACTTCACCCTTGGGCAGATACCCTTAATAATGTGTTGGGTAGAGGCCCTTTGAATGTGGAATTAGTGGTCATCAGAGCTTTCAGGTTGAACGATATTTGAATACCTTTGGTTAAGTTGTATATAGTTAGTAGTTACTGATACTTTGCTTTTACACTATCTTCAAAGTTTAAGTTTGTTGTAATGGAATTAAACTTCAAAAGACGTTTATCGGACATAGACTTAGGTATGAAGAGATCAAATATTATTGAACATACATTGAATGGAATGTTAGCCATTAAGCGCAAGTTGATTTTCGTGTATTGTAATCGTGTATTGTAACCAAGTTAATATCACAAAAGGACTTCAATTACCTAAATGATGAAGTATGCTGCACTTGAGTACGTGCGGCATCTGTTTTTTTATAGGAAAACATTTAAGATTCTAAAGCAAGTTCCAATTTTAGAACTGCTATTTTAATTAACCTAATACGAACTTTAAAACTATGTGTGAGTCTAAAATAGATAGGCGAGCGAACACCAGTTTAAGATTACGTAAACTACCTATCACACGTCCAGTATCATTACAAAGTTGTTAACGACAACTCTCAGATTATAGGCACCGTAAGTAATATTATGCAAATGGAATTTACGTACAGGAATACTCAAGTTAAATACCCACTTAAACGTTTAATTAAAAATAAAACCTTTTAAATAATTTATGCAATCCAACGTTGCGTAAAGACTACGGTTGCAACAATAAGAAAGAATACCTACTCCATTCCAAACCCGACGTCACATAAAGTCGTGGGCGCAGTAGACAGCGCGAATAAAAACAATCTTTTTTTAATTTAAAGCGAAGAGACAATGAGCAAACACAGCTGGCGGAATGCAAAACGAAACGGAATAAAGGGAGAAATCCAAGAGCTGTGACGTTCGCCGCGGCGATCCTCGGTAGCCGAACGGCCGAGTAATTTATGTGGAAACAAAGTGTGGTGGCGGATAAAAGAATTGTCACGTCACGTGCAATGAACGAGACCCAAGACGGGGAGGACGGGGCTGAGCATCCGCACCAACGATCGGTGGAAAAGCTTTTTATTTAGTGTGTAGATAATACGAACGAGACAACGGATGCCTGTCGCAGCCGTATAGCCTCCTCTGATACTCCTTACGACATCAGATAAGCCTCGATAGCGTCCCCCACCGACTCAAAAAGGAAACGAGGCCGTTCAAGATGTATTATTGTTGTGACTATTGCGTACCATAAACCGTAGACGCGAATCCTTAATTAACAAGCAGCGGAACTGTATCGAGCGGTGACGCCATAAAGCATCGTACGAATGGCTCACTTTAGAGTGCACTTCCATGCTTTCAAATAAATATGTCCGATTAACGGCCAAAAACAGCGATATTTAGGAGTCAATTAGGGAATAAACATGTTGGAACGTGTGGTGTGTCTCGCGTAAAAGTAACTAATAGCCGTTTAGATGGCAACACTGAACAGCAGGAAGCCATGTTGAAAACCTGCGGTATTTGCGCCGCGGGCGCCGTGAACTACGCCCGTGTTCACGATACTCCCTTGTGCGTAATGATTGAATCCTTCACAAATAAAAAAAGTATATTACCTTAACCTGAGAATTTTCCTTGGTTTTTTTGGTCATTGAAAAACTGAACGATATAGGAATGCTATGAGTTAAACCAACACGAAATACTGTGTAAAAGGTTTTGTAAGATTAAATGGATCCAAGGTAGCTATTTCCAAAAATATTGTGGTTAAGATAACTTTATTTCCCAAAAGAATATACATTCACTTATATGAGAAATTAATCGCTAATTGGTTACATAATGTAACTACAGAATATTTAAATGAGACGGTTACAGATCTTAAATGAAGTAAGGTATAGAAGAATTTAAACAAAAAAGATTAACAAGACTACTTAATTATTTGATTCGTTAAGTATTTACGAAGTTACGAATTACGTGTTAGTTACGAATATTAAGTGTCAAATTAGTATTCATGTGAAACAATAAGAAGGGATCAAATTTAATGCAACGTGAAATGAAGGAACGATTTTTCCTTATGAAAAGACAATAGCAGCTATTGTGTAAGATGATACCATTTTACGACTTAGGAAGCCATACGACGCAGACTGAAGGCGCATTCAGGTGTTGTTTCTAAAAGCGCAAGGACATGGTAAATCGGTTTAATAAATCCAAGTAACTTTCCTCAGGAAATTATGAATGATAAGTGAATGATCTATAGAACATTTTGATAAATTAACTAGGTCAAACGTTGCGAAGCTCGCACTAATTGATAACGATTTGATGCTGTTTGTTGACTCATTGAGATATATTTTAATCCCCTCCAAAGATATTTAGAATTTAAAACCCTCACAGCATTAGCCGATTGGAGAGTGGATATGAGATTGACACATAGCGCTTACATTAATAATTGAAAATAAAGCATGAAATGTAAGCAATAAACTTAACAGAAGATGTAACAGTCATCTCGTAAATATTTAAAGAGACTCAAAAGGCGCGTCAGATCGTCAAGCCGGGGTCCCCTTCAAAGTACATCCCGAACGTCAATTTGTTTACGAATTATGCATAAATTCGTCCCCGAAGACAAGACATCTCGTGCGGAGATCGCCATTGCGACATTTCAATAAAATTTACGATTCTGACTTAAATGGCGTGTCCGATGAACAAAAAATGTTCCGACATGTTCCCCTTTTATTTTAGACGTATGTTTGCTTCGTTAAAATATCTTGGTCGTGATAATAAAACTGTCCGTGCTCTGTGCCGATAATAAATACACCATTGAAATCGATATTATTCGGAAAGTAACTGGCTGATTCGATTTCGAATCGATATGTTTAGACGTGCGTTCGAATTTTATGGCTAAACAACTCGTTTCTTTTTTGATAATAGTTTTCACGAATACTAATTTGTATTCATCGGCTATTACGTTTATCATTATTTGATTTAGAATATGAGGCTTTTTAAGACATGCAATAAATACTTAGGTAACCTGTTTCTAGAGGTTGGTCGATAATTAAATTATATCTACCTATAATGGTGACTCAAAAAAAACTGATATTTTCTCAAAACATCTGGAAAATAGTTTGATAAATAATATAAAAAAAAACATACGGGTCGAATGGAGAACCTCCTCCTTTTTGAAGTCGTGAAAAATAACTCTCATTTTCAGATATTTTGTGTGAGTGATTAAATCCCCTTGCACCATCACCTGTCTTGCTGTGATAACTTTAAAATTTTGGAAGTTAACTCATTAAATAAACCTAGCAAAAATTTACAGTAACTATTGAAATAACAATACTTTAGGCCCCAGTTTCGGTCAAACTTTCAAGAGTTTTAGAATAGAAACAGATGCAAGCTTTTCAGATAATCTTATGAATTTATTTGAGCGGGCACATTACCCAGAGTTCTTTTACAATATCCACAGCATTTCACCATTGAAATGTGTCACAATCGCTCCAGCACAATGCTGTGGATTTCAGAAAAGGAACAATATTATTTCAAGATTCTAAAATAGTGTGTTACGTGCTTCAGCCAAATGTACGCTACATTGATGTGCGTTATTGGCCATGACAGGCGCGACTACTCCGATACAGGGCTGGCAGCGTTCAAAATAAAAAGTATAAGAGGCATTTGCCCACAAAATTTTATTTGACGATCGTATTCTGTCACAAATGTGGATATTATTTATAAGCATATGGCAAACAGGGCTTTATTTCTATACAACCATCATCGTTAAACAATTTATTTTGATTTAAAAATGCCAGAGTTTTGGGAATCAGATGACACAACATTTACGCGGTTGAGAGCATCAAACTAAACTTAGAGTATTACCGTCCTAATCAGAATTATACATCATCATCAATACATCATAACACCATTTTTCCCTACAGGGTAGGTAGAGGCGCACTACATTGCACCCACACTGAGCCACAATACCGGGCACATTCCCCCTTAATATGCGAGAAAATCAGTATAACTAATAAACACATAAATAACGTACTTATTACAAATATAAAATGTTCGTCACAAAACATAATTTGCCTGGAATCTATTTTTATGAAAGCAGTAAGGAAATTTATTAATTACTTATACTGCTTCTATGAGAAACTTGAAGTTTATCGATACACTGTAAGTTGGCAGCCCTATGGAGGCGTATCGTTACGAACCCCATTGGTATTTTGGTCCACCACGCGATGGTTCTACAATCGTTCGTGTTTACTCAGATGAGTCGAAACTTTAAAATTAGGTGGTGATTTAGGGGACAACATAAAGCTGTTTATTTCCTGGAGGAATCAGTTCGAGGATATACCCATGCTATTTTTTTCCACTTTATTGAAAGGTAAGGCAAGTATTCCCGTAAGTTGTATATAAGTAAATAAAATAACTCTTCTTATATTTATTACGAGGGGTGTGCTACTACGATGAATGTGTCTAATGCATTTTAGTGGTCTAAAAACCATCTTCATATTATTGACATTCTAATGAAATCGGTTTGGGGCACATAGCATAGATAGTTTTAAAGTCTATAACGGACATAGGTAGAAACATTACCTTGTGTTTTATCTACATAGAAAATTAAGCAAATAGTAAAAAAAATCTAATCACAAAGAGCTCCAACAGACCTGACATGTGCTAAGGTAATTCTATGGTCCTTTCCTGTTCATTCATATGAATAGATTCATTTCCACTCTGTGCCATCTGTACAATTTAAAGCGACCTATTTGTATGATAAATTTTAATTTGGCAGTGGTAGCCGAGTGGTCGAACGCACGCTTTGCAATCAAAGTGCGCAGGTTCTATCCCCGGCTCGCACCTCTGGGTTCCATGTGCGAATCTCATTTTCATCTGAGATTATCACTTGCTAAGAAACGGTGACGGAAAACATCGTGAGGAAACCTGTGTGCCCGGTATAATGGCAATAGGCTCGCCCCCTATTACATTGGGACCAAAATACATCGGCGAAGTGTGGGCGCACTGCAGTGCACCTCTGCCTACCCCTTCGGGGAATACAGGCGTGATGATGTATTATGATGTATTAAATTTTAATTTAATTTAAACCTCAATGTATATTTAATTTTCTAAGCTACCTTTCGGCGTATATTATTTATTTTATGAATTAATTTAAAATTCATAATTTTATATCAAACTCTGAGTAGTTGATTGAAACGAATAAGTACATTTAAAAACTTTAAAATTCACTTACGTTATTGTTATTGAATGATAATTTCCAAAAACAAACATTTGAAACAAAACAATCTCAATTTAAACTATTCAATACCAAATAGGTTCTCAGCGGGTATTATTTCGTTTAGAAAAAACCAAAACGCTTAAAACTCTCAACGTTTTACATAAAAAACGCCATAAAGAGCCATATTTCATTATTTTTTTCCTTTAAAACAACGGGGTGCCTCGTGTTTTTTGTACGACACATACCAACTGTGTCTCGGCCCACGCGAGCCCCCTATGATCGTTTCACACTTTAAGTGGCTGTACGGTAGTGACATATTACATATTATAAAGAAAATACATGCTCTAACAATTTTTAAAACAACAAGCACAGGAAATACGTGGGATTTTAATGAAACTATCACTAATTAGTTACAATTGGTACACTTGGCAGCAGTTCACTTTGCAAACGAAATGCTTTTAACGTCTGTAGTCGGTGCCCACTTGGAGGGCAAGTTCCCTCCCATCCTTTCCTTATGCAAACAGACGCTCAGATGCAAGCGATTGTGTATCTTTTCATGTACTCTATACGCAAGCTTATTAATTATTTTAAAATATTTTCCTCATGATGTTTAACTGTTCATTTCAAACCGTAAAAAATAAGCCATGATAAAAAAAACAATCTTATATCAGTGACATACTCTGAGCTTGTATCGACACCTCTAGGAATTTTGATCGTCGCATTATAAAGATGGAGCTCTAGATAAAAAACGGTCCCCATCAATTTCATACAAAATATTTGGTAAGATCCGAAGATTCGTTTTTATGGGTTTTAAAAGATTAATGCTGAGATAAAGAGATTTGGGGCGGTTCTGACGGACTGGAGTTTTCGGAACACGATAAATTCTGACACCTTTACTGGGAAGGAAACAAATGGCCCGCATTATTTCCACTCTAGCTAAAGCCCCTCTGGCTAAGATTACTTTATACTTACTAAAAGCATTCAACAAGTTTCTTTTTTGCATGTATGTTATTGTGTGAGATTTTTTTTCGGTACAATTATTTTGTTTCACGACATAATTAAAAAAAAAAACGTTTTTCTTTCATTAAGATTATATAATTTACTTATCTTAGACCGAATTTAAGACTATAAAACATAAAATTATGATCTAGGGTGGGTTTAAATGCATAAAAATTACCATTTAATAAAGACTCCATGAAATAGGATTCAAGTTATTTAATAATGTTATAGGTACCTAATGGCTCCCCCCACTTTTATTCCCCACCCCACGGAAAAGGTTTTCGCTCTGCGTGTACGCAGGATGACCCCGCCCATCGCGGGCATCCTACTGTGCTTTGTTCAAATAACGAACTTTCTGATGCGTGAAACGTACATGTTTTTATATTTCATAATAAACGGCATCATTATGTTTTGTTATGTTATATATTATACCAATGCAGCAATGTTAGAGTATTTAATTGTTATTTATTATCTACAATCAGACGATAATTTTGAAGCATTTAAACAAAGGAAGTTGACTACTACATAGGTTTGACATTGACCATAGGGTTTATGGTCACCGTTATGGAACTATAGATAATTAATTGTTACAAATTTATACTAACAGAATAAGTAATAAAGTAACTACTAATAAGAACTTATTTGGTTCATTAAAATTTGCTTCGAAACTCGCACAAATACCCGCACGAAATTGATTGGTTTATCAGCCGTCGGAGCCTCGGAATGAAAGTTACGAGCATTAAAACTATCTCCATTCCATCGCAGCCTGTAGGGCCCAGTCCACGCATTTAGTGAGGGCAGCTGCTTCTAATCGAATCCCAATCAACTCTGGAACGATGTAAAATAGTTTACTGAAACATTAAATATGTAATCAAAACGCCGGGTCGGCCTCAAGAAACTATTAAACCTGATTAACTGTTTCATAATTTTTAATCTGTTGAATGGTCCAATGTTTATCTTAGTTCATTGTTTATGAGTGATCGTAACTTTAAACAGAAGGATTATGAACATTATGGTATGTTCCATGATCCACGTTGACTCATGATTTCTCACCCAATACATTTTTATTGTAGTGTCCAAATTCAATATTCTATACAAAAAAAAGTTATTTGAAAATATTACATTAACCGATAATTGAGTACAAACCATTAGATAGCGTGAGCATATGGTGATTGATTGTAAACAGAGATAAGAAAGGGAAGGCCCATCAATTACTTATTTACCGAACTAAACAACGTAGGTGTTTGTGGAAGAAAACGGTTACTGTCAAAAATTGGACGGCGACACAATGGTGGGTGAGGATTAAAAGCGAAGCGGTGTAGCAGCAACAGACGCATCATTTATCAGCTGCATAAGTCGAGTTGTGAGCTTTTAGGGATGCGTACACAGCCAACGTACTTACTACTGACATAAAATTTTTATACACACACACCTAGTGGGCCATTATCTACAGTGTTTTCTTGCGAGATTGAGTACAATTATCGAAGCCTTTAATCTATATAGGTACAGATAGGAGAGGATGTGATAATGAAAAGTAAAAACAATTACAAAATATAATATGAAACCGTCAAAATTTACACTAAATAGGACATTTTATTTACGTATTCAAAACTAAAATATTATATTTTTGTAGATAGTCGTGCAAGTGTATCGAAAAATAAGATATCAAGTACTATAATAAGAAGATCAAAGTTATTTTTTGAATATTATTATCAAGTCAATCAAATGAGTCTTGTTTTCGGTAATCAAAATGTCACATATAATGTGTCATTGCTTTATTTGAGAATCCCACTGAAACTCATTTACAAAATACATCAAATAAAATAACCCAAATGGAAATTTAAAAATTAACATTAACTCGCACAAGATTTATTATATCACTAACAATAATCGTTTAGCAAATTGATTTTAAATTATACAACGTCATGTTGTTTTATGAAAATTTAATCGTTGACATTGGCTTTATAAGTCTGTTAATTAATTATTATGGAAGTTAGCAACAAGCCTTTATCATTTTGTGTTAATTCTTGATTTAAGTTGAAGCCCGCCTTTTACTTGGTACAGTCTAAACCGTGCTTTATGCCTCGCGTGATAAAGGTATCTACATCAACTTTAGGACGGCTATGTAATTTGTACTAACGAAACGTGTTTCTTTAATTGTTACAAGGCACTGTAATATTAATTAGCTGTAGTCCAGCCCATGTTTAAAGAAGAAATTGGAAGAGTTTGTTAACTCTCATTTCGGCAAGGAATCCCTGAAATTTCATTAAAAATTGTTAAACAACATTACTGCAGAACAATAGAGATTTGGAGTGTTATCTGTGAATAAAAAAGATAGTTTTTTTTAAGGAATCTACAAATGCAAGAGGTCTATTAGATAAACAGAAGAAGCACGATATTGACTAATTGTATCCAATAAGAAGTGATGATGTCATAGATAAGTCACAGTTCCGTTTTTATCTCCCTCCTTGTCTCGACGAAGAGATCATATCATCATGGGAAGCTAAAAAGAACACGTAAAATATTTTATGGTTCCGCAAACGCTACAACGGACTTTATGTGAGTGAAAATAGATTTATTATTTTAAAGTTATTTTTATAAGGATGAATATTTTATGTTCCATTCCACGAAGTCGCCTTCCGTGGCGAGTGGATGAGTGATGCAGGCACCGACGATACGCATCTACGAAACCTATAACTTCACACCGACGCCGATTGTAACATCAGCTTATTGCCTCAAAACTAAAATAAATTCCTACTGCTTCCTTATCTGAAATCTTTAAACGAAACCCGAAACCGTAAACATACACGTTGAGCATACAGTGTTAACTATTCATTCGGTGTCTCTAGAGAATATATTGAACAAAAGACGGGCTCAGCATCCGACTACACTATTTCTCACTACATCGGTGCGATGTAATCAGAGAAGACGACGTGTCGCGCTTATTTATGTATGAAAAGGGCGCGGGCGAGGGTGGGCCGAAAGCGCTGGATACAAACAGAATAATATTGATGACACTGCGCTACGAGGGGTCATGAATCATTAATCGTCTGCTCTCGTGTACGGCTCTATTACGACTGCCTTGCGGGATAAGCCACCCTTGACGAGGTGACGCCGTACAAGCGAGCACTGCCTTCCACGCTTGCCTTTTTCACATTAGCATCGGCGAAGGAATATGTTTCGAGTATGAATGCTCCGTTGTTGAGGCCAACTTTAAAAAAAGCATTTTAACTTTCAGTGGTAAGAACCACAATTGTTTATTGACCACATCAAGGAGATGATACCTCATTGACCAATATAAGAAATAACTGAAGTGAAGAAACACTTTAGGAAAAATGTTTTGAATTATGCTTGATTGTTACAGAGATATTTAATGAAATATTTTTTTACCTTAAATGTTGTTTACAATAATTTCAGTTTTCTGTAACTGTATTTAATCTAAATGTAAGTTGAATTTGCCTAGTTGCACCAACTACTATAAAATTACAACCAAAAAAGGAACACAAAGTTATTTTCTTAAATACAAAAAAGCGAAGGCAATTTAAGTTAATTCAGTAAGCAGCAGCCATGGCTACTTCCAAATGAACTCAAACGTAACAAAAACGAAAACAAATCGTGGACAAAAACGCAGGTCATTTCGGCGTGGACTTTCTCGTTTATTTTTTCTAAGCGCTGCGTGGCCCGAGGACGTGCATCCGAAACCTTGAGATGTTAGTTTTTTTTTTCTTTTTTACTGGAACAAAATTTTATTCTACCTCTCGTGCATGGTTGAACAACGATAAAATAATAATGCTCAGCTCCAAAGTGGCTGCTTCGAAAAGGGACCGTAAGGGGAGGCCGGAACGTTCCTAAATTTCTAATCGAGATTTTATTTCACGATCACCCGGCCCGTTCTTTATGGTCGCTTTTTGCAATGATTTAGGTCTCAAGGTGAAACCGGCATTATTATTTTTATAAGTACAGTTCTTCGAGGAAATATGTTTGGGTAAACAAAATTTGTGCAATAAAATTTACAAAATGGGGTAAGTTGTTGACACTAAAAATTTTAAACTGTGCCAACAATCAGCTAATGGTTTCATCGGAATTGTTACAGCAAATGGTACGACCTGATTTGGCATCCTGCATTATAGTTTATAATTTTATTGTATGAAAAATGTGCACTTTAGTTTCTTTTGGTTTGTTATAACTAACGTTTACCGCATTCTATCGGAACGATGAGCAATATACAAAAACGCCAAAATGAAATTATATTAAAAATATACGTCCGATATAATAAAATACCTCATTCTGATTCCAAGCGCATACATCCCATAACAATTACCCAAACATGAAAGTATTCAAAAAGAATTCGTATAAAGGAACGAAACATAAAATTTACATGACAAGTCAACTTACATGGCATAATGTAGTCATAACCATATCTATATCTTGGCACTTAAGGTACTTTTTAGAATTCATCACGTGTTCCAAAAGTTGGACTAACCATCGAGGGAAGCACGCTTCTAACAAAAAGGTTACCCACAAAAAAGAGGAAAAAAAAACACTGAGCCAATATATTTAAAAAGGACCATGTTTCAAATGCGACACAATAGGAGAAAATAGTTACTGGCGACAGCGTTGGCCACCAGTTCCTGCATTTTGTACAGTACTTATTTTTTTTGTTTTGTGATATACAAAGACTTTAAAAACAGTTTTAATTATAATGCATGAAATATGTGTTTGTTTAAATTCTTTTATTTTACTTGCTTTTAATATTTGAGTCCTTGTCATATTATCCGCTGATCGTTATTACTGTCGAAGTTATAAAAGGGATATCAAATTATACCTTGCTAATCGGAGATCAGGTAAGCAGACGGTATCAAAGGCTATAGTTAAGTAATTTGCGTATTTCCTCACAACACCCATTTTTTTAAGGAATCTATTTATCCTTCCGCCCTTGGCAACGTCACGCACATCCCATGACAAAGAAAAAAAATATCATTGTGCCTTTTGTCGCAGGTAGAACTTGTAAAAAAAACCGCCCACTAAAAGCGAAGCATTAGACACGCAAAAAACAGATGCGTGATCATACTAAACACGTCGAAGATTAGCAGCAGATGTCGATTTTTGAAATGTAGATGACGTACATGATATGGGTTTAGCTGTTTTTTTGGACAAAACTTACCTGGAATCATAAATAGACCGGTAACATTACATCAGAAATGAATCTGAGAATAGATTTAATATTTGCGTGCTTTTGACGATTGGGGATAAAGGATTATTCCGCTTCTGTAAGCAAGAATGTCAATTAGCAAAGCGATTGTTGCAAAGGAAGCGTGATTTTACGTGATTAGACGTGTTTGAAATCTTAACTTTATCAAATTGAATGTTAGAAAATCTTTATAGAACAATATAATTGCTTACTTGCATGAAAAGGAGAACCTTTAGCCTCAAAAAAGTCAAAGTATATATTTATAATTAAACACATAATGAAGCAAAACTGCTGGTAATGTGTAACAAGAACATGCCAGCATTGGAAGCGCCAAACATACTAAATAGCTGACGGCGTAACAGTGCCGCGATCAATTTACTCCTACAAAAGGTTCGATTAAGGAGGTATTTTCGTTGTAAGTAATTCGATTCACGTATTCTTTGATAGTTAAAAGCTGACACCACTAATTTATGATTCCAATGAAATCTAATTTGAAATTTGTGCCACTGTTAATAAAGTTGGTATTATCTAATCCATTACAATTTCAATAGAAACCTAATTATTTCGTCATACTCTAATTTGCGAACAAAAATTTGCAACTTTAGTTTGTATTATTTTATATCATAGGGTATATTTCTTGGGATATGTCAAATCGATTAACAATAAATTGTTATATTACATAATTTGATACACACGCATGTGAAACTAAATAAAATTAAACTAACAAAGAAAATTGTTTAACTAACATAATAATTTATGGCGTTATCCGCTAGAGGGGAGCTGAAACAAATAAGTTTATTCCATTCAAAAGGGATAGCCGATACAAATTACGTTTATGGAGGCATGGCCCGACCAGATAACCAGCAGGCAACCTGTTCCAAATCATTCCAATAAATAAAACGACCAGTTGAGATAAATCCTATCTGTAAATACTGATCGATATATTATTATTATTATCGCTTTTGAGTGCACTGATAAATGCCATTAGGCTAATTTTGTTCGGCCGCTAGATAATGACGTTCATTTTATGTTTTTGATTATAACTTTATCTAATCTTGTCTGAATATTCACTATTATATCCGTTTTGATACGTTCAACTCGCAGTATCCAAATTCTAAAAGCAGTTAGCGTTCATGAAACATCTTTGACATTTCGTCTAGATCTTAATTATATTTTAATTTAACTAAGACGTAGATTATATTTTGTACATGTATTGTAGAAGTTTATTGTTCATATTCTAGAAAGTGTATGTTAAATTTTGTTCATAAAATTACGGTTCCGGAAGACCCAGCAATATCTTTGGTTGTTTTATTGCAATAAACTTTGTGTGAGACCTTAGAAGTAATAGAGAGACATTTGTATGTTCTGCAAGAATACGGTCCAAAATTTCCTCGTAGATATCCGACCTTCAATTACGAAACGGCGATTTCTTTTGTAATTATTTATCAGGGAGAGAACAAATATATTTCTAATAAGACTAGCAATACATACGTACCTAAAGCTTATTGTTTGGAATTATGAAAGTTGAAAGTCTAGTTATGTCAGCACGAGGGTCGAACCAAATCTTGATTTCCTATGTTTTTATATAATATCCAAGTATCGTTGTTGCTATTGTTGTCATTTAATTGATTTTGGCTTTGGCCGCCAACATGGATGCGGTGTCAATAACATTCACAGGTACATCGATACAATAAATCGAAGGAAAAACGAACAAAAAAGGCATTTCCTATTTAAATTCTATTACGATTTCTCATTCCGTTCAAGAATCGATTCTGATCACAGGTTCTTCTGAGATCTAGTTCAACGATACGTTATTAGGAAAAAGCGATTCAATCTGGATCACGGTCTTGTTCATTTGTTTTCATTAATCGTTCAATTATTGTTACGCTCTGAACATACTGGGGCAAGCGAGTTCTTTTGACGTTGATTGAAAATATACTGTGTGCTAATGAACATAATGAACATAAAATTATATTTCTGTGGCAAAGAACACGCGACTACATTCGCTCGTTTCATACATGATATTTCGTTGAAAAATTTGCCTAATCTTTGAGGTAACATAGTTCTGTATGTGTTTGGCATAAACAACATAAACCCGTGATTGTTAATGTTGATTTTCTTCTTCCGTTATCACTTGAAGCATCAACGCCACTGATAGATATTTCTAAAACAATCCCAAAACAAATCAGGCTTATATTAGGTTCATGACCAGTTGTCTAGTATGACAGTTCTGAATTGACTCGATACAACAAGCTGTATGCAAGCATACCTTAGCCGAGCACAAAGTTATATAACTCTTGTCATCGGAATTTGATTACTTCTATCTAACGACCTAATTACAAGCATACTTGACTTGATATTATATTTTTATAATTCCTAATTTAAATTTCGTTAATTCTTTGCAAGGTATATGTGTGCCGGCTGCAGAGATGGTTTGACGCGCTATAAGATTTATAATTTCCTTACCTTCTGTAAACATGTTGCTCTACATTGAGCGACTCGCAGTGGTGATGACACTTCCTCCTCAGCCGACACTCCGATCCATGACATTATTAGAGTAAACAAGGAGAAACTATAAAATAACATTTTGGCACACATTTTCTTTGGTATCCCTCTTCGTGTAAATAAAAGTTTGGTCAAAACTCCGGGCTTATCATAACCCACACATAAATCCAAGGGATGATATACCGCTCATAACGTCTTCTTTATTTATACTCCAGTGTTTTCTGTATCGTTATAAGTTTCTCGTCACGATAACATCGTTTTTACTGGGATACCAAAGTTTTTCGCTGTATTGCTAATATCCGCAATCCAATTTTAAGGGGTATTGTTGAACAATAAAAAAAACTTAAAACCAACACAAAATGTCAACAGTATGAAAACGCACTTGTTAAATTTTTTTCACAGTTCGAATCGTTACCGACGAAAAATAGCTCGAGAGCCGACGTTGCCGCCGGCGCGGTCGAATGCGGACTAACCACCCCGCTTGAAGAAGCTCGGTTCCTCTCCCCTCTGTTGGTTAATTTTTGTGTCCGTCCCGCTTGCACACAAGAGCTTTCCCTCGTCTCTTTCTCTCACCGCACAAAGCACCCATCCATGGCTACGTTCGTACTACTACGTGTGCTGCTCTCTCTGTCCTCTCTATCTACTAGTGCATATATATTATTCTATCTCGTTTCATCTCGGGCGGTTTCACGTTGTTTTTCCTTGATGCAGTTTAACGGATGGGAATGTAGTGGTTATTGTTAGACAAAGATGGTGGTAGTAAAAAATTTAGGGTTGTTCAAAAGGGGTGACAAAGAATCGAGCTAATTCAGGGCTTGCGTTTTATGGGAGCTCACGCGGTAAAAAGTATCCCGCCTCTCTCGTTTGTTCAACTTTATGGTCCTCGCGTCGTGATGCCATATTAATAATATTAATGGCCACCGCATCAACTATTAATACAACTCGTTTTTATGACAGTGTTTATGAATTATTAATTTTATAATGGTTTATATTTGCCTCAATAAGGTTTTATGAAGAGCAGCTGAAAAAAATCACCAAAAGAATTTTATTTTCAAAGTCATAGATATGTTTCGAAACATTGATTACTGCGTTGTAAAAACTGATGCTGTAACCTTCCGCAAGGCAACATTTCATGGGACGAGTCAAGTAGGCATGGTATGATAGAGCAAAAAACAATATTTTGCGAGAGGCGAGCGCTTCACGAACCCCTTCAGCAAAAAGATTAAATAAGAATACAGTGTACGTGACAGCGCACAGACCTTACCTAAAGGCATTTTTCGTTTTCTTTCTCCAGAATCGGGGCTCGTTCTATTCATCTCGCTGTCTTTAATCTTCCAGTCTCTTGGCAGACTTTGTCTAGACGCGGCCTCCATCCTGTAGTAACTGTGCGCAATTTCGATATGACCGAGTTACGACGAATGTTTCTGTTGGACCTAAGTTATTAGTGTTATTGTACTCTTAAAATTGTAAAAAGGAACACGGTTGTTGAACCCTTTGAATTGAATTCAAAAAGAAGGAGCAGCTTTGTTTGTAATTAAAATTGTATAACACTTAATCAATTGCAATGATCACAGTTACAAGATAGATGATAAACTATTGCTTAATGTATGACTCACTTTAAAAGTAACATCTAATCACACACAAACAATCCACAATACTACAGTAATCAAGTTTAATACAAAGTTCTCTATTAGTGCCGAAGAATGAATCCTTATTTACCGGGGCTTGGTCCTTTTTACCAGCGACAATCTCAAGTTTATATTGTTGACAAATGCGATCCGTCCGCCACGTCGGCAGTTTATAGCCGGGCATGACAGCCGACGCATTGTCGACTTCGTTGAAAGGTTTACTGCGGAATCGTAAAAACAAGTCTTCGGTTTTGGAAGGTCAAAGTTTGCCTGATTGTTTGGAAATGGGATCAATTCGTACGGTTGTAGTGATCGATTTTATTGGGTAACCTCTGGAGGGTTAATATGAGTGATTTTTATTGGTAACACTATGTCACGACACGAAGTATGTTAGACGAGCTTAACCCTCAACTGAGTTTGAGATGACTAATTCTCTTTTTACAATTTCACACGAACTATCTGATGTATTTAATAGTTTGCATCATAAACTCACCTGTGTTTTAAGACTTACATTCAAACCGTACTTACTTGAAAAATTGGGTTAGCTTGTTCAATCGTTTGAGCCATTTAGTCTTAGTACTAGGGTCTGATATAAGAGGTGGAAGAAAAATCCGTTCAAATATTCCACAGCCGTTGATATCTAAAAAACAAAAAAGTATTAGGTGCAGACTCGGCTCCGTCTGTTATTACAGGGAATGTTGGATCAAGTTTTACACCACTTTTACCGCCTGTAACCACATTGTTTTTGCATACGAATCCTCAACTCACCAGTATCTATGTGTTATGGACAGTTATTTTTGCATGATCTGTTTTTCATTACCAATTTTACGAGGCACATATTTGACTTTTACTGTAAAACTTTTACAACATAGAATGTAGGAATTACGTTGAACATAAAAAGTTGTTTCTGTGAAGTTTCATTTCCACCAAGAATGTAGACTAATGGTCGATGTTCTAGTGCTAAATTGCAGCATTGTAAATTGTTTGTTAATACTTTGTGTTAAGGATGATATTCAAGGCACATTTAAAAGTAATCTCAAAGATAGTCTTTAGGTTACAATCAATTCAAAGACTGTTTGACTGAGGATGAAGTACAATCAAGTGGGAATGAACTAATATAGAAAAAAAGTTAGTCACACTATTCTATTCTTCACTTCTCCATAAACTAATATGGGTAAAAAACTGAAAATTAAGTGAACATTTATAACGTTGGGCACTTGACACAAATGGAACTAATGATACAAAGGCTAATTGTGTTTCAACTTTGACTGACGGTCATACCTGTAGAAACTGACCTAGGCGAAGGAATTGAACCCTAAATGGCTCAAAAGAGACAGCTGAGAAAAAAAATGAAAAACAAACTTTACTTTATGTAAAACACTACCAACACTATAAACGAAACAAACATTCAGATAAAGTTAATTTGAACCGCAAAACCAGTATCTAAAAGCAAACGCACGAAATGTAATAGAAATATCCGTACACCACTGTAGGTAGTTGTTTCGAGAAACAAGAGAGCTAATTAGAACTTGTAAGATGGTCGGAGTAAGTAACGTTGTGGGCTTAGGAACAACTTGTGGCATTATCACGACAGTCCAAGAACCTGTTAGGGTAATGTCATATGGAAAAGTTACTTCTAAATTAATTAGAACAATTTTTTGAAATTACTAAATCAAAATAGATCAAGCAATTGTTGTGCATTATGACCTGATCACACTGATGCGTACGAATTCAAATAAGTTTGTTTTTGAAAATGTAATCTATTGGAATATAATTAAAGATCTAATTTCCGTAGTAAAGCCACGCGACCACGCGACCAAATTCACCCGCGTCATCGATGAAATTTCTTTGGAAGATGTGTTTCTTTACTGAATTAATAAAGTTCTTTTTGGAATGGACAAAAATTGGTCACGCAAGATTTGAGTGTCACAAAATTGATACAATGAATATTTTCATTCGCATACATTACAAGATGTAGGGTAGGCTGATGATGATAATGACCTTCTTATTGGTCAAGAATATGTGATTAAACTAAACTATAATACTATTACTTCGAAAACACTTACACATAATAAGACCTGTCATTTTTTTCTTTTTTTACGAAATTATAAAACTTTATGGAATAAGATGAGGAATGGCTCCACCTGCGATTAGCGGGTATTTCAGCCAGTGTCAAGTTATTAATAGCAAGAGAAAATTCAATAAATACACATTATAAATAAAAATGGGTGATTATTATTTATATAATTAGAACGGTCAATTAATTACCAATTACTTCTACTATATACTAGAAGTAATTAATGTATTATTAATTATTGTATTATTTGTAATTAATGTATTATTTGTACACATGTATTATTTGTACCCCATAAATACAAAAATCACATATGAAAAATTATAGAAAAACACACATACGCCATTTCTCACAATACCTCACACATGCTGATAAAAACTTCTTCCAGTCATCCGCAAACACATCAACATTCGGATCAGAATCCAGGAGACTGATTAGTGATGAACGCGATAAAGATGGCAGATGACTTCCTGTCACTTATTATTTGGTATTATTATGTGATGTGATGCCATATTTGGTATTATAGAAACAGTTAATAATATCTGATGGTGGTATATGCCCTAAGGATCAATTCCAATGGAACGCGATCTAATAGATAAATAGTTACTAAGCTCGCTTGTGAACCTACCCTAGTATACCCTATGTAAGATACATAGCTATTACCACCCATATATTCAGTTCTCCGACCTTCACAATGTAGCCACGATTTGTGCTCGAAAAAGGCTGCTAGATTAAAAGGCCCTTGTAAATTCCAGGGTTAAATTATCTTAGGTTATTTCGTTATAGGGACGAATAATTTAGGTTGGTTGGGTTTCTGATGGATGTGACTACGCGAAACTAATTTGAATACATTTTGTATTGCTAATCTAGGTAGTTTTATGAAAATATTTTTAAAGGTGTCTTAAGGCCTGGACAAAAGGCGTGGCAAGACGCACCTTGGGTAAAACCAAAACGACAGTTCGTTCAGTTCGTCTACTCATAGCTACAGTATTTTTTTTTAACGAGATTCTACACATATTTCAGTGGATAATTTGAATATTTCAGTTTTAAAATACACGAAGAAGTTGCATGTTGTATCCTGTGTAAATCCTCTGAAATATATAATTGCAAAATTTCAGAACCAAATTTTTCCACCCAAATTTACAGAAATTTCAATCTAAATACTAACCACCTACAGTAGCATCTCCATTTAGCATTTTCAGTACAAAAGTATTCTTTAATAAAAATGTAAATGCATCAGATTTTTATTATTAATTTGGAACTATGTTTTTAAGTATTAAATAACACCCACTGTGCAAGTAACATAATCATAAAAATATATCTTCAACGCACTGTGCGGTATAAAAAGCAATCGTCAATAATTCTCATTCGCATATTTGCGGAAAACCAATATGAGTTCCCCAAAGCCGGTCGTAAATTTTTCACGCTTACGGTAACAAATATAAAAAGTAACTAGTGTTGTGTATGTTTTTACATCGTATCATCTACTCGTAGTATGCAGAAAACCAGCGGCGGAGGGAGGCTGGGGACCGCAATCCTCTACTTCTTCATTGATTTTGCGAGCACTACAAAAGCAATTGACCCGCAATTTATTTTAAATCTTTTTATGGTGGATTGCAATGTTAAAATAATTCAAAGTAGCCTTTAAAACACTGCTAAAGACGCACTACTTAAATTTACAGTTTTAGTTTTATTAGTTAAGTGTGTCCTACTTTTAAGTTTTTTGAATATGTTTTATAATTTATGTTTCAGTAAATGTGAGCATATTATTTTATACTACGTATTTATTGTTTATATATATATATATGTATATGTATGGTATATTTATATAATAGATTAGTACACAACTGTCAGCCATCATGTCATTATGACAAAATCCTCTCCATCCAAAGGTTGTCTGGAAGAGATCGCAGCTTGCGATAAGACCGCCCAATGTACACTACTATTTGTTCCTTGTTTTGTCAATATATTTTGTGTAATATCCATGTAACTATTGGTGTACAATAAAGAGTTTTCTATCTATTTACCTAAATATTTTTTTACTGTAACAACATTTAATTGAACTACGGTTAAGTTATCCAAAACCATAATGTCGCTTACTTCCTGTGATGTTTTGTTTTTTTTTTCATCTTTGCGGTGTGAACTATAAATATAACTGTAGATAGATGATAGAACTATAGGTATGGAGCAGAGTTTTATATGATTATTATTATCTTTTTTGTTTCTTTAATGATTAATAAACACCTGTATATAAACTAACAAGAATAAAAAAAATCTATATGTTTCGGTACCTTCTTTAACCTTACATTAAAATTATTGTCTATTTTCACGGAAATGCTGGCCATCCGCATTTTTACGTGCTCAACTGTGCTGTGGTAGAACATTATGTATGATTACGAAGTTATCGACAGCTAAACTTACCATGTGAATAGGCCCCTACTTAGATCATTCTAATACTCCAGAAACAAGTTTACTGTTCTATCTAAAACTGAAATGTACACAACTAAGGAATCTCAATAGATTTCTATTCGAAATCGTCATCATAATAATGCATACTTTCGTTTATTTCTTCAGTCTCAGCGTTTTTATTTTACTCGTTCTCTCCGCTATGCGACTGCAGCTGTTAAACATCAGAGATTACAGTAGAAATATCCATAATAATCCGTATTACAGTGAAAAAGCACCGGATATTTATGATATTTAATTTATAGGGCTGCTTGTGTTTTGTATGTTCTATAAAGTATGACTTAGTTTTTTTTCAAGATTATTTAGTACTCTCATGTCTGCTTTCTTTTTAAATCTTATAAAGTACATACAACATACATATCCCATTCACGTTTGAGGGAAATTATGCTCATTTTTTAGTAACTGCTACTACTACTACAGCCCTTTTTAACGTCCCACTGCTGGGCATGTGCCTCTCCTCAATGTGAAGAGGATTTCAGGCCATAGTCCACCATGCTGGCCTAGTGTGGGTTGGCAGACTTCACACATCTATCGAGAACTAGACAAGTTCCCTCAGACGTGCAGGTTTCCTCACGATGTTTTCCTTCACCGTTTCATAGCAAGTGATAATTTCGGATGAAAATGAGATTCGCACATAAATCCCAGAGGTGCGAGCCGGGATTTGAACCTGCACACTTTGATTTGCAAAGCGTGCGTTCGACCACTCGGCTACCACTGATTTTTTAGTAAGCGAGCACAAAATTCTTTTTAAATATTTTTAAGTTTTGAGGCATCTAATTGAACGTTTTACAAATATTCTATCCGTAACTTTTAAGTGTCACATTTTTTTTAATTATTTCTAGCGAAATTATTATTCGTGTATTCATTTTTCGTATTAATAGTTTTTTTTTTAAATAGAATAATATAAAAAAATGTTCCCAATCGGCATCTGAAACAAGGTTCTAGTTACTGGGTAAATAATTATTAAGTCCTGAAAAGTGTGAATAGTATTAAGTAAAAAAATGTATTTAAATATTTGAATGGCTCTTCATCTTAAGTCTACTCTACAAAGAAGTGTACAGTTGTGAAGACGGAACTGTAACACCAAAGGAGGAACAGAGCCATCTCTCCTTATTTAACTATTTTTATGACATTATTTTGTAAAATGAAATCAGTTCTGTAGTTTTCATATTCACGGCGGAGCGAGGTCAAAAAAGGTCTCCACAATTCCAACTCAATCTTGGCAGCTCTTAAATTGCATTTTATATTTGGAAATGCTTGCTTATAATATAATAGGATTCAGACAAGTATTATAACGAATGTTACAACTTACTTACAAACAATGGTACCTTTTATAGAACACATATTGTTCTATGAAATGCTCTGTGAATTCATTAATGATTAAATTGACTCCATAGGATATTTTTTTCGTAAAAAACAAATTTCATAGTCTCCTAACCAACTTCGATCGATAAGAACTATAGCTATAGGGGTTTTTAATAACGACATTATTTCTTGCCAGTGCAAGTTCACTGCGAGGGGCGTGACTTTGACGACAGAAATTCAATCTTTATGCACATTGACACACAGATCGTTTTGATGTTGGCACAAAATTTAACGCGCGAGATTGACGCCCCAGTGTACGGGGGGTTTAATGATAAGTAATCGAGAAGTAGGTATGTCGGTAAATGGGCCGCTTTTACTAACTACGTACTCCTAAATTACCCAATAAAATTACCAACGCAACCCTAGAGAAGCTCAAGTTTCAAAAGTTAGTGAGTATCGAAACGGTTCTCGTATTCTTTGAAGATATAAAAGAGTTGTTGGTCTTAAAGGAGGCGATGAGGTCACGTCGTCGTTACATTGATTAGACGTTTGGACTGTCTATTGTAGCCAGTCAAGAGCTGAACAATATTGTATCAATGGGGTAGGTAGATATAGGTTAATTCCATAGTTGAGATTACACGGATTTGCTACACATTATAGTATCCACCAAAAATCATTTCCTCGATTTTCATCGTATCATCGTATGCTCCCAAACAAAGCAAAGCTTGTACTATGGATTCCATACAGTGGACTGGGGGAAATCGCAGTTACGCCGAAAAGGACATAATCCAAAATTTACCACTAGCGGGAAACGAAGCCACAACCATTTGGCTCAGAGAGCCGACGCTCAAACAACTAGAAAAATCCATCGTTTTTATAGATACTTACTACTATAACAGTATTCAGGATATAATTTTTACGCGGATATAGCACGGGTATGGTTTTAAGTGGGTAACAAAATTATACTGTTAAGTAAATAACCAGAAAACTCAAAAAACGTTGATGAGGAACATACGTGTCGCATTGATAACCTCCTCCTATTAAACATTCTTAGAAATCATCAATTATCATTAAATTTAATAGATTACCATATTTATAAACCATTAATAAGTTTATTCTGCCTCTAATCCTAGTTGTTTATTAACTTGAAGTTAGTTTAAAGGATTAGTCTGAGTTTAATAGCAAGTAATGATGTTTACTTTGTGTTCGAAGATTATAATTCTGTTCTTCTAAGTATCTAACTTATCTATTTTACTATATAGACTTTAATTAATATCAAGGTTGGTAGTTAGAACATAATATAATATTATTTTAGCAAGTCTGAGAATCTGGTTAGGAATATGAATTTCTCCTGTCAACACTTGCTCATCGTATAATCCCAAACTGATCAAAGCTTATATTATGGGTACCAAACAATGGACTGGGACAATCCCAGTTACATTCAGATTAGAGAAAATTCCAAAAATACCATGTCCAAAATTTGTCGCTACGGAAATCGAACTGCAACCCGGTGCAGTGATCCATACGGCCTACAGACATGCCACAAGTCCAAGTTGCCATATATTAGATAGTAATATATAAGTCACTAGCTGGTGCGCGCGGCTTCACCCGCGTGGTTGTCGGTTATCGCGACCAAAAGTAATCATGAAATTTTTGCCGACTTCATCACACAAAAACTTTCATCCCCTATTTCAACCCTTTACAACCCTGTTTCGAATTAAAATTAGCCTAGAGCCTAAAGATAGCAAAAAATTGTTAGCATGTGCTACATTTTTAAAGTAATCAAAACATAAAATTTGAAAAATACTTTTTTTCTTCTCAATACTTTTACTTTTATCCTATTTTTTTGACAAAAATGATTGTAGCCCTATGCGTAGCAAACAGACAGAGTTACTTTCGCATTTAATATTAGTAAGGATTAATGTTTGCTTGTTAAAATATCTAGCTGCTTTTAAAAAGAATTGGCAATAATGTTCACTTTTTAAAAACGAATATTTTTTTTAGAATTAATTGGATAAACAAATTAAAGGTAATTCTTTGAATGCTTTTAAATTTGTTTCGTTTCCTTGCTAATAATTTATGAAATCAACTAGAACTATGAATTATATACCTCATAGGATTATAAGTCAGTGGTTGTCCGTCGGTGGTTTGAAGCGAGTCCAGAATTACTTGGCTGGTATCTTTGGCCAACTTTAATGAAGTTTCCCTTTTATTACTGCAGAGTCTTAACCCCGAGGATCTTTGTGTTTATGATCCTGTTATAACTTTAAAGAGATTGCAACGCCGTTGTGGGAGTTAATCTTTATTTACGCCTTTAATTAGAATTTGTTACATTACGTATTACTTTTTAATGTTTGCAACAGCGAGTTATTATATCGACACCCCCATGCAATAACATTGTTATTAATTTTTCAGACTTTTTGGCGAGAGCAAAAATAAAATTGTATCGTCTCAAGGGTGTTCCCTACAAATTTCTAAAGTGTTTTTAGATTCGAATATTAATGTATTTCATTTAACAAAGTATATATATCATCAGTTATAGTAATGAAGGTTATATTGATTTTGCAGATTGTTCTTTCTTTTTGGGTGAGTTATAATGCTTTTGTTACTTCTATAACTAAAAAATTAAAAGGCGGAGAGTTACGATGATTATACAGATAAAAAATACATAGCTGCAGCATTATGAGTCAAAAAAATGAGTACAATGATATTGCATGGGGGTGACGATATTACATCAAGGATTGAGCTTTTCCTAACATTTGACAGGTCAACGCATACAACTTTGTGTGCGACTTTGAAGTCTACGCACGTCCTTGGCATCAATAAGACAAATTTCGATCTAAGGTTTTATTAGACATCTTTTAAACAGGTTTAAGTGACTATTATTAGTTTGCAGAATAATAAGAGACATAGATAATGGCATATAGGTACTTATATTTTCAATGTGGAGTATAAATTTATATGTCATAGTGTCACAGTTTCGTCCGCAAAAAGAAATTTCGCTTACGAACTTACGTCCCACCCCCGTATCGGACATAATGCGGAAATGCAATTTCCATAAATTTCACACGCTGTGAGCAGAGTCGCCATCCGAAAAGATTGGACACGACCATATGATAGGTATCCTTGAGATCTATAGCACTGTATATATTTAGGCAGACACTGCTAAAATCTAGATATCATTTTTTAAACAGTCTATTGAATGTCCCTCTAACCAAAGGCCTTTTAGTCACCTCAAGTCACTGTACTGGGCCCTTAGTCCGCTAAAAAGCTATTGTGGAGTTGCTACTTGATTTTTTTAGGCTTGTAAACAGCATCTTTTATCAATGATATTTAAAATATGACCAGTGTAAACATTAGACATTGTCACCTTGAAGCGTTTAGATTAGTCATATTGAAGTTATCATTAATAAACGATGTTGTTTTCATGCCTTAAAAAATTAAGTCATAGAAACTCTAGAACTATAGTGTTAGATGTTTTCAGGCCCTGCGTGCTTGAGCTTGCTATGGTCAAGTTTCGATTTCAAACGTTAAAGCAAAAATAGAGTGAATAGCGGATTCATCCGCCATCTTTATCACTGTCATCATCCATTTTTATTTATAACTAGCTGTGCCCGCGACTTCGCCCGCGTGGACTTTAGGGAGATTACCCGGAAATATGGGTATTATGTTTTTTCGGCGGAACCCTAATGCTTTTTCTAAAATTAAAGTAGCCTAAGTTACGCCTTGGAACGTCAGCTATCTGTCAGTGAAAGGCCCATTGAAATCGGTTCAGCCGTTTAGAAGTTTACCTCAAACAAACAGACAGACAGACAAAAAAAAAATTGCGTTTTCGTTTTAGGTATCGTATATACTTTCATACGCATTTGGTAAAAAAGTTTTATTTTGATATTACAAACAGACACTCCAATTTTATTTATTTGTATTGTATAGATGTATAGATGTGTATTTATTGAATTAGCCCTTGCTATTGACACTGGCTGTAATACCCGCTAAATGCAGGTGGAGCCATTCCCCATCTTATTGCATTAAAATATCATCATTTCACTCATTTCGTTAAAAAAGAAGTAGAAGAGAGTGAAAAGCGTGTACCTACTTCATGAATGACAAATTTCCCCAACGTGCATCCACCGGGGGACAAACATTTTCATGATAGTGGACCGGGGAAGTGCGGTCGTAACAAACCAAATAAATTATAAAAAAGAGATCTCGGGTGGGACACAAGGCTTTCCTTGGGACAAGTCGTAAATTTAACGGTCGAAGTAACCCTTACTTCCCCAAGATGTTCACGTGGTTGAACTAGCAAAACTATCTTATTTATGAGTAGGTGGTAAGAATTCTGCTGCCACTTATGCTAGATTTATTTCTCATTGTCAAGACGCTGCAAATTTTTTGCTAATACCAAATTGAACTGAGTTAACTCATAGAAAAAGCTCATCTAATGAAATGAATAATTGAATAAAATGTTATTGAAAGCGCGAGCGATTTTCCCTGCTTGGTCGCGTGGCTCTTAAAACAGGCATTTAACCTTTATGTATAAAGAGTGTGTATGACGCAAGAGTGCATTTTGGTATCCGCAAATATTTTACTGCGCGCTTCTTGAAGCTCCAGTTTATCCGGGCTTGACTTACGAAACAATTATTTCAGGATCAGTTTAGTCTAAAGCGGGTTTCAGACTACGCTTTAATATAGTAGCCTATAGTATATAGCTCATAGCACAACAATATCGCGCACCATACATTGTAATGGACACGTTCACACTGTACTGTACTATATATTATTGGCTTACTATACGCTATAAATTGGTGTGATGCGCTGAGTTCATGCTATGCTATATCGCGCGCCGCCCTTTTCCTCCTCCCGCACCCCAGGCCGTCCCGTGAACTGAACTTGCTTTATACTATAAATGTTTGCGATAATATCGCGTAAGGTGAACACCATGCTATGCTATACTATTTAGCACAATAGTATAGTCTGGAACCCGCTTAATGTCATGTTTTAAAAAAATACTTTTCCTTTGCAAAACGAGACATTTCTTGAATGTAGGAATCGATAATGTTAAACCGCTGCATCTCTGGCAATTATTTCATCAACATCATCAATTTTAAAACGAACTTTATCCCAAGCGATCCATTAAAATCTAACAACGTATGTAACACCCTTAATTAACGCAGTCCATCTCCCATTCGCCTCAGAAATTTCTCCATTGTACAAAATTTGTATCGTAGTAAAATTTCTGGACCGCAACTGAATTACCACGAAATTATGAGAATAATTTAATTAAGACATAAAAGCGGCTTTAATACCGATTAGTCACACGATCCGTGGTTTGGGCGTGTTGGGTAATTTGAGTTCGTAATGGGTTTAGTGCGAGTTACCTCCTACATAGAGCTGACCAATCAGGTGCGCCAAAGTTACGGTTTTTCGACGGCTTCTCTGATTCATCACTATAAACACTTTATGGTATTCACTGTATACTCAACCAGAGCCCAAGTACATCATCATCACGCTTTTATTAGCTGAAGAGGTACACAGAAGCGTAAGCGACGTTATCTTGGTCGGCGTCGACCAAAGTAACCTTGGTAGGTGTCGACCACGCGACCGCGTAGAAGGCATTTTAAATAACTTACGACCATGATGCAATTTAATGCCCAATCAGGGTGTCATTAGACGTGCCCGATAAGTGTTCATCATGTTCTATAAAACAGAAGCCAGTAATTTATAGATGTTTCCCTTTTATTAGATATTTCCTTTGATCTTACAATTTGTTGGGTCTCATTTGTTTTGCCTTCACAGCATGTAACATTAGTCTTGTCACTAACAAATGTTGGTTGTTAGCGGATTTTATTATGTTTTAGCATGGAAGCAAGTCATTTATACAGGGTGTTGCAGAATTCTGAAATAAAACTGTAATTATATGCACGAGTGCACCCAACAGATTAGCGCGAAAATGTTTTTGAAAATCGAACATTATATGTATAAAAATCATGTGATTTAAACGGTTTCAAAAACTCTAAGGCTACGAAAATAGTTTTGATACAAACATCCGAAGGCTTCTAACTCCAGATCCGTGATAATTAAGTAAGTATAGTCAGCTTTCACTAAGCATGTACATTATCATCTTTGCATATACAGTATGTATGTAAATATTATTTCAGAGCGATACATCCTGTATAATGTAGTGGAGTGTAAGTGTATGAGTGGAGTGTAAGACAAAGCGCGCCTACGGACCGTCACAGCGGGCGTGCTAATAAGCCCCTTACGTCAGTTCGCTCAAAGCTAGTATTATTTTTCTTAAAGATAGCATTGCGGGAGTTTTCAATGTAATTGCCCCGGTTTCTTCAAGAGGCTGACAGCTCAAAGGGCAGCTAGTGACGTGCTCATTGTCAGAACGCCCACGATTTACTTTATTCAAAGTTTGCCGCATTTTTTTCTTTGAATATTCGCCGGGAGTCAGCCGGTAATATGTTGTCGGTATTTTACATCCCCATTCATCTATATTTACCAATTTAAAAAAGAGCAAGTTTAATAAAAATATATTTTATTTCTCTTATAATGAGCACGCAGACATTACAATACACCAGGGGGGGAGTCTGTAAACACTATCGTTGTGGTTTTGCTATGACTTCATATTTTAAGGCACGAAAACAACATCTTTTATCAAGGGTAGCTAGAATATAACTAGTCCAATGGCTTCAAGGAGACAATGTCTAATGTTTCCATCGGTAGTATTTTATCTACCATTGATAAAACATGTTGTTTTCGTGCCTTAAAATATGAAGTCATAGCAAAACCACAACGATAGTGTTTACAGACTTCCCCACAGTGCGGTTAACACGCATGTCAAGGCTAGACCTCTGTCACGGATTTGCTCGCTCACTCTGTCTTATTACATACAAGAAAAAGAGATAAAAACAACATATTCTGTGACATAAGCCTAGTCTTGGTGCTCATGCAATAACTACAGAATTGCTATCCGACAAGGCAATGGAAGCAGTGTTAGTAGAGGAAGTTTTTCTTTTTCTTCAATTATTATTATGCAGGGTATTTCAAAAGTCTGAAATAATACTTTGAAGTTTGCATCGGTACCGGTTAATCAACTGAATGGTATACATTATATACATATATCTTATATACATTTGATCGAAATTCGACCTTTTTTTTCGTCATTAATTTCTATAACTCGTTATATCTGGAGTTCTATGTAAAATGTACATGTTCTGTTTTGTGAATATTGGTACTTGCCCCTCATAAGTGTAGTTTATACTGCTGAATAGGGCTATGGATATACACAAGGGCCAGAACTTGCTAACATGTTTATAATTCAGAAACTATGACAGTTAGGTATAATCTGTCTTCACTAAGTACATTATATTATGAGCATCCGTATATGCGCCTAAAATCTTATTTCGGACTTACTACACCCTGAATATATTATACTGTTTGTGACTACATCCTCCGAATACCTAAAGGGGCTAAAATGGATTTATATTTCAGAGATAACATCATATTTTGTTTTCTTATATTTACGCGAATACTATACATTGAAATTAAACTATTTTACGGATTTTATCGCGTTTATTTACTATTTTATTTTCCCGACGTTTCGGCTGCTTTACAGCAACCATGGTCACGGGGGGACTGAGGTGTTAGACGTCCTGATGTCATAGTTAATAACTGGGTACCCTCATATTTAGTTGTTGTTTGCGGTCCGATCCACGCAGAAAGTGCTTACGGTGTCCTGAGGTCTTGCAATGGTACACTTGGTTTTGGATTTAATCATATTGATTACTGGATCCCAAGTTGGTGGTAGCACCCAGCCATCTTCCCTATTGAAATTAGGATGTTTTTTAATTTCAATGGCCTCGCGTATCATCCTTGGTCGGAGTCGGTGTTCTTTTGCGAGGACATGCGGTTTATCAAATCTGATATAATGGCGGGTGCGGTCCTGTACATGAAGGTGCTCTCACTACTAAGAGGACACACAAGAGCACATACAAAGGATTCATACCATTTTGTCAGTGAGATTAAACATCTACATCTTGCGGACAATGAAACTATGGTCAGTTTTGATGTTCAGTCCTTGTTTACCTGTCTACCTGTAGTAGACTGCATCGAAATAGTATCAAAGAAGCTAGCAGAGAATAACATGCCTGAGGAATATGCTGAACTCTTAAGACATTGCCTCACATCCGGGTATCTATTGTGGAATGAACAGTTCTACAAGCAAGTAGATGGTGTAGCGATGGGCTCTCCTGTTTCTCCCGTTGTCGCCGATATATTCATGGAAGACTTCGAGGAGACAGCCCTTCGCACTTCACCTGTGACCCCAAGATTCTACAAGCGGTACGTAGACGATACTTTCACAATATTACCATCTGACAAAATAACAGCATTTCTAAACCATCTTAACTCCATACACTCTAAAATCAAATTTACAATGGAGTTAGAGGCCAACAATACTCTAGCTTTCTTAGATGTTTTAGTGATCCGTAATCCTGATAACACCTTAGGCCACACCGTGTATAGGAAAAAGACCCATACCGATAGGTACTTAAACGGTGAATCTCACCACCATCCAACACAGTTAGCTACCGTGGGTAAATCTTTGTTTCAGAGAGCACAAGGGATCTGTGATGAGCAACACCTGGCTGCCGAGATCCACCACGTCAAGCAAGTATTGCATGACAACAAGCTTCGGGTCCCACGCCGCCATCACAGTGACCGAGTGAAACCAGCCACAGTTGAGCGTCTACCTGCTGTACTACCATACATAAGAGGTGTCACAGACAAGATTGGCTACATCTTGAAACGGGCTTCAATCAAAACTTACTTCAAGCCACCGAAGAAGATTAGTCAGTTTTTACCACCTGTCAAGTGTCACATTCCTCTACAAGATGTAGGGGTATACAAACTCGATTGTGAATGTGGGCTCTCTTACATAGGACAAACTAAAAGATCAATTAAAACCCGCGTAAAAGAACATATAGCTGACGTGAAACACCGACGCTCCACGAAGTCTGCAATCTGTGAACATGTACAGGACCGCACCCGCCATTATATCAGATTTGATAAACCGCATGTCCTCGCAAAAGAACACCGACTCCGACCAAGGATGATACGCGAGGCCATTGAAATTAAAAAACATCCTAATTTCAATAGGGAAGATGGCTGGGTGCTACCACCAACTTGGGATCCAGTAATCAATATGATTAAATCCAAAACCAAGTGTACCATTGCAAGACCTCAGGACACCGTAAGCACTTTCTGCGTGGATCGGACCGCAAACAACAACTAAATATGAGGGTACCCAGTTATTAACTATGACATCAGGACGTCTAACACCTCAGTCCCCCCGTGACCATGGTTGCTGTAAAGCAGCCGAAACGTCGGGAAAATAAAATAGTAAATAAACGCGATAAAATCCGTAAAATAGTTTAATTTCAATGTATAGTATTCGCGTAAATATAAGAAAACAATATGTGAACCAGTACGGACTGGAAATCGCAAACAAAATACGTCGGTTGGAAGATCTCAAGACTAAACGCGCAAGATTTACAACATCTTTAAATTTCTTGAAGAGATGCCGAGACCACAATCTCATTCCTACGTGTGCCAAGATATCTGCAAAGAAGGACATACGAGGAAGCGTTAAGATCCTAAACCAGGCGAGTAAAAAGTTACTACGGGTGATGATTCATCAAACGCGTTCCGATCTACATAATATCAGCCGGCAAATTGAGATTTTAACTAATGAAATTAAGACAGTATTGACGACATTTGATTTTAATAAATGCATAGATACTTTAAATAAGCGCGAAACATCTAAATACAATGAATGCAAAAATAAACACATTATAAAATATGAGAAATTAATCATCAAATCAAATGTCAAAAATCTTTCAAAACATGGTAACGGAACGTACCCGTGCACCACAGACAATAATGACTCGCGCGCAGTTGTCAATCTGTCAAAACAAATTTTAGATACAAACATCGTGCAAGTTTTAAAGAAAGGGCTAAATTTCGCTGTACCGCCTCGCAGGATCCCTTATGAAGACATTATCTGTAGCGTCGAGGATGTTCTAGCCAAAAACAATTTTAAAAAGGAAGACTCTGAGGCAATAAGACAGGACGTATCATCGTTGTTACGCCGTAGTTCAGTGCCCAAACAAAATCTTCCTAAGAACCAGTATTTAGCGTTGAAGAACTTACGTACTAGGACAGACATTACTATTCTCCGCGCGGATAAGGGAAATGCGACGGTAATAATGGATACGTCAGATTACAATGCAAAAATGTTAGAACTTCTATCGGATGAAACGACATACAAAAAGGTCAAAACAGACCCAACTACAAACGTGTTAAAAACAACTACCGATCTAATAAAGAAACACTCCGACGCATTGAATCTAGACGTCAAATCATTGATACCTTCGTGCGCAAAACCACCTAAGTTGTATGGGTTACCTAAAATACACAAGCCCGAGGCCCCGCTGCGCCCTATTGTAAGCCAGATTGACACACCAACATACAGTCTGGCTCAGCACGTAGCGAAGGTGCTCTCACTACTAAGAGGACACACAAGAGCACATACAAAGGATTCATACCATTTTGTCAGTGAGATTAAACATCTACATCTTGCGGACAATGAAACTATGGTCAGTTTTGATGTTCAGTCCTTGTTTACCTGTCTACCTGTAGTAGACTGCATCGAAATAGTATCAAAGAAGCTAGCAGAGAATAACATGCCTGAGGAATATGCTGAACTCTTAAGACATTGCCTCACATCCGGGTATCTATTGTGGAATGAACAGTTCTACAAGCAAGTAGATGGTGTAGCGATGGGCTCTCCTGTTTCTCCCGTTGTCGCCGATATATTCATGGAAGACTTCGAGGAGACAGCCCTTCGCACTTCACCTGTGACCCCAAGATTCTACAAGCGGTACGTAGACGATACTTTCACAATATTACCATCTGACAAAATAACAGCATTTCTAAACCATCTTAACTCCATACACTCTAAAATCAAATTTACAATGGAGTTAGAGGCCAACAATACTCTAGCTTTCTTAGATGTTTTAGTGATCCGTAATCCTGATAACACCTTAGGCCACACCGTGTATAGGAAAAAGACCCATACCGATAGGTACTTAAACGGTGAATCTCACCACCATCCAACACAGTTAGCTACCGTGGGTAAATCTTTGTTTCAGAGAGCACAAGGGATCTGTGATGAGCAACACCTGGCTGCCGAGATCCACCACGTCAAGCAAGTATTGCATGACAACAAGCTTCGGGTCCCACGCCGCCATCACAGTGACCGAGTGAAACCAGCCACAGTTGAGCGTCTACCTGCTGTACTACCATACATAAGAGGTGTCACAGACAAGATTGGCTACATCTTGAAACGGGCTTCAATCAAAACTTACTTCAAGCCACCGAAGAAGATTAGTCAGTTTTTACCACCTGTCAAGTGTCACATTCCTCTACAAGATGTAGGGGTATACAAACTCGATTGTGAATGTGGGCTCTCTTACATAGGACAAACTAAAAGATCAATTAAAACCCGCGTAAAAGAACATATAGCTGACGTGAAACACCGACGCTCCACGAAGTCTGCAATCTGTGAACATGTACAGGACCGCACCCGCCATTATATCAGATTTGATAAACCGCATGTCCTCGCAAAAGAACACCGACTCCGACCAAGGATGATACGCGAGGCCATTGAAATTAAAAAACATCCTAATTTCAATAGGGAAGATGGCTGGGTGCTACCACCAACTTGGGATCCAGTAATCAATATGATTAAATCCAAAACCAAGTGTACCATTGCAAGACCTCAGGACACCGTAAGCACTTTCTGCGTGGATCGGACCGCAAACAACAACTAAATATGAGGGTACCCAGTTATTAACTATGACATCAGGACGTCTAACACCTCAGTCCCCCCGTGACCATGGTTGCTGTAAAGCAGCCGAAACGTCGGGAAAATAAAATAGTAAATAAACGCGATAAAATCCGTAAAATAGTTTAATTTCAATGTATAGTATTCGCGTAAATATAAGAAAACAATATGTGAACCAGTACGGACTGGAAATCGCAAACAAAATACGTCGGTTGGAAGATCTCAAGACTAAACGCGCAAGATTTACAACATCTTTAAATTTCTTGAAGAGATGCCGAGACCACAATCTCATTCCTACGTGTGCCAAGATATCTGCAAAGAAGGACATACGAGGAAGCGTTAAGATCCTAAACCAGGCGAGTAAAAAGTTACTACGGGTGATGATTCATCAAACGCGTTCCGATCTACATAATATCAGCCGGCAAATTGAGATTTTAACTAATGAAATTAAGACAGTATTGACGACATTTGATTTTAATAAATGCATAGATACTTTAAATAAGCGCGAAACATCTAAATACAATGAATGCAAAAATAAACACATTATAAAATATGAGAAATTAATCATCAAATCAAATGTCAAAAATCTTTCAAAACATGGTAACGGAACGTACCCGTGCACCACAGACAATAATGACTCGCGCGCAGTTGTCAATCTGTCAAAACAAATTTTAGATACAAACATCGTGCAAGTTTTAAAGAAAGGGCTAAATTTCGCTGTACCGCCTCGCAGGATCCCTTATGAAGACATTATCTGTAGCGTCGAGGATGTTCTAGCCAAAAACAATTTTAAAAAGGAAGACTCTGAGGCAATAAGACAGGACGTATCATCGTTGTTACGCCGTAGTTCAGTGCCCAAACAAAATCTTCCTAAGAACCAGTATTTAGCGTTGAAGAACTTACGTACTAGGACAGACATTACTATTCTCCGCGCGGATAAGGGAAATGCGACGGTAATAATGGATACGTCAGATTACAATGCAAAAATGTTAGAACTTCTATCGGATGAAACGACATACAAAAAGGTCAAAACAGACCCAACTACAAACGTGTTAAAAACAACTACCGATCTAATAAAGAAACACTCCGACGCATTGAATCTAGACGTCAAATCATTGATACCTTCGTGCGCAAAACCACCTAAGTTGTATGGGTTACCTAAAATACACAAGCCCGAGGCCCCGCTGCGCCCTATTGTAAGCCAGATTGACACACCAACATACAGTCTGGCTCAGCACGTAGCGAAGGTGCTCTCACTACTAAGAGGACACACAAGAGCACATACAAAGGATTCATACCATTTTGTCAGTGAGATTAAACATCTACATCTTGCGGACAATGAAACTATGGTCAGTTTTGATGTTCAGTCCTTGTTTACCTGTCTACCTGTAGTAGACTGCATCGAAATAGTATCAAAGAAGCTAGCAGAGAATAACATGCCTGAGGAATATGCTGAACTCTTAAGACATTGCCTCACATCCGGGTATCTATTGTGGAATGAACAGTTCTACAAGCAAGTAGATGGTGTAGCGATGGGCTCTCCTGTTTCTCCCGTTGTCGCCGATATATTCATGGAAGACTTCGAGGAGACAGCCCTTCGCACTTCACCTGTGACCCCAAGATTCTACAAGCGGTACGTAGACGATACTTTCACAATATTACCATCTGACAAAATAACAGCATTTCTAAACCATCTTAACTCCATACACTCTAAAATCAAATTTACAATGGAGTTAGAGGCCAACAATACTCTAGCTTTCTTAGATGTTTTAGTGATCCGTAATCCTGATAACACCTTAGGCCACACCGTGTATAGGAAAAAGACCCATACCGATAGGTACTTAAACGGTGAATCTCACCACCATCCAACACAGTTAGCTACCGTGGGTAAATCTTTGTTTCAGAGAGCACAAGGGATCTGTGATGAGCAACACCTGGCTGCCGAGATCCACCACGTCAAGCAAGTATTGCATGACAACAAGCTTCGGGTCCCACGCCGCCATCACAGTGACCGAGTGAAACCAGCCACAGTTGAGCGTCTACCTGCTGTACTACCATACATAAGAGGTGTCACAGACAAGATTGGCTACATCTTGAAACGGGCTTCAATCAAAACTTACTTCAAGCCACCGAAGAAGATTAGTCAGTTTTTACCACCTGTCAAGTGTCACATTCCTCTACAAGATGCAGGGGTATACAAACTCGATTGTGAATGTGGGCTCTCTTACATAGGACAAACTAAAAGATCAATTAAAACCCGCGTAAAAGAACATATAGCTGACGTGAAACACCGACGCTCCACGAAGTCTGCAATCTGTGAACATGTACAGGACCGCACCCGCCATTTTATCAGATTTGATAAACCGCATGTCCTCGCAAAAGAACACCGACTCCGACCAAGGATGATACGCGAGGCCATTGAAATTAAAAAACATCCTAATTTCAATAGGGAAGATGGCTGGGTGCTACCACCAACTTGGGATCCAGTAATCAATATGATTAAATCCAAAACCAAGTGTACCATTGCAAGACCTCAGGACACCGTAAGCACTTTCTGCGTGGATCGGACCGCAAACAACAACTAAATATGAGGGTACCCAGTTATTAACTATGACATCAGGACGTCTAACACCTCAGTCCCCCCGTGACCATGGTTGCTGTAAAGCAGCCGAAACGTCGGGAAAATAAAATAGTAAATAAACGCGATAAAATCCGTAAAATAGTTTAATTTTAACATCATATTGCTAGGTAAACGTAAAAAATACCACTGGAGGATAACGGTGATTTGTTATTAGACATTCGGCATATATGTACTAATCGCTAGTGAATTCAAAAAAAAAATCTACCCTGCGCTTATCTACTCATTACCCACGTAAAGTCTAAAGCGGCGTATTATCATGTTTGCCAATACCAAAACGAACTCAGTGTGAACATATATAATGATTCAATTTCTGTGGCAAAAGCCACGCCCTCACGCATCCAAATTTGCTCGCGCTGGCAATTATATACTATTGAGGAAGTACCTTTTATTACAAGCTTTATATTAACTTTCAATGTATGTCCGGGTGGAATCTTGCAACTGAAGTTTAAATCAGTTATCTTTAACCGATTGAGCTGAAATTTGGTATATACGCTTATTTTGGATGACAATGCTTTCTTAGCTATGTGACGTCATTCTAATTCCATTATGGCGGATCATCCAAGATGGCGGAATAGTTATTTTTTCTGCACTACCACAGTATGGGTATCAAATGAAAGGGCTTGCTGAGTAGAACACGAAAACTAAGGACAATTAAATAAAAGCTTGTTTTAAAAACGTTTTTAGTCCCATTAGTTTTCTATCAGTCAATACAGTTAATTTTGATATTGACTTAAATATTCTACGCGCGTGCTTTGACGTCCCAGTAGTTGTGGCATATACGCCAAGACTAGACTTATGTCACAGAATATGTTGATGATATCTCTTTCTCTCGTATGAAGTAAGACGGAGAGCGAGCGAGCTAATCCGTGACAGAGGTGGCCAATCTTGACATGCAAGTTAACACCACTGTATACTTTCAAATAGTGACTGTAAACGTTACGTAACCCACAATTATCACGTTTGCTCATGTAAAACATTTAAACGGTTACCAAATGTCGCTTACAATATTTTATAACAGATAATTATGGGGTGTAGTATAATCATCCCTTTATGATCCATGATACCCGATACTGTAAATGTAAGTCGTAAAGCCAAATTGTGGTTGTAAAATGCTGTAATTAGTGAAACTAATGGTGATAATATGCTTCCATACTGAAATTACAATCGTAAATACCTTTTTTTTCAGTCGTAAACCCTTTAAATTATCCCATTAAATAAATTGTCTTATAAGTTAGTATTTTTATAAAAATGAATTTTCAAGCTAGTCATTAGATTGGTTTCGGGTTTAACCTCTTCTAATTTAAGGGCTCAGCCCTTGTCGGTACATCTGAATCTGATGAAGTCCCCGCCATCTGGGTCGATCCAGTGCAGCCTTCTTCACCTCCTCATACGACATGACACCAACCTTATCTTTTTTTGACTCATGTAACATATTCGCGGTCTACCTCTCCCACGCTTTCCGTCGATCTTGCCTTCTATGATGTTCTTAATAAAGGTGTCATGTCGCATGAGTTGGCCTATCATTTTTCCTCTTCTGTTCCTTATTATCTCTAATAATGTTCCGGTTTAAGCGACACTGAAATTGTCATCAGATCATTGTCAGTAACTAACGACAAACGATCCGTACTCAGAGAGCATATAGCAGCTCTACCTACAGATTTGAACTCTACTCTCTATAGTCTGCCTAAAATAATACACACATCGAAGTAAACTTTTTTGCACCTGATATCTAAAGTTGTACGTAAACGCTACCGAATAACGAACGTTAAAACTCATGGTAGAGCAAAATTTTTGTAATATTTATTTTTAAAGGAGAGTAAATTTATTGTAACAAAAAAATATTGAATCGATTTTCAAACCATCTGTAACGACATATTTTATTTTTAAAAGTGTTTTACAATACCACTGTAAGTGAATAATCTTTATTAGAGATTAGTTAAGCAAATTTTCCACATTACTAATAATCCAAGCAGTGGTAGCAAGTACGTCCGCCTTGAAAATAAGCAGTACAAGTTCAAATCCCGGGCCCGCACCTCTAAGATAATTTTCACGTGCGACTGTCATTTTCAACAATGATTTTCACTTGCTGAACGGTGAAGGAAAACATCGCGAATAAATCTGCACGTCTATAGAAAGGCGTCTAAAGTTTACCAACCCTCACTGGGCCAGCGTGGTGGACTATGGCCCAAATCTCCCTCGTATTGAGGGGGGTAGTGCCCGTTATAATGGCAATAGGCTCGCCCCCTATTGCATTGGGACCAATATACATCGGCGAAGTGTGGGTGCACTGCAGTGCATCTCTGCCTACCCCTTCGAGGAATACAGGCGTCATGATGTGATGATGATAATAATTAATCCCGTCAGCTTTAAACTAGGGAAAGGTAAAATACTGCTATTTGTGCTAAAAGTAGGCTCTCATCAATTATTTGATGGCCACGGTTGGTATCGAACTCGGAACCTTTGAATTACTAAGACAACCTATCAAACCACTAGGCAATAGACGTTTCAATATTATAATAATAATTAAATGAGAAGAGTTATCGATTCATATCGTTCTCATTCGTTCATTTCCTTAGGTTAAATCGCACGACAAAATATACAAAAGGATCAAAAGTGAGACCATTCTTTCCTCTTGGGTAACCCGATATTGCTCATTCAGTTGTTTTCTGGCTGTTTGGGTATAAGATTACAAGCAATTTATTTCAATATGGCAATCGAATTTACGAACGCGCTCGGTATGTTCAAGACCATTTTATAGTTGGTAATACTTTATTTTATTTTTAATTCCTCGAGGAAACGGTCGCATGCTCGGGTTTAATTTAATTTTATTATTATTTAAAATTTAATATGGTACTGTATATATTAACCTATGAATTTATTCGGTTGCAAAATTTTATACATTTTTAAGGCTTAAAGTTAAACTCCCAGCCAGGTGCATGAAAAGATGTATGAATGTGGATGAAGGGAAAGCCTACAACTCTTCGTCTTATACAGTATGTAAAATTATTTTATGAAGACAGAATATGGATAAGTATATTTTTCCTTACAAAAAATCTATATGCTCTAACATGCCTAGGCATTGTCAATTAAGTCTTTTGTTCCTACTGTGTTAATCTTTAGATGAGATATAGTTCTAAAATAGCCGATTTTAGACCTATGTTACGCTGAATCTTATAGAAAACTTAACACGTCAAATATCTTTTTTTTTATGAAAACCTTACGCTGTTGGCCGTTAAGTGGCCTTTACAGCTTTACCGGAGGAATCGTAATATATTGGGTTTACCCATAAGCTAGAGAACCTTTTTTTAAAGGTCAGTATTTCCATTATCACAATGTTTATTACATTACAAGAGTTAATACCTATTCATTTCAATGCTAAATGCTCATAAAACGTGCTTGGTAACTAACCTACTCGATATTTACGCCCACTCCTCTCAACAAGTTTGATTGAACTCTTACAACTGAAAGGTCAAATCAACCGTCGCTCCTAAGTCTTCCCTCTATTATTGTTCAAATGGAACTTGCCCGAGGCTACGCTCAAGGAAAAATAATACTTATATGTATTTTATTTTCCTATATTAAAATAAAAACTAAATGTTCTGATTCCTAGACATTCAATTTCACAATGGTTTTTTTAAAGTTAATATCAATACTACATTTTAATGAAATGTTACTACATTCTTGTATCAAATTATTTATGGAGTGTTTTATTAAAGTAGATTTAATTTTTTTTGCTATTCATACTTAATAATTACCTATGTAATCATGTTGTTAATGAGCAGTAGGTAAATTCCATCAAGAATGTTCATTTTTAGTTAAATTTTCTTGAGTTTAAAATCATTGTGACAGTTACTATACTCGTATGGCTTATTTTAAATTTTAACCTTATTGACATTTTCAATGAGCATTATAAGAAATATTTACCGAATGTAAGCCTTAGACTACAATATTCTAACAATCAAAATAAAAAATAAAAATCGTGTAGGCCAAAAAGCACTTACAAATAGTCAGATTCTACCACCGGTTCGGAATGCTGCTTCCACTGAGAAGAGCCGGTAAGAAACTCAATGGTTACTATTTTCAAAATGATAATTGGAGTAATACATTCTCAGGAGCAGCAATGCCTTGAGAGCAGACAGCACCTTTGCCACAATACTAGAGAAGAATTATACTCACGGCAGTCTAATATTAAATACAAATATAGTCTTTACGCAATGAAAATATTAGCAGACAACCAGATAACCACTCTAACAGCAGTATTATATTACGTACAGATAATTGCCATCAACGCGTGCAGAGAGCATTTATTCCATACGTAGACATCCTATACAAATAAATCTCTATTTATTTAAAAATTTTCAGTACAGAGAAAAACTGACGCTTTATTCTGTAAAAGTTATAATTCAATAAACAACAACTAAGTTAATGTTATTTAACTCCAACAATAGACTCTATCTAAACTTTCCTAGACCTTTTTGAAACGTTTTTCGAGAATATCGGTTATCGGTACAATTATCGATGGCGAGCGGCTGCGCTGCAAGATTGCAATCTCGAGATAGGTTGGTTTAATCCACAGATTTATGGTTCCCGCTACCACACTTTAATCCGTTCGCAGAGAAAAACCGACTGTGAATTTATTTATTTTGCGAAATTTTCTAGGTAACTTGAATTTCTTAAATCGCCATTTTAACTAAATTAAATCATTATGTGAGACAAAATCTAAAAAAACGTAAATCTTCGATCACATGAATTTGTAAAATCAATCTCATCGTTTTTTTTTTGTAAATATAAGTTCCGCTATGTATACATTTTTTACCTACTTAATTCATACCAAACCTGATATTCTCACAGAGAAATCACTAATGAGTACTATAAACTTAAGAAGGAAACTGTTTACATTTATAGTTACTATGATTAGTGTGTATTATGTTTGTCCGGTCGGGTTTAAAGGCTTATTTCTATTAGGACATAGCGGCACATGTCCATATTGAAAATTAACGGAATGGGTTTTTAGTTTAATTATTTTTGGTTAAGAAATTTCTAGTTTTTATTGTTTTATAACTAAACTTCATCCTGTTGTTAAGCATCTATAGGTATTAAAATTTAGCTAGTACTCATACGTGTAGATATGACTGATTCTATATACAATAGTGAACGAATATTAAACAAAAATGACTTTTAAATCTATGCAGTAAAACTAAAAAGTCAAGTAAAGTAAAACATGCAGTCCATTTGCGGATTTATAAAAACAAAATGATCTAATATGAATAGGCTATATAAATAAATACGGATGCAGTACGATTCTACGCAGGCGATTCTACCAAGAGGTATATGCAAGGAATGCAGACATGTAATTTCAATAAAGCGGAAATAACAAAATAATGTATTGCATGCTTCAAAATTGAAGAACTTTGCATTATTAAATGATTGGGACCTCTCAATTACCAACCGAACTTAAAACAAACAATTCAATTTCATGAGAAACGCCTTCAGCTTTGAAAAACAAAAAACGCAATGCATCGCCAGTGTGGTATAATTTTGATGGCTTAATAAGAGCCGACGTCCAGAGGTTAACGAGAAAATTGCATACAAAACCTTTACTTTCTTACATCAGAGGCTGTTGAACAAACAGCGGTTTTATTTTATGTGGAGCAATTTCGTCCAGAGAGGACCACTTCTTATGATCTGAAATTACGAATAAAAAGATACCCAGTGTAGTATTGAACAACGGTTGCATCCAGTATAAATCATATTTATATTGCACCTACTTATTTCTGAATGATGTATTTTATGCATAGCGTTTACCCCAAAGTTAAACACTACTTTATGTTATTGAAGACAGGTAACATCAAAAATTATCTACCAATGGAAAAATGAAGTATTATGTTTTTGAGTTGACCGCAGTGTAATAAAATAAAATGTGTTTTTACAATTCCATCTCACACTAAAACAGTTTTAGCATGACAAGAACAGCCCACTAAGTATTGGTAACTTAAGAAATTTATATTAAATGAACGTTGGAATCATCGTGGATCATATTACCCGGTCGTTTCTATAAAAGTAAATTTGTTACCACCATCAACTAACTGTGAGGGACCACCGAGTCAGTTATGAATACAAATCGAACAAATTATTGAAACGTTAATTATTTTACATCCCATCCAATCGCTGGCGTCTTCAATTCGTCGGTATAATTATTTTCTTCCGCTTAACTAGAGACGAACAAAGACAATCTGACAAGGTGGGCACTGTTCCTGAGACCCGAAGCGTCGTCCCGTGAAATTGACAGATGTTCAAAATAATAACAGAAAAGTCACAGTTGAACGGCCACGACTGAAAGTAATTGGGCTGCCGATAGCCTCAAATCAATTTGGAAATACGTAACAAACATCAACGAAACATTATTGAAATTCTGGAAAATAGATTTGGAATAATAATAGCTTCAGGCTCTAATATTATTTCGCTTTGAATTTAAAGATTGAAATTAAATTGAAAATAAAATCATTCGATGTGTAGAAAACAGTAATGTTTTAGCAGAGCGTGGTTTCGATCCACGGACCTCTGGGTTATGGGCCCAGCACGCTTCCACTGCGCCACTCTGCTTATATAGTGACGACGGAAATATAGCTACTAGTTTTAGCAGTGGATAAATTCAATCGAAGAATGTAGCAAAAACCTATGATAGCAGAACGTGGTTTCGATCCACGGACCTCTGGGTTATGGGCCCAGCACGCTTCCACTGCGCCACTCTGCTTATATAGTGACGACGGAAATATAGCTGGTAGTTTTAGCAGGGGATAAATTCAATCGAAGAATGTAGCAAAAACCTATGATAGCAGAGCGTGGTTTCGATCCACGGACCTCTGGGTTATGGGCCCAGCACGCTTCCACTGCGCCACTCTGCTTATATAGTGACGACGGAAATATAGCTGGTAGTTTTAGCAGTGGATAAATTCAATCGAAGAATGTAGCAAAAACCTATGATAGCAGAGCGTGGTTTCGATCCACGAACCTCTGGGTTATGGGCCCAGCACGCTTCCACTGCGCCACTCTGCTTATATAGTGACGACAGAAATATAGCTGGTAGTTTTAGCAGTGGATAAATTCAATCGAAGAATGTAGCAAAAACCTATGATAGCAGAGCGTGGTTTCGATCCACGGACCTCTGGGTTATGGGCCCAGCACGCTTCCACTGCGCCACTCTGCTTATATAGTGACGACGGAAATATAGCTGGTAGTTTTAGCAGTGGATAAATTCAATCGAAGAATGTAGCAAAAACCTATGATAGCAGAGCGTGGTTTCGATCCACGGACCTCTGGGTTATGGGCCCAGCACGCTTCCACTGCGCCACTCTGCTTATACTAGGGATGAGGGAATTACAGCTGCTAGTTTTGGCAGTGGATTATTACAGACTACTCTACACGCACCAGCTATTGACATATTTAATGGTTCGTAGATAGATACATAACTAGTATAATTGTTATAACGTTCTAGTTAAATAAATAATAAATACTTAATATTTGCAGATAGTTTGTTGAGAACTACATAAATACGTCACCTATGGTTGAGAATTAAAATGCACCTTTAATTTTCTAGGGTCCACAATTACTCTGGTATTCATTTGTCATAGATATTTGCGATTCTATTGTATCATATAAAACATTATCAGTCAATTAGGGCATAAGGTTTTTTTTAATACGTGTCTTATAATTATTACTTTTTGCTAACGTATCCAAACATATATAAATACAAACGTATCATTAATTTCCTTTATTGTATAACCTCAGAAACTGTTAAAATAACATTAAAATACGAGTGTTTAGCTCCTGACGTGACGTATGTGTCTCAAGTGAAACTTGATTAAAATGATTAATTTTATTGTTATTTTAATGAATTTGAATAAGGAATAGAACCATAGAGAGCTATGAAATAATACCGAACATTGCTTCATGATTAAACACGTAGTACATACTTAGGTAGCAATTGAAGCACTATTTCGCCACGATCTACAATAAGCAGAGTGGCGCAGTGGAAGCGTGCTGGGCCCATAACCCAGAGGTCCGTGGATCGAAACCACGCTCTGCTATAAATCTTTTTGCTGACAAAATTTTGCAACCTAAAGAAAAAATCATTATTCTATTATATTTGACACAATACGTATTATTAATAGGTTATGATTATTTATAATGTTTAGTAGTTGTAGAAAAAAAAACACCTAGTTATTTTTTATCTCTTTTCCTGCGTGCAACAATCCCTAATAATGTACATACATGCCTGGGTATTTGGCACATCGCGTACATTTTAACAAATTCTCGTATATTTTACAATTAGATATAAAAATTACGCGTATTACCTATAACCTTATTATTTTGAAGATCTACCTAATAAACCATGACCATAACGTAAGATCCAATGCAAATTTTATTTTACTGCTGGAACTTGTTACAATACGAAATAAATTTTATAGGGCCACGGCAAGCGGCGGCAATTTTATTAGAGCACTACAATAATGGTTTATGATTCTCGGGGTTTCTGTTTGTATAGGATTACGTCATAAAATTCAGGGAAACGAACGATAATGCCCACAGTTTTGTACCTTTTATTGTGGCCCACGATTCCGGTAATTCTGTTTTTGCATGGTCTTCGGAGCCATATTACGTCAGTGGCATCATTACTGAAGCGTCTAAGTCCCGAGTCCCGACCACCCGCGTGGGACACACAGATAGACACTTGGAAGAACTTTTGCAGAACTCTTTAAGTGGTTGGCGGTATCTGTAGCAAAAAAATAACGCCTTGCATGCACTGGGGCGATACAATTAACTCTTATTGAAAATGTACTCTGTGACACTGTACATAAAGATTGAATTTCTGTGGTAAGAGCTACACGACCACGCATCAAATTTCGTTTGCCACTTCGATGTTATTTCATTGTAATATGTACTTATTCTATGATTTTATAGAGTTCATTTTGGTGTTGGCACAAAATTGATCACGCGCGTCTTAACACGATTGTAGGCGCAGGGCCTAATGGTCTTACTGAAATGTTAAAATTATGTGCTATTGGTATAGTGCAGAGCTTGTGATTGAGCGTTAGCAAATGTGTCAGTAATTTTTTTAAGTCTCTAGAGGTATTTAAAATAATAGTGGAAATTAGTTTATGTTTAGAATTTTCTAACCATCGAGCCATTTTACTTTTGTTTATTTTTTTTATTTGAAGTTGCCTAATTCGTATTTTAAATCTAAGATCTGAATTATTTCTAAAATAAACATACTTAATATGACACTTCCCTATATTTTTAACAATAAAATAACATAAAACAGATCATAAAAGACCCTAACTGCTATCGATGAACCCACACAAAATTGCAACACGCGCCTTAAAATTTTTATACTCGTACTTTTTGCGTTGTTCGAGTAGGTGGTCTAAACCGTGGACCACCAATCCACTACCGGCTAAAAACCAAGAGTGATTTATCTAATGCTCACAGTCCGCACATCCAGTGATACCCCGCCTCGTTGGTGGCCGCTGTCGGGACTATTCCAAATATTCCGCAAATTGCAAGATTGTTCGTATCGCGGCGACGACATCACGACACGATACGACTGACGTCGGGTAGGGGACAATGTTAAGCATCGATAAAACGATGGCTTTTTGTGGGAAGCAACAATGTCATTACCGCGAACTTAATAGGGAATTAGCTTCTGCCCGCGACTACGACAGCGCAAACTTCAATTATTCAATATCGTTCTAAATTATAACCTATATTATTCTGATGCATAAACAATAATATAATAATTGAAATTAAACTATTTTACGGATTTTATCGCGTTTATTTACTATTTTATTTTCCCGACGTTTCGGCTGCTTTACAGCAAGACGTCAGGACGTCTAACACCTCAGTCCCCCCGTGACCATGGTTGCTGTAAAGCAGCCGAAACGTCGGGAAAATAAAATAGTAAATAAACGCGATAAAATCCGTAAAATAGTTTAATTTCAATGTATAGTATTCGCGTAAATATAAGAAAACAATAAATAATATAATAATGTTTCATCAAAATCCGTTCAGTAGTTTTTGCGTGAAAGAGTGTTCTAGTTTATGTATCCAGGCTACCCAAGTCGCCCTTAATCCTTTGTGATCGTAAGCTGTACTTAAACAACTAATTACTGTCTGAAAGAACCAGAAATAGAGCAAAGCTAATTGAACGCGTATAAAAATGTATTATTTGCTAGCTCCATCTACTGATTAAGGTTAGGACTAGTCTGATTTTAAAGTGAGAATTCCTATTGAACAAATTAACGAACCAAGATTGAAAGCACGAAAATAGCAAAAGCTTTTCCTTCTTATTTGAATTTGGGCTTTATATCATGGGCTAAATAAGGTGTACAATATTTTAACCTCTACACACAGAGTCTCAAATCTCATCATAAATTATTATTCACCATGTTGCACAATCATAAAGGGTACTTTGTTACACAAACAAAAACGCGAACAAGTCAAGTACGGTTATAAACTTGTTCAGTGATCAGCATTCTTGGTTGCAGCTTCATTACGGCGTCTAAATAAATGACTCCTGATGGTACTTTTCAATAGTCCCGGCTCGGAATAAATCAAATAACTCTGCTGGATTTGCTGTCGTTGGCAAATGCGTCTTCATTCATGACGGCACACTGGCGCACTGTGATGCTATAGAGCTGTGTGATCTTTGGTGATTATCTTAATTTTCATGTCTGTCAGTTGTTTCAAAAATCATTTAATATTAAAAAATAAATCGTTAGGTGGACTTTATGTTAGCGGCCAAAGCAAAAATGTGTTGACTATTTCTAACTACCCAGTTTCGACCGTTGGTAGATATTTTTGTTTCATAAAATTGACGTCCCTGTATCTGTTTTTGACAATAACATCGTTGATACTATCCCTATTTCGGATGAGCCGGTTTTCACGCTATTGTATTTGTTTGACATTCGGTATGAAGTTCGACTTTATTTTGTGTTGGTGGTGCAGAAATTTTATAGCTTTCAATATATTGCTGGTAATACCTTAAATAAATGTACATAACCTCAAAATAAATTTGGGTTGGGTTTATTTTGAGGTTATTTTTCATTTAATGAACATTCAATCAAACGCTAGATGTCTATAATGGCTAGCATTATAAAAAATATCTAAACGCCTCTATAAATGGATCATAAATCATAACATTCTGGAAATTTGGAGGTTAGTGTTGCCTTATCGTAAAAGCAGTCTCATGCCGTTTTCCTTCCTTTGGCTTCATCATACGTTTTACTGCGTTTTCATGTTCACAACTTTTTGATGGCGAAAAGGCTTTTACTCATAAAAGCGAAGTATTAGATCCCTTAACTACAAAATTACTTTAGTCGTTTGAAGGGTTGTCGATGTATGATGAAATCTTATATGGACTGCGTCATACTCGTACTCACACTTACCTATTGTCATTTTCTATAGTTAAACTACTTTTATAATACGCTTTATAGCTGACCATAAAAAGGGTCTATGCTCGCTGAACAAAAAGTGAAGCACCCAGAGTTAGTTGTCTCGCTTATACGTCTATCTCGCACACATAGAATCGATACGTTTCTTCACTTTCAATGCAAATTTTGGCGTGGATTTCTACTTTTTTTCAAAGTCCATGCTATCAATACTATATTTAAAGCAAATGACTTCCTAACAAAAGTGCTGGAGTTGAGAATATTTATCGAATTATGAATTGCTCTCACTTTCATTTTATTTAAGTTAACAAATAAAACACTTTTTTTATTTTTTGTGGCCGTATCTCTTTTCAAGATATAAAAAATACTTACGTCTCTTTATAAATACAATGAAGGCAACAAGAAAAACTTGCGGTGTTCATTCACAGCTCGAGTAGTTGTTACGGCTCCATGACACTTTTTTCCATGACAGACGCCGACAGGTTTGAGCAAAAATAGTCCCGACTGTGATCGGATACGTACGAGCGGACAATGCATTCATTATTGAGATGCAAGCGTCCGACACAGCTGCGCTTCGCAACTAGCCCGGACCGCTTGAAAAGCTAGATTTTGTTAGGATTTACGATCCGAAGATGCGCTTTGAAACTTAGATATTGGTTATTGAATTTATGTTTGTTTGTAAGTTAGGGTAGCAGACGTGTGGTAGCAATGGTTGCGCGAATTGGTATTATATTTCTTTGTGTTTTTTTATTTGCGGAATTGAAAAATGGTAAGAACGTGAATCGTACCGTGTATGCGGTACGATTCCTATGGGTTGTGCAATTTTTTACCAACAGTCCGTAAAGAAACATTGTCATTGTTGTTAAAATTGTTTACGACTTATTAAAACAACTCTTTAGCATTATTGTTTTGATATCACTTTGTTTATTTTTATAGTTTTAATAATACAAAAACTGTCAAAATGTCATCGTAATCTTAATAAAAATGCTTAGTGAAACTGCTAAAGAAGAAGTGGTAAGAGTAGTGTGGGGCTGACAAAGGCACGGGAGTAAACTTCCTGAGAATTCTAAGATTATTTAAAACCGTATAAAATGTGCATTTAAATTCAATGGCTTAATCTCCCCTTTTCACACATAGCAAATTTAATTCCACCAATAAAAAACATAGTAATTTATGACTCGTATATTATTCGAAAAATTTCTTTATCTCACAACAGTGGAACCGGCATTCTATCGGCAGGCAATCTTTGAGCAAAACGAAATAAAGCTCAAAGATCAGCGCTCCACGACCGAAATAGTATTGGACTCTATTCAAAACTCTTTGGAATTACTATACTATTTTGTTGCCATCGCCCATTCAGTAACTCAACGCTTCACAGCAATTTGTTGCTACAGGAATTCGACAGTTATTAGACGAATACATTTTTAACGTCCACTTATAGCTCCTATAACCGAGGTGTCTGTTTACAACTAGTATATGCGATGGAAAGCGAATAGTTACGATTATTTACTAAGCACATAAATTTTCATGATTTGATGCAAGCACCGAGTTTATTTGTAGACGATTTTTGGTTTCAAATTGACAAATGAAATGGTAATGTTTATCGGTACTCGAAATGGTTCCACTCTATTAGTTTGGAGAGCTTACAGCTGCCCCGGTTCATCTAATGTTGCTGTTAAAATAACTTGGGATGTTGCATTGATTGCCTTCTGAGCGATAAAATATTTATCTGAAGACTATTCTACTATTTAGTACACTGCCACCTGGCACCTGACATTTGGCACCTGTCTTGTAGCAATGTTTTTAATATTACTTTCAGTTTTAGACAGTAAAACAATTGCAATAATTTACGACGTGGTTGTAAGGCCCCAGGTCTAGTCTTGGATTGCATGCTAGCCTTGCTGCCTAATTGATAAGAATTTGGGGAAGTTTTATAATTATATAATAATAATTATAGGTAATAAATATAGCCTATGTTACTCAGTGATAATGTAGCTTTCTAAGGGTAAAATATTTTTTGAAATCGGTCCAGTAGTTTTTAAGTTTATTCGTAACATACAAAAGTACAAAAATACAAATCTCCTCTTTATAATATTAGTTCTGCAAAAAGAATAATATCCATTTCAAATATAATTTCATTTTTTTTTGGTCAAATAAGCCATTTACAAAAACATAAACTTTGAAGTGTATTCTAGAATGTATTGACTTCAAATAAATGTTGACCATATTTAAACGCTTTGGTAAAATTTAAAAAAAGCACAGGCTAATTATGCGAAGTCGTGCTTTCGAAGTTGTATTCGGACTCCGGGCAGTGCAGCACTGACATTTTCCACATTAATTATCAAAGAGGCAGGGCACGGACGTTAAACAAAAGGTAATACACCTTGCGCTTAATCTGATTCGTATTATTGCAGTCGCAACGCAACATTCCGCGGGATTTATTACAAAAGAGCTGTTAAGAGAGTGCTTTACGCCGAAGAAGGCATCGCTCGTTTGGATCGACAAAATGAAGTCTTAGAATTCTTTATGCCAGTGTTTCTCAAGAAGAATAAAATAACATAGTTTCTTATGTACTATAATAGGTCTATTTTATTAACTTTTCGGTAATAAATATAATATAGGTACCTACAACTACACAAACACATAAAATTCTTACGGACATTATATATTTATTTATAACTAACGTTATCTTGGTAATTATAGAAACTGTAACGCATCTGGAATAACTAACTAACTTACGCCTTTTTTTAGTAAAAAAAGGTTCTGCAATGCCGCTGTAAATAGGTTATATAACTATTAAAAAATATCTTAATATTAACAGATGTTTATGGCCTACATTTTTTTTTTCTAAAAAAAGAACACAAACAATCGAGTTAACACCTGGACGCCCGGAGTCAATTGCTGGCATCATAGCAGACCAAGGTGAAGATAGTGCGACATTCAAAACCAAAAAATAAAAAAGTACAAACAGAGTTACTTTGAGGATTTTCGCTTCAAATGAACATGATATATCGAACAGGATCGTAGTTTAAGAGCAAGCGTTCGCTTTGATGCTTACGCGAACGTAGGTTCGTGCGAAATGGAATTCTAGTTTCACACGCAACAAATGTACCTACTCATTATCTGATCAACTTTCAGAGCGGCGTGGTGCGGACGTAGATTAATCAACAGTAGAGTCGAACTCTGCAGTTATCACCAAGAATCTGCTCAAATAATTTATAATATAGAAAAATTTAAGTAATTATTCGTAGCGTCACTAAAATAGGCAATTGTGAGTAATTGGCGACCTTTCAATCATGAGTCAGAATCAGAGTCTCTAGCCCTGTTTGCGTAAAATTAGTGCCACGTATGAAATTATATTACACTGCAGTGACCTGCTAACCCTCTCGTGGTATATAAGTACCTTCTGTTTCAAGGTACTTTTTGTGAAAACCCGTCTAGTACTGATCGTAGTGTGTCATTGAACCACATGGGATAAAACTTGTGCTCAACCAAAGTGAAAGAGCAATTAAAAAAACAAATCTGTGTCTCGTAAATCGCTTTTCACCTGTGGACATCGTTGGTCTGTGTCCCCTGTGTGTCGTCGCTATCGACATTGCTCTATGTATAGAGCAATGCTCAAGGCGTCTACTCGCATAAAATCAACAATATCGGTAACATTTATTCTCACAAATTTTCTGATGCACTGTCAGTAATCGTTTCCAAAAACATATTCGGTTTCGAACTGAGATTTATTAATAGCATCCGCCATCTTGATCTATTTTAAATTATCTATATAAATTTGTGATGTGTATTTATTGAATTTGTTCATAGTACTGATTACTTGAATTTTAATAATACTTTGTTAATGACAGGTACATCAATTTATTATCTTATTTCATTAAGTCTCATCATTCTATTCTCTTAGTTAAAAAATACAACCAACAGTACGGGTACGATTTTCAAATATTGTATTAGTCGTTCTGTCTTTGATAATGGTCATATGGTTACGTAGTATTATCGATTTGGCGAGTAGCCCCCCAGTATTGCCATTGCTTGCATCGCCGATATCGCATCACAACGGGAGATAGTGTTGTGCAATCAACATTAATTAACAGTGCAGTACAAGCATTTATTTTTTACTACAGATGGAAAATACAAATGGTTTAATTTAAAGTATACCTATCTTACAATCCCTTTAGGGTTAAATTAGGTTATTGGAAACTGTGTTTAAATATAAAATTAAAGATGATCTTAGTAGAATATTTTGTAAAATACTTTGGCAAGCCAAATCATTCTAAACAGCGCTTGGAGGCAGCTGGAATTAGATAGAAAGATAATTCCTTCAAACTCGCTTCTTTATAATGATGTTAAGGTGAGCAGAACATGCACTTCGACGGAAATTGTGCCGAATTACGTAAATTATCTCAAATTATCGTCTGGCTGGGTTACTGTGAAGCTACCCACCATCAGTGAGCCCAATACCTGCGCAGACATGCGCGTCAAAACGCGTACGATTTTCTTGCCAATACCTAAACAAACTGTATTAGATCCAGCCACCATCTTTATCACATTAATCACACATTTTTATTTATAAAATAACGTATTTATTGAGTTTGTCTTTTTATATTATTTACGTGACACAGGCAAAAATGCCCGTTTACGCATGTGGAGCCATTTCTCATCTTATTACATTACATGTCTTAATTTCGTAAAAATGAAAAATCAAGAAACACATTTTTCAAGCAAATGTCATCGATGGCGCAAGCGAATTTAGACGAATGGTCTTGTGACTTTTGCCACAGAAATTTAATCTTTATATATATCCACAGAGACTACATTTTCAAAGGTAAATGCACTCGCCTCTGTGCGTGCAGGGTGAAGCCCCGAGGCGTAACCCTCGCGTGACAGCTAAGAAATATTAATAATTATGATAAGTAATTACGGTCGATCGCTTCCATGTGCACACGAATCTTATTTTATGCAAATAAGCTTTAATTTGGCGAATATTAAAACCGAATCTTTTTTTTATATCACGTCGAGGAATTTAAGTAATTTCGAACGGTGCTCACTAAAAAAATTTTTTTATGATCGTTTTCGAAAAACCTGGTTGTTAAACATTATTGTTTACTAGAACTATTTCGTTCGCAGAATTTATCAAAATAAGAATCGAATCTTAACAAAAATAACAGATAATATAAAAGGTAAGTATCAGCTATTATTTGTGCCATTATTATTTAGTATTTTTAGGGTTCCGTACCCAAAGGGTAAAACGGGAACCTTATTACTGAGACTTCGCTGTCCGTCCGTCCGTCTGTCACCAGGCTGTATCTCATGAACCGTGAGAGTTAGACAGTTGAAATTTTCACAGATTATGTATTTCTCTTGCCGCTATAACAACAAATACTAAAAAACAGAATTAAATAAATATTTAAGGGGGCTCCCATACAACAAACGTGATTTTTTTGCTCGTTTTTATATAATGGTACGAAACCCTTCATGTGCGAGTCTGACTCGCACTTGGACGGTTTTTTCACCATAAGTACAAATTAATACTATGAGGTTTTTTAACCTAAACCGGTATTTAAGTATAGGAAATTCAACAAAAACGCGTAACCTTGCGACATTCCTTAGCATGAAGTACATTGATTGAAATTCCATTTATTTGTTTTTCTTTGAACACATACTATAGAACGTCAACACAAAAACGTGTTCACAGAAAAATAATATCTGGGAAACAAAGAAATAATAAACCTTCGGGGAACGGTGTAATCGACACCGACACTCAATGTCCATGTTATTATGCTTACGATAGATGCTTAAGCTCTATAATACGATATCTAATATTTTTATTTGTGTGGTCTAAACGTCATGTGACGAAGATTTACTTACAGCGCGACGGCCGCATGAGGATTATGGCCCCGTCTCGAATTTTAAAAGAGAAAAAGTTTAATGTAAAGATCACTGACAAATTTGTAACAGAACAATGAATCGGATATTAAAGTATCCTTTTTCATGACACGGGCGAGCGGATGGGCAGGTTGGGCAGCCCACATAGTAATGGCAGATATCTACCAAAAAAGGCCCGCTCATAGTCACTTAATTATTTAGGAAACTCGAAATATTATTTCTGAATTCCTCATGAAAAAAATCATATTGAGGCACTCAATCTTTTTTTAGGTGAAAGGTTCAAACGGTGAAGGAAAACATCGTGAGGAAACCTGCACGTCTATAGAAAGGCGTGTGAAGTTCACCAACCCGCACTGGGCCAGCGTGTTGAACTATAGCCCAAAAATCTCCCTCGTATAATGGCAATAGGCTCGCCCCCTATTACATTGGGACCAAAAATACATCGGCGAAGTGTGGGCGCACAACGGCGCACCTCTGCCTACCCCTACGGGGAATACAGGCGTGATGATGATGATTGTATGAAATTGTATGAAATAAAAAAAGATTGAAATACTTCAATCTTTTTTTCTTTTATTTTATTATTTTTACACTATCATAACAGACCTATTAATGTTGATGATAATCTGTATTAAAAAACCGTTTAATAACAGCACAAACCAGAATAACAGTAATGTTCCAATCTTTTCCGTTTTATTTGTTCTGTAAAAGTTATTTTCTATTGCGCTCGCAACTTTTATCAAGATATTGTTGCTGTAAATTGAATATCAGCCCTAACTGGTACATAGCACGTACCGAATGTGCGTGACATTCAGTAGTCTCTACCAAGATTGTAGTCGCAGCGGAATAATTTACCTGTGCTAAGCTATCGACGGCGTCCTTCGACCTACGCTCCCCGCATCGCTCATCGCTCCGCCTAATGCCCTGGTCGCACGCGATTCGACCGCTCGCGAACCTCTCGGTGGTGTTAAATGTATCCGTCAGCTTGTATCGGGTTACCGTACCAAGGCGTGGGCATTGACATGTCCAACTTGTTTTGTTTTGTTCACTCGAGCGTCGTAAAGGTTGACTTTCTACGCGCATCGACGTGACGCGCCAACCCGGTTGAATTACTTCGGAGTTTAGAGAAGGCGCTTGTCAATTGTCAATTCACCCATGATGACGCTATGAACACCAATCACCATGTTGTACATTGACTAAATAATACTCAACACATAATATCTTTAGAAAAAGGCTTTGTTCTTTCTTTTTTGATGAAATAATATTTTTTTAATAGAATAAGGTGAGGATGACCGCACTAGCCAGCGATTAGCGGATCTTCTGCCAATGTCTAGTAGGTAATTAACAACAAGGACAAAAATAACTACACACTGTAAATAAATATGGGTACTGAAAATGATAAAGATGAATTCAACAAAAATTAACGGAATTTTTTTCTTATTATACCGGGTGTTTCAAAAGTCGGAAATTATACTTAGACGTTTAAATGAGTATCGAGTATAAATGAGAATTGCATTAAAAATTGATCGAAATTCGACGATGTTTTTCACCTTTTTTTTCGTCGCCGATTTCTATACCTCGTAATATCTCGAGTTCTAAGTTAAATTTACATGATCTGTTTTGTGAATATTTATAGCCGCCCTTTTATACATTATACATACAATACATACATACATACAAATAAATAAAATTGAAGTGTCTGTTTGTAATATCAAAATAGCACCTTTTTAAATTGCATATGCATATGCATAATTGCATATGAAAGTATACACGATACCTATAACGAAAATGCAATTTTAAATTTTTTTGTCTGTCTGTCTGTTTGTTTGAGGTAAACTTCCAAACGGCTGAACAGATTTCGACGGGACTTTCACTGGAAGATAGCTAATATTCCAAGGCGTGACTTAGGCTACTTTAATTTTAGAAAAAAGCATTAGGGTTCCACGGGAAATACATAATATCCATATTTCCGTGTAATCTCCCTGAAGTCCACGCGGGCGAAGGCGCGGGCATAGCTAGTCGTAAATATTATTTACACTGCTTTATAGGATCATGGTTGTACCCAAAGGCCACAGGACGATATTCAAAATAATAAAATATTCAAAGGTCTTTATCTCGGAAACTATGATAGTTAGGTAAGCATCCACATAAATGAGCTACCGTATATGTACCCAAAGTATTATTTCAGACTTCTGATACATCCTGAAAGTACCAAAATTATTTTTTCTTCTTTGTTAACGACATTTTATTGTGAAGTTTGAATCTCGAATACCTATGTCAATGATGTAATATAAAAAGTGTAGTAAATAGTCGTATTGTGACCATGTCAAAAACACGATTTGTCCAATTCGAGCAACAAAAGTTCACGCTAATCAGTAAACGGTTTTGTGTGGACAGTTAAATTTCGTTCCGGTAGTTAATAATTTATTCGCACATACCAATTGATGTAGTCGTAATTCCTCGGTAGACGATTATTTACTCCTGCATAAGGTGTCACTCCGTTGAAAAATAATTACGGCTGGGTTGGGTTACGTCGTGCTGAGCCGACATGGGCCTTCATCGGATTATTAAGATGTTAGAGTGCTGTGCACATTTAGCGGGCTATCTCTCATTGTACAAAGATATGCCAGCTGATAATCCGAATGACCGAACCCAAGCGGCAACTCATTTAATGCTTGTCGATTTGAATGCACAAGAATATCGGAGAGTCATAATTAATATTTGTCCATGCTTTTATAATGTACAAAACCCAATGCAATCAATTCAGAATTACTTATACGTCAACCAGGATTATACATGTTATTAATTTCTCAGCAGGTAGTTTGAGTAAAAAAACAATAAAAGTAATTAAATTAATTTAATTTAGTCGTATAGACTGATGTCTTCTTCTTTTTTTTTACGAAATTATGAAATTTTAATGGAATAAGATGAGGAATGACTGCATCTAGGACTAGTGGTTATTATGCCAAAATCAAGTTATTAATAGCAAGGGCATATTCAATAAATACACAATAAAAATAAAATTATTATCGTCTATCTACACACTATTGTTATAATTATTATTGTCTATTGTCTACACACTATTGTCTATTTCATTACCGATGACATTTAATTATTTTATTTTATCAGCATCATAACTAGAATACATATTTATTTACACTGTCATGTGTCATATTTATGAGGTTTCCTATCTAATAAGGGCAAGGAACTTTTAGTTCTTACAAACCATCGCAAGGCGGCGCCACTGGTCCGTGAGACCATTCTATTACTTCAACCACGTTATCCCTGCTGTCTAATGGACCTTGTCTTAATCGAATAAGGTTGTAATTTGTAGAATTAGGGACTTGAAAAGTATTGTAAGTAGGAATAAAACTAAGCGTCGCACTTGAATACATATTCGGTTATTATGATGATAAAAACTGTAGCAACACGGTCGGTACAAAGTTGGGACACGATAGGAATACATTTTGAGTGCTGTTGCGTGTGACTGAGAGCTTTGTGATGATATCATTAGGTTGGTAGAAGAATCTATTTAAGCGAAACAAGATTCTAAATACGAATAAATTTAAAAAATCAGCTGCGTTCACAAATAAAACTATTCGTTAACTATTTTTTTAACAATTTTTGTCGCATGCTTGTAGTAGTAAGCAATTGAACGTCTTGATTGAAAATCCATACGTATTTTATTCTCAATTCATGGTAATGTACTTCGAACATCAGACGCATTGATGTGTACCTATTTGACATTAAACATTTAAAGTACCTACTATATTATTTTCGTTAACTTTTACCTACTTACTAATATTAAAAGGTACATCCCTAACTGTGCTGGAAGGACGTCAAAAAAATAAATACCTAAATGGGTGAATTGATGCCATGGCCTGATGGCAATGATAATCTGACGTACATAGACGTCACGGTCATACCCAAAATGGGATGTGTGAAACTGGGATGTGTCAAATGCTAGGAAAAGCTTTCTCTTTGATAGAATAACTCGTTGTTTTTCTATAGTGACCGGCAATCTAAGAACTAACAATATAACTAATAAATAATGATTACCATTTACTGAATGGTGGAGGCAAAAATCATAGACCTGCACGTCTATAGAAAGGCGTGTGAAGTTCACCAACCCACACTAGGCAAGCGTGGTGGACTGTAGCCTAAAATTCCCTCGTATTTAGGGGGAATGTGCCCTGTATAATGGCAATAAGCACACCTATTAAATTGGGACGAAAATACATCGGCGAAATTTGGGTGCACTGCAGTGCACCTCTGCCAACCCTTCAGGGAATACAGGCATGGTCATAAATAGTTTTACGTCGACCCTGGCGACTAGTGTTGTCGAAAGTATAAACGTGTCTATACCATATAAAAACAGCACATATAACAAATCATACTAGGTATACGAAGGTTCTTATCGATAAAACTATCCCAAACATCTCAATAGCAACTCTACCCCGAATATTTTATTCTAGAACAAAGATCAAAACAAATTGTTGTCGTGCGTATAAAAATGCAGCGTCGTCAACTACACGAGGTACCTCACTTTATAAAATCCGCCGCTTACTTATTCAATAAACGTTTACGGTGTGGGAACGAAATATAACCCACTTTGTTCTGTGGAAACTACAGCTATTTGTCAAGGTGCATCCTTATTCTGTGGAGTCGCTTTGAGTTTATGTAAATGGTTGATACTGTTTAGATATTTACAGATAAATTGTTTACGGTGACATTAAAATAACGGTTGCATTAAAAAAAATATAGTTCTATTATTTTAAGCTGAAGTAGTTGTCAGCATTTGTCAGCAGTAGAAGTAAGTTGTCAGCATTTACAGATGAATAAAATAATTGTTTGATGTTGATTTAAAGGAAATTGATTTATTACTTTACATAAAAAAAACAGAAAAATTAAACCCTGAAATCTTAACATTAAAATAACAAATCTTGAGACTTAAACTGGAAGCCCCTATGATGTTCAATTTCAAATCAACTACTAGTTTCCTTTTAAAAATATTTTTTTATTTTTTTTACTTGAAAACAAACATCATCTATAGACAGTAAGTGCCAAGAATACAATAGAGCATGTCTCTATGATGCAAAAACTAAATAATATCTACCTTTACCTGAAATTGATTAAAGTAAACATTGTATTGTTGCGTCAAGAGAATATTTACAATTTCCACTAAACATTACCTACGGAAACCTACAAACATCTAGAACATTGTCGCCCTCTTTGACAAATGTGACACGTCACTGCCACACAGCAGTCAGGAGTAGCATTACATCTGAATTTTACACAACACGGAACTGGCACTAATAAAATACCTATTCCACGAACAATTTCATGCTTATTTTAACCAAACTAAAGTACAGCATTGGGACCAAAATACATAGGTGAAGTGTACACTGCAGTTCCCCTTTGCTTAAACTATGTAGAGAATAAAGGGGTGATGATGAATAACAGTTGCTCAAGATTTTGAGACAATATAACAGAAGCATTTTATAATGTGCGGTGTATTATCTAAATTGCAACATAAGATTTAACCCTTTTACTCCGCTACAAAATTAGGTACATTGTGTTATATTTCTCTACATGTTTGGTTTAAAAACCGGCCAAGTGCGAGTTAGTCTCGCGCACGAAGGGTTCCGTACCATTATCTATAATAATCGGCAAAAGCCCTAATACGTATCTTAAAATTAAATAAAAACAATGAAATAAAAATATTTCAGTCCTACAAGTGGTGCCTCCCTGTGTCAGAAAGCGGAACTAACTCGCCTCCAGTAACCGCGGTCCTCTGCGTGACTAAGTAATCCAGCTATTTGGCGCTAGGTGGCGCCAGTTGCCGTTTAGCGCACGCTAAATTAAATATTCAAGTTACGAGTGTGTTTTCGGTTTGAGTTAAAAGCTTCTAGTTTGTATATATGTTACGGCTAAAACCCGAAGTGCGGCTACACCTAGTTTTAACCGGGTAGAACTAGGTGTAGTCACTTACTCTTGGTTAAATCTAGTACGAGCCGATTGATTTCGGGTAAAACTAGGTCTATCCTTCATCATGCCGGCTACAACTAGGTCCAGCCATTCCCTGTTGGATAAAACTAGGTCTATCCGATATCATTCCGGCTACAACTAGGTCCAGCCATTCCCTGTTGGATAAAACTAGGTCTATCCGATATCATTCCGGCTAGAACTAGGTCCAGACAATCCCTGTTGGATAAAACTAGATGCAAACAAGTTCATACAAGTAACAGGCGCCTGGCTCACGCGAGTCGCGCGCCCCTGCCGCCCGCCACCCCTACACCCCGCGTTTGCCCTTGCGCTTTGAGTTTAGTACACTTTGTGCCGTTGTACAAAACAGACGTACTTTCTTGTTTTTGCGCACTTATACAATCGAATTCAAAATGACTATGAATGAAGACCTACAGACTATGAAGTCAAGTTTTTTGGAACAGTTTCAGTGTTTATTAGCCATAAAATATGGTGAAAATCAAAGCTAGATGAATGATGTGCAGTATTCCAAGTTTATAAAAGACGTTAAAGCTGCCAAAATATCCACTTATATTACAAAACTTAGATGCGTGCCCCGCCACACCTTCCGCCCCGCGTCACACTCATGACTCACAGCATCTGCAGCAGCGGCGCGGGGTGGAGGGCGTAGCGAGGCACGCGCCCCTGCAGGTTGTGAGCGCCAGGTGCTGCTGATCTACTGCAGGTCTACTAGCGAGTGTGACTCACAGCGTCTGCAGCAGCAGCGCGTGCCTTAGTCTTACCTAACAGGGATTGGCTGTACATAGTTGTAGCCGGCATGCTATCGGCAGAGCTTTTTTTATGCAATTTTGAATTCGATTGTATAAGTGCGCAAAAACAAGAAAGTACGTCTGTTTTGTACAACGGCACAACGCGTACTAAACTCAAAGCGCAAGGGCAAACGCGGGGTGTACGGGTGGCGGGCGGCAAGGGCGCGCGACTCGCGTGAGCCAGGCGCCTGTTACTTGTATGAACTTGTTTGCATCTAGTTTTATCCAACAGGGATTGTCTGGACCTAGTTCTAGCCGGAATGATATCGGATAGACCTAGTTTTATCCAACAGGGAATGGCTGGACCTAGTTGTAGCCGGAATGATATCGGATAGACCTAGTTTTATCCAACAGGGAATGGCTGGACCTAGTTGTAGCCGGCATGATGAAGGATAGACCTAGTTTTACCCGAAATCAATCGGTTCGTACTAGATTTAACCAAGAGTAAGTGACTACACCTAGTTCTAACCGGTTAAAACTAGGTGTAGCCGCACTTCGGGTTTTAGCCGTAACATATACACTAAATTTTAGTCCCAATTTATGCAAATTATTTATGCACTGTATCAATGGTCAATTTAGAATTCGAAAAAGATAAAAATAAAAACACACTTTTGTACAATTTAGAACCCTAAAAACTAAAAACGAGCAAAAAAATCACGTTTGTTGTATTGGAGCCCCCTTAAATATTAATTTTATTCTGTTTTTTAGTATTTGTTGTTATAGCGGCCACAGAAATACATAATCTGTGAAAATTTCAACTCTCTAACTATCACGGTTCATGAGATACAGCCTGGTGACAGTCAGACGGACGGACGGACAGACGGACAGCGAAGTCTTAGTAATAGGGTTCCCGTTTTACCCTTTGGGTACGGAACCCTAAAAAGTATGTACCATAAACTAATATCCGTATAGTTATGGTTATATTTATTTTGGTAACGCTGCTTGAGATTTTTAATAGCAATAAGTATTTTAAATAAAGCCCCTTACAAGCGTCACTAAATTTATAAAAGTTAAGTTCATTATAGAACTTTAAAATTACATTATAGAATGTTTTTTTACTAACTAAGAATCACTTTGTAGGTTTGCAGATAGATTGATTTTTTTTTCATAAAATGAGTTGATGGTACAACCATAGTAATTTACCTATATATTCGACTTGACTTAAAAATATAGTTTATACTAGCTGTGCCCGCGACTTCGCCCGCGTGTACTTTAGGGAGATTAAAATTAAAGTAAAGTAAAGAAAGAAAATTAAATTAGCCTAAGTTACGCCTTGGAACGTCAGCTATCTGTTAGTGAAAGTTCCATTGAAATCGGTTCAGCCGTTTAGAAGTTTACCTCAAACAAACAGACAGACAAAAAAAAATGCGTTTTCGTTATAGGTATCGTATATACTTTCATACGCATTTGGTAAAAACGTGTTATTTTGATATTACAAACAGACACTCCAATTTTATTTATTTGTATAGATTACAAACAGACACTCCAATTTTATTTATTTGTATAGATTAGACACCTATTTTATTTCCGGAACAACTGGCACATTCAATTTTATTTCTTTTTACGTATACATAAGTACAGCAGTTCGATTGTATATAGAGCAAGATAAATCTCCGGTACAGACTACAGATCTACGCCGGGAACAATTTCACGGCTTATTTACCTACGAACCGAATTTTCTCGTTGGGTAGTTGAAAATTTTACGAGTAGATTGGAATGATGTGTGTGTTTTTAATATAAATAATTTAATTTGCTTACAAACAGTGTTATGGGCTATCTAACCTTTAGAATAGGTTTAAATAAACACCAAAAATGTTATGTTTACTAGCTTTGTTTGACACGTAACTAAACCTATATAAAAATATTTTACATACTGCACGCCTTGCAAATCATAGTGTGCAGGTTCAAACCCCGGCTCGCACCTCTGGGATTTATGTGCGAATCTCATTTTTATCCGAGATTATCACTTGGTATGAAACGGTGAAGGAAAACATCGTGAGGAAACCTGCACGCCTGAGGGAACTTGTCTAGTTCTCGATAGATGTGTGAAGTCTGCCAACCCGCACTGGGCCAGCGTGGTGGACTATGGCCTGAATCCCCCTCGCATTGAGGGGAGGCCCGTACCCAGCAGTGGGACGTTAAAAGGGCTGTAGTAGTAGTAGTAGTACATACTGCCTCCTCCAGCTTTTATTTCAGTAAACATAATTGAAATTGTAAATTATTATGTAGTTATAGATTATGTAGTATACAAACTCCAACAAATCGCGATGGCAATATTTTTAGTGCCGTCAAATATATTGACAAGACTAAAAGTATTGACATTAAGGCCATAAAAGGACAGCAATACAGTTAGTTTAGTGTAGTTTAGTTTGGTGCTCGCAGAATGGACACTATTGCCTTGCTAATTTAATGGACGCGTCTTTCAAATCACGTTATTGACTTTAAAAGTGATGCAAAAACGATGGCATCTTTTACATTTTAATCGGACAAAGTGGTGAAGTCCCACTGTGAGAACGTTGTTCACCCACAGACTTCATTTCTTGCGTAATAGCGAACCATCCTGCTTTATTTATGGTTGAAATATAAGAAGTAATAGATACGCCAGTGCTTTAGAAATGGTAGACGATTCTGATTTGTTTTACTGGGAAAGATCATGGAGGATTTAAAGTGTGTATTTTGTTTATATTTGTTTAGTAAGATATAGTGATAGGTGAATATTTCCCGGATATTAAAAACCGGCCAAGTGCGAGTCGGCTCGCGCACGAAGGGTTCCGTACCATTATCTCTAAAAACGACAAAAAAATAACTATCATGGTTCATGAGATACAGACATACCTAGTAATAGGACCCCGTTTTACCCTTTGGGTACGGAACCCTAAAAACGGTAACTATCATTCTAGATTTTAAAAAATGAGGTCTAGTTTTATGAGGGGTCTGATAAATATGATGGAATAACTTTTAAAGCCATGTTATGGACATCTGAGTGTTAAAAGTTACGTCTGCGATTACCAAGCGATCACCCAATGATTTAAAATTCGAAACAAAGTTTTTAAATTTAGAACAATCAGAGAAGCCAGAATATAAAACAATGTTTTTTTTGTGCCCAAAGATAATTTTGTATACTGTCGATATTTTCTAACGATCCTTGATATATGTTGCAGAATCTGTCCCGACCTCTTTACCTGTCGCTTCCAGCGTCATTTTATTTCCTTCTGCACCGCAGCGAGCGGTAGATGTGCTCCACAGGACGCCACTCGGCGACTAAGTGATTTTATTTGTGTCCACATTCCGATGTGTATCAAATTACGTGTACTCGCGACCAGCAGCTTGACCGATTGTCCGGCTTGTCGCTAAAAGCGCAATATTGACTCAAATTATTATCTCAGCGGTGTAATCGTTAGGAAGTTTGTTTTAGAACATTTTGTGGTACCAATAATAAACTGTAAGTATTAATTATCTAGTATCGTTCATTAACTTTCGTTAATTGCTAATACACTAGTAAAACTGGTGTTCATGTTTTAACCAAATTGTCTGCACATTATCTCCTAAATGTCTATGGCAAAAGCCACGCGACTAAATTCTCTAGCGGCATTGATGACATTTTGCTGAAAAATAGATAGGATAAATCTCTATTGTTCCACCTCATAAAGTAATACAAACTACATATACGATATAATGTTTTCTTATATTTACGCGAATACTACACATTGAAATAAAACTATTTTACGGATTCTATAGCGATTATTCACTTTTTTATATGTTCCGGACGTTTCGGCTGCTTTACAGCAACCATGGTCACGGGAACAATTAAAAAAGTAAAAAATCAGTAAAATAGTTTTATTTCAATATACGATATAAATTTAACGTGTTGCAATGTAATGTTTGACTAAAAGTGATCTCTACCAGGCGATGCGCTTATTCTATCAGTTAATTCAGTTCGTTTTGTTTTGTGAGAAAATTAACCGCGCGCATTTGACGCGCCTATTTGCGCATGGTGTAATGAGTTATGACATCTCAAGGCGGTACAATAAAATGATGTCCTCTGCCGGCCCCCAATAGGTTGATGTGTTAAATGACGCGCGCGCGCCATAAACGGTTGCGGGAAGCATAATGTTAGCATTTGACATTTTTATGTTCATCTCGCGCGAATAAAACATTGTTGCTTCCTTAATATTGTTTGTTACGATTGATTTATGTGCAATGACTTGTCTATAAATAAATAGAATATGATGACTTTGTTATATCCGCTCTTTGAGATGTTTAGTTTTGAAATCTTAGTTCTTCTTTTTTTTAAGAAATGATTAAACTTAATGAAATAAGATGAGGAATGGCTCCACCTGCGATCAGCGGGTTTTCCAGCCAATGTCAAGTTATTAATAGCAAGAGCAATTTCATTCATATTATAAATAAAAATGGGTGATAAACATGATACAGACGACGGTTGACCGACATCGTAATCTAACTTAGATTAGCACCTAGAGTAGTATTAATCATAGTGACATGTTTTACTTAAATAAATATAATTTTATGTTGGTTTTCAATCTTGCAACTTTTGTCATAGTTACATTTCCAATCAATTTTAGTAGGTAATAACTAACTCCTGCATTTCCAAATGCAATTATTAAAGTGATTTAAAAAATAAAAAAGCTGAATTGCAGCGCTGTCGCGGGCACGCCCACGTCCAATATTCGTCTTTCTATTCTTTATGCAAATGTGGAAACGGCGAGACGCGAGACAACCTTATCCAGGAGTGTCACTCTCAGCTGTGGAATCGATTTGGAAGTTTATTCAGGCTGACAACGCGTGAAGCAGGGCTGAGCTCAAAATCTATTCCACTTTGTACACCTATATAACACGACGTCTCAACTTAGAGCTCGCGGATTACCAGACCAACGGGCGATACAGTAATTGTTGAATAACTGTTTCTATCGCCTTCTGTTAAAATATACCGAGACCAAGCTGCGTTTTGCTTTCTATCGCAAAGTGTCAGAAATACAAGTTACATAACCACCCATTTGTTTAACCACCGATTCGAAATGGGAACATTGACATGTTTTTCCAAAATTTAATAAATAAGATTCGGTCAATACTACTGTTATATTTGACAACTCCTCGCTTAAGCGGCTTGAATCACTGCGCTGGGTGGTTGCACCTTTGATTCCCATAGCATCGCTAACACACTTAATGCATTTCTGAAATTTATCGAAATTTCTGAAATGCATTAAGTGTGTTGGAGTAATTTGTTTATTATTATTTCATTCATTATAAATGGAATGGTTAGCGATAAATACCTACACTTTACAGAAGAAAAAACTGAACGTCTCTAGAGCCCTGCTCGCTATGCTCCCAATTCCACAGAGTAGAGCATTTATGCTGTACAAAAAATATGTTTCTTAGTCTAACATGTCCTAATAATTTATTCAAACAAGCAGCGGCGAAACGTGAGTCGTCAACTTATACGCATTTAAGAATATCTAAATTAAACTTGGTAGGGTTGACATTGTTCGCATCGGACACTTTGCGTTAATAATCTTTTGTGATGCGGTACATTTAAATAACTGTGTGCCGTTGTAGAGATAGCATCGGAATTTATGTGTTGGGGTTGCGAAACGGTGGCTGTGTACAATTGGATGTGACAGACAACGCGACGGTCTACAGAAACGTCAGCTCAAATAGGGGCTTGCGTAAATTAGTACTTCGTAAAAATAAATGACACCATTGTAAAATCATTCTTAAGGCACCATTAATTAAGTTGAATATTTTGGTTAAGCCTTTTCTAAAAAAAAACATAGGACCTCAATGCCTATCACTAATTGGATTGTGCGCTGCTTGTCACTAATCCGTTAAAAATATGAGATTAAAGGAAGCCTTATAAGTATGTTCGTGTCAAAATACAATTTTAATGGTTTCGTAAATTAAGCATTTCGACCTACTTACTCAAACATAAACATTTCATAGTTTCTGATCTTTAACTTAATTTTAAACTCTGAAAAAAGAAGCGTTTATTGGAAACATTGTAGATAGATAGATAGAGTACTCTTTATTGCACACACCAAACAAAGAAAATAATACAAAACTCTTAGTTCTAAATACAGTAGCCATGTACAATTTGGCGGTCTTATATATATATATATATATATATAATTGTATTTAAGTAAAACATGATAAAACCCCGCTGGGCGATTTTATAACTTGTATTGCTGTTATTTTAAAGCTGTTTTGTTGGAATACAATTGAAACCGGGTTGCAACAGAATTACGTTATCACCCCGCCGCCGCGCCCTTTTCGTAGGAAGATAAAAATTATACCAGTTTCTTCGTGTCCACCCGACATTACTTACCATTCACAATCCAATACATTCCATAATGCCAGAAACCTAATTTGATTAAATTTAAATTCCAATCACAATAAAGCGGAGTCTGCCACCGAAAATTACCCTTAAATGCTGGCAGAAAATTACGTTAATGCCATAAAATATCTGGTTTTAAAGCCAAGTGGTTTTGCAAAAAAAATGCACTTGATATGGAGCGAAACAATTATCATTACTTACACATGTTGCCTTTTATTTAACTCTCTCGCCGCGAACCGTAGCCAACATGTGTTTATTGGTTGTCGAACAAGAAAATGTGTTTTAGCTGGCTCTTAATGTGGCTACTTTTGTACGCATATTATGCAGATTAATGAAAAAACCTTTCATAAATTCTAAGTAATATTACCTAAATACTGTTAAACATGTAATAGGAAGGAGGCAAGGATCTTTGTGAAGTAAACCGTCACAAAAAGTATAAGACTATACATGTTTACAATTGTTGACCACAACACGCGAATAATTAAACTCTTGATACATTTATTTATTCAATTGTATTACCTAATTGCAGTGTATACTTTACGTACTGTATTTCCTACGATTTATCTTCGAAGAGGAATTAAATTCGATTTTCACTTCAACTCGATTTGTATTTTTGAAATCAATCTATCTATACATCTATACATACATACATACATACAATACATATACATACATACATACATACATACATACATACATACATACATACAAATAAATAAAATTGGAGTGTCTGTTTGTAATATCAAAATAACACTTTTTTACCAAATGCGTATGAAAGTATATACGATACCTATAACGAAAACGCAATTTTAAATTTTTTTGTCTGTCTGTCTGTCTGTTTGTTTGTTTGAGGTAAACTTCTAAACGGCTGAACCGATTTCAACGGGACTTTCACTGACAGATAGCTGACGTTCCAAGGCGTAACTTAGGCTACTTTAATTTTAGAAAAAGCATTAGGGTTCCGCGGGAAAAACATAATACCCATATTTCCGGGTAATCTCCCTAAAGTCCACGCGGGCGAAGTCGCGGGCACAGCTAGTATTAGAATAAAATCAGTATGAACTGCATCGTGTTAGTTTTAATTTGAACAATTGCAAAAAATTTAGTTAATTTTGAGGCGCACGATTCGGGAATCGAATTTGATTGATTCCTAACTCGATCCTGTCAGAAGTAGGTAGTCCCCAGGTTATATTTCATGTGTTCATACTATGACGTACCAAAAAAAAATCCCAAAATCCACATCATACAGGAAAATGATGACCAGCCCACAAACATATTTTGCAAGTAAAGTCCAGTTTCCGTCAGCAGATTTTACCGTGGCCTTACGCCCAGTAGTCTCAGTACTCACTAGGGCGAGTGATTTACCACTTTTTTGAAAATATACTCCGTACTAATACACATAAAGATTGAATTTCTCTGGTAAAAACCACGAGTCAAACTTCAAGCGTGGCATCGATGACATAGCATTGAAAAATGTACTACTTTCATGCATTAATACCGTATTTTTTTGGTATTGGTAAAAACATGTCTCGCACGTTTGTTCTTTATCACGGGCTTGGGTGGGCCGGGTCCTGACGACAGAATTATCGACAATTGCGCTTCGAATGTTGTAGGCTGGTGATGTCAACTGGGATGACGCGGACGTTTTAAGAGCCTGTAATTGCACCCGGCCTTAAATTGTTGTCTGTTGTAAGATGGGTATTTTCGTGATATGGTGGTGTTTAAGTATTTAGATACCTACCTACTTCAATTGTTATTTATTATTTACTTTTCTAAGATGTGAAGAATATATTTACCGAGTCTATCATTGTTTATTATAATTTTGAAAATGAAAATATTTATATTTATTTTGTACCTTAAAACCCATAAACCTATTTTCATCAGTTTTTAGTTAATATCTTTATTATTTAAGACCATACATTTAAAAATTCTTGTTATATGAAGGATATTCTGCCGCAAAATAAATAATTGTCTAAGCAAATCGTACTCAAATTATCATATGATCCACCATAGTGCATGAAACCCAACGCTTCGGTGTTAAAGCCTCGCCCCACTGTAAGCCATAAGCTCGAAGCCGATTGGCCGAGGAACCGCGGCTTACGATCGGTGTTGGATTTCACCACGTGGATCACATCCCTAACGCCCCAAACACACTGGGACGTCATGATGCGCGCGTCAAAATGTTTACCAATATACAAACGAACAATACAATACATCATCACGCTTGTATTCCCCGAAGGGATAGGCAGAGGTGAACTACAGTGCGCCCACAATTTGCCGATGTATTTTGGTCCCAATGTAATAGGGGGCGAGCCTATTTCAATTATACCGGGCACATTCCACCTCACTGGCCCAGTGCGGGTTGGTGTTTTTTTTTGGTTGGTGTACTTCACACGCTTTTCTATAGACGTGCAGGTTTCCTCACGAGGTTCCTTCCTCCTTCATCGTTTCATAGCAAGTGGTAATCTGGGATGAAAATGAGATTTCCACATGAATCTCAGAGGTGCGAGCCGGGGTTTGCACTTTGATTGCAAGGAGTACGTTCGACCACTCGGCTACCACTGCTTCATTTATTTCTCCATTATTTAACTGAACTTTACTAAACTTAACTCTTAGGTTTGTGCTTTTTAAACTAACACAAGTTGACATTAATGTGACTTCCATCCGCTCTTCATTGTGTTAAAACTATTCATTTGCGAATCTAATTTTCAGGCAAGATTATCAGTATGAAACGGTGAAGGAAAACATCGTGAGGAAACCTGCACGTCTGAGGGAACTTGACTAGTTCTCGATAGATGTGTGAATGGAGGAAGCATTGAGGGGAGGGCCGTGTCCAGCAGTGGGACGTTAAAAGGGCTGTAGTAGTAGTAGCTGTTGTTGAAATTTTTAGATAAAACGTAAGTAATTGTTTTCAATATCAGAAACTTTATTTTAAGCGTTGTACTAGCGAAAATTTATTATTGAGTTTAAACAAAACTAAAACTAGACAGATTTATCTAAAATAATTATCCCCGATCTAGATAAATTAATAAAAGTCAAACTATTAAACAAAGTAATTAAGCCAATCTTAACAAAAACTTCGTCATTAATTGCTAGTTTTAAAGGGCACTTGGTATATTGACCCTATGCCTTCCACGGCTGATTATTAGGCGTTAACACTCGCGCGTATTTTTTTTGCCACACTAAAACAAATTGTATTGACTCAAAGAAAAAGTTCATTCTTCAACTAAATTACACTGACAGCGCGAGCGAATTTTAACGCGTGGAGGCGTGGCTTCTACCGCAGAAATTCAATCTTTATGCCTATTGACACAGAGTCCTTTTTGGTATTGGAAAAATATTTTGACGAACGACGCTGACGCCCTAGTATGCCGTGGGCTTTATGATACAAAATGTGATTAATATACATTCTGACTTTTTAACCGACTTCGAAAAAGAGGAGTTTCTCAATTCGACCCGTATGTTTTTTTTTCTTTCTTATGAATATAAAGTAACAGAGAGAGATTCGGTATGACATAATGTGGTGTTTTCACCGTACTCCAAAATTATATCATAAGAGACTAACTCTCCAAATTAATAGAAATTTTAATTCATCTACTAAACGTCCAAAAAGGCATTTTAAGTCCATAATTGTTAGTACATAAGAAACATATTAAACTGTATAGAAAATAGAAGGGGGAGAATGATTGGACATTTAATAAGACATGACGCACTAATGATGAAAATAATAGAGGGAAAGTTGGAAAGCAGTAGAGGAAGAGGAAGACCAAGGATAAATTACTTTGACCAAGTAAAAGAAAAAATAATTGCCAAAACATACCAGGAGGTAAAAAGGTAAAAAGCAGATGACAGGGATGACTGGAAAAAACTCCACTGACAAGAGCCTAGCTCTTAAGAATAAGAAGAAGAATTGTTAGTACATATTTGTAGTAAATAGCTTAGCATAGCATAAGTAAATAGCTTATTACTCTACGTATTTTTTACACCAAGGATCACAAGGATATAGAACATGATTAAAGTTGAGGCCAAAATATTAGGAGATTGGTAGACCAAGAAAAACAAATTATTTTTTAAAGATTAAAGTATGTACTTGAACATCTTTAACATTATAAATCTCTCATCACGTTCTCAAAAAAGATGAAATAAGAAGATAAAACACATCAGCAACAAAAACTATGACATCAAACGCACCGAAAAATCTCACAAAAGTACAGCGCAAATCTCCTTCACCCAAAACAGATGGTATCACGCTGAGAATAATATCCCCATGAGCGATTTCCTTAATTTCGTGAGCGAATCAAGGGATCGATCCTCCCCGATCGCTAGTTAGCGATAACGTTTATGGACGAACGCCGGCTCGCGGGTATCAGTTTCTTTCTTTCATTCGATCACGACCAGAGCGGTGACCCTGTACTCACTGACTGACCAGTTTCACAGCTGCCTTTTCTTCCTTGCCTGTGGACAATTTTATTTCAACCACTTCTAACTCTGCTTTCAATAAAGATCGTACGGGATCCAAGACAACAGACAAGGGTATTCCCTTAGCGACTTAATTGGACACTGCTGATGATCCTGAAGATACGGCAACGTATCGACGAGCCGCCTCGTTCAGTTAAGTTGCTTCGTTCAAGCTCTCTGATACGTTATTTGACTTGCTGTTACCCCAATAGTCTCTTATTATGATTCAAACTGAAGATGCCGCGCATGGCACATGTGTTAACTAAACTTGTGAACTAGCATGATTAGTAAGTAATTTTTGTTTTTAGGGTTCCGTACCTAAAAAAGAAAAAACTGAAACCTTATAGGATCACTTTATTGTATGTCTCTCTGCCGGGGTGTCAAGACCTTTTTTCTCAGAAACGCGAGAAGGTATCAAGTTGTATAACAGAGTTATGTCTGCGGTCCCTTGGTGCCCTAAAAAATCAAACTTCTAGGTTAACGCAATCAAAAGATACGGCGGTTTATGTTACATTTTCAGTACATTTGCACTGGTATCAAAAACCTTTAGGGTACTTCCCGTTGACCGAGAATCATTAAGTTTGGCAAGAAGCAAGGTCTTATAGCACAAGTAAATTTATTGTACGAAAATGTTTTTTGCGCTTACAAACTTATTTTGTGGTCACCAGTATACCCACTGTAAAGTTAAGTTTGTCTCTTTATCCAGGTTATCTTATAGTTAGAGTAATGCTGGATGCTTTCACAGTTTAGGTACGGAAGCCTCAGTGCGCGAGTCCAGCTCGCACTTGGCCGGCTTTTTACTTCCACCTTGAACTAATTCACTGCAACTTATAGTGCGTGAACAGCAAGAGGAACACTTGATTGGGTTACACTCAATGATATTCTAGTAAACAGGATAATTTTATGTTATACACTCACAAAACAACCGAAAAAAGTATTCCCCGTAACAGCGGCAGCACACATACACACTTTTCATTCATTTTACATTTCACAACACGTAGAAATGTGCAAAAGAGATGGCTTGATACATCCAACGAGAAAAAAAGAGATAGCTAGTGTTGTCACTTGCGCTTATCTGTCAACCAATCCGCATGTTGATATCAAATATACGTCCTAATTAGGATGTATTCGAGTCTTTACTAGTGCGCGCTCATTGTTATGATATATTTATCTTTACTAGAATATCATTGGTTAAACTGGTTAAAGCAATTAACTTAGTTCACTTTGGCTCAGAAAAGGCACTGGTGCAAGGCAGCCTTGTGAAGTTACAGTCTGTCAGTACACGGTTGTATTCGTGTCTGGATGTCAATTGCCAATAAGGTTGCGAACTTTATCGAGGGTCGAGGTTACGTTGTTTTTGTTAGTAGGTGGTCGGGGGAGTGTGAGCTGTCCGAATAAACACGTTGGTATCGTAAAATATTATTTCAGGTAGTGTAGATTCTTATTTAATGTTTATAATACCTAACGTTAATTACTTAGGGTTTAAAGTTGCATAATGCAAGTGACGTTTTAAACTTTGACTTATAAATGTGTATTTACATTTGAGCAACAGATTTAGACTGAATCATGGAGTACTTTAAGGGAAAACATAATCTTATACTCTGTATAGTTTAAATTATGTAGTAGATTTTAAATACAGGGCCTATACTCATTTAAAACTTTTAGAAACATAACACTTAAAACCAAACGGCCATTCTTGTCCCAACAATCGTAAACTATTTGAAACAAAAATTAACCGGACTCAAACGCCTACAAATTATCACTTTACGTCCTTCATATAGTAACAATTTGTTTTAAGCTGTCATAGTTGACAATGCGTCAACGATCGTCCTGACGAGGCCGGTTGGGTGGTCCCACTAATTGCTTCTTGACGTTCAAAAGCTTGTGACAAATCGGCCCAGCTAGAGAGATAACATGCAAGTTTTGATCAATAGTCTGTAGATTTAAATTGAAGATTATTTAGTTGTATACTAGTTATGTGAACATTGATGATTTTTTTTTAACCAAGTGTATTTAAATGCGTTTATCGATGTATTAAGAATTGGTATCATTTCATTTAAGTTATAAAAAAAAAGTTTATGTTAGTTTAAATTTGGAAAAAAATCTAACAATTAAAAATTAAACAAGTCAATAACCTTTGGTTAATATGGCTTTGCAATTACGAACACTTCGTCGTCCAATGCAAGCAGTTACTTTTACAATTCAAGCAGGAGCCGCTACAAAAAGACGGCGCGACACAATTTTTGCGCGAGTTTTCTCACCCGAGAATATGAAACCGTAAATTTAAATTTTTATTACGTACCTCGCTTTTGAAATTAAGCAGCTTAATAATGAAACTAGAAATTGCTTTTCCATAGACAAATAAAAGTATTATTAATAAACGGTTCCTTTTTCAAAATGGTAGCTCCAGAGTTCCTTATTTCAAAACATTATCTATCGTCATTAACATTTGCCACCATTTCTCGGTTCTTATCCTCGTTAAAGCAATTACATCTCAAAGGGATTCATACACTTTCATTTACATATAAATAATGCATTGGTAATTTCAGTGAAATTACTCCGGGGAGTCGCGAACACGGTAGGGTATTAAATGCATATTCATCCGTTTTGTGCCGGTTTGATGTTCTGCCTGTTCACAATCATATTGTATATTGAGATACAATATAAATACCTTTAACGTTGCAAACGTTTACCATATTAACTTGAATTAGAAAAATAATTGTGATAAGATTTTTTTGTTGTTTTTGTTTACGTAGGTAAGTACTTAAGTCACATGTGTTTCTTAATATCCTGCTTTATTGTTTATCGATAACAGAGATGGCGATAAAATATTTTCTAACTAAGGTCAGATGCATGAACATTCGCATAAGGAAACGGTATCCACCACTATAAGTTGAAAAATTGTTTTTATTTACTTATCAAAAATCTTTTCAACTACACGACTAGTTACGGCACCAAAGTAGAAATTATGACGCCATAATAGTTTAAACATTTAATGTTATTTCGATGTCAATGTTGAGCGCAATGTTCTTATAATTTTAACGATTTGCACAAACCTTTGGCAGGATACGTCTGAGTTAGTAAACTTTATCACAGATTACCTGTAATAGTTTAGTTGCCAAGAATAGCGAGCTACGCAATTTATAATTCTCTTTAATAGACATGTTACGTAGCAACTTAATAGGTAATCTTATTCGTCCTATTTTAATACATCGTCACGCCTGTATTCTCCGTAGGGAGAAGCGAAGGTGCACTGCAGTGTACCCACTCATTGCCCGTGTATTTTGGCCCCAATATCATAGGGGCTCGCCCCCTATTGGCGTTATGATGAGCACATTCCGTCTCAATGCGAGGCTTCAGTCCAATACATTCACTAAGTGCGGGTTGGTGAAGTTCACACGCCTTTCTATAGACGCGCAAGTTTCCTCGCGTTTGCTTCATTGTGCAACAAGTGTTAATCCTAAGTAACCGAACTTAACTTTAACTTTATATCCAAAATCCAAACTCAAACTTATAGGTTCAAAACAGACAAGATCGAAACAAAATCCAAAATCAAACTTTTCACTGTCAATGTGAAAGTGTTATACCATTTCTACCCACTGTCTGCTTTAATACTGTTTGTCTGAGAACAGTCGGACAGCTGGAAATGATTTCTTAGAATGGATATTAGAATAAAACATCAATTCTAAATTGTTTTGTCTCTTATAATAATAGCTATTAGGCGCGTTCTGACCGAACGAGCATCATCTCACGACTACCGCGATATGACACGATATGAGCAATAAATCGCAAAATTGATGTAAGCACACAAATTGAAGGCGAGAACATTTACGAGGCAGTCCTATTAGTAGCTTTGGCCCAGCCACGTCTTTACCGACCAAGGCAAATCAACATCGACTGCTTAGTCGGTATATACTACGTCTAATCTTCTTAAGGGCTCAGCCCTTGTCGGTGCATCTGATGAAGTCCCCGCCACCTGAGTCGATCCATTGCAGCCTTCTTCACCTCCACATATGACATGATACCAACCTTTTATTACGTCTAATCATGAAACAAAAAATCGTATAATTATTAGGACCTTATAAAATAAATATGCTACATATCGCTCATTTAGAGCAACAGTGACCTTAATAAAAATGCAAAACTGACCTAATTACACCAAAATTATCTCCATTATCATTTACGTTCGAAGTGAAAAAACGCCACATTTGTAAATTCAAATAACGCCAGAGTTAAGAAGTTAAGAATTATAAGTAGTGTTATGAAAGAATCTTAAAACTGATATAGTGTAAAATTTACTAATTTGCACTTGTGTCTCTGTCGCTCCAAATGAGCGATATATACCGTGGGGGTATTGCTTCTTGTATGGTATACATTCAACAGTAATACTAATTTCAATGACAATATGATACTAAAGGGTGAAGCTCTTCTGCGAACTGATACTAATCATGAATTTAATTGTACGTGGCGCTAACGTTACGTTTCAGCTACAAGTGACAGTAAGAAAGGTTTACATGGAGTGGGATATAGAGTGAGGTTTTTCACAATCAACTTGTTATAACAATTACTAGCGGCCCGCCCCGGCTTCGCACGGGTTTATAATATAGCCTATGTTACTCAGTGATAATGTAACTTTCTAACGGTAAAAGAATTTTTGAAATAGGTCCAGTAGTTTTCAAGTTAATTCGTTACATACAAAAATACGAATCTTTCCTCTTTATAATATTAAATATAGATATAGATTTGAACAACTTAATTGAATAAACTAAAGGTCAAATTTATTTATACTTTTATCGATTTACAATGAACAAATATATGTATGTAATCAAGGTGTAGTATACTATTATTAGTGGCTTTATTAAAAAAACCTTGAACCCAAAGTCGTTAACACTAAAAATGTGTTTACTTTAATTCTAGTATATTTAAAAACTTTCGTTTAAAAACAAATAACCTACTTAGCTGCCGCAAAATAAATTAATACATATCTATATTAGGAAACAATAAGAGCACCCAACATGTCATTTACTGCTATTTATTTATGAACGGAAATTACCCTAAATGTGAACAAAATGCACATAACAACAGTTTTACTGCTCCCAGTTACGGATGATTTAACAGTAGAAGTTTGAAAAGGGCGATCCCTTTCACATTGTTATCAAATTATACTATCTGTGGACAGTTATCGCACGTTGACACAATAAACAAGCAAAACATAATAATGTATTGAGGATATTTCAACACTAAGCTATAGTTGTGAGCTCTATCTAAAAATTTCAGTGGTACCTACCTAGGTGTGCTTTAGTTTTTTTTGTTAAATAAATCAAATACCTACCTCCAAAGCGGTTGCACCAAATCCTTTTTAACATCAAATAGATCGACATTGGCTTTCAACTAAACCACACTAAACAAAGCGTATTTCCGTCGTTTTTAAGCCTGTAATTCACGAGCAAGACAACAATATTTTTACTGCTGTCAAATAATTTCAGTTGTCGTTTATGTACAAACGAATCAAAATCAATAACTACTTAATGCAAGTTTATTACAATTTAAATTTCATAACAAAATTTAATCTTGCCTCCATGTAAACCGCGGCTTAGCTTGCGTCTAATTTAGGCCAAGTTGATTTCGTCGTTTTCTCATTATAGCAAATGCCCGGGTGGCCCTCGCTTGACAAGAGGAAATTGTCCTCAGGGATAAATAAAATTTGACTCGAGTAGAAAGTGGTCGCATTAATATTGTTTACGGCTGCAGTTAGTACCCCAGAGATGAAAGAAATATTTGATTTTGCTTGTACCTTACTTTGATGTGAATAAATAAGTACATTTTAAATTCTCAGTGTGTGCATTGTGCAAAATGTAACTTTCAAATAATAAAGTACTTTGAGCCATGTGCTGCAAATAACTTTAATGTGAACAATTTATAGTTCGATTAGAATCTCGATACGTACGAAGGAAAGTTTTTGAAATCACAAAAAAAGAACACAATTTCATAGAATTCCATGTAATTAAGCAATAACTTCGTATTAAATTAAGTTCAAATTGGAGTAGTTCCAGCGCCAGACTGGAGCCCAAACAAAAATAAACATACCACTATCCACGTCGATGGCCGGAGTAGACATGGGCGCAATTACGCTCCCCCGAACAAATTGGTCCACTTATTTATGGTTAATGAAATTCAGATTTTATAATACCACCCCAGGTTTGTGGTCGTTTACGCGTTTGTTGTACAAAGCACATTATTTTAAAGAGCGTACGCGTCCTGTTAAACCTTTAATATCGCTGTACTTGTTGTTTTAGCCTATTCTCTTTAGATTTATTACTCATTTACCCGGGAAACGTGTTGTTGGAACGAAACTCGACTGCCAGATATTTACGATGGTACCCAGTGTTGTTTATAAAATCAATTTTAAGTTTTTTTTTTGTACGGCTAGCCCATTTTGCCCTTGGATGAGCTTACTAATAGCATTAATTATGATATTCTGATTGCTTGCTTTCACTGTTCCTGAATTAAAGTTAAGATCATTTTAAATTGCATTTAAACTTGTCATATGGTAGATGGCCGTATTAGTAAATTACGTAAGGAATTCTACTAATTTTAGACAATTGCCTATTGAAGTATTGTAGTCAAGAACTGTATTAAGTATAAAGTAACAATGTTGTGGGTAACTACAGGAAAATGTTTTATTAGGCGTGCCTTAATCTGAAGAACAACATATAGTGCAGGCGAATTTTAAAAACCGGAGATTCAAAAAAATTGCCTAAAAGGCAGCCCGATTGCGCTCGGGTAAGGCAGCGCAAAAAGTTGTGTTGAGTGAGCCGCAATAAAACAATACTCCACAAAGCAGCATCATAGGATTGGCTTGATCATGATGCCATTTTTTAGTTTTTAAAAAGTACTACCCTGTTTTTTATTTTGCCTGAATATTAAGCAATTTCATTCAATCTATGACATTATTTAACCTTTGAAAACTCCATCAAAAAGGTAATTAAGATGAATTAATGATCACAAAGCCGCGACTCCTGGTGGCCCTTCTCTGTAACCTTCCTTCTAATTGGCTCCCACGCCACATAATTTTTACAGCAAATTGTCGGGCTAACGATTAAGTTCACCCGATGTCTAATTTTCTGGGACAATAGTCGACTTGAAAATTAAAGAAATATGTTAATTTCTATCTTTGTCTCGGACCGTCAGAGCGGAAGATTATAATTATTAAGAAATTGTTAGAAGGCACCTTGCTTTGTTATTAGAGTCATCCACTCGGATGGGTGCCTAATGGATCTTTTTACAAAATCTTTTTCAAGTTGAGAGTACGCTGACGTTCTTCCTTGTTCGTGTATAGCCATTCAGAATGGATAAAGGTAAATACGTAACAATGACTTCGTTTAAATGTTGCGATTTATATCTAAATGTTGTTTTATTATATTAATAAGAAATACTTTTGCTAGTATAGTGTTTTGTGCGTAGGTCCTCGGCTGACCGCCTCAGGTTTTTAATTCAAATCACACATACATTTTGGAAAAGATTATAGGAGTTATTTTAATATATCCGCAATTTAGACATACAATTTGTGTTGTCTGGTGATGTGACATGGGTATTGAGGGAAAAAAGTAGGTATTTTTTGTTTAAATACAAATCATTTTCTCCTTATTTATCCGATGTAGTTTCTTCTACACTACTTCCGCTGCCATTAAAATAAAATGATCCCCTCATTTAATTAAATTGATCGTAGCAAACACACTTGTCTCCTTCGCAAGCGCGTGGGTCAGGTGCAAGTGACTATGGTTTTGAAGTTTTGGGAACTACCAGTTTTACTTGAACTCTGATATTTACGTAATAATGTTGGATATGAAAAGGTTTTTTGTTGCCGAATCAAATACTATAATATGCATAAGGTTGCTTTAGATTTATTACGTATTTTTAAATTTGCTAATCGGTCTAAGTAGTTAATGATGCTTCGTAAATTAAAACACGACTGAAAATAGTATTCAATGTTTAGTAAAAGTACTGAGTAAATATACGGGGTAAGCAACTATACATCAACACCGAAATTGGATCAACGCGCCGGTCCTAGTCCAAATCATAAAGCGGAGGTCCCAATATTCTGGTACGCGCTTATCTACCTACACCACGCGTCAGCGGCCGTTATTCAATAAAATGTCGCCTCCGCACGAGCCCTTACTTCAGGGCATTAGTCGCAATATCTTTCACTACCAATGGCACAAAAAAACTGTGGAGTTATTACTGCTGGGGGCACCGCAATCTGTCGTTATGGATGACATAAATATGGCTCTTCTCGTATTGCGCTCAAGGTTTTGTATAAAACTAATTGTGCTGTATGTTATTTTTACTTAGACGTATATAGCTATTTAAACATTAGACATATCCATAGGCCTTACGACCACCTCTTAAAGTATTGTTATTTTCATAGTAACTGACAATTTTTGACACATTTTCAAGACAAGAATTAACTGTCAAAAACTGAACATAATATTAATTAACAAAAAAAAACCGACTTCAAAAACCTAGGTGCACTAAAAAGCTAGAAATAACCTCGTAATTCATTATATTTGAAGTCGGTGCCAATCTACGTCAGACTATACAAATACACACATGGATTGGCGCCGACTTCAAACACATGTACAAAATTTCAAATTGATCAATAAATATTTTTGTAATTGTGTGACCTTCAACCCCCCATTTCACCCCCAAGGGGGTTGATATCTGATAATACGAAAATGGGACCACACTCGGGATACCTCCGTTGCAACAAAAAAAAACATCAAAATCGGTTCATTAATGACGAAGTTATCCGCGAACAAACATTAAAAAATAAAAGAATATATACAGTCGAATTGAGAAACCTCCTCCTTTTTGGAATTCGGTTAAAAACATTGCTGCAAGAAGTACCTAGTTGTAAGGGGGCGGGTGAGCGAGACTGTTTTGCCTTTGTCAGTATGACAAGGCTTGCTTGAGGCTTTAAGGCAGTGGAAAGGTCAAATTTCACTGAGGTGAATAAAGAAGAACCTAAACTAAAACAAATGTAATTTGTCCGCGATAATTATGAAAACATTACCTTTTCATACCTTTTTACACAACATCTCACGTCACAATCGCAGATAAGGATTGAATCAGGTAGGTTAGTAGTACCTAACTGATTTGGAACATATCTTGGATACTAAGTCCGTACGCAACACTAAGTACGTAGCTATATGATTCTCATTTCCACAATGCTTGATTAAATTCAACTCATTCCGAGTGAAATACGCTGAAAGTACTGAATATTTAAGATAGTATATTAATTTTCCACTCCACTCCTGTTCCAATAGTGCGAAACTTCAACACGCTCCTCAACTTTGGTACTAAGTCTTTGCAAAACTGTCTGTTTCCCACAAAACGAGATAAATTAAATTAATATGACAATTAAAATGTCAAAAGTCGATGTATGCCTTTAGTTACTTTATCTGATTTGGAAATGTGTATTTAACGAAATACAGATACATTTGAAATCATTTTGAAATTTATTAAAAACTAGCTGTGCCCGCGACTTCGCCCGCGTGGACTTTAGGGAGATTACCCGGAAATATGGGTATTATGTTTTTCCCGCGGAACCCTGATGCTTTTTCTAAAATTAAAGTAGCCTAAGTTACGCCTTGGAACGTCAGCTATCTGTCAGTGAAAGTCCCATTGAAATCGGTTCAGCCGTTTAGAAGTTTACCTCAAACAAACAGACAGACAGACAGACAGACAGACAAAAAAAAATAAAATTGCGTTTTCGTTATAGGTATCGTATATACTTTCATAGGCATTTGGTAAAAAAGTGTTATTTTGATATTACAAACAGACACTCCAATTTTATTTATTTGTATGTATGTATGTATAGATCATGACAGGTAGGTAGGTACCTCATGTTTTTCTATATACATTTTATGGTCTTCAAATAATTCAGTGTCTAATTCGCTTTCTAAGTAGTATTTCGTAATTGGACGAAAATATTTCGGTGACAATATGGGTGCGTCTAAGTCATATTTTTACCTATTATAGTTAATAAGTAGCGTTACTTGTAGCGACTGAAAAAATCATGTTAACTGTGATTTCACTCTGAAATATCGTGTCTTTTTGAGGAATACAGGTGTGATGATAAGCGGTTAAGTACAGTTTATAAGGAACGGAGTTTATAAGGAACCTAAAGGGGGTCAAATAAGTGTAGGTACAAGAACAACAATTTCTCACATCGAAATTTCATTTTCACGAAGGAGTATTTTGAACACAGATAAGCTTTCAAAGTAAATATTACCATCGGGAATTATATTACCTACCACTCCGTTCACATTATGTAAATCTAAACAGGTAGAGATACTTACTCCAGATTCGGGATACATTTTCAAACTTTTCAATTACCGACGGAAACTTCAGTGATTTTACATTACGATCTCATTATTAGATACTTTATTTGTTCATAATAATATATATTCTCGCCTATATTCCAAAAAGAGTCAGTTGAGTTGCAGTTTAGTGTCTTGCCATTTTACCGTACAGCCACCAGGATTGGAGTGACCAGCGCAGTTTAGAACAACGGATTTTAAACCATAGTCCCGTTTTATTTCCCCCACATCAAGAGTTAAGACAGTTCATTTGGTCCAAAAAGTTTTTGTCGCGCGAATTCTGACACCCCCCCCCCCCCCCCCCCCCCCTCTATGGAGCCGGGGCTTTCATTAAAAACGATATTGGCACATCAATCCAAAACTTTAAATCTGCAAATCTGCAAGGCTTGTGGTACTGGAGTGTCTGGGGTACACTGGGGCGTCTAAAGCTGCACGTAAAAACTTGTGCCAAGACCAAAATGAACTCTGTGTAAATATACATAAAGATTGAATTTCGGTAGTAGAGCCCACGCCATTCGCTCGCGCTATCAAAATCATTTCTTTGAAGAGCAAACTTTTGCTAATTGTCAATAGGTACGTTTTGGTATTGGCGGCAATTCGGCAATTTGTCGCCCTAGTGTCAACGCCCAAGTATGGGAGAAGCTTAAGTGTGGACAAATTCAATAGGCTTTGAAATCAGTTCTTGGATTGATCCAAGTAATATCTAATGATGAGACACATAATCCTGTCCTGGACCGCCTTCGCTTATTGAGTTGGAATTTTCGATTAGTCTGTGATTGATTGAAGCGACTTCTCCACGAGCAACTTGCATTTTATGATCCGTTCTACTCGTTCGATCGGGTTCTTTTGCGTAGTATACGGTAAAAACGAGATGCTACATTTGCTTTTTTAGATAAAAACTTAGTTTTGCTTTCAATCCTGTAAGTTTCTTAGATCTTCAAGAAAAACTTCCACGTACTTTTATCAAATATTCCCGTTTTTCTTCGATGGAAATACATTATGCATAGGTCTTGCTTATTTAATATAGTTTTTTACGTTTTGTTTATTACAATAGACAATTTTAACTTTACATAAAGGATATTATAAAAATAAAAAAATATTAAATAAAATTTCTTATTCACCAAAATAGTTACAAAACGAGTTACTGTGAAACCCAAACTAGGCGTTCCATTTACAAAATTACCTACTTACTCTAAAATTTTATTAATTTTCGTATCTGAGTTATTGTTTATCTTCATCCAGCATTTTGAATATACTGTACTATATCCACACAAGCCTTAATGCAATTTGTGGTAATGTAGTATCGGGGCGGGGCGCGGCGCACGGAACGTCGACGTCGCCAGGGCCGGTACGATGCCGACTGTACACGTCACTGGGAAAATCACTTCGTTTCAGTAGGTACAGTCACGGTTACCTAATCATGTAGATAAATTGAAGATCAGTATTACAATGTATCAGTAAATGTAAAACTTCAAGCAAAAAAAAACGAGCCTTAAGCCCCGCGCACACTGAGACGTTAAAATGTTTACCAATACCAAATCTAGCCCCGTGATTTTGTATTGGCTTTAACCAAAGGAATACAATCTTTATGTATATTGGTTGATACATGTAGAATGAGTTTTTTCTTTGAGTCCATACGGTTCGTTTTAATATTGGCAAAAAAATTGACGAGTGCGACTTGGCCCCCAGTGTGCCCATAACTTGTACTGACAACAGATTTTCCATATTACTGAGTGCAATTGATATTTTTCGGAGTTTTCTTAAATTGTTTTTTTTTTCTTTGGGCCTACCTCAACAATAATGGACGGCAATATTTTGCATAATGATGTTGATTTCCATAAATCATCATGGTTTGAGTGTGCCAAGCTATTACTTAATAAAATTCAAGCACTACTCTAGTGCTTGTAACAGGTATAATTGACTAGTAAGGTCCCCATCAAGAAACCTACGAATATTTATTAAGAAGAATACGTAGGTACCAAATAAGAAATTTATTTAAAGACAAACAATATCGCTTCACATTATAAAATTAAAAGTTAATAAAGCATTACTTCTGTTGAAAACAAGCCACTATATTTCATTCCGGTTGCGCGGAAGCCGTGAACTGAAATTTTTATGACCAACGTCTGGCTCCAGTTACGTGGGAATTTTTTAAAAAAGGTTTTTCAAATTTTCGTGATTCATCCCCCCACTCCCCAAAGACCGGGTACCATCATACGCGTATCTTTGTTTAACCTCGCCACATTAAACATTTAACGCTTGTTCTTCGCAAACACTCGCCGAGATTCGCGTGCCGTGAGTAAATATTCAAAAGTCAGTCATTTTAAGTGAAATGTACCAATGTCAGGAGCCTTACCACTTACCATCTCAAAGTTTTGTTGTTTCTTCTTCTTTTTTACGAAATGATGATATTTAATGTAATAAGATGAGGAATGGCTCCACCTGCATTTAGCGGGTATTTCAGCCAGTGTCAAGTAATTAATAGCAAGGGCAAATTCAATAAATACACAATATAATTGTTTTATTATATTTACGCGAATACTATACATTGCAATAAAACACTGGGAGCACTTTCTGGGTGGATCGGACCGCAAACAACAACTAAATATGAGGGTACCCAGTTATTAACTATGACATCAGGACGTCTAACACCTCAGTCCCCCGTGACCATGGTTGCTGTAAAGCAGCCGAAACGTCGGGAAAATAAAATAGTAAATAAACACGATAAAATCCGTAAAATAGTTTTATTTCAATACACATCTATACAATACAAATAAATAAAATTGGAGTGTCTGTTTGTAATATCAAAATAACACTTTTTACCAAATGCGTATGAAAGTATATACGATACCTATAACGAAAACGCAATTTTAAATTTTTTTGACTGTCTGTCTGTCTGTCTGTTTGTTTGAGGTAAACTTCTAAACGGCTGAACCGATTTCAATGGGACTTTCACTGACAGACAGCTGACGTTCCAAGGCGTAGCTTAGGCTACTTTAATTTTAGAAAAAGCATTAGGGTTCCGCGGGAAAAACATAATACCCATATTTCCGGGTAATCTCCCTAAAGTCCACGCGGGTGAAGTCGCGGGCACAGCTAGTTATAAATAAAAATAGATGATGACAATGATAAAGATGGCGGATCGTTTGTTTTCTTTTGTTGTTTCAATAGTAATAACTGTGATAACTGTCCAAAACTGGAAGTAATATTAAAAACAGTGTTTCAAGACGCAGGTAGGCAGATGGTATCGTTGTATAATTACTTATATGATTCTGAGTTTTAAGAATCAGAAAAGCTGCTTATCTATCTTGAATACTAATCTGGTAAACGAAATTGAAATTCATCAGAGCAGAAAGGGGTTTTGAGATAAGGGCTTGAGGCATTTTTAATCACTCGATTCAATACATTTGAAAACTTTCACATCTTAAAAGTACCCAAATGAATAAATCCATAAACCATTTTACTCTTGAATTTATAGAGATTTTATATCCCTTGACAACGACATTACAAAATACTTTTGTAAATGGACAGTTATTAAGTAAGGATAACTCAGTAATAAAGGTGATGTCTAGATTATTTATATAAACATGCCATTAATAACAGTACCATAATTCAAAACTGTAATAAAAAAGCTAAGTGGAGTTGAATACAATTAGTACGAACTCTACGAGTCACTAGTTGTTAGGGCTGCTGAAAATAATTTATAATGATAAGTTATTACTTAACATTCTCTCTCCCGGTCGTCTGGGAAATAAGCCGCTGGGTTAAATAATAATGCCACGTATATTTGCAATAAACGAAGGTCAAGCTTCACAAAAACTTCTATGAAATGAATGGAGACTCCTCTGTAGGATATTCCCCATAATACATCGCATCTAATTATTCACCGCAACAATACGTCTGTTTCACTTTGATTTGGTACAGTCCACGTTTTATTTATGTGTCGGGCATTTTTCCACAAAAGCACGCGAGGTCAGCTTAAGAGGGAGGAAACGACTTTGGCCTAATCCGCTGACTTTTATTTATTCAGTGAATTAATCTCCGCGCGGCCAGGGGTGGGGACAACGGCCCTTATTTCCTGTCGCCTCGCCGATACCACGAGTTCTCGACTGCACATTGAGATAAAGTCTCTGTCCCTTCACTAGTATGAATTTATAGGTGTATCTGTCTCGGTTTTCACACTGATTTATATTTTCCTTGTATGAGTGGTTTGCCTATCTTCATTTGTCAGTGTCATTTAATTGCTCCCAAAATTATTTTTTGCAGTATTTCTGGATATTACATATACTTATAAATATTTATATTGGTGCAAAAAAGTATTTCTTTGGTTTGAACATCACATTTTGAAAAATGTATGATCAAATCATTATTTTTTTAACTGTTAAGCTACACAAATGTATGCAAGAGTTTTGCAATAATTCGAAATTAATTTTTATCAACGACGAATAAATTATAAAGTAAGTTTTAGAAATAGTTAATCATTGATGGCCATTCAATTTCACATACTACACCTGGCTATATTTGAAAGCACTAAAAATAATGTTGTCTTTCATGTCATTACGACCATAAAAAGGACGGCAATACGCTTAGTTTGGTGGCTACAGTATCGGCAACATTATATGTTATATCAATTCATGAATCATATGAAAATACAAGATCGTAGTTGCTAGAACAACGACTGTGTAAGTTCACCATCGTAAGCCAGTTTGCACGGATTGTATTTAACTACAGAACATTAAAAAGCAAAACACAAGAAACAAGATTGCGTGGGATTAGAATAACATTTTTTATTCACGCCAAGCAAGATTACTAACTACCTATTTACTATGGATTTCTATAAGGAGAAAGCATAAATATATAATGCTGTTAATAATTAATTGGAAAATTTGTTGTTTCCAAAGTGTTTAAATTTTCCGGTTGACTGTACTTTTAAGATAATTCCTCAAAACCCGTTCGAAGGATCAATTGGAGCAAGCCACAATATAACAAAACTACTTCGATAAGTATTAAGTAAGTATTATTATAATATATTTTGTCAAAGGAACCTTTATTTCTAAGCACAACATTCGAAATTTTTTGTTTCCAAAATAGTTTTCTATCGACTATTCAAGAGAATGGGGTTATGATAAAATATAGGCTCGCCCCCTATTACATTGGGACCAAAATACAACGGCGAAGTGTGGGCGCACTACAGTGCACCTCTGCCTACCCCCTCGGGGAATATAGGCGTGATGATGATGTATAGTTGGTATAAAAGGGAGTAATTTTCATTTGTGTATTCTGGTTTGCTTGGGGTTACGGTAAACTTTGCTACCAAACAGTCTTGAAGGCAAACTTAGGGCTTAGAAGCAACAACTCGAAACCAGGGGACAAACTCTATTAGATCAAACATATCATTGATAACCGATGCAATATTCACGCTGTCACAAAAACAGCCATTGTAATTTTGAAGTCTGCTTGACTTGGGCAATTATTCTGTAAAAACTTGGAGCTCAGAAAACGTGTATTATTTATCAAAGTCAGTCAGTCACGCAGTCCGATTCATGTATTTATTTTTATTTGTCTACGAAATAAATATGTTTTCGACATTGAAGACATAAAACAGAATTATTTAGATTTATTTGAGCCAAATGAAAATAAATACGTGCAATATTGTGCTTGAATTTATTGTCTCAACAAAACTAAATCTTATATTGTTTTATACGTCATAGAATATTAACACATGTGAGATAGGGATTGGCAATAGCCAATCCCTATCTCACATGTGATGATGTGATATGATTTGTTCTTTGTACATTCAAAGCATAAAGTTTTAAATGTGGACACCCAATAAGATGTTTTTCTTTTTGTTTGTATATAAAGCTAATGATTTACAGCATTTAACATATGACAATCTCACATTGCTTGTGATCTGAAAAGTGTGATTACAGATGTGATTACTTGTAACGGATAAAGGTGTTGTAGTTACAATGGATAGCCAGCGAAGTACAACACTGAGACTTTTTCCCCTCTGCTTTATACGTTACACTATAAAATGCTTTAGGGTTACAATATTGAATTGATCTTGATTAGTAGCATTGGTTACCATTAAAGAGTATAAAATTCCACTTTTATACTTTATATCATACAAAGATACTTACTTATATTGAAAATGAAAACACGATAATTTCTGATGATTCTAACAATCATTTCACAATAACCTTTCGCATCTTACATAATGTCTTCAAAATCGAGGTTAATATACGAACAGATAGAAAATTTCCATGAAATGTACCGTTAAACGTAGTGAATTGTTGACTGTTGATGTGTTTATTATCACTACAGTTGAAAACACAAGGAAATCGAATGTGGCCGTTTCCAAAAAAAGAACTTTTATAGACGCCGCTTTGGTGGCTACTTGCTTTGATCGCGTGTGGTCTCGTGTATCGAAACCTACTGTTATTAAAGTTATATTTATTGCTTGTTACTTTTTGTACCTATTTGTTTATTTTAGGGTGTATCTTTCAGTGGCTGGAATTTGATAGCTTTAACGACTGTTATGTAGCAACTTAAACTACATTATTAGAGCTGCAAGCCTACCATAATCAGATTTTTATTTTCTACATTTTGTTCCTTAGCATGATCTCGTAGACAAAAGTTTTGTCCGTTCCAACTGTTAGATTTATCGACCAAATGACGTCACATCGAGCTTTATCTACCGCCTTAGCATGAGCACACTGGTTATCTCACGTTGAGGGTATCGATAAAATCGGTAGACATGATAGCATTTGAGATGTCGATAGACATATTGTCGTGGTAGAGTGTCATGCTAAGCGTGCTGGTCTGGATGTGACCGGGTTGACACCCAGTCTATGGTATGGCACCCATAGAACAAGCTTGGCTTAGTTTGAGGTATGTGTTGTCTGGCAATATTTATGATATCTGGCAATTTCTATAACGGTGAAAGAAATCATGCAGGTCTAAAGAATACTAACTTAATCACGATATACGCATGAACTCCACGCTCAATGTTATTCTCAGGCAACGTAGTAAATATTTGCCCTTGCCTATCAGGTGTGCTGAATCTTTGGTGGCCTTTAAAACACAACTGAAGACTCACTACTTGGCTTCATAGTTTTAGTTTTATTAAAGTATGTCCTACTTTTGAGTTTTGAATGTATGTTTTAGTATATGTTAGTATATTATTTTACACTATGTATTTATTGTTTATATTTATATGTATGTATACACATGTTATTATTTACTTTTACAATGGTACACAACTGTCTGCCATCATGTCACTATGACAAAATCCTCTCCATCCAAAAGTTGTCTGGAAGAGATCGCAGCTTGCCATAAGACCGCCCAATGTACACTTGTATTTGTTCTTGTTTTTGTCAATATATGTTCTGTAATTTCCTTGTAACTATTGGTGTTCAATAAAGAGTTTTCTATCTATCTAAACTAAGGTAACAATCCCTCTCACATCGATAGGAGAATTTTGCTCTAGTGGTTCTAAAGTTCTATGGGAAGACATCAGATTAATACGTATGGAGATATACCTATTTGATTAACGAACGCTAAACCTTCGAACTGTTTAAGGATACATTTTTATGAACCAATAAATATATTTTAATAACAACCTTATCAAGTCCATCTGTAAAGGCACCGCCTAACGACTTATTAGCTAAGGTGACCGACATCCCTAAGTGGAATTATTTGTACAAGTTACTCAAACACAGGAAACATTTGCCTTTGTTGTAATGCCACGCACTGTTTTAGTGCCTAATAAAAATATCAGTCGTTAAATTGTAGTAAATTTGTAATATTATTACGCGAGTTTCGTTCTTAATACGTTAATTTCAAAGGTTATAATTGATTGAAATATTTTTCTGTGTATTGCCGACCGTAGGGTGCATAGAATGATATCATTTATTTAAATCAACAGACTATCCAATGCAAATTATAACTTGAAAAAATAAGTGATAGGTTTACTTTTGCTTAAAGCCCCGTGCACACTGAGGTATTAAGAGGCACTACTACTAAAACGAACTCTGTAATAATAGACATTAAAGTTGAATTTCAGTGGTAAAATCCACGCGACCAGGCGTCATAATTAGCTCGCGCTATCAAAGACGTGTCGTTGAAGTATCAGCTTTATCTATGAGCCAATACCTAAGTATTTTTATAAAATTGAGTTTTTTTATTCTAAATTTTAGCAGAACGACACCTATTGTGACCAAATAAAACTAAAGAACAAGTTTCTAAGACGGAAGGAAGGGTGGCTTACCGAATCACGAATTCAGTGGAGTGTCTAATTTATGATTAATTCAGCAAAGTTTTACAGTACAGAGCTGAGCTGGGATCTATTGTTTTACTTAAAAGACAATTTGCATTTCAAAGCCAACGAAGGAATGCGTAATATAAGTTTTTGCATTGGTAACGAACCGCGAAAATCAATACGAAATAAATGAAGCGTATTTATTCAAACGCTACACATTTATTAGTTACTTGCCTGTGTTACGACATCTTTGTTTGGTAAGCGTTTTAAACCATAATAGATCTTGTAAAGTGCAGGCAAAGTTTTAGCGCACGAATAACATAGGTGTAATGGACACAGTTGGCTGTAGTACACCATGCTAAAAAAAATAATGCCTCTGTCCTTCTCTAGTTTTCCATCTGCCAAATTAGCACTTATGATGTCCAGAAAATAATATGTTTGTGTAATTGTTTACAGAGGGCAGGGCTACCGCTGTATTTGATCGCTCTAGTGAATACAATTATGTATTTACTGGTGTACTACCGCCATCTTGGTAACTACTTACGAAGAGATAAGAAACCAACTTGCCGCTTGAAATGGCTAAAACGTAAAGATCCAACCGATAAGCCCAACCGATTGGGAGCCAAATCAGGGCTCCAAGTCCCTTAACACTATCGTTGTTATATGCATAAAAACTATCATCTTTTGTCAATGTTAGTTAAAATATGAGTAGTGTAGACATTATGCTTTATCACCTTGAAGCCTTTAGACTAGTCATATTCCAGTTACCATTGATAAAAGATATTATTTCAGGACTTAAGAAAATTACGTCATAGCAACGATAGTGTTAGGGGACTTTGGACTCAGGTGGTTCATAGACCGCTTTACACACCATTGCTTAGGTCACATCGTCACTGGATTTTAATTTAATTATAAGTGCATTCAAGCTTGCGGCTCTATTTAGGTTTAATGTTTATCTTTTAAATAGTTTTTGAACATAGATTGAACCGAAACTCTTTACAATGTTTAACCTATAGCAATCGGTTTTTTTAAATATCGAAATATCATTAACTTTTTAAATTGCTTTTTCTATCGATAACTATTGTTATTTTTCTTTGTGGTCTATGAATCAGAATCAGATTTTTCCTATTTTTATAAACCAGTACAGAATCCTATGAATCGTCAATAAACAAAAAATAATAATATTATGTTTAGAACCCATTCAAAATGAAATTTCTATGGAAAATAATGGGTAAGAAACTCCATGGTGGCCCTTTTTCAATAAGGATTTAGATATTTGTGTGTTTTTCTTAATTAACAATTATACAAAATATTGTATGATAAGGCGGTACTTTGGAGACGGCGCGCACTGTGAGGAAGTTCCTCTCTCTGGGGCCCTAACCACTGGTAACTAGGACCCTGTTCCAGATGCCGGTGGGGAACTGTTTTTATATTGTTAGATCTATTTTTTTTATATTTATATTTTAAAACGTAATTAATAAGATAAATGGAAAATAAAAAGAAATGTAAATCCTCATTAAGCAATAATTAATTACGATAACCAATAATGTTTATTTAAAAAACCAAAAGTAACTACAAGTGCCTCTATAATAATAATGTTGTTAAACTTATTTAGTACCCACATAATTATATTTATAAAAATGGTACAAAAAAATCAGACGTACCTAGATGGTACATTCAGCGCGAAGGAGTACGTTATAAGTACTAAATTTGACATTTGGTGACACAAGTTTAATAAATGAAATAAACATATCAAACTAACTGCACCCACATAACTGAAGTTAAACTATAAACTAGATTATTTGGCGCTCATGAATTTAATTTGCCTCAGTAACAGTTTTAAAATATACCCTCGCAGCCAACTTAAATTTAATAAACAGTGAATAATTTAATTCTGTGTTACCACTCATGCATGGAGGATGGCCAATAAACGCGATTTTATGGCGTTTTTATTATGATGTATAAACGTGAATCACCTATAATGGACGCTGTGCCATACGAGAAAAATTACGTTTGGCACTCGAAAAATATTGAATTAAAACTATACCACATGCGGTTGTGGCATGTATTCAAACCAAATTAGATAGCACACTGGGCGTTACAAGCCGTGCGTCAATATTATAGCCAATACAAAAATGAACTCTATTGTCTCGAAGATAAAGTTCATTCCTCAACAAAATTACATTGACAACGCGGGCGAATTATAGCGGGTACGTGGGTTTTACCACAGAAATTCAAACTTTTTGTATATTGACAGAGAGTTTATTTTAGGTTTAAAACTGGAAAAGAATAATACATAATTTAAATCAGTTTTCACGAGGAATACTTATGTATTCTAAAACTGATTTTAACACTTGAAAAAAGATATCTTTTATAATACAATATTTTATTAGGCATTAAGTTTGGTCTGTAAATGGTTTTTAGAACTTGATATTAAACTTAACAACAAACCAGTCAACAATAAGGTTCTACTTAATAGAAACGAAATATCAGAACCCTTACGAATAACTCAAAGACACGTTCAAGAGGGTTCTACAAGCGTTATATATTAAAAAAATCGCCAGACAACACACACTCACCATTATGATCCCAAACTAAGTCAAACTTGTACAATTGGTACCATACAACGGACTGGGGATGATTCCAGTTACACCCAGACCAGGACAAATTCCATATAGGTTATTTCCGAAATTTGGTGCTGGCAGGTATCGAATCCGCATCCACCCGGTGCAGAGAGCCAAGCGGCCTACGCTCAGACGCTTCCACTGGACAAAGCCTGAAATCAACTCACTTAATAGAAAAGAAATATCAGATCCTTACCAATAAAACTCATACTTTAAGGTGGTTCCACAAGCCTTGCAAATAAATCTAGATTCGCGTATATAGTCATGGAAAGCGAGAGAATTTTAGGTATAATAACCGTATTTCCTCTCATAAAACAAACTAAAAACCCGAAGACCTACTTCGGAACGGGTGGTTGGCATAAACAAATAATTTACCGTTTCATCTCAGGCGCTCGGGCGGAACGGGGACACTTAAAAATTCATAGTAATAATGCACGTCGTAAATAGCTTATTCTGAGTTCAGAGGAAAAACTGTGGTCCGATGCAGTGTATTTTAACATCTATGAGAATTAATTATTCAATATAAAACCCACATATTTTTTTAAGTTATTTTGATACCAATGCGGTAAGTTCATGCAGTATTTGGACTTTAGAAAAAAAATAATTATATCAGCAGTATAATACTAATGATTGGTGCAACTAATTTCTAAACTGAAGGCTGCACAGTAGTCAAAAATAATCTTCCAAATATATTGTATAAAAATCAATTACTGTTAATCCGTCGCACTCTGAGGCGTCAAAAACTGCACGTCTAAATTTTTGCCAATGGCTTTAGTCTCGTTAAAAATCAAAAACAGCTTGAACAATTGACTTTTATTGTGTTAGCTCTAACAAAGGTTTGTTTCATGAAAAATGGGGGAAAAAAGAATTGGTCACACCATGGAATAAGAAAATGGTCGATGGTAACAAGTTCGCCGAGACATCTAGTATAGGTATTAAATACTTCACGCAGTAGAAGCTACTAGAATTTTTATTTGATTAATAAGCATACCTACTCACATTATTGAAGCGTACACAGTGCAAACATAGCCCCGGGAGAACAATAAATTATCTCGAATCAATTTCTAATATGAGAGCCTTCTGATAGGAAGTGCATTGCATTGAATAGGGCTAGTACGTAGGAGTTGAGAGGTATTTCAGCTGCATTATTTATCGCGTTACATTATTAACTGCGTATCAGCCATAGATGGCTATCTTGTGCACTACACGCCCTGGGTAAGGTGAGCACGCTTCCAAGTGAGAGGGAGATATGGATCGGGGTGTTTGTTTGCACTGTTATGTAATGTACGACACGTCCAATTTTTGTCGAACCTACTGTGTTTTTTTTTCTTAAAAATTAAGATACCTAGTACTTTCTTCAAATGTTACTAGTTATCATATTACTAGTAGCAGTGTCAGCCTCGCCAATAAAGCTAAACTATTGTGGTAGGGATAGTAGGATCAAGTCAATATTCAACGGTCGAAGCGAGGACCTAAACAGGAACCTCTCGGTAACTAGAGTAAATCTTCCAACCACGTAGAGACACTACGATTTTTTTTTCGTGTATGTATTGCTTTATATGATTAAACAAAAGATGTTTTCAATTCACTCTATGACTATTGTAATTATTAGGTAATAGCATTTTTTTATCATACCATTTCCGACTGATTTTTACTCTCATTATATGATAACAAATAAAAACGTCCCTATACTAAATATTAACATATTATAACATTGAAATAAAACTATTTTACGGATTTTATCGCGTTTATTTACTTTTATTTTCCCGACATTGCGGCTGCTTTACAGCAACCATGGTCACGGGGGGACTGAGGTGTTAGACGTCCTGATGTCATAGTTAATAACTGGGTACCCTCATATTTAGTTGTTGTTTGCGGTCCGATCCACGCAGAAAGTGCTCACGGTACATACTATTATTTTTATTTTTTTATTGAATTTAGAAGTCAACGTTCAGTCAAAACTGTTTCCAAGTTTAACGTCAATAATAGTCTTTTGGAAACAAACACACTTTGAACTGAGCGAGCACATAATTCTTTTGTCTTAGCAATTATACTTAAAAATATTTATTTCATCTGTGCCATTACTTTAAAACGTAGGAAACTTTTCGTTGATTATTCCGACGATAAAAGATTTTAAACGCAGTATTCTCACAATAGTATAAAACAATAAGAGCGTTGTGTTTTATGCAGATAAATACGGGTATACTTCAACAAAACTTTATTTTTTATTTCAACTTGTTGCTACATCTGGATTATCTTAGGTTGATTAAAGTATATATTGGGGCCTGTTCAAATAAGCATGTCAATGAGCATTCGACAAATTTTGTGCTAGTACTAAAACCAACTGTATTTACTAATAGGAAAAGCACATATTTCAACGTAATGTTGATCGATAAAGCAAGCGAAATTATTCGCGTGTATTTTGTCTCAGAAATTCAATCTTTGATCGGATTCCTTCACATTGCTATTAATTATAAAAATAATAACTTTAGGTGTACCTTTTCTTACATAAAAATATTGATACGATATTTCCTTGTATCTTTCAAATAAATAAAATATACGGAACACAAGAACAAAGAGAAACAATTCAAAGCAATGATAAAGTATTGACAAATTCATAAAGATAATTCCAAACGGTGTTTCAAACGGGGAAAAAACACGGATATATTTTAGCAATATCCCGTAATGTAGTCACGTAATCCTTCTTGAGTCATCTCTTATTGCGATTGAATTTTCAAACGGACTTTGATTGATTGAAACGATTGCTGCGGGACCGGATTGATTTTTAAGTAGACTTAAGCAAGAAAAAGCTTAAATAAACCAACCAATATTCGATACAAAGAAACAAGGGGATGAAATTCTATTTACAGGGATTTAGGAATTAGATTAAGGATTTTGGCATTCACTTTATAAAATGTTTTGATTTACTTTTAAATTAAAATTTTAATGCTAGCTAAGCACATGTAAATAGCTAAGCATTAAAATTTATAAGTATTCATTTGAATAAAACGACTTTGATTTGGGACTAAACTCATGTAAAGAAAAATAAAAATTTTAAAACTTTCAGTTTTGTCGCCAATAATTATAACTCATCAAAATCTCAGATGCCAACGAAGTCAAAGTCAAAGTCAATCGATTTCGCACACAAACTTTGTTGCATCCCGTAGCTTTTGCTTTATCTTTAAGAATATTTGTATCGGGTACATTAGAAAAAGTCAAGTGAATTTGCTTGCATGAGGAAGTTAGACCTTTCATCTTGTACTGGGCAAGTCACTATTAAGAATTCAACATGGTCGGTTAGCTACAACTATGTATGTTCTTTAGTTTCAAAGACACCTAGTCATTAATTATTAGGGTACATGCCGCAGTTCTCGGATTGTACGCATGTAGATACAATATTTATAACCTCTATTCCCTTTAGTGGCGCATCGACATTCAGGTAAAGCTCAGAATTACCATGAACACGAGCCTAGTTCATTTGGAGAAGGCAGGGGTGAACAAAGATATCAGTAATTCCTAGAAGGAAGATTAAAGAAAAAGCAAGTAATTCCCAAAGATTATTTTTTGTTAAAAAAATAGTCTCGTACAGTAATAAGAAGAAATATTTATTAAAAACACTATTTAAAAGAATACTTCGACAATTGCAGGCATACTTTACAAACATAATTGAACTTTGTCCCATGCAGAATATAACTTGAGCCCATAAGATGAATTGATAAAGGTTTGTTATCAAGAATCTACTCAGTTATGTAGGATTTGGGGTAAAGACTAACAGTGACCTGTTATTATAAAACACAAAACAAAATGAAATATTTATTTAAATAATCCCAACTATTTGCAATTCCAAGTAAAAATAAGAGAAGATTAAACTAATAGGAAAAAAATATAAAATTCAAAAAAATTCAAACAGATATCATATCCAGAGGAAAACGGATCTTTTAACTCTTCGATTGTGGTCGCCTCGCCTCGGGACTTGTCCCAATGCCGTAATTACGAGTACACACCCTACTAGTGCAAATAGAAACAAAACCGCACGCATTCGCATATGTAAATAGGGGTGGATCTCGGTCGCAATTCGGCGTGTATGCGGCCAAACTATCGGCTTGGGAAAAATAATAGAAACGTTAATGGAACCCACGTTCTGCCGCTTACCACACACTATTTAACAATATTGTTTCAATATTACTTGCGTAGTTTAAGACATTATTGTAAATTTTTAAACAGAATTACGGTAAGAAATAGTGGTAAGTCACTGCATAGGTTACATGAGAGGAGATGGGCCAAAATTTTCGGGATTTTGGGAAAAAGAATATAAACGTTAACTATACACCTTCTGCCCCTCACCGCGCACTGTTGGGCATTATTGTTTCAATATTACATGCGTAGGTCAAAAACATACTTCACATTCTAAAATAATATAACGGTAAGAAATAGTGGTAAGCCTCGGCATAGGTTACATGTGTGAGAAATATGCCAAAGTTTTACGGATTTTGAGAAAAATAATAAAACTGCTAACGGAAGTCGTGTTCTACTTCTCATCTCCAAATGTTTAGCAGTATTGTTTCAATATTACTTGCCAAGGTTAAAAAATGCTATATATTTTAAAACAAGAACAGTGCTAAGCCTCTGCGTAGGTTGTATGCGAAGTTAAACCAAAATTTTCAGCAATAACCCATAGTTAGGTTAAGCACAATTTTTTTTTCAATATTACAGAATGACATAATATATCTCATTACGTAATAACGTTCCGTATCTTTACGGATATAAAAGCAGACCCTGAGCAATGCCTTTACATACACAAAAATAAATTACACATACATCCCAGCTTGTTCTAAACTTTAAATCTTAGCCTAATCGCCGGTGTAGAACAATCTTGTATCAATTCCGGCCGTTTTAATTATTAACAAAACCCACAGATTATTTATTCAAAGCGCGGCAGGCTTTGGTCCCAACTACCCACCGCAAACTAAACAAAATATTCGATGATCCGGCAGTAATATCAGTAACATTACGATATTATAAGCGGTTATCGTGGGTCGCGTAATCTGGTTTACCTGTTATACAGAGTACATTTGTGTATTAAGCATATTTTAGTTGGTACTTAATAATTTCGAAATGCAACTTTATGTAACGGTACAACGGAATATGGGTCTAAAAACCCTCACCCCTTTACGCTGTACAAACACAAATGTGAGCCAATAAACTAGAATTTTTTTTTAAAGTAATTTGTGCTAATATATATAAAGATTGAATTTGTGTGATAAGAACCACGGTACCACACGTCATCGATAATATTTCGTTAAATAATATGCTTTATTTATGAGTTGGTACAGTTCATTTTGCTATGGATAAGGCAGTGGTTGCATGTGTTTTGACGCGCTTGCCGGTGCAGGTCTTTGTCCTCGTCAAAAAGTGTTTTATTGCTACCGCGTACGTGTTTGTTTATCTGTAAGTTAATAAATAAAATGATGGTGTGACAAAATGTGTGAGACAATAAATTATTGTGATAAAATGTCTGTTTGGTTCACAACAATAGTGATGTGACGGTAACTTGGTTTTTTAAACTGGTGATGTGATTGTGATCATCGAGCATCTATACGAATATATCATCGAAATGAGTAAGTTTAGCTGCTTTATATTGTATCGTTGAAATGCTTCGAAAACGTTTTGAATATAAATACTCTATTATTTGAGGTCATGTTCCATTCCGATAACAATTAAATAAATTACATAAGGTAATTTTGTTTTTAAATATGAACTGACTTTGTATACCTAAATTAAGAGGTGCACTTAAAAGGTAGAAATACTCTCATAATTTCTTCTGAATTAGGTGCCAATCCACCTTGATACGAAACAATAATGTCGTCAGGACTAGATACGCACTTGAATTGGCACCATCACTAAACTTCAAATAAAAAAAAAACTAATTGAGTGGAATTAAAACCACTTACAATTTTGACTTGAATTGGCACCATCACTAAACTTCAAGAAATTAAAAATACTTTTGAGTCGAATTAAGACCACTTCCTATTTTGAAGTCCTTTAAAAATCAAAAAGTTTTTTTTTAGAAACCATAAATCACTCGCCAATAAAAAAGCTCCCACATCCACCCTCGTTTTAGAACATTCACATACAAAATCAATAAATAAAAATATAACTAACATTTGGACATCCCCGTCGAAGTCACGTGCGAGTTAAATGATCCGAGACGGGAAGCAATAAACCTATTGTTTACAACACTCGGTTGTCGTTTATCAATATTTGTAATATACAGTGCACTGATAACGTCGCATGAGATAAATGGGCGGACGCTTTATCGAATAAATGGAACATTAAGGAATGGTACATTAGACACGTATGAAAATACTTACTGACAACATGGGTATTGATAAGCTTTAAGTTCAAGCAATTATAAAAACATAATATTGCCAGATAACACATACTAATTGTATGATCCCAAACTAAGTACTAACTAGTATTGTGGCAAAGGAGCTGTCTGCTCTCTTGGCGTTGCTGCTCTTGAGAATGCAATCCTTACAATCTATCATTTTGAAAAAAGTAACCATTGAGTTTCTTATCGGTTCTTCTCAGTGGAAGCAGCATTCCGAACCGGTGGTAGAATCTGACTTTTTTTAAGTGCTTTTTGGCCTACGATTTTGTTTTTGATAAGCAAAGCATTTACCGTGGACTGGGCGCGATGCCAGTTACAACCAGACCTATGAAAGTTTCGTAAATGCCATATCAGAATTTTGTCGCTGCTGGGAATCAAACCCGCAACCACCCGGTGTAATGAGCCGAGTGGCCTACGCTCTTCTCCTCCGGTGAAACTGTAAAGGCCAACTCACGGCCAACAGCGTAGTCCATTAGAAAAAAAAAGGCCTACGCTCAGACTACTTAACCAAGCTGTCGTGCTTATAGAAAGTTGCCAGATGCCAGATGTAAAGATGCCAGAGTACACGGACTACGTGTACTCTGGCATAGTAAACTATATTTAAATAGACGTAATTTATTTAAATTTAAGGATTATCATTTGAAATAAACGTAAATTACGAAGACTCAAGTAACCAAATAACGTATTATAGAGCTTAATGTAGCAAACGTTTTTTTAAGTAAATTTCTTTTTGAACTACGATTATTAATAAAACATTATCTACCTACTTAAAATTACTTAAGTACAAAGCTCAAAAACACATGTCTGGTGATTTCGTCATGAGCAAAGTCGGCGGCCATTTTGGTTAACTGATACTCAGGCTCCATAGCCGCAATTTGATACTGCAGCGGAGGGGTTGAATGCCGCTATTCTTGAATTTTTAACCAATCCCAGAGCTTTACTTTACTTAACGATAGCGTATGTATATACGGTAGCTATTTCTTCTTTGTTAAATTATCATTTACTAAGTATTTTTTTATAAACAAGGTGTTATTCACTTTTAAGTATACCCGTAGTCATGTAGGCCGGTACTAGTAGCATAAGGTCTTCAATTTGAGATGTCCACACAACTTACATTATCATATGCCATCGAGATATGTTTTTTTTTATAAATATGTTAACCCCCCAATTTTACTTACTGAAAAAACGAAGCCTGGTATCAATTATAGCATACCCAATTAATGTACGAGTATATGCATAGCTGTGACAAGACAAGACCTCTGTCACGGATTGGCTCGGTCGCTCTCTGTCTGTCTTATTACGAGAGAAAGAGATATAATCAACATAGTCTTAGACATAAGTCTAGTCTTGACGCTCATGCTACAACTACTGCATTCACGTAAGCCATGTATCGTCCCATAAAACCTGAGTGACTATATTCGACCATACCCATGCCCATCTACGTTTTATAAGCCGTTTAGTATTTTAATGAGAAACTCAGCATTTAATTGGCTTTGTTCTCGTGCTCTGTTAAGTAATTAGGTGCGATTAAAACTCGTGTGGTATTAGTTCACAGTCACCAAAGTAAATTACAGCTTATTGCGGTCATAGCGTGCTTTAAATGGCGTTGAATATAAAATATTTGAAGCAAAATACATTTATGTAAATGTTTATCTTGAGACTATATGAAATACAAGTTAGTTAATAAATCCTATTTGTTTATTCGAATGCAAAATGATAGTTTTCGTGTTAGGGTTCATTGTAATATTTTTAATTCACAACCAAATTTTATTAGGCCAACGTTTAATAGCATAGATTTCATATCCCTAGCCATGTATAATTATTACTTAAAGTTTTATACATAAACTACACATGCCACTATAGTTTTATTAGCACAAACGTGCCTCAGCATAAAGGGGTAAACACGACACAAAGTGGGGGGAACTAGACTTGTTTAACAATGAGGAATGCCTGTAAAGGGACTGACGACGACCAATCACAGGCTGACTGGGACGAGAGCGCACTTTGTTTTAATAGCACTAGGCTGGATTAGTTTTTAAGTACCCGCTCTAAACAATGCTTCCTGTCTGTCCGTAGGGGTGGCGGGTGACGCAGTGGAATGGGGCGAAACCTGATATACGTGTGTGGGTTCATTGTATTGTTTTACGCGCATGAGGTAATAAAAAATGTTCATTCCACAAAATGGCGGCATAAAACTTAGATATATAAATATAATTTATATTTCCAGTGAGGAGAGCACTTATTAAAGATTTTTTTTGTAGAGCGTGGTTTCGATCCACGGACCTCTGGGTTATGGGCCCAGCACGCTTCCACTGCGCCACTCTGCTTATATAGTGACGACGGAAATATAGCTACTAGTTTTAGCAGTGGATAAATTCAATCGAAGAATGTAGCAAAAACCTATGATAGCAGAGCGTGGTTTCGATCCACGGACCTCTGGGTTATGGGCCCAGCACGCTTCCACTGCGCCACTCTGCTTATATTTGGTTAGAGAAATATTACTAGTAGTTTTGCAGCAGATAGTTAAAGTCAAAATAAATACAAAAATCTATGATAGCAGAGCGTGGTTTCGATCCACGGACCTCTGGGTTATGGGCCCAGCACGCTTCCACTGCGCCACTCTGCTTACATAGTGACGACGGAAATTTAGCTGCTAGTTTTAGCAGTGGATAAATTCAATCGAAGTAAATAGGAAAAATGTTTGATCATACTGACATCTATAAATTATTTCTAATGACAACATGCTCATTGTTGTTCCATAAATGTTGTCAAAATAACTCGAATAATTGTGTTAACATAAAAACGTCCTTAATGCAAAATTAATGAAGATTTATACATCCCTTTTAGATTTTTTAAATTCGCATAATCTGCGGATTATGTGAGCATGTACGGGCAAAACTGGCGAGCTACAAGGCTTGACTGAAAACCGCATGAGGTTTTTCAGGGATTAATTCGTTTTATATAACGTCGTCTGGTGTAAACCCGTAATTTTATTTTTTTCGCTGATGCCTCAGTTTTTGACGAAATTGAACACGCAAGAGATACTCTCCTTTTACCGGATTTTTTATTGTTCACAAACTTTTTCTGTGATTTTAGAGCATGAGGGCATTGCCATTAGTTACACGATTATTTTCATAAATTAATGAAGACTATTTGGCATTTAAAAAACTTTGTATACAGCTGCACTAAAATTGCCTAGTAGATTTATTTTCAAGCCAGTTAAGAGTAGCAACCACCATTTTTATTTCTTTTTAGGGTTCCGTACCCAAAAGGTAAAACGGGAACCCTATTACTGAGACTTCACCGTCCGTCCGTCTGTGACCAGGCTGTATCTCATGAACCGTGATAGTTAGAGAATTGAAATTTTCACAGATCATGTATTTTTGTTGCCGCTATAACAACAAATACTAAAAAAACTGAATAAAATAAATATTAAAGGGGGCTCCCATACAACAAACGTGATTTTTTTGCCGTTTTGGTAGACAATGGTACGGAACCATCCGTACGCGAGTCCGACTCGCACTTGGCCGGTTTTTATTTCTATAGAGGGTCTTACTAAAGTATTGTTGTTCCAATAGCAACTTTCTGTCACTTTTTCATAGATTTTGTACTGAGTTAACTGTCGAAAACGGAAAGTAAAATTAAAGACAGGTAACGGGAAAGTACTTAATTACGCTTAAATATAAAAGACTGGTATAAGGCTTACGTGATCTACTTATAGACATTTAATGTTATATCCACATTTTTGCATAATGCATACCAGCCGGTCTCGGCTTCGCACGGGTGGACATTTTTGTGGCAGAAGAAATTTTGAAATCGGAACAGTAATTTTTAAGTTTATTCGTGACATACAAAAATACAAATAATTCCTCTTTATAATATTAGTACTTACTAGCGGCCCGTCCCGGCTTCGCACAGGTTTCTAATATAGCCTATGTTACTCAGTGATAATATAGCTTTCTAACGGCAAAATATTTTATTAAAATAACTGTCTAGTAGTTTTAAAGTTAATTCTTTACATACAAATCTTTACTCTTTATAATATTATTAAGTATAGTATAGATAGATAAACGCTTGTAGATAATCATCTTAGAGAAGGTCTAGCCCTCCTAAAGAAGGTGTAAGTTTCAGTTTGACTGATTATTTAACCGCCTACATGATCAATTTATTCATTAATAGTCCATTTAGACCACTTCTCAGTCCCGCTCTGGCAGCCGCCGCGTGCACACGTGTCCGTCCGCTGTGCGTCGCTCGTCCGTTCCGGGCCAGGGCCGTCGTCTCTCCCGCGTCCTTGGATTGCCGTTATTACGGCGGTCCAAAGCCGGGTTACATATCCACACTACAATTCTTGTTGTTTGTGTACTCAGATTTGGTGACGCGTCCCGCGTCGCCCTCCCGTCCCGTCGCTACCTGCCGCATTCGCGCGCTTTGTGTGCGTCCGTTGGCGACCTTGGTCGGCACACCTGCGCGCCCCGCGCCGAACCTCCGACGCCGTCACTAGTTGCAATAGCAACATTGTTGTTATTCTAATAACGACTCTGTTGCCCTATTGTTTCTTCAGACAGCTTTTGTTTCTGGTCAAGTTTTTGCACTACCGGCGGGAAACCTAACGGTGACAACAAGTCGGTAGTGAGCGTGCCCCGAGCGCTCGCTGTCCCCCTTCAGGGGTAGGCAAACTCGGCTGGGCTTGGAACCACCGGCCTTGGGGGCTTCCCTCGTCGACGCCAAGTATCGCCCTCCCACCCTCCCCCTCCCGACCTCCTATTCTCCGGGTGCTGTTTGGACCGAGCCGGTTTCCCGGCTACGGCTCCTCTGCCCCGGGGCTGTTAGCCACGATCGCCTCTTGCTAGGCACGCCGGTTGGTGTGATAGGTACACACCAATACACACCCTCGCAGCTTGCGCTCCGGAAGCGGGGCGAGGCACATTTTTAGGGCACACCTAGACTACACACCCCCCCTGTCGTAACAGGGTGGGACTGTAAGCAGGTACCTCTCTCCCCGGCAATGGAGTCCGTAGGCTCTCCCTCCATTGATTTCCTCCGGGAACTCTTCGCTGTAGTCAGCAAACAGTTCCCTTCGGTAATTGAGTCGTTGGCATCCAAGTATGCCGCGTCTTCCCCAGCCTCTCCCGACCTCTCCCTCCCGGCCTCACCCGCCGCCGCGCCCGTCGTAACTCCCGCGGATCCCGTGTCCGAACCCGACTCCGAGTCGGATTCGGACATGCTCGTCGACGCCGTCGCCGACGCAGCCGCCTCGCCCTCCCAGTCCTCTTCGGAAGAGGACTTTATCCCGGTCATCGGGAAGAAACGCCTGCGTAAGCAGCGCGATCTCCCGCCACCGAAGGTCAGCAGGGCCATCCCCGCCGACAAACCAGCCACCGTGGCCTCCCCACGCGCAAATCCCGCGTCCCCCCGCGCCTCCCCTACCGCTGGTTCACCCGGAGCCTCGGTATCCTCCCACCTCACTGCGTCCCCGCCCGCACGTAAGTCCCCCCCGCCCCCCCCTATTGTCATCCAAGACAAGAGTGGGTGGGAGCGCATTTCTCGGGCGCTCCACGAGCGCCGTATCCTATTTACTATAGAAGTTCCCTGCACTGCATCCCTCTCGACCCCCCTGCGCTCACTAACATCGAAGCCTCGGTCTGTCGTCTCTCTCTAACCGGCCACGCGGCCATAGTCATTGCATCTATTTACCTTCCACCTGACAAGCCTCTACTCGAGAGTGATATCGAAGCACTCCTTGGTCTGGGAAGCGCGGTTATTCTGGCTGGCGACTTCAATTGTAAGCATGTCAGTTGGAACTGTCACTCTTCCACTCCCAATGGCAACAGTCTGTACGCCCTGACTAACCGACTAGACTTTGACGTAATCGCGCCAATGCATCCCACCCACTTCCCCAATAATACGAACCACCGACCCGACATACTTGACATGGTGCTCCTGAAGGGGGTAACCTTAACGTTGCGCTCTTTAGAGGTGCTCTCGGAGCTTCACTCGGACCACCGTCCTGTCCTTATGCGACTCGGACCGACCCCGTCGTCCGCCCCACCCACGCGATCGGTACTGGATTGGCACGCGCTAAGAACTACCTTGGCGGATGCCGCTTCGGTACCTATCGCAAATGTCCCTACCTCCATCTTGTCCCCTCAGGACACGTCTCAGGCCATAGGTGCCTTCACTGAACACCTAAGCTCGGCCATCAGCCAGTCTTCCAAGCGGGTCGTAGTGAGTGATCTTCACCGCTTCGTCCTGCCGGATGACATCAAAGACCTAGTCCGAGTCAAGAACGCCTCCATCAGAGCGTACGACTCTTACCCCACCGTAGAGAACTGGGTCCGCATGCGCGCCTTACAGAGGGACGTAAAGCGTCGCATTGCGGAACTCCGGAATACTAGGTGGGATCAGTTTCTAGGAGGGATTTCGCCATCACACCAGGCATACTGGCAGGTGGCGAGAGCTCTCAAATCAGACATTGTAGTCCAGATGCCCCCCCTTACGCGCCCCTCAGGCTCCCCCCCCGCGTTCGACGATGACGAGAAGGCCGAGCTTCTCGCTTCCGCTCTCGAAGAGCAATGCTCGACTAGCTCCCAACCCGTAGACCCCGCTCACGTAGAGCTAGTAGATAGGGAAGTAGAGCGCAGGTCCTCCCTACCCCCATCCGAACCTCTCCGCCCAACCACCGAGACAGAGGTCAAGGATCTGATTAAGGGGCTTAACCCCAAAAAGGCCGCCGGCTTCGACGGCATTACCAACCGAGTTCTTAAACTCTTACCCGCCCAACTCATTTGCTTGCTTGTGACCGTCTTCAACGCCGCCATGGCCAATTGCATCTTCCCCGACGAGTGGAAAGATGCAATTGTCATTGGCATTCACAAGCCAGGCAAGCCCTCTACTGTCCCGTCTAGTTACCGCCCCATCAGTCTCCTTAAAGCCATTGCCAAACTCTACGAGCGCTTGCTCTATGCAAGACTCAGAGAGTTTGTCACTACCCATGGTATTCTCATAGATGAGCAGTTTGGCTTTAGAGCCCAACACTCTTGCGTCCATCAGGTGCACCGCCTCACGGAGTACATTCTCAAGGGGTTTCATAGACCGCGTCCCCACAGCACGGGAGCCCTCTTCTTCGATGTGGCGAAAGCGTTTGACAGGGTCTGGCACAACGGCTTGATCTACAAGCTGTACCTCTTGGGTGTGCCGGACAGTCTCGTGCTCATCCTGCGAGACTTTCTGTCGAACCGCACCTTTCGCTACCGCGTTGAAGGGGCGCTCTCGGCCCCTCATCCCATTAGGGCAGGAGTCCCTCAAGGCTCCGTTCTCTCCCCCCTTCTCTATAGCCTGTTCACGAACGACATCCCTCGTTCGGACAGAGTTCAGCTCGCCCTATACGCGGATGACACCGCTCTCTATTTCTCGCATAGAAATAGGGGCGTTATCACCCGCACTCTCCAACGCGCAGTAGATTCTTTGGGCGAATGGTTTCGGAAATGGCGCATTGAGGTGAACCCGGAAAAGAGCGCCGCTGTGCTCTTTACCAGGGGAACCCCACGGCGTCCCCGAGCTCCCTGGTTCAGTCTAGGGACCATCTCCCTGTTCGACCAAAGCATCCCTTGGGCAAACCGCGTCAAATATCTAGGTGTCACTCTTGACAAGTCCCTTACTTTCGGTCCCCACATTAGAACGGTGAGCAACCGAGCAGCTTTTGTGCTCGGTCGCCTTCACTATTTGATCTACAAGCGGAGTAAAATGTCCCTTAGAAATAAGGTGACACTTTACAAAACATGCATCCTCCCCATTATGTCATATGCCAGTGTGGTTTTCGCTCACGCGGCGAAGACACACATCAACCGCCTGCAAGTAGTGCAGTCCCGGTTTCTCCGTAGGGCCGTAGGTGCCCCGTGGTACATACGGAACGTAGATCTTCATTCCGACCTTGGCCTCTTCTCAATTCGTAAACACTTAAAAATAGCGTCCGAACGCTATTTTAAAAAAGCCGCGTCGCATTTAAATCCTCTAATTGTCGCCGCCGGCAATTACGAGCCAGACCCCGCGCACACGTCATCAACCCGTCGCCGCCGTCCGCGGCACGTATTGATTGATCCTCCCGACACGATCACCGCCCTCCTCAACCCGGGCGTTGAGAGGGCCACCAACACACCTACACGAGCCTCAAACAGACACCGATCTCGCCGGCGAGGTCGAGGAACCCCCTCTTCCGCTCGTAGGTGCATCTTTGCACCTAGGAGCGCAGTCACTACCTCACCCCTCACGGTAACTGCCCAAGCCGAGGTCGTGCCCCCTGTGGCGCCCTTGAGCTAGTTGCCACCCCTTTCCGCCCTTAAGGCCTTGGTTGGAGTGCACTCTGCGCTCGCCACTCCTCCGGTAAAGCTGTAAAGGCCACCTCACGGCCAACAGTGCAAGTCCTTCACAAAAAAAAAAGACCACTTCTTAGAAGTGTGATATTATAATTTAATAGCTATAGTATAAATATTTTTCTTTTTTTACCAAATGAGTGATGATGAATTGAAATGATGAATTTAATGACATGCGACGAAAAATGGCTGCACCTGCGACTAGCTAGTATTTCTAATAATGTCAAGTAATTAAAAATAAATGGTCGTTGTGAATACATATAGGTACCTCGTCGATGTGAATAATTTAGGTGAACAAGATGGCGGATGATCTTAAAAAAATATATTTTAAGCTCTATTTCTGTCAGTCCCATCTGGCGCCGACTGTACGTCACTGTCATTAGTCAAAGTTGCCAACGCACCGTCAATACGTGTGGCGACAGTTGTTTCGTTTCATTTGGCGTCACGTGTCGCCCCTCTAGGACTCAATTTGAAATGTGGACCGAATCAATTATATCCATTACAAACGTGACAACATATTAATTAACTATTCTTCAGAGATACTTAATGTTACGAACGAAACGAGTAAAAAATAGTTGTACTTGCGGAAATATGCTCAATCTGTAAATGTCATTTACAATTAAAAATAAAAAAATTCAAATGTCTGTTTTTAAAGTCAAAACTAAATGCATATGAAAGTATATACAAGTTTTATAACGTAAACCGTATTTATTTGTCCGTCTGCCTGTTTGTTCCGGGAAAACTCCTAAACGGCTGGAACGATTTTGATAGAACTTTCACTGGTGCTGATGTTACAAGCAGTAACATAGGCTACTATTAGTTTGCGTTCAAGGCGGGCTTAGCTAGTATGAATGTACATGTAGGAATAAAATACATGTATAAATATAAATTGAGAGGTATTTTAAGTAGCTACGATTATTTATTTAGCAGTGGTAGAACGCTCGCCTTGCAATCAAAGTGTGCAGGTTTGAACCCCGGCTCGCGCCTCTGGATTTCATGTGCGAATCTCATTTTCATCCAAGATTACCACTTGCAATGAAACGGTGAAGGAAAACATCGTGAGGAAACCTTCACGCCTATAGAAAGGTGTGTGAAGTCTATCAACATCGTATTGAGGGGGAATGTGCCCGGCATAATGACAATAGGCTTGCCCCCTATTTCATTGCGACCAAAATACATCGGCGAAGTGTGGGTGCACTGCAATTCACCTCTGCCTAATACAGGCGTGATGATGTATTATTTATTCGAAAATTAAAAAAACTGGTCAAGTGCGAGTCGGACTCGCACACGTTGGGTTCCATTCATTCATTCCATAGGGATAATGGTACCTTCCGTACTATTATCTATAAAAACAGCAAAAAAATCACGTTTGTTGTAATCCCTTAAATATTTATTTTATTCTGTTTTTTAGTATTTGTTGTTATAGCGGCAACAGAAATACATCATCTGTGAAAATTTCAACTCTCTAACTATTACGGATCATGAGATACAGTTTGGTGACAGACGGACGGACGGACGGACAGCGAAGTCTCAGCAATAGGGTTCCCGTTTTACCCTTTGGGTACGGAACCCTAATAAGTTCTGTAAAAGTTGGTCCCATACACAGTGTTGTGTTTATTTGACACCTACTTTTAAACTATACGGTTACGTATAATCAATTTATCTACCCTAGTCGTTAACACAAAATTAAATCGCTGTGAATATCACATTTCTGCAGTTTTTACGACGACTTTAATCGATCTATAAATCTATACAAATAAATAAAATTGGAGTGTCTGTTTGTAATATCAAAATAACACTTTTTTACCAAATGCGTATTAAAGTATATACGATACCTTATAGGTATCGTATATACTTTAATACTTTAAAACGCAATTTTAAATTTTTTTGTCTGTCTGTCTGTCTGTCTGTTTGTTTGAGGTAAACTTCTAAACGGCTGAACCGATTTCAATGGGACTTTCACTGACAGATAGCTGACGTTCTAAGGCGTAACTTAGGCTACCTTAATTTTAGAAAAAGCATTAGGGTTCCTCGGGAAAAACATGATACCCATATTTCCGGGTAATCTCCCTAAAGTCCACGCGGGCGAAGTCGCGGGCACAGCTAGTTTAAAATATAATATAAACCAATATTGCATATTCCATAAAATGCACCTTTGTAACCTGAGTCCTGGCCATAAAATCCACAATAATCGCTGAAAGACCCATTACTTCTAATTCCCTTAAGAACACAAAGGTTATGGGAGCAATTTGGAATTATGTAAATAAAAACTCGTTTTTGTAGTTTTGCAACTGCTGCCGAATGTAAGGACGGCTACACACATTCGTATCGATTACGTACTATCGACTCGATAGTCTTTTGTTTGATTTTTCGTTCAGTAACTATTCTACCTATGTATGAACCAAATGCCTATGATGATGTTAAAATTATTCCGATTCTGTTCTCACCAAATTGAAACAAGCTTAATGCCGTCCTTCTTACGGCTGTAATGTATGAGCAACACGGGAATATTTTTAATATTGTCAAATATAGTTCAGTTGTTGATTGTTTACAATTGAATCAACACCATTATATTGCTATGCCACCATTAAATGTAGGTGAAGATTTTTGGATGTTAACAGTCTTTATTTGTAACTAGCTGATGCGCGCGGCTTCACCCGCGTGGTTGTAGGTTATCGCGACCAAAAGTAAACATGATTTTTTTCTATCCATTGCCGACGCCATCTCACACAAACTTTCATCCCCTATTTCCACCCCTTATAACCCTGTTTCAAATAAAAAAGTAGCCGTTGTCCTTTCTCAGGCTCTAGAATATCCCTGTACCAAATTTCATTCAAATCGGTTCAGTAGTTTAGGCGTGATTGCGTAATACACAGATAGAGTTACTTTCGCATATATAATATTAGTAAGGATAGGTTAAGGTTATTATAAGGATAATAATAATAATACATCATCACGCCTGTATTCCCCGAAGGGGTAGGCAGAGGTGCACTGCAGTGCGCCCACACTTCGCCGATGTATTTTGGTCCCAATGTAATAGGGGGCGAGCCTATTGCCATTATACCGGGCACACAGGTTTCCTCACGATGTTTTCCGTCACCGTTTCTTAGCAAGTGATAATCTCAGATGAAAATGAGATTCGCACATGGAACCCAGAGGTGCGAGCCGGGGATAGAACCTGCGCACTTTGATTGCAAAGCGTGCGTTCGACCACTCGGCTACCACTGCTAGGATAATGATAAGGATAAGGTTATTTATATATTTAATAGTTACTTATATACCAGCCTGGATAATTGATGTATCGTAAGATCGAAATACGATGTGAAAGATTCCAATATATAAATAAAGAACCAATTACTGAAATGTTGCTCTCTGGCATGAAAACGACTTTTCATTATCTGTATCGATCACTTATGTACCAAAGAGAAAATTATTTGTCATATAAGTGCCAGATACATTTTATAACACGTAAAAACAGGTTATTTAAAAAATATTCAAAAATCGAATGCTCTGTTCGAACGTGTGTAGCGATCCTATGCCTGGGGCGAGATCCACAGTCCCTCGCTATTATTGGTCGCACTCGCACTAATTTGACCGAATTTGCTTAATGCCCCGCAATTTGCACGCTGACCTGGACGCTTATTATAATAATTTAGCAACTGGTTGTGCACCTCGAAATGAGATGAATTAATTTTGTAAATAACCATTTTTGTTCCATAGAACCTGCACGTCTGAGGGAACTTGTCTAGTTCTCGATAGATGTGTGAAGTCTGCCAACCCGCACTAGGCCAGCGTGGTGGACTATGGCCTGAATCCTCCTCGCATTGAGGGGAGGCCCGTGCCCAGCAGTGGGACGTTAAAAGGGCTGTAGTAGTAGTAGTATAACTTAAAACTTTTTTCGTCACACATGAAATACTACTCAACAGCGTAATCTATTGTTTCTACAAGTGAGACTTTTACACCGAAAATGTTACCTATCTGTATTTATAGGTCAAATCTACTCACCTCGTTCCTAAATTCAGTCCATATTTAAAAGCACAAACATGACAGTTATATTATCAATTATACGTATTCAACCGATTTTTGTTGGGTTATACCCTAGTATGTGCGAAAGAGAGTAGACTAATATAAGTTTCTTATAATTAGAAAAATAAATTTTTAACAAAAAACAAAAACCGACTTCAAAAACCTAGGTGCACTAAAATGCTAGAATCAAGCCAATCTACGGACTATCAGACTAGGCAAATACACACATGAATTGGCACCGACTTCAAATGTCTTTAAATTATAAGGCTATTTCTAGCTTTTTAGTGCACCTAGGTTTTTGAAGTCAGTTTTTTTTTTTTTTTTTTTTCACGCTTTTAGTGTCAATAATCGTTGAAAATATGCAATTATTACCACCTCATAAAACAACCGTAAAAAAGTAAATATTTACAGCCAAACGTATCACGTAAATCGGATCATAACTCGCAACGTAATCGGTGTACATACATAAAAAAAAAAACATACAGGCCGAATTGAGAACCTCCTCCTTTTTGGAAGTCGGTTAAAAACGCCCAACTACTGTTACTAACCTGTCAGTAGCTTCTCAAAAAACTAATCTTTTCTCTTACCGATAGGTAACGGTTCGTTTTTATAAGAACCTAGCATTACTCTGCGCTTACTGTAAGTAAACATACAATTGCTTGGAGGTTTACAAACACCGCACAAAAAAACTGCAAACAAGCGGTCAGAAGTTCCAAAATGGAAGTTGCATAATGCGGGCCATTAAATACGGGTTAATTTCACCACAGGTACGTTTTTCGAAGGCATATGTTGCGGTTTACAACTAATTTGAATAACAATACCATGGCATGATGCCAGCACAGGAATTCATGGCACACCTGACAGTGGAAACGGTAACAAAGATTCACAAACAAATCATAATTTGGCACCTATTGTTCAGCTGTTGGGTTTCTTTTTTATTTTGACACATTTTTATTTGAGGGCGATAACAGATTGGAACGTGTTAAGTGATGCTTTAAAGTGACGCGATTTATCTTACTTTTTCTAATACAATTTTGTCTGCATATATTTAGCCTTCTTCATTAAAAGATAATGTGGTTTAAATAATACCTAAGAAATATTAATTGCTGTTCAAATAGGAACGTCAAAATGAGCGTGACAGTCAGAAATTCAATCTTTATGTTGTGGGGTGGTCTTCTTAATAAAAAATCTTCATATTCTTGTACTTTCTTATATTTTCAAATGAACAGCTTGCATTACACATCTTTTCTTCTTAAAATCTTATATGGCTCTCTCTCCATTCATCATCTCATTCGCACACTTCACTCTCTCATTCGTCTACCGCTACGTTCAAAAATCTTAATTTAATTAAAATAAAACACGTTCAGAAATTATAAACCAAGAATATTAAAATCCTAAGTGTATTCGTGTACCTCAGTGTCATTATAGTTGCATTACAATAGCCTAATATGGCTTATAACTACACTATTTAAGGATTGTATTTCTTCAATGTAAAGTAATTTCTAGACTTCTCGAAATCGTGCTAGAGACACTCACTGAAGTAAAATAAATTATACCGTCGATAATGAGTTTATGGTTAAGTGTTACTTTAATTCTTCCAAAAACAAAAAACGATTTTAAACATAAAATTGAGCTCAAACCACAACTGCCTCTTAAATATATATAAAGTTTAAAAGAAGCAAATCTCAAAAGCAAACATTGCGATTAAGATCTTTGTGTACAAGAATAAATTTGTCGTCGGCGGCCGACTGTTTGATCAACAGATTAAAAAGTCGACGAGAGCTTCGAGCAAATGGTGCATTTTAAAGTTGTAAAAAACTTTTATAATGTGTGGATGTTGCACTTCTCGTATGCGAGTAAAACGGAATGTATACTGGCAAATTGAAAGGGAAGCACCAGGTCTATTCAAAATGTGAATACGAAAAAAATAATTTTCAACGCGTAACTAATGTAAATGTTAAAATGGTCATCGTTTGATCCCAAAACAAGCAAATTGTGTAATATGAGTACTATGCAATGGACTTGAGACGATCCCAGTAACACCCAAACTAGGACCAATTCCGAAAAAGCCATTTCCGATATTTGCCGTTATCGGGAATCAAACCCACAAACTCCTGGTGCGGTAAGCCGAGCAGCCAACGCTTGAATTCCTAGATCAGGCCATCGTCACGTCGTCAATTAACAGTTGATATTTATTTTATTTTTGTTATCTACTACTACAGCCCTTTTAACGTACCCCTGCTGTGCACGGCCCCCCCCTCAATGCGAGGGGATTCGGGCCATCACCACGCTGGCCCAGTGCGGGTTGGCAGACTTCACACATCTATCGAAAACTACCGAGTCAAGTTCCCTCAGACGTGCAGGTTTCCTCACGATTTTTTATTTCACCGTTTCATAGCAAGTGATAATCTTGGATGAAAATGAGATTCGCACATAAATCCCAGAGGTGCGAGCCGGGGCTTGACCACCAGGTCTTGACGATGTGATTAGTAAGTAGGTATATAAACTGTCTGAAAAGAGAGTTATGGAGTTTCTTGTCCATTCATCTCCATAGGAAATGCATCCAAATTAGTGGTAGAGATCCTATTATTATTTTTTGTTCATTGAAGATTCATAAGTGCCTGTATTCGTTTATACGAATACTGATTCTAGTTCTGATTCTGTCTTACATTTACTAACGAAGGAGAAGTTAATCTCTAAATAACCACCACAGTTTACATCTTAATCAGACCCAAGAATACTTAAAGTATCACGCAATCTCGCTAACAAAAGTAGCCAATAATTCAAGGACTAGACGATTACCGTCGCCTTGGATCATCCAATTTTCAAAAGCAAATACTTAGACAAATTAACCACTGGACTTGACTTCCATTGGCATGCTCCTCGTAATCTCCAAAAGGTTTTTGATCATTGACCATAAGTGTGAAACTTACAGTAACTAGTAATACTTTTAATTTGGTTGGAAAACAGAAAAGCTCTATCTCTCTAAACTTTCTAATCACTCATACATTCATACATTCAATATACTTGACAGTTTTATACCTTTATGAATATTATTATTTTGTGGTATTCGTTTTTTGTTAGTGCAGACTAGTGTCCTGGGGCCTTACCTATGCTGTTATTTGTTTTAATATGAACTGTATTTTTTTACTGATTATCATTAATTTATTATTATCTAAAACTGAAACTTATTCAAAGGCTGCATCAGATGTGCCGTTTGCAGGCGTCAACAAATATTTGAGAGTTGATCGCGTTATCAATTCCACTTCCTTATTTCTCTAAGATCTTTTTATTATATCTATCTATTCTATCTATCTTATCTATTATCATCTTAAGATGGAAAATAAACGAATTATTTGTCACCCCTTTGTTATTCCGCAGAATGCTTATTAACAAAAGCTTAATCGTCTAAATGGAACATTCCAGTTGTAGTTAATCTTTCTAAAAGGTATCTTTAGCGTTGAACATAAATCCGTTCTTTGTTCGGTAATCTGATTTTTAGGAACAGTTATTTAAGATTTGCGATCAGTTATTAGGATGTCAATTAAGTTTAGATTGATAAATCAATTGAATTTTAGTCTTGTGATTTTTTATCTCATACATAAAGAATAACTAACCTGCTATTTTTTAAATTTTTTTAGCAATCTACCAATGTAGATAATTGTAGCATTTTGTACTTTCTGTGTTTTTTCTTATATCATAGTACGTTGGTACTTACTACATTTCTATGTAATGATATTGAGAATTTCAATATATTTTAAGGGAAATTATTTGGTGAATGCAAATCGAAAATATTAGTCAATACGTTAAAATAAAATTAGCAAAAACTGGAAATCAGTACACAAATTTAGCCAAATGAGTTTCATCTGAAACCACTATTATGTTAAAATAAATTTTAGAAATACTATTTCTCAAAACCTTTTACACATTTACTTTTCTTTGTAGCCGCGATGAATTTCTACACAAATATTACTCAAGCAAATTTTTATTTTAATAATTGTACCTACCCACAGAAGCGACGGACACTACAACGCTAGAGGCTAAAATCATTTGCATATTGCGGTCCTTCGCAGGCCTCGCGCCAGACTCATAATCATTACACGCTAAGCGAAATTAGCCCCTAAGGTGCTCTAGCAGACTGCCACTACCGCTTTATTATCCTCAAACGTGCCTGTTCATGCTAATTCGGACGTTTGATGTGGCTTACAGTATCGGGACTTATTACTTAGTAAGTATAGAATTAAATGGCAATATAACGTTGAAGGCATGAATTACGTATGGTAATATGGTTTTGGGAGAGATCGTACCATGGGGTTTTGGTCTACACTATAACATTAGACGCACATGTCAGAATTTAGAAGCTACGTGAATTTATTTTGCAGAAAACATCTGTTTATCGTATTATCTGCATGGATATCAGTAGGTAGTTCTTTAATCAACTCTCACTTATAACCATACTTATATTTTTTTAAATGCCGGCCAAATGCGTTATGGCAACACATACCGTAACGTAGCTTTGTATATGAATGATTTTTTGGACAATTTTAGTTTTGAAGACTACTCAACTAGGCATTTAAGTGCAACAAAATGACATTGAGTGGCGAGTTAATTTTGACATGTTACTTTCACCACTGTTATTCAATCTTTACATTGGTATAGAGTCCGTTTTATAATTGGTAAACATTTTGAAGGACGGCTTTTGACGCCTTAATGTGCGGTGTTATAGATAGTTTTATGTGGATAGGATTCAAAATATAATTTAAATATAGTGTTCGAACGTCAAAATGTAAAAGAAAAATGGAAGCAATCGATTCCAATTCCATTTGTAACATAATATCCAATTACCCTCGTAAAGTTTATAGGTATCATCGGTAGATGTGACTGGTTAATTAGAATTTCAAATCTACCAATCGATCGATTAAACAATACACAGTATCGTATAAATCCGTATACCACACGATGCTTATTGACATCTCATTCGTATGCAAACAGTGGCATTTAGAGGAATGGCGGTATCGATACAATTGCAGTTATCGATACGGAATTGTGGCATTGTTCGGGGCTGCACGACTGTGGTGGAATCTCGAGAGCTTTCGACGCAAACTTGTAGAGGTGTAATCATGAATGTCGAGACTTTAAAATAAAAAAAGTATATGAAGTATATTTCATTTTATAGAAGAGCATTTATTATTGGACAAAAGGTACATAATTTATCCACATATCACTCGACAAATTAAATACTTACTTAATCTTTTTTGGATTAGAAGTCTATGTAATCATCATTAAAGCTTTATTTTGTTTATTGTTTTATTGCTCTTGAAGGAAACATTTTTAAATATACATATTATTATAAAAATAAATACATAAAAAAACAAGTTCTCCACCGCCATCTGGAACAGGGTCCTAGTTACCAAAGCTCCAGAGAAAGGAACTTCCTCTCTATGCGTTCCATTCGTCTCTAGAAGTACTGCCTTCTGAATTTGTCTCTTGATCTAGCTGTCTAACGCGAGCTTCTTAAGTTTTTTGCCGAGGCTTTTGGCTGATAAACCATAGGAGGAAAAGATTATCGGTACAATGATTGCCGCGTCAATTTCTCACATGTCGACAACCTCGTGAGCTAGATCAAGATACTTGAATATTAGTATTTGTCTTGCAAAGAAATAAAGCACCAATAAATATATAAAAATGTTAAAGACTCTTATCGTAATTGGTTGTGGTAATAAAAAAAAAAACTTGACATGAACATTACTTTACATGAAAATATAATTTCGGTCGGCATAGGCGTGGTTAATGTTGTGATTTAAGCAACCAGTACATTTACGACTTTTGTCACGCTTTCGTTAATAAATAGAGACATTTCGCTTTTGTCACGACCGCGTTTTATAAATTGAGACATTTCGCGGCGAAATGTAGGACACTTTAAATTAAAGTTTATTATTTATCGTGACATTTTTACGATAATTACTCTTTTATATATAGTATTTGTTTTGTAATTATGTTTTGGGCAAATTTTGTTGCGATACTATTGATAAGGGAAAATTACAACACCGTAAGTCGTAATCTATGGTGTCAGTAAAAAGTTAATAAACCTACTTGCAAAGAAAAATACATAATACTATTTATAAGTGAGTAGGTATTACCAGTGTGCAATTTCTCTTTTATGTGTTCAGTTGCCCGCAAGACGTTTACATCCCCTAACAATAGAAAATCAATTATTTTAATTATGTGGAGCTCGACTAGTTAGGGTAACGAACCATAAGTCAGTAGGTTAATTAATTACATTTTATGTAGGGAAGTACTTTCATTTAGATAAAGGTTGTATCATGAAGTTACCTATGTATGTATATATTTCATGAATCACTTCCAAAACTTTATAACTCGTGTAAAAAACTTTTTTCCCGACAATCGCGTAAATGTTGTCGCCGATCCCCTCGGATTCAGATGTATGTTGAAACAAAACAGAATCCATCGGGGATACCCGTGAACCGTGAAATTGCCAAAAAACTTCCGAAATCCATCACGAATCAAATGACACTTTGAAATTGTAAAGGTAACTGAAGAGAGGATTGGATTGGCTGGGAAAACAATTAACGGGAACGGCCGATGCGAAAAATTGGAATAATCAACGAAGGCCAGTCGAACAACACCGTGCACATAGTACGGCGAGCGAATTAACTTTACTGTTTTTTGGAAAATTTACTCTGTGCTGAAATACGTAAAGATTGAATTTCTTTAGCAAAAGCAACGCGACTGCGTGACTAAGTTTTCCCGAATCATCGTTAATCCCCGGCACTGAGTCGTCAAAACTTATGTTTGACAGTACCAAAATGAACTGTATTAACTCATAGTAAAAGTTCATTCTTCAACATAATGTCATTGATGGCGCAACAAAATTTTTACGCGTGGGAGCGTGGCGTGTACCACAAAAATTCAATCTTTATGTATATTGGCACACTGTTTATTTGGGTATTAGCAAAAAAAAATGCAGCGTGGGTTTTGGCGCCCAAGTGTGCGCGGGGCTTTAACGTGGAATTGAGAAATGTTCTTCATCTATAAGTTAATACAGTTCGTTTTGAATTTGGCAAAGAAAAATAGTAGCAAACGAGTTAACGCGCCGGTGCGTGCAAGGCGTGCGTTCACGGTTGAAAATGTAATAAATGTAATTTTTCAAAAGCTTCGATGTCCACTCACACCACTTATGTTCGCTGTGGGAGGCTACAAAAGCGCTGCTGACCGACTAACACGTTTAAAATAACGAAAACGCTGGCTAATATTATTCAACGATGTTTTTTTAGGGTTCCGTACCCAAAGGGTAAAACGTGAACCCTATTACTAAGACTTCGCTGTCCGTCCGTCTGTTACCAGGCTGTATCTCATGAACCGTGATAGTTAGACAGTTGAAATTTTGTTGCCGCTATAACAACAAATACTTAAAGACAGAATAAAATAAATATTTAAGGGGGCTCCCATACAACAAACGTGATTTTTTTGCCGTTTTTATAGATAATGGTACGGAACTCTTCGTGCGCGAGTCCAACTCGCATTGCAATTTATCTCTCAAAGTTGGAATGATTAAATCAATTTTAAATGCTTTGTGACATAAGACGCACATAATGTTAATAATTATGAGACGACGGATTGGTCTAGTGGTTTGAGTGCCTACACTCGGCTCATTGAAGCGGGTGGTCGTAAGTTCGATTCCCAGTAGCGGACAATTTCAGAATTAATCTTTTTGCAATTTGCCTTGATCGGGGTGAAACTGGGATCGCCCCCATTTTACAGTACCCATAGTACAAGCTTTGCTTAACTTGGGTACGTACGATGAATATATGTTGTCTGGCGATATTTTTTTTACTTATATAACCTTTCTATTGTTTCCATCTAATTTAAAAAGCCAAAACAGTTACCATGTATTTGATCACGTAAGTCTTGTAACCTTATATTACCGACCGAGTCTCAAAATCAATTACTGTAATTTAATATACACTTCACGCATCTCTATTATTTTCTAAACGATTTCCAACACATTATACTACCCCATGAAAATCACTAATTAATTTCCTTCATCTAGAAAATTGAGCATTGAAAATGATGTGGCCTATTTAATCCACTAATTATCTATCAACTAATTCAACCAAGTATTCCTATTAATATTTTAGAGGACAAAGTTACCGATAGCTACTCGTTGAAAGCCAGGAAATTGAGCATAACGTACCCATTAATATTTCAACAACTTCCTGACGATTAACAGTCAACATCCAGTTCTTAAAATTTCGACTCTATAATTTCGTGATAAAGTATAAATTTGGGTAAAGGAAATGCTGCATGAAAATCTGATGTAGAGATGTAAAGACCTTGTAGATGTAGGTATAAGTGAGTTCCGTAACGCATCGCTTTGCGCACCCCAAAAGTTGAACTCTGAAAATATTAATATATCCTGCCTGAGAGGGTTCTGCATGTGACGCAATTTTTACCTTCAAAATTTTCTCAAAGTAGCAAGAGGTTAGATATTTAATATACATTCCTAGATTCTAATTTAAATATTTAGCAAGTATGTAAAAATGCACTTACATGTAATGGCTGCATAATTTAATAAGATATCCGAATATATTTTCATTCCTTTTGGAGTCGAAACCCTAGGGTCCATGGGGTCCAAGCACCCAAAATTTAATGACTATATTAGGCAAAAAATTGGTCGACACAACCGGTGACCCAAGAGCAGGCCTTTTTCTCGCTCAACGAGTGGCTCTAGCCATTCAGCGAGGGAATGCAGCCAGTGTCTTGGGTACGCTTCCACATGGGCCAAATTTTTACATATTTTATAAATATTTATTTTCTTATTAGTTTTAACTTATTTTATTTTGTATTGTAAATATTTTGTAAATAGTTGTTCAATAAATGATTTTTAATCCGTCGTTTAATAAGATAATTCAAAATTACTTGAAAAGTAACATTTCATGGCCAATCTACCTGAAGATACAAGATTCCTATACATTGCCACGATTTTAGGATTCGCTGAATCGAATCGTAGAATACTTCAATATTTATTAGGTTAACTGTTCGAATTTAAAATATATATATATTTTTTTTTCGTATCGCGAATTGATCGTTAATATTATTTCGATCCATCATCTCCGTCACTGTCATTACCATTTTTTGTTTATAATGTGTATTTATGGAGTTTGCCCCTGCTAGGTATTAATTACTTGATATTGGCATAATTACCAGCTAATCACAATTTCAACCATTTACATAATAAATGAAGAAAAGTAATTACTTCTGACTTCTGACATACCTTGTTTAATAATATCCTCTAGTTGTAAATACTAAGCTACCCGTTCCCAACAAAACCTCTAACAATACAAGACCGGTATCTCCAGTACATAGTCCGATGTTCAGTCTCTAGAGAAGACTGCGAACCCACTTTATACTTCGACGGTCCCTTGGCTATCGACGTTGTCTGACATGTTACTAACTCCAATGTAATATTACCTTGTACGGCTATTGTACTGAGGATGTGAGGGATCATTTAACCTTTCAAATGAAGCCGTGCCTTAAGTCTTGCCTATACAAATGCTTAATCTATATATTTATACAGTAATCTCCATTACAGGGATAATATATATTGTCGGGTGACAGGAAAAACTTACTAAGTACAAAAATTAGGAACGGTGTATTTTTACACTAATACTACCCTTTTAACGTCCCACTGCTGGGCACGGGCCACCCCTCAATGTGAGGAGGATTTCAGGCCAAAGTCCACCACCCTGGCCTAGTGCGGGTTGGCAGACTTCACACATCTATCGATAACTAGACAAGTTCTCTCAGATGTGCAGGTTTCCTCACGATGTTTTCCTTCACCGTTTCATAGCAAGTGATAATCTCGGATGAAAATGAGATTCGCACATAAATCCCAGACGTGCGAGCCGGGGTTGCACACTTTAATTTGCTATTGTATCGTTAAAACTGTGTTGATATCTTTCGCGATACCGTCTCCATATTTTGATCACTCTTATTTAGTTTTGTTTAGAATGAAGGATGCTCAACAATAATTTTCCAACTCTAAATTATTAACATCTCCCAAAAGATTTATTTCCGCCTTGTACTCGCTCTGGTACGATTTATCAACAAATTGAATATTTATCAATACCGACCACTTAGGGTATAATCAAAGCAGGGGCTGTAGACAAACGAAGAAAGTTCCCCAGGCCCGCAACTAGCAAGTCAACTAGAACTTGACCCGAGTTTAATTATAAACTGAGTGAACAAGTTTCGAGAACAATCGCAAACTTAGATCATGCTCTCGCGGTATCGGAGGGACGCTTTTTATCATAGTATTTTTATCTAAAGAAACATTTTAGCAAACAAAGAGACCTATCGTGTCTTACACCTACTAATATTTTAAATCCAAAAGTTTGTGAGGATCGATGGATGTTTGTTACTCTTTCATGCAAAAACTACTGAACGGATTTGGACGAAACTTTACCGTATTATTGTTTGTACGTCAGAATAACATATACGCTATATAATTTATTACGATATTGAATATTCGTAGTGCGCGCGGACGAAGTAGCGGGTGAAAGCTAGTTGTTTATAACTACGTATAAAGGCAATGATATTAAAGAGTTATAATAATTCCCGTAGCAAATTATTTGTTGAGGTTTCAGTTTTTTGGTGTCAAACTTTGCAAATATGACACAAATATAAAAATACATCATCAAAAAATACATCATCACGCCTGTATTCCCCGAAGGGGTAGGCAGAGGTGCACTGCAGTGCGCCCACACTTCGCCGATGTATTTTGGTCCCAATGTAATAGGGGGCGAGCCTATTGCCATTATACCGGGCACACAGGTTTCCTCACGATGTTTTCCGTCACCGTTTCTTAGCAAGTGATAATCTCAGATGAAAATGAGATTCGCACATGGAACCCAGAGGTGCGAGCCGGGGATAGAACCTGCGCACTTTGATTGCAAAGCGTGCGTTCGACCACTCGGCTACCACTACTTATACAAATATACGGAACTGATATACATATTGTTTTGCTTTATTATCAAGTATACATGGTCATAATAGCAGACCAGTTTGCTCATTATGTGATTGAAATGAGCATTATTGGAAATTTGATTATCAAAGGAAATTTATAATAATATGCACCTATACATAGTCGATTTTTTTCCTCATTTTCATCTGAGATTATCACTTGCTAAGAAACGGTGACGGAAAACATCGTGAGGAAACCTGTGTGCCCGGTATAATGGCAATAGGCTCGCCCCCTATTACATTGGGACCAAAATACATCGGCGAAGTGTGGGCGCACTGCAGTGCACCTCTGCCTACCCCTTCGGGGAATACAGGCGTGATGATGATGTACATAGTCGATGGTTTTGATTAAAATATGAACATTAATACCACAAAATATTTATCATTAAAATGTTATGTGCGTTAACAACATGTCATTGACATCATAATACAATGGCTGTGTACATTTCACGGCCATAACGCAATTGAAACTCAAATAGGTTTCCGTAATGAAACCGTAATCGACAAAATACAAAAAATAGTTCAAAAGCCGGGTTCCCACATGAAAACAGGGGTTTGACTAACTTTTAAAGCATTATTGTTCTAATTGTAAATTTTCGACAAACTGAGTTAACTGTCAAAAACTGAAAGCAATAATGTCATCGCGAGAAGAGTGGCGTTAAGGGGGCAGGAAATAATTCCAGTTCACGTTTATTATACAGGTACAAACACCAGGGTTACATAAATAACGCCGACGACATAAGATTATTATGTTCAGCCCTCTTGTGACAGATATAGAAAAAAAATTTAACCACCCCGAGCCTCACAAAGCAATTTACTTGAGTAAACAATCTGTACTTCGCGGAGCTCTGAACGTCTTGTGTTGAAGGCATCTAGTTACTGTTATACGGAGGGAGCTTTTATACGTGAGTGGGTACTGAATTGTATAAGTGCCTACTGTGGAAATCAGAACTAAATTTAACAAGAAACATCATGTATGTCTGTGAAACTACAGGGACATGGAGATTTGTTTTTTTCCGGATTAATAGGTGGAAAAGACGCAGTACTATCTACTGCCAATATCCAAGACACAAAATGATTTGCTCCCAGAATCCACAAAATAAGCTCTTTACCTGCAAAATTATACTATCTATGACAAATACCGGCGATATTATTTTTAAGCCCCAAGCACACAGGCCCTTAAAAAATGTTTCCTAATACCAAAACGGACTATATTAACTTATACAAAAAAGCTTCTTCTTCAACGAAATGTCACCGATGACGGGAGCGAATTCTGCACCGTGATCGCGTGGATTTTACCATAGAAATTAAATCGTTATGTATAATGACACAGAGTTCAATTTGGTATTGGCAGATGACGTACATGGGCGTGAAAGTTACGCACACATCCGTCTTAAAATTAAATGTCTGGAATATTAAATTAGTATGAAATGGTCTGTCTGTGTTTATATGGCCGTAGACAAATATCTACTAAAAAGATGGAGGCGTCACGGGCGCGACTCGACACCGACAATCATTTAGCCGACGAACAGGAATACGGGCGTTGGAACACTAGGAGATAATCCAATTATCTGCGAGCAAACCGAACAGGCGGCCAATTAGACACCAAAACTAAAATACGCATCGCTTTTATTGGCAAAAACCTAGGTGCACTAAAAATCTACAAATAACCTTACAATTCATTACATTTGGAGTAGGTGCCAATCTACATCGGACTAGGCAAATACACACATGATTTGGCACCGACTCCAAATGTAGTTTTAAGTCGATCAAATATTTATATATTATTAATTGAAAATATTTTATATCTCCACTCTGCCGATATGCGAATGTTGAGATGGATGTGTGGAGTGACGCGAATGGATAAGGTGAGGAATGTATATATTAGAGGTAGTATAAAAGTAGCGCCCATAACAGAAAAAATGAGAAGTAAGAGACAAGAATGGTTTGGGCATGTGATGAGAAGAGATGTGAAGCATGTGACTAAAAGAGTGATGAGTATGAATGTGGATGGATACAAAGCGAGAGGAAGACCAAAGAAATGGATGGAGTGTGTTAAAAGTGAAATGATTGAGATCGGAGTCAATGTCGGTATGACGGGAAACCGAGACGAATGGAAGAAAAGGACATACTGCGCCGACCCCAATTAATGGGATAAGGTAAGGCAAATGATGATGAACAATTGAAAATATTTTGACAATTGAAAATGAAATTATGTGACCTTCAACCCCCCATTTCCCCCCAATTTTTGTAAATGGGACAAACCTTAAAGAATTCCCTAGCAAACCTTAAAAAAAAATTGAAATCGGTTGACCGACGCCGGAGATATGTACCGACTTTCAAAAGGAGGAGGATTCTCAATTCGACCGTTTTTTTTTATTTTTTTTCCGTACTGTTGATTCTGGCACTGAAATATTAAACTCGTATTTCTTCAGACACTGTCTAGAATGGTGTTCAAACCCGGAACCTGTTGATTACGAGGATGTTCCTTTTTTTAACTATTAGGCTGTTGACTCTATACACTAAGATACTTTTTTGTATTGCCTATTTAATGTCCCACTGGTGGGCAAATATCCCCCTCCAGTTACTTATTTTAAAGTTAAAATATTCTAGCAAATTATATTAGAAACCTTTTGCTCACTAAATATAATCAACACATCCTTTTGTTTTATTCAACGCTCTGTGCTTAGAAACAGGGCATCTAATCCGTCCTTTTGCGTGGTACAGAACATTATTACTGTACCGTCTACACCCACAATGAGGTACCTACTAGAGTCAAGAGCTAATTACGAGATTAAAAACATAGATCCAGACGATAGAACGCGACCTCGGGATAAAACACTGCGCAAATACGCGCGATCAATGTTTTGAGTGGTGGTGGTTGGTGCATGTATTTTGCCACAGACATTCAATCTTTATACCTATTAAAACAGAGTACATTTTCCAAAAAAGGTCAGTGTATTCGCTCACCGCAGTGTGTTCACTTCTATGCTTAGCACAAAACAACGATACTGTGTTTTACTGTAAAATGAGAGAAATTCGAAAGCTATATTATTAAAACAGTAGTCTAGAAGGCAATTCTAGTTACATAAAGTCTAGAGCAAATGGCAATGTTCAGAAGCTAGTTTATAATGAACCGGTAAATATTACGAGCTATATGAAATGCGCAGTGTTAGCCGAGTCGAACGCACTCCTTGCAATCGAAGTGTGCAGGTTCAAACCCCGGATCGTACCTCTGGTATTTATATGCGAATCTCATTTTCATCCGAGATTATCACTTGCTAAAAACGGTGAAGGAAAACATCGTGAGGAAACCTGCACGTCTGAGGAAACTTGACTAGTTTTCGATAGATGTGTGAAATCTGCCAACTTGCACTGGGCCAGCGTGGTGGACTATGGCCCGAATCCCCCTCGCATTGAGGAAGGCCCGTGCTCAGCAGTAGTAGTATATGAAATGCACCCCAAACATAAGAGTGATTAAAGCATGTTTTAAAGCTAAAATGCAGTCGACCTACATCCAGCACAATGGGTCGATGTTTTCGGGAACACAATGCGCCGTCGTCATTCACTCTGAGCTTAGTTTGTTCAGGTGTTTTCGACTTTTGCACCGTGCGGAATTTCAGTTTTAAAATGTACAAATATGTATACTTATCACTTGTACATTCCTCATACACTCTTTTGAAGTTTAGTGTAAACAAGTTCATTCGCTTAAAGTTATGAGTTGTATCTTGTTGTTTTTGACAATTTATTTCACACAATAGAACTCTATTTTGACAAACTTTAGGTAGGTAAAGCTAGCTCTACTATATTTATAAGTCCAATCAGAATTAATGTAGTAAAACGTAAAGTAATCTAAAAGCCTTATATAATTATAATAAATGTAATTATTTATCAGGGAATACATACTAACGGTGACGGAAAACATCGTGAGGAAACCAGCACGTCTATAGAAAGGCGTGTGAAATTCACCAACCCGCACTGGGCCAGCGTGGTGGACTATGGCCCAAATCTCCCTCGTATTGAGGGGGAATGTGCCCGGTATAATGGCAATAGGCTCGCTCCCTATTACATTGGGACCAAAATACATCGGCGAAGTGTGGGCGTACTGCAGTACACCTCTGCCTACCCCTTCGGGGAATACAGGCGTTATGTATTATTATTAACACATACTCAATTTCATTAAGGGTCTCAGTATTTTTTGTCGCTTAGAAAATAAAAATGTATAACCGAATAAGTGTCATATCACTCAATCCCGTAAAAGTGCAATACACAACGAGATTTCCCGGTTGTATCCCGAACAATAAGAATTGCATCTTGTACGTTCGACCAATCTTAAGTGCAGAGCGTAGTCATGTTCTACATTTAGATGTTCGCATTCAAGAGGGTCCTTTCTGTCTCATCGCCATTGTTGGGAACGGTTCGATAAGGAAATTAAATTCCTTTCATGAGCCCCGGGATGGTTTCCCAGTGTGTACAACACTATTAAGATTTCGATTATAATCGTAGGCATTGAGTTACTGACCTTTGATTGTGTATCACAACTAATAAATTGTGCTGTGTCGTTACGACTAATTTGTGTTTAAATATAATATATTATCTCAAAATCCAAAACTACTTTTACGAAATGACTAATAAAAATATGTGGACGTTAAAAAAGTTCTTATATTACTAGTTGTTAAAACTGGCAGCAACAAATGCTGATTGAAAAATAATTAAGAATAAAAAATATTTGAATTTCGATCAATTTTGTAAGTATTCAGTTGTTTAACCAATTATTACGCACAAGTAAATTCGAACTTCTGGTGCTTAGATGACAAAGAAAACTGCATACTATTTCCTACTTCTCAAGGCATAAGTACTTAATACCTACGTTTTAACAGTATTCAGCATTCGAATATGTACTTAAAAATATATGCATAAGACTGCAACGATGGCGTAGCTTTTAAATCCAGAAGGAAATAATACTTAAACTCCCCCGCACATTAGGGCGTCAAACGTCGCGCTTCAAAAGGTTTACCAATACCAAGACGAGCTCTGTGTTAATATATATCGACGCTTGAAAGGCAATCCCTATTAAGCGACAAAAAATAGTAAAATGAGTTATAGAGATGAAACGGATATCCGGTAACTATCCAGACTTGTTTTCACTATCCGGCCGGATACCGGATAGTAATTTAGTATCCGCTCGGATACCGGATAGTAATTCAGTGTCCGGCCGGATACCGGATAGTAAAATTAAAAAAAAAACTCATTATTCTGCACAAGGGAAATCATACCACAATAGGTTATGGACATTATTTATAATTGCACGTCAAAAATATCTATTTTATTAATTAGTTTAGTACTCAAAATTAACAATTGGCAAATTGGGGTGAATGAATACCAAATTTTCCGCATTTTTTGGTAACAGACTCGGCTTGGCTTCGTATACCAGACCAGCTTCTGAAAATAGCCTTTCACTGTAAACGCTACTGCCAGATGCTGAAAGATACATTTTAGGAAACCTTGATAACTTCGGGTACTGATGCAAATTAACTGACCACCAAATGAGTCGTGTTTGCGATTGATTCGAGATGTTTTTAAGAAGCGTCATGTAAAGCTATAAAGGGCCGAAAATCCGGCCGCCGGATATGCGGCGCTCTGGCTTGGTAGCTTGCAGAATATCCGGTATCCGGTATCCGGCCAAACCATTATTCGTCTCTAATTGAACGGCCAGATTTTTCTGCGGCGTTTGGTTTATAAAACTCATTTTACGATTTTTGTTGCTTAGTTAGGATTGCCTCTCGTGCGTCGATATAATAAAGATTATTTTTTTGTGGTCAAAGCCACGAACTCACTTTGCAATGACTCACATTGAAGAATTAGTTTTTTTCTATAATACAGTTCGTTTTGATATTGGCAAAAAGTACACGCGCGTATCGACGCCGTTGTGTGTATTACAGACATATCGCAAATTATAGGTTTTGGATCAGTGATAGATAGTAAAATCATTAATATTAATCTGATACTTGTATCAATTCCAGCACAGTCACGTAGCAATTCAGCAGTTAACGCGATTATCTGTCGCTAAGCACAAATTCCCATCTGAATAGTGCGCGTTAATGAACTTCTCTATAACAGGCGAGACGTGCCTCGAACTGATAAACTTCCTCCTATTAGACGAGAGAGTGTTGTAGGAAAATTCATTGATATTGTGTTAGCCGAGAACGGTATTCAGACACGTTTTAATTAACAATATTATCATTGTTTCATGTTTTCAAACGCAAACAAGGTTTTCGTATCGAAGAAATTTAATTATATAATACCTACTTAGACCAAAACTTTTCCTTAGTTGGGATCTGTTTGTTTGAAGTTATTACTAGCATGTGCTTGGGTTTTTTTCTAATGTTTATTATTATATTTAAAAATAGCCATGTCAGTGTGTAATAATATTAAACACAATGAATATGTTGAGGTATATAACAAAAGCCAATTTTGTTTTGTATTAGAAATATTTAGCTGTATTGATCTCCGTTCTCAATTATGCTGGTGCTTGATAATCCTAATATTATAAATGTAAAAGTTTGCGAAGATGGCTGGATGCATGGATGGATGTTTGTTACTCTTTCAAGTAAAAACTACTCAACGGATTTTACTAAAACTTTACAGTATTATTTTTGATACATCAGAATAACATACAGGCTATAATTTATAGCGATATTGATTCATTGAGGTCTGCTTGGATGAAGTCGCGGGTAAAAGCCAGTAATCCACTAGTAAGACCACATCTAGAATACAAATGAAATGCGAATTACGAGGTTTATGAGGTTACGTAATTACACAGGCTCGTATATGTAATATTGATCGTTGGGGTCAGCCGAAGTGCTCTTAAAACCGGAGGGCCGGTCATTTGGTCCTCAAAAGCACTGTTAGCCGTTATGGGCCAAGCACACACGAGTGGTTCCTTTTAACTAATTCATAAAAAAACTGGCTTCCATTTGTAGGCTTTCAAAGGCCCATTCTTTGATCAGCATGAATGTATAATTAGAATTAAGTGCCACTAAGTCTATGCCCTTTATATTAAGCACTCAGTGCTTTGTCGACCACATCAGTCGCACTTATTTTGTAATTACACATTTTGTAAATTACTACATATTGTAAAATTACATGTAACTTTTTAATTTTTGCAGCTTCCCGTATAATATATTTTTTCAAAGAATGTCTGGTTAATTTTTCGTTTCAGTAAGTCCCATTATCACGCATGTATTAACTAAAGTGGTCGGCAAAGATGCACTGTAGTATCGTGGTCCCAATTCTAGTGCCATTATTCTAATCACCCTCAACGCAATCCATAGTCTTCACGCTGGCCCAATTCGGGCTAGCTAATTCCACACTTTAAAAGTTAATTTCCCCACGATGTTTTACCTATATTATTTAGAGACAAGGTTATCAAGTGATATTCAAACATAAAAACAGATAAACAAGTCTCGTGAATATTGATGCATCGCATGAAGTGCATTCGAATTCCGATTTAATCGGATCGTTATAAGCCACAATTAATAACATGGTGACGACAGATCCGACAGACTTGAAACTCGAAGGATTTCTTTAATAACATTGATACAGTGCCGACAAATATATATAACTTTATAAAGGAAATGTACTCACAGTGCATTTACTTCTGTGACTTTTATGAAGTCTTTAGAAAGATTTGAGGTTTTTTTTTTTCGTTTTATTCAGATTTTTTATTATTATAAGTCTGTTAACACAACTCACGAACGTGGGGGACAAGTCCACAAAACTAAAGTGGAAGTGGGCAGGCTCAGGCTTTGGCCCAGGAGGGGGATGTAAAATAGGGTAAAAAAAAAGCCTGTTTAGTTCAACTGCTGGGCAAAGAGCTCCCTCCCCTTCCGCTATTCCGCTCCAGTTTGACCTAAGCTTAGCCAATCTATATGATAGGAGTCCAGTTCATTTCGCCAACACCTTCCGGGTCTGCGGCGATATCGTCTTGCATTACTGGGGATCTACTGTACGGTAATTTAGAGCCAATGTACTTCTAACATTCCGCAGATGTTTTCAGCCCAGTTCCATTTCAGCTTGGAAGCTTTTCGACCTACGTCAATAAATAGATTTATAAACATATTATTAGGTATTTATAAAAAATAAAAAAAAATCGAAACTGATTTCACGCATTGACTTGGAAACCTCTATAAGGGGGCATAATATATACTCACCACAGATCTCTGTCGTGTAATGGGTATGTTGTAAAATCTAAAGTATTAATAGTAGATTGAAAAATAATGTTCACCTCTACGGCATAATTATCTTCACCAGACAATTTTTCATAGCTCACTCTCACTAATTGAATAATTCGATACCTGACCAGAGTTCCCTTATTAAATTAGTTCATAAATCTTCCCCCCATTGGATGCGCTCACGGCTCTGTGAACTGATCGCTAAATTAAGTAATTACTGCGCCCGGTGAAAATCAATGTGTAGGAAATTTTATTTGTTTGCCAGACCGAGCTGATATTCAACATAACTCTTAGGGGAGTCTACTCCATTCGTTTTTCTTTATTAACCAATGGCGAGCTTAATTAATAGGGGGCTGTTTTATATCACTAGTCATGGTTAGCAACAACTGTGGTCGGAATCTGGGGTTTATTAATTAATTTGTGACTTTTTGAATCTGGTATATTAGGGTGTTTCTATATTAAATAGGGAAGGCACAACGGGGAGCTACTTATTTATTGAAATTTGAGAATACCTTTGTAATAAAATTAATAGTGGGCCGTCATTTGTGGTGGATTATGTCGTAATCCTTCTTTCTTTTAGGGGGCTAGCCCTAGGTACATAAAGGTAATTATAATAAGCACATTATGATTAAATAAGATTAGTATCGCAAACTAAGCAAAGCTTGTACTATGGGTACCATACAATTGACTGGGGACAATAGGTACATCCAAACCAGGGCATATTCCAAAAACGCCATTTCCGAAATCACTAATTGACGGAAATCGAACCAACAACCACCCGGTACACTGGACATTACTGCCGTCGTTAATACAGAACGTTTCTATAGAAATAATACTATGAATATCCTCATGTATATGTGAGTGAAAGGGTGCTAGAAAAAAAAATTCATTAGGCCTCGACAACACAGAAACAACGATCCTTTGTCCCATATATTGACTGAGATTGATTGTCAGTCGGCATGTACTAAACGAGTTGCACGACAAAATAAAAGCAAACGTTCGCAACCCCTGTCGACATCCGTCACGGACACGAATCGTTTTATTGAACTCCAATACGACCGTATTAACTTTTGGACTCCCTTTTGTCTAGAATTATCATGAATGAGTGTTTACTGTACACACTATCGGGCAGTTTCTTCATAAACTATCTCTGGTAATAGTAATACATCATCACGCCTGTATTCCCCGAAAGAGTAGGCAGAGTCGCAATGCAGAGCACCCACACTTCGCTGATGTATTTTGGTCCAATGTAATAGGGGGCGAGCATATTGCCATCATACTGGGCACTATCCCTGACGGTACGAGGGAGATTTGGGCCATAGTCCACCACGCTGGCCCAGTGCGGTTTGGTAGCCTTTCCTCACGATATTTTCCTTCACCGTTAAGCAAGTGGTAAGCATTTTTGAAGGTGACTATCTCTGGGAGGGTGACAAATATTGTATCTTCAATCAAGTAACAGCTCAAATGGTATAGCAACCATAATACCGATGTTTTAACTTTAAGTTACTGTAACTCGGCCTGTTACTTGCAATGTATGTATGTCCCATTATTTGGGGTCGGCGCAGTATGTCTTTTTCTTTCATTCATCTCGCTTTTCCGTCATACTGACATCCACTCCGATCTCATTCATATCGCCCTTTATACAGTCCATCCATATTTTCTTGGGTCTTTCTCTCGCTCTATATCCGTCCACATTTATACTCATCACTCTTTTAGTCACATGATTCTCATCTCTTCTCATCACATGTCCAAACCATTCTAATCTCCTACTTCTTACTTTTTCTGTTATGGGCGCCACTTTTATACTACCTCTGATGTACACATTTCTCACCTTATCCATTCGCGTCACTCCACACATCCATCTCAACATTCGCATCTCGGCAGAGTGGAGACGTTTCTCTTCATGCATTTTAGCCGCCCAGCATTCTGAGCCGTACATAATCACCGGTCTTATAACCGATTTGTAGATTCGGCCCTTTACTTTTAACGGCATTTTTGGATCACAAGTAGTGCTGGTAACCTGTCTCCACTTCTGCCATCCTGCAATAGGAACTAACAGTAAATATACCTTACCACTAACCTACGGTAATTGATATAGTTTGCGATTTTAGAGTCTAAATAATTTCAAAATTGAAATGTCAGAAAGCTGTTTAGGATCAATGATGTCACCGGCAGAAGGTCAGAGGTGAATCTTGTAACATGAATTACGTTGCTGGAATTAAAAAAAGTAATCAAATAAAATCCGCTGATGTAGAAATCCCTCCGTAATCAAATAAGTTAACACTTTCAGGCCCATATTAACTTTTGGTAACGCTGTGTTTATTTCTCTCACGCGATTCCTCTGTACACCTACTTGGGTAAATGAGAAAGTTTTAATCTTGTTAAATAAATATTTCATTATACCGAGCGAATACTTATCTTTCGGAGTTTACGGATTTTGTGAAGGTAGATTAATTTGAGATATCTTTTGCATACTTTGTTTATTATTATCCAATCCACATGGACAGTTTATTGATTTTGATAGGCTTGATAGCGGGGACTTGGGTCCAATACGTAGATGTATCTTAAGATACGTTTAGTGTCAAGAGAGGTGTCTGCTTAATTATAATTTTAATAGTAAAGTTTTTTTTTGCAAACGAGATTTTGTACCCCAATTTTTTTGACAAATTTATTTCTATCGAACCATAGTTCTTTAACAAAAGGCTTCCCTTCCCAAGGGCAGGATGAACTAGCTACCTCGGAACCCCGTATTTATTTTAAAATTGATATCATTAGGCGAGTTCTTGGCTTACTTCTAAGATAACAAGCATTGTTGAAAGTCTCTGGAGCATCCGACCCTTTTCTCGCTTTGACAAGTCACCCGTAAAGATTGCTTAGATCCCCAGTGACTGGCCCTTAACTTGAAACAGCCTTATCTTCGAGATAGGATTAATTGCGGAAACACCGAGACGATAACGAGCGAGTTATAACTAGCAGAGCTTTGTGAGCGGCTCGGGTCTCGTGGTTAGTGATGTACCGTTACCAGCAGTATTGGAAAATCGGGATTGGCAATTAATGTGTATGTTTGTATAGACCGTGTCACAAATGTTTTTTTTGTTTGTTTGACGATTCATATAATTAAACAAATCTAGTTTCTAATTCTGATTCTGTTCCCGGGTATGCAATCAAACTTTTTTATTTATTTCAAATATAAATGTTTCTAAAACGGAAAATAAATGAAAAAAATAATTTAAAAAAATCTTTGTATTTTTTTATCATTTTCATTGTATGATTCGAACATGGTTCACTAATTTTCACTGTACTTAAATGTGAAATTGATATCCATTATTTCTAATGTGCTCGAGAATATTCATAGTCATTTTCCATTTTTTTTTTAATATCGAGAGATTGCGAAATATCTGGGGTCAAATAGGATTTACCGGAACTATAAAAGTTACTGGGATTTTTTGGGATGGCACATCATTACTCTTGCCAGTATTGTCTTAGCATGCGGCTGTTTGGTACTATAAATTCATAATCCTGTCGTTATGTGATTAAATAATTACATCTATCAACACATTCTAAATTAAAGCTCTTATTCAATTGTGAAGCAATTACTTGTACAAATTAATTTACGCCATAAATACAGGGGAGGGAATTCACTTTCAATATTTAAAAATGAACTCTGTAGATATATAAATATACATTTCATTTCTCTGACAAAAGCCAGACCACGCGAATAATTCGCGTGTATTATCGATTATATTTTGTTGGAAAATGTGCCCTATCTCTGATTTAATACAGTTCGTTTTATTTCGCCTATTTGCGCAGATAACTTAATAACACCATTCTGTTAAATTAATGAAATTGTTAACATCGCTATTGAATCTACTAAACTGGTAATTAGTTTTAGAAAGGAATTCATGATGATATCTCATAATATTTATCATTGTTGTGGTCAATACTAATCAGAATCTGATTTTTTTTATTCATGTAAACCAATACAGGCTTAATCGTCACTAAATTTAGTAATAGTATCTCTACCACCCATTCGGAATGATTATGCATTTACTATGGAGAAGAATGGACAAGAAACTCCATGGTAGCTTTTCCAAAAAGGATTAAAGTATGTACAAGTGTGAAGTAGTACAAGCGGCCTGATTCTACTGTACTTTATAGTAATAGCTATAAATTACCTCAACATAGTATTTCATATAGTTAAGTATACCTAACATATCATAAGCCTTAAACACACTGCTGTGACAACTCGTACACAATATAATGTACCAGGACCTGGTCTCCATACTGAAATTATAATATTCTCATTTGGCAACCAACTGCTCGCGCGTGTAAACAACCCCTATGTTGTAGGAGGGTTTTATTCGCCAACAGTAGTCCGAGGTAGTTATTCCCTAATAAGGATTAAGAAGTAATGTGTTACGCTAAATCCGTTGAAAATCTTAGCGGTTAATTAAATTTCAATGTAATTATAAATTGCATGATAATATTAGAATATTCAAAATAAAAAAAATATATGGGAAAAAGATATAGCTTCTCCGATTTAAATATGAAACGAAAAATAAAATAACGCGTGAATACGTATAGAAAAAAAATTGCAGTGAAATTTAACCAACTTTGAAATTTAACATGCATGAAATTTTTTGGCAATTTTTTTTTTTTTTTACAAATATTTTTGATATCGTCAGCGACTCTTGGCAAAGGTGTAAAGATACTTCTGCTCTGTTTATATTTTACTGTGTGATCGAAAATCTTTGCGACGACCAATAGCCTAAAAAATTGTGTGTCTAAAAATTAAATAACCTCAAAAAATTACAAGAAGCGTCTAAAAAAAATTGTTAAATAGGTACATATCTCCCAAAGCGTGACATTTGACACGGAATTAACCTTTGTACACACCGCGCGGGTACTAACACGCCGCACCATTTCAGATTATGTGCCAAAACTACATAAGTCGCCCTTCCACAACTAATGAACGTGGCTACGAACGATTGTGTTTTGTTTGAGTTCACTTTAGCCCAGAAACTACATGGTATCTACTAGTGCTTATTTTATTGGCACGAAACGACACAAACAATATTATTGTCGTCTTTTTCACGGTCGTAAGGTATGAGCAGGATGGTTTAATATAGGTATAGCCAAACTGAATGTTAGTACTTATTTGAAGCATGGTAGAGACCAAGTTGGCAAACCAGGTTCCTACATTCAAAGCACTAGTGGTTTCGCGAATTCAAAATCTTGTCAAGTAGACCGGCCAAGTGCGAGTCGGACTCGCACACGAAGGGTTCCGTACCATTATCCATAAAAACGAGCAAAAAAATCACGTTTGTTGTATGGGAGCCCTATTAAATATTTATCTTATTCTGTTTTTTAGTCTTTTTTGTTATAGCGGCAATAGAAATACATAATCTGTGAAAACGTCAACTGTCTAACTATCACGGTTCATGAGATACAGCCTGGTGACAGACGGACGGACGGACGGACGGACAGACAGCGAAGTCTCAGTAATAGGGTTTCCGTTTTACCCTTTGGATACGGAACCCTAAAAAAAAATGTCTGGGTATTACTGGGATATACCATAGTCCTCTGCACTCTAAACTTCCACGAGTTTAGACAACAAAGTCGTGTTGTTTGGTCGAGCGTTGTTTATTTATTTAAAAAGATTTCGTTGGAACATCACATGCAAGCAACTGCTATTTAACCCGTGCAGTGCATTTTCAACGAAATTAACTTGAGCACACAATACGAAGACAATTTCCACACAATATTTAAGCTTGTGGTGACTACGAAACACGAGATACTGAGTGTTCAGTATTCACTGCTATCCCCTGTACCAATTTACATGCATGTTGACATTACAGTGTAAGTAATATTGTACTAGTATAAAGTCCTCAAAACGTGCGTGTTAATTATTTTGCACATACAAAAATGAACTGTATTAACTTATAGATGAAGCACATTTTTCAACGAAATGTTATCGATGACGCGAGCTAATTTTGATGCGTGGTCGCATCGTTTTTACAACAGAAATTCAATCTCTGTTTTTAAGGTTCCGTACCCAAAGGGTAAAACGGGAACCCTATTACTAAGACTTCGCTGTCCGTCCGTCCGGTCGTCCGTCCGTCTGTCACTAGGCTGTATCTCTTGAACCGTGATAGTTAGACAGTTGAAATTTTGTTGTTTGTTAGATAGGTGATGTATTTCTGTTGCCTCGATAACAACAAATACTAAAAAACAGAATAAATATTAAAGGGGGCTCCCATACAACAAACGTGATTTTTTTTCCGTTTTTATAGATAATGGTACGGAACCCTTCGTGCGCAAGTCCAACTCGCACTTGGTCGGTTTTATTGACACAGAGTATGTGACTAAAAAAAGTCAAGTCGATTCCCTCGTACCTGTACCTAGGTGCGAGGCGTAAATTCCTCTTCCGCCCTTAAGGCTTTGGCTGGAGTCGCACTCTGCACTCGCCACTCCTCCGGTGAAGCTGTAAAGGCCAACTCACGGCCAACAGCGTAGTCCATTCAAAAAAAAAAAAAAAGATCGTAATTTTCTATTTGAAATTGTTGCAGAATCAGAATACGAGCGAAAATATTCGTATAAAATTTTTGTAAAATCTCAGGCACGGCAATTTAGTCAGAAATTTTGATAGAAATACAAAACCAACTCTATTCAAATATTACAAAATTACGCGGCTCATTCATTATACGAGCGGCGCTCGTTCGGCACGGACAATTTATTACAACGCGGAGCTAAATACACTGCGTTTAGTGAATTCCTATTTCGGCAGTCTCGGAAATGACGGAGGGAATTTGCATGGCTGATTGCCGACGGTTGCTCAATCAAGGATATTTAACAAAATTAACTAATTGAGTGAACGTTCCACCACCGTCCCCTCGGCGCCGCCGCCGACCTAACTTGCCGACGTTAAATTGACTAGACAACACAAAAGCAACGTATCGGGGCAACTTAACGAGTGGTAATAAGATCATGCTGTATTAAGTATGCCAACATTGATCGGTTTTAATTTCATTTCGGGCGAGTGGAAGAACATTTTGTTTTATATAATGCAGGTACTAATGTAATACATTGTACGATCGCAAAGGTATCGTATAATTGAATGGAGACGATCTCAGTTATACCCTAATCAGAGAATTTTTCAATAAGGCCATTTCAGAAATCTACCGCTGACGGAAACTTTACCCGCAACCACATGGTTGCTAAAACCATTAGAACAAGTCGTTGGAAAATTATTAAACAAGAACATTCTTGATAAAAGATAGAATAGAGAAAATATGCTGACACTGTAATTCACATAAGTATACGAAAAAAAATATTCGAAAAGTCTGAATCAAAGATTTTTTATTCCTGCATACGACTGGTTTGGCGGTAGGTGTACTCGTTAAAAGATTCTTCTCGGTTACTATAACGTTTTTACGCCTTTAATTAAACTTTGATAGCACTATAAAAAACAAAACCTCAGTACATGTATATTTCATTGCTTTGCAAGAAAAATACAACGATTAAGTTATACTTAACCACTTATCCGAATTGCGATTTTCAATGAAACTTTCTTAAAAAGGGACTATTAATTTATCCGATTCCACTCTTGAGTTTCTTAAACAAACACTAATTAGATGATTGAGTTACTTGCTTTGTTTCTCTCATGGAAAGTTATGTGAAGGATATTGTTACGGGAACACCTTAAGTTGTTGATTTCATTTGTTTTTAAACAAACATCGGGGAGAAGTGAAGTTAGGAATTTGTGTCATGTAGGTACACGTGAGACATCCATGATTTATTTTGTTTGACTCATTTGTACAGGCTGTATCAAACACCCGAAATAATATTTAACGGTTGCATTGAGTATCGGGTAAAAAATATAATGTCATAAAAAATATCAATGATTACAATCACAATTTCATAGACTTGTATTTCTTGTCCAATACAAAATTTAAAAAAAACATACTGGTCTAACTGATAGGGGTCTTTGCTTTCTTGAAGGCATCTAATTAAAAAACGATGTAGGTACGTTTACTTACTATAAAAGTTGTTCGTTACTATTTCATATATAAAACAAACTATGTAGGCGTAGAATGGTCTTAAGTAATCAAGAATGTCGTTTATCGATCAGGTCATGACAGAAGCCTTTTTGTAACACTTGACCCGGAGAGCAAAAACCGGTGTCCCAAATTCGACCTCTTGTCGGCAAATACTGGCAAAAGATTTATATCCTAGATGAATGATTGGTATGTCGGCGGATAGGAACCGTTTTGTAGAATCGGAGACAAAGGCCTTAGACATTCTGATTTCATTTAAGGTTTAGACCTTGAATGGTATTTTGGATTATTACCGACGGACGAAATTCTTTGGCTGAAACTCAATAAGTACGAATTTTATTCTCAATTATTGGCGAGAAATTAAATTTCGCAGCCAAATTAAATTACCAGCAGTGGTAGCCTCGTGGGCAAGAACGCCCGCCTTGAACGTAAGGGGTGCAAGTTCAAATCCCAGGCCCGCACCTCTGAGATAATTTTCATGTGCGAATGTCATTTTCAACAATGATTACCACTTGCTGAACGGTGAAGGAAAACATCGTGAGGAAACCTGCACGTCTATAGAAAGGCGTGTGAAGTTCACCAACCCGCACTGGGCTAGCGTGGTGGACTATGGCCCAAAATCTCCCTCGTAAGGAGGGGGAATGTGCCCGGTATAATGGCAATAGGCTCGCCCCCTATTACATTGGGACCAAAATACATCGGCGAAGAGTGGGTGCACTACAGTGCACCTCTGCCTACCCCTTCGGGGAATACAGGCGTGATGATGATGATGTAAATTAAATTTCGATAACTATAACTGTAGGCTTAGCATGACCGTGTAGACATAAGTTTTATCTCTTTCAACTGTCAGATTTTTCGAGAAAATGACGTCCCTTCAAGCTTTTTGTACTGGGCATGACTCGTTGTGACGAAATTTTCTCGATAAATCTGACAGTTGAAATATGTATGTCTACGCGGTCGTGCTAAGGCTACTGGAACCTTAAGTATCTCTATGCCAGTTTTCTCCAACGACAACAGCAACGCTTATTATGTAATGTCTTATGTGTGGTGACGCCTAGGCAGTAACTTCCGTTAATCATTAGTTGTTCACCAGGTGACTCTTCTCGATAGTTTTTCTATAACCAAGTGTCGACTTCTGTTTGCTTACTAACCCATAGGTTGCCGAATCCTTAGTCGCAGACGCCGGCGGTTGACAAAACAGTTTTTTGCATTAGGCAGCTGCTTAATACTTAGGCGTAACAACATGGCGTCTCCTTTTGGTAGTAAAGGCAGACATTCTAATTTGATAGCCATAATAAAAGTCAGTATCAGTGCCATTTGGTCTCAGTAACAAGTTTGTATTTTAAACTGCTCCAAAATTTACTTTAATTAAAGTCTTTGACGTCAAATTCTAGAAGTTTAATTATGCACCACAATAATTGTACGTTACAAAATCGTAGCTTAAGGTATCGTTTCACATCAAAGCTACTTATGGACCTTAAGTAAACGTCAAGAACATGAAACCTAACCTAGGTTATAAAGCCCTGAACCCACGCATTAAGACGCGAGCGACCAATTATTTGCTAATACCAAAACAAACTGTATTAACTCATAAAAAAGCACATTTTTCAATTTAGTATCGTTAAGAGTTAAGTTGCGTTTGCCATAAAGAAATGCTTTATGAATATTAGCACGAAGTACCTAAGAGAAAAAAGTAAAAAGATTAGGATTAGCCCAAATCTCTCTCGTATTTACGGGAAATGTGTCACCCCCTATTATATTGAGACAAAAATACATCGACGAAGTGAGTGCGCACTGCAGTGCAACTCTTCCTATCCCTTCGTGGAATACAGGCGCAATGATATTATTTTATAAAGATAATTAACTTGTTTCAGTGTGTCCAGGACGTAACGCTCCAACAATCTGAGTACTAATTTGTCAATCCAGACTCCGTTGACATAGGGGTTTAATCCCAACCGGTATACCCATCATTATTACGCACTAAACCTCTAGTTAGGAGCCCCGGGGCCTTCGTCATGGGGCATTGTGTAACTTGAACTAATTTCACTATTAATTCAAACCCGTACTTAAACCGCAAATGTGTACCCAACTTTAAGTTATGTCGTTATACCTATGTTGCAGAACTTATGTGGCGTTACAAATTATGATTAGGGCTCTGTTCACACGGTACGGCCGCTCGATAACTACGAGTTTATCGAGAACGGACGTGTAGTGGCAAAACATTATGTATGGCAGCATTTAGGGCACCAAGTTCCCTATCGTTGTGGAGATATGAAAACAACATATTAAATCAATGGTAGCTAAACTATGAGCAGTGTAAACATTACCCATAGTACAATTTTGGCTTGGATTGGGATCAAACAATAAGGACGAGTTTCTGGATATATGTAGATATTTATGTCATTTAGTTATAAAACTAGGTCTATCAAGTTACATTAACAAGAATATAAACAGAAAGTTACATAGCATCTATCTTCAACTTAAAGAATGTTCGATTAACGCTCTGAAACTATTTATGCAATCTAAATTGAAAAGGAATTGTACTGTAGATTGAAAACTGTCTCTGTGAGGAATGCCGATAACGGCACGCACTGACGACGACTACGGACAGCGAATACGTTTTGTTCTATTTCGCCTGGTGTCGTTTAATGTGCGCCTAACAATCACTTGCAGCTAGTCCGCTCTCGGTGATTTGTTGTTGCTACAATGGACACACACAGGAAATACATCATCAGGCCTGTATTGTAAGAAATAAGCAGAAATGATCTGCAGTGACACTGCGCCGATGTAATTTGGCCCCAATAGGACGCGAGCTTGTTGCTACTATACCGGGCACATTCCCCCTCAATACGATGGAGATTTCGACGGAGAGATTTCGATGGAGATTTCGAGACGGAACTTCACACGCCTTTCTATGGACGTTCCATTATTCCAAGATAGTTTCCTTCGCAGTTCAGCAAATGATAATCATTGTTGAAAACGAAGTTCGCACTTAAATTCTCAGAGGTGCGGGCCCGGTATTTGAACTTGTAGCCTTTACGTTCAAGGCGGGCGTTCTACCGATTAGGCTACCACTACTTAAGAAGTATTATATTTTTAAAACACAATTATTAGTGAACGCAGTAACGCACCCAAGATGCGAGCAGTGTATTCTCGCTAAATTGCTTAGATACTCCTTGAGCGCAAACATTTTAAATTTAAATACAATAATATTATTTCTCGGTGTGTTCCGCCACCACTGTGGATATTCAGAGTACAGGAAACAATTTTATTTGCTCCGACTGGCGATGCGATGACATTTTTCTTTTCTATTTTGTGCGTTTCGCGTGTACAGCGTGCTTTGTTGACTACATTGAATGAATACATCGTTTCGTTCGTTTTAGTGCACGTTTAGATTGATGTACATCCACCTTAAAGTAGAATGACTCTTAGAATGTTTCAATTTAACATTTAAAACAATAGCACTGTACACTAGAGTTTACTAGACAAATAACAGGGACCCGATTTCAATTACAGATATGTCGAAACAAAAGAAAACGTTGCGAACAATTTTGACGATTTTTTTGACATATCTCGAAAAGAGATTGATGTCTATCAAACGAAAATCGGGCCCCAGGGCCCATTCTTCTTCATTGAAAATGCATTATTATTTTATGTTTAATGATGATTTACAATTTCCTCTATTTGTTTATGTAAATTTGGAGGTTCCTCCAACCAGACGGGTGTTGTGTCTGGTGTGCTGCTGCCCAAGGGTTGTTGTCGGGTTCTTGTATATGTGCAATCGATCGGATCGCTTTAATATCGCGATGCAGGATTTAGTTCGTATGTGGCGAGATAGATATCGCTACATAAATAAAAAAAAATATTCTGTTCCAGTAGTCAGTAGAAAGTGCATTTCTAATAGGTTCTGTGCTATAGAGCCGAATTAAGAGTGAAAACTCGATAGCTCTTGCCAAAAATTCAAAGTAAAAACGAAACGAAATAATTTTCGCACCAAATTATTTCACCGCAAACGTTAAAAAATAAACAAAGAACAAATCTCGCCGCTGAATTTCGAAATCAAGATAAATATGAACCCCGCCAAATTTCTCGACGCTAGCCAAAAGTAAAGTGAAATAATTTAAACGCTTCGTAAGGACACTCGTCAAAGCAGGCCCACTGAATGGGAATAATGGAGAATACTTACCCATACCGGGGGAAAGGAGAGCTTATTTCTGTTTTTATATTTCATTATTGGCCCTCTCATCTCATATTGCACTCCATTCGGATTCATAGAGGCCGCTATAAAGGATTGAAACGTGAGAGGGGAAATTCAATGGCGTAATTGCAAGTGCACTTTTTTTTAATTCAATTCCTGTCGGCTACAGCAAAGCTATGCACTTCATTGATATCGCTATAAAGTAATGAGTTTATTTTATTCATCTCTCATGTTTCGTTTGTTATAGTTTGTATGTGATATATAAAGCAAATTTTATGTAATTTTTTTCTTAGACTTTGAATTCGATCTGAATACATAATATTTTCCGGTTTGGTGGAGGTGTCCAAGGTAGCTTAAACTTCAGTTGTTTAGTGGTAGGTTATAGGGAGGGCAGAGGTTCCGGGTTCCACATAGCCCATTATACTATAGACGTGAACCCAGTTCTAACACAATATTTTGGCAAAGCTAGTGGTAGCCGAGTGGTCGAACGCACGCTTTGCAAATCAAAGTGTGCAGGTTCAAACCCCGGGTCGCACCTCTGGGATTTGTGCGAATCTCATTTTCATCCGAGATTATCACTTGCTATGAAATGGTGAAGGAAAACATCGTGAGGAAACCTGCACGTCTGAGGGAACTTGTCTAGTTCTCGATAGATGTGTGAAGTCTGCCAACCCGCACTGGGCCAGCGTCGTGGACTATGGCCTGAATCCCCTCGCGTAGAGGGGTGACCCTTGCCATGCAGTGGGACGTTAAAAAGGCTGTTGTAGTAGTAATACCAGCAATAAGATAAACTTGCATTGCTTGTAATCTCAAAAAAAGCTGGTGAAATGACCTGTTAGACTACATTGTCATGATCCAACACCTATCAAAAGCAGAGTAACTTAACTGTGAGTCAAGTAGCTAAATACAATTAACGGGCCAAGTTTTTTTTCCAGAAGATGGCGGAGAAAATGAGCAATTACACGACGGCGGTGGCTCAACTTAAACGCCTAATGAAATTTAGAGTATACCGAATGGAAGCCGAGACGAATGGAGCCGCATTCCGCGTACAAGAAATTGAAATGTGGTAAGTTTGTTTTATTCTCTTTTAAAAAATGCATAAACGGCTTCGGTTTTACATTATTCAATTCCTATTGGACACGAATAAAAAATATCTGGATAGGTATATTATTAAAATCTGAGAAATATATATTTTTGTAAACTGTTTATTGAATACCAGTAATAATATTTTAACAAAGTCAAATAGTAAGAGTCATTCACATGAGTATGATGACGGCTTGAGTGTAATGGTTTGAGCGTATTAAGTGGTTGCGAAATTTACCCTGGTCTGGGTGAATCTGGGATCGCCTCCAGTCCATTATACGGTACACATAGTACAAGCGTTGCTTAGTTTGGCATCTTACGATGAGTATGTGTTGTCTGGCGATATTTTTATTTTTTTAAATCCACATAATTATGGATCAAATTCATAATAAGAGGTTGAAAGTAAAGAGACAAACAAAAATATATTTCAAATTAAAATTTTAAAATTCTAATAGTTGGTCCATACCATTTAATTTCTTCACATCTTCATACCATCAGCTACCAACTCTAGAATTCAGGAGCACGGAAAATTATCCTTAAATACAATTAAAGTGTAAAGCAATTTATTTTAATTTTAAACCTCGCCTACCCGCCGTATCCTCCGCGACGTGGCCCCTTAATAACAGGAGTTAATATTCAAAACTTGAGTGAACATATATTATTATTAAGATTCGTAAACTCCTTAATACAGTGTAATTATAATAATGAGACTTCTTTGAGCAATAAAGATATCGGATTATTTCCTTAGCCTATATTTATTTCGAAATCCCCACCTCAGCTCAGGCATATTAACAAAGGGACTTGGCTTCTATAGGCATACTCTTTTGCCTAAGCTTTGTGTCCGTTTTTCTTTGTTCTAATATGCATATATGGTCATGATTTATTTTATGCGATATACATTATTGAGCTTTGTATGTAATCCATTTTCTAAGATAAAAAATGTGAGAAAATTCGCACATCTTAAACACTTAACAGCTACTCAAATAAGAGCAAAGCATTAAAATATGAGCTATATATTGCAGCTAATTTAGTTCAATTTTCAATGTAAGCGTTCACGACCGTTGGAACACGCGTCGCCCATGCACAAACAAATTTGTCAATTTACCTATTTTGTAGTTACTTAACATGATAATAAAGTTCACATTTCAAAGTCGAGCAAATATAGAGTATTTGTATTAAACACCCATAATCCTCGAAGCTCTTATCCCGTACTATTCAACTATAATAATTCCGATTGTCAGTTTGTTTCTTATTCAATTAACGTTCGAATGGTAACCTATATAAAATGACGAATCGATTCGCAAATGAATTTAGCGTCCCCTTCGCAGTCGGCGGTCATCAATCATATCCTATTACGTCAGTGATTGTTCATACGACGGTTACTTCGCTGCGGGAAAGTGCCACAGTATAAATCATTCCCTAGTAATATCTTGACCAACTGCGTCTTTAACTACTATCCAACTTTGCGCTTTGTTATAGCTAGGTGTATGGAAATATTAAATGTGTTTAGTATGTATTCGTGTGGCACAGTTTGCTTCAATTGGTAGGTCGTTACAATTAATTGTGAAATAGGTACAATTGGTAATGAAAATGCATCTGTATTTTATGGAAGATTTATTGGTTTCAATTAATTATGAATAGTAATTACTGCTAATTCTGCTGAAAAAATCTTTGATCTTCAAAGTGACAGCTGATTTTAGGGCTGTGTTGCCGCATTTTAGACAAACTTATTAAAAACGAGTATTTTTTTTGATTTCATATATTCGTTTTGAATAAGATAGAAAACTATTTAAAGTGTTAGTTTGTACCTATGTTAAATCACATTTTATATTACTGTACCTGTACCTATAAGATAATGTCAAAGGCAAATCATTTATTTTGTATAGGCCTATGGGGGTGCCAACAATTGTCAAGCTTACATTATTTTGTTATATGCTTCAACTGAATCGAAGCGCGACATCGACTGAAAAAATCTGGCAAGACGGACTCAGTGGGCTATTATATATTATTTTCAATTTCCTTTTTTTTAGATCACCAAAACGTAGTCCAAATACATAGGTAGATATAGCTCCAGTGTGCTGCCTTTAAAGCTCCTTTAAATAATAATAATAAATTATATTATGTAAATGATTCGCCTAACTAAAGTGCAAACAAACTATGAATCAGCAACGTGGCATCGCGCGAAGAATTTCATTACGATGACAATGTTGGCGAGTTCAATTTTCTTGTGAGATAACGAGCGTTGTTGAAATTGTTTCAAGCTCCTCACTTGAGGCCACTTTGACCCCTGGCCCGTGAACATCGCGGGGATTCTCATTAGATGTCCACAAAAGAATACTGCTTTTATTTTAAACGACAATTTTATGGCAATAAAAATGTCAAGTGAATATTTAAATCTAGCAAATTGGAAGCGTTTTCCTATTCCTACTTATATATCGCGTGATTTTTTTGTACGATTTTATTTTTTAGTATTACTTACGAACAATTTAACACCTACATATGCGGGCCCAATTTTAGAGAACATTCAGCTAGTGCGGTTGCGTTTTAAATTAACCCTAACCTGAACTCTTTCCAGAAACTCGCACCAGAGCGTAAAGTCAACCTTGAGGCAGTTTTGGCCTCAAGCCGCAGTGAACGTGTTCAAGCTATTATATTTCTACTAGTCCCGTAGCTAGTGGTAGTATGCATGTCACTATATCATAGGATTCACTATATCATAGGAGTTTGCACACATACAACTCAGCATTTATTTGTGTCAAAGTGCATTGAAATGTTAATTTTAAGTTGTGTTACATACAGTAAATTTTCCATGTTGGTTAAAGTTATGTACAACGAGTGGTGTATTTAGTTTAGAAATAAAATACTGTACCTGTCAAGATATAGAGTTCAAATTTCAATGCTTCCCTGAATCTTTAATTTGTATCTAAACTTGTTAAGACCACACACTGAGGCTACAAATGCCGCGCGTCAAACCGTTAGCTAAAACCAAAACTGAACTGTAATGTTACATAGAAAATAAATATAATTATATAATAATAATAACATCTCGAGCAAATTTCGACGCGTGGTGGAGCATGGCATTTAATACACAAAATCAATCTTTATGTATAATTGATACAGAGTTCATTTTGGCCTAATTTGGCGCTCTATATATATATATCATCACGCCTGTATTCCCCGAAGGGGTAGGCAGAGGTGCACTGTAATGCACCCACACTTCGCCGATGTATTTTGGTCCCAATGTAATAGGGGGCTAGCCTATTGCCATTATACCGGGCACATTCCCGCTCAATACGAGGGAGATTTGGGCCATAGTCCACCTGACCCAATGCGGGTTGGTGAACTTCACACGCCTTTATACAGACGTGCAGGTTTCCTCACGATGTTTTCCTTCACCGTTCAGCAAGTGGTAATCATTGTTGAAAATGACATTCGCACATGAAAATTATCTCAGAGGTGCGGGCCTGGGGTTTGAACCTGCACCCCTTACGTTCAAGGTGGGCGTTCTTGCCCGCGAGGCTACCACTGCTAGTGTCCCTTATACTTAGGTAGGTACGTGTAATATTTTAGTGTTAGCTTAAACACCTACCTGTTATGTTTATGTTCAACCCGAATTATGCTTGAGCAATTACATTACGCAAACACAATATAAGGCTATAAGTCCACATTAGCGCAAACAGCCCTCCCAGGAATGCCGCGCCGTGCCATTATAATTGCATTAATTCCATGCCACACAAATTACAATTGCTGTTAAATCATTGTCCGCACAAATTGAGCGGACCACACAAGTCACTTTAACTTCTGTATTTCGCTATGTTTACAGATAGGTTATATTTTAAGTATGTTTTAAGGTAGGGGTCTCTTCAGTTTATAAAAAAAAACAATACGGAATCATGTTACTGCTTACGATATGTACATTTACAAAAAAAAGGTCAAGTGCTAGTCGGACTCGCGCACGAATGGTTCCGTACCATTATCTATAAAAACGCCAAAAAAATCATGTCTGTTTTACGGCAGCACCTGTTAAATATTTGTTTTATTTTAATTATTTATTTTCAAAGTGAATATACAACTTAATATTCTGTGAATATTTCAAGCGTCTACCTGTATCAATATTGAGCAAAAACGAGCAAAAAATCACATCTGCATTTGTTGTATGGGAGCCCTTTAAATATTTCTTTTATTAATTTTTTGTGTATTTGTTGTTATAGCGGCAACATACATCATCAATACATCATCTGTAAAAATTCCAACTGTCTAACTATCACGGTTCATGAGATACAGTCTGGTGACAGACAAACAGATGGACAGCGAAGTCTTAGTAATAGGGTCCCGTTTTACCCTTTGGGTACGGAACCCTAAAAATATATACAAAATGTGCTAAAAACTAGATTCAAAGAATCGAAAAATACAAGGGTAAAAATGCGCTTCTTCTAAGTCTTATTACCTTTCGTTTTAATGTTGTGAAAATTTGGAGGGGCGCGTTTTGTTGACTGGACGTGGATTTAATATTACATTCTATTGAACATAAATTTTGTTCAATAACATAAAAATTAAAAAAAAACATATCTGAACTGATTAAACAATCTCCGAGCTTATGAAAGTAAGCAGTGCGACGAATCTATGATTTGTTGCCTCCAATTAATAAATTATTCCCGGTCTCATTATCCCTCTATATGATTTATTACAATCCAAGACCATTTTATACCTATTCGTTCCTAATTTAAACTTATATAGGGTAACCATACCCACTGTTGGCATCCCCCCACTTATTGGCACCCATGACTTTAAGTTAAAATAACAAGAAAACCATGACTTTAACCCCTGATTTTATGTCAAAAATGGAAAGATTGTACATTTTTTAATCTAAAACCCTTAACTTTAACCTCAAACTCAGACTTAATTAATACAAACTTTAAGTTTGTTTGGGACATACACTAAAAAATCCCTTTTTACGCGTTTTCTTATGGACCAGTACTTGTGCCAGTAACCGGGTAATCGGAAAATTATGGAACAAATGTGAAAAACTTATGTTTCTAGTATTATTTTTTTACAAAAATCTCGATAAATTAAAAAACGAGTGGATATTCTATAATCTGATATCCTTTTTAAAAAAAATAACATGTCATAGAGCGTTTTGGTTACTGATTTTCTCCGAGGAGGCTTAAGGTGCCAATAGCTGGGGGATACCCTACAAAAAAAAACAAAAATAACTTTATGTTTATGTAACAAAGAGTAACTTAGGCTAGATTGTACTAAGAATCGTAAATGTAAAGATATTTCAAGTGGTATTATTTAAATTACACTAAAAGACTCATGCATGTAAATGATGGCCCGGCCAACGCATTGTCCAGATCGCCAATATTGGAAAAGCACTCGACTAAGCGCTAACGAGATGCGAGACTAATGAACTTGAAATCCTGCGCTCCCATTTTGTATAATGGACACAGACGTGGAACTACGAACAACTAATAAAATAAGATAAATGGAATACCGCGGTATATTTATAGGCGAAATTCATAAAATACACATCGAAGTGTGAAAGGCTATTTGTCTCAAACGATTTTTAACTTTACAGGAGAGCAGAACGGCGCCGACAAAAATAGCTGATTCCAAATATGTATGAAAGTCAATATCGCCCAAAAATTTCGGTTAAGTCAAATAGGATTTCACCCCTCGACATTATTATCTTCTTTTTTTTTACATAATGAATGAAATGATGAAATTTTTATGGAATAAGATGAGGAATACCTGTACTGGCGATTAGCGGTATTTATGGCAATGTCGAGTAATTAATAGCAAGGTCAAATTCAATAAATATACACATCATGAATCAAACTGGATAGTGACAGTGATAAAGAAGGCGGATAAATAGAAGTTCTGAAGTTTAGATACCAAAAATCTGTGTAATTCCAATTTGACTGTAAATTTCTAACTCAATGTAGTTTCATCAATGGTGATGACATGTCCCAATGTGCTTTTCATAGGGCGCGCAGCCGCAATACGTTTGCGCGGATGAGGCCGTATTTGTAAGTGGGATTATTCGGCGAAATGGCCACTGGCGTGTTGGCTAACCGACATTAAGCCACGGACACTGTGGCGTCAAAAGGCGCACGTCGATTTTTTTCGTCAATATCAAAACGAAGTCTGTGCCTGTTCATAGATACTTAATTTCTGTGGTAAAAGCCACGCCCCAACGCATCAAAATTCGCTCGCGCTGTCAATGTCGTATCGTTGAAGTATGAACTTTTTCATTGAGTAAATACGGTTCGAATTGGTATTATCAAAAATGTTGTACGGTTTTTGAGGCTGTATATTGGGTTTTTATAAAACCGAAACATACTTAGTTTTAATCGCTCAGCGTTTCGTCATTTTACTAAAGTTTTACTCAAATTTTCTAAACCATAGCATTCTAAAGTAACTAATGAATGTATTCTGAAATACAAACACGTTCACTTAGAATCTTGTAATACCTACGTATAGAACCTCGTAGATATATTATTCATAGAGGCATCCACCCGTAAAGAGAATACTACTAGCTTGAGGTATAAGACCGAGCTCATCACATTAACTCCTCTTATAATAGTTGATAAGTTAAGTAGCTAACGTTATATACAAATATAATTCATATACTCCAATGTATAGATTGTATTTGATTAAATGACTTGATTTTTTAACACAGTTCAATAAACACAATTATTAAGAATTAAAGAATTTGTGCCTGGTTTAATGGCAATAGGCTCGCCCCCTATTACGTTGGGACCAAAATACATTCGCGAAGTGTGGGTGCACTGCACTTCAACATACCCCTTCTGGAAATACAGGCGTGATATTGTAAGGTATTTGTAACAGGTTAAACGCTACCGAACATGGCTTAACTTGTGAAACGATGTCCACTCCTCGACCGACACAGCTGCAAGCTCTTAGCTTGATTATGCATTATATATTATTAGTACTGCTCACAAATTGCGCTCCAAATGGGCACTGTTGTGTTCGGGACAAAAATTACAACGGTTTAATGGAAGGTACCATTTTGATGTCCTTTTTATAGTAGCTACTCTTACATTGGGTATAAGCCACATATTTTATTTTTTTAATTACGTGATTATCATGTACCGAGGTAATTTTAAACAAGTACAAAATGTAGAAATTGTAAAGAATAGATTATAGTTTTTTTATAGTTAAGGTACTATTTTTTTTTATTAGGATGACGAGAAAAGCCAGGCAATGAGTAGAACAACGTACATTAACTGTTTTATTATCAGACTTTTCGTGAATATTTAATGTATTTCCTCTGACTTTAGTCGGTCTACGTCATTAGTGATCGTAAAGATTAACTACCTGAATATTAATAATAGTTGCATAAGTCTAAGTCGGATGTTGGCCGCCCACAACTAAACGGGATTTATTGAAATAAACTCGCATCTAAACAAAATAATGCCACAAAAATGTCTTAACACGTCAAATCCCCACAGACACCGCCGGTGCGTATAAAGCAATATCGTCATTCATTCACATCCATTCATAGCATCATCTCAGTCAAGATTATGTGCCGTTTTAATAGGTTAGAATGAGTATAGCCAAGTTTTTTGTTGTAAACAAGACTTATACGGAAACATGGCTTACCTCAGAAATTATAATTAAAACATACATTGTACGCCCTAAAATTAATATAGATGAATTGCTAAAGTATTTAGTGAATAGGCAAGCTTGCCTTTGTTGGTGTTGATTAAAATCCGAATTCTTTATTCAACTACGCCTCGTTTTGATAACGAAACGTAAGACTTTTAACGAGACGTTAGTGAAAATCGTTCATATACAAAAATTTGGTAATTAACGCACCGAATACTTATCTTATCTTTCTTTTTAATGATAACCAAGAATTATATAATCTAGCTGAGTATAAACCATTATATCTTTGACCTCATGGTACAAACCTATAGTAACAGAGCAGCATAAGAAAAATAATGAACTTGACAAATTTGTTTGTTCCCCGGTGGGCCTATAAGATACAAATAAATTGACTTAGACACGTAAAATATAATATTAACAATAATAGTGAGGAAATATTACCTATTTTTTTTTTTTTTATGAGATAGGGAGGCAAACGAGCAGACGTTCACCTGATGGTAAGTGAATATTATACGCCGTACATTGCATGTGTGTGGTAGGCGATCTTTGGAAAACACAAAAAATGCCTTGTCTTATTAAAACCCGACCGCTGGCCCCACTACTCCGTATTAACATATGAAAGCGTGGGTCACCTCTCCTCTGAAGGATTACGTGTTAATAGTGCGCCTTAGATGTTAATATCTTATGAAGGGTTAAGCTTATGTGCTCGTAATGGATATTATTCAAGACACGACTCAGGGACAAAACGGTCTCGAGCGACGTTCTAATTGTGCTTTGATAGTTGAGTTTGGAGTTACGACACGTTACTGGTATAATATTGGACGTTTGTGATCATTTTACAGCGGTTATGTAGCCGCAATATTCGTCTACAGGTGCGTCAAACGCGCGCGCAGTTTCAGCGACTCTCCTTAAGGCTCTCAGCACACCGGAGCGTCGACGCTCGCGCGAGTGAGGCTCTTACCTACAAAATATCCATAACTTAATTACCTACGTTTCTAGTATAATTTTTTTAACTTTGTGTGTCAACAAATATTAATGTATACCGATAATATTATCGGTATACATTAATATTTTTATAGGGTCATAGACATAATATAACAATATGCCATAAAGGCATAAAATAAGTCCATAAACCCTTAATAATTTTTATAAGAATATTTTTTTTTTACAATCAAAATTTCCTTTCTCGAATATCGAACGATCCAATTCCACTTTATAGGCATTTCGTGGTAAAACCCACGGATCATTGGTCTTAAAAATCGCAAGTATTGAGTTTTATTCTCACTCATTTATCCGTTGGAAGACGGAGAAAGAATTCTAATTCGGATGAAGAGAATGCAGACAATTGGCCTCTATTGAAACGGTAAATCCGGCTGCCTGATAAAATACGAGTCGAAAGGGAACGGATATACATTGGTAGAATATTTTGTATGGAAGCATTCACACGAGCTTTCGGATCACATAACTCCCGTCATTCGGCAGTTTATGTGAAAAAATCTTTGTCACGGCACATACATTCTCTCAAACCCGTAATTATCAGACAGCCGGCTTCACCGTGTGCATAAGACCTCAGAGGCAATGAACCTTGATACCCCTAATAACAGGGGGGTGTATTTGTGGGGGTCGCGTCTGGGTAATTTACTTAAGATGGGTGAAGAATATTTTTTTTTGTAAAATCGCTGAACGTAAATGTGAATTGTGGAGTTTGAACCTGCACTCCTTAAGTTCGAGGCAAGCGTTCTACCAACTAAGCTACCACTTCTTAAGTTCAAGAAAAAATTAAGAAAACTCTCTCTGTCTGCATTGCTAAAGAATCAATGGCCCCTTTCAGATTGTATTTACTTAAGCAACCTCTTCTATTACATTTGAATTCAGTCCTTAATATTAGCATTCTAAACGAGATTGGAATCTTGATTATACAGGGTGTATCAGAAGTCCAAAATAATACTTTGGGTACATACATATACGTTTGCTCATATGTGGATGCTTAGTGAAGACAGATTATACCTAAGTATCATAGTTTCCGAGTTATGGACTTTTGAATATTGTTCTTTTGTTTGGGTACACCCTTAACCCTATTTAGGAGTGTAAACTACACTTATGAGGAGCGATCACCATTATTCAAAAACAGAACATGCAAATTTTACATAGGACTCGAGATATTACGAGTTATAGAAATTGACGACGAAAAAATATGGTTGAATTTCGACCCAATTTGTATACCATTCAGTTGTATACCATTCAGTTGTATACCCGATACTGATCCAAACGTCAAAGAATTATCACTACCTCTCCCCTCACGGTAACTGCCCAAGCCGAGGTCGTGCCCTCTGTGGCGCCCTTGAGCTAGTTGCCACCCCTTTCCGCCCTTCAGGCCTTGGTTGGAGTGCACTCTGCGCTCGCCACTCCTCCGGTAAAGCTGTTAAGGTCACCTCACGGCCAACAGTGTAAGTCCTTCAAAAAAAAAAAGAATTATTTCGGACTTCTGAAATATCTGTAGAGAGAAAGAAAGATCAAAGTTAATAAAAAACTAATCCAATTATCTTTTATTGGATAAAAGTTGAATAAGGGTTCACCCAGCTGTGGCCAGGTCATGTTATTACACGTGGTATACCTAAAGGATTGAGTAGTTTACTTGTTAAATAACAGCCAAAACCTATGTACACTCTGACAGAAATATCGTCGTCTATAATCGTCTATAATTTTTTTAGCGTTCCAATATTCATGTGAACTTATCTTTTACTTGTAAGTAAGCAGTTCCAATATCGGAATCTTGCAAAGATTTCAAAACAAAATATTAAGGGCGATAACCGGTGCTCCCTGGTTCGTCACAAATGAACAACTACATCACGACCTGAATGTGACCACAGTTAAACAGGAAATTCTCTTCCATACAAACACCTACAAGAAAAGAATTCAAGAACATCCAAACAGCCTGGCCAACGTCTTGATAAAAGACAGCACTATAATTCGCAGATTGAAACGAAAGATGCCCCAAGACACACTTAAATTTACAACAGTGAAGTAAAGTAGGATACGACGCAGGTCGTATACCGAGCATGCCAAACGAAAACCCATCCAACCCACTGATAAATGTCCCTATGGTGACAGATCGCAGTGTAACGGGGGACAAAAAAAAAAAAGTTAGCAGTGGTAGCCTCGTTGGTAAGAACGCCCGCCTTGAACGCAAGGGGTGCAAGTTCAAATCCTGGGCCCGCACCTCTGAGCTAATTTTCACGCGCGAATGTCATTTTCAATAATGATTATCAATTGCTGAACGGTGAAGGAAAACATCGTGAGAAAAGCTGCATGTCTATAGAAAGGCGTGTGAAGTTCACCAACCCGCACTGGGTTACCGTGGTGGACTATCCCAAAAATCTCCCTCGTATTGAGCGATAATGTGCCCGGTATAATGGCAATAGGCTCACCCCCTATTACATAGGGACAAAAATACATCGGCGAAGTGTGGGCGCACTGCAGTGCACCTGCGCCTATCCCTTCGGGGGATACAGGCGTGATGATGTATTTGTATTTATTGTTTAGCGTAATAGCAGAAGCCTGGTATCCGCCAGTAATAGGTATACGTAAGTAAGTACCTACTGTACAAACAGAAGTAATTTTAAGTAACTTCTTATTTATAGACTAGCTGTGCCCACGGTTTCACCCGCGTTTATAGTTACTGTGTCGTAGCGTGATATTATTATACCTACCGCTTCAACAAAACGTTATTTCAATAAGGCAGGTATATTGTTTTTTTGTTATTTAATAATAAATGAATAAACATTTTAAAGGCCATGTTTCACGTCCCCACTAAACTTTAATAATAATAACTTTGATCATAAAGTACATGGCGTCGCTTGTAAATTTCCAAAGAAATATTGAAACATCAACGCCGACAAAGTTATGTTTCTTTAAACATATCAGGCTCTCCTCACACGGTAAAGTCGTCTGCCCGATTGTTACGAGTTTAACGGAAACAAATGTACAGTGGCAGAAGGACAATCTCATGTACCTGTAGTATACGGCAACTATATGGTAAAAGAACAATGGTGGGGTCAGGTATACTAGGTTTTTAGAATTTGCCCTTGTCTGGGCGTAACTGGGATCGCCCCCAGTGCACTGTATGGTACCCATAGTACCTTTGTTTAGTATTAAGATTTTGGCGGAAAAGGGAGGATCCTTCGACCAGACGGGTGTTGTGTCTGATGGGCTACTGCTCGACGGTTGTTGTCGGGTTCTTGTATATATGTGCAATCGCTCGGATCACTTTAATATCGCGATGCAGGATTAGTTCATATGCGGCGAGGTAGATGTCGCTACAAGATCATACGATGAATATGTGTTGTCGGTGATTTTTAATTACCTACCTATTTCAATTATATTATATCTTATTTTGTACAGGATTTTACTGCATATTCGTTGACGTTAAATCCGTTAGTATCCGGTATCAAGCTTTTTCATGCGAATGGAGCCGCGGTGTCGTATATTTTCGTATATTTTTACGATGTACGGGCGTAAAGATATGAATATTGGGTGTTGTGGTTTATACAAGATGAAAACATAACTTTTACCTATAAATCCCCAGGCACATTAAAGCGTTAAGACACGTGGTGCAAAATGTTTACCAAAATGGACTCTATGTCAATATACATTAGGTTTAATTTCCATGCTAAAAGCCACGCGACCACGCGTAAAAAATCGCTCGTGCTGAACATTCCGTTGAAGACTGTGCTTTTTCTATGAGTCAATACATTTCGTTTTGGTACTATTCACGTCTTGACGCCCCGGTGTGTTAGGGTCTTTAAGTATACAGAGTAGAATGTGTACCTATAGGGATGGCAAGCGTTTTAGATAAATGAGAGAGAATCTTGTTTCGGCTGAGGATTTTATGAAGAACAAAGTGGCTTTGGATATAAATATTCTAAGCATGATATAACATCTTGTTTATAAGTTCGCAAAAAAAAAACAAAGAAAATCTTTAATATCGTAACTATTCATATACTTTATGTTATACGTAAAGGGATTTTTTTCTTTTCTTATCAGGGACTAGCTTCTACCCCCGCTGACTTCATTCGCGCAGATTTCGATCATTCAATTTTATTATAAATTATAACCTATATATTATTCTGATATATAAACATTAATACTGTAAAGTTTCATCAAGATCCGTAGATTTTCTGCGTGAAAGAGAAACAAACATCCATCGAACCATCTTTACAAACTTTCACATTTATGATATTAGTAGTATTATCTCCGGAACTACAGAACCGATTCTGAATATTGTTGCACTTATAAAAAGCAACACTATTCAAATTTGTGTAACCATTAGTTTCCCAAAGCTGGGCAAAGGTAGAATGGAGTGGAAGGAGTTGGGAATCAAAATCACCTTCTTCCAAATGTCTCTGTCTCTCCCGACCAATCTCTCTCACCATCCATCCAAATAAGAGTTGAGTTCACCACTCCTAGAACAAGCATTAAGATTATTTGGAGATGCTAAGGGGACTACAATTTTTTCTAATGTCGGAAAATCCTTTATGGATACCACCTTGGGTAAAGTAGCAGGGAGTCCCGGCAGAAGGTCGTATACCCACTAAAAACCGACGGTGTAACATCCTACGCCTGTATCGGGTTGACACGGGATTGCACTAGCATGCACCGCAACAGACTATTATAAATAAATATCCCCAGACAGCACATACTCATCGTATGATCCTAAACTAAGCAAAGCCTGTAGTATAGGTATCGTACAATTGGCTGAGGGTGATCGCAGTTACATCTAGACAAGAGATAATTACGAAAAGCCCATTTTCGAAAGTTGCTGCTAGCGGGAATTGAACCCCCAACCATCTAGTGCAGTGTGCCGAGCGGACAACTCTCAAAGCACTACACCAAGCCATCGTCACTAAGTATTAGTAATGAGAAAACCTTATCGAACCATCTTAACTCAAAGGGAACCTCAAATCTTATTCCAGAATAGCATCATTCCGTTCCACTGGCCCAACGACCCACAGCGCCCGTCCATCTGCCCGAATAATTTATACTACATCTCAAACCTGACCTTACCCTTAAGATATACGCCACTTAAGACGTTCCTAATAAGAACGACGATGACCCTCAAATGCTTCAATGTCGGGTATATCTCGACATTCCCTTTTACGATCTAGGGGTGTGAAGAATGGCCGTCTGCCTCGATACAATACAACGGAGCGTTATCCGAAGTGTATCCCAATTTAACGAGGTTCTCATGTGCAAGAATATTGTGATACAAAACTGATTTGGAAGATAGAGGTCGCTTTGAATGTTGGCCAACGTATTGCTTTGATTGCCGTAATGCTTTTGTTTTAGAGGGAAGTCAAACACAGCCGGCTCAGGATGACCCATGGAGATAATCTAACGGAGATGGCATATCGAGCTCGCACTGCGGTAAATTTTTCTGGTTTATCTGACTCCGCCATTGTTGTTTTCCCATATAGTTGCCGTATACATTAGTGCCAGTGAATTGAAGTGAAGAGTTGACGCGTGGGGCGTGGCATTTACCACAGAAATTCAATCTTTATATATATCGACACACAGTTTGTTTTAGTGTCTGCGAAAATTCTGACGCGCGACTATTGACGCCCCGACAGGGGCTTGAGCCGCTGAGCCTGGACGACATCTACTTGCAAAATAGACGATCAATACATCGTGATAGCTATTTGTCGTGTAGAATCCTAATTAAAAGATCAAATACATTCGCACAAATGCATGAGCTTATAATTAAAATTACATCACAGCAAAGCTCACAATACAAACAAATTATGATGAGAATTTAAACAACCTATTGTTATGAGAGAGTAACTTTTTCTCATTAAACCGTAACAGAAATAAAATGAACTCACTTTTGACCGTACTGTACATTCTTAAAAGGCTATTTTGAGGCTTAAAATTGGCGTTTCATTCACTGGCCAGCTATAAGAGGTTGAATGAGTAAAACCTAGTGAGTGGTACAAGTGATAAGAGGATAAGATAAAATTGAAGTGATAGTCGGAATGCTTCTTGTTTCTTTTCATTTGTCCTGAAAGTTATCTTGAAAATAAAATAAAAGAAAACCCCAAATTTATGAAAAAAACAATTATCTGCAAATCCTGTAAACTTGAACTTTTCAGAACAAAAGTTATTTATGATTCTGCTGGTAATGTAATGCAAGTACCGCTGTAATGCAAACCAGTCCATAGTAATTATTTAGTCATCATGTCAAACCGCAAAGGGAGATTAAAAATAAAATTAATTACATTGCCAACTCTCCTTTCTCGAGTTTGTCTTATATAAAATAGGTAAAAACATTCATATGACAATCATCTGGAACGATAACAATGTTAAATAAATTTTATTCTTGCGTCTTGCTTTGAGAGAAAAATTATGTCAAATTAACAGTTTTGCGATACTTACTTATTATAAGTTTGTAAGTTTTTTTATCGCATAATTATTAAGTGTAAATAAGTAATTTTTGAAAATCAAATATCCATTTTGGTGCAAGCGATGCTATAATTAATAAGAATTGTCATAAAAAAATCAAATGTCATAAAGAGTTAATGACTTGTTCCACTCACTTAAATGTTAAGCTGTCGAAGTAGCCGCGGTCAGGCCCTTGTGTCGAGTGCGGCATTATGAGCCGTCTGCTACTCCTCAACCCTTGTTCAGACTCCAAATTGGAAATTTAAGAAATGCTCGTTGCTCTCCGAGCGTGATTGCTCTTTTGCTTGGTGTGGTCTAAGTCACTTAGTTGAATTTTTCGGTTGTAATTTCGGCCTATAATGTATTTATAGCCTTGCAACATCAATATTATCGTTTACAAGTCTTACAACTTTTTTCACTAACTAAAAATCTCGGCTATGTATTTCAAACTGGTATTTACACTGTACAACAACCTTCAGTTAATCATGCTTTAATATTGGTTTAACCCTACTTGCTACAATTTGATATGTTTTAGGAAACGATACCAAGACATCATGATTGGCAGGAGTTGCTTGCAACAATGGAACGATCGAGACAGTGCTTCTAATAACTTCACCAACAATTTAAATGATGATAATATTTTTTAATAATTGAATGTATAAGCTTATTTAAATTGTAGAAAGTATTTTTTGAACCTCGAGACGAGTGACCTTTGCTCGTTGTTAGAAATTACTTTAGAGCTTATTCTATACCGTTTCATTTGGTTCTAGGTCGTTTCGTAATACCATAAAAGATAATAACTAGAAGCTCCAAAAAAAGATGTAATTTCTCGAGACTTTCCACTAGAGCTTTATCAAACACAGTAAGTGAGTGCTTTGTATAATTTGACAAGCATCAGAATTATACATTTTGTAATCAGAAAAGTAATAATATTTCTCTCGATTTTTCTTTGTTCATTATACGGCGGGATCTCTCGTATGTTAAAAAAAATGAATACTGCCCGGGGCTCATAGTCTGCACATATTAAGGACGACAGAGCGGGATTGTATGAGAAATAATACATAAATTATTCAACAAAGGCAATGAGCCCACGTTTCATCTTTTCCATTATGTATAAATATTTGGAGAGATGTTCTCTCGTTTAACGTTATTTCGCAAATTAACTACGTGTCTAGATTAGATTTTATATTAACAAATGAATGTTCGCGAAATTAATTTAGTACTCTAAAGCAGCTGTTCTTGTGTAAATATTTAAATATTATTACCAATCTCTAAGGTTGGAGCGTGTTCTAACAGTGCTTTATTATTAATCGCGGTTATCAATCCCAACCCGAAAGAGTTTTCACAAATTTACTTTTACCAAGTGCCCAAACAAATATAAAAACTACTACTACTAATACAGCCATTTTAATGTCCCACTGTTGGGCACGGTCCTCCCCTCAATGCGAGGGGGATTCAGACCATAGTCCACCACGCTAGCCCAGTGCGGGTTGGCAGACTTCACACATCTATCGAGAACTAGACAAGTTCCCTCAGACGTGAAGGTTTCCTCACGATGTTTTCCTTCACCGTTTCATAGCAAGTGATAATCTCGGATGAAAATGAGATTTGCACATAAATCCCAGAGGTGCGAGCCGGGGTTTGAACCTGCACACTTTGATTTCCAAGGCGTGCGTTCGACTACTCGGCTACCACTGCACTTTTACTATAAAAACAACATTTTAAAAAAAATTGCAAATAAGTATACAATGAAACCATTATATACGACGTTACCCTCGACCCAGTGAAACTAAACACTGTAAGATATTTCTGAGTTTTAGATGTTTTACAAATATAACACATTGATAATTTATTATTCCTTGATATTGCTTACGTTTATCTGCGCCTAGGACATCTTATTATTCAAATGTTTATTTTGACTGAAATCTTCTCAGCTTCTGCTGTATCCGAAGTTAAAGTGACTGTAAAAGTATGTACTACTAAATTAAACTACGACCTATCACGAATAATTGTAAGCCAACATCGTTGTTTGGTTTAATCAGAAAGCCAGCGATTGCCGTCTCTAACCTCGTCTGAATAAACTTGAGAGCAAATTCAATTAATGCAGGGATCACAACAATAACAGTTTTAGGTAATTATGTTTGTATTACAAACGGACTACGGTCAGCATCGCGTACTTAATTAAATCGCGTAGTAAATTAAACTTACCTTTCAATGTGTAATAACATAGACATTTCTCTGGGAAAAATAATGTGTAACCTATCTATTTTACTCAGCCCCATACGTAACATGAACAAAAAATCTATAATTTTTTACAAATTTCTATGATACGCGATCCTAGGTACCTATGTGATATTACCCTTGCTAGGGTTGGTGTTCCGGATATCATTTTCATCAATCGTTACAGTTGAACGATTGATAAATAAAAGACTCACCAAAACAAAGCAACGAGGGCAACATCCAACTATCGATATTTTTTCGATTTTCAGATGATTTTAATATAATGGCAATAGGCTCGTCCACTATTACCTTGAAATCAAAATACATCAGCGCAGTATGGGTGCACTTCAGTCCAACTCTTCCCACCCCTTCGGAGATTACAGGCGTGATGATGATGTATTTTTATTTTAAATGTTTGATAATTAATAGTCACACTTCAGTGTCTCATCTCCATTATAGTACTGGTCGGTACTCCGAATAGATTGGTCTCAAAGGCAAGATAAAAAACGCTCTGTGTATTAATAATCTGCCGAATCAAGACTCGAAGCAGACATTGCTACAAATAAAGAAATCGGGTAAAAGACCTTGATGAAAGCGGTCTTAGTATTGCTACCAAACTGGGACCACTATACAAAAACAAATAGATACCGCTTCAAAATAGCGTTCAAGCATTGAGTCGTAAACACTATTAGGTAATATAAAACATGATTAGTCGTAAAACTAGGGCACAAAGTGACACGCACGGCATAAAGTCGTTGTAACATCTCATAACGTAGATAATGAAAACCCACTATCTCTCTTCAAGGCTCTACAAATAGGTGTAGAGTCCCCCTGGGAAATCATAGCGCCGTAGCGACGTGTGAGCTAAAAGTTACTGGCGTAAATAATTCCATGTTTTATCACAAAGAATTTGTGATTATTACTCTTGTAGTCATGAAAATTGTATTGTCTGGCTAGATTCTCAGGGAATTGCCACATTTGTTTTCCTTAAAACCTTCAACATTACTAGCGTAAGCGAAACCACTTGACTTTATTTTTTAAATTGTACTTTGTGCAAATATGACTGTGGATGAAGCGAAAGAGGTATATCAGGACTGGGCATGTGGAAAACGTTAGTCTCTGCCTACCCCCATGGGATACAGGCGTCAGTATATGTATGTATGTATTAAAATATCGTGACTTTTATTTTAAAAGTTCTGCTTCTATGAGTTGATAGTCATTTTGGTATTGGCAATTAACTAGCCGCGCGCATGTGTATCTTTCTGCAATGATACTAAACTAAACTAAATAAACTATAGATACAAAGTCTGAAAAAAATGGGATTGAAATTGGTCTCATTGATCACGGCGGTCTTGTCTGATACATCTTATCATAGACAATATGACGTACGTAGCCATCAAAGTCCCAGACATATATTAGACATGTAAAACTGTCAAATTTTAGGAAAATCCCCCTGTTTGATATAAATAACTCGTTGTCTTTCTAAGACTTTCATCGAGAATGGTTTATAAAAAATAAATTGGACGTAAATAAATACGTCCAATTTATTTTTTGAAATTTTTGTGGATTGGATCCTCTTTACTTAAGTTAGTATACCAAACGGAGGCCTTTTCAATCAACAAAAAAGATCCATTCAAAAACTAAAAGTAAATTGCACTTTTACCACCATCCCACATGTCCCATATGTAATACATCATCAAAATTCAATGGAAAGTGAATTATTTTTGTGTTTGGAGAATTTATAAAGGCTCATTAATTGTTAATTTTGAAAAAAACACAAGGATATAAATCCTTATTGGAAAAGACCAACCATGAAGTTTTTGGCCCATTCTTCTCCCTAGGAAATGCATTCCGAATGGGTGGAAAAGATACTATAATTTTTTTTATTGACGTTTCATAAGTGCCTGTATTGGTATATATGAATAAAAAAATCTGATTGTGATTGGATCCTTTTTGTCTAACTACGTTTAGTTGGCAAAAATATTTATTTTCAAAAGGACCATGTCTTAAGTGAGTCATCGCTAGCTCCGCTAATTACGGGAACATCTGTATCACACGGTGCACCGTGCCCCGCGCACACGATACGGGCATTAAGTGCGCCATTGTCTGGAGGGCCGTCTGTCTCCAACATCAAGAGGCTTGTTTTTTATTGCCCGGTCTTTGTGTCGCGTCTTCCGCCATGTAATCGTTAAAAATTCTTACCTTCACAAGTTTATTTTGACGATCTAATTACACAATTTTAATGGAATAAGATGAGAAATAGCTGTACCAGCAATTAGTAGGTATTTACGCCAATGTAGAGTAATTTATAGCCAGGACATATTTAATAAATACACATTTATAATAAGATGAACGGGTAGGAAGAGGTGCACTGTAGTGCGCTCACACTTCGCCGATGTATTTTGGTCCCAATGTAATAGGGGGTGAGCCTATTGCCATTGTACCGCGCACATTCTCCCTCAATACGAGGGATATTCTTTTGGGTTATAGTTCACGCTGGCCTAGTACGGGTTGGTGAACTTCACACACCTTTTTATAGACGTGCAGGTTTCCTCACAATGTTCTCCTTCACAGTTACAAAGCAAGTGGCAATCTTGGATGAAAATGAGATTCGCACATAAACCCGAGGTGCAAGCCGGGGTTTTAATCTCACACTTTGATTGCAAGGCGTGCGTTTGACCACTCGGCTACCACAACTTTTTTGAATAATAATAATAAGTAATCGAAATGTTTAGTCGACAGAATTTAGATTTCATATGGATATTGCGGCAGATTATACATTATATTAATAATACTTGTATTGTAAAGCGAAGATATAACGAAAAGGTCAAGTTTCTGAATAGATATATTCATAATGGAAGTTGTATTAATTAAAATAATTATCAAGTATTCTATACGTGGGTGTGAATACACTTATTTAATTTTAATGCAAATTTGTTAATTAACTCAGTGTACTTAGTTTGGAAATACCCTTTGAAATTTCAACTCAGAACTTCATTTAAATAAAGGCCGAAGTGAGAATTTGCCGATAGAATAAAACTATAAAATTTAAAGTAAGTGAATATGCAAATTAAATTATAATGACATTTTTATACGAAAATAGACTTTAATTAAGATTTGTTTCATTAAAATTAAATTTTAGTATTTATAAAATACAGGTCTATCAGAAGTCCGAAATAATGCCTGTAGTACTAACGATTATAGTTTCTTTGTTAGAGACGTTTGAGTATTTGTCGCAAGGATCACTTTGTGGTCTTAGGGTACATCCTATTTAACAATATAAAATACATCTGAGAAAGATGATTAATATTATTTGATAATTTCGCATAGAACTAGAGATAAAACAAGATTTATTGGAAAAAATCAACCATGGAGTTTCTTGCCCATTCTTCTCCATAGGAAATGCATTCCGCATGGGTAGAGATACTATTATTATTATATATTTTTTATTGACGATTCATAAGTGCCTGTATTGATTTACATGAATACAAAAAAAACCGGCCAAGTGCGAGTCGGACTCGCGCACGAAGGGTTCCGTACCATTATCTTTAAAATCATCTGTGAAAATTTCAACTCTCTAACTATCACGGTTCATGAGATAGGTACAGCCTGGTGACAGACGGACGGACGGACCGATGGACGGACAGCGAAGTCTCAGTAATAGGGTTCCCGTTTTATCCTTTGGGTACGGAACCCTAATGATTCTGATTCTTTACAAAATGGCGAAGGAAAAAATTAAACATGTTCGAATTTTGTTTTTTTTTTTCATTTTGTTGTATACCCGATACTCATGCAAAGTAAAGTATTATTTCGAACTTCTGATAGAACCTGTATAGTTATCTTCTTAATAAAGTCATCAACGCCCACTCGTAGAGCCAGATATTAAATTCTTATTAGGATATTATTATGCCATAATATGATTAATATCGCTTTCATGTGATTTATTTATAAATCTAATCAATTAATTTTTTTATCAACCAATCAAGATAAAATAACATTCCTTGATCGAAATGTAGCCTCATATTTTTTTCGTAAGTTATAAAAAGCAAAGATATCAAATGAATAAAATTAAAGCAAGAAGGAATAATAACATTTTTGATACGGAACAGGAAAAGATATAACGGAATATTTTAATAAATTCCCCGGATTTATTAAACAACTGTGCCTCCAGCCAATATTGCCTGTATTAGTTTATTTAGGGACGTAATTCTTAAGTTGGGTTAGATAAAATAAAGTATGTTCCATACTGTGCTATCCCTGATAACTTACCTTCAAACTAAACTAAACAAGCAAGTTCAAAATTTTAATTTGGAAGTTATAGAAGTGAAAGACAACATCGTGAGGAAACCTGCATGTCTATAGAAAGGCGCGTGAGGTTCACCAACCCACACTAGGCCAGCGTGGTGGACTAAGCCCAAATCTCACTCGTATTGAGGGGGAATGTGCCCTGTATAATGGCAATAGGCTCGCCCCCTATTACATTAGGACCGAAATACCTCGGTGAAGTGTGGGCGCACTGCAGTGCACCACTTCCTGCCCCTTCGTGATGGTGATGTATAGAACTTTTCGATTTAATGACATAATAATAAAAATACTTTTTCTAGTACGTAAAATAATTATGTCAAAAAGAGTCCTTTGGCTGTTCGCACCACGTTCCGAACCGCCCACGTCGAAAAAAACATTGCTCGGTTCGGAACGTATTCTGTAACAGCCTATTCAAAAAGAGTCCTGGGCGGTTCGAACCGTGGTGCGAACGGCTTGTGGGGCGGAACGCCCAAAGACCCAATAATTGCAGGTTTTACGATTTTCTGTACCTAGCAGTTTTTTTAAATTATACGTACGTTTTTTTTAATTTGAATTCGCAATCAAGGTTACAATCAATTACATAATGTTGCAGAAATGTACAATCGTTAAGAATCGAAAATATTTGGAATAGCATTCGCGAGAATGATTGACGGTATTAAAATACCCTGTAGCTTTACATCTTTGTATAAATTTTGAGGCTAGGACCTTTATATTATTTTATCTCGTAGCAACGATTTTCTATGTTATTTCTTTCGTCTAATGTTACGAGACGGTGACACTCAAAATTAAGTTCTAATTATGTTGTTACAATGTGATACAAGCCTAACATGACTGTGCTTACATAACGCTCAATATGGTATACCCAACCGCAGGCCTACATGAATAAGACCTTATTATCTAGAATCTAGTACTTATATCTTTTTTTTTCAGTAGCATAGTAAATAGGTATATACAAATTCAAGATTGTGATTAATTAATAATGATGCCACACATTTTGAAACGAGCATGAAACCAGTTTTAAGCCTACATACTATGCATACTTTAAATACTACCTAGTATGTACCTACACAACAAACTATCAACAAAGCGTTCATCTTAGAGGGAGTACTTTACTCCTCTTATGAGTAGAGGGGTGCGCGTTGGACCAATGACGTCACTTCGCAACCCTTCGCGATATTTTTAGATACGAGCTCGCAAACATGGCAGCGTGAGTGTGCTTACGAACAGACACTAAATGCTGACTCGACTGTCTATTAGGGATGTGAAGGTTACAATTATTATTACTACATACTCGCATGTGGTACTCGATACATAACCTAAAGATTATCTTTACAAATAAATAAAATTGCAGTGTCTATCTGTAATGGATAAATAACAGCTTTTTATTAAACGCATATGAAAGTAAATATGCGGTTATTATAACAAAAAACATTTTTTTTGTCCGTGTTTGTTCCGGCTAATCTTCACCGACTGTCACTGGCACGTAGCTGTTGTAGTAAGGAATAACTTAAGCTTCTTTTATTTTATGTATATACTCTAGTGTTCCTAAATTCCACGCGAGAGGGGTCGCGGGTACCGCTTGTTGTACCTACAATTTATCACTTTCGTAACGTTATATCATATTCGCTAGTATTCCATTTATAAATGTTTAGACTGTCACCGTTTAAATTCAATTCATTAATCGAGGCTTAACCTCGTAAAATCGAGATAGATATATGGGAAACAATAAGAGAGTACTCCAAATGTACTACAAATGTGTAGAGTACTCCTATTTACTCTACTCTAACAAATGTTCGGATTTAGAAACGTTAATCGTATCTACATACTGAAATATATTGTTTTGTATGACGCTCTATATTAGTATTCTATACGGTTTATCACGTCATGCTCATATTTTCGATTGTATGTACGAGTAGCTACTTATTTGCTTGCTCCAAAAATCACCATGTTACTAAGTTACTAATACCGTACCTGTTACAAATTCATTGATACCGTAGTTTTCCAGCCCTACTTGAAATTAATAACAGAATTCATTCATCAGAACATTTGCCGATCTTAGTCTGTTTGTTTGTCGTAATTAAAGATCTGCTGAGCTTAATAATGCTCCCCATTTGTAGCGGTCGTGATATTTCGGGTGTTTAAAATAATTGTTTGGCTTTGTCATTTAATTTACTTTCACGCTCCTCTGCGTTAGTACTATAAATAATAAAATGCCATAAAGTAAATAGATTATTTTTGTTTACCCACAAAGTTATAAGCTTTAAATAAGTACGATCATTCTATCGTAATACAAAAAGTATTTTAAGTCAAACCCGTGTATAATAAATTTAAAAATAACATGGTAAATAAATATATGTCTTTATATAAGTACTTGTATAATTTCTCCGAGTGAAATATACCTAATATAGAACTCTGTGTGTAAGGGTATCTACTTTATTTGAGATGTGCGGTAAAACCTACATTGGGTCTCATAAGGTCTTAAATTTCAATTTCCTCGGCTCAACGGGAACATTTCTAGACTGAGCCAGACAACGCCGGATCGGCGCTCAAGCTAATTCTAACATATCTACCTTTCTCCGGAGAAAATTACATTAAATTGGATTCAAGGAATTAATGTAGACACGACGTGTAACGTAGATTATTTTATTTTACCGCAACCGTAAAAAGTACCGTATAGTTTTAATACGGGTATTTTTATATACTGGGTGATATTGATACACTGGTACCATGTATGCAAGATAATCTTGTATTGTTCTATGATGTTAACTACAATAACAGTAGCATATTATGACCACAATAGACGAAGACTAGAAAACGCATCAATTGACGTGATGTCTTTAAATATTAAGCAGGTGCTATTTGCAGTAGTTAATTATAATCATTTTGGAAAAGAGTAACCATCCCTCTCCATCCCTTGCCTATTCTTCTCCATAGTATGTAATTATATTCCGAATGGGATGTAGAGTTCTAATATTATTACCTGTATATAGTATTTAGGTGTCGTACTAAAGCATCTCCTAGTGTCAGTGAAAATTGGCATAAAGCTATTATTATTATTACTGCCAAGGAGTACGTATTTGCTAAAAGTCGTAACTTTCAAACAATATTTTAACGACTCATGCATAAAACTGCATTTTTAAAGGTTCCGAGCTTTTATATCTGGATCTAGCGAATATTCTGTAGTGTAATCCTATCAGGTTTTTTTTCTTTAGCCCAGAACGGGCGTTGAATGAAACAATTTCCCGGCCGGCACAGTTTCCAGCGGGATATTCGGGAACGGACCACAATCTCGATGTATTTATGTTGAATATTTCATCCGTGAATATGCGCCACAGCTTTGCGGTAAGATACTGGCCCTGTAGCATAACCGCGTAGACATAAGTTTAATCTCTTTCAACTGTCAGATTCGTCGAGAAAATGACGTCACACTGAGCCATGACCAGTACAAAAAGCTCGAAGTTACGTGATTTTCTCGACAAATCTGACGGTTAAAATAGATAAAACTTATGGTGGACTATGGCCCAATCCTCTCGTAGTCAGGGGGAATATGTTCTGTATAATGGCAATAAGCTCGCTCTTTATGACATTGGGATCTAAATACATCGGCTACGTGTTGAAGTACTTCTGCCTACCCCTGGGGGAGTACAGGCGTGACGATGTATTGTTATTATAAGCAGAGCTAAATCTTGTTATACGGACCTCAATGCCCAAATGAGACCAAAGATCGATGAAGTCAAATTGCCTCTTCAGTAAGTAACATCGCGTGCAAAGTGAGGACATAAATAAACCTCCGAAAGAAACTTACAGCAGCTATATTTAAAAATAAATATTCTTGAGCTACGAAGCCGTAATAAATTTTCAGCCAAATTAACTCCTAAATTTAATCTTAACATTCAAAAGCAATCTAGTGTAATCAATCATTGAAATCGATACCTACCTGTCCATATCGATTCATTCAACTACTCACAGTAGCGTTGCCAACTTCACGGGACCTAGAACTTTAATTGGTCTCGGACCCAATTGCTCCTTACCAACTCGCCCATTTTTACATTCATATGTAAAGAGGTGAGTTTAGAACCGGGAAGTTAGTTTGTGACTCTTTAGTTGAACTACAGCCAACTCTAACTTCTTGGAATGGTCCCATTTGACTGATTTGTTATTTATTGGCCACTCGTGGGCTATACTTATATGGATCTGCGCTTTATAATGCAATCCCGGAGTTTAAAATTACAATTCTCCAACTTTGACCAAACTGCATGGTAGTGAGAGCTTTAAAATAGTCACCGAGCAATTCCTGTTAAACGAATTCATTTTCCAATTCTTTACCAGATCTCTAGCTAATGTAGCGACATTTCACGCATTTGCGCAATTCACGCGCAAGGTCCACTTCATATTCATTACTATTATTATTTATAGGCTTTACATGCATAAAATATGTATGTTGTTTTTTAACCGACGAAAAAAAAAAAAGGAGGAGGTTCTCAATTCGACGCGTATATTTTATTTTTATTTTTTTTTATGTATGATCACGCATATCTCCGGCGTCACTAAACCGATTTCGAATTTTTTTATGACGTTTGCTAAGGAATTCTTCGAGGGTGGTCCCATTTTCAAAATATTATCAGAAATTAACCCCCTTGGGGGTGAAATGAGGGGTTGAAGGTCACATAATTTAAAAATTATTTTTTGATCGACTTGAAACTTTGTATATGTATTTTACATATAAAATAAAGAAATACGTGTTTTAGGAATTTTGAAAAAAAAAATGTATAGGTTGTGAAATGGGGTGATAAAGTTTGCATTTTTTTTTATGTATGATCACGCATATCTCCGGCGTCACTAAACCGATTTCGATTTTTTCTATGACGTTTGCTAAGGAATTTTTTGAGGGTGGTCCTATTTTCAAAACATTATCAGAAATCAACCCCCTTAGGGGTGAAATGGGGGGTTGAAGGTCACGCAATTTCAAAAATATTTTTTGATCAACCTGAAACTTTGTATATGTATTTTACATACAAAATAAAGAAATACGTGTTTTAGGAAATTTGAAAAAAAAAATATTTAGGGGGTGAAATGGGCTGATAAAGTTTGCATTCTGGACTATAGCATATCTTCGGCGTTAGTGAGCCGATTTCGAAAAATCTTTTTTTGTTTAATACGGATAGTTAACAAATATCGAAACGATGGGATGGAAAGGGTGGAGGGGGGTGAATTCCTTTTTTGGGCTGTTATGAGGTGCTAATACTTGCATCTTTTCACAAAATAGATACTAAATTCGCCTTCAAAAACCTAGGTACACTAAAAAGTTACAAATAACCTTATAATTCATTACATTTGTAGTCGGTGCCAATTCATGTGTGTATTTGCCTAGTCTGATATAGATTGGCACCTACACCATGATATACCTACGCCCACGTGGACTTTATTTGGAATTATACCCATTTTTAACCAACGAAGAAAACAGAAGAGGTTCACGTTTCGACACGTATTGGTTAGGGTATAACTTCGAAGTTGGTCCTATATAAATTAGGAACAAAAATCCTACCCGAAAGGAGGGAAAATAGGGAGAGATTTATTGTTAATTCTCAAATTTTAATGCTGAGTTGTGTATTACAAAAAAACAAACAGTAAATTCAGATTAAGTAGTAGATTTTAGCCACAAAAAAATATAAAATAAAAACTTTTTAACAAAAAATTAAACCGCCGAAAATTTTAAAAAGCAAAAAATAATATACCTTTTTTATTTAACCTTAATAACAAAGTTCTTAAACTAATGTAAGTATACCTAAGTCATTTTGAGTCGGCGCCAAACAATTAATGAACAATAAATTTAAAGAAATAACCAAATGAAATTAACAATGCAACGTGAAATCTTCAGCGACAAACATTAACATTCCAAAAAATGTGCTCTCCGTACGACCACTCGCACACATTGTGTATCGCTATCTCGCTGTGTATTGCTGTCTCGCTGACGTTAACTTCGTGAACGCTAGGCATTTTACAGCGAAGGTGCGTGTCGCGCCGCGCCGCCGCCGCGTCGCCGCAGTACATCACACTTTACTAAATTAATTAATTTGCTTGTTTGGCGCCGACTCAAAATGACTTAGGTATACTTACATTAGTTTAAGAACTTTGTTATTAAGGTTAAATAAAAAAGGTATATTATTTTTTGCTTTTTAAAATTTTCGCCGGTTTAATTTTTTGTTAAAAAGTTTTTATTAGAAGATTGCTCAAAGCGTCTTGGTTCAGCATAATCCGTGACATTAGTCTTGTCCTGACGCGAGTGCTAGCCATTATTTTCATTATTTTGTTTTTATTATCACTATTTAATATACGCAAATAAGTTTCAGGCAAGTTACAAATAAAAAAACAAAACAAATTAAGAATTTAAAAACAGAACTTAATTTTAACCATTAACAATGACTACTCTTTTGTTGTGTGATCACAACTATAACATTCAATTTTTTTTTATAAACGTTGTTAAAATTCATAATGAAGTTCACCGCCAATAAAAATGGATAAATTACATTGGAGTCAGCACTACACCAATCAGGCCATTTTTAGTCTTCCATATCGTCAAAGCAAAGGCGTGGAATATTGTTGAATATTTTTTATCTCTCATACAAAGGAAGTTTAACAAATAGTAGTTTTCATTGGCGTTATTGCTTTTGTTCACTGACACGTATTATAACGCCCTGTATCGACTGGGTTGAGCGAATCGACTTACCTTTTTTTCGAAAATGTGCTCTGTGTTAATATACACAAAGATTGAATATCTGTATTAAAGCCACGCGAACACGTGTCAAAATTGGTTCGCGTTATCGATGATGTTTCGTTTAAAAATGTGCTTTGTCTGTGAGTTAATACAGTTCGTTTTGGTTCGCATTATTCGCGCGAGTTTTGACGCACCAATGCCGACAGAGCTTTAGGCAGCAAATATGTGAGTTGCGTGACTGATGAAAGTGTCGCAGAATTGACAATATTGGGATTACGACAGTCCAGTGATATACGACTAAAGCACACTGGGACGTTTTTGCCAATACCAAAACGAACTGTGTGTCAATGTACATAGAGACTGAATTTCTGTGGTGGAACGCACGCCTCCACTCGTAAAAATTCACTCATGTTTTCAGTTTAATTTCATCGAAGAATGAACTTTTTGTCTTAGTCAATACAGTTCGTTTTTGGTATTAGCAAACATGAGTTTTGATGCCCTTGTGTGCGCGGGGTGTAAGGCTGGTTTTATAGTCACGCTGCAAACCAGCAAAACTGTGTTAAAAGTCCGCACCTATGCTGCAGATAATGTGTAGCATTTAAACAGAAGTTGATACGGTTTTGATTTCACTGCTAACCAAACACGAGGTCGGCGGAAAAATTCCCTCTGTGGCGCTCTTGAGCTAGTTGCCACACCTTAAAAAAAAAAAAAAACGACAGTAAAATTAGTCTTATGATTGTTAACAAAGAATAATGCTTTCATTACGTAACATAGGTATCCCAGTTTTTTTAAATAAAAACTGCCTCGACATCGGTTCAGTAACTTTAGACATTATCATAACTATACGAAAACGAAAAATGTACTTCTTGCGTTGCGTCTGGGGCTAAATGTGATACTTAAAACTTTGCACAAAGTTTTAATCATTCGGAATTAGTAATGGCAATCGACCCACGCACTTTTGTGAAACAAATTTTAAAACTAAGCCGGAGAGTTCATGTCAAAAATTCATTGCGCCGTTAACACGTAGCCATAACCTGAATAAAACATTAAGGTGGCGGAAATTGCCTTATAATTTATGGAATCGAAAGAATTTTATGGCCAAATGTGCTTTTATTTTTTGAAATATCGCAGCGAGATATTGTGCTAAATATCATAATTTTCTGACTATATCGGCATGTGCAGGTATTTCCATTCATAACTGGCTTATTTATTTTAAAAAGCAGTCCTTATGGTCAAGATATTTTTTACTGTTTATTATCTGGTACCACAGACCTTAGATTCGCGGACGCGAATATATTCTGTGTTCTCTGGAAAAACTTGTTATTAAAACAGAGAAAAATAAGGCTTGTATTATTTTAAATTTTACATTACCCATTTGTCAGAAACGAAAGTTCTTTGCATATTTATCTTGGAAATTAAATACATGGAAATAAAATTACCTCTACTTGTTTATGAAATGAAATATTATGTGAGGCTCTTTGGCAAAAGGGTTTAGTAAAGCATAGCGTACATACACGCATTATCTAGATGAGACCAGTGCGCTTTGGATATCAAATTCAATTTGCGGTACTTTTGTTGGGTTTCAGAGGCGCGGTTTCTATTGCAGATTGCGGACTGAAAAATGCTATTCGTTTATTAAATGTACATAGCTATTTTGATTACTTTGATACATCGTGTACAGGTATATAACCTAGGGAATTGCCAATTCATGTATGTATTTTCCTAATCTGACGTAATTTGGCACCAAATGTAATGATTTATAGATATATAGGTTTTTACTGTACACACCGAAATAATACAACATTCTTATTTCTAAATACAGTAGCTCTCTATGTACAATTGGGCGGTCTTATCGCTAAAAGCAATTTCTTCCAGACAACCAGTTATAAGGTTAATTGTAGCTTTTTAGTGCACCTAGGTTTTTGAAGTCTGTTTTTGCTTTATGTTAAAAAAATACTACTACAACTTTGAACGTCCCAATGCTGAGCACGAGCCTCCCTTCAATGTGAGGGGGATTCAGGCCATAGTCCACCACGCTGGCCTAGTGCGGGTTGGCAGACTTCACACATCTATTGAGAACTTAGTAAAGTTCCCTCAGGCGTGTCGGTTTCCTCACGATGTTTTCCTTTACCGTTTATTAGCAAGTGATAATCTTGGATAAAAATATGATTAGCACGTGAAACCCAGAGATGCGAGCCGGGGTTTGAACCTGCACACTTTGGTTGTAAAGTGTGCGTTTGACCACTCTGTATAATGCTTAATAAAATTAAAAGTTATCTTTTTGGCTACTCTTTACTGATAGAGGGATATTTACTTATATTCATCTGCCCAACGAGATCCAGTTAGTGTTAACATATGAATATTTTATGAAAAGTTTTAATTGCTTGACAATGGACATACGTACTTAATTATATTTAAACAAAATCTTTTTTAGCCTATAAATTTGGTCAATATTTCAAAATAAACTCGTTTTTTGTTTTTATTAATTTAGATTTTTTTAAGTTATGTGTTGCAAAGTTTGTTTATTTAAGAGAAGTTAGCCACTACAACTACCTACTTATGTCGTTTGGGAATTACTTGCACGGCTTAACCACTTAAGTATCGCGTAACCTAACTGTAACTTTCGAACAACACAAATTATATGGAAGCATATTTACCTAGGTTACAAAAAAGGTATCAACAACAAACTATGCCGTTGTGTGAGCTATAATTTTCTTTATAGGTCCAAGTGAAATAATGGCTTAATTTCCTTGGAACCGCAAGTAGGTACATACTTATTAGTATTTAGGTCGGCAGTAAATTTTCCTTTTATCGCGATTCCGAATGCGATCCGACGGAGAGTTACGTGACAAAATCCTCTCACTTCATTAGAATAAGGCGTGACCGGATTGATAAAGTTCCCCACTATCTTGAGGACATTTCAATGGGATTGTTTCCGGGATAATTATGGGCTATTAGTAGTAAGTGCGTAGTCGTGTTAGCAAATGTGTTAGAAAGTTATACGACTATTCATTGACATTATCCAAATTACAACTTATTAGTTTAGTACTCGAAATTATTATAAAAAAACTGGCCAAGTGCGAGTTGGACTCGCGCACGACGGGTTCCGTACCATTATCTATAAAACCCCCTTAAATATTTATTTTATTCTGTTTTTTAGTATTTTTGTTATAGCGGTAACAGAAATACATCATCTGTGAAAATTTCAACTATCTAACTATCACGGTTCAAGAGATACAGCCTGGTGACAAACAAACGGACGGGCAGCGAAGTCTTAGTAATAGGGTTCCCGTTTTACCCTTTGGGTACGGAACCCTAAAAAACAACAATCTGAAAATCGGGAAGGATGATTAGAAATTCTTTGCTAAATTAATTGTATTCATAAGTATCCAGACCTTCAATAAATAAGTATATGGAGTTACAATTGCCCTCACGAGACGATTGCTAAAATATTATCTTTTGCAACAAGTATCAAAACTTTTTAACAACTAAACAGAATATGACTTGTCCCACACCCTTGAAGTAGTATACACTTTGTAATATGATGCTCGCATATAAGAATATACTTGACTCGACTCTACCTGATACTTTAAAGATAGTTTGCCAAAAAGGTCTTTAAAGTCAACCTTTGAAACTTGGAGAATGTCGGCGGACGGTGTTCCGATATCAATGGATCTTAGTGTTCCCGATCTTGAGACCTCAGGCCGAGGCCGGGTCGTGACCCGCTTGCCAGGTGCAGTTAAGGGCTTATTTACAAAGAAAGACTCAATAAAAAAGAACCGATATTCTAAATTGCTGGATCGAATGCACCTGTTTAGGATTTTCTTTTTTTTCAATCCATAAAGGTGACGTCTTGAATGGTGTAAATTATTATGTTCTATGCTTGATTGTGTAGCTATTGCGTTTTTTTGTTTGGAAATTAAATAATTATATTATGAGAGCAGTGGTAGCCGAGTGGTCGAACGCACGCTTTGCAATCAAAGTGCGCAGGTTCTATCCCCGGCTCGCACCTCTGGGTTCCATGTGCGAATCTCATTTTCATCTGAGATTATCACTTGCTAAGAAACGGTGACGGAAAACATCGTGAGGAAACCTGTGTGCCCGGTATAATGGCAATAGGCTCGCCCCCTATTACATTGGGACCAAAATACATCGGCGAAGTGTGGGTGCACTGCAGTGCACCTCTGCCTACCCCTTCGGGGAATACAGGCGTGATGATGTATATTATGAAATAGCTACTGCCTGGTCTAGTGCTTCAAGAGTAGGCCGCGGCTCACTGCACCGGGTAGAAGTGGGTTCGATTCCCGACGGCGAAAAATTTAGGAAATGATTATTCCGAAATTTAACTTGTCTAGATGTAACTAAGATCCCTCCAGTCCATTGTTAGTTAGCCTTAGTGCAAGATTTACTTAGTTTGAGATCTTGCAATGAGTATGTTTTGTCTGGCGCTATATATATATATATTTTTTTTTTATTTATTCTAATACATATCTACTATATTCATCGTACAATAAAAGTTGTATTTGCCGTTACAAGTGTTATTTGACATTTTCTTTGCATTATAGTTATGTTTAGATTTAAAAGTACTTACTAAATGTAAATTTGACTGTAGGTTTTATAATTAACATCAAAACTCACAAAGGCATATTGTTAAATATTACATAAACGTATTCACAGCATACAATCACAGTAATCCCTCGATACTTTTACAATTCAACAACAAAAGATTGTTTCACGCGACGACCCGTCACCAAACAATGCCGTTCTGACAATGTTATGAACATTTGAATAGACAACAATGACATTATTGGCTAATTATTCAAAGTCGTGTCGCGCGATCGGTCGGTGTGTCGGTGGCCTTACAGGACCACCCGAATGGCGGGCCCCGAGACGTGCCGGTTGATCTCGATGCCTTATTATTTTATTTTTATGGCGAACACACCACTTATAGAGCGATTAGTCGGCTTAAGCGAAAATAGGGGAGTCGTAATCATGATGCGACCCGAATCCCACTGTGATGAGGTGAAGAGTAGTAGTATGATAGCAAGCACAGGCTCGCTGTGCAGCCCACTTTGGGCAATACAGAGTGATGAATGATCATAATAATAAATGAAATTCACTTCTGCTTCTTCTTCTTCTCAGTCGAGAACTCTTGTCAGAGTGGTCGTGGTTGTTGAGATCGTGTGCATGGTGGATCTTCCGTGTCGTCGTTCTCCTTGGCGAGGGTCACCGCTCTGGCAATGCTTCTCCACTTCTGGCGGTTGGTAGCATTGCGAGAACACTGCGCTATGGTAGATTGAGTTGCCGTCTTAATTAAGTCTATCCAGCTTGTGGGAGATCAGCCGCGTGCACTTCTTGCTACGTACTAATTACTTTATATTGTATCGCATCGTATGATCTCAAATTGAGCAAAGCTTGTACTATGAGCACCGTACAACAGACTGGGTGTGACTCTATTTTCACCCAGATCAGAGCAAATTTCTAAAATAATGAAATTAAACTCCATTACCTGATTCACTAAGCCAACTGGCCTGCGTTCGAACTACAGGACCAAGCCGTCATAGATTTGACAAATACTATAATATTTTAATCGCAAACGTTATGCAATATTAAAATTATGATAACGATATTACAACAGTTTAAATATTGTAAAACCAAATCTCGTCATGAGAAAAAGATTATTTTTCTTTATGCATTATTGATAAACACAAATTCAAATTATCGCTTTCAATTACACGTACAGTAATACGTAAGCACAGATATGTGTGATGACGTGTTACAATTTCGTCCTACATCCGACTGGGCGTATAAAATTTACAACGTGTTTAGCCGAAACGACGTGTTAGTCTGTTTTTAGTGTCGATTTTACGATAAATAGCACCATTTGTCGGCGCCCATTAAAGCTTGACGACGCATGAATGGCCGCTTGAGATTGTGTGCGACCGCCCAATACGGATAGGTACACTGCAGTTTCTATCGGGAGTGTATTGCTGTCGTTTCGCGATAGAAACCTAAATCCCCGTACAGACTGAGCGTCAAGACAGACAATATATGCCAATACAAAAACAAACTGTATTGACTCATAGAAACGGATCATTTTCGTACAAACTGTCATTGTCGGCATGGTCGATTCTTTTTCCAGCGTGGTCGTGTGGCTTTTATCATAGGAATTCAATGTTATAACACAGAGTTTGTGGTGGTTTGACGAATCTTACTCTAGGTAACATCGTTCTCGCTGTCGATGCCTCATTTCAAATGAGGTGTACCTCGAGGGAATCTCGCGGCGTGAAATGACATACCCCCTCAAATAAAAGTGACTACCTACCCATCACTAGAGTAGTTGTAATTTCCGCTACATAAAATGGTGTTCTTAAGTCGTAACCAGTTCATACAACCGAGTCGCATGTCCACTTTACATTGAACTCTGCCGTCAGGTGCTGGCGGTTATAATTTTTCCCCTTTCGAAAGGCCAAACGAGACCGTTATCGCACCACGACTACCCATTCACAGTATAACACCGGGTAATTTCTGTGCAAATGTCTCAATTAACACAGAAAACCGTGATAAAGGCAGCGGAGAATAAATTGGTGCCAATTTTATAGCAAACGGCGTGAGCTAAAATCACGCCATCCGGTCAATTATTATAGTCTATTGGCGACGACGTGGTCTCGTGGTTTGAACATAGTGTAGGGCGCACGGCTCCTGGACTAGATGATTGCGAGCTCAATTCTTATCAGCGGTAAATTCTGAAAAAAGCCTTTTCAGCATTAGCCCTGGTCTACCCCGGGTCTACCCCTGGTCAACCTCTGAACTACCCTTGGTCGGCCTCTGAACTAACCCTGGTCTACCTCTGAACTACACCTGGTCTACTTCTGAACTACACCTGGTCTACTTCTGAACTACACCTGGTCTACCTCTGAACTATCCCTAGTCTACCTCTTAACCACCCCTGGTCTACCTCTGAACTACCCCTGGTCTACATCTGAACTACCCCTGGTCTACCTCTGGTTTACCCATAGTCTACTTGGTCTATCTATTAGAAAAGTTTAGACTGGTTACAAAACATCAAACCAGTTTCAACAATTGCTAGAACGGTTATAAAGAGTTCGATGCTACATATAAAGGCAATATAATGCTCGAATTGCAGTTTTATGACTTTGCTACCTGTTTTAAGTATAGTTTGCAGCCAAATATTTATGACGCTATAATTCTTGAAATAATTGTGCCAGAATCAAATTTTCTTTTCTCGTAAATGATTAAAATATGATTTGATTAATAATATAATTAATAAGTTACCAGCTTCCAAAAAAATAAGGTATAAATTCAGGTCACAGAAATGTAAATAGAAATAAAAAAATAATTCCTACACAAATAAATCCTTGGCTTTTCGGTATTAAGGTTTATTTTTCTCTTTATTTAATTTAGGGACTTTTATAACAAAGTACATGTCAGTCCCATCTCACCTTATCATTAAATTACACCTAATAACACGAACTTACAAACTTAAATACTAACTTTGCTCTCTGAGATTTTTAAATTCATGTCTTCAAGTTAAAGGAAAGCATAGAGGAAAAGATATTACGTATAAAAATAATACCCTAGATCAAAGAGAGCCTTTTTACATCAAACCTTAGTAACGTAAAAACGTTATAGTAATTTGGGAGCTCAATCCAGGCAGTCTAACTTATCCTATAATAAATTTGTTCTATAACTATATACTAATATATTGCTTGTTTGGGAAAACACATGGAAGACCTACACGGGCTTATAAATCAGATAACGCTCGTATTTCTACATAATTACATAGGTATTTCAGTCCTTTGTTCCACACGTCAGGTCAAACTGAAGGGTCTAAGCGATCGTTCAACGTTTATTTTCGTTACGGAGTCAGCCCCTTTGCACCCTTGTCTTCCCTTGATACATTGTTGAAGGGTAAATGAAATACATTCTACTTTTGCTTTTTTATTAAAACTACAGCTGCCGTAGTAGGTAAAATAAATCGAGTCGGATTTTCCGGATACAAATGGCAGCTTTACGTTTACAAGTATCGGTTCATGTTATATACAGGAACTACGTAACTGTTTTTAACCCATCGTTTTATTTACTGTTTTACTGTAAGTTATTTATTTTTAGATATAAGCTCAAATAACATAGGTACTAGGCAATCATGAATAAAATGGTGTTAGTTATTAAGTTTAGAAGTCCTCATGTCTATATTCGGCTTTGAGTAGTTTGCCTCTATCTTGGCTGCCCATGATGAAGTTTTCATCGGAGTTATGTGTCATTGTCCCGATTGTTTTAATTACATTTCTGAATACTGAGAGATGTTTGTGTTGTTTGTCGAAGATTCTTGGAGAGATCTACTTTTGGATTTATCTCTAGCAGTGGTCGTTGTATGTAGTCCTTTAAACCTTTATTGTTAGTACACAAAATAAAGAGACCCATTAACATCTTCAACAAAATATTTTACTAATATCAAATATCGATACATTAACTGAACCAGACATGTTAACTATCATATTTTCCTAAAGATTGCATTTCAATGAAATTTCAAGCGAAAATTTTAGACAGAAGCTTAAAGCACATTCAAGCGGGTCCCAACAGCAGAATTCAATTTAAATCCTCCAACAGATCCTATTATTACAGCGAGGTGTCTACAGCTAAGTAACCGTGGCATCTCCCGCTGCCTCTAGACAGAGCAATAAATTAAACAAATCCGATTTTCACGTGCGAAAGGAAAGGGAACTCGTTGGCTTAGGCCCCGTGATCGCGTTATTTATTTGATGACGAAGAAAATGTATCTACGCGAGTACACAGCGCACAAGCCTTGGGAAAGCGATGATGTCGCATGTAGACTATTATAATAACTGCCTCGAAACAAATGAAATCTCTTACCAAAGAAATAAAATGATGTTTTTTTAATGGAATAAGAATGGGAATGGCTTCATCTGCGATTAGCGATATTTATGTCAATGTCAAGTAATTGATAGCAAGGACAAATTTGATATAATATACACATTACAAATAAAAATAGGTGATGACAGTGATATAAATATCCCCATATTTATCACTGTCATCATCAATTATGCAGATCAATATCGGGAGATTGTGTAATAGTGTTTTCGAATTCGTAGTCAAAAGTATGGGCGCGAATTATTTGAAGAGCTTCATAAATTTTATCTAACATTTAGATTGGATTGCTGATGAATAATTTTATGTTGATTAGGAATCCATTCCAGAAAATGATGGATTCCTTAACTTAAAGATACATTTTAATATTGTTTTGAAAACAATACAGCCGTGTTGTAGAAATTAGTTTTGGAAAACAAATTTATTATTGGCGAATACATTTTAGAAATCTCCTGCTACCAAGTAAATTTTTTATCCGAGTCTTCTCAAAAATTGTCTTTACTTTTTTAAACGTAACATCTTCTTTTTACTTCCTTAGAATCGTAAAGTTTTTTACGCGATAAAAACTTACCTCCGTCGCCGCAGACACGAAGCTGCTATGAAATTATCTAATGTTAACTTTATGGAGTTTATACCTTTATGGCTGGGCAGAGGTAAAAGAAAAAAAGTGTTAGGGAAATGGGAAAAGTACGCTATGCCAAACACGTCTATAAGAGTCGGCTGATTTCTGCGTCACGTACAAACGAAAGAGAACTTTTATTACTTTCTAGTGCGGTAATTGTTATGGAGAACCGGTTTCCCTTATTACTCAACTTTGTCCTTAGTTAAGTAACTATACGTTAATAGTACGACACTAGTTGAATGCCTTTGTTTTTCCTGATAACAGTTTTCGATACGATCTTTGAGCCAATATAATGACGTTCCGGTACTACCAATATAACGTATCCAAGTCTTTTGGTACGTGTTATCGTAAGAATAACATTATGGTTAATTAGCGTTGTAGTCGCATAAGGAATAAGACAATAATAATGCATTTTGTTACGGTCTGCCCTACTAGCGTTCGACGTAGATTGAAATAGATTATACTCATATATCAGTTTTGTTCTAGCACCAACCGCTACAAACTCTTTCCTCCGGTAAAGCTGTAAAGGCCATCTCACGGCCAACAGCGTAATCCATTAAAAAAAAAAAATTGTTTATAAATTATATTTTTAGATATACATCTTAAGTTCTAATAATCGCATACATTTTTACGTGCACCACAAGTCACCTTAATGCCTAATCTAGCGCAAAAAATCGTTTCACTGAGGATCCTAGGAGCTACTGAAGATTCCAAATTTCGACACATCAGCTACCTACTAAAAATAAGCGTCGCCTGGTGAAACGAAAGTTGTTGCTTAGGTATTGGCTTACATCATACAATTATAATTAGGCGTTGCTTTGCCTGTTCTTAGTGAAAACGAACGTCAGACCTTTACACATTAAGTTCATATTGCGTAGTACATCACACTAGTAAATCACGCACTGCATCGACTGGGGCGAGCGAATTTACTTGACTCTAATTGAAAATGTACTCTGTGTTAATATACCTATATATAAAGATTGAATTGCTATGATAAGAGCCGCGCGTGACAAAATTCAATCGCGTCATCAATGACATTCCGTTGAAAAATGTGCCTCTTATATATGTCGGGGAGGGGTCGGGTTCTTAGTGTGGGCCGGCGGCGTCCATGTTTGTGGGTTAGTTGTAGGTTGCACTCGTAGGTCAACAAAAAGACTCACTTAATTTTATCTTTTTAATCCCACTTTAATTACACACAACAATTACAATCACTATTGGTTATACTGAGCAAGATAGGCACGAATTGAGGTGACGAGGTGTTCTCGACGTGCGCGCGCGACGTACCCGACCGCTCTGCCTAGTCCCCCGTCTCGCGCTCGCTTTGCGCCGCATGCCGATTACACCCGAACGTTGTTTTTATTCAACGTTCGACGTTCCTCGTTTCCGACATATAATTTCTTCTTCTTCTTGCGGGCTTTTTCCACAAATCGACGACTGTTGCGCCTGTTTTGTGTGATGGAGGGTGAGCTGGTTACTCCAGCCATCCAAGTTCTGCCAGGAAGTTCCCCAGTTCTTGACGTCGCCAAACACTTCCTGGAGGCTACCTGGTGAGCCCAGGTAGCGTGCCCGGTAGGTGGCCACCCCGTTGCATTCCAGCAAGATATGGGCGGCTGTTTCTTCAGACTTCATGCATGCTCTGCATAGGGGGCTGTCCGTGATACCTAAATTAAAGAGGTGTTTATTAAAGTTGTCGTGACCAGTCAGAGCACTTGTTATAATGCGTAAGCGAGGTCTACTTAGCTGTAATAGGGCCTTCGTGAGTCGGCGGTCGGTCCTCCTGAGGACGAGCTTGGTTTGCCTGCAGTCCGTCAGGCTGTTCCAATGCTAACATATAAGTTAATACAGTTCTTTTTGGTATTGGCAAAAAATTGGTCGCGCATTATGACGCGCCTGTAGACGCAGAGCTTTAAACATAGTAGTGTACCCAAGTGCTCCCTTTGTCCGCTCATCAGAGCCCGTAGGCAACCGACACTGAATAAACTTTGCTCCGTTCATTATATTACTGGTGAAAACCACCTGAAACAATACACGGACATATTATTATCTACTCACGAGTGTGCATACATTGTTTAAGTTAAGATAACCGTTATTAGTTAGTTAAGTAACGTACTGTTAGCTGTTATACGGTGCACTATTTTCTATATTTTGCGACTGTAGTAAAACTGAATTAATGTCTGCGTATTATTGGGTAAGTAAGTAGACGTCCTACTCATCTAATTATCAGCCTTTACTAGTATTGTATGCAATATTCCGTATATTGCAAAAAATACTAGTCTCAAAACACTATACATGTTGATGCTCGGCAACATGTAATGAAATATTAAGTAAAATAAAAATATTTCAAAATATTTATATTTGCGAGCATTGCGTATTGTTCCTATATCAAAGGCCCTGTCTATTACCCAAGAATTATTTGCCCTCGTTTGTAATTTTCCCAGTCTCTACTACCCTCATCTCTTAACACTACATTGGCCAATCTATTTATTATAATTACTTGCTTAGGTATATTTTAAAACCTTTTCCTTATTTATATTAGTGCAAAAACGTGCTAGTCCCCCATTAACCTGGCAACAAATAACAAAGACGTTAACTGAACACAGCTAAAAATGTCCCAGCGACATAATTGCTAGCGCGGTACCTGCCTCCGTTATCAACGGCTATAAATATTCAAGTAGTGAAAAGCTAATAGGTCAATAAGCTGTTCACTGGCCGGTTATTACGTTGTTATGAGGTAAGTCACGCTCGACCTGGCCGCTTAGATTGAGCAATTTTCTTCGACAGCTAGCGGCACTTTGCTATTGTGATTAAAAATGAAGTTAAGACTTAAAACGGCAATATCAAGTGATATACCAGCTCCTTATTCGGAGATGAGAAGACCCAGTGAGTCCAGCGGCTTTTGTTCATACTACAAAACATATCTATCTTAAGGATTATTAATAAGAAAAAATGGTCTTCCATTTTTTTCAGTTAAAGTCACAAAAATGTAAATAATACCATTTGTCCCGTAGGCTGAAACAAAATAAACAATTGAACTTTAACTATACCTATTGGAAGTAGATTATAAACTTGAATTCGTATTAGATATTCTTATAACACTTCAAAAACTTCCATTATTAAAGTGATGAATACCATATTCTCTCCTCAGATATAAATGCTTTGATTGCATACAAACTGCTTTGAAACTTGTTTTTTACAAACTTGTCGTGTACAATCACCGCATTACTATTTGAATTTAATCTACTTTCTTCAAAACACTGAAATCAATATTCTTCTCAGTCAGGTGTAGCGAAGAATCCTAAATAGTTTCGTATCTCATATGCAAAGTTAGCAAAAACAATTAAATTCCAAAACTTCCCAACAATACCTGCGTACCGAGGAAAGTATGTATCAAAGTATGTATGTATGTCCCAACTATGTTCTTTGAGCCTAAACTTTTATAGAATCTTTTGGAATCCAATCACACGCGGGGTATGCTCGGCAAACTCTTTGCAGAGTCCGGTGAGTGCAGCGCTCGCGTATTCCCTCTGCGGATAACGGAATTTCCGATCAGACGGGACGCTTCTTCTACCGTTTTTTGGCTTCAAAATTGCTTTGCACTAATACAATACGAATGGCAAGTAGTCGCAGTAAATGTGAATATACCTAATCCCCGGAAACCTGCACCCTTAGAATGACTGTGTAGACATAAGTTTTATCTATTTCAACTGTCAGATTTGTCGAGAAAATGACGTCACTTCGAGCTTTTTGTACTGGAAATGGCTCGGTGTGACGTCATTTTCTCGACGAATCTAACAGTTGCAAGAGATAAAACTTATGTCTACGCAGTCATGCTACATACAGGGTCAGGTTTTGAATTTAAATTTAAGCCTCCCATACGCGTAAATTTTTGCCATACCAAAACAAACTGTAACGACTCGACTGTTTACAACAGAAATTCAATCTTTATGCTTATTGTCACAGAGTTCGGTTTTGTATTGGTAAAAGTTTTGATGTGCGAGGGTGGACGCCCCAATGTGCGGGGGCTTTAATATTGACCACTTAAAAAATATCGTTATAGTTAATCTCTAAAATTTTGTGATATTTAGTTTTAAAATAAAAAATAATCGAAAATCAATGTAGGTATCAATTCAGGCGGTGCACTACCCGATTCCCTCTGAGAGTAACAGAATTTCCGATCGACCACAGACTTCTTCCAGCGCTTCGTCAATGTTTGTTTATTTCGCTCGTACCTCAGAAGGCGAGAGTTTGCTCTCAAATAGTGACGTTCAAAAATAGAAGCTACATCGATCGTTATATTAACAGTGTCAGTAAACAAGACCGTTCCTCTGGTATACAGAAGAGGTGGAATGTCCGACTAAGTATCTATGTACTAATATATTTATTCAAAAAAAATGTTTTCGAGTGGAAAAAAATACTCATCAAATAACTTATATCAAATTATTTTTGTAATAAGCACTATTGTTTCTTACTGAAATAATTTTATATAACGATCGCACATAATATAATAATTATTCGATATAAGTTCTTTGATGAGTGTTATTTTCCACTCGAATACATTATTTTTTTATCAAACACAATAGTTTGTTAGAAACGAATGATTGTTAATATACGGTTCCGTCATTATAATTATGCTGCAAACTAAATTTAATTTAAAACGTCATTTCATTAAAACAGCAATTAAAAATCATAATTATTCCCCATAAAAGTTCTGTCTAAAACTCTATTTTTAACTTGCGCCATCAAAGTGTTGGTATCAAAGCGTCATTATGCATTTTTTTCGGCGGGCGCGCGCGACTCGGCTCTTCAGACGTCTTTCGGAGTTTTTTCCGCAAAAAGTAAAGTCGTCATATCCTTGCCGGCGTCAGATTATGATCTGACGGTCCGTCTCAAGTGGCCAGTGGCCTGTCGCCTGCATGCATATCAGTTAGCTTGTATACGGGTAATTAACATTGATCGATAAGTCGAATCGAGAAAAAAGATGTCGAAGAATTTTTATATTAAAACAAAGTTGCCAAGTAAGATTATTTTATTTTTGCGATCAAAATCTGAAGATGTACTTATAACCTCAACACTGTTCAAAACACGCTAAGATGGATCTTAAATAAAAATACCGTTAATTTAAATCGCTTTCGTCAATACACAATGGAAACGTAAATAAAGACAATTCTTTTTTATTATTTTCAATTTGTAAAAGGAAATTAAAGGCCTGTTTGTTTCGCGAAGCGGCACTTAAAGTATTTATTCTAAGCCTTATTGAGCCGACTTCATCTTATCTAAGGGTGCTTATGACAAACTCTCTTTGTCAAAAGATATTTAAGATTTTTTTTTGTTATTTACGTAATCTTTACATTCAGTAATGAGATTTTTTAATGCAGTTTTATCAAGGAAACAAATGTAGGCTTAAAGAATTTATGAAAAAAATGCTATTTTTAGTAAAACTATGAAACTACAAGTCTAAATATAAATAAATAAATACATCATCACGCCTGTATTCCCCGAAGGGGAAGGCAGAGGCAGAGGGGTAGGCAGAGGTGCACTGTAGTGCGCCCACACTTCGCCGATGTATTTTGGTCCCAATGTAATAGGGGGCGAGCCTATTGCCATTATACCGGGCACATTCCCCCTCAATACGAGGGAGATTTGGGCCATAGTCCACCACGCTGGCCCAATGCGGTTTGGTGAACTTCACACGCTATAGAAAGCTATAGACGTGCAGGTTTCCTCACGATGTTTACCTCCACCGTTCAGCAAGTGGTAATCATTGTTGAAAATGGCATTCGCACATGAAAATTATCTCAGAGGTGCGGACCTGGGATTTGAACGTGCGCCCCTTACGTTCAAGGTGGGCGTTCTTGCCCGCGAGACTACCACTGCAAGTCTATACCAATATTTAATTATTTTCTGAATTCAAATGTCTTATTAGTTCACAATCTGATATAATAATACTTACGTTGGAATGTATTCCTTCCAATCCAATTTTATTCAGTTGTAATAATGTATGTATCTTAATCAAAGTACTTCATTTAGCCATTTAGCCAAGATATTGGCAGAGTAGCCAAACAAAAACAGGTACAGGTACGCAATACTCACAAACCATAGATAATTGATAGATGAGAAGATATTTCAAAAGCTACTCCCGGCCTAAGCACTTACTGATACCCACTCATGAGGAGTCTTCCGTTTAGGATTGCCACATCCTTTGTGAGTAAGAAATTTTGGCGAACAACCTTCAAAGCGGTGCCCGCGGCCGGATGCGCCAGCCACTAACTATCGTAGTCTATACCCGCGCGAATCCATAGAGATTTTATTAGGGGCACTATGCAGACTACAAGCAAGTTTAATCGCATGAGAGAATATTAGTGAGTATGAAAACTCTCAAAGTATTTTTGAGCATAGTTGGGAGCTTGTAGAGTATCTGTTCATGGAGTTACTTTAAAATTGGTATACCTAATACATTCTAGGTGCTAGGTTAAGCTAGAAATATGCTATAGCAAAGACCAGCTTATAGACTAGAAAATAGGGCTTTGAAATCTAACGAGCCTCTTCAAAATCCAAACAGACTAACTCACTTCCACAATAACCCCTTATTGTTATTTCGCCTTCTCCATAATAGCATCTAAAAAATCTAATCAAGTATTATTTTTCAGTATAAATTTCATTTTATTCGTTTTCAATGTAAAGCTCGCATACATTCTGAAATAATTCATACTATCCCTTCACAAAGAGAACATTTCTGGGAAACTTACCCAGTAGCTTTAAGATATGTTATATTGAAGGGTCCGTATCTAATGGGTTCAAAGTTATTGACCTTCTGAGAAGATTAGCTAGGTGTAAAATTATTCAAACGCTGGGCTTTGTGGGTACCCTTTGGTTTACGTAACATTACCAGGATGATTAAAGTATAAACTTTATTATCCGTTAGGTATCTGTTGGACTATAAACGTGTAAATAATTTCTCAATTTTTGAAAACTTTTCATAGTTTTATTATTACAGTCAGAATTGCTAACTAAATAAAAATTAAATTTCTAATTGATTTTTTAGAATTATTAAAACTTCGTTCTATTTCTGAAATTGTATTGATATTTTAAGTATCTGAAAGTTATAATTACTCTTATTTGACTGGAAGGCTTTCTCATTGCAAGATCTTAAATGCCTTTTCGAACATGTCTAACGTCTAAATTCTATCACTGTAGAGATACTAATTTACTGGTCACATGATATACCTACCGATTACAGTTCCAAGATTAACATTTTAATGTACTTTGAATTATCACAAAGGCTTGCCTCCATTCCTATTTATACCATCTGAAGTTCATACGTAGAACCCGCCGTTAAATAAATATCGAACAGAAAAGCTTTTGAATTTAAAACATTGAATTTGTTACAAGACCCGCGTTCGGGTGCACTGAGGTTCCAAAGAAAATATCTGCGTTATTTAAATAGCAAAGGGAACCACTCGAACATGAAATCCCGGGGGTATTCGATGGAGGAACTTAAAGACAAGCGTACACTATAACGAGTATTGTTAGAGCACCGAGCCGGGAACGCTTTGACCCACCACGGCCCTCTTAACAATTCCTTTCCTATTAAAATTCTTTCCCCCAACTCGGGAAAACTTTATCTCGAAATATAACGGACCCATCTAAATGCGAAAATAGCGGGAAAGTATTTCCCTGTTTATAAACGAATTTTCGGTGTATGTAAATTTTGTACCAGAAAAACAATCAATGTTTTTGTTACAACTTTTTTTATTGGTTTTACTATTTGGGTAATTAAATTTTTGTTTAAAATATGTACAAAAATAAGATAAAATATCGAACTACAGCCCTTTTAACGTCCCACTGCTGGGCACGGGCCTCCGCTCAATGCGAGGGGGATTCAGGCCATAGTCCACCACGCTGGCCCAGTGCGGGTTAGCAGACTTCACACATCTATCAAGAACAAGTCAAGTTCCCTCAGACGTGCAGGTTTCCTCACGATGTTTTCCTTCACCGTTACATAGCAAGTGATAATCTCGGATGAAAATGAGATTCGCACATAAACCCAGAGGTGCGAGCCGGGGTTTGAACTTCCACACTTTGATTGCAAGGCGTGCGTTCGACTACTCGGCTACCACTGCTATAGGAAAAAAATATTTATGTAGAATATAATATTGTGTGTTACTAAGTTAATATACACGCTCTTTTAAAGATGAAATAATACGTACTAACATTACCTTGTACATTGAGATAAAATGATACAAAAAATAAAAGTCATTTCATATTACACATAATCAAAAACTCGACCACATTTTCACATAGATTTTTTTATTATCTCACGTATTTTATGTGAGTAAATAAAATGTGCGAGGTAGGTAAGTAAATTTATATTCATAAGCATAGACGTGGGGGATGGAAATTCGGAATATTATCAGCGAACCACCCTCTCAGGTAATCGACTGACAAATGTCTTAGATATTTTACCAACTTCATTTTGTGGATGCTCGGAATGGCGACGTGCGTACGTCACGGGGGAGCCTTCCTGCACTTTTTTCGTAAATTGAAAATGGGATAAAATGTTTTTTTTATCTCGTCCATCTCTCTCGTCTATCTTCGCAGAAGTAGACGTAGGCATGTTGGGAGGGGAAATATACAATATAAATTCCATGATATTTAGTGTATATAATATACAAACAAAGATAATACTTAGATTTACATGAACTACAACTAAATTATAATTGACACCATTAAACATATTATAATTCATGGAATCAGGCGTAATATTGCGGAAATCCATTGTTAATATAATAGTAGAGAAAGGCACCCACCACTGGAGGATGCCTCGTTGAGAGGCGAAACACGTGTCGATTTTTTTTTTAGATTCGATTGTTCTGCGGATGATTGCTCATAGTTAGGTCCCATGACTTATAGTGGTGAGTGCCTTTCTCTACTATTGTATAAAACATATTGCCATCTTAGTCATAGATTACGTCCGTAACAGCTTAGTTTGGTGAATTTTTGAAGAAGTTTTTAAGACGAGCTTGTAAGCTCGACAATAAAGTTAAAAATGTCAAACAAAAGTGTATCATAAATATTGTAATACCTTACATCAGACACATACAATGTTTCGAATTCAATTATTTATCTACATTGAATATTGTAACAAAAAATATTCGTTTATACAATTATTTAGTTATGTTATGACTTATTTATGAGGCAGGTTAGCTACAAGGGTAATAAAAGTTCATGGACCTGCAAGCGTGGTCCTGAATTTATATCAAAAATACCCATTTTCTTACCACCCGCCAACAATAAGGTGCGAAATTAGGAAGAGAATTAGGCTCCCCCGCGAGGCGTGCCCAGAATTGCGATGCAGCGGGGTGCAAACCCTTCCACGATAATAATATATCAGTAGCTCTACCACCAGCTTTACAATCGTTAGTCGCTAACGTCTACGTAAAAATAATGTGTGACAAACTGACGACGCCTATCATCCACCCAAGAAATTAGAGACTTTTAGGGCCTCCATACGGTAACTTTGTTGTGCGCAGAAAACTCACATCGAACGCAACTAAAAACCACTACGAACATTATACAGATGCTCTAAGAGCCTTTATTGTAGATAATCAGAAGTCGTACGATTTTAAAACGCACGTCCTCTGCGAGTGAAGCCCACGTTAAGTCTAACGAATAGACTTATAGTAGCACCACTTAACTATTGATTTATAGACCGAAAGGTATTTCTTAATTTAGCCCCTGAGATAAACGCGGTAGGCTGCATTAATAAAGGTGACAGCGGTGCTATTATGAAACTTTATAGAGTTCTGCGTCTACGTAAAAGGAATAACAATGTATTGAATTACTTTTATACGAACAATGGACTGTCTGAACGGGGCAAGAACCTATATCGGACGGTATTTATGGTCTATTTTTTCTATGTTATCGGAGTTTCCGTATGCCCCGAGGGGCCCAAGAAAATTACGCAACGCCGAGTCACTTACAATAACTAAAGTAGCTTTTGGTATCATTTCTCTGTCCACTTTTGTGGTACCAACTGTATTAGATAAGAATCAAAACTTAAGTAAATTATTGTTGCGTAGGTTTACGTAATTTAGGTTGCGTAATTTCTAATGATGTTGTACTCTTTTTAGCGTAAGTAGGTTTACTTTAGTTTATAATTGGTTTTCAGATTGTATCATGCTCGAATTGCTTGTAGCTAATCTATCTATCAGCCAGGGACGTCCACTGCTGGACATAGGCCTCCCCCATAGATCGCCACAAATTACGTTCTTGGGCTTTATGCGCCCATCGACTCACAGCGACCCTGGTAAGGTCGTCCGTCCATCTGGTCGGGAGTCGTCCCACATTCCGCTTACCTGTTCGTGGCCGCCACTCTAGGACTTTGATGCCCCAACGGCCATCCGTTCTCCGGGCAATGTGTCCGGCCCATTGCCACTTCAAACGTGCAACCCTTCGAGCTATGTCTGTAACCTTGGTTCTTCTGCGGATGTCCTCATTTCTGATTCTATCGCGCAGTGAAACTCCCAGCATAGCTCGCTCCATTGCTTGTAGCTAAAATACAGTTTAAAGATCAAATTCGTAGTAAAATCGTTACCTATAAGCCTTTATCAAACGTCAAATAGTTTTAAAGTTCACAACTTTCATACATGATAGGTAGGACTGTGTACTAAGATTTATATCAGAACTTTACCTCAAAAGATAAATTTACTAGAACCCTTTAACTTTGTTATTATTTTTGGATCACATTACCGCATTCAGGGTTTCATGGACAGGCGGTTAACCAATCACTTCTTGTTTTGATCTTGTGACCTAAAATATAAGTATTTAAATGTCATTCCCAGTCCTGAATTAGCCCATAAGTTAATAAGCAATTGCTTAGGGCATCCCGTCTAGGGGGGCACGAGAGACGATCAAGGAAAAAAAAACCGGCCAAGTGCGAGCTGGACTCGCGCACCGAGGCTTCCGTACCTAAACTGTGAAAGCACCGAGCATTACTCTAACGAAAAGATAAACTGGATAAAGATACAAACTTAACTTTGCCGTTGGTGTACTGGAGTCCCGATACAAAGTAACTACAAAATAAGTTTGTAATCGCAAAAAAACATTTTCTAACAATAAATTAAGTTTTCGGATATTTTACTTTACTTGTGCTATAAGACCTTGCTTCTTGCCTAACTTCATGATTCTTTGATTGATTCTTGCCTAGGTCAACGGGAAGTACCCTATAGGTTTTTGATTCTCGTGTAAATGTACTGAAAATGCAACAAAAACCGCCGTATCTTTTGATTGCGTTAACCTAGCTAGAAGTTTGATTTTTTTAGGGCACCAAGGGACCGCAGACATATTCTCTGTAATAAAGTCAATTAAAGTCAGTTTTTTGAATGGTGGTCACAGTCATTAACAGTAATTAAGTCATTAACAATAATCAGTAACAGTCAATTTTTTCATATAATAGTCAGTAATGTCAGCAATTTCAAAATCTTAGGATAACATGTAAAATCATGGCAGAAGGAACATTACATTCATATTCTACCTACGATAGGTTTTTTTTTTTTTCAATTAATTCTTTGCAGTTTTCTTCAGGATAGGGGAAGATTGCTTAGGGCATCAAGTTACCTTAATCCGGCACTGGACCTATTAACGGCTCATAACTTTCAACAACGAATGCCTAGTCAAAAATCCCTCGAAACAAACATTATTTTGGCTAGACTCTTATCTTGGAAAGGCCTTCTTATGAAATGAAGGAAATTTCCTTAAATAATACCATCACGTCTGATAATCTCAACATGTAGGCAGAACGGGTTTGTTTTATGTAAACCCACTTTAAAAAAAAAATACATTTATACAATAGGTTCAATGCAAATTGGATGTATCCTCAAATTCATATATCATATCAATAGAAGTTCAATTATGCAATCGGAACTTAGCACTTTGCATGGCGCAGATTACGTACACGGAGATACAAGTTTATTTTGTTTAACTAATCGAAGCCAGCGATATACAACATTCTTATTTCCTCATAGCATCTCAAGAGTAATATCTTGAAGGAACATATAAGATACTCGTGTCAGCATAAAACCAAAACATGGCTGGCTTATAACTTTTTAAGAACGAAGGAAAATTCTCGAGACATATTTTTTTTCTTTATTTTATGCGAGATTTTAAAGCTTTCCTCAACAAAAGCGGCCTGCTTCAAAAAGCAAGGTAAAAAACTGGTTAGGCGCTTGCCTCGACATACACAAGGTTGGGTTCCGTAGCTATATCAAGAACGAAAACTCGTTATACGTAAAAACGTTACAAGAAACAAATTTTGTAGATTTGAGTTACGTTCGGTTTGCATTTTTGCTAAATCTAGTATTAAATTATATACTATCTTATTTACAAAAAAAAAAACTTTTAGCTTATCATTAACACTTCTTAGAACAAGAGTAAATTGAACACATCAACCGCCTGCAAGTAGTGCAGTCCCGGTTTCTCCGTAGGGCCGTAGGTGCCCCGTGGTACATACGGAACGTCGATCTTCATTCCGACCTTGGCCTCTTCTCAATTCGTAAACACTTAAAAATAGCGTCCGAACGCTATTTTAAAAAAGCCGCGTCGCATTTAAATCCTCTAATTGTCGCCGCCGGCAATTACGAGCCAGACCCCGCGCACACATCATCAACTCGTCGCCGCCGTCCGCGGCACGTGTTGATTGATCCTCCCGACACGATCACCGCCCTCCTCGACCCGGGCGTTGAGAGGGCCACCAACACACCTACACCAGCCTCAAACAGACACCGATCTCGCCGGCGAGGTCGAGGAACCCCCTCTTCCGCTCGTAGGTGCATCTTTGCACCTAGGAGCGCAGTCACTACCTCTCCCCTCACGGTAACTGCCCAAGCCGAGGTCGTGCCCTCTGTGGCGCCCTTGAGCTAGTTGCCACCCCTTTCCGCCCTTAAGGCCTTGGTTGGAGTGCACTCTGCGCTCGGCACTCCACCGGTAAAGCTGTAAAGGCCACCTCACGGCCAACAGTGTAAGTCCTTTCAAAAAAAAAAAAAAGAAAAGTAAATTGAACATTCCTCGGCTTTCTATACTTAAACAAACTTTTTTTTTAAACTAAGTATTTATTGATGGCTATTTAATGAATTATTTATAAAAATCTTAGATGAAGCCACACCTCTCAGTAAAAATAGAAAATTAAATTGTGACATTGTACTGATTTTTCCTAGTTTGACAGAGGAACCCAAAAAACGTAAAAATAAAAACTGTCGCTGTAACATAAAACCTCTGTCTATGTATGAGTGATAGGTACAAAGTTATGACAAAATATAAGGGAAGGAATGGAAAACAAAAACATTTTTCTTACTGTAACCTCGTGTTTACTGCGAAGTGTTTGCCGTCCTCGGGGCCCAGATGTTATTCGCCATAAGCCTCCCTTATTAGGGATTCCGTGTGTTCAGCGGTAGGAACAAGCTGAACTACGTATTTTTATTTTAGTAACATTATTAACATTTTCCTTTTAGGATAAAGAGGTTAGATTGCATTGTTTGCTCAATGGAATAGACGTAAAGGTAACATCTGGTAAAATTAAGGCTATATTTGGAATAGGTAAGTAAGTAAATACTTAATTATTTAGACCTAAGAATGTTATATGTTTATTTGTTATTCCGTTAATTAAGAAAGACACACACAAAATATATCCTTATTGGAAAAAAGCAACTAGGGAGTTTCTTGCCGATTCTTCGCCATAGGAAATGCATTCCGAATGGGTGGTAGAGATACTATTATTATTATTTATTGACGATTCATAAGTGCCTGTATTGGTTTAAATGAATAAAAAAAATCTGATTCTGATTTGTTTCAATTTTTTTCTCTTTCTCTCTCTATTTGGTGTACAATAGATAAAGACTACTCTATCTATCGAATTATTTGGGTGTATTTAGGCGTATTCTTGTATGTGTTCCAATATTGATGCTTGTAAGAACGATGTATTTATACGCCTAGTCAAGTGTCTAATAACCATAAGAAACATTGATTGATTGCAAAGATTTTGCGGTAGATTAGATTGCGGTTACCTACTTACTAGCCACGCAGAATCTTTCTGCTTCTCTTAATTAATAGAACCTACTGCTTATTATTAAATTATTTCTACAATGAAAAAATCTAGCAAAAAATTAAGCGGTAACACAGTAAAACATGTTTAAATTTCTAAGCAACAGTATTTTTTACAAGTTCAAAGAAATTCTTCCGCTCGGAAGTTAGTAAGGAATGTTACATTTTGTTAAGTAACGGGTACTTAGAGACTTTCTTCCCCATCATGGGGTTAAACAAGGAACGTAGCCTCCGTCCAGTAAGTTAACTTTAAAACTCTCTTTGCCTTCCTTGGTATACTCGTATAAACTTCTTCTAAATACCTACACGAAGTATTTTCAACATTAAAATTGCATAAAAACATAAGATATTTTGCATCTGTATAAGTACTAAGTACCAAATACCGAAAATGTTGTCAAAATATTTTTCGGAGCAAAAATGCATTTTAACTTAAATTTTAACATTCGTAAATTTTCGTAATCGATAGTTAACATACGAACAGTTATTCCAAATCAAATAACGCTGCTATTAAAGGGTGTAAGGGGCGAAGCTAGTAACCACCAGACCAGAGCAATCACGACCTTGTCTATGTAGGTACCTAAGCGTGTCCTGTCCCGCTCACACCACGCATTTTAAAACAAGGATGACAGTAATAGCTATATTTATTTAAGCTGATTGTAATCTTAGAAAAGGATACGATGAGAATCACACCCGTAAGCTGTAGTGCGAGAGTTATGTTGAAACCAATTTAAGCTGTCTCAAATCCCAATAAATTTGACATCACAAGGATGTGACCCACACTAATCTTATACCGACAGGTCAACCATTTGTCACTCTTCTACAATAAAAGCTGTCCAACATAAAAATCCCGTATGTATTCCCGATCCATCATTTTCGGGAGTTGGGGAAAAAAATGGAGAATATATTCGGTCAGGTGTCATGGAAGTCCTCGGGGAAATCTAACTCTCCCGGGGGCGCAGACAGCAATCGATTCTATTCAAATTTATGACGGAGTGAAACGACTCGTGTTATAATTTACTAGAGTTGATAATACCAACACTCAGGAAAGAAATAGTTATGTTTGTTCGTTGTTGGCACACCATGCCGAACATGGTGTGACGATTGGGCACTTTTGCGGGTAAAGCCACCACATACCCAAACAGAGACATGTTGAGGCGAGAGGGGGCGGCTTTTTCCCAGCACTGGGACATCCAAGCCGCTATTAAAAAATGAAAAAGTGGTTTCACGGTCACATCTGATCGTCCTTTGAAAAGTTATTATTTTCGAGTTGAAGCGATTTTTATTTTTTATGCAGTATAAGATATATAATAAATCCACCCATAGAAATAAAGTTGAAGTATATGTTTGTAATTTCAAAATTTCTGCTTATTACTCAATGGGAATAATTTTTTAGAATTAAATTTTTTACTGTCAGCCTTTTTCTGCACGTCTGTCTGATCTGATCTGGCAGATAGCTAATGATCTAAGGAGTAACTTTAGCTTATTTTAATTTCATTTCTAAATAATAGATATTAGAACTCTAGCTGTATAATTGTTTTATTCGTAAATAATAAAACACCAGTACTTATAACACCACTTTTTAGTGGTTTATACAATTTAAATTGGTATTATCAACTCTATGCACGTAACTTTACATCAAACCCTATCAATAGCCGTCTGCAACTGGCAGGCTTGGCGCCGACTTCTCACAAAATTCCCGCCCTTATTTTATTGCCTTCTGTCCAAGATTAAACTTTCCTTCACCGCTTTTTAACAATCCATTCACTCAAATACACTTCGTAATAAAACTTAGCACAGAAGTAAATGGAAATGAAACGTGTGAACATTGTATTGTAACTGAATGAGCCAAAGTTTTATTGTACGCTGAAATGTTGTATACGATACGATAAAATCGATTTTAATTTGATATACGATACGGACCATAATTGAATTTCATTGATACGCATGTTTCAGCTGTTTGCGTTCAATATATAGGACACACTCGTTAGTAGTGATAATTCTATACTACAGGTCAGTATTCCATTTTCTATATTTTATAGAAACTAACTCAGAAATGTATATGTTATTAAGTAACTTATTTCCAGGGCCGTCTTTACCCGGGGGTTCAGGTGTGCTGCACCCTGGCGCAAAGTCCTAGGGGACGCAAACCGACCGCCATACATTTCAATTGGTACCTACTACCCTGAGACCGCGCAAGCGGAGCCACGGGCACAGCTAGATCAGTATACATCATAGGAATTGTTATTGTCTTGGGCTGACTTTCGCACAGCGGAGTTGGAAAACTTATTTATCCAATCTTATGTTTATGCTGTAAAGTTTAAAATCGATTGGCATTTTGATAGTTGGCGCGGTGCCGTATACCTATGCTTAAGACGGACCTGCTTATTACAATAGTTGTAGAATGTAAATTAAACGAATAAACAACAGCCATACTTTTTTGCAATAATCATGACTAAGAAAGACATTTGCACATGAAATCTGAAAATCTCAGAAGTGCAAGCTCTGGTTTGAAGACGTTGTACCAACTAGGCTACCACTGCGTTATTAGACCTACCTAGATAAATCGGTTTGATAAACTAATTTAATTTCTCATTTTATTAATACAATCATCATTGTGACGCACAAAATGAAATCAACTTTTGTTTTGCTAACATTACCGTACCTAACAAAGAATAATGTATTTTCCTAAAACAACAAATCTAAAATAATTTCCCACGATAATATTTCTATTTCATTCCAAAGGAACTTTTATCAATTACATTACGCCCGGGGTTCAGTAAGCAAAACAATCTCTGTTATGAAATTAAATATTATTCCGCAGAGCGTAGGTACATCCAGCAAACGTTTAAAAAATGGAATAACACGACCTCTCAATAAACTGGACTGTTTCCAAAAACATTACGAGCCATCTCGTTATGTATACATTATTAACAAAAAGTTTGGGGGTTGAGGAACATTGTATATTTTGGTTTAATCTTCACCGGCAGAGAACATAAAAAATACCGTCAGACAACACAAAATCATCGTATGATCTCCAACTCAGTAAAGCTAATACTATGGGTACCATACAATGGACTTTGAATAAAATACATCATCAAGCCAGTATTCCCCGAAGGGATAGGCAGAGGTGCACTGCAGTGCGACAACACTTCGCCGATTGAGAGATTGTGAGCCTATTGCCATTATAACGGCCACATTCTCCCTCAATACGAGGCAGATTTTTGGGCCATAGTCCTCCACGCTGGCCCAGTGCGGGTTGGTGAACTTCACACACCTTTCTAGAGACGTGCAGATTTCCAAACGATGTTTTCCTTCACCGTTGCATAGCAAGTGATAATCTCGGATGATATTGAGATTAGCACATGAAACCCAGAGGTGCGAGCCGGGGTTTGAACCTGCGCACTTTGATTGGAAAGCGTGCGTTCGACCACTCGGCTACCACTGCTTTGAGTTATCCTAATTACTTTAAGATTAATAAAAAACCCCATAAGACTAATGCCGAAATTTGCCGCTGAGGGGAATCGAACCGGCAATCATCCAGTGCAGTGACCCGAGCTACGCATAGACCACTAGGCCAAACCATCAATTGAATAAGTAGTTACATAAGATCGCAGAATGGAAATACTCGTCATTATTGCTAACAAATCCTAGTTACTCCAATGAAACTAGACCTAGCCATTACACGTAAGAACAATATTCTACCTTTTCATTCACTGTTCATTACAGTTTTTATTCTACCAAACAAACAATGTAAGATGTAAAACTGTCGTTGGTATGTGATGTGACCCAAAAATCCTTTATTGGAGTCGATCTTATTGATACCGTGTCGACATGTGGCGGGGAGCTAGATATTAGAATTCAATATTGGCAAAAAACCGAACAATGTAATTGAAAATACTAACAAGACGTTTATTACACAGCATATAAAAAATACGGTTTTGATCAGTACCTACATCTATACTAATAATTTATAGAGGAAAGATTTTTATTTTTGTATGTAACGAATAAATTTAAAAACTAAAAAAAATATTTCAAAAATTATTTTGCCGTTAGAAAACTATTTTATCGCTGAGTAACGTATGCTATATTTATTTAACCCAAGAAATTAAAAAATGTCCACCCGTGCGAAGCCGGGACGGGCAGCTATAGGTTTTATGTTATCAGTTAGTCATCATATTTATCCTGCAAGCTGAAGGTATGTGCAAACAAAAACAACGAAAAGAGCAAGAAATAAAAAATAATAATAATAATTCATGGTTGGTAAGGTTCAAAAATAACATCAAACTTTTTATCAATTTTAAGCGCTTATTTAAAACGTTACAAATTTTCTTTAGATATTTGAACGTCAATACAAAGTGCCACTAAGTAATTAAAGTGATTCAAATTATAATCCCTGTAATACCTCGGTAACGAACAACGGACGAGGTGAGTAGCCGAACAAGTTAAGTTCAACAACAAACTGAGAGACTTAAAGTTACAAACTTCTTTCATAATACCTTTGATGCTGCGTCCTCTTTGTTTTAACCAACTTCAAAAAAGAGGCGGTTCTCAATTTGACGCGTTTTTTTAAATGTATATATGTTTTATGTTTGCTAGGGAATTCTTCAAGGTTGGTCTCATTTGCAAAATATTATCAGAAATCAACCCCCTTGGGGGTGAATTTGGGGGTCACATAATTTCAAAAATATTTTTGATTACCTTGATACTATGTATATGTATTTTACATACAAAATAAAGAAACACGTGTTCTAGGAAAATTGAAAAATATAATATACCTACGGGGTGAAATGGGGGTCCTTTCCGGACTACAGCATATCTCCGACGTTAGTGAACCGATTTCGAAAATATGTTTTTGTTTAATACGGATTATTAACAAAAATCGAAATCCACTCCCTAAGGGGTGGAAAGGGAGGGGGGCTGGCGTATATTGAAAAATGTACTTATTTTATTAGTTAATACAGTTCGTTTTGATATTCATAAAAACCGGCCAAGTGCGAGTCGAACTCGCGTATGACGGGTTCCGTAACATTATCTATAAGAACTGCAAAAATATCACGTTTGTTGTATGGGAGCCCCCTTAAATATTTATTTTATTCTGTTTTTTATAGTTTTGTTGTTATAGCGCCAACAGAAATACATAATCTGTGAAAATTTCAACTCTCTAACTATCACGGTTCATGAGAAACAGCCTGGTGACAGACGGACGGACGGATGGACGGACGGCGAAGTCTCAGTAATAGGGTTCCCGTTTGACCCTTTGGGTTCGGAACCCTAAAAAATGATTGCGCGCGTTTTGAAACGCCTTTGAGGACAGAGCTTAAAGATCTTAATTATCTTGAGTATAGTTACAAATTGCTCTCAAAGATTGTAAAAAGTATTTAATTACAGTAACTTGGTAGGTATGTACCGACTTAAGTTTTTTTTTACTAAACACTAATCAGAAAAACTAAATGTTGATTTTACATAGAATATAAATAAATATAAAGTCATTTAAAACATAAAATATATCGAAAATTATGAAAGGGCTTATAGGAAAACAAAATCTAAAAAATTGATTGAATTTTATTCCATAATACCAGCATATTTTAGTATTTGGAAACGTGAAAAGGTTTCATAAAATGATTACTATAGGCTGATGTGATAGATCCATTGGGTAAAGCTAGACTGAATAAAGTTAATTGGAAATACTGACTACATGTGGATTTAGTATCATGTGTACCTATAATACCTATTTGAAGTAATACCTTTTTTTTTACGTCGGAAAATCCTTTATGGATACCCTGCCACCTCGGGGGAAGTGACAGGGTTATGTGGGAGTCCCGGCAGAAGGCCGTATACCCACTTAAAACCGACGGTGTACCATCTTCCGCTTATATCGGGGCACCACGGGATCGCTTTCGCATGCACCGCGACGCACCAGCGGATAATCCAACAATGGCTGGGTCTCCGGCGCTGGGAAGACACGGCCTGGTACAACCCCGACCGTCTCCCAGACTGATGAAGCCATGCAATGGATGATGAGCCCCCCGACCCATCATCCTGGCTTCAACTATGGGGAAAGATTACGCGCGTAGCGTCCTCTTATTTGAAGTAATACCTACTATCATTCCTCGCGGACAATTATTTTTTAAATCATTAGAAGTAGGATTTACCTAAGTATTTTATTTTGGTATTTTAATTCTGAACTAATAAATATTTTATTTCAGATTAATTTCACCCATGTATTTGTTTTTTGGCTTCATACAAGAGAATTCTAAGTTCTCTACAAATGCAAAGCCTAAAATCAAGATTATATTATTTTTATGAAAAAAATATAAGCACTGAAAATCAGTACCTTTGTGGAACTGAAAATGAAATATCGGAAAGGTGATATTTTCAGTAACTTGGTACTTAAAACTGAAAAATTGAAATTTTGCGTTTATAAATATTAATTAGGAAAGAACAAAGATCAGCTCACAATTTGCACAAGCACGCAAGTAATAAAGGAATTATTACTAACTAAAACCAATATTCCATTTATCGGGAACCTATTTGTCCCGCCGAAGGTCCAATTTCACCCGATACCCTCCGATTTACTTTTAACTTGCACCATAACAACGACGACGGCTGGCAAACACTGATATTAGTTTTCTGTATAAGCAATTTTCCTAAGTGTCCCCTCGGATAATGCTTCCCTATCCGCCCCATGGCTACCCGGACGCGTATCACGTGTTACACGATTATTGAATCGTAATAAAATGGCGACGGAATGTTAATAAATCTTTATTGTTACACAGATCTGCGGCATTAGTTATTATTACATTAGTACCAAGGAAGTAATAAACTTTGCCAACATGGCGGATAATGTTTGAGACCAAATAATCGATGATGTGCGAGTCTATAAAGGGTGTTAGTAGCTTCGTAACCCCCTCCCAAAGTTTTAGATACTATGTCATTAACGCCCTGTATAATTGGCTAGGTTTAAATTATTTATCTTTATCAAACACGGGTTCCAGTGTCGACCTGGAGCTTTATTATATAATTTTCTTGTTCACTATTATGTTAAAATAAACAAAATAAGACAAAAAAAACTTAATCATGAATTGTATAAAACAGTGCCATATTTTCGTATATTGTATGAGTTGGGAGAAATTTTATAAACTAATTTTCCAGCGACAACATTCTTTGAAAGGGTTGTCACGTTTTGTAAAAGATCATAGGTCGAATTTCATACCGTTTTGATTTCTAACACACGCGTGTATGACTTATAGACAAGACTTTTTTAACTTATTCAACTATAAGAACGAAATACGCCTAAAACTAATTCAGTCCTAACTAAATAGGGTAGGGAGCGTCCCTACTTGTATGTGAATGAGATGCCTCAGGCTATGTAGGCATTTTTTTTGGACAAAACCGGGCTGTGTTTAATGAAAACTCTGTACCACAATATGCCTCGGGGGACCGCTTCCACTGATTGTACAAATTTTTCCATACTTCGTATGAATATTTTCATGACACAAAATGACGCTTCACACGAGGCGGACGACGTTAACTCTGACTGAGCCACGATGAAAAGGTTTTAAAACAGTTTATGTCCTTTGGGTTTTCTCTCACATCTGCTTTCCATAAAAAAAAAATGAAAAATAAACGGATATTCTCGTGGTAGTCGGGAATACTCTGACGTTTTTTCTGAGTACTATACAATTCTAGCAACAATTGCAATATATTTAATTTTAAATAAGACTCAACCTCTCAAACGTAACTGCAACAAAGTGAGCAGTGTCTTTGCACTGCTCACTTTGTTGCAGTTGCAAGTCATGTCCAAATTAACTAATAACTGGCAGGATGAAACAAAGTAAATGAGATTGAAAAAAAAAACATTTTTCTAAATGTACTAAAAATCCACCATGTTGTTTCTAACGAAAATGTATAGCATTAATAAGTAACATAATCGCCTAGAACTTTTTATCTTGAGTTCGTCAAATTAAGCTATGAAATATCTGCTAAAGTATTTAAATCCCCAAGGACTTTCATTTCTCGGAAATACATCAAGGTTCTTAGCGAAGTAACTCTTTGTCATTGAAAGGTCACTAGGAAATGACCCCTAACTTGGTCGTTTGCTTGAATAAGTGAATGAATTAAGTAAGTAGAATTAGTTTTATATAAATGAGCTACAAAGCAGATAGTAATTAATACACGAGGCAATTAGTTAATGTTACCTTATTTTGTACAAAGTTAATTAAGCGATAGTACGGCCTGAATAACGAGCGGAGTATTTCCATTCATTTTAGTAACTACCATAGTAGTATTAACTGGAATACCAACGGCCTAACATGTTACCTTCATAGGCACCCCTTAGCTACACAGGTACTTAGTTAAGTTCCCAGTTATTATGACAGTGTTTTACTGCTTGCTGTACTGTAATTCAGGATCTCGAATTAAACGCTAGTCCTGATTCTAAGTTATAATTTAGAAAACATGAGGAGGAAATAGAAGAAGAAACCTTTGAAAGACAGGTAAATGGTGTTTAGACATTCCGACAGCCAATTCCACACAGTGAACGTAAATAATTTATCCATGTGACAAGCATTATCACTTGCCCTTTTGATTAATAATATTTTTTTTTTTTAATTTAAATGTTCTTCAGTACCGATTTTTTCGACCATTCAATAGTTATAGTTATCAGGTATCTTAACTGCTCGCTCTTGTACGAAGATATAATACGACGCCATGTCAAATCGTGCTCAAAAAGCCACTAAACTTGATAGCACACAGCGTACGTGCTTGTGTCTCGTCCCAAATGCCACTAGGTGGATTTGCAAACATTATATTGCAGTATCGCAAAGGTGGTTTAATAGCGAGCGAGGTGAGCGCAGGAATTTGCAATAAGCTCCACCTTTGTCTTGGTAGCGGCCCCTTTATTTCCCAAGTTTCCCAGAATTTCATTCGCTATGTACATGGAGTAGCAACACTGAATTGTTCAAACACATTTTTCTTGTAGCCGTGACGTTTTCTCGTTCTGCTGCCAGAAGTTGGATATCGTTGGGCTGGGGACTGCAACGAGCTTATTGCGTATAGGTAATGTTAGTTTGTTAAACTCGTAACAACTGGATACATTATGTAAGATCTTTTCGATACCTACGATCAGATTTAATGAATCCAATTTCCCTCTGACTCTGTGTACCTATCAAACTAACACATTTATTCAAAAATATTAAAGAATTTCATCAACATTCTGTATTAGATATATTACTTTCTAGGAGACTCGATTAGTTCGAGTAAAATTGCCTTGTCATTCGTCAGTAATTTTTAAAGCTTAAGTCGAGGTCGTGCTCCCCAACGCTTCCACGGTTCGTTAGGAATGTAAAAACTTTAGTCCATAAGGATCAATATTGGGAGTAAGATTAAACTTTAACGCCACTCTGCGGGTCCTATTCAAATTAGTCGCACCGAATTTCAGAAACAAACGTTCCGAATTCACTCGAGTTTGCGGTCAAAGTTCCGATTCCGCCCAGAATACTGATCACACTTCGTGGAATTATTCCTGGTAACCGATAGGTTTTTATTTACCTGAAGTTGCTAACACAGTATGTAGGTCGAATCTGCCACAGACATTACTAACGATCATCGCACACAATGTTTACAGCAGAACCGTGAAAATATTGCAATTATAACTGGAAGTGAAGATGGCATTAATATGTAATAGTTGCTATAGAAAAATATTATACCAACCACTTATGAGACTACTTATTATTTTAATATCTCGTTATCGTTACTCATGACAAAATTAACTGACTTTTTGAACTAGTTCTAAACAAAGCGTACACTTTAAACGTTTCTAAATACGACGCAAAATAGATATATCTATTCTTACTGCGATATACTGGTAGTAAGTACACTGAAAAACCATTAATATTAAACATTATTATAGATATTTAATGATTGCATCTGATCTGTGGAATGGAAATTGGAAGCGAGGTAAAATCTAATGCCGTTTCAAGTATTGCGTTTGGAAAATGTGCCACCAACCATGCCAGGTACACTCTTAGCATTTGGTTTGCTAGTTGCTAGCACTTAATAATATTGGTAGGGAAAACTGTCCAGTCACGGTGCATGCCAAAGCGATCCCGTGGCGCCCTCATACAAACGAAAGATGGTACACCGTCGGTTTTTAGTCGGTATACGGTCTTCTATCGGTACTCCCACATAACCCTGCTACTTTCCCCGAGGTGGCAGGGTATCCAAAAGGATTTTTCCGACGTTAAAAAAAAGGGAAAACTGTCTAGTCCTCCTAGCGTTCACCCTAGGAACTAACAATAATCCATCCAACTCTAATCTCTATTAACAAATTCATACAATGCAGTGGTTGACATCAAACACTACGGGTCATTGAAGATTATACCTACTAGCCACTTTCCTAAAGAGGAAAATTCAATAATCGCATTGCGCAACAATTGATCTAATGAAAACCGATACAAGCTTTCTCTAAATTCCCACACTGATCGGGGAATGATTGCCAGAGCTCCATACAATATCGTTTTCCGATAAGAAGGGAAACTTTGGTCGATATTACCCGGGTAAATCTTTTCAGGGTTTAGAAAAATAATTGGATTGGTACATTGAAGGAAAGCAATTACATTCGGCAAGAGAAGCAATTCCGATTTACTCAACAACGACGATTTAGGTAAACTTCCCCGTATTAAATGCTACCCCATTTTATATATTTGGTTCATAAATCCCGTTTAAGGGTTCGATTACGTTCTTCCCTATACTTATTTAAATGAGATAGGTATGCGGTGCGTAACTGGAGCCTTCGCCGCAGGCTACCACGTAAAATATTTTCGTTTTGATGACGTCAGGTACTTCTAAAGAATTATATATGGGGATTTTAAGGTGTAGCCAATACCCAAAAAACATTTTTTATATCAAACACATTGTATGTACCTCTTGTTTATATAGAAACAATTAACGATTAATTAACAGTTATTTGGCACTGACTTTTAATGTAAAAAGTGCCTTTTAAGGTTTAGACTTAGATGGATTTAAAAATGTGGAAACTTGATGGTCAGTCTATGGGGCTAACAAAGTACTCATCAAACTCAGAATGTCCCAACAGCATTCGGAATGCTAAATACTAGATTGTCTATTGCTACGAGACCCATACGTCCCGTACAAAGCTAATCTTATAAGAAAATCTTGTGATCACGTCAATATGTTCCTAGATTTCTAGTTCCCAACACAAAGCAGAGACAAGATTCCTTTTCATTTAACCATAGAGTATTCTTTTATCAACGGTCCGTATAAAAATGAGAAGGAACAGTTTAAAAAAAAAGTTCAATAAAATAAAGTCTAGACTAGTAGTTTTACGATGACATCCGTCAAGATGGGGATCCTCGTTAAAAATTTAACGAGATCCGTACCAGTAGGACGTTAAAAGGATTTACTTCCTCCAGCCCTAAGATTTAATAATTTCACATCAAGTGAACGTTCAACAGCGCAGCGGTCCGAATTCGTATTTGAACTTAGGCATTAAAGAAAAAGTTTTCCCTGTAACGTACATGTTCGGCTCGCGACTAATGGAGAACCATCTTACAAACTTTTACCCGAGACCACACAGTATGAAAAAAAAAAGGTTTTGGTTGAAAATTGTTAAAGATTGATTTGCATGGTACCGCAAATCTTTTTGTTCAATACGAAAATAAATCACGTTACTAGGTTACTTATTACTTGCACACTTCACGTATACAACATAATAAGTAATGGAAATAGATTGAACGATGTCATCCAACAGAAAAAAACTAATTTTAAAAGTCGTCTCAAAAATTATGAGGATATTTTTCTGATTATATTCCCATCACTGAAAATCTGTGATTATCCCGAACCGGTGGCGCCGGTGGTACATTATTATATAGCACGTAATGTGGTAGAATAAGAATAAGTGATCATTTGTGATTGCAGACGTCGCATTTAGATAATTTGGAACCTCCTTCCTCATTTCTTATTCATCCTCCAATCCTTCAATCCTTTTGAAAATTTGCATTTTCAAATTTCTTTCAGTATTTTTTCCGTAATCATCCGTTTCTTAAATGTTTTATTATAATAAATCAACATTCTGAAACAATGTCGTTTAATGCCATTACCGTTATTTCATTGCCACATATACGTACCGCGTACGGGTTAACTCTATTAACTCAATTATCTCATTGTGTACACAATAAGATTGAATTGTGACAGGTAACGAGATAACTAGTGTAACTAGCTAATAGAGTCGCGGGCTCGCTCGCATTTTGATTAGAAACGATAATTACTAAAACAATAATGTACAGCGTTTTGTAGTACTTTATAAGAACCAGAAGAACGTATTTATTTTTTTCCAATTTTACAGGAGAGCTAAAAAACTGTGCATATTTTACTTCTTTGAACTTTGAAGTGTTACATTAAGTTTCATTTTGTAATATTAGCCGTAAGCTCCCCAAATATAATAAAATAAAATATAAAGGATAATATATTTGACTAGTGAAAAAAGTATACAGAAATTCTCAAATATTATTAGAGAATTCACGAGTTAAAAAAAAAATATATGTTTGCACTTCTAAAAATTGGTTGACATGCGTTATTTTTGCTCTTACTTATTCTAAACTGGTTTACCTTTACGTATTTAGCCAGAATAATGTTTAAGCTTATACGTTGTTACGGCACGCTTAAAATTGATAACAAAGCAATAGTTTATGAATCAAATAAAGATTAAATTGACAAATAATTCAATAATTAAATTAACAATTAAATAAATAAAGATCTTCAACAACAATTAAATAAATAAAGACTTCAGATCCATTTATGAAAAAAAAACGATTTTCGAGTTTTTGGTAGATACGTTCATCTGGTTCTTACACCGCGTACCTCCTACATACATCATCACGCCTGTATTCCCCGAAGGGGTAGGCAGAGGTGCACTGTAGTGCGCCCACACTTCGCCGATGTATTTTGGTCCCAATGTAATAGGGGGCGAGCCTATTGCCATTATACCGGGCACATTCCCCCTCAATACGAGGGAGATTTGGGCCATAGTCCACCACGCTGGCCCAGTGCGGTTTGGTGAAATAGATGTGCAGGTTTCCTCACGATGTTTTCCTTCACCGTTCAGCAAGTGGTAATCATTGTTGAAAATGACATTCGCACATGAAAATTATCTCAGAGGTGCGGGCCTGGGATTTGAACTTGCACCCCTTACGTTCAAGGCGGGCGTTCTTGCCCGCGAGGCTACCACTGCTACCTACTATGAGTTCAAAGTGTCGTCGAAATGTTTATTGTAAGTGTTTACAGTTGGTTGATCCGCTGTAACATTAGCCGATTTTTACGCAGCGTCTAGCGAGCATATAACTCATGATATTAAAAAGTTATACTAATTAAAGCAGCACTTAGCACCGCCATTGACGCACCTGATGAGCGCTTCGTTTAAAACAGTACTATACCTTAAAGGTATGTAGGGTAGGTATATAAAAACTGCTTTTAATTTGTATGTGAAAAAGTTCAAAATTGCAAAAAAAACATAGACGCATTAATTGAGAATTCCATCTCAAGTAAGTGCGTAATGGAACGTGTCAGTTTACATTTATAATGACATAACATGCTAACACTTACAGACTATGAATAATTACGTTGACGTCGGTTTACTTTATAATTCACCTTAGTATCCAAGATTCCTTTAACTTATAGCGCTTAAGCCTAAATAGGTCACGTCCCGACGGAGACTGGCTGTCGTAAATCGTTCCCAAATTGCATTTTCTAATAGCTTACAAGCGAAATAAGAAAAAAATGTATGGATATTAAGTAATTTGAAGGGTTGAACTGTACCCCCGAGGCTTTCATCCATCACGCGTGCTGCTCAATTGACATTGACGTCAACGCTTAACCCCTAGTTGCTAAGCCACGACTTACATGGAGGATCAAAGTTACGCAAAACCAATAAGTACGCGTACTTTTTTATTTTGCGTATCATAACAACGTATACAATAGTCATTTTTATTTCAGTGGTAAAGAACAAAGTTACGTCTTTATTTATTTACAATGAGTGTCTATAACAACGAATCGTCGTATTAGTTTTTGAAGAACAAGTAACAAATCCTACACAATAATAGGCATCGGGAGCGCGTAACTAACAAAACTTTTTTATAGGGGCAGTTAAGGTTTTACGGTCATTGTTTGGATAAATTGCAATTGTAATCTTCAAACCATTATGACAACCAGGCTTTGCCTAACTTGGTTAATGAGCAACTCCTTAGGGTAAAAGGGTTTTTTCTCCGATTTACTAATAATTTTACTTGGGTCGATCTAAGAATTTACCTAAAAAGCACATGTAAAGAAAATTTTACGTATTGCATGAAGTCTAAGAATATAATTTTTAGATGAAAAATTAAAATGAAATACTAATACCCCGCAACTTGTAGGTATGTCCATGTAAGCCGGGCGTGAACGAAGATTTATGAGAGCATTCTGCTCCTACGTACTCGCACGTCAACCCTGATGACTCCTGTCAATCAATCATGAAATTGTCGTTCACAACCGCATTTTCTGGCATTCATGGAATTACAGCAACTTTTAAAAATAGAACCTTATTTAATTCCACCCGACATGCATCCGCCATCTTTATCACTGTCATCACTTCTACTTTTTTTTTACGAAATGAATTAAATTATATATTTAATGGAGTAAGATGAGGAATGGCTCCACCTGCGTTAAGCGGGTATTTCAGCCAGTGTCAAGTAATTAATAGCAAGGGCAAATTTAATACACATTATAAATAAAAATGGATGATGACATTGATAAAGATGGCGGATGAATCATCACTTATTATTATTTATAATGTGTATTTATTGAATTTGCCCTTGCTATTAAAACTTTTCACTGGCTGAAATACCCGCTAAATGCAGGTGGAGCCATTCCTCATCTTATTCTTTTAAATAACATCACTTCGTTGATTACGAAAAAAAGGAAGAAAAAAGTTTCACGCTATTTTGGTTTTGATTTAAACCGCCCGCATAGTGAGGCGTCAAGTCACGCTTCAAAACTCTCGCCAATAACAAAACGAACACTGTGTTAATATGCATAAAGATTCTATTCCTGTGGTAAAAGCCTCACACCCGAGAGTAAAAATTATGTGTCATTTAGTTAAAGAATGAAGTTTTTCTGAGTCAATACTGTCTGTTTTGGTAAGTATAGGTAAAATATATTATAACCAGCCCTAAAGTTAGAGGTTCAAAATGATTTGTATAAAGACTACTAGTTCATTCTAGGACCTTAAGTAATACTTGTACTGATAACTGATTGATACCTACTCTCCATGTTTATATAGGTATCTGAAAGATAACAGAAGTAGGTATCCATTTTTGAGCGTCGTTGGCCAATTTGGTTTGTCGAGCCGCGCAGTAAACTAACTTCTAGCTTAGTAGGGGCTAAGCGACTACTGGTAATGAGATAAAGCACTGAAAAAAATTGAGCTGTAGTTAATAATAATACATCATCACGCCTGTATTCCCCGAAGGGGTAGGCAGAGGTGCACTGCAGTGCGCCCACACTTCGCCGATGTATTTTTGGTCCCAATGTAATAGGGGGCGAGCCTATTGCCATTATACCGGGCACACAGGTTTCCTCACGATGTTTTCCGTCACCGTTTCTTAGCAAGTGATAATCTCAGATGAAAATGAGATTCGCACATGGAACCCAGAGGTGCGAGCCGGGGATAGAACCTGCGCACTTTGATTGCAAAGCGTGCGTTCGACCACTCGGCTACCACGGCATATGGGTAGTTAATGGAACCTAAGAAAAATATTTTCAATAAATATTAAACACTGAATAAAATGCAGGATTCACAAGTTTCATTCATACACCGAGCAAACCCCCAAGTTGCTCTCTCGAAACTCATTAAAAGTAAATCCGGGTGCATTTTATAAAGACGCTGAATTAAGGTTTCTTTAAAGAAATTTCCTTAAAACTGGGAGCGGTGAGTGCGCCTCATTTGCCACTATTGAGGCGTTCCTCTCATAGTTCAATGCGCCGACTTCCGTTCAAATGAAGCTAAAGATTGAATCGTTCCGGATTTAGGACTCGTCTCTTTGAAAAACTCAGCATTCCCGTCGACTGCATTTCAAGTGACTTGAAGATGCTGACAGATGCTGTAAAATTTGAGACAGATCCATTACAGAAATGTAGAAACTATCTATCGCAGAAAGATAAAAGAATGTAACTTAAAACAACTACCTACACATCAAATAAATAGTCACGTTTCGGGCGGGCTGTTCAATTCTAGTTTATATCAGCCGCCATCTTTATCATAATCATCCATTTTTATTTCTCATAACGTGTATTTGTTGAAAGAAAGAAGTTTTCTCTCGCTATTAAATTACTTGACACTGGCTGAAATACCCGCTAACCGCAGGTGGAGCCTTTCCACATCTTATTCCATTATATATCGTCATTTCTTTAAAAAAGAAGACCAGTGATGTTAGCATGCATGTCAAGACAAGAACTGTGTCACGGATTGGCTCGGTCGCTCTCTGTCTTATTTCATACGAGAGAAAGAGATATAATCCTCATATTTTGTGACATAAATCTAGTCTTGGCGCTCATGCTACAACTACAGTTCAGGATCATTTATTTTAAACTAGAGCTTACAAACGTTAAACATTATTGTCAGCTTAAATATGTAGGTAGATTTGCGATATATTATTTTCTAAATTCTCAAAATTGTAAATTGCAACATCTGCACCAATCGGCGACTGAGATTTCAATAATTTAGCAAAGTGCTGCTTCGCAGTCGGCTGTAGATAGCGACAACGACGCAAGGGTATTGTAGTAAGTACTTATGTACCTAGCCTGTTTATTTAACAACATTGTGCCGGCCCGATAAGCGCTTGTATTGTGTGAACCTTGCTAGACATTCAACTCTAGTAGATGTTCATCGGATTCCAGACTTGTTAAATCTACAGCAAAAAAATGCTGCACTAGAAATCTAGTGGTCTCAGCCAAAGAGATTTCTGCTTCATCTTGTTTTTTTTTACATTCTTTAGTTGTTATTGGTTCTTTGTATTTTTGGCACAGTTGTCGAAGTTTGGCTTCGTAATGCATGACCCTCAAATCATATGAAAAATATATGTTCAAGGTCGCTGCCAACAGATCCATCTCTTTGTTTTAGTGTTATGTGTAATATCTGGATGAGAGTTAATCCTATTCCAAATATTATTTTCTGTTTGGTCTATTAGTTGAATTGTCTATGCTGTCACCCCAATTCAGCTAGCGACTGCTTGGCAAACACTGATATTAGTTTTCTGTAAAAGTACTCTACTGTTCTTGAGTGTTTCTTTCTACGCATTCATTGAAAATGTTAAGGTAGTTTATACTTTCCACTTCTGTTACTTTCATTACCGACTTCATATTGATTATAAGAACCTACGTTCAGTGTTAAAGGTAATGAAATGATGTAAGTAAAACCCATATAACTCCTCAACATAATGATTCTGAAAAGCCACGAAACATTTTCCTTTCACCCTGAAAAATCTAACGTCTTGTGCTCAGCCCAGTGGAAAATGGCGATCCTCAAAATTAATGGATATTTTATTGCGTTACATGTGTATCCGTCGTCACGTTCACAAATATAAATATAGTCTTAAATTATTTAGATATTTAATTCAATTGGCAATAATCAATAAAGGCAACACGCTGTAGCTATATGTACCTGTGTACTTGTAATAAGTTTTGGCGATTTAAAAAAAATTATCAGCCCACTGAGTTTCTTGCCGGATCTTCTCAGTTGAGGTCGCGTTTCGATCCGGTGGTAGTAGTAGTATATAAGAAAAAAAATGTAAACTTGCCAATTTGTAAGTGATTTGACTGTAAGATTTGATTTGTAAGTGAAAATAAATGATTTGACTTTGACTTGAATTAAAATATATTTACCTATTCAATCAATTATCATACTATTTGGCACTCTTTAGAACCAAAAGATTGAAGATAAACGCATGTTAATTGGCTTGGAGCAAGTCGTAACTTGTACTATGCGTTTCAAATGAGAATAGAAATGTCAATAACCTCTATCTGTCAAATGTCACTTGAAAAGTACCTATGGTTTGCCAAAAAAAATATTTGCAAACCAAATAAAAAAATATTAAAGTAAAATTAATTAATTAATTTGCTTAGTAATAAAGTGTCTTAATATAATATTTAATTATTTAAAGTCATACCTAATTCGTTTTTTAAACGATACCTATGCTATGGTATGGCCTTTTTATTTTCATTTTTTTCATTCACTTTTTTCATTCTTTGTTTCACAGTATTTGATTTGTGTTGTATATCTTTGTGTATTTTCCAGGGGAACTGAAGTAAGATTTAGGTTGGTTAAGTAGGTCGTTTAGAATTAATATCTATCGTTCGATGGCAAATTTACGTATTAAGAAAAGGATCCTTAGTCAGGACGTAAATTAAATCGTAGGTAGGTAGGTGCGTAATATGCGGACTAAGAAGGTAGGTGCGTAATTTGCAGTATTAGGTAGCAACGTAAACGAATTCATAGATAGATAGGTAGGTGCGTAACTGGCGGCTTCGAAAGTACCCTACGTTAAAATAATATGTTTATAGGTAGGTCGACTATAGATTTACGGGTGTTAAATAATTTAGGTAATTGACGTATAATTTATTTAGGTCATAGGTAGAATTTGAAAGGCAGGTGATTTTTGGAAATACTTGGAGTTTCTTGTCCATTCTTCCCCATAGTATTTGTTTTACGAATGGGAGGCAAAATCATTTAAACATTTGACTATTTTTTGTTAATACCTTTTGATATTGAAATATATTTGATATGAAATATTTATTATATTCGATGAAATAATTCAGTGCACTGCACATTCAGTGCAGTACCTATTGATTCTGGATGGTTGTATTCTGACGGATAAGTAATTTTTTTGTCGATTTTTATATTTAAATAATTACTTCTGGTGTATAATTTGATAAACTAATACTAATTTTAGTCAGTGAATAGTGAAGTGAAATAAAAAAAGGTAATTTTTTAGCTTTTTAGTGCACCTAGGTTTTTGAAGTCTGTTTTTGTTTTTTGTTAATTGTTATTTGTATTCAATAAATTTATTACCGACTTTGAAATCTGATGTTTCCTGAAAACTTTACTGTCCAGTAGTTACACATGCTAAATTAATTGTTTTGTAAAACCCTGCATGACGATGACTATGATGGCAATAGTGTGTGCAGTAAAGTAATAAGTATTATTTTACACTTTAGTAAGATGTTATTCACATTTCTGCATTTTAGAATCCCACCGTGAATATAAAACTTAAATTGTCTCATTCCGCTGCAATAAAGAGGTAATGAAAAGAAAAGTTGGGTTTCCACGACACATAGATTATTCTTAATGCCCCTCTTTTGTCCACAATGTATGTGTGGTATTCATATAAAATTTTATGAAAGTAGCTTTGCCGGCGCGATCCGAATTCAATTTTTCGCTCTACATTACTGTGGGGATATGAAAATTCTTTAGGAAAAGGATTTCAGTCGTAACTGCTACTATTGCAACTTTGCCGTATATCATTATACATATAATAAGCTACTAAATATGTAATTATTAAGTAATCTTATTAAGTAATCAAGTACTTAGTATGTACTAATGTCGATTACATTGTCTATAAACTACACTACGGGAATACGTATAGTTTTTTGTAATTTATTTTGTCACCATAATTAACTCCGCTACCTACATTTAAATATCACTTCTACGTCCTAGAAATGCACTACTTATACGTAGATATGTATCTACAGTACACATAAGTAGGATTTAATTTAGTTTATGATGAGATCCTCAAATAAGCAGTGTTTAAAAATTATGTTACTTAATTTCCCGTCACCATCCCCCAAATTTATTTATGTAGGTATAGAAATCATTTACAATTTGCAAAGCACTTTCCGTAAAAGGAAATTTATAAATTTGTAAGCTACCTTTATAGATTGACTGTGGTACCAACAATTGAAACAATTTACATAAAATAACCAATATCCCAGTTTTCTATAGCAATTCAAAGATCAAATGCCATTACTGTCAACACCATTCCGACTACACAGCATTTTCCAGATAAATGAGGCGAAATCATTCGTCTGTGCAACTAAGTGCACTTTACATAAAAGCATATGAATGGGACCAACAGAATATTTCATCGTTGAGGCAACTTGGCTCGGTAGTCAGCCAAGTTTGGGCCCTGGATTGCGAGTGCCCGCCATTGTAACAACACCTGATCGATAATTTATTGAGCTCATGCCTAGTCGGGGAAACAGTAACTTACCAACTTGCTTAGTTATTTGTGTGTCTTTTCAAAAATATGGATTTAGCTAGTTTGTTAGTAAATGGAACAGTTACGAAACGTTTCTGATTTGGAAATGTATTCCTCTGTTGCCTGTTTACAAAATTGAATTCATTGAAGTATCGATTATTTATGTTCTTTACAAACTATGTTTGATGGCACTGATAATATTGCTATCTTTGTTTACCATTACGATAAAGAGAAAGACGGTAATACACTTAGTTTAGTGCAAAAAGAATCGGCATCATTACCAAGTTGCTTACCGCAATCAACACGCAAGTTCGCAGCAACAATACTTAGCAGCATGGACCGTAGATATATTAGCAATCTGTTTACCCGGCGGGGCGTTACACGAACTCGTTAATACACGTCGTGATGCCGACGAAATATTACCGCACAAATATAATAAACGCAATAGGCTCCGGCGCGCCCTACGTACCCAGTTTTACGACAAAACATGTAAAGAGCCCCAGTACTCATCGAGATTATTCTGAAACGTTTATTTTCCATATAAATTCGTTTCCGTTATTGATTTTTAAAGTGTCTATAGTTTTATAGGTTGCTACTAGTTAGGTATATAAACAAAAAAACCGGCTAAGTGCGAGTCGGACTCGCGCACGAAGGGTTCCGTACCATTATCTATAAAAAACAGCAAAAAAAAAACCACGTTGGTTGTATGGAAGCCCCTTAAATATTGATTTTATTCTGTTTTTTTTAGGATTTGTTGTTATAGCGGCAACAGAAACACACCATCTGTGAAAATTTCAACTCTTAAACTATCACGGTTTAAGAGATACAGCCTGGTGATAGACGGACGGACGGACGGATGGACGGACAGCGAAGACTAGTAATAGGATTCCCGTTTTACACATTGGGTTTGATCAGTCTGATGAAACTGGCTTTGAAAATGAATGCAGGTAGGTAAATAAACATAGATTTAATTTGATTTTATGATAAGATGGATCGTACTTATTATAAAATCGTCCCTATTTATAGCATTATCTAAAATAATAACTTCTTTGTTTATACCTACTACTTCTGAACTGCTGCTACTTTAACTATGATCTGCCTAAGAGCTAGTCTTAAATAAAGGTAAATAATATTGCTTAAATTTCAAGTAAGTATCCATAAGTATTATAATACCATCTGTAAAGTTCAACGCGCTACAGCGCTCTACGTAAATGAAGCCAACGAAAGTCCCTCTTTTAATTCTAAGAGTTTTGAACTCAAACTTCGTCCAGCTTTTCCATTTGACATTCAAGCGGTTTAATTGTTCCACCGTCCACGGGCTCTGAATTTGTTTCGGAATTATCGACTTCTTTGAAACTCGAACTCTGTTACTTGAAACTACGTAGATACTGGCAGTGCAATTAACGTGAAACATTAAGAGGAAACGTTGTAGGTTTTTTACGTAATTTTTCCCCTACATCTTTTGTTATTTATTCCTTGCCTACGTCACTGATGGAACATTCTGGCGATGAGGATTCCGCTACGCAGACAAAGAAAAGCCACGTTAATTAGGATGTCAGCTTCGCAAATAATAACCCCGGTGTGGCTCATTTCGTATGCGGACCCGGCTCGACGGCCAAAAAAATTTATCTCCGCATTTTTTAGACAACGCAATTACAGGAATATTTACTTAATTTGCGTCCCACAGTCGGACGGTAAACATTAACAGCTCGATTTTTAATTTGGCGATGTCATGTGTACGTCAATCCATATAATTAAGTAATAAAGTTTTCTCACATAGAAGTACCTAACCTTTCAGCAAGGCATCCATCCTCGCATGTTTGCCGAAAGTGACGTGATTTTTTACTAATGATTATCGCTTACCATTGACCCTCACCTCCGAGTCACTTGTTGAATTGTGAATTAAGGAAGCCTGCACGTGTATTTAAGTTTTAAAGTAACTAAGTTCATTCTGAGCGATCGTGAGAAGAATATGTCCGGTTTAATATTAATAGGCACGTCGTCTGTTACTTCTGCGAATTGTGGGTGCACAGCAATGCGCCTCAACCTACCTCTTCAGTGAACACAAGCGTGATGAAGTATTATCATTATTAATTAGATACTTTCATAAGTATCTAATTAATAATGATAATACTTCTCTTCAAAGTCCATACTTTGACCCAAAAGTTTTACGTCTAGTATTGGTAAGATGGGTACACAAATAGTTGATCCCTCAGTCTATAAGCGACATGAGTCGTAACAGACTAACAGTTATTCTATTTCCTGTACGTGACGACTCATTCATATTCCCAGGTTCACTACATAAACTGCACGCTCCTGCTGGATCAATAGAAAAGCTCATTTTGTTTTATTCCACCACTCCAAGGGAACGCCCGAACCCTTTCAAGGGTGCTATGTTTACTTTACTTACATTTCGCCTATAGGCAGTGATTCTCAAAGGAGACGGATACGCTTTCATACATTCTTGGGCCCAGTTGTAAAAATATGAGAGTGGTGTCAATTAAGAGCTTATATATATTAACAAACCATCTCCGAAAATTTTGCTGATCTTGGCAATCTGAGAGCAGAATTATTAGAGATTTAGTAAAAGTGTGGTTATTCAACGAAGTGACAACAACCTAGATACTAAACAGCTGATTTTTTAACTGTGATTGTTATTTTGTTTTAATATACAGTTTTGGTGTTAATTCAACCACTTTGCTGTATTTTAATATATTAAATTATGTGCTTAATCATTAATAACACAATTTGTTTTTGAGCTACCGAACGCGCTCACTCTGTCTGGGGCGCGCGGGCGTTCGGAAACTCGTCCGTCGACATTTTGTGGAGCGTTCGGAAACGCGGACGCCACACAGTTATTTACTATATTAATTGTAGTTTTTTTTTATTGTTAAATATTACAATGTATTTATTCATTTTGATTGAATCAATCAAGTGTTTTATGTTCAATTGTTTAAATCATTCACAGTAATCGATTATTGTAATCGATACTCTATTTCTTCAGTGAAATAAACTTATTTTTATGATTTCTCGTCTCCCGGTTAGTGAATTGAGCTGTTTTTTTTATATTTTGAATCAGAAAAAAATACCGCTTTTTTTAAACCCTAACTCAACTTATTACAATTGGGCCCAGAGATCCCCGTCTCCTTTCCAACTACACTTAGACCTATAATAGTTTTAGGTTTAGGTAACCTACTGCTACATAAGTTGAAAGGTACAGGAACATAACAGGGAATGTCACAATATTTTTTCTATAAGATTCATATTTTGTGTATGGTATTTTGAATGTTATTCTAATCGTTAGAATTTTAAAAAGTTAACAGATGGCGCCAAAAATGCAGTTTTGTTTATGGCCAAACTATAGAATTGTTAGAATAGTTGAACTTTCAAATTGCTTTATCTCAAAATTCATTAATTAGGACATTCTGTGTTATGTTCCTGTACCCTTCAGTTCATAAGTCACGGAAACCGATGGATTCCATAAGTTATGAGTTACATAACTGATTATTACAATTCTGAAGTAACTATTTTTGATGTAAATCTTCCCGTCATGCAACGAGTTTGTCTACGTAGGTCAGATTGTATATGTCAAGATGTATAAGACTTGACGGCTGTGTCAACAATGAGACCAATTTCGGTTCAATTATTTTGAGACGTCTTTTTAGGGTTCCATACCCAAAGGGTAAAACTGAAACCCTATTACTAAGACTTCGCTGTCCGAATGTCTGTCTGTATTTCTGTTGCCGCTATAACAACAAATACTAAAAAACAGAATAAAATAAGTATTTAAGGGGGGTCCCATACAACAAACGTGTTTTTTTTTGTTTAGACATGCGACATCTATCGTTGAATAGCAGTACCTACTGTAGGTATATTAACGTTTTATCTGTCAATACATCTATTGACGAGTATACCTAAACTAAGTTGCTTGTAACTAGTAATAGATGTCACTGAGGTAGTCATTGTATAATTCTTTATTTACGATATTAATTGCCTTCAGCAGTTATAGACGTTTAAAATTTTCACAGAATATTGAGTTATATTATTCACTTTAAAAATAAATAATAGATAATAATAAATAATAATAGAGTGGCTCTAGCCATTCAGCGAGGGAATGCAGCCAGCGTCTTGGGTACGCTTCCGCATGGGCCAATTTTTTTACATATTTTATAAATATAATAATTCAATTAAAATATAATTAATATTTGAGGGTGCTCCCATACAACAAACGTGATTTTTAACGTGATTTTATAGAAAATGGAACGGAACCATTCGTGCGCGAGTCCGACTCGCACTTGGGCGGTTTTTAACCGACTTCCAAAACGATTGGCACCTACTCCAAATGTAATGAATTATAAGGTTATTTTTAGCTTTTTAGTGCACCTAGGTTTTTGAAGTCTGTTTTTGTTTTTTGTATACTTATAGGTTACATGTTACCGCCTACATGTTGTTTTCAAATTTTGACAAACAAAACCATCTCATAACAATGCCCAAAGATATCTTCATCATTTTAATATGCCATCCTTTTCCATTTCCTTTTAATACATACTTTACTTAGTGTTAAGATACATACCTATATCAGTTTGAGAACAGCTGTAAGGAACACGGATAGTGGGAGTGAAGACGCGGGAACGTTGGCAATTATCGCGGTTGGAACAAACAATCTGAGTGGTTTGTGAAGAATAGATACCTACCTACCGATTTAGTTTTAAAGAAACTTCAGCTCAACATTCCTAATTGAGTATCTAGGTAGGTAGGGCAACACTTAGTAGGTATATACATTACATCAACGCCGTATCGTCACCGGATCGGCGTTGATGTAATGAACGTGTATCCATAGAAGTCCATACAAAGAATACTGACGAGACGAGGCGGTGCTGGTTGGGTGCCGGGTGGCTGTACCGAGCTATGACCTGCTAATTTTTGCAAACGCGCGTAGTAGGGGCTATTCTACAACTTACGTACCTACCAACCTTCCCATGCATTCAAATGTAAGTAGGTATGTTACCCACTACGCTAATGCTAAGGCGTATGCACATAGAACCTAAATCTTACTTGTTCTACAAAGTAGCAATGCATTCAGTCATGTAAGTAGTCTAAAAGCAGACTTTGAAAATTCTCGCCTCCCTAGAGGCAAACAACTTTGGCCACACTTGAAAGCAAGGATTTTGCGACGATAAAGTTCCCTAGATTTTCGGCGTTATGACGTACAGCAAAAACGTGTAAACAGCGCCACGCTCGTAAATTCTTTTGACATGTAAATCTGCTACTTGCTGTATGTAACGCAGTGTTTTTCATAGTTATTAGGAGTACGTACCTACCTCTCATAATATATACCTATATCTATGTAATGTACGTACCTACGTAACTAAAAAAGATATTTATTTCTGTGCTTAATTTGTAGATAATTATCTTCATATGAAAAAAATAACTTTAACTTTGAAAAATACCCCTATACTTTGCTTCAGGTATCATCCAGGACGAGACCCCAGTCATTAAGAGCCTTCGGTCGGTCAAGCTTGATATTAGTGCTTAAATTTACTTTTGGCGGCGAACTGAAGATCAATTTCTAAACTGCTCTACGGATATGAAAAAGTAGTCGATTTTTAAAAAAATCGATAACTTTTTTCTAATAATCGATTTTTCATAATCGATTATCAAAATATAAAAAATCGTTTTTTTTTTCAAATAGATTTATTTTAAAGAGAGAAAAATTGATTATTTAGTAATAGATTTTATACCGTCTTAGTCACATCCGGATGCATCCCTTACGGAATTTTGCAAACAGCGCCATATGTATTCGAATATTGCAAACAGACTTGGTTTGTTTGTTCCTTTTTATTATGTACAAAAAACTTTTCGAGTAGTTTGAAAAAAAAAACTTTTTTTTTTATAAATCGATTTATTTTAAAGAGGGAAAATTCGATTATTTAATAATCGATTTTTTCTCCTCCAAGTCACATCCCTAAACTGCTCTTCTCCTCACAGGAAACTTTCGTTCATAAACTTATTTTATTTTTATAATTTTTTTTTTTTTTAAGATTTCAACATGTTTTCGATGTTCAATTTCCTCGTTTATGATTGGTTATCGGAAGAATGAACTTCAGGTCTGTTTCGTTCTACGCAATTAAACTACACACTTTTAAGTTTATAAAGCGTATTTTTCTTCTTTAACTACCACATTTTCTTCTAAAGTAGGTATCTATTTAAAAAGTATCAAAAAAAACAATTATAAAATTTTGGTAGATTTTAATATCATATATATAGCGTGTTGTTAAGTATTTTGAACCGGTTTCATAATTATGGTTATTCGATATGTGAAACGGAACGGAATTTGCAAGCAAAGTAGCCATCGAGAACAAGTCCATGACAAAGTAAACCGAATTTGACTGAATTGCTTGTCATCGCCCCGCCGCCGCAAAATAAAATAGTATTTTTTACCTTGAATGTTACATTTCTAAATATCTCTCCTAGTTCGTAATTTTCTTTAGAAACAAACCATACAATGAGTTCTATCGGGACAGGCGTAAGTATTACTCAGCAAAAATCTTTCCATAGGTTATGACTTCATTTTCATCTAACTATCCAAATTATACCACAACAGTTTGAGCGTCTATACAGCTATAATTGTAATATTATGTTTTTTGTGTCTAAAAGCTTAAAATCACCTATTCACAACGTCTGTGTGGCCCATATTGCTGTAATTGGACATGTTAAAACAACAATTGTTTTCATTACAGTACGATCTCTCAGCTTCACAATTCTCACCGGACGGCCGTGTATTTCAAGTGGAATACGCTGCGAAAGCCGTGGAAAATTCTGGCACAGTGATAGGCCTCCGGGGGAAGGATGGTGTGGTGTTTGCTGTTGAGAAACTAGTTACATCAAAGCTGTATGAACCTGGTGCTAATAAGAGAATATACCACGTTGATAATCATGTTGGCATGGTAAGGAATATGTTCTACTACTATCCTATAAACTTTTCCTCAAGTTAACACTGTCTTAGATGATCTAAGCTATGATAAAGATAGCTTTCCTCCAAAGTCTGGCCAGGATCATAACTGGCACGTGACAATGGCTTGAGAAAGGCATAGAGGAAGAGGGAGCAGAGTATAATATTCGATATGAAAGGCTATTTGACTTAAGCGCATACATAAATATGTATATTATTCAATATCGCCTAAAAGTGTTGGTAAGATTTCCAAGTTTAAAATTTCGTACCATGATACAATGTTCTGCATTTTTTTTTTGTATTACGTGTTGATAGTAACAATAGTAACTGTTCCATACATGATTAAATGAAAATGTTGTAAATTTTCATTTACAGGCAGTTGCTGGCCTTATATCCGATGCGAGACAGATTGTAGAGACCGCCCGTTCGGAAGCCTCAAACTACAGATCCCAGTACCAGACACCTGTACCGCTGAAGTATCTGAATGAGCGTGTATCAATGTACATGCATGCATACACACTGTACAGTGCGGTACGTCCATATGGGTGTTCCCTTGTGATGGGCACGTGGAGCGATTATGAAGGACCACAGATGTACATGCTGGAGCCCAGTGGAGTGTCTTTTGTAAGTTTTCCTATGATTGCCATTACAATGAGCTATAGGTGAGGTTTACAAATCTCACATTGTGTTAGTGTATCTTAAGAGAGTAGAAGATTCAAATGTTATGTTGTTCCTATCACCTTTCATTAATGGAACAAGGTGTAACTATGCTGTAAGAAACTTGTAGAAAGAGGGACCTACCACTTAGTCTTGTAATTTTCAATTCCAAAAATTATTTATTTAATGGAACACCTGCTATGGTAACCGGTATAAATAGCAGAAAAAAAAATAACTGAGAGCCAATTACAGGTCTCCACATATAGCAATAGAACATAGAAATTTAAAACTAAGGTAACTAAAACTCAGTAAAGCTCGACGAGCACAGCAGAGTAAAGAACAGAGTATGTCTATTAGGTCCTAATTAAAGAAGTCAAGGCTTAGGCACCGCTTGAACCAAATAATTTGATCAGAACAAAAACCAACAAGATTTTACTCTTTCAACACATGTTTGGTTTATACAAATAAATTATTTACATACAATAAGTGTTATTGTGACTTGTGTCTGAGACTTGGTGGAAGGCTATATTTCTGTAAACAAGTACAAATATTGTTTAGTAGATGATGGTGTTGAGTCAGTTGGCACCAAACTTAACATATTGCTGTCCTTGTTAGGGCTATAATGTAAGAACAAGATAACTATATTTGACAGCACTTAAAACATTACTAAGTTGTATACATCATCTTCATTTGCATTATAAATTACTAATTTATCACCAACTAAATCACACACAACTAGTCTTGAATAGTTTTATAGCTTTTTAAAACTTTAATTTGTTATTTCAGTCATACTTTGGATGTGCTGTTGGCAAGGCGAAACAGGCAGCCAAAACGGAAATTGAAAAGCTTAAGCTTGCCGACCTTACTGTCAAAGAGCTAGTGAAGGAAGCTGCCAGAATGTAAGTTATTATAAACATTAAGCTTGTTTCCATATTTATGGTATAACTCAGATGTCTGAATAGGGTGGAAATTTAGTGAGTCAACCTCACTCACAAAACTGTTAAATTTATACTAATAGGGATTTCGAACGTAAGTTCAACAATTCTTATTAATCTTATTGTGTACGCCTTGATGACAAACAGACGGACGGATGGACAACAAAAGTGATCCTATGAGGGTTCAGTTTTTTTCAGTTTTAGATACGGAACCCTAAAAATACGACCGATTTGATGTTTCGTTTCGACATATCTCGATCGAATAGAGATTGATGTCTATCAAATGAGAATCGGGCCCCAGGTTAGGTTGATTTACTTCTGGTGAGACCTACTTTGTACCACCAATACCAAGATTGGTATTGAATAATAAAACAAATATATTGTACTAGCGGCCCATCCCGGCTCCGCACGGGTTTCTAATGTAGCTCTAACAGCAAAATATTTTTTGAAATCGGTCCAGTAGTTTATAACTTTATTGGTTACATACAAAAATACAACTTTCCTCTTTATAATATTATATTATATATAGATATAGAATATATATTATAATATAGATATAGATTATATACTATAATATAGTATAGATGTGGTGGCCACTTCAGCTGGGTAGACCAAAAAGACGATTACAGGACTTATATACTTGATTACAAACAGTTTGGGCACTGCAATTTCATAGGGATTAAAGACCTCCTTTAGGACATGGAAATAGGCTAGATTTTATTTTTGACCCACTTCAAAAAGGAGGTTCTCAATTCAACCCTTTATTTTAAATGTATGTTACCGCATATCTCCGGTGTCTGTAAACCGATTTTGAAAAAAAAAATTGAGGTTTGCCAGGGAGTTCTTCAGGGTTGGTCCCATTTCGAAAATATTATCAGAAATCAACCACCTTGGGGGTGAAATGGGGGTTGAAGGTCACATGATGTTTTTTTGCTGTAAATATTCACTTTACGGTGAAGGAAAACATCGCCCCCTATTACATTGGGACCAAAATAAAAACCGATAAAACAAAAACCGATTTCAAAAACCTAGGTGCACTAAAAAGCTACAAATAATCTTATAATTCAGTACATTTGGAGTCTGTGCCTAGGTTTTGCCTTGTCTGACGTAGATTGGCACCTCTACTTCAAATGGGTTTTTGAAGTCGGTTTTTGTTTTTTGTTATACTTGATGCTATTGTTATTCATAGAAACCATTATCATAAATATGTTCATAATCTTTTCAGCATCTATGTGGTCCACGACGAGTTAAAAGACAAGCAGTTTGAGTTGGAGCTGTCATGGGTGTCGAAGGCTACGAAGGGCCGTCACCAGCTCGTCCCGCGCGACATCGCCAATGAAGCGGAAACTTTGGCTAAGCAAGCCCTGGCCGACATTGAAGACTCCGACGACGGGGATATGTAAACTTAATTAGATAATACACATTTGTAATACATCCATTTTATTTTTTTTGCAAGCAGATTCTTCCCACGGAGTTCTCGTCTTGTTACATATTTCTCTGCCTTATTTAGATACAAGGATTGTGAATAAAATGCTTATTACTTTTGAAGTACGCTACGACCAATTTAGGCTGGTTTTAGTCTTACGCTGACGGCACGCGCACCGTCAGCGCTGATGGGTCAATTTGTATGTAGTTACAGGTAGCGTTTTTGAGTCGCGCTGACCGATCAGCGCTGACAGTCAAACGATACGAGCTGACCGATCAGCGCTGTCAAGCTACGCGCCGACCGTCAGCGTGAGACAAAAATCAGCAAGTCCCCTGCATTTATTTGTCTATGTTCAGATAAAATAAAACTCGGCACACAATTCTTCATAATTATTTGTATTGTCAGTTTATGTGTACTATTCACAACATCTGCAGATCTAAGATATACATTTTCTTAATACCAATATCAGTGATGACTCAAAATATTTATAAAATGTACAATATAATCTCATTTACTTTGACTTATGTGCTTAAATATTTACAAAATATTAGATTCAATAAAATTGTATACAGTGTCTGTTACTTTTAGATTACATTTATATAAATACATAAAAAATAAAAGTAACTAATAGATATTTACAAATTAATCAGGTCATCATTTTAAGCCTTTACTCTTGCTGTGCGGTTACTCGGGGATATAACTGAAACAAAAAAAATTATACTTGAGTATGTTAATTTAAGAGTTTTTATACAAATGCCAGAATCTTAATTAATTCTAACGATTTAAAATCAAAATATTTATATTTAGCTACTATTGGACTTCACCACTCGCGCTCGCTGTCGTCGCCCTCGCGGCTAGTGGTCTGTATGTGGACGTGTATAAGGTCGTGTTTGCCTCACCCCGAGCAGGTTCCTGGGCGCGTACCCGTCGGGCCCGCGGTCGGGGCGGCACCACCACCACTCGCGCTCGCTGTCGTCGCCCTCGCGGCTAGTGGTCTGTATGTGGACGTGTATAAGGTCGTGTTTGCCTCACCCCGAGCAGGTTCCTGGGCGCGTACCCGTCGGGCCCGCGGTCGGGGCGGCACCACCACCACTCGCGCTCGCTGTCGTCGCCCTCGCGGCTAGTGGTCTGTATGTGGACGTGTATAAGGTCGTGTTTGCCTCACCCCGAGCAGGTTCCTGGGCGCGTACCCGTCGGGCCCGCGGTCGGGGCGGCACCACCACCACTCGCGCTCGCTGTCGTCGCCCTCGCGGCTAGTGGTCTGTATGTGGACGTGTATAAGGTCGTGTTTGCCTCACCCCGAGCAGGTTCCTGGGCGCGTACCCGTCGGGCCCGCGGTCGGGGCGGCACCACCACCACTCGCGCTCGCTGTCGTCGCCCTCGCGGCTAGTGGTCTGTATGTGGACGTGTATAAGGTCGTGTTTGCCTCACCCCGAGCAGGTTCCTGGGCGCGTACCCGTCGGGCCCGCGGTCGGGGCGGCACCACCACCACTCGCGCTCGCTGTCGTCGCCCTCGCGGCTAGTGGTCTGTATGTGGACGTGTATAAGGTCGTGTTTGCCTCACCCCGAGCAGGTTCCTGGGCGCGTACCCGTCGGGCCCGCGGTCGGGGCGGCACCACCACCACTCGCGCTCGCTGTCGTCGCCCTCGCGGCTAGTGGTCTGTATGTGGACGTGTATAAGGTCGTGTTTGCCTCACCCCGAGCAGGTTCCTGGGCGCGTACCCGTCGGGCCCGCGGTCGGGGCGGCACCACCACCACTCGCGCTCGCTGTCGTCGCCCTCGCGGCTAGTGGTCTGTATGTGGACGTGTATAAGGTCGTGTTTGCCTCACCCCGAGCAGGTTCCTGGGCGCGTACCCGTCGGGCCCGCGGTCGGGGCGGCACCACCACCACTCGCGCTCGCTGTCGTCGCCCTCGCGGCTAGTGGTCTGTATGTGGACGTGTATAAGGTCGTGTTTGCCTCACCCCGAGCAGGTTCCTGGGCGCGTACCCGTCGGGCCCGCGGTCGGGGCGGCACCACCACCACTCGCGCTCGCTGTCGTCGCCCTCGCGGCTAGTGGTCTGTATGTGGACGTGTATAAGGTCGTGTTTGCCTCACCCCGAGCAGGTTCCTGGGCGCGTACCCGTCGGGCCCGCGGTCGGGGCGGCACCACCACCACTCGCGCTCGCTGTCGTCGCCCTCGCGGCTAGTGGTCTGTATGTGGACGTGTATAAGGTCGTGTTTGCCTCACCCCGAGCAGGTTCCTGGGCGCGTACCCGTCGGGCCCGCGGTCGGGGCGGCACCACCACCACTCGCGCTCGCTGTCGTCGCCCTCGCGGCTAGTGGTCTGTATGTGGACGTGTATAAGGTCGTGTTTGCCTCACCCCGAGCAGGTTCCTGGGCGCGTACCCGTCGGGCCCGCGGTCGGGGCGGCACCACCACCACTCGCGCTCGCTGTCGTCGCCCTCGCGGCTAGTGGTCTGTATGTGGACGTGTATAAGGTCGTGTTTGCCTCACCCCGAGCAGGTTCCTGGGCGCGTACCCGTCGGGCCCGCGGTCGGGGCGGCACCACCACCACTCGCGCTCGCTGTCGTCGCCCTCGCGGCTAGTGGTCTGTATGTGGACGTGTATAAGGTCGTGTTTGCCTCACCCCGAGCAGGTTCCTGGGCGCGTACCCGTCGGGCCCGCGGTCGGGGCGGCACCACCACCACTCGCGCTCGCTGTCGTCGCCCTCGCGGCTAGTGGTCTGTATGTGGACGTGTATAAGGTCGTGTTTGCCTCACCCCGAGCAGGTTCCTGGGCGCGTACCCGTCGGGCCCGCGGTCGGGGCGGCACCACCACCACTCGCGCTCGCTGTCGTCGCCCTCGCGGCTAGTGGTCTGTATGTGGACGTGTATAAGGTCGTGTTTGCCTCACCCCGAGCAGGTTCCTGGGCGCGTACCCGTCGGGCCCGCGGTCGGGGCGGCACCACCACCACTCGCGCTCGCTGTCGTCGCCCTTGCGCACCACCTGCAGGCGCGCGCCCGACACGAACGACAGCTCGTCGCTGCGAGACGCTCCGTACGAGAACACCGCGTACACCACGCCGTTGTTCATTATGCCCAGTTTCTCTTGAACGCCTGCAAATAGTTCATTGGATTATAACTTCAACGGATGCAAAATATCTCCAAAATGGCGTAATACGATGCTTTATGATAAGCGCCTTGTACTGAAGGTCGCGATGCCAAATACTGAGCGTCGCGACGCCTTATACTGAGCGTCGCGCGACGTCAGTACAAGGCATCGCGACGCCCATTATGGCGTCGCGACGCTCAGTAGAAGGCGTTGTGACGCTTATTATAAGGTGTCGCGACGCTCCATATAAGGCGTCGTGAAGCTCTCCATATAAGGCTCAGTATAAGGCGAATCAACCAGTACAAGGCGCCGTGACGGTTATTATAAGGCGTCGCAAAGCTTCATGTAAAACGTCGCGACGTTCCATGTAAGGCGTCGCGAAGTCAATATAAGGCGTTGCGATGCTCAGTACGAAACGTCGCGACGCTCAGTATAAGGCGCCGTGACGGTTATTATAAGGCGTTGCGATACTCAATATAAGGCGTCGCGACGCAGAGTACAAGACGTCGCGATGCACCCAAGTTGGTAATTACGATTTGCGAACGTCGAAATATGTACGTGTATACGTACATAAGATTTACCAAATGAGTTATTTAGTGATACTGCCCTCTGTATGAAAACTGGGGTAACTGGTTACACAGCATAAAATATGGACTCACTGTAAAGGTACTCCGAGCATCCGTCGAACCCTTCCTCGTCCTCTTCGCACTTCTCGGCCGCCGTCTCGTGGTCAGACAGCGTCGTTGCGAATATACACGCACCTGAAAATGTTAACCGGTACAAAATCAAAAAATAATTTTTTTTTTATTCGTGTAGGACAGAAAGCACTTACAAATAGTCAGATTCTACCACCAGATCTACTCTTTTTAAAATGATAAATAGTAAGGATTATGAGTAATACATTCTCAGGAGCAGCAACGTCACGAGAACAGGCAGCACCTTTGTCTCAATACTAGAGAAGAATTATACTCACGCAGTCTAATATTAGATACAGGTTTTGGCATTACGCTTAGGAAGCTAGTATAAGGTGCGCCTACTCGTGGGAGTAGGCGCATGTAAGTGGTTACAGTATAAGGATTATTCTAAATCACAATTCGAATTTTATATATTTGAAAATTTATTTAAAAACCTAAGTATAACTCAACGATCAAAAAAGTTTTAGCCGACATTATGGTTCGCTTATTGTATAGCCTAATTCGGTTAGGAAATTGAATAGGATTGGTAGCCTCGTGGGCAAGAACGCCCGCCTTGAACGTAAGGGGTACAAGTTCAAATCCCGGGCCCGCACCAGTGAGAAAATTTTCATGTGCGAATGTAATTTTTAACAATGATTACCACTTGCTGAACGGTGAAGGAAAACATCGTGAAGAAACCTGCACGTCTACAGAAAGGCGTGTGAAGTTCACCAACCTGCACTGGGTCAGCGTGGTGGCCTTTGGCCCAAATCTCCCTCGTATTGAGAGGGAATGTGCCCGGTATAATGGCAATAGGCCCACCCCATTACATTGGGACCAAAATACACGCACTACAGTGCACCTCTGTCCTACCCCTTTGGGGAATACAGATGATGTATGCATTCTATATTTATATATCGCACGTACCATGGTCGACGAGGAAGCGAACCATAGCTAGGTTATTGCACGACGCGGCGCAGTGCAGCGGCGTCCACCCATCAGAGTCCTGCGCGTTCACGTCGCAACCCAGCTCCACAAGGAATCTGAAATATGGTGATTATGATAAGTAATAACCAACCTTATTCCCAATCTATTACCACCATCTCATAGGCATTAACAAGATTCTCTCTTTTATTTTATTTTGAGTAAATTTGATGTGAAACGTCCAATGGCGCGCTTGGCGAGTGAGAGCAACTGTTGATGCCGCGATGCCGTGATGCGGAAACTTCCGAGCAGCTCCGTGGCTCCTCGGTTCTTTCCACCGCTTAGACTCCGCCCACCGGCTGACTCCGCTCACTCGCCGCTACGACGCTTCTCTCTACTCTAAATAACATAATTTTTCACATCTGCCAGGCGTCCCGCGACGGCTATTTTTTTCAGGGTTCCGTACCAAGAAGGGGCGATATTGACAACGGCAACAGGCAGACATTTGAAATATTCACAGAATATTGAGTTACATTATTCACCTAAAAAAAAAAAAAACATACGGGTCGAATTGAGAACCTCCTTCTTTTTGAAGTCGGTTAATAATTAAATAAAATAAATATTTAATATACAACAGACACGATTTTTTTGGCGTTTTTATAAATAATGGTACGGAACCCTTCGTGCGCGAATCCGACTCACACGGCCGATTTTTTAATTACATTTTTAAATATGGAGCTCATATAAACATTATGGTTTTATATATTCTATTTTTATATCAACCTTTAATTTTATGTATATGAGTATATCCTTACATAAGATATATTTGATTTTAACTATGGATTACCAAAATATTAATGCATGTTGTGACACCTTACAAAACTGTACCTACATTTAATTTACTGTTCGCATATTTTTATTCTGTAGATGTTTACAATATATCAGTTACTGGTTTGTCCTATAAAATTGATAATTTCAATATCACTTCACTTAAAGACACTTTGGTAGTCATCAATTTCTCAGGCTACAGATTGATAGGAATGTTAAAATTATAAGACTACTTTACATGCACACACAATTTTTTGGTCAAAAATTCCGAACTCTTCATACAAATCAAAATAAATAGATGACTTAGCACAATTTCAAGCAAATCACTCACTTGACAATTTCGAAATGGCCGGCGCAGATTGCGTTGTGTAGTGCCGTGATCCCCTCGTCATTTGCAGCGCTTGCATTCTGCACCTGAATTTATAAAATGCGAATTATTAAAAAAAATAATTAAGCGTATCTCTGTGATGCCTTATTACTAGCCATTAGCCATCATTACTATCTTATTATGCTTATCTTTAGCCATCATGGCTAACTTGGTTGATGACTCTCAATTTAAAATGTTGACTTAATTGCTACGTGAAGACGTTAACATGCGCCCGTAAATTCTTGCCAATACTAAATAAAACTGTAACAAAGCTCATTCTTCAACGAAACGTCATTGAAATCGGCAGCGCATTTTGACGCGTTGTCGCGTGGCTTTTAGTAATGAATTTTAGAAATTCAATCTTTATGACTATTAAAACAGAGTTCAATTTGGTAATGGCAAAAAATTCGATTCGTGGACTTTCTTTATAGAGCACTTTAAATCAGATCAGTACTTTAAAACCTGTAAGCTTTGCATGACAGTAAAGACTTATGATTTATCTGTCAAGTTTGTCGAGAAAATGACGTCACTTCGAGCTTTTCGTACTGGACTAGACTCGGCGGGACTTCATTTTCTCGAATATCTGACAGTTGAAACAGATAAAACTTATGTCTACGCGGTCATACTAAGCCTACTGGGTTCCTTAAAAACCGAATTGTCATCGGTAAGAGCAATGATAGATAGGTATCCGAAGAATGAGTAAAAAGCCGCAATGCAACTGCAGTGTAACTTTCAAAACATTAGTTTTTAATGTATCATTGAAAATGTTACCTAGATTGAAATAAAACTATTTTACGGATTCTATCGCGATTCTATAGAATCCGTAAAAGAGTTTCAATGTGTAGTATTTGCGTAAAATAAGATAACATAAGAAAACAATAATGTTACCTAGTTTAACAATAAACAAGGTTGCTTTATCTTTAAAATTAATTTTGATTATATTTATTACCTGTGTTGCCGTTTTCTTGACTAACTCCAATTCGCCTTCTAAGCTGGCATCCAACAGTAGCGCGAGGGGATCGAAGCTGACCCGCCTGGCCAATGGAGCTTTACCACCTTGCTTCAAATTACCCTTCTTCCGCCTCAAAACATTCTCAGAACCTTGACACTCTTGCCCGTTCAGATCTACTGAACTAATCTGTTCAGTAATATCTGTAACCACATTATCCTTGCTATCCTCCTGTGATATGTTATTATTCAGGACTCTATCAACCTCATCCTTCTGTTTGACTTTATCTTTATTCTCTTGAGAATCAACCAAATGATCCATCTCGGGGAAGAGGAAAGCCGGTGGCATCTCTATACGGCGATTTATACTGACACTTATACCATTTTTTGTATTGCTAATGTTTCTTAATTTAGGCTGTTCGCTCATCGGTGGTTTTCTTATAGTTAATGGTCTCGCTTTGATGATCATTTCGTTGCTACTCGTGCTACTAACGGAGTCTTTCTGGTTTTGTATTTCGTTGTCGTTAGAGGTGTCAGTGGGCAAGGGTATGGTGGGCATTTGGTTTGTGCTGTCAGTGGATTGGTTGAAGCCGACATCGTTGTTAACCGACTGTCTTGGTGGTGTCTGGAAATATAGATGGAAATAGATCAATAAAAATTATTTATAGAAGTCTGGTATAATGGCAAAATGTTTTGCCTCTTATTACATTGCAATTGGGACCAAAAGTGCATTATCGAAATGTAAGAGCAATCATATTTTTTATCAGAGTCGATTAATTGGACTGCAAGCAGCGTTTTTATAACGCAAACCTGGTCTTGTAGGTATTAACGTAGTAGGTAGTTAATTATCTTGGATTTAGCACCTTTAGCATGACCGTGTAGACATAAGTTTTATTTCTTTAAGCTGTCAGATTCGTCGAGAAAATTACGTCACACCGAGCCGTTCAGTAAAAAAAGCCCGAAGTGACGTCATTTTCTCGACAAATATGACAGTTGAAATAGATAAAACTTATGTCTACACAGTCATGTCAAGGGTGCTAGTCCTAGATAATTAACTAAATTCATTAACATCTACGCGTGACAGCTTTGATACTTATGTCGGGATGGCGACAAGTACCTACATGATTTAGTACCTAATTTACGCAAACCGCATTTCCCATTCGATGTGTAAAAGTAATAAGTCCTAAGACATATTTTCACCATGAAAGACGCTTTAGTATAACCTGTGTAGTGTAAAGGATTAATAGAAGCCCCCATCCACTCTTTGCAGCACGGCTACCGAGACTTACATTATGGATGATTGTATCACACTAATTCAATATCTTAATTCAGTGTTTTTCAACCTGTGGGATTTCAGCCTCTTAAGGGGGTCGCGAAGCTTCTTTAGGGGGGGTCGCGAAGCTTCTATAGGGGAGTTGTAAAAGGAAAGCTACTGCAGTAAAGAAACAATACAGTTTGAATTAATTATGTATTTACCCGAACCCCAATTATGAAAATGAATAAATTGTTTGGATTGAATATTAGTCACAAAATAAAATACATGAAAAAAAGTAACGGGTTAGGGGGCTCGCGAAATATTTCATCATACTAAAGGGGCCGTGTCATGAAGAAGGTTGAAAAACACTGTCTTAATTCATAGGAGAGAAAGAAACACTATCAACACATTTTATGACAAAAGCCTTATCTTGAAACTCATGCTAGCTGCACAGGTGTAATTTAAATATAAATTATATTAATAAAATCGTCGTCGTTATAGTAATACTAATCTTATGGTACCAATCTAAGCAATGCTTGTACTATGGGTACCATATAATGGACTAGGGCTGATCCCAGTTACACCCAGACCAGGGAAAATGCAAATAAGGCCATTTCCGAAATTTGCCGCTCACGGGAATCGAACCCAATACTACCTGGTGTCGTGAATCAAGCCTATGCATTAACCACTAGACCCAACCATAGTGGGATATTACAGATGTAATACCTTGATAGTTGGTTTGGGAGGTAACGCCGGTTTCGGCGACTTGTCAGTGCTGACATCGGGCGTGGACAGCGGCGTGCTGGCGCTCTGCGGCGGCGAGAGCAAGATGCTCTGTGACGACGCATTCTGCCCATTGAAGTTAGAGCTCCCCGTACTGGCCGACAGCCCCGACGCCGTGTTCCTAACAATCTGGTGTTGGGACGTCGGATTACTAGCTACATGATTTGATGGTACGTTTATGCTTTGGGTCTGAACGGTCTGCGGTTGGACCGGTTGGATTTTTGTGGAGGATGTCTGGTATATGGGTGACGGTTTCCCGCTCGAGATGACTGATGTGGGTGCTACACTGGATACAGGCTTCTGGAATGAATGATGATGATATTTACAGGTGATGTGAAGCAGTGATGGTGATAGAAGCTTACTATGATAACACGAATAACAAAATGGAATGTTGTTTTCAGTTGAGGCGACAAGTATTTTTGCACATATAAGTTACATAGCACAATACATTTTAATCTAGTGTAGCAGTTTATAGAATTTAGAATTTTTTATTCACGGCTTCACATCCTTATTATTACGGCATCACAACTAGTATAGTAGTGATCTGTGATCACGACTCTCTGATTAAGGCGTTATTGACATTTAAATCCTAAATGCTTATATTGAACAACATATTTGGCTAGGTATCAAATGGCCTGATTGTGTCGCCCTAAACTGGCGCCGCAACGCCTTAGCGTTGATGGTGGCGTCGCGACGCCCTGATGCTGGATTTAGAGGCCTCAGCATTGATAGTAGCGTCGCAGCGCCCTTATGATGTATTTATAACACCCTATAACTTATAGAAGTGGTTAAAGGCTTATCCTTTTACTATTAAAAATTTAGTAGGTAATTGTGCTATATAAATTAATGTATCAAAAACAAACAAAATATGTTAACATTCAATAAACAGTAGCAATTTATAACTCACCCCAAATCCAATAGAACTGCCAGGGGTTGAATTTGAGCCCAGACTAGGAGAGCTTCCCTTCACACCTTGACTCTTCCCACTTTTCGGGGCCTCATTACTCTGACTTAACCTACTCTGTGGATATGCATGGTTCTCCTTGCCCTCCTGATTACATCTACTCGAAGAGTCAGATTTCTGCAACTGATATGTATTCTCTTGTTGATATGTAGTTTCAGTTTGACTTAAAGGCGTCGCCAGACTTTTGTTCACAACCGACAGTGGCGTGGAATGCACGGTCATGTGGTTAACATTTATCGCAGCATTTTTAGCATCCTGACTTTCACTGCTCTTACCGTTCACTTCAGGCTTTAGTTTTCCATTACTGGGGAATTTCGTATTGTATGGCAACGTTTGATATTTGGGATCAGATTTGCTCGCAGCGAATTCAGGCGGGAATTCCTGCTCGTTTATCTTTATATCTTTGCCTGTTTGGTTGCTGTTTGAACTACTCGTGCTGTTCGGACTGTACTGCGGTTGTTTTAAGTAGTCTGTGTATTTGTTGTGGTCGACTATCGGCTTTTGATCGTACGCGTTGCCAATTCCCTGTTGGACGTGACTGAAGTTTTCAATCTTGCTGGGATACTGCCCCGGGTACTGGCTATCTTGTAACCCTCCTGGAGTATGAGAATAACCATTGAATAAGGGGTTAATCATCTGTTTTTGTTGTAAATAATGCGCTTCCTGTTGCGTCAAATGACTCTGTATGTTGTCGCTCTGTGTGAGCTGTTTTAATGGCACGTTGTTTTGTATTACATTCTGCTTCATAGCCTGTAATAAAAACAATAAATACTTAAAATATTTACGAAACAATTACTCAAAAAATTTGTATCACAGAATTCCCGCGTTTTTTTTTTACACTTGTAATTTTGACATTACAATGCAAGTGAACGTCATGGTATGAACGTCAACATTACGTCATTCAGTCGATGCCAAACATTGAGATGCCAAATTATGCTTCTTGGTACAGTCCTACAAGTGTAAGTGCTCTAGACGAGCGGCATGTTACCAACGGCATAGGCAACTGCAGCCGTCGAAACACGTCGACGGCAGCCGTGACGCGTGTCGACGGCTGCAGTTGTAGCGTGCCGCGCCCGCCATTTTGTCACTCGACTGCAAATGGTTTAAGCACTCTTAATTTGTAAAATGCAAATTTGTAAAATGAGTTCCAGTGACGAAATTGATATTGAATTGCTAATTGTGGCGTTAAAGAAAAATACGTGTATTTGGAATTATACATTGAAAGAGTACAGTAATAAAATTATAAAAAACAGAGCATGGATGTCGGTATGTGAAGAAGTTCTAAATGATTTTAATAATAAATATATTTCTTGAATCCACAAATAATGTGTTTTTATTTTTCGTTTCTGTACGGCGCCGATGAAGTAAAAATAATAACAGTGTATGAGAGCCGCCGACGGCTGCCGCTGATCTTTAGAGTTGAGATGTCGACGGCTGCCATCGGTTGCCGCCGACGCGTGTCGACGGCAGTTGCTTATGCCGTTGGTAACATGCCGCTCGTGTGTAAGAGCACTAACTTTGCGGTTGGAAGTGATAGTGTGGCTGTTAAATAAACATTTCAATAAAAGTTTGAAAAGAAACGAATTATGGTACTTCTTTCTATTGCATTTACCATCAGCATAAGATGTTAAATAACCCGACAAACAAATACAATCATTTGTTTACCTGGAAATTTGTGTTATGGCTAACACTCTGCGCGTGAGGCACATGGTTGTACGGTTCAACAGCAGCAATGTTGCCCCGAGCTTGTGGATTCTTTGGTTGACTGTTCACCCCAGTGCTACCGGCAGGATAGCTGGGTAACTGTTGCATGGGCGTTGGGTTGTTCGTTCTGGAATTTAATACATTATCATTGTAATCACTTAACATATCCCACAGTACATTAAACGAGTTTAGGAAAATGATACTGAAGTCATTAGCATAAATACATTTAATTTTATTTTTAGTTTTTCATAATTTAAATTATAGTTTTAGCTTTAGAATATTTTTTAGTTTAGTTTCAACTTTGTTTTATTTTTATATGTTTAAGTCTCATGTCGGTGAATGTTGTACACGCCTGTCATTGGTGTACATATCAGACCAGTTTTTTTGTAATATTTTTACTTCCAAAGTGTTAATAGCAATGATATTCTATGTTAATAGGTATACTGTTGGTGTGTCATTCTTAAATAAATAATCACGAATACGGAACTTTGAACAAATTGGCTATAAAACTGTCAAAATCTTTTGAATTCTAGGCCTACCTAAAATACTTTCTATCGACAACTTACTACTTTGGGTACTAGCCTTTTAAAGCCTACTGTAGGTGACAGGTAGGTGTTGCCTACTATCTCAATAATTTAACATTCCAGTAGATTCCTTTTAAGAGAATATAAGAATCAATAAAATTATGATACCTACCTTTGTTGCTGCGGTTGTCGGTGCGCGGCCGCCAGCTGTCGGTTGAGCGCTCTCTTCCTCAGCAGGCGCGCCTGCAGCTCGGAGACGCGTCTGTCGATGCTGCGCATCTCCTCCTGTCGCGCGCCGAGCGCCGCCCTCTGCGCCGATAATCTACCATTCTGTTGCTCGTTCAGTTTGTTGCGGTACTGGAATGGTAAATATCTCAAGTAAATAAACAGGCAAAAAATATTGAATTAGAATGCATTTCAAAGAGAAGAAAGAAGATAGATTTTTTATGCGGGAATTTCTCTCGATGCCTTGAACGTATCTAATGTAACCGAGTAAAATGGTTGATTGGTGGTTGAGTAACATTCTTAATCAGTTGGGCATAGAGGTACCGAAGTACCAGTAGGTACCTATAACCTACTCATTGTAATGTTATGTTATTATGTACTTTGTGAAATAGAACAATAAAAAAAAACGCATCTGTCTCGAGTTGCAGTTGTTTGCGAATTGCACCCTAAATAGAAAAGCTTCTTGGTTTATGTAATTAGTAACCTAACTTCCTATGACAAGTAGGTAGGTAGTTAACTTTTCGTAAATTGATTGACCGAAGGTAGGTAGTCAGTATCTTTTAGCAGATTCCAGTACGCTTAGCATGACCGTGTAGACATTAGGTTTTATCTCTGTCAACTGTCAGATTTGTCGAGAAAATGACGTCACTTCGTGCTTTTTTACGTCTACACGCTAACCGTACGCTAACCGGATATGATCTAAATAAATACATTAGTTGGTAACGACACCTAGTTATAGTAAGTATCTAGTTACCTAGCTATTCATTAGTGCTGATATAATTGAGTGCAGTCAAATAAAAATGCTGACGGGAACGCCAAGCCTGCATGTAGTTAACCTCAATACGAGCCATTACTTCCAAGAAACTCGCATTCATTTTAAATGTGTGTAAGTATATTGCACTGCAATCTGTCGCCAGTTACTTGACAAAACTGGCATGCCTATGAAAGGAATAGGTACCTATGTACGTAGATACTAACTACCTATCTCCTGGTAGGTACCTGCATATACAAGTCATAGTATCTAAATATCGCCATACAGCAAATACTCAGCGTATGTTGAAATATTTTTTTATTTTATTTGTTTAGGCAAATAACCGGCCAAGTGCAAGTCGGACTCGCGCACGAAGGGATCCGTACCATTATCTATAAAAACGGCAAAAAAAACAGGTTTGTTGTGTGGCAGCCCCCTTAATTATTTATTTTACTTAATCTGTTTTTAAGTATTTCTTGTTATGGCGGCAACAGAAATACATATTCTGTGAAAATTTCAACTGTCTAACTATCACGATTCATGAGATACAGCATGAGGATAGACAGACAGACGGACGGACACCGAGTCTTAGTAATAGGGTTCCGTTTTACTCTTTCGGTACGGAACTTAAGCACTAACAAATAGTCAGAAGCTTCCACCGGTTCGGAATGCTGCTTGCTATGTGAAGAGCTTGTAAGAAACTCAATGGTTAATCTTTTCAAAATAAACTTGCAAGTTTGTGAGTAATTTACATTCTCCGGGGCAGCAACGCCATGCGAGCAGCACCTTTACACACTATGAGTATGTTTAACGTACTTTCGTACGTCTATACTCCATTTGTAATAGCATTAGAAAGAAGTTAAAAAAGGTTATTTTTAATGTACACTTTGTAACAAAAGTAACAATTAACATATTATTATTACAGTTACAATTGACGCCCAATTTATTAGAATATATTTTTAAAACCAGCAGTCTCACTGTAACTAATCATTTTCACCATTTATCTTATTAAATTAAGTGGACAGTGTCGATACAAAAAACCTAAATAAGCAGGGATGAATAATACTGGGAACGTTTTTCGTTTCACTATAATCTTACCAAATCTAAAATGTTACCTAATCCGTTATCATCCGTTGTGACAACAGGATCATTCTTATTTTGCCGGTTTATGTTGGCAGTCAAATTGACGTAAACAATGTTCTGTGATTGTCATTCACATGTGAATACTTCTGAATGCTACGCCTCTTTTGTTCGTTATTAACGAATTTTAGTAATTTTGTTGTTATTTTTTTTACTGTTTTTCCATTGATATTGTTTTGTTTTTGAAATATAATGTCTTGCACTCTTGCTTCTACGAGCCTCTTATTTCTAATGTTATAACAAATGGAGTATAGCTAACGAGAGTAGGTACCAAGGTTGTAAGTATTTAGGTTATACGTAAAATATAATGTAGAGCAGACACTACAGAACTCTACGATGCTACCTAAGATATTCCAACACAAATTCAGTAGGTAAATACCAACAGTTACACAAGTTCAGTTTATGTGCCTAAGCATAAGCACATGAAGTTAGCTTGGTTAAACTAATTACCTATAATCGTCCTTACACGTCCTTTAAATCCTATTAATATTATAAATGTGAAAGTTTGTGAAGATGGATGAATGGATGGATGTTTGTTACTGTTTCACGCGAAAACTACTGACCGGATGTTGATAAACTTTACAATATTATATTTTATACATCAGAATAACATATCTTATATTTATACGACATATCCGTCAGAATACAACCATCCAGAATCAATACTGCACCGAATGATTGTATTATATTCTTACATCGAATATAATAAAAATTGTAAATCAAATATTTTTCATTTGACTATTTGTCAAATGTTTAAATATTGTTTCCTCCCATTTGTAAAACAAATACTAAGGAGAAGAATGGACAGAAACTCCAAGTATTTCCAAATATCACCTGCCTACCTACTAATTCATACGTTAACCCAAATAATTTATACGCCAACTACCTACATTATTTAACATTTATATTCGACCTACCTATAAACCTTAACGCATATTATTTTAACGTAGTGTACTTTCGAAGCCGTCAGTTACGCACCTACCTATCTATGAATTCATTCACGTTGCTACCTAATACTGCAAATACCTACTTATACCACAATACGCACCTACGATTTCATTTACGTCTTGCCTAAGGATCCTTTTCATAGTACGTAAATCCGCCATGGATCTATATTAATTCTAAACCGTACTTCAGCCCTCCTGGAAAAATACACAAGGATATACAACACAAAACAAGTACAGTAAAACAAAGAATGAAATAAGAAATCAAATCAAATACTCAAATAATAAGAGAACATACCCGACTGGAACTAACTCACTCTAGTACTAATTTCGGCATGGTGACCCCCCTATTATCCTTGTGACTTTCCAAGAGGCGTGAAGATCTTCCTGAACTGTTTATTCGTATTCGTAAACTCAACTAAAAATACTGAGCACGAATCCTACTGTACCACGCCATTTATATCCAACAGATCCTATAATTCCACGCGTTTGTACCAATTTCTACCCACTATTCTCAACTTCTCCAATATCTAGTGATGTTACCGTGTCCGCATTACGCCCGAATTCGAAGTTCCTTATTTCGACCAAATAATATGAATTAATATGTGAAATCTCTAAATAATTATCTAAATATTATTGAAATATATGTGTAATTACTTTATTATTGCTGTAGATGAAATATCATTCAGATTTCGTAAAGTATTAAGTAGAAATCTGAACGATAACATACAAACTATTTAGAATTCTTCGAATTAAACCGATTTGCTTAACTTAATGTTTCTAGTTAGTAAATACATGACTTAAACAGTTTAATAATGATTTCGATCAAGCAAAATAAATTAAAAAATGTTTCGATATTAGCCATACCGAAAGCGTACCTAAGCTAAGACTTTGCTCTTCCCTACGTTTTCTCTGACTACCTCCAAAATGTACAGTCAAATCTTAGAATGCAAGCCAGCCGGCGATAGCGATAATACTTGCACGTACAAGTTACGATCTGCTCCAAGCCAATTAACATGCGTTTATCATGATAATTTTGCTTCTAAAATGTGCCAATTTGATTATTGGATGAAATATTATAAATGAATTAACTTATATTAATAAATATATTTTAATCGAATTAAATACCGTAATAATTTATGACTATATTTGTTAACGTGACGGGACAGACCCAAGTCTGTTCCGTTACAACACCCAACAAAGCACACAGTCAGTCCAATCGAACCCATTATTATATCCCTGATTTATCTAACCACGATTCTGTTCTTGGGCTAAATCAGTTCCATGTGAATGATTTTTTCCATGTCAATAGATTTTCTGGTCAACATTATGAACGATTTATATTTTTTTGGTTACTTAGTGTGATTTATGCCGTGTTCCTATCAAAACGAATTGCTATCGGCAACGATTCGTTTTAGAGTAACGAGCCGTATGTGTAGATATGTTTCCAAACATATTTTTTTTTCGGGGACCTTTTTTGGCCCGGCCCACGTGCTAACCTCTGATATGGGGGTCAGAGTCCTTAAAATTAGCGTAAGCCTAATGTCTGTGCAATGATTTCTTTCCAGTCTTTTTATTTGAAATAAAAGTCTTAAAATACCTATTTAAAAAAGTCTAAAATATATACAACAAAAAGTATACTTGTCTGTATGTTATATTGATATGTGATTAATGCAACAATTTTTGGATGTCCTAAATAAATAAATATTAAATTAATATAATCTCGTAACCTATAAGTGAAAGAAATCGAGGGGTGAAATAATATTTGACATTTTTGGGCGGTATTTATTTACATACATGATAGCGCGATCACTTTTTCCGGACGTTGTTTACACATTTTATTTTCAACACGTGTTACCAGGGTAAAAATAAAGGAAAACATTAAACACACTCTCTTATCGCAAACATATCATAATAATTCAAATTACTTATTTAATATATTGCATGGTCAATTATTATTATTTTCTTTAAAATATTTGTGGGTACTGAAATAAATTGTTACGTTTAGTTGTCGACATCCTTTGTTCTTGATTGATTGTCACATAACATAATCAAATAATTAATTGTACAATTTAAATAATCCGTTCGTAATCAATTATTTACTTTAAGATTTTTGTTGTTAAAAATGATATTTGTAATTATTTTGTAAGTGAATTTAAATGAAATGTAAGAATTGTTGTATTGACTTTCTCTATATAAACGGACATCAGGCCGTGACTAAAGGCATTCTGTTCTGAGCCGTTGGGTAAGAAACACCTATTATAAAATAAAAAAAATAGTGAAAATTGGACGTGTCTCTATTATGGATCCCGAAACTCTTACATCAGAAGAAAGAGACGAAAACCACGCCCATGACCAGCCATCTCCAGGTATTTACTCACCAACCCTGCCTGGACCTAATATACAAACACTACGTTATTCTCAAAATTACGAAAGCAATCTACCCGCAAATGAAATAACCCTGTTGCGCCGACAAGTTGACCTATTGGAACGAATGCTTCTTCATAATAGTACATCCAACCGCCCGGTGAATCATAAAATCAATGACCTTTACTTACCTGAATTCAATCCTGATGACCATCGACTTACAATAGAAGAATGGTGTAAGCAGGTTGATTCTCTAATTGAAATACGAGGATGTTCACCCATAACTGCCATGATGAAAGCACTATCATGTCTTCGAGGTCGTGCCAAAATATGGGCAGACTGTAACGCTCATACGTGTGCAACATGGACTATCATCAAACAGGAGCTTCAAATACAATTTAAAGGAGAAACTCGTTACATAAACTACGTCAACAAATTCAGAGAGTATACTTCGAACAATGCTGGCTCTTACTCCGAATATGTAACTGAAGCATGGCGGCTGTTTTCACGCATTTCTCCAAACGCATCAATGGAATTAATGGTGGAAGCTGTGATATCCGGAATAAGACCCAAGTTTTATCAAGCTGAATTGTTAAGATCTGCACCAAGATCACAAGCAGAGCTGATTGCTACGTTAAGCAACTATCGTAAACGGACCTTGGATAACGACGACAGTTCCACTCCATACAATCGGAAAAGAATGATACCATATCAGCCGTCAGAATTAATTACAAATGAAGATCAGCCACTCAGAAAGCAACCTCGTCAAGAAATAACCTGCAATCAATGTGGAAAACCAGGACACCGACAACGCGACTGCAAAATGATATTCTGCAGCTACTGCAAACGCACCGGTCACCGCACTGAAAGCTGTTGGTCTAAACCATCATCAGCAACAAAATTGGGAAATGGACCGAAATCAAGAACTACAAGTGCTCCTGGACGACCTGAGGCACCACCGTCGCAGCAAGTCAATCTAGCTCAGACGACGACTACGGGCTCGTCTCATATCCAGATTGGTAACGTTAAACTCTCTTGTTTAATTGATACTGGAGCAGAGTGCTCTCTAATTACCACACGATCTGCAGGTTCAATTCCTGGTAAACGCTCTATAGATGTGATATCTCTACGGGGTATAACTGGCAAACCAATAATTTCTCACGAAGTCATTACCACTGTTGCTACCATGGATTCAGTGTCTTTTGAAATTAGACTTCATTTAGTAGATTCCTTACCTTACAATGTTATACTTGGAAGAGATTGCTTACAAATACCCGGTATTAATATATCTATCACTGAGACCAATGTCTCTATAGAGAGATCTTTTTGTCTGTCGCTTATCAGCACTGAAGTCTCATTTAATACTATTGATAGTGATCTCGATGATTTGACCGACTTAAAAGAAATTCTCAAAAAACATAATACAATTTTTGGAATATCATGTACTAATAGAGTCAACACTGGTAGCTTAACTATTCGCCTTAAAGATCCCAATAAAATCGTGCAAAGACGACCATACCGACTTTCACCTATAGAAAGAGATAAAGTAAAAAATATAGTTCAAGATTTAAAATCTAAAAACATACTTCGCGATAGCTGCTCACCTTTTGCAAGCCCAATTCTACTAGTTAAAAAGAAAAATGGTGATGATCGCCTTTGCGTTGATTTTAGGGAACTGAATATGAACACAGTTCGGGACCATTACCCTCTTCCACTTATACAGGATCAAATAGACAGACTTGGACATGCTAAATTCTTCACTTCCCTAGACATGGAATCAGGATTCCATCAAATTCCAATAGAATCTACCTCTATAGAAAAAACTGCTTTTGTAACCCCAGATGGCCAATATGAGTACCTAACTATGCCTTTTGGTTTATGCAATGCCCCGTCTGTGTATCAGCGCGCAATTAATAATGCTTTAAGAGATTATAAAGATTCCATAGCAATTATTTATATGGATGACGTATTAATCCCGTCTCAAACACCTGAAGAAGGAATCCAACGACTAAACTTAGTTCTAGAAAGACTAGCTATAGCCGGGTTTTCCATTAATCTATCAAAATGTAAATTTATGAAGAAGTCAATAGAGTTTTTAGGTAATATTATTGAAAACGGCAATGTAAAACCTAGTCCGCTTAAAATAAAAGCTCTTAAAAATTCAAAGCCTCCTGCAAACTTAAAACAACTACGTCAATTTAATGGCTTAGCTGGCTATTTTCGGAGATTCATCCCAAACTTCTCTCAACTAATGTCCCCTCTGTACCAGCTCACTAAAAAAGACACTAGATATGAATGGACACCACATCACGAAACCATTAGGCAAAAAGTTATTAAATATCTAATTTCTGAACCTATCTTATCAATATTTAATCCAGATCTACCCATTGAAGTTCATACAGATGCTAGTTCCATTGGCTATGGGGCAATGCTTATACAAATTGATGACAATCGCCGTAAAGTAGTTAGTTATTTCAGTATGCGAACAACAGAAACTGAATCTAAATACCATTCTTATGAATTAGAAACTTTAGCAGTTGTACGGGCTCTAAAACACTTTAGACATTTTCTTTTTGGTCGAAACTTTACCGTTGTCACTGACTGTAACTCTCTTAAAGCAAGCCGCACTAAAAAAGAGTTATTACCACGCGTTCATAGATGGTGGGCTTATCTGCAAAGTTTTGAATTCGATATCAAATACAGAAAAGGTAATGAAATGTCGCACGTAGATTATTTGAGTCGAAATCCACAAATAAACATAATTACCAAAGACCCGTCGTGGATCATTGTTGAACAGGAACGGGATGAGGAATTGAAAACAATTAGAGATGCAATTATTCACAAAGATGATTATGATAAAAAATATTCTATTAAAGATAATCTACTGATGATTACAATTCAGACTAAAGGCAAATCACTCACTCGTACTGTCGTCCCAAATTCACTCGTACTCAACCTCGTTAATAGATATCACGATTCTCTTTTACACGCAGGCTGGGAACGAACTTTACAAAAAATAGGAGAACAATTTTGGTTTAAGAACATGACTAAAAGAGTTCGCACTTTTTGCGACAGATGCCTGCAATGTAAAATAGGTAAAGAGCCTTCAGGCAAAAAACAAATTTCTCTTCACCCCATCGACAAAATAGGCGTTCCGTTTCATACTTTGCACGTTGATCTTCTGGGAAACTTGACGGGATGTAACAAAAAATCTTATGCTTTTGTAGCAATTGATGGGTTTACTAAATTTGTAATTATTCATCCATTACGAGACAAAAGTACTGAGCTAATTTTAAAATCATTACAAGATATTATTAACCTATTTGGTTCCCCTAATAGAATCATCTCAGATAGAGAGCCAGCAATAATGGGCAAAAAAATACAAGACTTTTTTAACTCGTACAATATTGAACATCATGCAATAGCTCGCGGAGTTCCTAGAGGAAATGGCCAGGCGGAACGGCTAATGCGCACGATTAGGGACCATTTAGTAACCGTTGCACAAACTCAAAATAGATCTTGGATAACAAAATTAGGAGAACTACAACTTGCCATCAATTGCACCCAATCCAAAGCAACTGGCCATTCCCCATTAGAACTTTTAATAGGTAAACAATGCTCCCCTCCTTCTATTGAACAAATGACCCTTATCGAAAACGTAATAGATAAAGATGAACTTCGTCAAGATGCTACTGTCAGAATAGCCGAACAAGCGTCTAAAAATAAAGTTCGCTTTGATTCCAAATGCGCATCTGTCAAACCCTTTCAAGTGAATGACTTCGTCCTCTGTAAAGATACGCAATGGTCTAGTAACAAATTAGGTCCAAAGTTTCTAGGCCCCTATCAAATAACAAGAATTTTAGATAATAACCGATATGAAGTAAAAAGTCTTAAACAAAAAAAGAAGACCGTAGTAGCGCACGAACATATTAGACTAATTCCTACACCAAATTTGTTTTCAGACTTAGATAGTGACCGTGATAGCGATATTGAGTGATGCCGTCAAATGTAATTTTAATACAGCCACTTGCCAGGGTGTACTTATAAGGTTGTTGACCTGGCAACTGGGCTGTCAGCCACTTGTCAATACGATTCGATTCCCCTCGGATTGAGCTTGACAACTGGGCTATGATGATTGGAGTGTTTACTTGTAGAGCCACTTGTCTGCATAGGTTGGAAACCAACTTAATCTGACAACTGGGCGATATTATTAAACAACTGTAGCCACTTGTTTGTACGGGCTGAATAAAAGCAGCTTAGTCTCACAACTGGGCAATATAGTTTAAATTACTTAAGCCACTTGTTTGAACAGGCTGAAAAAAAAAACGCAGCTTAGTCTGACAACTGGGCCACTAAGTAACATTATTTTTCTTTAAGATGAGAAGTGAACTGCTCAGAGCGCGAGCAGTTTGCAGAATGGCCGTGATAGCGCGATCACTTTTTCCGGACGTTGTTTACACATTTTATTTTCAACACGTGTTACCAGGGTAAAAATAAAGGAAAACATTAAACACACTCTCTTATCGCAAACATATCATAATAATTCAAATTACTTATTTAATATATTGCATGGTCAATTATTATTATTTTCTTTAAAATATTTGTGGGTACTGAAATAAATTGTTACGTTTAGTTGTCGACATCCTTTGTTCTTGATTGATTGTCACATAACATAATCAAATAATTAATTGTACAATTTAAATAATCCGTTCGTAATCAATTATTTACTTTAAGATTTTTGTTGTTAAAAATGATATTTGTAATTATTTTGTAAGTGAATTTAAATGAAATGTAAGAATTGTTGTATTGACTTTCTCTATATAAACGGACATCAGGCCGTGACTAAAGGCATTCTGTTCTGAGCCGTTGGGTAAGAAACACCTATTATAAAATAAAAAAAATAGTGAAAATTGGACGTGTCTCTATTATGGATCCCGAAACTCTTACATACATATCAGCGATTTTTTCGACGTCGCAAGAAGTTGTCTTGTAAAGTAAAAAATGTCGCACAACTTTCACCATTCGAAATAAAATATTGGCTATATCAAGTTCTGTAACGTATACCTATTAAATAAGCAGTTGCTTTTGTGGATACAAGCGAAATTGACATTGTGAAAGAGATTGTTCTTTAGATAGAATGACTTATGAAAATTAAGGCTCGTTGAGGGATTCCGGGCCCCGGTGGCGGACTTAAACTCACAGAGTATATACGTACTTCGTTAGATAAGATATTTAGGCCATGAACGGACTTTAATTTCACACAATTTAAGCAAAGAGTGTTTGAGTTTTTTTTTTTTAATTCGTGTAGGCTAAAAAGCACTTACAAATAGTCAGATTCTACCACCGGTTCGGAATGCTGCTACCACTGAGAAGAGCCGGTAAGTAACCATTGAGTTTCTTACCGGCTCTTCTCAGTGGTAGCAGTGTATGTAGGTATTAGATAAGGTAATGTAAGGGTTATAGTTTTCCTTTCATATAATTCACCAAGTTGAGATTTCATCCTTATAATTGACTCTAACGATAGATACAATAAAAGAACAGGATGTAATTTTGACAGATTTTAGTTGGTTCGATTTCCGGGTGTGGCAAACGATTTATTGAAAATCTTTGAATGCAGATCTCTTTCTTTTCAAACAGAAAGGAACGTTTTCTTGGAGTACGATTTTCTATCTTCATTATTAAGAGTACTTTCCCTTATGGTGGCATTACAAAATTCCATCCTGTATATTAAGAAGATAAAAGACATCTGGAGATAATCTCCAAAATATTCACAAGCCCATTAAAAACAAAAGAACAAGAATAAAATAGGTAAGAGAAAAGAAAAGAACTGAGTAAGACAATTCGTATCTCCGAAATAAGCGAGGCTATTTGAATATTTTGAAACAACCTTTTTATTAACAGACTTCTCTACACTAATATTATAAAGAGGAAGGATTTGTAACGCCCGAAATGCCCGAAAATCATAACAGAATCTTCTCTAATTATACAACGGTCAACTAATTATAAACTACGCTAAACTTTATCAACAATATCGAAGTCTACTTTGGACAGTTATTTTACATTCATATTTTTTTAACTTGTGAAATAATTAGATATCAAGAAGAAATAACGCGAAATGTATTTGTGTGAGTCTGTGAATTCATCAAAGTTAATTAATTTAATTAAGCAACCTTTTCAAGTTTGTACTTATGTTAAAAGTCACATTTCTGTAATAAAAAAAATACCAAGGTTGCTGAGATATTATAATTAAGTAGAAAATGGAAATAAAATCACGCTTGAAAGGTGAGATAGACATATAAATCATTAAAAAATACAGGTCGAATTGAGAACCTCCACCAAATTTACAAAGTCGGTTTAAAATGATATTTATATACATCATCATCATCACGCCGAAGGGGTATGCAGAGGTGCACTGCAGTGCGCCCACACTTTGCCGATGTATTTTGGTCCCAATGTAATAGGGGGCGAGCCTATTGCCATTATACCGGGCACATTCCCCCTCAATACGAGGGAGATTTGGGCCATAGTCCACCACGCTGGCCCAGTGCGTGTTGGTGAACTTTACACGCCTAGACGTGCAGGTTTCCTCACGATGTTTTCCTTCACCGTTCAGCTTGTGGTAATCATTGTTGAAAATGACATTCGCACATGAAAATTATCTCAGAGGTTCGTGCCCGGGATTCGAACTTGCACCCCTTACGTTCAAGGCGGGCGTTCTTGCCCACGACTACCACTGCTTATGATATTTATGTAAGTTGGATATAATGTATTTTGTTAATTATCAGTTCTTAAACACAAGGGGTGCAAGTTCAAACCGGGCCGGCACGTCTGATTTTCTAATTCCATATACGAATGTTATTTTTAATACTGATACTACCACTAGCTGAACGGCGAAGGAAAACATATCGTAAGAAAACCTGCACGTTTATAGACTGGCGTGTGTAGTTCACCGACCTGCACTGGGCCAGCCTGGTGAACCATGACCCAAATCTCCCTCGTATTGAGGAGTAATATTGACCTCCTATTATATTGGGACTAAAACACATCGGAAAACTGTGGGTGCACTGCAATGCACCTGTGTCTACCCCTTCGGGTAATACAGGCGTGATTATATAAGTATTCTTTACCTATTGTTTTCTTGTATTTACGCGAATACTATACATTGAAATAAAACTATATTACGGATTCTATTGTGAATGTGGGCTCTCCTACATAGGACAAACTAAAAGATCAATAAAAACCCGCGTAAAAGAACACATAGCTGACGGGAAACACCGACGCTCCACGAAGTCTACAATCTGTGAACATTTACAGGACCGCACCCGCCATTATATCAGATTTGATAAACCGCATATCCTCGCAATAGAACACCGATTCTGACCAAGGATGATACGTGAGGCCATTCAAATTTAAAACCATCCTAATTTCAATAGGAAAGATGGCAGGGTGCTACCACCAACTTGGGATCCAGTAATTAATATGATTAAATCCAAAACCAAGCGTACCATTGCAAGACCTCAAGACACTGTGTGAGCACTTTCTGCGTGGATCGGACAGCAAACAACAACTAAATATGAGGGTACCCAGTTATTAACTATGACATCAGGACGTCTAACACCTCAGTCCCCCCGTGTCCATGGTTGCTGTAAAACAGCCGAAACGTCGGGAAAATAAAATAGTAAATAAACGCGATAGAATCCGTAAAATAGTTTTATTTCAATATTCTTTACCTTTCACTAACTAAACCAAACATGGCAGTCACAGCTACTCTGTTTAAAAGGTAGATATCTACTGTACCTACTATTTTGGAAGATAGATATGGATAAGATTCATCCATCTCTAATGTAATTTATTAGATTGTCGACCCAAATTTAGAGAAAGGACTAATTAAACAGCTAGATAGGTAGTAAGGATATTAATCTGATGTACAGATGCCTTCAGGGAATTAGTGGGACAGGGGCTGCGATGTAGATCACTTTTCCTACCTACCTACTCCAGTTACAAACGTGAATAATGAATAATACCTATGTCTATTAGTGACATAATTTTAGAAACATGGAATTAGAAAAAAAAAACTTACTTATAGGAAAACAATTTTGAATGGCAAGAAAAAAAAATCAACATTTAAATTTGTAACTAACTAAAAAATAATTATGAATTAAAAAGTAAATTAGAAATGGACGCAACAAGTTACACAATGATACAAATAAGAATTTACAACGGTACAGTCCGCAAGGGATCTAAAAAAAAACACTTCCACCAACCTTTCGACCTCGACACACTTTCTTCACGCACCTAGTATTAAATTCCAATCACTTCACAACACGTAGGCAAGATTCCTCACGGTGGCAATGTCAACTATTTTAATTAAGTTCTTTTTATAAGGTCAATTGGATAAAGCAATAGTCCGCTTGTATGTCGCGCGTGTGACTAGATTGTCAAACTGTAGTCTGAATCAAAATGTTGGCAAAGACTCACTACCGAAATTAGTCCTATGACGTAGTGCAGTTACCTGTAGGGTTGTGTGATGTAGTCCAAAAATTCCTTAACACTTTAAGATCTTATTTAATAAATAACATTTGCACATCACATCGTCTATTTTTGATTGCATGGTTTAATTGTGACTTGTAATATCTCCTCCGGTGAAGCTGTAGGTAAAGGCCAACTCACGGCCAACAGCGAAGTCCATTAAAAAAATGTAATATTTATAAGGGTATTTTAATTAAACAGGAATGAATGTCAAGACCATAGACCGAAAATTCGATCTATGCTATGGTCAAAACTGATGAATCTCTGTGACTTATGTCCGTTTCCTATATTTGGGTAACGTTCGTTTCGCTGATTACAATTTTGAATGAGACTTTAGTCAAAATTATTCCTATAAAAACAGATTTGGTTACGATTCGTTACTCGTTCCTCAAAAAACGAAACGTTACTCTTACCGATAACGATTAATTGTAATAGGTATCAATAATTTATGTATTGATATTTTATTATATAGATATACTCTCGATTTACGTACAACGGATCGTAGCAAAATGCAACAAATTTTCATGCAATTAATTATATCTAATTTTTTTTAAAGTTTTTATGCATGTTGAGAAAATTCTAGAGCTTTTGTATACACAACCCTGGCTAGCATTGCATATCTAATTATCTGTTATGCAGCGTTCGCACACTATCGAATCAACATACCCCGGTCAAAATCCCATTGGGCGTAATCAATTAATTTGCATTGACGCGTACAAATCACGAATTAGCTCATATGTTGATGACATTGCAATTAATTGCATTTGTAATTTTAGTGTGTGTATTTAACCTCAGAATACGTTATAAGTTAAAGCTTTGTAAATAGTTAGTGTAATAATAAACGTATAGTTATGGATAACGGACCGTAACAACACAAGGAGCGTTTCTCACGAAACATTTTTTATAGGAATAGTACTGGCTAACGTTCCGTTGAAAATTTTACGATAGGTTTGCAAATTAAACGTTTTTTTTAAATTTGAGGAATCGGACATAAGAAAGCACCTAGGCACTATTGTCTACTCTATTGACCTATTAAGAACAGGAATGTGTCAACAGGTAGCAGTAGCAACTGAACACAAAAATATTGTCACTATCAAGTTATATCTAATTTGTTGATACATAAAGTTCAAAATATGCATCAATAGATCAACCACGTGGTGTTTCTCATTTTTTGCCTACAAGTTACAATTGAGAACTAAAAGTGCTTAGTAACTACACATAAAATAAATATGCACTAACTGTTGGCAGATGCACTTAGCTTGTATTAACAGCTGTGAAGTAGTAAAGTAATTATTTCTATTCGTTAACAGATGTGTAAACTTCTAAATCCAGCATCTGTACGTGTTAGCAAGTCTTTCCATTACTAGTATATTAAGTTTATATAAGGTTAATACAATTGTAGAGAATTTTAATACAATTGTATTAACAATGTATTTCTGCAATATTAAGCCTGATTCCATCAATTATTTTATATAAGGTACCTATACATATTTAATATCGATCCCGTGATCAGACAAACGCAAACGTAAACGAACAAACAAACATGCCTGAGTCTAAATGAATATAACGTCATTTATATTAGAAATGTAGATCGACGCTTAAAAGGCAATCCTTAGTAAGCGACAAAAAATCTAAAAATGAGTCTAGTATACCATTCGAACGGCCAGATTTTTCTGCGTCGTTTGGTATATATTTTCATTTTACGATTTTTTTTGCGTAGCAAGGATTGGCTTTCAAGCGTCGAAATGAATATAAAGTCATTTATATTAGCATGCCTACCTCTAAAGTTCGATGATAGGAGGCAATCCTATCTGACACGATTATATTTCACGAGATTATTGGTATCCCGTCTTAAACAACGGATTAACTCAACGTGGCAAAAAAAAACATTCACACCAATATTTTTCTTGCGTTTATTTTCCTGTTATTTCATCGGGCAAAAACAAGGTCACATTTATTCTTTCTCTATGTATGCTAGTTATTGTATTTATAAATGAAATATTCCGGGACCAAGAGTTGTTAGACGCATGTCTCATTATTCCAGTTCGCCGAATTCAATATTGTTTCTTTGGCAATACATCCCAGGCAGCCGCTCTAGTTTTATGTCGCCTGTACGAGGGCTATTCCTGGGACCACTCTATAATATTTTATTCTTTCGTCAAAAAATATATTCTGAATGAATGAGGGTTTTATTCCTCTTGCCATTTTGTCTAGGATACTAACATGAGGATATCTGAATGAGTATTTGCTATCTATATACATACAAGTAAATAAAATTGGAGTGTCTGTTTGTAATATCAAAATAACACTTTTTTTACCAAATGCGTATGAAAGTTTATACGATACCTATAACGAAAACGCAATTTTAAACATTTTTGTGCGTCTGTCTGTTTGTTTGGGGTAAGCTTCTAAAATGACAGATAGCTGACGTTCCAAGGCGTAACTTAGGCTACTTTAATTTAAAAAAAAAGCATTAGAGTTCCGCGGGAAAAATATAACACCCATATTTCCGGGTAATCTCCCTAAAGTCCATGCGGGCGTAGTCGCGGGCACAGCTAGTGGACAATAAATAAATATCGCCAGACAATACACACTCATCGTATGATCCCAAACCTTGCAAAGCTTACTATACAATAGATTGCGGGCAATCACAGTTGCACGCAGAAAAGGGCAAATTCTGAAAAGGCTATTTCTGAAATCTGCCACTGACGGGAGTTGCACCAGCAACCTGGTGCAGTGAGCCGAGTGATCGCTCAAACCACTAGACCAAGCCAATAAATTACTTGCAATAAAGTCAAAGTCAAATAATTTATTCTGTCAACACTTACAAATTGTCAAGTTAAATTATTTTTCTTATATTCTACTATACTACCACCGGATCGTTTGTTTATTTATTTCGCTTTATCTAATTTCGTAAACGAAGAAGAGTATTACTCCTATAAAGTTATAAGTCTTTCGACCGATTTCACAAATTTCATATTCGATTTGTCTCAGTCATGACTCGCGCTAGGCACCGTTGTTATTTACAGACAATATTATACAATGTAATATTCTAGAGTTATTTAACTTGGTAATAATATGGTCGATGGCTTGATGAAAGGATAATGTATTTTTTTTAAAATAAATATATATGTTAGCACACTAGTACGGAGGTCCACCATTATCCGGCGCGTTGTAAAAACGACCAGGTTATACAGTCCATATCGAGGGGTGGGCTATTTGACTTAAGGGACATTTGTTTTAACTGTACAGGAGAGCATACTCGTTCGACGCAGAAAAAATCGCTGATGTCAAATATGTGTATTAAGCGACACTTTTGGGCGATAAGGACTATATCGCCCAAAAGTGTCGCTTAAGTTAAAAATTCTTTCTCCCCTCGATATGGTAACGTTGTAGAATTATAAGTCCTATGACAAAATTTTAAAAGGTATGATGCCCTGGGCCTCTAGTTGCGTTAATTTGTTCTCATACCAAAACAAACTGTATTGAGTTACAGAGAAAGCTAATTTTTCAACGAAATATCATCAATAACGCTAGCGCATTTTAACACGTGGTTGTGTTGGTTTTTATCACAGAAATTCAATATTTATTTATATTACCACAGAATTTGTTTTGGATTGGGTTAAAAAATACTATGGCGTTTTGACACCTGTCAAGGCCAAGAGCTTTATCCTAGAGCAGTTTTATACTTGTCTCTATGTTTATAGGCTAGAGCTAGTGAGAGGTTAAACCACAATCTTCAAATGAACTCAAAATAGAGAGTATCACAAATCAATGCACGTTCGAAGACGCTTTAAGAATAGCCCTGACTATCAAGTCCAAGACTCGGTCTGCGTTGACCGAATGCCCGCAACCTAGTTGGCGCGTCGTACTCTCTACAAATTTTAAGGCTACCACAAACGGCACGATTTCGCTATAAACCGGTAGAGCCGATGTAGTGTTGTAGATCTGGTTGACTCACACGCCAGTTTCCATAAAAATTTTATATACCATTCGGATGTATACCCGATAGTCGTGCAAACGGCCAAGTATTATTTCGGACTTCTGAAACATCCTGTAGACATCCACAAAGCATTAGATATATTTAAATATCCATCATAATTTGCAATGAAAAGTAAATTTAATGGGGGTTCAAATAAACGTCAAAATGACTACAGCAGCGACTTTTTAACTCAATTTTACGGAGATACCGCTAAAGCTTCTGGCCATTACTCCACCCATACTTCTCAATACAATGAATATTTGTTTGTCTGACACGTTCCTAGCACCGTCTTGTTATGAGATAGCGTGTAGTGGGCAGACACTTTAACCCGTCAGATAAAAGCGTTGTATTTAAAGACAAGTAAATACCAAATCATTAGTAGACAAGAATTTACCTTAAGGTTAGATTGTATTCGAGAGCAAGCCTATTTTCTCATAAAAACAAAACAACTAAAGGTCGAGCTATCCGATTATATGAACGGATTACGAACGTCCATATATAAATAATACCGATACTGACATAAAGTGGATACCGAAATCTATTCCAGATAAAATTTATTTCAAGTCCAAGTCACGTACAGAAATAATCCATCAGCTGCGTCTAATTTAGGGCAAGTTTGATTCCGACCTTTGCCATATAACCACGACACTGAATCGGCGGCGTAATTTTATACTTTCCTAATCACAATCATCGACCTTTTGCCGATGTTGGCATGCGGACTGATCTCTTTGACAGTGGATCTCGAATAAGTTTGTTCTTAACTTAAGCAGCTGAGGGAACATCTTAGATTGATTTTTACCATTAAAACTACGGGGTGAAATTTAAACATGAAATAGATTCATATTTGACTTCAATTAAAAACCGTAATTTTAAATACTGAATTGCTAAAATCACAATTTAACACGTTGTGAAAATAATGATATTTAAGTATAATCTGATTACATATAGGACCAGTACGACAATAACCGTCAGAAGGTCAAAGTAATATTTCAACAATACTGCTAATTGGATAATACGGTACTAGTCAAGGGATAAAAATAGGTATATAAGGCAATACACCAATGACTGTTTTATTATTTTCTATTTATAAAAAACTACGTTTACGTAAAGTTTTTTAAAACATTCGAAACTCACCCTGTACAGAAAATTCAGACGTGCGGTTATCTAAATTTAATTAATTAAGATAAAATAAACCGCTGTCAGAACTTTCAGTGCCCCCTTAAACGAAACGGGGAAGCAATAAGTCAAAGTTTATTAAGTGCTTTGTAAATAGATCTTTGTTACGCAGTGGTGACCGAATTCTCACTTCATTTTTTAGGGTTCCGAACCCAAAGGGTAAATCGGGAACCCTATTACTAAGACTTCGCTGTCCGTCCGTCCATCCGTCCGTCTGTCACCAGGCTGTATCTCATGAACCGTGATAGTTAGAGAGTTGAAATTTTCACAGATTTTTGTGGCCGCTATAACAACAAATACTAAAAATCAGAATAAAATAAATATGTAAGGGGGCTCCCATACAACAAACGTGATTTTTTTTCGAAAATCTTGGTGTATATACAAACTAGAAGTTTTAACTCAAACCGAAAACAGATACGTATTAGGGCTTTTGCCTACTATTATAGATAATGGTACGGAACCTTTCGTGCACGAGTCCGACTCGCACTTGGCCGGTTTTTGAAAATATGCTTTGTAATAAAATGCATAAAGACAACATTTCATTGCAAAATGTGCTTCTTCCCTAAGTTAATACAGTTTGTTTTGTATTGGAAAAAATTCGCACGCGTCTTGACCCATCTGTGGGCCCAGGACTGTATCGTTAATTATGCCCAAAGGAAAACTGTTATTGAAAAGCAGTAAAATGTTTAAAAGAAACAATAACTTGTTATCCTTCACACCCACGCAACATTAATCAATATTGCGTGGGTGTGAAAGATTAGAATCCTTTGAATACTGGTTTCATACAATTTAAGTGTATTTAAATTTAACGCTGGAACTTTAGTGACCTAGATTTTAAAAGGCTGTCCACAAAATTTAATTTTGCAAGCTCCGCGCTTAGATCCTAGCTTATAGGTTATATTGAAGTAGCGTAATCACGTGTTCCTCTAGTATCTTATTTTAATATCCAAAAATAATGACCTCATTGTACTTAATAGCGATCCCATAGTCAAGTATGAGGGGATATAAACGAACAAAATAAATAGAGAGTCACGATCCACTTACGTTGGCATTTTATGAAAACTTGAAACCTATAAACATAGCATTTTTTATAATAATGTACTGTAATTCGATTTGTCTCAGTCACGAGTCGCGCTAGGTATAGTTGTTATTTACAGACAATATTTAAAAATGTGATATTCTAGAATTACTTAACTTGGTAATAATATGGTCGATGGCTTGGTGAAAGGACAATGTAATACAATTTTTTAAATATAAGTTGTTAGCATAGGTACTAGTACGGAGGTCCACCATTAGCCGGCGCGTTGTAAAAACTAACAGATTATACAGTCCTTATCGAGGGGTGGTCTATTTGACGTAAGCGACATTTTATTAACCGCTAAATAAACTAAACCGCTGTATTTTGAAATAGGCCTATAAAAAGATGACGGGACGAGTTGAACTTCCAAAAGTAAGATTGGCCCACAATAGGCAGGAATGGTAACAGTTAAGGAAGGGAAGCCTTTGTCTAGTAAAGACCACATAGGTTTATAAAAATATTTGCGCCTAGGATCCGAAAAAACTATTACTAATCTGTTACAAGTACCCGAAGTCCAAATGCCAACCTAGTATTTTTATCGACAAATAGAACTAGCGGACTTAGTTACAGAGTATTAGTTAAAAAAAATACCTACCTACCTACTACAGCCCTTATAATGTCTTACTGCTGGGCACGGGCCTCCCCTCAATGCGAGGGGGATTCAGGCGATAAAATAAATATGGACTTGTCAATTTACTCACCATAAGTTCCCGTCGTAACTTATCGAGCTCATGGGCTGAAGGTGGCGCTGGCTGCACCCTTCCTCTCCTTAGTTCCTCAAGCTGCCTCGTCAGCTCCTCCACCTTGGCCACCGCCACCGATAACTCCTTTTCCTTCTCATTGAAGAGCGCTCTTATTGACTCAAGATCACTTGCTGGGGACAATAGAGATGTACATATAATAGGGTTTACTAAATATGTGAGGTGAATTCGTGTTCATTGTCACCTGACATCAGTGACATAATATCTCAGTACATAATGTATAAGTAGGCGTAATTATGAGATACAAATAAAACACTGCTGGTTTGCAAAAAATAATACTTTTTTTAACAAGTTTTTGATTACTAGTATATATCCAAGTTATGGAACAACATTAATTTTATTTACATCAAAGTAAAACTAGATATTACTATTGGTCTCTACATGAAAAAGCTTTTTTCTAATAATAGTGGTTTTGTGTTTTGTACGTTACTAAAAGTTTGATGCAAGAATAGTGCTTGTTGTCATTTCTTTATCTATCTTAAATTATACAGGTTTTCGCATAACCTTGTGAATAATGTTTGACCGTAAGAAACTTTTGAGGTGTGGCTAAATGTACACTGAATGCCTGACTGTCACGGTGGAACCATAAAAATGTTTTATTAGGTCACACACATTAGGTCACAGGGGCACAGTGACACATATCCCAGTGGAACGGTAATATTCAAATACAGTAATTACTTGTAACAGTTGATATATACTATTAAAACTGTATATTGGTAATTTGCAAACGCTTCCCTATATCCAATTCGCCAAAAAATAAAATTGAATTTGGAACGTTTTACTGAAGCAAACGTTCCGTAATGATTTAGAACAAACGCAGATTTCCAGGGCCGTAATAGTTTTGTCTTTGCCATTAGAAAAACAATAAAACTAATTTGTTACTGAATGAAGACCCTGTTGGCAATTGAGAAATTCTAATGTATTTAGGGATAAAAATGCCATTCTACTGTGCGACGAGCCAGCTGAGGCACATTTAAAAGCTTCGGGAGCGGGGGCGAACACCTTTCAATTACAGAAGACAGTAAAAGGGTTTTATCTCTATGGAGAGACCTTTGCTGGTACGTACATTTCGTTAGAACCACAACATTTTGGATTTGTGTAGTTTATGGATTTATTGTTTTTAATGTGTAACTATCACAAATCTTTGTCTATTTTTTAATATATCTTTTAATGTCCAAATCCTGAGCAACTCTTCAAAGGTAGACACCTTACGATGTTTAAATAACGAAAAGTATATAATGATGTAGGTATGTAACTAAAATATACAGGTATTTATAGGTATTCGTACCAACACGACAAAGTTTAGATGATCCCCAAATTAATAGAAATTCTAATACACCTACAATTAAATTTTTTAGAACAAAAATGTTTGACGATGCCACTATAAATGGATCAAAATTTTCTATAAATTTAAATTAAAAGGTCAAGTCAAATTTTCGCGTGGGGCACTAAAGGATTTTGTATGTGAATGTTTTAGGTAAATTATCAGTTTATCACCTGAAATCTAATCTTATTATATCCACGTAACAGGATCTCATAAGCCACATCTCAGAAGGGAAAAGGCGATCTAAAACAAAAGATTCCAAGGCCGAGACGTAATGGAATATCTCCTCCGAATGTATCGCGACCCCACGGCCCGCCCAAATTGATTTAACTACGGCCGTCTCTAGGAGCGTATTCCACAAGTATCTAATGTTACGAAAGAACCCTCTTTTTTGTAACAATTTACACGCGAAGGGTTGTTCTCGTTATCTAGCATCGAATGTAATGCTTTGAAACATAAACGGTATTTTTTTCTTTGTGTTAGTTCAAAGCCTTACGTGTTTATGTTCGTGCTACTGAAATAAAGTTAGCGTGGTCTGAAAATGTATACATATTTTTGCAAACGTTTTATTACGATTTCGAAGGTTTATTGGAACGAAGTTCCTTACGGCAGGCTTGGAGGGAATAGGGGTTTTGCTAGGCGACCGAACTGAAAAAAATGTGATAGTAAAACCGTAACAAAAAATCCGTGGAAAAAAGTGCGTGGAATAAAACCGTTAAATGAGACGTCTCTTTATTTGTGTCGTTTGATGGATGGATGGATGGATGGATGGATGGATGGATGGATGGATGGATGGATGGATGGATGGATGGATGGATGGATGGATGGATGGATGGATGGATGGATGGATGGATGGATGGATGGATGGATGGATGGATGGATGGATGGATGGATGGATGGATGGATGGATGGATGGATGGATGGATGGATGGATGGATGGACGGACGGACGGATGGATGGATGGATGGATGGATGCATGCATGGATGGATGGATGGATGGATGGATGGATGGATGGATAGATTGATGGATGGATGGAACGAAGTCTGCGTGGACGAAGTCGCGGGTAGAAGCTGGTATTTTAAATGTCCTATCATATATGTCTACTTCGAAGGAACTTCGTTCCTACCTGGTGTCCCACGACACTATTTAGTTTTTATTTGAAATAAAAGTCTTAAAATACCTATTTAAAAAAGTCTAAAATATATACAATAAAAAGTATACTTGTCTGTATGTTATTTTAAACTTTTGAAATCAAAGAGGCTTGTGTCAATGTCAATGATTTTAAAACGGATATTTTTTTACGAATTTTAATTTAAAGCCTGGTAATGGAGGGCATACAGCTATTTGATCGGAATAAAGGAAGCAGAAACTCAAATAGACTCTCTAGTCAAAAACAATTGTGTGAGTATCGTCATAGTATCCTAGTAATTAAAGATTACTACAAAATATATTATTTAGTAAAATCCGTTTACTGTAAAACAGAACTATGAATTAGCACAGTTCACTAACAGCTTAATGAGACGAAACTTGTAAAGTGATTAGCCGCAACAGAGTGTTGGGCCACTACACTAATAGCCACATTTGTAGGCCAGCTAATATAGGAGGGACCGCAAAACCTGCCCACTGACGCGGACTGATGTTTGCCGACGGTAACAAATGGGACTTTGAACTTTAACAACGATTAGGTACCAATGAAAAATGGCAACATATGAGGAATTCTATAAGTATTTTTGCTCTTGACTGTTCTTGTTAAGTGTTCACGAGATTATTCTAGTGCTAAAATAGCTACGCTATGAATAAAGTCTTGGTGCTCATTTATTGCCCGGAACCGGATGTTTTTCTTTCCGCTAATTATCTCCGGGCACACTGGGGCGCGCGAGTCAAATTGTCTGCCTACACCAAAACGAACTCTGTGCCAACATACATAAAGATTTAATTTGTGGTTAAAAGCCACGCGACCTCGTGTTAAAAATCACCCGCGTTTCGACACTTCGTTGAAGTATGAGCCTTCACTATGAATCAATACAGTCCGTTTTAGTAGTAGCAAAAATTATTACACGCGTTTATTGGCCACAGATCACTACTATACTAGTGACGGCTTTAACGGGCTTTAACCGCAATTCAATTCGACAGGTTAAACATTGCCTAACATTACACAGCATTTGATAGCAGTGGTAGCCGAGTGGTCAAACGCACGCCTTGCAATCAAAGTGTGCAGGTTCAAACCCCGGCTCGCACCTCTGGGATTTATGTGCGAATCTCATTTTCACTTGCTATGAAACGGTGAAGGAAAACATCGTGAGGAAACCTGCACGTCTGAAGGAACTTGACAATAGATGTGTGAAGTCTGCCAACCCGCACCGGGCCAGCATGGTGGACTATGGCCTGAATCCCCCTCGCATTGAGGGGAGGCCCGTACCCAGCAGTGGGACGTTAAAAGGGCTATAGTAGTAGTAGGAACTTTACACAAATTTTAAATATTTTCCGTAATCCCTGCACCTAGTAGAATTAACATATTTTTTCATGATGGTTGACCATATTTTTCACTTTTCCAACTTTTCCAATGGGCCAACACCCTTATCGTAAAAACTATTTTACAATGCGTGTGGACTGGTATTGATTTTCCTAAGTTAGGTCGATGCGTCACCGGTGTCATTTGTAGGCTGGTACTATCGTGCTCGCTCTTGTAATGGAATGTGAACGAATTCACCTCCCCAGTATAATAAATTTACTTTTATGGACTCCGCAAGAACGATACATTGATCAATTGTTCGTTGGTTAATAACAACTTGGTTGATTTATTTTTGTCGATAGATTTACCCCCAAATTTATGAAAAGTTATAACCCGTAGACAATGGTATTCACTTTTTTGGTGTAGATGGTTTGTCAAAGCAGTGGTAGCCTCATAGCAAGAACGCCGGCCTTGAATGTAAGGGGTACAAGTTCAAATCCCGGCCAAGCACCTCTGAAATAATTTTCATGTGCGAATGTCATTTTCAACAATGATTACCACTTGCTAAACGGTGAAGGAAAACATCTTGAGGAACCCTTTAGGTTTATAGAAAAGGCGTGTGATGTTCACCAACATGTACTGGGCCAGTGTGGTGGACTATGTCCCAAATCTCCCTCGTATTGAGGGGGAACTTTGCCCGGTATAATGGCAATAGGCTTACCCCCTATTACATTGGAACCAAAATACATCGTCTTAGAGTGGGCGCACTGCAGCGCACCTCTGCCAACCCCTTCGGGGAATACAGGCGTGATGCCTTTAAATGTATGTTGCAGTCATAATCAAATAAGTATCTACCATCATTGCCATTCAACGTGGCAATGCTGCCAGTGTTCTGGGCACCCTACCGCCCGACAGTGATTGGGGACTGATACTGGTTTGATATATTTATTTTTTGTAAAATTTGATTGTTTTTGTTCCTAATAATTGTAAATTGTAAATAATTCTTATGTAAATATTAATAAAGCAATAACTGTGAGGATACAAAAAGCTAGGAACATCTAATATTAACAACAAATATTAAAAAAAAACTGTAAAATCATTTCGATATAGATATTTTTACAAGAGTGAATTTGATTTACGATCTTAACTTAGATATTGGCTTCTTCTGAGCTTATAAATTTGTACTGTTAATTTCAACTTTCAAGGCCTTTGGTTACTTTCAGTTATCTCTACTTTGAAACTAGGTTTTTGTTTGCCTATTATTTTTTAAGACAAATTTTACTACAAAATACTTTAACCTATTTAATTTCAGATTAATTTTCCTTTTTAACAGTTTTCGCCTGAAGCTTATAATAAGAAAGCGTCTAAATAAAAAGAAAACAAGATGAAGTACTTTCACAGAAGATAAAGCTAGAGAAACGGATATGGCCTTTGAGAAATGATTCCAATACATTCACACAAAATTAACTAAACAGGTACCTGTTTATAGGAAACCACTATTCTCGGCATCTACCTCAATGAATCGAATTTTATTATCATAGAAACGACAGTGATCCGCCGAGAGAATGCTCCAAGCTTCTAAGTAATTGGATATTTCTTGGATATCTTGGATGTGAGATAAAATCGAATGCCTACTCGATATAAAGCTTCTAAATCGAACAATCTGAACAGATAGGGCGCCTACCTACAGCAATCGTGAGGAAATAGCCTAATACACGATACGGCTTTGTTCCTTACCGATAAGTGGGTCAAACATAATTATTGTACTCTTCTCTTTTGGGGAAAATGTTGCTGGAAATATTGATACAAGTAATAAGTGAACAAGGTGTACCAAGACCTTTTGAAAATACACACGGAAAGAAAAACGTGATTATGAAGTATATATTGCTGTTGTTTTGAGTTTGCATTTCAAAACAATATGGCTTTTTAACCGACTTCCAAATGGAGGAGGTTCTCAATTCGATTTTTATTTTTATTTTTATGTAGGTTCACCGATTACGCTGAGAGTTATCTTTTTTGGCTGTAAATTTTTATTGAAATAAAACTATTTTACGGATTCTATTGCGTTTATTTACTATTTTATTTTTTATTACCAGTTTTATTTCAATGTATAGTATTCGCGTAAATGTGTAATTTTTTACTTTTTAAGGCTGTTATGAGGTAATAATACTTGCATATTTTCAACGATTATTGACATTAAAAATCGGGAAAAAAGTGCACCTAACCTAGGTGCTAAGTTTAAAAAGCTAAAAATATTTTATTAATATTTTATTTTTTGTTTATTGTCGATTAATTTTCACAGCTGTTTCGACCGCAGAACATTGAAACAGATTTGCAGCAAATTACGAAATCACTCAGCGGTTTTTTTTTGTGTGTCCAAGCACTCACATGGTTCAAAGAGACACAATTATTCAATGGCTCAGTTTCAAAAATAGAATTGGCCCTAATGACTGCCAACCTCCGGTAGCGGACTAGATGAAGGAAGTATCTACTCCGTTTTTCTCGTCATAAAAAAAAAAAGTGACAAGACTAAAGTTCACATTACGCCCACATAATTCAAGGTGCGTCGCACTAAAGAAAGCAGAAGGGTCTACGTTCAATCACTTGATTTTCGTTTGTAGAGCACAATCTATCTCTATCACGTCAGAAGGCACGAGCTGAGGAAAATTGCCTAACGCACATTTATAACTGGACCCACCCTATTTTCGGAACACGGACGATGTTTCAAAGTATAAGGCAGGTGGGATTATTATTGAATAAATAAGTGAGACTTGAGACTCACTTTGTTGAACCTAGACTTAGTAGAGAATTTAAGGTCTTTCTTTAAACCCTTTTACATGTGCACAAAACGGAACACATACAATATTAGTAAAACATGAGTGTCTGGATTCTATGGCTTCTTCCTTTATGTACCTGTTTATTTAAGTTGTTATAACGCGTCTATAAGTAAAATTACTTTTATATCACGAAGGTGACAGAAATAGGAAATTAAAAAAAAGCAATGCTAATTAAAAAAAAATATTACATTTACGCCACTGATAAATTCAAAGGATTTTACGTCAATCGTTAATAAAACTTGCAAATTTTAGCGTATCAGGATAAGTAAATAGGTTTAAAAATTCAAAGGGCAATTTTGGACGGCGCCCATAAAGCACACCTGGAGCATTGTAGTCGGCCCTGACAAATCAGGATCAACATAAAGCCGCCTTATTTACGTAAGGCTCTATTCACATGGTAAAGCCGGCTCAACGATCACTAAGACCTTAACGGGAACGGACGTACAGTCGATGAACATAAAAGCGTTCAAATGAGCTGTTGGTTTTCAAAAGTCCTGTAAAAAGTCTTGTTCTATATATATAAAATATCTTGCCACTTCACATTATTGTGTGAATGAAGCCTAAAGGCAATGAACCTGACGAATAAAATAAGGAACTTAATTAAAGTTCGTCGTGATAAACAATACTTATATGGACAATCAATTCTATTAAACACTTTTGCAATGTCACCTGCCTAAGTGAAGAGTAAAGACAAGTGGTAAATTTAACTTATCAGTAATGATGATGATGCGATGAAGTGATTTTAATTATGAAGTATAATTAATTTATTTAAAATATTTAGTGTTAGAGTTTATTTACGTAAAAACAAAGTCCATTCCACTTATATATCATTCATGGAATAAACATTTACTTGTATATTTTAATAAATAAATCAGTAATATTGCTTAGTCCAAAAAATACATCGTTCAACTATTAAACTTCCGTTTGATCTCAATTACATTGACGATAATTGGTACACAAACGCAAGTCCGCATTGCGGCACTGTTATGATTACTTACCAAAGCGAAGTCCAAGCTGGACTGCATTCAAAGTGGTTTTAATTAACGTAGATCGAATTCTAGACGATTCTAGAACGTTCTCGATCGGTCGATGTCGTTTGAGGAGCCTGGGAATTTCGACTGCCCATACTACTATGTCTATACGGACAATTTGGAATATTTGGACGCATATTCTCTGAGGTTATGTTGATCGACTATACCTATGAAATTGACTCAGCATATTTTGTTAATACTAGAGTTATAAGGCTATACTATACGTATTCGCGTAGATACACATGAGCGACCAAAAAGAATGAACATTTTTTTTAAATGTTTTTGTGTTCTGATGTTGTTAAATTAGAATATATGAAAACTCGTTGCGAAATATTCATGAAATAAGAGTACTTACTACCTACTAAGTAAGTTCTATTTAAACAAGATTAAAAAACACTTTATTGACCGTTGATACATAAAAGTCCAAGAAACCTTAACGAATTTTTAAAATAATTGTTATCACGTTTAACAGGTACATTATCAAGAACTAATGCTGCTTTTAGTTTCGTCTTACAATCAACTTCATTAGACTATTTATTTAACTAGAACGATATAGTACACTAGTCATCTCACTATAAACCATTCATGCATCTTGCAAAGGTATCGGTACCGTAAGGTAACCGTACTTTCAAAGATTACACAAATTTTTCCACTCCGACCTTGACCTCTTCTCCATTCAAAAACACTTCAAAATAGCGTCCGAACGCTATTTTAAAAAAGCCGCGTCGCATTCAAATCCTCTAATTGTCGCCGCCGGCAATTACGAGCCAGACCCCGCGCACACATCATCAACACGACGCCGCCGTCCGTGGTACGTGTTGATTGATCCTCCTGACACCATCACTGCTCTCCTCGACCCGGGCGTCGAGAGGGCCACTCACACACAGACATCAGCCTCAAACAGACACCGACCTCGCCGGCGAGGTCGAGGAACCCCCCTCTTCCGCTCGTGGGTGCATCTTTGCACCTTGGAGCGCAGTAATTTCTTATCCCTTCACGGTAACTGCCCAAGCCGAGGTCGTGCCCCATGTGGCGCCCTTGAGCTAGTTGCCCTCCTCTTCCGCCCTTAAGGCTTTGGCTGGAGTCGCACTCTGCACTCGCCACTCCTCCGGTGAAGCTGTAAAGGCCAACTCACGGCCAACAGCGTAGTCCATTCAAAAAAAAAAAAACTATAATTTTTACAATATTACGTGTGTAATACCTTTGCTTATAACTCATTCACATATTATATAGGAACCGCCGCCGACAAACAGTATTACCGAGGCAAAGAAATTCCTTTTAGGCTCATAAAGGGCCCGATAAGTAGGTACGAGTACGGATATTTATCGGGTCACGGCTTTCGTGATGTGTTATGTTTTTTTCCGTTATTTATCCTGAGGTTAGGTACTGTGTAAGATTGCCATTTGGAAACTGATTGAATATTAGAATAGCGTTATTTTAATAATTTAATATCGATCAACATATTTTTAAATAAATTAAATAGTATATACTACTTTGCTTTTAATTAGAAAAAGTTGCGTAACAATAAAATTTAATTATTGGAAATCCCAATGCGACCTTGAAAACAGAAACTGAATATCGAATTCGACTCCAATCTCGTAGATAAGGGGACATCGAGGACTATATTACGTAAATCCTCGAGACTATAGACGCGTCGAAATTCGCTCTATCAATTGTTTGCCAATACCAAAATGAACTTTATCAACTCGTCTAAAAAGTTCATTCTTCTTCGACGACGCGAGCGAATTTTGATGCGGTCTCGAGTTCTCGTGATTTTTACCAGAGAAATTCAATCCATAAACATATTGACATAGAGTACATTTTCCAAAATGGTTAATTCGTTCGCCTCAGTGTGCCCGGGACGTAATGCGATATTGTCACGTTAACCCTGTTGATTCAGAGGAGGGACAATTGGGCCGATGTCGTCTGGTCGCTGCGATAAACCAGACATCCCGTTTGTGCTGCGAACTAGCGATAAGATGCCAATTGCCATTTCTGGGTTATAATTTTTACAATTATCTTGCATTATTAGTATTATGATATGCTTAGTAAGGAATAATTTTGTTCATCCAAGCTTTTTCTTTACGACTTGAAAAATATGAGATAGTTTTCAATACGATTGTCTAGTTCTTTGTTTTCTCTGTATGTTTCCACGTATCTCGGGTAGTTGCAGGAAAAACAACAATTTTGAAATATACTTATCCAAAGATATTTTTTATATTTTTTTAAACCAAAGATGAAGATGAACATGAAATTAACAAGAAGCTTATGTATATACCACTGGTATTAATTTATGTAAATATGAATACTTTAGGCTTTAATGTATTGCAAAAAAGGAGATTTCAAGTTCGAATTGAGAGTAAAGTTAAGAATTTTCTCTTTCGTTCAAGTCGATTATGAATGCCTACAGAAGCACGCCAATATATGAACAATACACCTTGGTTGGTTTATAACTAGGTACCTACATCTAATCAAATAATTTGAGGACAAACAATAACCTCAAACTTATACAAATGTGACATGACATTTCTAGCACAAAAGTCTCATAGAATGCCACTGTAAATGAATCATGATTTTCTATAAATTTGGGGATAGAATAACAAAAGTTCATATTAGATTTCATAGGAAACAGACAGATATCGATAGGTTCAATGATTAACGAGGAAGTAGTCTAGCCTGGAGCGACAACCATTCATCAAACCCGTATCACGTTTGACGGACAGCGCCCTTTCGCTCATGAGCGATCAAATTTCCATGACGTCACGTCGCTGACAAACGCCGGGCTTACTTGCCAATTAGGCCGCGCCTAACAATTATTAGCTTTTAATTATAGGTGTGTCGTTGCGATGACGCCTATTCACCACTTACGAATACTCAATAACCCTATTTTGTTTGTACATAAACTAAATTAGACAACTCTGAAAATATTTTTTCTCACTCGTACCTACTCTATTACGTATGGAGTGTAGAAGGAAAGGAGAATCATCTCCTATGGGAAAAAAAAATGAAAAAGTGTCCAGTTGTATGCTATATTAACAGTTCAAAATTCTTCCACCATGGCGCTGGTTTCGACAAAGGATATGGTATGATTATAGCAATTGTAGTTAAAAAACATATTATCATAGTCAAAATAATGCCACCTGATACGAATGTGGCACCACCCTTAGTTAATGCATTTCGACGGAGTTTTTCAATACACAGATGACTCTCCTTTACTTACGGAGAATGGTGGCAAACTGGCAACAATATTGTGACGATCAGAGACAATAAAGCAAATATTAGGTCTTTACCTATGAAGTAGCAGTTCTATAGTACTGGCCACTTGAAATGTATTTTATCTTTGGTTAGCTAAGAATTCTAATTTCAAATTTATTTTTAAAATTATGGATTTTTTTTTCGAATTCTTGTTACAAAATGATGTAGCCATTTTTTTAAATAAATGCAGAGTGATGGTAGGAAGTAATGACTTATAATAATTATAAAATTACGCTTGTTATTCCCTAAGGGGAAATCCGTTGTTGACGAACTGTGAACCCAAACAAAGGTATGTAAATATTATTTTACCTAGTTCTCTATGGATTAAAAGGATTTTTGATGTTATTCATATTTTTTTCCGTCCTACTACTGTCAAAATCAGTAAACGCTGTACATTAACCGACGTTATATAATACATTTAAGATTACTTTTTTTTCTGTAATAGAACGATTTGACTATTAAAACATTAAATCTTCCGAGCAATGAAACGCGTAAATTCGTCAGTTATTTCTAGTTCATATCTAGGCTAACTTCAATAATTCCATAAAATTGCTAATACAGCTATTGCAATCAGAGTTGCAAATTCAATGTCAGAATAATCGTCTGCTCTCTAAATAGATGCTCTTGATCCCATAATGTGACCCATTTACACCGTATCGCAGTGTTCGAGGTGAAACTGAAATTGGTATTATATTTCATTATACTCGTAGTTTATTTTTGTTCGCCTAATCTCACCACAAAACAGAAGTACCACAATAATGAAATAGATGGCGCTTAAAAAAACACTGCATACAAAAACCAGAATTTCGTATAGAATGAATAAAATCCTGAATCGCGCTAGAGGAATTATCGACCAACTTAACTATATATACAAGATAATGGAAGATAATCTCACTTAGCTGGAAGATGTACCCTTTACCGCGAAACCCAATATTTTCCAGTGAAAGGCATTTTTCAGTACAACACTGCCGCTGTAAGGTGACATAATTTTTCATAAATTTTAAGGTAAAGGTATTGTTTCTTCCAAACAGATGTTCTAAAATAAACTAATAAATAGACGTTAATAACTATACTTGTCTCGAAAAAAAAAATTGATAGTCAAAATAGATTTAAACATACCTAAATAGTTAATTCTATTGTATCCTACCACGAGGGAAAAAAGGATTACATAATAACCCTAGTTTTTATACTAAAACAATTTTTCAGTTTCTATATCAGTATAAAGCCAAGTACGTAGGTACAATATAAACCAAGTAGTTAACAGTGAGGTATATTGATCGCCCGCAGTGTCCGTCTCATAATAAATGAAGGCTTATCGATTTTGTGTCACGAACAATGACTGGTGTGCATACGAAGACCCACTTCTGAACGCGAAGTCTATTCCATCGAGTTCTGCAACTATTATGAATAGATGCAGGATATACATATACTATTTAAACTACAAAGTTAAAGTACAGGATTCTTTCGAAGCTAGAGACTATCCGCAATTTGGGTAAAAAAAAAATTAATGACTTAAAATCTTTTACAATTTAGTAAACTTGTTTTCAGATGTTCCCGTTTACTTGTGCTATAGACATTGCTTCTTGCCAAATTTCATGCTTCTAGGTCAATGGGACGTACCCTATAGGTTTTTGATTCCCGTGCGAATGTACTGATAATGCAACATAAACCGCCGTATCTTTTGATTGCATTAACTTAGAAGTTTGATTTTTTTTCTGCTCCAAATGACTGCAGTTCTCAGTCTTTGTTATAAATTTCAAATTAATACATCCACGCGTTCCTAAAAAAAAAAGTCTTGACAGACAAACGGACAACAAAGTGATCCTATGAGGCTTCCTTTTTAAGGTTCCGTACCTAAAGGGTAAAACGGAACCCTATTACTAAGATGTCGCTGTCCGTCCGTCCGTCCGTCCGTGTGTCACCAGGCTGTATCTCATGAACCGTGATAGTTAGTGAGTTGAAATTTTCACAGCTGATGTATTTCTGTTGCCGCTATAACAACAAATACTAAAAGACAGAATAAAATAAATATTTAAGGGGGCTCCCATACAACAAACGTGATTTTTTGCCGTTTTTATAGTTAATGGTACGGAACCCTTCGTGCGCGAGTCCGACTGGCACTTGGCAGGTTTTATAACTTTGGCAATGGTTTGTCTTGAGTTCATCTGAGATCCGCCATCTTAGCCTTAAGATCAAGTAAGTACCTAATTGTCACTAGTCAAAACTAATATGGCGGATAATTTACCGCAGCGCGGGATCGAAATGCCGGCTTCTTATTATCATACTACCTCCATGATTACGACCAACATGAAAACTCGTCCGCGTGTTTATTCCCTAATCCTAGCTGTCAACGTCGCCACAGTGATGAAATGTTATTTATACAAATAAATAAAATACAAGTATATGTTTGTGATGTCAAATTAACAGCTTTATATGAAAAAATAAACGCTACATAAACGAAAACGCAACTTTTTTTTGTCTGTTTCTTTTAGTTAAATTCCCAAACGGCTAGACAGATTTTGACGAGATTTTCACTGGCTTATTTTACAAAGAGTAACTTAAGCTACTTTTATTTTATAAAAATTTTGGTGGTAAAGGGAGGATCCTCCGACCAGACGGGTGTTGTGTCTGGTGGGCTACTGCCCGACGGATGTTGTCGGGTTCTTGTATATATGTGCAATCGCTCGGATCGCTTTAATATCGCGATGCAGGATTTAGTTCGTATGTGGCGAGATAGATGTTGCTACATCACTCCCCTCCGAGACCGGAGGTCGCTAGCAGGTTGAGTCGTCCATACATCTTGTGATGCTTGCCGGGCCAGTGGAATGTTCCAGTGAGTCGGAACCCGATGCCGCATAGTTCACGGTGAGTCGGAACTGTCTGCGGTGATGCCCCAGTGAGTCGGGGTGATGCTGCATATGCTCCAGTGAGTCGGAGTGGTGCAGTGCTGCGTAGTGGCTGGCTGCTGCGTCGACCAGGAGAAAAGTGCGTCTCTGCTTGCTGACCGGTCGAAGTGCAGTGTGCTGTGCCAAGGTCGCTGAGATGGCTGTGGGTGATGACCAGGAATGCGCGTCCGCTGCATGCTGGTGGTCAGGATACCCTAGCCGTGGATGCTGGCTGGCTGTATGACTCGCTGCTCGGAAGCTTGAAGAAGTGATGATGACGTCACGATGAGGTAGCTTTTGCGAAGGCTGCCCTGACGTTCATGCTCGGGGCCACCAGTTTGGAGGTAAAGGGAGGATCCTCCGACCAGACGGGTGTTGTGTCTGGTGGGCTACTGCCCGACGGATGTTGTCGGGTTCTTGTATATATGTGCAATCGCTCGGATCGCTTTAATATCGCGATGCAGGATTTAGTTCGTATGTGGCGAGATAGATGTTGCTACAAAATAATTAGGGTTCTACGAGAAAATATAAAACCAATTTGTTCCGGGTAAGTCAGAGTCAGCTAGTTGTTAATCTTTCATTCATGGCGCAACATGGTGGCTGTGATGTTAAAATCGAAAGGAAGTTAATGTCACATAAATCTTTATCACATTCATCACCCATTTTTATTTAAAATGTGTATTTATTGAATTTGCTCTTGCTATTAATTACTTGACACTGGCTGAAATACCCGCTAATCGTAGGTAGAGCCATTCCTCATATTATTCCAATAAATTTCATCGTTTCGGGAAAAAGAAAGAATACTAGAAAGTCTGTCACAAATTAACAAGTTATTACATTCAAATTGTTGCATGAGCCGTGTTCTCAAACACGGAACCCTTTTTAGTTTATTGAACACGAATGCAAATAGCGCCATCAAATCTCGATGGCAAATATGCAGTGTGTGTCCAGTGCGGGTGAATAAACACGGATCTAATGCGATCGTGCCCATGTAAACCAACGGCATTACATTGTTTGGGTTTTCCAATTTAAAAAACAAAAATAGACCTAGACAGGGTGTTTCAGAAGTCCGAAATAAAACTTTGACTTTTGTATCAGTACCGAATATACAACAGAATGGTATAAAAATTTGATATAAATTCGACCATATTTTTCCAAATTTTTGCAATATCTCGAATGCTATGTTAAACTTTCAAGTTTTGCTTTGTGAATATTGGTAGTTGCCTCTCATAAATGTAGTTTACACTGCTGAATAGGGTTATGGATGGACCCAAAGGCCAGAACACGATATCCACTTGTGACAAATATTCAAACGTCTATAACTCAGAAAGTATGATAGTTAGGTATAATCTGTCTTCACTAAGCATCCAAATATGAGCTACCGTATAATATGTACTCAAAGTATTTATACACTGTATAATTTGTATAAATAAATATCGCCAATTAAGAAATACTCATCGCATGATCCAAAAATAAGCAAAGCTTATACTATACGGACCATATAATTGACTAGGGGCGATTGCCCCTGGGATTCCAGTTACACCCAAATTCCGAAAAGGCCATTTCTGAAATTTTCCACTGATGGGAATCGAACCAGCAACCCGGTGCAGTGAGACGGGCGGCATACGCTCAAACCATAACACCAAACCGTTTCGTCAATGACATGGTTATTTTTTAACTCTATTTCTAAACATTAACACAATTAAGAGTCACTCTGATGTAGAGTCGACACTGTCACTGACACTGCCGACACTGTCTTACCTAAAGTGGGATAAAGCTATATAAAGAAAGAGTATACAGTGTCATTGAACTAAATTTATTATCCCTAATACCTCTACGTCCGACTCTCTGGGAGTTGGTTTCACCATTTACTTTGAACAATGACTACAAGAAAATTTTATTTTTGAAATACGAATTCAAGCCTAGCTTAGCTTTAGCAAATAAACTAAGTTTAGTAAACTTGATCGCGTTCAATTCAGTCGCTAGTTGGTAGCGGGGAGCGAGTCAATAATCGAGCGGTAATAAACCTATTGTTTAATGCTAATACTCGTTCAGCATTGTTGTTATTGAATCAATAGATACAATCCCGCTTCTGTTTATACTGAATAAAGCCTATTTCACACATTGCCATCTACTTTTAATGTGTACCTACTCGAAAATACTAAAAAGTTTGAATCAGAATAAATAGGTATATAAAAGCAAATTCATAACTCATTATAATACTTACTTAGTGCGATGTTCGCTTGCTTATTTCTATCGAGCTGGCCTCGTAGCGCTCGTAGCCGCCGCAACTTCAACTCCTGCGCCTCTACGCGCTCGCGTAGCCTTCGTAGCCGTTCACCCTCTACTGCCACCTAGCGACAAAATGTCACACTGTACATAAATTAATTACAAAAAATAACAAATTCAATCGCTGTTTTTTTTACTTCATGGTGATTAAATTATTATAGAAAGCTCGAGGTTTGATTTGAATTCTACCCAAAATGATGTGTCTATAAACATTCAATTATCACGCGGTAAATTTTAATGAACAGCTGTGGTTTTAATAATAGTTTATACTACTGAACTCTTTAATAATATTTCCACATTATATCGCATTTTGTTTGTGTTTATTATAACAAGAAAAAGTTTTAGAATTACACGGTTGTTTAACTACAACTTTCAGCTATTTTACGTTTCGATTAACTTTCACATAACGCATTTTAAAAGACATGCTTTGAAAAATGTATACGGGTAATAGTAATAGTATTCATATTATCGTATACGTATTCAGGCCGGGAGATTTATTAAGACCAGGGAAAATTATTTTTCTTGCTCCCCTATAAGTTCACAATTTTTCCAAAGGATTCCGGTTAAACGTTAGTTTTGATATAACTCATTATTTCCTTAAAGACGGTATAATTATGCACATGGTTCCAGAAAGTGATTCATTAATAACTTCATTAGGTAAATAACTTTATTCAACATCTCGTCTGGGATTGAAAATTAAATTAAATGTACAGTGGGTAGTTAAATTTAATGTCATACCGAGGTATATTCATCACATTTTTTTCGTCAATATACTCACAAAATAAAAATTCCATAGCGGCTCAAAGCTGAGAAATACATTTTATATTCATTTCACTTACTTTGTAGGCTCTATCTAATTTAAATATAAAAATAGCCTTTGTCTTTTATGACGGCTTTCGGAAACCCTTTTTATAAATCTACACCTCCTCTTTCATACGTGCCATCCCTTTGTCGCGTCGAGTTATAAATAAAATTTAAACTGATTTTATTGTTCATTAAGAGGGCTGAAAGGAATTATCCGCACTTAAGTACAGTGCGCGTTTAATTAAAAATAAAACGGGGAGGCTTAAAGTATGAGAACTTCAAAGTATTTGAAGCAAAGTATTCGATAGGAATTTGCGAATGCCCATGGAATTTTTATTAATGTATTAAGATTAACGATCAGATAAAAGCGTACTCAGATTATTCTGCGCCGGAAAATTTCAGCGAACTAGAGACGAGGAACTTCGACGTTCTGATAGCGTAGAAAAAAGGTACCTATCGAAATTTCCGTAGAAATGATTCCTAGTAAAATAGTCGATACTGATATTTTTATAAGTCCTTTTACTGAGCAAATTATAAATCAAAACTTATTATTTGTCTAGTTGCAATAAAAGTACATGCCATTTTGAAATCTAACTGATCCAATTGTCACAAATGTTTTGATGCAGTTATTTTTCAAAACAATAAATGTCTACTGATAGACTTCTGACTACAAAGAGCATACGCTTTATTAGATTTGCGGAGAAGGTCACTACCGGGTCGAGGACTCCGCACCGAGTGGATTATTTCCAAACCCTGTCAATACACAGCTGCGCTCCGCTAAGCTTAGTGGATCTTATGTATTGCTTATTTATGTAGGAAAGTTTATTTGTTGCTCCAATATAGAAGATAAGTTGTCTTGTTGTATTTTTATTATTATTTATTATTCGCGTTGTCCAAATAATCAGAGGGTGTTTAAATTAGATTTCCATTAGTCAATGAGAAAAAACTTTGGTTTGGTACTTCGATATCGGAATTAATTTCAATGGCGCTATGATTAATATTTTATTTATTTAAACTACAATATACAATTACTAGGTCGAAAACTAACTTTTAAACACGTTAAAACCACATGCCCTATATTATAAAACCGAAATAAGATGTGACTTCGTGGCACTAAAATACTTAATACCTAGGATACTTTGGGTAATACTATAATAAGTGTTTGTAGTAGATACCTACGCTAAGTTATCTTGCATAGTTTATAGAACACTCCGCCACCTTAACCTTCATCATTAATTTCGCATAGGCGCGTTTCGACGATAAATATGACTACATGTTGTATTCATAAATTAAAACCACTTTACTCGAAATTTCATTAGCGCTTATTTGCGAATAATAACACTATTTACTTTGAGATGATGTAAGTAAGGTACTTTGATACTTAAGCACATTTATATGCCTTTTTGGTATACCTACCTACTCTAATTTATATGTTACCTAACACTTTTTCGAAGTATTACATAGATATAATTTCTTATTATAGCAATATTTTTATGTATCCTCTTGTAAAATCTAGTTAAGAATATTTATTAAAGCTTAATTACTGTATTTATTAAAGCTTAGTTACTGTAAATGGGATAAAGGAATCCGACGAAGGCGTGAGTATAGTGCTTTGTCTAACTATTAATCTATGTGTCGAAATGTACACTCGCTATATCTATGTTCAGTCATGCAGGTATAGAAATATTTTTAAAATTCTAATTTGCCTCAGATACCGTTTACATTCTATAGACAAGCCGAAACTTGGCTTAACTAACCAACCACCCAACAGAAAGAGACGGAGTTATAAGAAGAAATGGGAGAGAACTATCCGGGTCTTTTTCTTCTGTTTCGATAAAGTTAGCTTGGTCTCAAATTACGATCTTTCCGAGTGAGAAAAAAACTACATCAAAATCTCTTACGTTCTATAATATTTATTTATCAGGATTAATAATGGTAAGTCATTATATTGTTATTTCAGGCTTAACAGATTGTATTGAATTAATAGGTATACTATTATTTTTATTATGCTTACGACAGCGTAGCCAAACAATTACTTTGGGAAATTGCATCGTAAAGCCCTCAATAGTAAGTAACTGTTAAGTACAGGCCCCGCGGGAGGTCTAAGTTACAACGCGGCCTTCAATGTTTTAGAAATTAAAATACATTTTGTTCATTGCTACTGTAGCTAAGGGAGCAATTACATAACTTTGCGAAGAAAGGGAGAAGTTAGGCATATTTATTTTATACGTAGTCGGATAAGTTATTTAGGAGCCACTGTTTGATGAAATACAGTCAGTAAAATTATACATAACTAGCGGCCCGTCCCGGGTTTGCACGGGAGGACTTTTTTTAAAATTTTGGGATAAATAAATAAAGCATATGTTACTTAGTGATAATGTATCAGAAGTCCAAAATAATACTTTAACGTTTGCCATAGTAGAGCCTTTGTCATGAAAAGACGAAGTGTGAAAAACCGTATTGTTCCTGCTTACCTGGTGTTGTCTAGCCTCCTGCTGCTTTAGGTATCGCAGCCGCTGCTCTTTAGCGCAGAGCAGTTGGTGTTGGGTGTCGATCTGCTGCTGCTGCCGCAGCGCCATGGCGCGCAGCTCACCCAACGTCAGCTCCACCCCTTCCCCCAACTGGAGACAAGAGAACAGCTATTACAATATGCTCCATGATATCTAGGGGTTAGGATTTAAATTAGATTATTTAATTATTGCAACAATTTTAAAGAATTGAATATTATTAAAGAGACAAAATTAAAACAGTAAGCTTAGCATGTCTGCGTAGACATAAGTTTTATCCCTTTCAAGCAACACACCGAGCCATGCATACAAAACGCTCGAAGTGACGTTATTTTCTCGACAAATCTGACAGTTGAAAGAGATAAACCTTCTTTCTACGCGGGCATGCTAAGCCTACTGAACTGAGAACTGGGGAGAACTCATCAATGTGTTGTTCTTGGGACGTATTCGTCATAGAAGGAAAGAATAGACATTTATTGGGATTCACAATTACACACACTATACTGCAAACTTATAAAAAAAAAAGAAAACACCAATTACATACATACACTACAACAACTACATACTTTCATTAAATTTTTGTTTTCTTCTTAATTTAGTGTGATCTTTAAAGATGTTTTATGATGTCATAAAACATCTGTCATAAGTCCAGTGCCGTGACAATGGCTTGGTCTGGTGTTTCGAGCATAGGCCACTCGGCTCACTGCAACGGGTGGATGCGGGTTCGATTCCGTTAGCGGCAAATTTTGGAATATACACTGGCACATCCACTATCCATTGTAAGACACCCATAGTATAAATATTGCTTAGTTCGGGATCATGCGATGATTATTATGTGTTGTCTGACTATATTTAGCTAAATAAAATAAAAATCGTTTCAAAACTCCATTCGTACTTTATTATTATCGACAAAGACGTCGTACATTCACCAAGATATTGTTAAAAGGAAAACTTGAACAATATCTCTTTAGACACACTCAATTTAAACTTTTCACTGTGGCTTGTAAGTTGAAATGTACGACTCGTAATAAATAAATTTATACTATGACGAAATGTCTTGTCTGCGAATTCTTTATTTTATTCTTTAGATATAAAAATTAGAGTTAAAAAAAAAATAAACACACGTTCGTAAGTATGGTAAGACTAACCATACTTACGATCGTATTTTTTAATCTATAAACGCTTAATAAACGGTACGGAAAAAAAATTAGGTACTTAAATATCATCGCGTCTGTATTTCTCGAAAGGACAGGCAGAGGTGCACTGCCGTGCACCTACACTTCACCGATGTACTTACATAATAAAATAAGTCTTATAACTTTCTTGTACTAAGTACAATAATCATAATTATCAATTAGTAAATTACTAATAATTTTAAAATGGATTATATTTTCGTCTATGAGCAATGATTTTGGATTTCAGTCCCAATTAAGTACTAAAATACGATGAAAAGAGCCACGGGCCCAATTCTCGCATCTCTAATGCGACATATTATGTCGCAACAAAACATCAAATTGGATGTATATTTCGTTTTGTTAAGTCGAATTCGAGATGATGTCGATTTAGAACTTCGAATTTTGAACGTGATCGGCGCGTGTCCTATGCTTCACGTTCACACGAGTGAGACTTTTGGTCGTAACCAGTAATTGCATTGTTGTGTACGTATTTCAGAACCCCCAATTCATCGCCCGGGATTACCGGATATGGCAAAAAAATAAAAATGCCTTTTAGACATAGCTATAGGTCAGTGAGGGAAGTGGTTTCGCTCTTATCCAAGGGCCCCCGGCTTTTAATACAGCATTAGTGGGCTGCGATTGTTTGAAATTGTCTTCATAATTCAGTTGGGGTCGCCCTTTTTCATAACTCAGCGGTAATGTATTTGGAGTATGACGGCCGCGGCGGGAGTATTATTTTTATCGTAAGCTGTTATGAGCTAAGCCCACAAAGTTATTGCGCTATTTTCATCTGAATGGTCAGCTTTTAGGGCGTATAAAATATTTAGGTAGTAAGGACTGTAATTTTTGGTTATTATTTATATGAAAAATGATTTTGTCATTGTTTGACTCGAGGTTTCTGTTACTTATAAAATACGATATTGATATTATAAAATAAAAACAGTGGAAGCGTAGTTGTTAGAACGCGCGCCGTGAACTCAAGGGATGCAGGTTCTAATCCCTCACACTTCTAGAATATTCGGATTTCATGTGTGGATCTTATTTTCAATCATGATTACCACTTGTGTTACCAAGTTAACTAACCCACACTGGGCCAGGTTGGTGGACTATAGCCTGAATCTCCCTAGCATTGAGGGGCAATAATGGCAATAGGCTCGCCAACAATAAAATTGCTACCGAAATACATGGGTGAAGTGTGGGTACACTCCAGTATACCTGTGCCTATCCATTCAGAGAATACGGGTGTGATAATGTATAAATTCCAATTGTAAATTTCCATCCGTTACATTTCCCGTTGAACCCGAGACGGCATAAGGAGTAACGTACAAAATTCTTGGATTTCGTCCCTTTCCCCGTATCGGCGGCATTAAGGGCGTCTGCGGTCACGATTTATTTATATCTTGACACTTGTTGATAGCCGACCGCCTGAGCTCTGATGTATTGGCGGAAAGATAAATCGTATTACCGTCCACCATTCAAAGAGCATAATGACGGTGGCCTCAGCCATATTGAAATAAATGCTGGATGAATGTACATTGTGATAAAAAAGAGTATAAAACACCGGCCTATTAATCATTCGTACGGAACAGAAGTTCGGGACGCTACTTTGCCTCTTAATGAATGAGTAAAGAGGGAAGCAAGAGTGGTTGGGGTAGATGAATAACTCAGGAATTTTCCACGATACATTTTGTTTTTGCTTTAACTTGAAAGGCCTTGTTTAAAGATTAATCGCTTTCGTAAGTTTAAGTATGGATATTAAAATTTTTTTTAGTATTCATGTTTAAAAAACGGAACTTACGGATAACAGCAGATATACATTAGTTACTACCATATATTTTATGTTATTTTTAATAAAGATTACCACTTGCTGAACGGTGAAGGAGAACATATTTCTATAGAAATACATGTGATATTACTATAATCTTTGACGTGTAAAATTCACCGACTCGCACTGGGCCAGCCTGGTAGATTATGGTCCAAATCTTCCTCGTATTGAGTAGGAATGTGCCTGTTATAACGGCTAATACTCTTGCTCGCCCCTAATACTCTTGGCCGAAAATACATCATCAAAGTTTTGGTGAACTGTGGTACGTTTCTGCCTACACCTTTAGGGAATACAGGCGTGAAGGGTTACAGATATATGCATGATTCGTTTTGTAGGTAAACATTACCTATACCTAGTTGTTGTATAGCGACCTAAGGCCTCAGCAGGTTACGTAAATATTTGGTTCCATAATACAGCACTAAATTTCAATTCTCTAAAGTAATAACCAGAAATAGATTACTGGCACATGAGCATATAAAAGTAAGTGAATTCCTGTGTCGGTGTGTAAAAATGTGAATGCCGAAGCAGCGAGGCTGCCACGCTGATGAATAATGCATGGACTTACGAGAACGCTAATGGATACCACCGATTGCTTTGTTTTAACAATCTAACACCTTGTTTATAGATCGTGTGGAATGTAAAATAGATGGTTTAATTATTTGTTAACTTCTTTATAACTCACTAGCTGGGCCCGCGGTTTCACCCGCGCTTAATGTTACTGTGTTGTAGCAGCGTGATGTTTTATAGCCTATAACCTTCCCCGGTAAATGGACTATTCAACGCAAAAAGAATTTTTCAATTCGACCCAGTAGTTCCTAAGATTAGCGCGTTCAACCAAACAAACAAACAAACAAACTCTTCAGCTTTATAATATTATATATATAATATATAATAATATATATATATATATATAATATTATAAATAATATATATATATATATATAATATATATATAATATAAGTAATAAGTATAAGTATAGATTCGAGAGAGAGAGAAGTTTTTAAGGTTCTGTAACTCATAAGGAAAAAGGAGCTCTAACAAGATCATTTCGTTGTCCGTCTGTCTGTCAAGACTCCCTTTCTCAGTACCGTGTGGAGGTATCAAGTTGAAATTAATATCAGATAATCAAGTCGCAATCCCCTGGATCTATAAATAATTCAAACTTCCTAAGTCAACGCAATAAAATAAAACAGCCATTTATGCCGCATATTTTGAAACTCGCAAGGGATTTAAAACCTGTAGGGTACTTTCATGAACAATCATGAAATTTAGCAAGAACCTATGTCTTAATCCATTCCAAGTAAGCGGAAAAAATTAAAGAACCGCAATATTGTAGTAAGCAGTGGTAGCCTCGCGGGCAAGAACGCCCGCCTTGAGCGTAAGGGGTGCAAGTTCAAATCCTAGGCCCGCACCTCTGAGATAATTTTCATGTGCGAATGTCATTTTCAACAATGATTACTACTTGCTGAACGGTGAAGGAAAACATCGTGAGGAAACCTGCACGTCTATAGAAAGGCGTGTGAAGTTCACCAACCCGCACTGGGCCAGCGTGGTGGACTATGGCCCAAATCTCCCTCGTATTGAGGGGGAATGTGCCCGGTATAATGGCAATAGGCTTACCCCTATTACATTGGGACCAAAATACATCGGCGAAGTGTGGGCGCACTATAGTGCACCTCTGCCTACCCCTTCGGGGAATACAGGCGTGATGATGTATGTATTTATTATTTAATATTGTAGTTGTGTCACAAAAAAAAGTTTTGCAACAAAATCATTCCTGTGATGGACGAACTAGTATTTGCATACCTGCAAGTTTGTGTGGAACCCTCGGTGCGTGAGTCCGACTCGCACTTGGCCGATTTCTTTAAGTAAGGATTACAGCAACGTGAGGTTATCCACATCTAACTCAGGATATTATTGATGGGGATCCAACATCAAACCTCTGGGTTACTACGAGGGCAGACGTTCTACCATCTTGTCTTTGGCGATACAATTTAATAATTTTGATGACTGCGAGTTGTTATAGCTATATAACATTTCTTATAAATCATTTTCTCCTTAAACTAACAACAAGTTTTAATTATTTATCAGCATGCTACGAAACAAATCATTTTCCTCTCAACTCATGAATAAGTAATGAATAACTAAAGTTTACCTTTTCTACACTGATACACTGCTCTACTTTTGAAGTAGGTAATTTCTATTTATTAGATGGAACGAACCATACAAGACGTTATAAAGCCTGTTCACATCCATCCGACGACAGATTTGCTCTCGGACAAAAATGTAATATAAAGAAAATATATCTAACTAGCTTCTAACCGCGACTTTGTTCGCGCAGACCTCAATTTTTCGATAACGTTATAAATTATACCCTATATTGTTATTCTCATGTATAAACAATAATACTGTAAAGTTACATCAAAATCCGTTCAGTCGTTTTTGCGTGAAAGAGTAACAAACATCCATTTGTCCGTCCAGATGGATGGAGTTTGAGTGATCCATTCTCACAAACTTTCACATTTATAATATTATGTATTAGGATTTCAAGACTGGAAGAGGTCCGCAATCTGCCGAGGCAACTTTTCGCTTTACTGAGACTTAAAATTGGTAGTGATTTTTCAACTGGTCAATTATCTTAGTTTCTTTGGCTCGGTCAGTCCGTTCCGGTCGAGTGGGTAGAACCGGGTAAAAAGTCAAAGTGGTTACTGGGTAGTGGGTATGCCTTTGAGTTAAAACGTACGCATTGTACCGTATTCGCGTGTTCACGTGCATGAAATAACGACCAACTTCAAACAATTTGAATCCCTTTTTTTATCAAGTCAGGTGGCGTTTTGTGTTGACGCGAAATGTTTCAGTAAATGTGATGTAACAGGAACCGCTTGAGTTGATCATCACGCCTGTATCCCCCGAAGGGGTAGGCAGTAGTGCACTAAGGTGTACCCACACTTCGGCTATTTATTTTGGTACCAACATGTACTCAATACGAGGGATATTTGGGCCATAGTCCACCACGCTGGCCCATTGCGGGTTGGAGAACTTCACACGCCTTCCTATACGCGTGCAGGTTTCCTATCGATGTTTTCCTTCACCGTTTTATATATTTGTGGTTTTTATATATTTTTCATAATATAAGAAGTGTTGGCCGCCTGGCACCTTTGGGTTATATGTGCGAATCTCATTTTCATCCGAGATTATTCCTTGGCAAAAAACGGTGAAGAAAACATTATGAGGATACCTGCACGTCAGAGGGAGCTTGACGAGTTCTCGATAGACGTGTGAAGTCTGCCAAACCACACCGATTATAGCTTAAATCCGCCTCGCATTGAGGGGAGGTCTATACCAAGTAGAGGTACGTTAGAAGGACCATAATTACAAATATAAAAACGGAATTATTCCCGGGGAATTATTTCGGAATATTTCTAAACTAGAGAACAAGTTTTTAGTAATGAATACCGTATACAATAGATTTAGGGTGATGCCACTATCATTTAGAGCTTGGAAAAGTCATTTGAGCAAAAAATCTAATGGCAGTATTAAAACTTACCCGGGTAACAAAGCACTGAACCGGGTATGTAAGTATGACGAAAAGAAGTTTCAAATTTAACTACTCACTAAAAATTTACTATACATAATATACTGTACGTCACATGTTCGCTCAACCCGTGTATAAGTAGCAAAATACCAAAACCATAACGGAAACTTAATTAATTAAACTTGTACGACTTTGCCTGTAAACGTTAGCAACTAAGTGCCTTTTAAGTTGAAATTAAACATGAAGATAAGTATAAAGCCGAGTGATCCCACTCAGGGCTGTGTGAGATAAACCGGATGTCAAATGTACCACTGTACGCAATGTTGTTTATAAACAAGCCTATATTATCAACATAAGCTAAATTATATCTAATACTAGATTAAAATTAAAGAAAAAGGTAGCCTAAGTTACTCGCATCAAAATCAGTTCAGCTTTATCGGAGATTACCCGAAATAAACAGACCGCCCAAAAAAATGGCGCTTTCCTTTTTAAAATCAGTTATTAGTTTGCACTCTCTTTGATCTAAAGATAATTAAAACAAAATGGACAAGAGAAAGGGTTGGAATAGCATAAAACATATATTTATTTATTGTTGTTTTTTTGAACAAGCTATCAGCTTAAATATCTGATATAATAAATGATTAATCGTCATAAATAAAGAATTTGAATAGAATAAAGTCATAAACATGAATATCACAGAAATTAAGAAAAAATTGTTTATTCAAAAATAATCGTATCCTCCGTAGTTATTAAAGTTTAAATTCGGTTGTGGTCACATAGAACATCTTACCACATACAAAATCATTATTTTATTACCACGTAAACTTATTTGTGTCGTCCAGATCCATTTTCAGGAGAGAAAATACGGAAGAAAATATGACAATACAATATTGATACCTTCCAAGCTCTTTTCAGTACCATTCCATTGAATGAGAAGCTTAGATGGTCGCAAGAACGAAGAGAGCCCTCGAACAATAAGTACGACATCTCAAATGTTTCATTGAGGTACTATTTACACGGCACCGTGCGCATGTTCTTCTAAACATCGGATCTACCGTGCTAATGGAGTCTTTGATAAATCTTGACCAACAGAAGCAACAGTGAGAGTGTGTGGTAGAATTAGTCGTATAAAAATAATGATATGTTTACTATTTTTGAATTTATGTAACTTTAGGACACATGGGATATCACGCGCTCTAGAATTTGAATTGAGTTAATAACAATAAATAAGGTTTTAATTTATCAAACACTAGCGAATACCCAGCGTGTGACACTACGCTAATACGATTTTAGGGGAATAGTCGAAATTCGACTTCATAAATGGACAATGCCTAGTACATTGTTTTAGTGGCCTAAATCATCTTCCCATTATTTCCTTTCTGATGAAACCGATTTGGGGTACATCAGTTGAATGGTTTCAAAGTCTATAACGAACATAGGTAGAAACAATTTTTATGTTTTATATAAATACTAGCACACTCGGCGAACTTCGTACCGCCTTAGAATTAATAAATGTTAATAGGTGACATACGCAAGCAGCGCCACCTACCAGGTCCGATTGTGTTTACAAACTATTCAGGAACCCATTGAAATATTCACACAAAATTTCATCCAAATCGGTCCAGCCCTTTGGAAGGAGTTAGGTTACAAACACACGTACAGAAGAAGTATATATATTAAGAACATAGATAATATGCAGTAGATCAAGTTTTGATTTCATTTGAAACGTTCAATTAAAATAGCACTACTAACCTATTATATAATCAGGTACGTTCTGAGGACCTTCCATTTAATATAACCATAGTAACTGCAATAAGCAAATGACAGTTACAGAACTAGAACAACTTAGTTCCCGCCACAAACGAGCCGGGGCAGACGAAGCGCACGTACATTTTCATATTAATTTAAAAGCATTCGCAATGTATTTAGCCTCATAGTTTAGTAATGTTGAACAGCTTGGCGCTGAATGCCGCTTCAAAGGCACTGGCTTACAAATTAATTACTGGCTCGGAGCAAAACTGGTGCTTTGCAGTTTAATACGCGGACGACCCTTGTCCCAGCGTGGCGACCACTGCTTTGCAACTCTATTAATGCTTGACTGATTTTAATATGTAATGTCGAGCAAATTTATATCAAACGATTTATCAAATACCAGCTTCTAACTTCTTCTAGACTTGGAATATTCAATATCGCTATAAATTATAACCTATGTGTTATTCTGAAGTATAAACAATAATACAGTCAAAATTTATCCAAATTCATGCAGTAGTTTTTGCGTGAAAGAGTAACAAACATCCATCCATCCTCACAAACTCTCACATTTATAAAATTACTAGCTGTACCCGCGACTTCGCCCGCGTGGACTTTAGGGAGATTACCCGGAAATATGGGTATTATGTTTATCCCGCGGAACCCTAATGCTTTTTCTAAAATTAAAGTAGCCTAAGTTACGCCTTGGAACGTCAGCTATCTGTCAGTGAAAGTCCCATTGAAATCGGTTCAGCCGTTTAGAAGTTTACCCCAAACGAACAGACAGACAGACAGACAGCTAAAAAAAATTTAAAATTGCGTTTTCTTTATTGGTATCGTATATACTTTCATACGCATTTGGTAAAAAAGTGTTATTTTGATATTACAAAGAGACACTCCAATTTTATTTATTTGTATGTATGTATGTATAGATAATAGGAATAGGATTAGTTGGAAGTACTGTGTATGTCGTCGTAAGTATATTGATCTTATTATGTAGGTATCTGTAACAAAGATCACCCGCATAAAAGCACATGTATATTATCTTATTACACCCAAAGTTAATAAAGTGAAACTGTACGAACAAAAAGTTTTACAGGTAATTAAACCTATTCACGAAACGAGGGTGTAGCTAAGGAGGTAAAGAACCTTTCACCGGGAAATGAATAAAACATGGACACGTGTGAGTTCACCCTTATAGCGAGGATAACAGTGCAGTGGAAATAAAAGACTTAAGCGATGGGACTACACTTCGTATTTCTTAATAAAGATGACATAGAAATGCATCTATGTTATTCTTGCATCAGGTCAAGACACGGATTTTAATCGACTTTGAAATGGGTGATTTTTTTAAAATAAATAAAATAGTCATATTATATCAACAGAAATTTTTCATTACATAAAAAATATTGTCGTACATTTTCCTCGCTCTCGCATGCAATTTTGTTGCACGCTATCATGCAACTAATGTGTCGTAACGTAATATTAGCAAAAAAAGCTAAAGTAGTCCTCGCTTTACCTTCCAACTTGCACCGTCTAACTAATAGAACGAATGAATCACTATGTGGAATTTGCGAGGATCATTGGTCTCATGAATTTATTTGTAAGCTGTAAGCTCGTGTGAAAATACCACGTAAACACATTCTAAATGCATGTATACAATACATTATGTAAACAATAGTATAGATGTAACATTTCTCTGAGATCTGTAAGTATTTTTTATCCCTCTAATACCAACATGTGTTGCTGCTTATATGATGCCAGAGAAACAATGAGCAAACGGTCTTGCATTAGGAAGTGAAGTTAGATGCCAGATGGTGATATATATATATATATATGCTAGTTCAAGATGGTAGAAAATGTATAGATTGAAACGGTTCACAGCTATTAAAATTGTTTATAAAATATATAATGAACCCACGCAAAGTTTGGGCACTAAAATAGCGTTTATATTCAAGTAATGCGCACCTACATTAAATTCTGATTAATATTTATGGCGGCGCGGTACGTGTCGACGGGAACTTTATCAATTAATTCTCCCGAACCCTCTTACGGCACACGCAAAAACTTATGTTATTGAAATATTCACAAATTACGAAACAGGGACGTGTGTGTTCCGCTTCTTATGGTGATAGTTGAATAAAAGGATTTAACAAAGCAGTGGTAGCCTCGCGGGAAAGAACGCCCGCCTTGAACGTAAGGGGTGCAAGTTCAAATCCCAGGCCCGCACCTCTGAGATAATTTTCATGTGCGAATATCATTTTCAACAATGATTACCACTTGCTGAACGGTGAAGGTAAACATCGTGAGGAAACCTGCACGTCTATAGCTTTCTATAGCGTGTGAAGTTCACCAACCCGCACTGGGCCAGCGTGGTGGACTATGGCCCAAATCTCCCTCGTATTGAGGGGGAATGTGCCCGGTATAATGGCAATAGGCTCGCCCCCTATTACATTGGGACCAAAATACATTGGCGAAGTGTGGGCGCACAGCAGTGCACCTCTGCCTACCCCTTCGGGGAATACAGGCGTGATGATGTATGATGATGATGATAAATGTTGCTATAATCATTAATTGTGCACCTTTGTCTGGCATCTTTATCGTTCTTGCGTATAGTAAAAATAAATGACTGTAAAAAAGCAGTGGTAGCCGAGTGGTCGAACGCACGCCTTGCAATCGAAGTGTGCAGGTTCAAACCCCGACTCCCACCTTTGGGATTTATAGGCGAATCTCATTTTCATCTGAGGTTATCACTTGCTATGAAACGGTGAAAGAAAAACATCGTGAGGAAACCTGCACGTCTGAGGGAACTAGTTTTCGATAGATGTGTGAAGTCTGCCAACCCGCACCGGGCCAGAGTGGTGGTCTATCGCCCGAATCTCCCTCGCATAGAGGGGAGGCCCGTGCCCAGCAGTGGGATGGTAAAAGGGCTGTAGTAGTAGTAATGATAAATCTGCGTTGATTTCCTAATCCGAGTACCACCAACTCTTAAAGCATTGTTTTTTCAAAAGTAACTGTAAATTTTTGACAGATTTTGTACTGAATTAACTGTCAAAAACTGAAAGTAATACATATATATCGCTCTATAAAAAAGGGTATCGGTTTACAGCCCTATATAAAAGTAATCGTAGATCTTTCTTTGTAAGCGTTTAATTAAAAACTATTCTGGTGCCCTGAATCTCGCTTATCGCGAAAAGCGGTTTGTACGGCCAAAAACGAAAACTCCTTTTACAACGTACCCTAACGGTAAAACGGGAACCCTATTACTGAGACTTCGCTGTCCGTCCGTCCGTCCGTCCGTCCGTCCGTCCGTCTGTCACCAGGCTGTATCTCATGAACCGTGATAGCTAGAGAGTTGAAATTTTCACAGATGATGTATTTCTGTTGCCGCTATAACAACAAATACTAAAAAACAGAATACAATGAATATTTAAGGGGTCTCCCATACAACAGACGTGATTTTTTTGCCATTTTTATAGATAATGGTACGGAACCCTCCGTGCGCGAGTCCGACTCGCACTTGGCCGGTTTTTACATCCGGCTTTGTGACTGTGAATGTATACAAGAATGTACAAAAATGTGAATATGATTTTTTTATGCATGTAAACCGCGGGGCGATTTTCGTGCGATTGACAACCATCGCTATTAGAGATATGTCGAATCGAAACGTCAAATTGGTCGTTTTTGTTTCGACATATCTCTAATAGACATTAATGGCTATCAAACGAAAATCGGGCCCTGGTACTTATGAATTGTCCATAAAAACAAATATAATATAGAACTCATTCGAAATGTATATTCTATGGCGAATAATGAACAAGAAATACCATGATTTCTACTGATACTCTTTTCCTTAAGTCTTATATTATAGTTCTGTTTTTTTTTGTAAAATTTTGTAGGTATAAAAAGGTGCAAGGATGTACCTACCTAAAAACATGACATACATTTAAATAATTATATAATAGCAGTGGTAGCCGAGTGTTCGAACGCACGCCTTTAAGTTTTTACTGGAATGCATACACACAGCAGTACGCGAACCGAGTTCATCCAAATTAGATAAACGAATTGTACTAGCTCCCATATATACCTGATCATCATCACCCGATCATTTTATGTACAATTCGGGTGGGAAAATGCAGTGGTAACCGAGTCGAACGCACGGCTTGCAATCGAAGGTTCAAACCCCGGCTCGCACCTCTGGGATTTATGTTGGAATCTCATTTTCATCCGAGATTATCACTTGCCATGAAACGGTGAAGGAAAATATCGTGAGGAAACCTGCACGTCTGAGGGAACTGGACTAGTTTTCGATAGATGTGTGAAGTCTGTCAACCCGCACTGGGCCAGTGTGGTAGACTATGGCTTGAATCCCCCTCGCATTGAGGGGAGGCCCGTGCCCAGCAGTGGGACGTTAAAAGGGCTGTAGTAGTAGTAGGGTGGCGATATATAATAAATGAGTTCTCTAAAGTAATTAAAATTCGGTTCTATGCAGCAGTTTCTTAACATCGCAGTGTGGAGGAAAAACTTTGTAAGTATTCTTTTAAAAATTTGCCTCTAAACGAACTTGTTATGGCTTGCAATAAGTAAATTATCAACCAATTAAAAATCCTCCAGACACTCATCCCATCACACATCTCAACGATGTTTCTCCTATTATCCAGACCCCAAAGTTCAATCTTTGATGAATCCCGGGGAAATAATTAACTCATATGACTAAAATGCTAAACTCAATACTTTGAATTAGCAACAGATGATGCGGTCCTTAAAATTATCAACCGAATAGTATTGATTTTTCTATCAACCTTATAATTTCGTTGAACGTACGTACTAAACAATAGACACAGAATTCGGTCAAGGTGACATTTATGTGTTATTATATACGTAAAAGGTCAAGCCATGGCGTGTGGAGGAAGTCACGTTATTATTTTATATTTATATCATGGCTATAACATCGTGTTTTACGGGCTTTCTAACCCATTCTAGGGGCTATTTCGGACATCGATTTTGGGGAAAAATTAACCACGGACCCATAAGTCTCACAATTATAGTTTACTTATAATGAAACAAAAATCGTCAGACGTACTACTATTCACTTCATTTGGTGTAACTTTAGTTTAAGAAGAACTCCCTTTAGTTTGGATACAACAAAATCACAAACACCAATTTCAAAGCTTGTCGGTCCTTTACAAAATCATTGAATAACATTCGATTTATTCATCTGCACAAACCACATAGAGTAAGATAGGAACCTCTAAAAAAATTAGAATTCATTTTTAGAGGCATAAAAAACACCTTTGTTCTGAAAGTGTACAAAACTTAAATTTCTATAATTTTTATTGTTAAATCTAACCAAGAACATCTGCTATTGGTCTACACAGGTATGACCTATGATCTCAATTCTGATGAACAAGGAAAGTATGACATCACACATACTGTTATTACCCACAGATAAATACTTAAGTGCCAATAACGCCCATGCCACATGAGACAAAATATCAAAGGAGAGTGCCAATATTCCGCATCTGTAGTCCCCTCAAGCATATCCCGGGCCATTTGTTCGGGCCATAACTTTACTACGCACCGATGCGCCCGTTCAGAACTACTACCTCGAGAAATATGTCTGGAGGTGAATAAACTGGTGTAATATCTTTAAACTGTCGAAATGGGAATTGGGATCGCGGTTTGAGACGAGCATTGTGAAAGCTAACGTTTAAATTTTTCACATAATTTCATACGAAAAAGATATAAAATCGTTCGTTTGCGTTCTAAAAGTTTTTATTTTTAGCTTCATTTGCGAGTAAAGTCTACCATGTGCCTAGCATTGGTAGCCCAGCTGGTTGTGACAAGATAAAGATTTTTTGATATTTGTCTATTTTTCTCGAATGAATTGTGAAAGAAACAGCTGAGGTGACATTATTCGTGACAGAAGTTGTATCTTGGCAAACGTGGCAGCCATGGTATTGGATAGTCGCTGGGTGATATTCAAATTACATAAGTTTCAAATCAACTCCGCTTTGAAATTTGATGCAACAAGAAACCTGAAAGATATAAATCGGAACCATCATATATCAGAATTGCCAATTTATAAATCTATTAATATCGGTTCAGCAAACCCAAGATAATGGAGATTAATGAGAATTTGTTGTACAATTAAATTGCAGGGAAAATTAAAAGAGAAAACTTCAGAAAAATAATTATTACAGCATTCTGTTTCACGTGTGGCTCGTGCTTGCAATATCTCGGCTAACAATGGACGGCTGTGGGACGCCACTTCAGCCTGTTTTGTTTCACCTCCATTCTTCTGGGTGACGTTATTGCTAGCCCCATTGTCTTCCCCGGCTTTGGCAACATGTGGAAAATAAAGTATTGTTGGTATAAATCATCGCGTGAGTTATATCATGGGTCGAAGGTTGGCTTTTTAAATCTCGCTTATTGTGAGTGAAGTACTCCAAATGTGAATTTAAAAACCAAAAAACTCAGTCGCAAAAGTATGCCATAACTCCAAAACGATAAACTGGCCGATGAACTTTATTATAGACACGGGTGAGACCAGCATCGATGGCCAAGTTCCACGCTCTTGGAGACTCGCTGTATCCACAATGTTGTACACAATTTCTTTATAACATTTCAACTAAGCTACCATATTGCAAGACTGCCCATTTCTGATAATACAAGCGTACATTTTACTGAAGATAGAAACTAAGCAATTCAGACTTAATGGAGATGAAGTACATATTTACGTAGTTCTTTGTAGAATAAACTCTCAATTCACGTTTAAGTTATAGTGGTTCAGCTAAGTAGTTGAAAAACTACTGGAGTTTACAAGGCGCAGCGTGGAAGCTAAGCAGTTTCCAATAAAAGGCGACATCTAAAAGCCCTATTGCGGACATTCTTGCGCCGCTCTGTGAGGCATCCCGACACTTTTCTGCACTTAGCCTCACGGTATACGTATGTCTTAGTATGTGACCGCAATTCGTCGCTGGAAAAATGAGAACGCTTTTATTGTCAAGAAAATAAATTGCGATAAAAGATTCCCGCGCTGCCGTTCGCGGCGAAGCCCCTGTTGGTTACAATTAAGAAGAGCTTAATATGGCGGACGACTGCGAAATTTATGGGCCGGTTGGTTTTTTTCAGGATTCATTAATTCTTCTTGTTTAGAATAAGATTTCCTGTCGAAATATAATATAACGAAGTTCATTTATCATTTGTACCTATACATAATAAAACAAATGACATTGTATTATTGCAACGAGTTTTTTATATTAACCAAGTCATATCAGCCCGGCTTCACTGCTTTTAATATATCAAGCCATCTAAGAAATGCAAGTAAGAAACTTCTACCTTGAACAATCTTGGACATAGTTTACTATCAATTCCACTTTTATAATTAAACCCTTTGAGATACAAGCTTTCTTACTTTTCATCAGATTAAACATTAATTTAAAGTTGAAACAGAAAACAAGATTGCTAAGATGGATTCTTTTAAATAAATTAGTTTTAACCTTTGCGGATTTGATAATGAACGTTAGAATAAGAACTATAGCTTCAATTTATAGGTATATTGAGTTTTAATATCATCTGTAAATACCAATAAATCCTAATTCGTCCGTTTATTAGGTACGGCTTAAATGGATGGGACAAACGAGACGCGCCTTCAAGCTAAATAGATGACAAGTCACGTACAAATAGTCCCTTGGGTTGGGGCTGAAGTAAAACGGTCACGGTATAGTCTGCTGCTAAGACGAGAAGTCAGAAAACTCAACTTCCACGATAACAGCAGTAACTTGGAACAGCAACTATAGTCAAAAGGATGAAGAGTTTCAATTGGGAATAATTGGAATGCCTTTTAATTAGGCGATGATGTTTGTGCTAAACAAATTTTCTTTTACGTTAATAATACAAAGAAAAATATTTTTTTTTAATATAAAACAAAAACCGACTTCAAAAACTTAGGTGCACTAAAAAGCTACAAATAATCTTATAATTCAGTGTATTTGGAGTAGGTGCCAACCTACGTCAGACTAGGCAAATACACATATGAATTGGTACCGAATCCAAAATGTACTGAATTATAAGATTATTTGTAGCTTTTAATGCACCTATGTTTTTAAAGTCAGTTTTTGTTTTTTGTTAAAAAACATACGGGTCGAATTGAGAACCACCTCCTTTTGGAGGTCGGTTAAAAACAACAGTAAATTGAAATTCGACATTAAATTTTACTTGTTGCTCTTCAATTTCCGGAGCGAGCCCAAAATTAATACAGTCGCGTGAAATATGGTCATTGTTCTAAATAAAAGGTCCATACAACGTTCGAGCATGATATTTACACAACACGAAAAATGTATTCAGCTCTGAAGCATTAATCTTTGAGAATGCCCATTCGTTTTTGGTTTCATGACATTGCCCGTATTTATATTTACAGTCGCTATTAATTAAACAGAGAAGATTAATATTGGATAGAGAAACCAGTAGATTAATTGTTGCGATATAAATAATGGTTCGGGGAACACAATGGGCTAAAAATTTGAAAACTATTTTGTAAGTAGAATATAATTCACCTAATCCAACTACCAAATTTATAGAAATTTATATTTTTTTACAGTAGAATTTTAGAACACGTTAGCCAAATTGCAGGTGGCTTAAAGATTAATGAAAATTTCTATAAATTACGATTCCATGTTTTAGATAACGACAATAAGAATCATTTAATTAAACAAAACATATATTTTTGTAACTTCTTGGGGTAGATAGCAATTTAAATTCTTAGTTTAATTAGTTTTTTTTTCTGAAATTAGTAATTTCACTGTCATGAAAATTATTAATTAACGGATAATTCTTTATCAGTGTTAAAGCACAAAATTGTATCAATAACTTTCCTAAATATCCCCGGGGAAATCATAAAACCCAGACAAGCGAGTTCAGTTAGCAGGTAATATTAAAGATTTCGAGGAAAGCAAATGTGTTCAAACACGGTGCTAAGTGAACCAATAAAATTATAGGAGTGAGGCGCCGTAGTCGGCTAATCCCGTTATATTAATTAACCGACTTCAAAAAGGAGGAGGTTCTCAATTCGACCCGTATGTTTTTTTTTAGCTGTCGATTTAGCGAATATATGTCATAATTTATCCGGATTTTCACACCCGCCGGAAGATCACGTTATTTGTCGCAAGCTTGTTTATATCTCCCTTCGATAAAAGACTTAAAAATATATCGAAAAACCAATGTGTTTTGTATTTTACCTAAATGTATTTTGGTTTCTGTAGTAAAACCACAATAATAAAAGTTACATTATAACCCACCAGGTATATTACGGTGGCGGCTATTCAAAAGAAAGTTGTCATGTAGTCTTTAGACATAATGTATTTTTTAATATTGGGGATATAAGTAAAAACAGAAAAAGGAAATTCCTTTTTTTGTTTGTACTTATTCATAGTAATGAAATTTAGTAAGACATTATATAAAAACTTCTGACACAAATAAAATAATATTAGCCTAACTTACTCCTTAAACTTAACATCAGCTATAAGTGAGAGTCCCGTCAAAATCAGTAGAGCCGATTCGGAGATTATCCGGCACAAATAGACAGACATACATACTAAAAAAAACTGTGGTTTCGTTATAGGTATCGTGTATACTTTCATATGCATTTAATTAGTAAAAATATGTTATTTTTACATTATAAACAGACCAGATCATAAAACTATTTCGTCTAGTATTACATTATCCGCATATTTACTCAGAAGGGTTTATCTTATAACAAGGTACACGTGAGCAGAACCCACCACGGTCAATGGTCATTAATACGAAGCCTTGGGCAATTCCTATGCGATCTACACTTCACAGAATCCAAATTTAGAGTTCCCTATTAACATTCATGTCGGGTTTGTTTAGGCCCTATGTAGTCAGGGTTCGGACAATCGCTGGTTTCTGAAACACCTCACCATCTATCTGTAGCTCTACTAATTGTTTAAACGTTCGCCAAGGGTCTATAGTCGACAGCGTCTACGTAAAATAGTTGTGTGGTAAATAGTAGTTTGAACAGTTTTTCATAAATTATAATATTTTATTAACTAGCTAAATGGTCGAATGCTCACTGTTGACTGCACAGTGATGGGCAATTCAAACGGGTTCAAACCTTGATTTTTGGAATTTTATATATGAATCTCATTATCATTCTAAATTATTACTTGTGAAAATGTTGGAGGAAGCATAGAACTAGTTCATGTTCATCTGTAATCCTCCTCACTGCAGTCTGTAGTCTTCGTCACATTAGGGTTATTATTAGTTTACGCAGACGTTAGCGAGTAGCTTGTAACGCATGGCAGAGCTACGGGAAGCCGCCTATCTGCAGGAAAACATAAAACTAGTTCTTGTTGCACTTGTAATCCTACTTACTGCAGTCTGTAGTCCTCCTCCCATTGAGGTATTTTTATTTTACGCAGACGCTAGCGAGAGACGTGTAACTCATGGTAGAACTCCTGGAACCGGCCTAATGCCGTGAATAAATAAGTAGATGGGGTCGCCTGTAAATGGTAACCCTGAAATAACGGTACGCGATACAAACGTTTTTATACGCCTAGATAAGGGGCTATCAACATAAACGTAAATAGTAATTCGGTTTTGGATTTCGGGTTGGATTTGTTTTAGTTTTGTATTGGAGTGAAGAGCTTTCGAGATTGGATTCTGTTGGGTACACAGAGAAACCACTTTTATTGCGTTGACACAGGTACCATTTTTGCTAGGCATGTTTCTCAATGCGTCTGTTGGTACAGCTAATCTATGAAACTAACTGTTGAACCTCTACATTACCAGTTTTATTTTCACTTAAGTGTGTATTTTTAGGAAGTTCTGTAAACATGATGTATCAGAAGTCCGAAATAATACTTTTAAGTGTATATATCGTAGCTCATAATATGTAGATGCGTAGATGTTTAGTGAATTTCCCGAGTTATAGATCTAAGAATCTAATGGGCCTCGAGATATTACAAATTTTAGAAATAGGCAATCAAAAAACTTGTTCGAATTTCTATATTTTCTAAATAACATTCAGGGGTATACCCAAATTCATGTACACGTTAAAGAATTACCTTTGAGTTCAGAAACACCCTGTAGAGCCGTACTAAATATTTAGTGTCCTTAATTTTGTGATGTATATGAGGTGTAATTTATAAAGTGTGATCATATTTTTAAAGATTTTAGTGTTAATTTCCCGCACTTTGGGTCGTCAAAAGACGCGCGTTGAAATTTTTGCCAGGATCAAAACGAACTCTGTGTCAATGAAAATAAAGATTGAATTTCTGTACTATAAGCCACACGCCCACGCGTCAAAATCCGCTCGCACTGTCATTGTCATTTCGTTGTAGAATGAAATTTTTCGATGTGTCAATACAGTACGTTTTTGTATAAGCACTAAATTTACGTGAGTGTTTTTGCCTAAATGTACGGGTGGCCAGTTACTTGAACTTACTTGAATACTTGAACTGTGGTACTAAGAGTACCACACAAAGTGGCTGAGCAAACTCTATCAGTGTATAAACTCTAACTTAAGGTGCGATGCACTGAAAAATGTTGGAAGAATTTTATACGCGTATATATATTTTTATTTACTTTACTGGGGAATTTAATCTAGTCTCATGGTTGCTAGTTTCTTGGGATAATATTACTACTTAAAGTGATCCCGGTCTCAGTAATCTCCTATATGCTCGACTTTTATATGTATGTATATTTGGACAAGTTTGTAAAAGGGTGAGGAGTCAGTGACCTTTCAAGTATCGTTGCTACTACTGATAATTACAATTGTTCGGTCGTAAATTTGACTGTAGGCACCTACAGAATAATACTTTCTCGCCCATTCATTACGACTATGAGAAGGCTGACAGTAAGTTTAGTTAAGCGCAACAAAATGAACTAAACTGAGTACTTCTTAAAGTAAGAAATGCTCATTGATTTTCATCCCGATTCCTATGATTTGAACTCAAGTTAATGCCTTTATAGCTTTTGATAATTACTCAACAAGATGATTTGATTTTGACTAACTTTAGTAGCAATATTGCGAGCAAAATCACAATCGTATCGGATATTTCAATTAAAAGCTGTTCGTTTCCAAACAAGGAATTATTTTAAGTCGAAGCCGCAGAAATACCGGCGGGTCAGCGACTTTAAAAGAACTGGTGGAAAATTCAAAAGCAAGTAAAAAACTTCGTTTAATAAACAAATGGAAAGTTTTAATTGAAAAACAAAATTTTCTTGAGGAAAAGGCTTCATTTGCAAGGTCTGTCGGGTACAGCGGCAGTGTAGATGTCTAATTGAGTGGTATTCTTGTTTAAACTAAGCTTATTTCAAGTGTTTTACTAAAACTACTTCTTTGAGTAATTTATTTAAATAGCAACTAGTTACCAAAGACATAGACCATAATGCCGAATATGAATCTGCAAAAGATGTGTACCCAGTCGTGAATATTAGTAGCATTGATACGAATTCAGGAAATCAATTCATTAGAAGGTTCTCGGTGCTAGATACGATCCCATTTTCTTATTTTGAAGAGATAAAACGTCAATATTGAAAATTTCTAATTTATTCTTGTCTTCTTTATTTTTAGAAGGTGCTTTCACCAACCCGTCGAAATCATTTCAACAGTTAAAGAAACCTCAATGGGCCGTACGTTTCATGCGACCATTCATATCGCGAGCTTTTCTAACCCAACCTTTGACCAACTGTAAATAGACGAAGGCCACGGCCCACAAACATCCCGAATAACACTCCCCTACTCATCACTTGGCCTGTTTTCTTTTCACTTTTTTTAAACGGTGACTTGCCTTTTTCTAAACAAAGTCACCCCACTGCTACGCGCGCTGTAACGGTTCATACCGGGGTCGATGCAAATCTTACTTAAAAACCTATCTTATCAAAACTTAACAACTTGCATCGATTCGCCGACAAGGAAACTGTGAACCAGTGCCAACTGATATTCACACGCTTAAATTTCTTAGAAAATAATGGTAAATAGTGTCCCATAAAAACTTTAACATAATTGTTTTGCAGAGATAACCAAGGCAGTAAAACATGTGCGTCGGCTATTGAGCAATAAAGATAACACAATACAAAGGAACATCATAAACTAACTTCACCTCGGCCATCGGAAAACAATGAGATTTGGAAAAACTTTGAACGCGCAAAATATGAAACTGATAAATGTTTATTGTTTTATGACACCGGAGTCATGTTTGTAAAAGCAATGATGTTGCATCTTTCCGGATAGAGTGGAATAAGGATCCTAGTTACATATTGTTAAGGGTTAGAATTGCAATTTTACATAAGTTAGGGGCGTTACCTTTACCTTTAAATGTTTACTAATCAGCCAAGGATTGGTGAATAACAAATGTGGAGAGGGGTTATTTTTGTGGCTACCGAGGATATATATTAGGGAGCACACGGTTGCTCGAGGACTTTTTTTAGAGTTATTCAATCGGTTACGAGGGACCTTTTTGAGAGTTTTCTAGCGGTTACGGAGATCTTTTCCGGGAGGTTTAAAGTTTTCAAAGTTTTAAGATAGCGGAGTGTAGTGAGTGCGATTGATACAGTCAAAGTGTTGCGATATAATCGGGAGTGTTAATTGACTCTGAGGTATAGTGATAGGGAGTGCGGGAGTGACGTTTTGTTTTGTTTTCGCGTGATTAAGGAAGTTTCATACGGTTTTCTTTATTTACTATAAATTATAACGTCTTATTAATATAATAATCGGTGCGTTCGTGTAAGTTTCGGGTTCTATTAATAATAGTGATTGTTTCTTTCGGCGAAGGATGCAGACAAGGTATTTCATATTTTATTCTGTTGTTGTAGGTGGATGTGACTGAATGAGAGAATGTGTGATTGAGTGCAATTCTATTTTTGTTACATTTTTGTTTCCCATAACCACAGGGTTATTATAATGTTTATTAACTTTCATCTTGCATTGCTTCATGTAGGGAATAAACGTGCTAACTTGGTGAACAGTGGAAGTAATTTTGCTGTGAGCTAGGTTTAGCATAGAAAAGTCTTGTACACACACGCATACACTATTTACACAAGGCTCTCCATCGGGCTGCCATTAGGGTCCCGGGTGAGGAAGGTGAGAGTACGTTACACACTAACTTACAGTCTGATCACAGAAGAGATCGACCTCACTACTACACACACATGTCGTACACACCTCATGGGAAACGGGGAAGTCCGAGATTGCTCTGGTACCACCTATTGTTTAGAAACTTGAGGGCTGTGAAGAAGGGCGCAGGTATACTTCTATGGGTATCACTCCCCCAGGATAATGGTTCTCAAGGTCAGACAGACGATAGATTTGGGGTTCCTTAGCATTAACGGTTTCTTATCGTTGAACATGAAACACTCAATACAAATTAACATAAATTAATGGTTGAGGTTGATGTCGCGAGTCAAAATCGACCATTTGGCTCATCAAGCAACACAATAATAGCATATGTAGTTAATTTTCTAAACTTAAATAATTTATCATGTTACGAATATTTACTCGTTATATAAAGTTCTCTATGAACACCGCGACGTATGTTGTAGAATTCTACATTAGGGCTGGTGATGAACGAATGAGTATCTGTTGTTAGATTCCAAGTAGTATAAACTAGAATGATGTAAGAGAGATGATCGGAATGTTGTTCAAGGTGTGTCAACGTTTATTGCTGTGACTGTGTGATGTGGTTGATCGATGATTTGGCTTAGCTATTAGATGGGTCGATTAGCTTTGATGGATTTGCTGGGGCACGTGGTCTTTGCCATAAGGACTGGTTGCTAGGTTGGAAGGGAGACCAGTTAATTTCTATCGCTAGGAAATAGGTTTCACCATAATTCTATGGTTCCAAATTTATTCGCTATTGCGTCAAATAATAAAACTCGGGCGCGCGGATCGTTCTGCGATAAATAAATATGTAAAGACAGTGCGGGTGTCTATAAGTGTGAGTGTACGTGTATATAAGAACATTGGTGGTTGGCGTGGGGTAAGTGCTAAACTAAGACCAGCCAGACTGAGACTTTGTGCGAGGAACTACACCTACGAGTCGTCGTGCGCTTCGATGTTTATTGTGTTTACGTGTTTTATTTTATAGCATTTGTGTCGGCGGTTCATCATTTTGCTTGCATGATCATTTTGTTCTATTATTTCTGTTGTTTTCTTATTTTATTGTGTGATGTATTTTTCCATAGGATTATTTCGTAATTTTGATAATTATTTAATTTCCGGATACACGTATGAAACTTTCTTTTAATACTTTCTTAAATCCTTTTCTTTTAATACTTTCTTAAATCCTTTTCTTTTAAATACTTTCTTAAATACTCTTTTAAATCGATATTATAAACACAACGTAGAGGTCCTTATTAAAAATCGAATATCGCGAGCGCTAGACAGATTCACGAGCCAAAATAATCTTTAGCCGCGATTTAAATAAGTAGGTAAATAACAACTTTTTTGATTAGGTATAGGGTAGGCGGGACGTGACCGTTACAGCGCTGAGATAAAAAAAATACATTATTTTGCTATACTGACATGTCGTTTATTGAAACACTTTAGTGTCTTGATAAAATAGAATATTTAAAATTCTGACATCATGAAAATGTGGACCCATAGACTAGTCATAATTGATTGCTTTTAGGATAGGTATCTACTTATGTAAGGGTATGGTTACTATGCTATCCCACCTGCTTTTAACAGCGCGAACTTGTTTGAAGCGTTTGTTTAAAGTGTCATTTGCGCCGAATTCACTATTTCATTTACGTAATATTTAATTCAAGACATCATGTTCATTGTGTTTCGTTATATCCTACAAATTGTAAGCCCTGTGGGGTTAGCAAGCATGTCAAGACAATACCTTTGTCATGAATTTTCTCGCTCGCTCTCTGTCTAATTTCATACGAGAACAAGAGACAACATCAAGATATTCCGTGACATACCTACGTGTAGTCTTGGCGCACATGCTACAAGTGCTGTTACATTTAAGTACGAGAAACTAAATTTGTCGACGTTCACATGTGGATAAGTATTCATTTTCTATTGATATGGGTCAGCTACGACACGCGCGGGGCCAAAAGAATTTATAATATTTTGAGCAGGTAGCAGTGGTAGCCGAGTGGTCGAACGCACGTCTTGCAAATCAAAGTGTGCAGGTTCAAACCCCGGCTCGCACCTCTGGGTTCCATGTGCGAATTTCATTTTCATCCGAGATTATCACTTGCTATGAAACGGTGAAGGATAACATGGTGAGGAAACCTGCACGTCTGAGGGAACTTGTCTAGTTCTCGATAGATGTGTGAAGTCTCCCAACCCGCACTGGGCCAGCGTGGTGGACTATGGCCTGAAATCCCCCTCGCATTGAGGGGAGGCCCGTGCCCAGCAGTGGGACGTTAAAAGGGCTGTAGTAGTGAGCAGGTCATTCAATTCAGAATCCTGTACATAAACTAACTGAAACACTAGAAATGAATAAGTAAACTTAATTAAAAATACCTTTTTACACAAGTCGTGCACTGGGGACCCATTATTCAAACGCTTACCTGAAACAAAACAATGACATTAATTTATTTTTCCATTTTCAGCACAAACGCAAAAGAATATTAACAATAAATTTAAGGTTGCACTCAAACAGCTAATGGAATGTCTCTCTGAATTCAAATACAGAATTCATATTCTGAATTTAAACTGATACGAAATATGTGAAATTAATAACCAGGAAAAAAATATAATGGTCTGTGTTGAAGCATCCAATTTTTATTGCAAATTTGATCTCTCAGAAAACACAATAATATTATGACTTCCTTCCTATGAATCCCTAAATGTATAGAACCCGAAAATTTATAGAAATTCAATCATAACGTTCTATAAATTTGTAGATAGGTTTGTCAGTATGTATCTGTCGCTGACATACCAATAAATTGGCATAATTAGCATCTCTTATGTGCCCTTATTATGTGCGAAAGAGAGGAAACGTACCGATGACGACATTAAACGCTCTGTCCTTAAGTTATAAAAACTACCAATTTACAGTTTAACTTATCACTTTTTTTTCAATTTTAAACATTGTAATAGAAATTAAAATTCCATAGCTATGTAGATGGTCTGTTTAATGATAGGTGCCTACGGTCTGTGTTAGCTTATCAATATTTTAGCTAAAATAATAGCGAATTAAGGGAAGTAGTAATGTTAATAAGTACCTTAAAGCCCTGCACATACTGGGGCGTCAAAATCTTTGCAAATACTAAAACGATCTACTTTAACTAAAAAAAACCTCAGGGACCGCGCGAGCGAATATTAACGAGTATTCGCGTGGCTATTACTACAGAAGTGCAATCTTTATGTATATAGACACAGAGTTCATTTTTGTGTTAGAAAACATTTTGACGCGTGCGTCATGACGCCACAATGTGCCCGGAACTTAATTAAGGTCGTAATTGATTCGTTTACGGGCGGGTTGTTTGATTACCGGAATCAAGGTTACCAATAAAATGTATTATTACTTTTACATATGACTTCAAAGAGAACCCAGGTGTTGGTTAAGCTGCGACCTCTACAGAGCATCTAATAAAAGTACATTGCAGTACCCAGTGTTCAGTGCTTTTCCCGCTAGCCGTAACTTCTATGCCGGATGCTTTATCAATACCGAGTCTTCCATAAATCCAGATCTAAAGCGAAACATTTGCATTGGCTCTGGGCTTTGCGACGAGGTCGTAGGCAAAATAAAGTCTTATTATTTTCTAACACGGAAACATTTCGAATAAGCAAAAAAAAATTAGTATAATAACTGTATAGATATGCTAATAAATTAAATTAACGTCGGCGCCACTTTAAAAATGTTTATCTTTCTGTCTCTCTGTTTGTTTCTTCCAAACGTCTGAACTGATCTTGACAGGACTTTCATTAGTAGGTAGCTGATTTTACAATTAGTAACTTAGGCTCTTTTTATTGAAAAAAAAAAAAAGAATGAGTTTTCCCTGGCAGAATAAACATAACTTTTTCTGAAGATCGCGAGGGCTCAGCTTGTCTTAAAATAAGAAATAAAAAAAATCTGAAAAAATAATAATGCTACCCTTTTTCAGTAGGGGTTATCAGATTCTGAAGTAGACACAGTTACTCAATTATTATTACAAATATTAAGCGAGATTGGTAAAAGTTTAATGTAATTTTCCCCTAATTTATTAATAACAGTCCCACAAAGTTACGAAAAATGACATAAAACAAAAACAAATTAAACTTCAAAATCTTTAACGCGTATAAAATGGATAGAATATTAATGTTTATGTAAATGCTGTTATTAAAATCATTCGCGGGCTCGCAGAATATCAATGAAGCGTCAAATTTGACCGAGAGTGCCTTTTTCGATACGCAACCGACATAAAATCGATTCAGAATCGGGTTTAACTAAAGCCACAATAAAATTACCCGGCTTCTGGCTCCGGATATTAAAACACAGTTGGCAGAAGACAATTACAAAGCGAATAATTCCGATAGTACCAAAAATTTTAAATAGGGCAGAATATTCAACTGGTTTTACATTTATGTTCAGAGTCATGATTTGTTCATTTGTTTTCATTTAAACCGACTTCTTATTTATTGAATACGAGAACCTAATAGAACCCCACGAAGTATGTACCAAAAAGACGATAAAGTAATGAGAACCACATAACTGTATCTCTACAACTCTACAATGTACTGTCTTTTTTCTTTCCAACCTATTTACACCCACATCACGTAAAACTTTTCGACTTCGGATGGGTTTTTTTATTATCTCTTGGAGCTTAACAAAAATCTGGTAAGTAATATAGCTACATATTTATATACAATAAAAAAAAAACTAGTATAAGCTGTGCGAGTTAACTGCGTTCACGTGAACTTGTTTTTTACCTATTTCGAGGGATTTTTCTATCTCTGCATTGCTAGCAGGGCCAGTTTTAACGAGATCCATTTTTGATGCTTTCTCTTTTATGAATTACTAGCCAACCCGGCGAACTTCGTACTCACTTAGAATTAGTGACATACGAAAGCAGCGCCACCTAAAATTATCAGTGTTTCTCTACTATATTATGCGTGTATTATACATATAAACCTTCCTCTCGAATCACTCTATCGATTAAAAAAACCGCATCAAAATCTGTCACGTAGTTTTAAAGATTTAAGCGTACATAGGGACAGCGGGAAGCGACTTTGTTTTATACTATGTATTGATTGAGAAAGTGAGAGACTTGTCTTGGCGCATATTCTAGCCATACTGAGATACAATGTGGTTTTATGCCTAAGCTATGATATGTTGCATTAAAATTAGTGGAGTAGTTCTTTTGTTATGAACAAAGATACAGAGATAAATTTCAGAAACACCAGTTTAATAAAATAATATTGAACAAAAGGCGGTGTTATCATCAGGGCATCCACAAAGATGAAATGGCTCAGTTGAGTGCAATCCCAGTATGTCTCACCTCATTAGCATACAGATTGAGCTGCAAGATGAGACGATCGAAGTGCTAGTAATGAACACAATCCACTGTACAACTGAGATGAGTGGTTGCAATTCAAGATCTAGTGGCGTGCTTTTGATCGTTGAATACATTGATGAGGGTTTGACTGGGATCTTTTAGAGTTTCAACAAAGTTTTGGTTAGGGTTGTCTTGCCATAAGCTACCGTGAGACCGTCATTCCTCAATTAAACAAAGTAAGTTTTATTATCAGCAAACAAGATACAAATCTGTTGTATAAGATTTCACTAGAAGTTTTCTGCATGTTGTGCATGATTTTTTAGACATAAACATTTACGATATTTCAAACATTTTTCTTGTCCGGTTGTAAAATTGAAGCAGAGGCCTTTGCTTAGGGACATGAGCATAGATAAGAAAAAAATACGTTAGATTTATTTTATATGAGCGCTTACCTTAACTGCCTTAACTGCTATAGTACTATCAGTCTTTCTCTTATCCAATTGGTCAGTTTTCAACCACGTCTGATCGGTCATAGTACCTTCGTCAACTAAAACTTCCCGACAATTTCTCTTCGAATGGTTGATAACATCAGGTTTCTCAGCATTTATCAGATTACTAGCGTTCTCATTAGTACAGTTGTCTTTACCCGATTTCTGATCTTCAAACAAACGTGATTTAACTTCGGAACTTTTCATTTTGAAGCAAGATATCGATTTCTTATCTTCTTTAACATCACTTCTACTAATTGGATCACTCTTATCACGTTTGTCTTTCTTAAGGTTCTTCGCGCATTCAGATTTGAGGCGTTTTTTCTTTCCATTCCATTTTGAGTTGACGTATTTGGATCGACTGCTATCATCACTAGAGCCGACGCTGTCGGAGCACACGGGGTTAACTAGGATTTTCGTTGATTTAGCTTTTCGTTCAATTTTCCTTAAGTTCAATAGACTTCCAGTTGAATTTATGAAGGAAGGCGATGACGCGTGAGATGGGGAACTGTCTTTTGCATCGTCACTAAAGCGGCGAACGGGTTTTGATAATTTGAAACCTCTCATAATATCAGCAGTGTTGTGGCGAGTTTTACTTGTGCCGAGTGGACCCATGACAACAGGTGGACCTCCTTTAAACAATAACGCCGTTTCTGTTGGTTGACACACACAAGCTAACATTTTCAATGAATCATTTACTTGTCACTTAATACTATTATCACTGACATAACTTTGGTGTTATTGGAAATGGTATTTCAATAGGTTACTATTTAAAAAAAAACTTTATATAGGCTGGAAATCTTATTATAATAAAATATGCTCGCTCAGAACAATCAAGTTCAAATCTGAATGTGGATCTAAGTTCTGTAAAATACATAATTATTTCTAGATGAAAATATATGTTGAACCCTGACGTGATTTCTCTATACTAGAGTTTATTTACAACCTAGATAATTTTATTATACTGTTATAAAATGATATTAAAATGTAAATATCTAGGTAAATGTATATGTGAATCAAATCAGCGTGAAACATTATTATGACGGCGGGTTATACCGTAACCCCTTTCAAAAAATTGCCTACGCGTGTGAAAATGTGTAAACATCGAAAAATATTCAAAGTCATTTATAGAGTTTACGCAACAAAATAAGCTGAATGCGAACCGCAAACATTTCGAAAATCCTTTCACGGAGGAAAAAGTTCAGAAGCCAGTTACCGTTTTATTTGGGCACAACTGTTGGTACTTTCGTCAGGAGTTCATTTAATCGGATTTTTGTTTGTGGCTATGTGATGAACTCACACTATACATTATTCTGAAGTACATACGTAGTCATCAACGTATATTATGTATGTTATATCACTATTCAACACATATTCATCGTATGACCCCAAACTAAGTAAATCTTGTAGTATGGGTACAATAGACTGGGAGCGATCCTAATTACATCCAAACGAGGGCAAAGACCAATCCTGAAATTGGCGCTGGTGGAAATCGAACCCGAAATCACCCCGTGTAGTGAGCCGAACCTACTTGTTGCTAAAACTTTATTTCAGATAATTTCAAAAGCACAATTTTTATAAACCGCTGATTCAATAATCTGTCCGCTAATATATTTTTTTGACTCAACCTGAATCATTCCCGCATAATTAAATGAATAATCAATCAGGTAAGCAATAAAAGCAGTCATTTAAATGCCAAACGTCCGCTTCGAACGACATTCGGATTTTTTTTACCCATAAAATAACAAAACCGGAGCCACTCCCCATAAAATCACTTACATTATGAACGATTTCCATACGATGACGATGGTAACTCTTGAAAATTCTGTCACGAAAGAATATAAAGTTGGAATATGTAAAAAGGAACCACTGCACGCGACGTTTTATGGCAAAGTGCGAGTGGGTACATATATTCTGTCTCAGTTCTGAAAGGAGACAAAAATGTTTTTGCAAGTTACAGAAAGGTACGTCTTATATAGCATAATGTAAAACTTCCCGTATATTTCATACATAGAACATATGTCACTGATTGATATCGAACCCGCAACGATAAAGTAGTTGAGCGGCCAACGCCTGAACCAATAGACCAAGCCGTCTTCAAGTTGATATGAATACTATTTATTGTTGTTATAGTGCATAATACCATCTTCATTTTCAGTTTATGACAGCTCGGCTTAACGTAAAGTTTTACTACAGCGCCAGCGTGAGTTAGTAGGTATCTACGGGGATGATGTTATGCAAAATTTGCCAGTGAAGAATTTGGTTCTCGCCTAAATATACTCGGTCAGGTGCCTAGGGGTAGACGACGGAATGCTTATTATGAGTCTTCCAACTCCGTGAGCATTCGTAGAATAGGTACCTATTTGAGAAGTATTCTAGCTTTATGGCCTAGCTCAAAGAAATGAGGTACCTACTATGTTATTTTTTTCTTATATACGAACGATGAGAAAGTGCCAGTTCTTTTTGGCCTTTCATCTTCGTATGTAACTGTCGAATCTGGCAAAGGGTGTATACAGTTTTTTTTTTAATTTAAACTAGAATCATTTTTGAAAAGAGACTTCATGAAAGGAAAATCAAATGGGAAAAGGAAATTTGCCAATCTAAGAGTTCGTGTGAATAATTCCATACATAATGTTATGCCACTGCACATCCGTTACTGTTAAACCCGTCATTATTGGACAGCCGACTCTACCGTGTCATTGAACCTAAGTGCGAACATTCAGGCATACTATTCAAACACATCGGAAGTGGGCTCGGAAGCTGCCACGGACTGACTCAGCCAGCCACCCCGCCCCTTCCTTCTCTCGCCTGTTCTCCAATCTCCTTCCATAAAACAGCAACAACTATGCTAAAGTTCAAGCCAAGTTTCACAAGATGCGGGGGTGTTTCAGGTAAGGAAATGAACCTTCTTTTTACTACCATACTAATATAATAGTTAAATTTATATTGTACGTCATTTTTGCGCATGAAAATCTAATAGGACCATTAAGAATTACAATAACTCTACGCAATTAAACTTTGACTGCAAATAGCTTCGTCGAAGTTTCGAAATTTAAATTAAAGCAAACTTGAAAACAATTTTCAAAATATTCCATTGACACTCGCATAAACGCTTTCGAAATAATGGACCAGGAAAAGCCCATTAAAACGGCG